>JAWNMY010000003.1:2145000-3395000 GCA_035043505.1 Drosophila setosimentum | reverse complement strand
GCTACGTTTTTCTCTTTCTCTCATTCTCTCTGTTGGTCTGTCTGTCTCTGTCTTGCCTTGGGGGACACTGAGTAATGACGTTGATGGCGCTTTGAGGTCGCTTTTAATGAGTGTTGAGCTCTGCTCTGAGGCTTTATACAGTTGACAATTGGAATTGGCATTGCTTGCGCAGCACCAAAAATTAAATCTTATTTGCCCACGATTTAAGCCAATTAAAAATCCTTGGCTTTGACAACAATTTCCAGCGTTTTGCGTAACAACAATGTTGATGAGAATAAAGCGAGTAATTAATTATTGCTAATAAGTAGAATCTCAAACTGGAAACGCAAGCAAAAGCGCAACTCTCCCAATTAAAATTCAGAATTGGAAACAGTGAAGCTCCACATCTATATAGTTTATATAGAAGTTCAAGGAAAGGACTTCAAACAGAAACATATAAAAATAATACAACCAAAAAAAAATTTTAAATTCCAACAATATATAACATCAGTCGCTAAAAATTAGACCCATTTCATTTAAACTTTTGACTTTGACTCTTTGAGTTTGAGCACTCTTTATTAAAAATAAACTTTTTACTTAAGTTGAAAGTTTCGCGGTTATGAATAACGTATAAATCTATTTGAAAATGCACTCGAATTGCGCAAAGAGTACACTGCAATAAATAGAAATAAAACAGTCATAAGACAGCGGAAAGGAAGTGCAGCCATTTCTGGCGCATCCTGCAGCCAGCCAGCAACAACGAATTTCCTGCTGCTGCCCAGGCCAGAAATTGTACAATTTCGCTCCGTGGACAAAACAAACAAAAGCGCTGCCAGGATGTGGCCCAAAAGGATGGATGGTTGGAGTTGTGGGTGGGTGAACAGGACGTTTGCAGGAAGAAGCAAGACGACCAACAAAACCAGTTACAGTTACTATTACCAAGTTTTATTTGCTGTATCTATGGCTTAATGCCTTTAACGGGTTGGGTCAATAGAATTGGCAGAACCTTACCCCTTACGCTGCTCTGCCTCATCCTTACTGACCAACAAATCAAAGAGCGGAAAACTTTTATTTTGCAAGTTTTGCGGCAAGTCGAATTCCAAGTCGAGACGACCAACGCCCAATGTCTTGGGGCACATAAATAAGAAGCAAATTGCATGCTTGGCTGGGCTCAAACGGGCGCATCCGAGGGACCACACCAGCTCCCACCCAGCCCCAAATAGCAACACCCTCTCCCATTGGACGGCCCTTAAAATTGATGACTTTGTAGCTAGAGTAAGGCTGTATTAAATTGAACATTCCTTGAAGCAAAAGGCTTCAAATTATTTATTTATTTATTGAATTATTTAACGTCAACTAAAGTCAGTCGACACAAAATAAATATAAAAATATTTTACATTGAATTAAAATTTGAATTTCATATTAAATTGAAACTAAAAGATATGGAACTATTTATGAGATATTTATAATATATCAAAGAGTATTAAATCCAGAAAAACACCATCAGACCAAGAAAATAGTTAGTATGAATTAATTAATCCCCATCACAAATGCATGCGAAAATGTTTTTCACGAAACAAGTCATTTCAAATGGGGTTTTTAATAATAGAAACAGAGGACTCTGAATTGAATACATGATAGAGTCCATTGTAATCATTGCAGAGTACTCGAAGCGCTTCATGGAAGGAATAATTAGTCGTACAGCGATTAAGAGAAATTGGAAAGAATTAAGAAAATGAGGGAACATAAAAATTAATTTTGCTCATCAACGCAACGGAATCAAATTCACCATTTAGTAACTTAACTACTTACATAGCACCTTGCACGTCGATTAGTTAAGGAAGAAAGCCCCTTGAGGTTACCCACCCTAGACTTCTATCTATAACATTTCCAAGACCCCTCCCAAGATCCCTCCCTTGATTGCTCTGTTTATATGTTAATTATTTCATTAATGGCCCATTGAGATCACCCTGCAATTATTCCAGCGTATTGCATTCGCAGTGTTTCACTAATTTTTGACCAGAATGAGCTGGAAATTTATTGTCTAGGGGGAATTGTGGGAAGCGATTCTAAATGCAGCTAAAATTGTGCAACCACTGGCAAATCGAATGCCACAAAATGAATTCCATTCATGTGGTTGAGTGAATACATTTGTAGCCACCGAGTATCTGTGCTGTATTCATTATATTCACAAATATCTGTTCAAATAGCATTTTAATTAAATGCTTTTGACTTTGATTATCCATTTGAAGCACATCAACTGGGAATTGAAACCGCGTTTTGGAGCCTGCATTTTTTGGAATATCAAAATTAAGCTGGAAATATTTTTGGTCTGGCTTTTAAGAGAAGTAAGAACGATGAAAGGTTTATAGAATAAAAAATGTATTCATATTTCTCATTTGAATGCACATGATGCAATATTAATAGTCTATATAGAAGTCTCTAAATAAGCCTTTAAGATAATCCCGAAAATATTTTCAAATAAATGCCCTAAAGAGATTTCTTAAAGTATATGTAGAGAGATGCCTTAAACTGATTGCATACATTATTTCTGAAGAGATGTCGTACAGGGATTTCTTCAAATATTTCTAACGAGATGCCTTAAAAAGTTGGCTTCAAGTATTTCTAAAGAGATGCCTTTAAATTACACTTTTAAGTATTTCCCATAGAAACACCTTGAACAGATTCCTTAAAGTCTTTATTTCACCTATGTAATTAAAGTGCACGCCAGCTGGCCAAGAGTTTCTTATCATTCCAACTACTTATTCCGTGATTCACCAAAAACCCCCCGAAGTGTACGATGTGAATATACATTTGTATCTCTTTTCCTTGGCAAACAGAATGGTCGACAGGAGGACACAGGACACAGGACACAGGACACAACGAGGCATGTGCTCAATTGCCAACAATAATAAACATTATTATGACCATGTCCATGAGCACTTTATGCTGACTGCGAGTCTCTTAACGCAGCCACGGACTACTTGCGGTGCTCGACAACTGGAGGACTTGGATTCGGAGCCGGACGAGCATTTGGCATAAAGTTTCATGATGCTAAGTGGATGATTATTTGCGATTACACGACAGCAACTGTGGGCTGCAAGGGAAGCTGATGCTAATGCTAAAGCTAAAGCTGATACTGAAACTGCTGCTGAAACTGCTGCCAAAGCCGCAACAAATCCTTGAAACGAAGGACACGACACACACATGGCTGCCTCTTTGTGTGTTATTTAATGAAGGTAGCCAAGCATTGGGCTCAATGAGAGGCGTACACTCAGAGATAAATTAATGAAAACAAACCATTAATCAGAGTATTCTGTTCTAAAAGCAAAATGTTAATATAATTATCCAATTTATATAATTTAATTTGCATAAGGCAGATGAGGTTTTTGGGAACAAAATCACCTAAAATACGGGCTCAAAAGTGTTTTATTTTTAAGAGCTTGTAACTCATTAAAGGAGAAAGTTGAAAGATTACCTCTTGTTTGAAAAACTTTTTTGTTTACAGAGATATTCTAAGTTAGCTAATTAATCTAAGCCGTTTTGTGTCTAAGTAACTTTGAGATGTAGGGGAAACTTGAGCAATTAAGTTACGTTTAAGTTGAGTGCTGTCTGTAGGTATATCTAATCTTAAAATATCCATTATTTTTTGGTTATAAACTTTGAAGAGTATCTTGTGTAAGCTTAAATTAAGTTTACTTAACAAACAAACATTTTTTTTAGTCCACTTTCATTTAAGAACTTATAACTAAGGTCTTTTTTTGAGCAAATGTGTAATTCGTATTTCTAATACTTTTATTATTACTTAGTTAAGTTTTGAATTCAATTATTTAGATGACTATCGTTATATATATTATATAAATGTTTAACGAACTGCATTTTTCTATTGTTTTATTTTATTTTTTTTTTTTGAGTGTAAAGCAGGACAATGTTAACGACGACAACGGAGCAGAGCCCAAGCGAAGCCAATACAAATATGCGGGCCAAACTGCGTTGGTTTTAACGGCACTCTCCTCACGCACCCCACTCCCCCCACCCCACTTCTGACCAACCAGAGTGAACGCTTTATGTGCAGACACTTTGTCTGGTCCTGCAATCCAATAGCCAGCACCATCTCTTTCAGCACTCAGCATCCACATCGGCATCGGCGTCGGCAGCGTGTCCTGTCGCTAGGGGTTGTGATTATGTGTTAATGGGCAGAATACGCGATTTTATATTGATCGCCAAATTGGCTGCTAACAATTGATATATGGCTGGCAATTACAAGAACATGCATTACTCACAACTCTTGACCTCCATTGAATGGTCCCCGAAACGACCAGAGACAAACTTGCTCATAAATGCAACTCGTAAATCTTCTTTCCTTTCTTTTTTTTTTTATTTATCATCTCTTTTGTATTTATTTTTTTGGGTTGCCAGCACCAAAAAGCCATAAACACAAAATGGAACTATTCGTTTTGTGCCGCTGACGCAACGCGCAATTTGCCCCAAATAAAGATGCAGCTTCATGTTGCACGCAAAAGAAAAAAAAAACGATTTCGTTCCACTTTTGAAAGAGCTTTAAAGATAAGCAGAATTTTAGCTTGAATGGAAAACTTTAGTTTTCCAACTATTAAAATGCAACGTGTGAAAATGCATTATTCTTCATTTAATTCAGCTTTTCTTTTGACAACTTTTTGAAGCAGTTTGTGAGCTGAAGATTGAAAGTTAAGGTTTCTTTGTATTCAGGTAACAGTTCATAAATCAGTCCATAGGTCTCCAGCATATTTATAAGGAGATATATTTGAATTGACAGGTTGTTTGTCCCTAAATTCAAAGGTCTACATCATTACAAGCTAAAATGTATATATATATATATAATGTTCAGCTGTCAACGGTTGGCAATTTACTTCGCATCGATTTTCTGTGCCTGCAAAAGACAGCTTCTCTAATAAGAAAAAGTAACATATATATATATATATATATGTATATATATCACAGACGTTAATTTAAGAAATTAATGCCGAGTTTCTTCTAAGGCTGCCGATAATAAATCTACGTGAAGTTGTTAGAGCGAGACTGACATGTAATGCGGGAGGAAAGATATAGAGGGAGAGAGAGAGAGAGAGAAAGAGGGGAAACTGACCAGCTGTTCAGTGTTAAGGTAAAGTCTGAAACGGAAACGGATGCCGTGCGCAAACAGACTCGAAAATAAACAGACCAAATAAATAAAAGGGGGAAAAAAAGGTAGCTGGCAAAGCCACAACGAAAATTAAACACACTTGTTATTTAATATTATATATAATAAACTAGTTGTTATCATGCTATACATATTATATAGTGATAATAATCTAATATTAAAATACCCTCTATCTTAAACTAAAATGCGCATCTACAGCAAAGTCCATAAAGAAACCTTTCAAACTGAGTCAATTCACAGAGTCAGCTAGATACATAGATGGATAAATAAATCAATACACTACTATGACTATAAATCCCCTTTAAACTACACAATAAATACAGAAGAACCTCTGATGGACAACATAAAAATCAAGTAAAAAGACTTGGATTCAGAGTAATCAAAGTCGCTACCAACACTTTATAAAATCCACATATATGTATGTACATATGTTTGTATGTATGTAATCAGGTGTGTATTCATGTGTATTCAAAAAATGCTTCCGCTTTCTAATGTGTAATTTGGTTAATATATATGAACAATTTTCTGCCATGTGTCTCCATCAATCTTAATAAAAGTACATTATGCATACATAAAAAAATACATTAAAAATACATATCTTTAACGTCGATTTTGATTGGTAATTTCAATCGGTTCTTATCGCTATTGGGTAAACGGACGCTTCGATAACAGCTAAAAATTAAATAAACTTAATCTGCTTATGGTGTACGAGATCTTCTATAACACAACTTTTTTTTTATCTTACTCTACTATACTACAACTATTACTTCTGATTAGGAATATATATACATTCAGAGTGTTACATACTTTTGGACAACTTTATTATACCCATCTGCACGCATTTTGAATGTGTTTAGTGTATAAAAACAGAAGAAGAGAAAAACCAAAGAAAAACGGAAGCTCAAGTTCAGACAGCGTGGCCAATAACTAACTAAGGTCCATGTGCGCCATGTTTCTTTGCTCGCACCTTCCGCCGAAAAACTTCTCATTGTCCCCTTCTCTCTCTCTCTCACCCGTATTCTTATTATTCCCTGGTACGCTTTTAGGGCATTTGCTGAGACTATAAAAGCAAAGAAAACCTGCAAAGGCACAGCTTGATTTATGCAGGATGTAGCCTAGCAGGGGTTGGTTGTGGAGGGGGTTTGGTTTCCAGGATACAGGAGGGATACGGCGGATTTGTAGCAGGCGTCACGGCTAGTTAAGGACCAAAAGTTTTCAATTAGCTGCTCGATGCTCTTTGTTGTTGCCAGGCTTCATTAGCCATTGATTGATGGAGGTGTCTTGGCAACGGGTCTTTTTGGAAAATCAGGTATCGTTTAGCGAGCCAACTAAAATGTACTTAATACAAGTTTGTAGTTGGGTAATCTAACAAAGAGTTAAGCAGTGTAAAGTAGCTTAGAAAGTGTTTTTCTAATACAGTGTAAAATGGGAACTGAGAACTTTGTGCAATTCGATTAAGCAAGTTCCATAATAAACTTTAAAATCTCTTCCATAAAACTTTTTCAACATTTTTTGCTATTTGTGTATATATATTATACATTTTGTCTGTTGAAGAAATAAAAGACAACACCACAACTCAATCCTTTTCAACGTGTAAATGACAATTGTATCTGAAACAAATTACTTGTCAACAAAAGTATCTAAAAGTAAATTTTCATGTTATGTTCCTGCTTAGGAAAAGTAAAAGAAAAGGCCAATCCATTTACTTATGTAAATAAGTGTGTTATTTGGTTTTCTAAGCCGCAGCTGAGTTGAGTTTCCACTTTGAGTTCCGTTTCCTCATCCCCTTACCGGATATCGGCTTGAATAATTTTAAGCAATTTCCGATGCTTTCCAAAATTTGTGGGCTTTAAATGCCACGCAGTGCCTATTCAGACAAAAAGTAGCTAATAGTTGGTTTGGGTATCTAGGGTGGATCCTTCTGGCGCCCTTAATATTTATTTGTACATGTATACAAATATATATATATATATATATATATATGTTTGTGTGTGTTTGTGTGATTTTGTATTCGGAGAATGTGATGTATACAGAAATTAGCATAATTACAGCAGCCAACCCTTTTTACAAAAGGCCCACAATAAATGTGTCGTCTGTAGGTGAGGGGTGGAAATGTGTTGAGAAGTGGGACAGAAATGGAATATTTGTGTTTAGTGCAGGTGGGCAGGCAGTTGTCGCACACAGTTAAAAAAAATTGTGTGCTATTCAAGCAACCATTCTAGAATTTTATTTGGTATAAAACAGTTTCAAGATTTACAAATTTTACTATACAATTTAAATTTATATATATTATTGATCAGCATGAATAGCCAAGTCGATTTCTTTCTGTCTATTCTAAAAGTTGAATGTATTTTTTGTTGTCACCTGTTGACATGGAGCCAACAATACACATATTTAAAACAATAAATTAAATTTCAAAAGGCATTTGCATTTAGTCCAATATTTTTTGTTTAAGTGTACATAACTATAGGCCGTAGGCAACAATTTACCAAACACAAGAGAGAACGGCTATCTGAGGCAAGCCGAAGATTAAATATCCTTGCAGATCAGACTATACCTGGTGACATTTTCATTTAAAGCTAAATTATATAGTGGAACTATGTTAATGATATTTTATATAAAGCATAATAAAACATATATTAATTGAGATTTGTATGGAATGCTTGGTAAACCACAAATTTTATTTATACAAGAATAATAGATATATTTAAGTTACTACTTCGCAAACAGGCAGATGGACATGGCTATATCGAGTCGAATAGTAATGCTGATCAAGAAAATATACACTTTACTGTATGTCTTAATGCAATACAAACTCGATGCACAACAAAACTCAAATACTCCCCGGCAAGAAGGGCATTAAAACACACACCAGCCTCGCAAGCAATTCAGTCAACTCAAAGCTCTTGGCATCATAATAATTTCGTTGCGTTTGTTTTTTTGGGCCCTGATGAAGGTACTACAAACCGAAACTCTCTCCCCATCCCACCGCCCACCTCCCAATCCACCCCCTCGAAATTTTGATGAGAGTGGCCAAAAGAGAAACAAAACCGAGCCCAAACTTAAGGCTAAACCACAGCACACAGCAGCTGCTGCTCATCAAAATTGTATGGACTTACTGGTGGTGCCGGCAGGGAGAAATTAGGTTTTTCAGAGGGGGAGGACGCAGGGGGGGATGGCGTGGAAGTAAAAGATGGATTTTTTTGTGTGGTGTTTGCCACAGCAAAAGTAAAACCAAACAAAGCATGCCAAAAATGATCTCGGTCACTTTTCAAATGCACGCACACTTAGACAACAAACCGGAGAAGAGCTCTACAAAACCAACCACCATCCCCCTACCCTCCCAGACAGACACACACACACACACACACCCGCACAGTGAATGCACACACACTTACAAGCAACCCCAAAAAAAAAAAAAAAACTCAACCCCACATTGAACCCACATCCTTAACAGGGTCAATGGTCTTCGCGCGCACACTACAAAGCCAGGCAACACTTCAAAGTTTTATGTGTGTACACACTTTTTGTTGTTGTTTTTAGTTGTTGCGGCAGTCGAGTTGACAACACTGTTTACCTAATGTACCGTTAAGCTGCACACTTAATGCCGTTATCATTTGTTCTTTGTTTTTTTTTGCTCTCTCATCTTTCATCATTGTCTTCCATGAGCCATGAAAATTATTTTCAAAATTCGTTTTGAAGTGTTTTTGTGAAAAGGGGCTCTAAAAAAAACTGAGTTTAGCAGCGTTTCCCATTAGTCTGCTTAAAAATGTGAAGCACTTGGCTTAAGAGTTGATATTCATTTTGGTTTAAACGTAATTATTAAATAAATATCTGGATAAATGAAAAAAAAATATTATTAACCTTATTTTTATATATATATTTAAACTAAGTTACATGAAATATTTTTAACTTTCCACAAATATTTTCAGCAAATTTCTTAAAGCCTTCGAAACTTTATCTATTTAATGACTGTTTTGAAACAAAAGGCATTTGACATAAAATACATAATTGCTAACAATTGTTACCCCAGAATTCATTCATTATCCTCTGTAATAATCGCGAATCGAAAATTCAAATGTTCTGGCCTCATATTGTTCAATTGTTCACGAAAACAAACTTTCGCCTCATCAAACTTTTTTAATTTACAGCAAAAAGTGCTCACAACAATAATTAACATAAAATCACAATAACTGCGAAACTTTATAAGCTTTTTATTAAACTTCCTTGATTAAAAAAAAAATAGTATACATTGCAGCAGACGCGACCATAATTTAAATGAAATGTGTGTGTGGCATTTTTACCATTTTTAGTTTTTACCTAAAATATGTAAGAAAAAATGAAACATTCAACGAAAAATGATTTCATTGCCGTTGGCCGTTGCAATGCAGCTATTTTACCTTGCCAACGAGTAAGGACATTTGGAGCAGCAAAAAAATCCTTGATAGCAGCCAGCAGCCAACGCATGCCACGCCCAGAGCTGCCCCTACCGACACTTCCCCTACAATTTTGCAGGTTAAGGTCACCTCGAACCCAGAGCCGGGAAACTGAGCCTCTTTCTCTCTTTCTATCTTTCTCGCTCTCTGTCTCTCTCTCTCTCTCTTTTTATGCTGCAGACATATCCGCACTAACAATGGCAATGAATTGCAGGCAGGCTGCTAGAATGCCATACACTGCCTCCTCCTGTGCCCAGCATCCTTGATGTTTAGCTGTAAACGGATTTATTGCAAACGTCGAGCGCATCTGTTTTCGCCTTGAAGCGCCTTTCAAGGCAATCGTATGCCTTGCACATGTTTATGTTCTCATTAGTTTGCAATCCGACATGTTTCGCTTCACTGTCAAGCACGAGGCGATGACGCATTTTTCTCTATTTTCTTTAAATTTTACTGGTCTTTCACGTCTAGCTATAGACATAATAATAGACTACAGCCTTAGCGCTATATCACACTTAAAAATGGTCCCAAAACAGCGCAAAAAAAAGAGAACGCACAAAAGACACATTTTTTTTGAAAGGCACTCAAGTTTCAAGTGGCCTGGCTTGGCTGTAGTTTAAAATCTTACGAAAATCAAAGTCAATGTCAGGCTGGCCACAAGGTCAATTGCTGAGCAAATTTTGCGGCAGCAGCTGAAATGCAAACATAGCACACAAAAGATTCGATAAAGCAACAAAACACTAATAAAAAAAAAATTCAGCTTTAAGGCAATGAGACTTTTGAAATAAACGCGCGCGAAGACAAGAAGCAACCCTGCACATTCCCATGCATTTCAAATAGAATTTAAAAGCGCGCTCAGGCTGAAAGCAACTGTGTATGCAATAAATACAATCGATATATTTAGCCGATTATTAAAATATCGCGACTTAAAATGTTCAATATGGTCAAGCATATCGATATGTGCCACAATGTCAGCATTTCATACTTACAATGTGATTTAAATGTCACGGTGAATAATGAGTGAATACAAATAAAATATAGCATTTCTCATGTTTGTCAGCGTATGTAGCAACCTAGAACTTGCATCATATATATTGATACTTGTCACTGTTTTCACAATCCAGTTCCGGTTGCACAAAATATCGCTATACATCACTTTCGATAAGTAACTGCTATACGCGTGACGCTCATCTCTAATTTAACGCGTGCTCTTTCTTTCCTCTTGCTCCAACATGGCTGATCAGGTAAGGCACCAATAGTGTGGTCGAAATTAAATAAAATACAGCATTTAATGCGCTACACTATGATAAAATTAAAGTGAATTGTGACGTTAAATGTGTTGTGAGTGCACCCAGACAATAATTGGAACAGTGCAAGCACTGAAAGTTCATTGTTTGGCAATGACAAATTTACAACTCAGCTCATCGAGCATTCAACCTAACCAAACTTTTAGGCATGCTGAATATCTCACAACACACAAAATGTAGAATAGTTATTTATTCTGATTGGTTGTAGCAAACGGAACGTGCATTTCGCAAACAAAATTCTGTGCCCACAACGCGTCGCAAGAGTGTCAATGCCAAAAAGCGTTTACGTTTGCATCGTCAAATTGGCCTGGGCTTTAAAACGCCCGCCGAGGTAAGAGTTCCAAAAGCAAATTTAACTAATTTGGCGCCCCCCGTGTTCTTTGTTCCAAATCCTGCCTGCAATCCGCACCTGCACCACACCCCAATTGTACTAAAAACAGAACGAGCGCGCCTTCCAAAAGCAGTTCGGTGTTAACCTAAACCGTAAGGTGAAGCCAGGCATCACCAAAAAGAAGGTGCTCCGCCGCTACCGGGATGTTGGTCTCGGCTTCAAAACCCCACGTGAGGTATGCATGAATCCCAGAAATCAATAATAGAAAACCTTTGTTAAACTCTGTTTAATTTATTAAAAACTCAAACTAACGCCATCCCTCTCTCTCACAGGCCATTGATGGCACTTACATTGACAAGAAGTGTCCCTGGACGGGGGATGTGAGAATTCGTGGCCGCATTTTGACCGGTGTTGTGCGCAAAACTAAAATGCAGCGCACTATTGTCATTCGACGTGATTATCTGCACTTTGTGCGCAAATACAGTCGTTTTGAGAAGCGTCACCGCAACATGAGCGTCCATTGCTCACCCGCATTCAGGTTTGTTTAAATATTTTACTCACCCAATTGCCATTTTTGCTGCGCTTATTTACGCAATCTGACAACGCCACAAATTGCAGATTCGAGTTAGTTTTGAACTTGCCCTAGCCACCAATAAGCGCAGCATTTTATATTAATTTATAGTGATGATAAAATCATGACGGTCTTCATAAAACAAATTGCTGAAGCAACTTGACTCTTTTTACGCAAAACGTAAAAATACTGATAAAAATATATACACAAAACATGTAATGGGCTTACTTGAGTAGCACATTTTAATTATAATAATTGATCTTGCATTTGCAGAGATGTTGAGCACGGCGATATCGTCACTATTGGCGAGTGCCGTCCACTCTCAAAGACCGTGCGCTTCAATGTATTGAAGGTGAGCAAGGGTCAGGGCGCCAAGAAGAGCTTCAAGAAGTTTTAAGTGAAGGACAACTAACCACTGCGGAAGAAAACAATATTTGTAGCATTATTCTTTTTGAATAAAACAAAAAAAAAACCTATGTAAATTTAATCATATTTTCTGTGTAAATTTGTCGAGTCTCATTTCAGCATTATCAAGCAGCAGTTGGAGATTTTTGAAAAGGTGCGTTTTTTATCCTCGTTAAATTTATATTTTTAATGCTTGTATTCTGATGATAAAATCATGACGGTCTTCATAAAACAAATTGCTGAAGAACCTTGACTCTTTTTACAGAATCTGTAAAAAACTGAAATTTATCAACAGATATTGGCAAATCGCAGAAGTTGTATATTTTTTACTAATGATATGTTCTTTTTTACAGATTGTGAACGTGGACTTCCAAAAATTGCTTTCATATTTTACAGCTTATAACTCTGTTGATCAGTTTAAAATAAAGAAATCCACATTAAATTACAATTGCTCAGTTTATTTACTTGTTTGAGAGGAGATTTTTTAGGAATAAATAATTGGAATTTCAATTGATACTTTAGCAACCACTCTCGGGATTTAAATTGCGCGCTGCAAGAAGCAGAACGAATGACTTGCTATTCTGGTAATGTGGCAACGCTCGCTAATTCTCAGCTGTTACACTGCACTGGCAACACTGCCAGACGCTAAACAAAAAAAAAACAGAAAAGAAAAATAAGCAAAATGGAAACAGCGGGTTCTGGTGCAGAAATTGGTAAAAATACAGTAGTTTTAATACAAAGTATATAAATAAGCCAAGTTTGGTCAAATCTATGAGATATGGGGCGCTGTAAACTAATTAATTGTACGCTTGCAAGCAAATTATAAAACTGTACAACAATTTTTCGCAATCTTTTGTTGTTTTTGCTGCAGAGCTCCTGGAGCGCGTTTTACTCCGTCTGGGCAATGCGGATAGCGATGAGAAGCTGGAAATAGCTGTGGGCAAGTTCCTGACACCCGTCATACTCAAAATCAATTCGCCCCACAATGTGGTGCGCACAAAGGTAAATCGAGACGTTGGTGCCGGCAACTTCTGCATGACGCTGCATAAAATTATACAAAAAATGGACTTATAAAATGTACTTAAATTGTTACCAATTTCAATTAGGTGGTTGAGGTGCTGACACACATTAAGCGACGCATCACGTCGCGTGGCCAGATCCAGATACCGGTGGAGGCTCTACTCGATCAGTATGCGGCTAAAGATAGCACCACATTCTTAAAGAATTTTGCCATAATCTTTATCAGCATGGGTTTTCCCCGGCTGCCGCTGGAGCAGCAAACAGCGCTGGCCGCCAAACTCTTGGGCTGTGAATCGAATCTGGAGAACTATCAGGATAAACTGTTCACACTGCTGCTGCCTGTGTTGTGTGACATGAAGATACCCGATGATCCGGCACAGCGTGTAGAGCTACTTAAGCTAAAGGATAAGCCTGCAATTAGTGGCAGTTTCTTGGCTCTGCTGCAGGATGTGCTGCTCTTGCCGTACGGCATCACACAGGAGCAGGATGTACCGCCAGGATTAAGTCCATATAGTTTTAAGCGTGTCATTGCAAACAATTGGCGTGCCGAGGAGCTGGAGAAGATCAAGAAGGGCATTGTACGATTCCTCTGCGCGAGCGTCTTTAGCGACAATGAGATCTTTGTGCTGCTCGTCGTCGCCTCGGCAGATACACGCTTTAGTGTTGCAACACCTGCCATTGCAGAGCTAAGCAAATTGTGCACCATGCTGGATTTTAATAGTGCAGTGCTCACCTCACCGCTCTACACGCTCTTCATTGGCAATCAGAGCCAGTTGGCGGAGCGTCAGACACGTCCATGTTGCGCTCGTGTGCGCCAGAAACTGTTGCAATATCTGATCAAGTGCCGCAGCAAGGCCATCAATGTGGGCAAGGGTCTGCAGGTCATCTTCGATGGACTCTTTGGCACCAACACAAATCAAAAGTGCAAGGTGCTCGCACTGCAATTCACAGAGTTGGTGCTGAGAGAGTGAGTTAAAATAATATCACAAATATGACAGTTGTTATAATCGTACATTATCCATTCTCAATTTACAGCGGTCCACGCGAAGTTGTGTCCAAGGTGTCCAAAGTGATGCTCACTGGCATCACCAAGGTAATTGGACGCGACACTGTCGAACCGAATGATGTGCAGAATGCGGCATATTCGGCATTGGCGCAACACGCGCGCAGTTTTCCCCAGGATGTCAGTCAGGATCTGAAGTTGGTGTTGGGCTATTTTAATAATTTGGCCACTTGCACACCAGATTTGCATAGTTCCATACGTGAGGCATTGGTGTCGATGGCGCCCGCATTTGCCTGGCAAACCAAAACCAAATCGGATGCCATGGATGTGGACAGTGGAGAGTCGTGTGAAGTGCAGCTGGATGGACAACAGCATCTGTTGCTCGCCATGCTGCTGGACAATGCCGAGTCCAAGATACAAATTGTGCAGAATGTGACAAGCGTTTTCCTAACCAGCTGCTATCCGGAATTTTATGCTCCGGCCCGTTATTTACTGCTGCTCATTGCTGGCGAACGGTGAGCGGAGTTTGTTAACTAATTGTTGATTAAATAAATTTATTACTTTTTTTTTATAGTAATTCACTGCGTGAGAATGTCACAACTTATCTGTATGGCACTTCGAAGAAGGATCATGTCAACTACAGCATGCTCTCCTCGATTGAGCAGACGGGCAAGCAGCACACAAGTGAATCCATCAGTGATTTCAATCATCTGTCGTTGGAGCAGCGACGTGTGGTGTTGCCCAGTTTCCATGTGATGATGGCCCACGTTCATGACATGGCCAATAAGCGTCTGAAGAAGAGCAACGCCTGCGTTATCTATGGGCGCACCAAGCTACCCTATAGCTTGGAAGTGTACGAAGAGATGCTGGATTATTTACGGCTCTGTTTGTGGTATTCGGCGGGCGTTGTTGCCGCTCCGGGTGATGAGAAGCATACGCATGAGTTGCGCAAATATATAATCATTAACTATGATGAGGATGAGTCATCGAATGCACTGCATCAATATCTGTTATTCGTGCAACGCGGCGTCGAGGCGAAGCGCAGTTAGTTTTTATCTATCCCGATTCTACTCTTAATTCAATAATTCTCTTCCCAACTGCAGCTGAGTCGAGTCTCTTGTGTCTCTATGATCTATTGAATGCCGCCCCTGAGCTATTTGCACCCAAACAGCTGCATTTGCTTGAACCGTTGAGCAACTCTTTGAAGGATGTGTCCGAAACAATGCGCGCTAATGTCTCCCAGGTCTACGGCGTACTCTGGGCCTATGGGCTGCCCGATGATAAGTTCGATGTGGAGGTGAGCGATTGTCTGACCAGTTTGACTCAGAAAACCCTGGAGCACAAACATGGCTGGCTGCTGGTCTTGGGTCATGCATTCAATCGCAAAATTGAGCAATTGAAGCAACAGAATTCCAGCAAGGATTTCGGCAAGTGGCCGCAGTTTATCAATGCTGTCAAGATTATTGGTGAGTGGATCAACTGTTCTCTAAATCAATCACTTTCAATTGTCAATCTCCAATCTTCTCTAGCTAAAATGCTGTGCGAAACTCAATGGTTGCTTGTGTCGGCGGCCGTTAAATGCACCTCGATGATTGGCAAAACGGTGGAGATACCCAATGTTCAGGTGGAAATCCAGGTGCAGTGCAACGATAACGATAATGACAATGATGACGAAGAGCTGGCCGAATACAAGAACATTGAGGCCTCCACAAAGATGATCATTTTTGGCGTCGTCTTTCAATTGTTGCGCAGCACTTCGTTCCGCCAGAAGATCCGCGAGGAGGCTGCCAAATGTTTGGGCTATTTGGCTATTGGTGATGGAGCCCATTTTACCAAACGCAATCTAGATAAGTTTCTTACGTTGGCCAAGGTACAAAAGGATGCTGCGCTCAATATTGCCATTTCGGAGGCTATTGTGATCACATTGTGTGGCTATGATGTGAATCGTGGTGTGCCCGCAGAGAATTTCCAGAATCTACACTGCACCGATGCGGATTTTGAGCAATTTCTGAATGCTTTGATACGTCTGGTGCCCGAACCGAATGCTCAATCGCGTCAAGCTGTCTCGGTGTGGCTGCTGGCCGTCGTGAAGCACTGCAGCAATCGTCCGGCGGTGCTCAGCAAGAAGCAACTGCTACAGTTTGCCTTCACCGAGCTGCTATCGGATGATAGCGGTAAGTTGAGATTACATTTCCAATTTGGAACTCATATATATTTAATCTTGATCTTTGACTTTATAGAATTTGTGCAGGATGTGGCGTCTCGAGGTTTGGGCTTGGTATACTCGCTCTCGGACTCTGGCAGTCAGACTGAGTTAGCTAATTCTCTGTTGGATCAGTTGATTGGTGGCAAACGACAGGTGAATCAAGTTGCTGGCGATACGGAATTATTTGCTGAGGGAATGCTTGGCAAGACACCAACTGGTGGTAATATAACGACGTATAAGGAACTCTGCTCCCTCGCCAACGATCTCAATCAGCCGGACATGATCTATCAGTTTATGCAGCTGGCCAATCACAATGCCGCCTGGACCAGTAAATTGGGCGCCGCATTTGGATTGAAAACACTCTCAGCAGAGTCACGTCAACAGATGCAACCATATCTGGGCAAGATAATACCGCGGCTATATCGCTACAAATACGACCCGACGCCAAAGATACAGAATTCAATGATATCCATCTGGGATACGATTGTCAGCGATTCCAAGGAGATAACTGAGCAGTATTATTGGGCAATACTACGTGAGCTACTCGATAATTTAACGTGCACCGAGTGGCGTGTGCGGATTGCCTGCTGTCTGGCTGTGAGGGATCTGTTGAAGCGACCAAATGGATTACGTTTGCGCACGGAGGAACAGCTGCCCACAACTTCTGCTGCAACTCCGAACAGTCCGCGTCGCGTTACTCCAGATACGATGGAAGTGGATGAGCTGCCTGAGCCCGAGTTGCGTGAGCTCTGGTTTCAGCTGTTCCGCGTCATGGACGATATACACGAGGGCACACGAATGACGGCACATGGCACAGCGTCATTTCTTGGCAAGCTGTGCGTCCTGGCTGCCTCGGCGGAGCATGGCAAATCTGGCACAGCTGTGGCTGCTTCGATACTACCCTATTTGCTGGAGACAGGCGTTGGCCACAAAGTCGCCGATATTCGCAATGTCAGCATTAAGACCATCTCGGAAATGATTGAATCGTCGGGTGCACTGATTGCTCCACATCTGGCCACGCTCATACCATGTCTACTGCGTGCCACTGGCGAGTTAGAGAACACAAAGCTATCGTATGTGTCCACACGTCTGGGTGCGGACAATGAGGCACAGGAAGCGGTGGACAGTTTGCGTGCGGAGGCAGCCAAATCTCATCACACAATGGAGACGATCAATAAATGTGTGCGCTTCATCGACTACCAAGTGCTGGAGCGCATGACGCCCGAGCTGCTCGAGCTGATGAAGACCAGCGTCAATCTGGGCACCAAAATTGGTTGTGCTCACTTTGTCTGTTTGGTGAGTGCTCGCTCACTCCTTAAAATGTTTCCACTTTTAACTCCTTTCCGGTTTCAGGTCAGCATTCGCTTGGGCAAAGAGATGACGCCGCTGGTGGGCAAATATCTGGGCGCCTGCTTTGGCGGCATCAAGGATCGTAATGTCACCGTCCGCAAATACAATGCCAGTGCCATTGGACATCTGATGGGTCTGGCCAAGGTAAGTTAGCTTTTATTACTGCTCCGATTTATTATTATTATTATTACTAAATAATGTCTCTGCCCAACAAAGGAACAATCCATTAAGAATCTATTTGGCAAGCTGGACGAGCTGTATATGGAGCAGCCGAGCAATCGTTCCATAGCGCTGACCATACAATCGATAAACAAGCGTCATCATGAGCTGCTCAAGGACTATATGGACTGTATGCTGCCGCTGATCTTCTTTGCCATGCACGAGGAGCAGAACGAGGAGAACAAGGCCAACATTGAATTGTGGAAGGATCTGTGGAGTGATATAAGTCCCGGTGATGCGGGCATCCGTCTCAATTTGCATGTCATCATACCCAAGTTGGAGGCATCGCTGACCGATGCCAGCTGGTCACGCAAATCGCAGGCGGCCAATGTTATTCAGAATATTGCGATGCGCCTGAGCCACAGCCTAGAGTTGGGGGATCGTGTGCGTCTGATCCGGCTGCTGCTTAGTGGCCTCCAAGGGCGGACATTTGAAGGCAAGGAGCGATTGCTGCAGGCGCTTGCTGCACTCTGCAAGAATCTGGATGGCCAGCACGAGATCTGTGGCAACATCATTGAGGCGGCAATGCGTGAGGCACGCAAGCAGGAACCCATCTATCGGACCATGGCACTGGCTGCTCTTGGCGACATCCTCGATGTGCTCGAGGCCGATCGCTTTGAGGAGGTCTACAACATGATCTGGTATCTGCTGGAGAAGAAGGAATTGCGCGCCGCCGACTCCGATGATGATGATCATCAGTTGGCTGGCTGCAGCAATGCCAGCAAGGATTTAACTGCCGATGAGCGCAATAAACGCGCCCAAACGCTCAACAAACTGAAGGAGGTCGTCTGGGAGACATTGGGCAAATCGTGGCCCAAGCATGCAATTGAAACCCAGCATCGATATCAGCTCTTCTTTGCAGAGAACTGCTCCAGCATTCTGAGCGAGAGCACACGTCCGGTGCAAGTCAGCCTGCTGGCTGCCCTCACCAAGTATATTGAACGTCTCTATATTTTCGATGAGGCAGCCAAGCTGCCCGAGTTGCCGTTGGAGCGCAACAATCTTGAGAAGAAACCGAAAACTGAGACAACACCGCTGCAGACACGCGAAGCGATCGTACAGAAGATTTGCAGTGATGTCCTTGCGGCGGTTACCCTTGCCGCCGCTGTGCCCCATACGGGCCTTAAGAAAGAGGCGCTCAACATTGTCCTGATGCTGATCAAGCGACTGAGTCCGAGCAGGGATCAGGCCACATTGGCGCTGCTCAAACAGAACTTTGAAACGAATCTGGCCAAATTTCAACGAGATTCGGCGCCCGAGGTACGCTGTCGCATCAAGGACATCGAGGAGAAGTTGAGCAAACTCGACCAGCCCAACTAATAAGCGATAAGAGAATAAAAAAGTCAACTTTACAATCAGCGGAAAACGTACTTTGGAACAGGGTCGAATTGAATTATTTATGTAACGAACAGAATAATAATAATTTATACTTTGAAACAATAATTAACTAAAGTTGATGTTCTCTTTGACTCTTATTGGGAATATATATTTCCTGGGATTTTGTGTATTTTAAAGTTGACATTTTAATTTCAGCAAAACCTCGATAATCTGAGAAGATTTTGACGAAACGAATAGCATATATTATCTACCAGTCATTTTTGCCATTACAAATACACAAAAATAAATACAATTGACTTCAATAGATGTACTTATATATATATATTTGATCTTGCGTGCCTTTTGAGCCGACTTCGAGTGCTTTTACACTTTCTCGTGTCACTGGATAATTGGATAATGATGTATGTCGCACTTGCTTTGAGTCTACTGATGAATGACAAGTTTATTATACGATAATCACAGCCACTAAGTAATTTCTAGATAGTATACAATGGAGTTAGGTAATACTACAGGGGATCCCGACAGAAATGCAAATACAGCTCATCCAAAGACTCTAGCATAAAGGTCTGTGGATTAAAGCGTATTTCGGGCACTGTCTGGGAACAGAACTCAACGCGATATGTTTTCAAAATGTGAGCCACGCCCAGCTTCAGTTGCAGCATACCGAGGCGACTGCCAATACAACCATGCGGACCCGCACCAAAGGGTATAAAAGTCATCGGCGTAATCTGTGCGATTTGTTGTGGTGCAAAGCGTTCCGGATTAAAGTGCAAAGGATTCGGCCAGTACTAAAATAAAGATTGCGAATTTAGAAAAGGATTTCTATGCTTTACAAGAGTCAGCTCGATAATCACCTTCTCATCTCGCTGGAGGCCCAATATGGATATATAGGCTGGCATGCCGCAGGGTATCACAAAATTAACACGCGGTCGCAGCGAGAAACCTTCCGTTTGGGTGCACTCTCGATTGATAAAGGCAGCAGCGGGATATAGACGCAGTGCCTCCAGGCAAACCATTTTCAGATACGGCAACTGGACAGCTGTCTCATAAGTGAGGCTAAAAGCGTCACCAAAGGCTGAGTGCAGCTCCTGCCTTAAACGCTGCTGCAACCTGGGCTGCTTGGCCAACTCATACAGGGTAAAGCCCAACAGCGCTGAGGATGTCTCAAAGCCGGCAAGCAGAAAGATGCCAGCTTGCGATGCAATGAAATCTTCATGCTGCACATAATGTTTGGCCGGCCGACGGCCTTGCAACTGCTGCAGATGATCAATCAGATCATCACCAGACTTGGATTTGGTATGCTGGCTTACTAATTGTCTCATAAAGTTGGCATACGGCGTGGAAAAGACTTTCGCGCGCAGCCAAACCGTCCATTGTGGCAAAAAGAAGATGCTCATAAAATGGAGCAACTTCATCAGATCGGGTTTAAAGAGCTGCTTCGCCTGTTGCCGCAGCTGGGAATAATTCTGACGCAATCCTCTCACATTCCAACTGTAGAACAGTTTCCCAGTCACATCCGTCGTATAGAGTTGACACATTTCACTCAGGGGCAACACACGTTCAGCTTGACCACCCATCTTCCGTTCCAGGTGCTGTTCGAGATCGTGGAGCACCTCGAGAATCAAGGGATACATACGCTGCTTTATGCGTCCACTGGTAAAGAGCTGAGACATGCACAGTCGACTCTCGCGCCACTGATGATATTTGGCCAGTGGCAGAGTCAGTGCACCCATCGCATCATGTCCAGCATCGGCGGCTTCATATCGATTGAGAAATCTATTGAAATCCTTGACAAGCACCAGCCGTATAATCTCCGGATCGCGCAGTATTAAAGCGGGCGTTTGGAAGACAAAGAAACCAGCTAATTTCTCCGCCTTAATGCGCTCATCTGCATAGATATTCTTGAAGAGATCGCCAAAGGAGATATGCAGCAGGAGCAGTTGCCTGAGATGACCCAATGGCGTCCAGGCGGAGGCCGGCAAATGGGGCAGCTTGTGGCGACGAAAGTAGCTATAACTCTTCTCTAAATAGAGATAGCTGAAGAGGAGCATCAGAAGCACCAAAAGTGGTAGGATGAAATGCAGCATACTGACTGAAAAGAGAACGGGTGGTAGGATTATTAATTTAATAAGTCTTTATATATATATATATACTACTTGGTACATACAATTATAAAGATCTATTCTTAGAAAATGTTATTCAATTCATCTACCTTGTAGAGATTAGCAAGGATTAAGGGTTTATTGATCTATAGTTAAGAAATTTCTTTCTTAATAATAGAAAATATTTCTTTTTTAATTTTACTATATGAATTTTTATAAGCTATTTGAATTGTTTGTATATATTTAAATGAAATATATTTTTTTAATAAATTTTAGGCCAATTTACCCTTAAATGAATAAAATAAATAACCTGATTATTTCAAAATATACTTTCCGAATAATAAGTTGAGTTTCCCCTAACACCAAAAGTATGGCAATTTTCAACAACTCAAGGCGATTTTTTTATTATTCAGTATTTATATTTATATATAAAAAATGGTATTCCTAAAACCTGTTATCCATTTCATCTATTACATAAGTGAGCTTCCCATTATGAAATATGCAAAATCTGAAACAAAAGGCAACTAAACAATAAAAAAATCACACGGTTGACCACAGAGATGAACCCTAAACGCTATCTTTCTCAGCCGAAACCCTCAATGGATCATTGTAGAATTTTAGCACTCAGTAAGTGAATCCCACCCGGATTGTGAAGATGGGAATTGGAACACTGCTACTGCTGCTGCTCATCATCCTGATTAGTGGCTATTATTTTCTGCGACAACACTATGATTATTGGATACGTCAGGATGTGCCGCAATTGGATCCGTCGCTGTTCCTGGGCAATTTGGGTGGGCTGTTGAGCATGCAGAGCAATCCGGCAGATTTTATTGCACAACTCTACAATCATCCGGATGCCCAGGATAAACCCTTTGTGGGCATTCATGTGTTCCACAAGCCAGCGCTGCTCTTACGCGATCCTGCGCTGATCAAAAGGATTATGGTCAAAGATTTTCCCAAGTTCGCCAATCGTTACTCGAACTCGGACTACAAAGGGGATCCGCTTGGCTCACAGAATATATTCTTTCTGAAGAATCCGGCTTGGAAGGAGGTGCGTCTGAAGCTATCGCCGTTCTTTACCAGCAGTCGCCTGAAGCACATGTTCCCGCTGATCGACGAGGTCGGTTGCAATCTGGATGCGTATTTGCGGCAACAGCCTCTGCACAATGAGAGAGCCCGCTGCTTCGATCTGGAGGCCAAGGAGCTGTGTGCTCTATTCACCACAGATGTGATTGCC
Source organism: Drosophila setosimentum (assembly GCA_035043505.1). Taxonomy (NCBI): domain Eukaryota; kingdom Metazoa; phylum Arthropoda; class Insecta; order Diptera; family Drosophilidae; genus Drosophila; species Drosophila setosimentum. The sequence goes on along the minus strand of JAWNMY010000003.1, from coordinate 3,372,320 downwards.
ACGGTTGCGTATGGTGTCCAGGCGAATAGCTTCACTCAACCGAATGGTGAATTTCGACGACATGGTCGCGCCGTCTTCGAGTTCAGTTGGAAGCGTGCCGCTGAGTTTACTTTGGTCTTCTTCCTGCCCCAACTGGTGCCCTATTTGGGATTTAAGGTGGTGCCCGCTGAGCCCACTGCATTCCTGCGCAAGACCATCAACTATGTGATTGCTGAACGGGAAAAATCGAAGCAGCCCAGGAATGATCTAATCGATCTACTCATCGACTTCAAGCGTAGCACCAAAAATGCCGACAATCAATTTGTATTCGAGGGCGATATCCTTATTGCACAGGCAGTGCTCTTCTTTACCGCCGGCTTCGAATCCTCCTCATCCACAATGGCCTTTGCCATGTACGAGTTGGCCAGGAATCCCAGCGTACAGCAACGTTTGCGGGAGGAGATCAAGACGGCATTGATCGATAGTGGTGGACGTGTAACGCAACAATTGATTGAATCCTTGGAGTATATGCAAATGATATTGCAGGAGGTGTTGCGGATGTATCCACCATTGCCGTTCCTCGATCGCGAATGCACCAGCGACAATGGTTATTCGCTGGCGCCCTTTCACAAATTCCGAGTGCCCAAGGACATGCCCATCTATATACCAGCCTATGGTCTGCACATGGATCCGCAGGTAAGCAGAGCAGTCTAAACAAATTCCAAATCCAACTAATCCTCTGGCATTCTTCACCCTTGCAGTACTATCCGGAGCCACGACAATTTCAGCCGGAACGATTCTCGGCCCGTAATCGCAAGGAGCACACTCCTTACACCTATATGCCCTTTGGGCTGGGTCAACATGGTTGCATTGGGGAGCGCTATGGCTTCCTCCAGGCCAAGGTGGGCTTAGTCTATGTGCTGAGGAATCATCTGGTGACCACCTCGGAGCGTACACAGCGACGCATGAAATTGGATCCCAAGGCAATAATACTACAAGCCGATGGTGGAATACATTTGCGACTGGTGCGCGATTCCCTGGGTGTTTAAGTCGACTTACTCACTCGATGGGATGTCGGATGTGGGTTGTGGGTTGTGGGTTGTGGGATGTGGAAGTGGAACTGGAGTTCGCTTAGATCGCCACAACGAATGCCTTTCAACTAAGTTCGAGTTTCGCGAGAGCTGTCATTTTAAATTACCTAACAGCAAAATGCGAATTTTGATTGACTGTTTGCGTGTCACAATTTGATTAAGAGGTGGGTGATGTGGTTGAAATGCCCCCAAGTGGAAAGTGAAGTCTCGAAGGTGAAGGTTCGCCCCCTTTACGTTTTGAACTTATCTAACAAGATTTGAGCTTGTTTGTTATACATTCGGCACCAAGGGTAACTCATCATATTATTCAGCATGTATATTTCGAAAAATTGGGAATTTTCTCTTCTTAAGTTCGGGTTACATTTCTATACAAATTTAGAACAAATATGTACATTCTTCAGTGTGTTTTCATATGCGTACAAGGAGAACTCTAAAATTATATTTTTGTTGCTTATATTACAAATAATAAACAATTGTATTTTACCATTTCACACATGCATGTATATTTAAATAGTTTTAGAAATTCAAATAAATATATTAAAATACTTACGATCTTAAATACGAGCTTTTCAATTTCATGACTTGTTTTTGAATTTTAGAGCGGATTTTTTCTAACAATTATAATTTGTACTTATTAAAAAAGCATTTATTAAAATCTTATCTGGGGGGTTGTTGACATACAGCAATGCTACCTAATTTTATAAAATTGCTTAAAACCGGATCGGAATCGCCCTAATTACACCTAATAAAAACCATGTCGGTTCCAGAATATTCCCCTCAAGTTGTTATTATATATTCAGTACCCTCTGCACAATTTATTTGTTGATCAGTATATGTATACATAAGCTCAACTATTGCCGTTTAAGATAAGATTGCACAAATCAAATCGATATTATAATGGCACTTATAAAATAAGATTGTATGCCTTGAAACTAATTTTGTTATTATTGCAAAATTCAACACACGCAACATCAATGCCGAATTAACAGCTATCAAGCGAGGCCAGACACCCAACCGATCAATTATATTATTATATTAAATTTTTAATATAGGTTCTCGTATACCAGGCGCAGATCAAGTTTGCGTTATTTAACTGCCATCTTTTTAAAGGGGAATTTGCCAATAATAATAGAATATATTTTATAACTGGGTTCAGGGTATATCGTAGTCGAGTTCCCTCGACTACAGCTCTCTAACTTGTTAATCATTCAAAATGTAATCAACATTTTATAAAACTCTGTACAAAGAACACACTCCCGTCTAGCCACAGATGATAAGCTTATCTGTGGTTCACTTTTCATATGGTCATACAAATTAATAAAAATTATATTTTTTTTTAAGCATTAATAATTCTTAAAAGACACCATTTACAGATTATATAACAAATCTTCAACTTATAGTTCTACACAATAATAAGAATATCACAAAGCTTGTTCTGCCATATCATCGTAGAGTCTATCGTTAACAATCTTCAGAAACATTCCCGACTCCAACTGCAGAACAAAGCTCTTGGGATCAAATTTGATCTCTGTTGGCGTCTGTGAACAGCAGCGAACATAATGATTCTTGAGAATGTGAACCAGACCCAGTTTAGTCTGAAGCAGGCCAATGCGACTGCCGATGCAGTTGTGCGGTCCCAGACCAAACGGCTGATAGGCCATGGCCTCAATAGTCCTTCTATTCTCGGGAGAGAAGCGTTCGGGATCAAATACATTTGGATGGGACCAGAACTGAAAAAAAGGATTATGATGGGTTATCAATGTGTCTAAGAGGATGTTTTTGGAGGATTCAAAGCCCACCTTGGGATCACGTTGCAGTCCATAAACTGGTATAAACACAGGCGTTCCGTTCTCCAGTTGGAAATCGTAGTATGGTTTCAGTGAGAGATCTGGCTGACCCTTGATGCTTTGATATTCACGATCCAGGAAAGGAAGAACGGGATACAAACGCAACACCTCATCGACAACCATCGACAGATATTCCAAGGAATTGATTTTCTCATAGCTCAGCTTGCCGCTGCCTTCCTCAAGCAAAGCATCGTTGATCTCTCGGCGTAAGCGATCCTGCAGCTCTGGCTGCTTAGCCAGCTCTAGAAGACCAAAAGCCATTGTGGACGATGAAGTCTCAAAACCAGCTGCGAAAAAAACAGCTGCCTGACCAACCAGAAAGTCCGGAATATTGGCCAAATGTGGTTTGTTGGGCTGCAACGCTGCCTCCTTGCGGAGGCCCACAAGGACATCAATTAAATCATTCCTCACAGTTCCCGTTCGCTCCCTTTCAGATATCACATGGCCTATGGTCTTCCGCATAAAGTTCGAGAACTCCTTCGTGAAAAACTTAGCGCGGAAGAGCCACACGAGCTTAGGCATAAAGAACACCGTAAAGAAGTCTATGGAGCGGGACACAGTAGTCTGGAAAAATTTTTGTCCATGTGTCCGAAATTCAGCATCAGGATTCGACAAGCTATTCGCACGCACCCCAAAAGCAATGGTGGCAATTGAATCTGTGCTGAATCTCGCGCACGTTCCCTTGATCTCCATAATGTTACTGGCGTCCTGACCGGTCTTATGCTGGGCGAAATGCGCCTCTAAATCTTCACCAATCTAGAAATTTCCGCGACTTGAGATTAAATTTGAAATTACTTCCAAAGAGTCAGAACACACCTCCTGCATCAAAGGATACATTTGCTTCACCTTTCCGCTGGTGAAGACCGGAGTCAACTTCGTCCTTATCTCCTTCCACTGCGGATTGCGCACAAGGAACAAATTGCTGTTGCCCAAAGTATCGCCATGTGGGTCACAGCGAGCATACCGGTTGGAGAAACGTTGAAAGTCCTTTATCAACACGGATTTGATTAGTTCCGGCTCGCGTATAACTAGTGCTGGCTTGTTTAACACATAGATGCCAACTACAGCCTCGTCCTGCATCTTGGGATCACTGTACACCTCCGAGAAGTGCAGACCAAACGAGTTCTTTTGCGTAAACACCGGCGAGGTATTCCCTATAATCGGCGTGGGCTGGATATAGGGTATTCCCTTGCGCTGCCAATAGCTGTGATTGCGCTGAAACCACAAATAGATGGCACTTAGTGCGCCCACAATCAGAAAAAGCGCCTCCGTTAAAGCCATTTCTTTGAGGCTATCAGAAAAATAAACCTCAATTCCTATTTTTTAAAAGAACTGTAAACTTAACACTGATCTAATCTAATATTATGGCAGATCCTATATATATATATATATATATATATATATAAAATTGATCAAATTCCAATTGAAATAGCGCGAACGACCGACAATTTTGGCGTCCAGAACAACATTGAAAATGAGTTATCAGTGAGTGACCGTTTAAATAGGCAAACGTCTTGCAAATACGACATGCGAAACAAATCAAGTTTAGCGCTGATAAAAAATATAATAAATCAAGTAAGAGTGCTGTAGTCGAGTGAACTCGACTACGATATACCCTGAACCCAGTTATTAAATATATTCTATTATTATTGGCAAATTCTCCTTTCAAAAGATTTGCAGTAAAATGGAAGCGCTCTCTGCCGACAATTAAGTGAAACACGCAATACACACAAAAACATGCGAGCGTCTATCATGCCATCTCTTTCTCACACATACGCTCGCATAATTATGCATAGAGAAAATGCTTGCGGCTGCTGATAGAAATGAGATCAATATGAGAATATATTTTCGACTATAACTTGGATGTTTCTTATCCGATCTTGACGAAATTTGGGCAGTTGATCAATAATATGCATATGCATATCATGTATTAATTAGAAGATTCTTTAAAATTCCTTTAAAATTGAGTCATTTATTGCTATCGGAAATTTAATTGATCGATATTCGGAGGCAGTTATCGATAAAAATAACGCAAACTTGATCTGCGCCTGGTATACGAGAACCTATATTCCAAATTTGAAGTCTCTAGCTCATACAGTCTCTGAGATCTGCTTGTTCATACAGACGGACGGACGGACAAACGGACAGACGGACATGGCTATATCGACTTGATATAAAATTCTTAAAGGGCTTCAATTGCTTTTACCAATTTTCAGATTTTTTTTTTAAATAATTAATTCTAATTAATAATATATATATATGTATATATTTATATATACATTGATTTTGATTGATTTTTTTAAATAGTTAAAAATTCATATAATTTTATTTGAATATTTAAAATATATATCAATTCGGATTAGGGTATATCATAGTCAAGCTGGATTGATTGAAGCACTTTTAGTAGTTTGAATATTAACTAAGCCGTCAAATGATTGACAATTTAATCATTACTCAATTTACTCGCAATATAATGTATTCATTAGTAATTATACTGTAGGTATATATAATGATCTAACACTTCATAAAATAATGTGTGCACTTTTGAGTAATTTATTTAAATCAGAAAATGTAAAAATCAAATACAAACTATTAATGCAATGCGATTTCAAATAATACACCGTGTTATCATACATTGTTGTAGCTCATAGCAGTTAGAAATTTGAAAATAAAAACAAATAGCTTCAAAGCACACAAGATAATTACATTTGATAATGATAAGCTAATCCGATGTTTGTTCGGGGCCAACAAGCTTGCGGCTTATGACAGATAATTGCCTGCCATATACTATATACTATTTTAATTACTTTTCGTTTCGTTTGATAAGAACATTTTGTTTATTAAAAAACAATTCTTCAAACAAATCGCTTGTACATTATATACTTAATGTCCATAGAACATAAAATATCACAAAGCTTGTTCTGCCATATCATCGTAGAGTCTATCGTTAACAATCTCCAGAAACATTCCCGACTCCAACTGCAGAACAAAGCCTCTGGGATCAAATTTGATCTCTGTTGGCGTCTGTGAACAGCAGCGAACATAATGATTCTTGAGAATGTGAACCAGACCCAGTTTAGTCTGAAGCAGGCCAATGCGACTGCCGATGCAGTTGTGCGGTCCCAGACCAAAGGGCTGATAGGCCATGGCCTCAATAGTCCTTCTATTCTCGGGAGAGAAGCGTTCGGGATCAAATACATTTGGATGGGACCAGAACTGAAAAAAAGGATTATGATGGGTTATCAATGTGTCTAAGAGGATGTTTTTGGAGGATTCAAAGCCCACCTTGGGATCACGTTGCAGTCCATAAACTGGTATAAACACAGGCGTTCCGTTCTCCAGTTGGAAATCGTAGTATGGTTTCAGTGAGAGATCTGGCTGACCCTTGATGCTTTGATATTCACGATCCAGGAAAGGAAGAACGGGATACAAACGCAACACCTCATCGACAACCATCGACAGATATTCCAAGGAATTGATTTTCTCATAGCTCAGCTTGCCGCTGCCTTCCTCAAGCAAAGCATCGTTGATCTCTCGGCGTAAGCGATCCTGCAGCTCTGGCTGCTTAGCCAGCTCTAGAAGACCAAAAGCCATTGTGGACGATGAAGTCTCAAAACCAGCTGCGAAAAAAACAGCTGCCTGACCAACCAGAAAGTCCGGAATATTGGCCAAATGTGGTTTGTTGGGCTGCAACGCTGCCTCCTTGCGGAGGCCCACAAGGACATCAATTAAATCATTCCTCACAGTTCCCGTTCGCTCCCTTTCAGATATCACATGGCCTATGGTCTTGCGTATAAATTTCGAGAACTCCTCTGTGAAGATTTTGATGCGGAAGAGCGACACCAGCTGAGGCAGAAAGAACGACACAAAGAAGTCCTTACTGCGGTTGAGAGTAGCCTGGAACACTTTGCGTCCTTGTGTCCGAAATTCAGCATCAGGATTCGCCAAGCTATTCGCACGCACCCCATAAGCAATGGTGGCAATTGAATCTGTGCTGAAACTCGCGCTCATGTCCTTCACCTCCAAAACGTAGCTCGCATCCAAGTCAGGCTTATGCCGGGCGAGATGCGCCTCTAGATCCTCACCAATCTTTATATATATATGAGATTGAATTTGAAGTGATTTTCAAATCAGGAACTCACCTCTTGCATCAAAGGATACATTTGCTTCACCTTTCCGCTGGTGAAGACCGGAGTCAACTTCGTCCTTATCTCCTTCCACTGCGGATTGCGTACAAAGAACAAATTGCTGTTGCCCAAAGTATCGCCATGTGGGTCACAGCGGGCATACCGGTTGGAGAAACGTTGAAAGTCCTTTATCAACACGGATTTGATTAGTTCCGGCTCGCGTATAACTAGTGCTGGCTTGTTTAACACATAGACGCCAACTACAGCCTCGTCCTGCATCTTGGGATCACTGTACACCTCCGAGATGTGCAGACCAAACGAGCTCTTTTGCGTAAACACCGGCGAGGTATTCCCTATAATCGGCGTGGGCTGGATATAGGGTATTCCCTTGCGCTGCCAATAGCTGTGATTGCGCTGAAACCACAAATAGATGGCACTCAGTGCGCCCACAATCAGAAAAAGCGCCTCCGTTAAAGCCATTTCTTTGAGGCTATCAGAAAAATAAACCTCAATTTCTATTTTTTAAAAGAACTGTAAACTTAACACTGATCTAATCTAATATTATGGCAGATCCTTTATAATTTATTTGCTTTTCATAAGCACACAAAAATGCCTAAAATATGTATATATATACAAAAAATTGATCAAATTCCAATTGAAATCGCGTCAACGACCGACAATTATGGCGTCCAGAACAACATTGAAAATCAGTTACCGGTGAATAACCGTTTAAATAGGGATACATCTTGCAAATACAATTACAGATCGACATGTGAAACAAAACAAGTTTAGCGCTGAAAAAAAATATAATAAAAAAAGCAAAAGCTGATAGCTGATAGCTGTAATTTCTGTATACCCTGCACCATTACAAATTATTTAAAATCTCTATATGATATTCCTTTCCAACTTGAATTTTTGGGATTTCATGGAAAGATGGTAACTTCACAAGATTTTGAATGGTATTAACTAATCTAAAATTAATGGTATAAAATTCTTAAAGGGCTTCCATTGTTTTTACCAATTTTCAGATTTTTTTTTAAATAATAAATTCTAATGAATACTATATATATTAATATCGATTGATTTAAATAGTTAAAAATCCATATAATTTTATATTAATTTTTAAAATATATATCAACTCGGTTTAGGGTATATCATAGTCAAGCTCGATTGATTGAAACACTCTTAGTAGTTTGAATATTGACTAAGCCGTCAAATGATTGACAATTTAATCATTACTCAATTTACTCGCAATACAATGTATTGGTAGGTATATATAATAATCAAACACTTCATAAAATGATGTTTGCACTTTTGAGTAATTGATTTTAATTAGTAATTTACTCATTTCTCAATTTACTCGCAATACAATGTATTCGTTAATATTTATATTGTAGGTATATATAATAATCTAACACTTCATAAAATGATGTGTGCACTTTGAGTAATTTATTAAATCAGAAAGTATAAAAATCAAATACAGTGATATTTTTACATATAATCTGATTTGGTAATAATTCTAATCTTTAAATGTTTTGGTTTTTGTATTCAAACTATTAATGCAATGCGATTTCAAATAATACACCGTGTTATCATACATTGTTGTAGCTCTAACCTGTTAGAAATTTGAAAATAAAAACAAATCGCTTCAAGGCCCACAAGATAATTACATTTGATAACGATAAGCTAAGCCGGTTTTTGTTGGGGGCCAACAAGTTTTCGGCTTATGACGGATAACTGCCTGCCATATACTATATTATATTTGTTTTTCTTTAAATTTCAATATGATAATTGCATGTAGATTGCTTAATATAAACAAGTAAGAGCTGCCATCTTAGGCACTCTGGCAAATAACAGTTGGAAATAATATTATTATGTTTTTGTACGTTTTAAACATAATTGAAATATCATTGAATTTCTTTTTGTTTCGTTTGATAAGAACATTTTGTTTATTAAAAAACAATTCTTCAAACAAATCGCTTGTACATTATATACTTAACGTCCATAGAACATAAAATATCACAAAGCTTGTTCTGCCATATCATCGTAGAGTCTATCGTTAACAATCTTCAGAAATATTCCCGACTCCAACTGCAGAACAAAGCTCTTGGGATCAAATTTGATCTCCGTTGGCGTCTGTGAACAGCAGCGAACATAATGATTCTTGAGCATGTGAACCAGACCCAGTTTAGTCTGAAGCAGGCCAATGCGACTGCCGATGCAGTTGTGCGGTCCCAGACCAAACGGCTGATAGGCCATGGCCTCAATAGTCCTTCTATTCTCGGGAGAGAAGCGTTCGGGATCAAATACATTTGGATGGGACCAGAACTGAAAAAAAGGATTATGATGGGTTATCAATGTGTCTAAGAGGATGTTTTTGGAGGATTCAAAGCCCACCTTGGGATCACGTTGCAGTCCATAAACTGGTATAAACACAGGCGTTCCGTTCTCCAGTTGGAAATCGTAGTATGGTTTCAGTGAGAGATCTGGCTGACCCTTGATGCTTTGATATTCCCGATCCAGGAAAGGAAGAACGGGATACAAACGCAACACCTCATCGATAACCATCGACAGATATTCCAAGGAATTGATTTTCTCATAGCTCAGCTTGCCGCTGCCTTCCTCAAGCAAAGCATCGTTGATCTCTCGGCGTAACCGATCCTGCAGCTCTGGCTGCTTAGCCAGCTCTAGAAGACCAAAAGCCATTGTGGACGATGAAGTCTCAAAACCAGCTGTGAAGAAAACAGCTGCCTGACCAACCAGAAAGTCCGGAATATTGGCCAAATGTGGTTTGTTGGGCTGCAACGCTGCCTCCTTGCGGAGGCCCACAAGGACATCAATTAAATCATTCCTCACAGTTCCCGTTCGCTCCCTTTCAGAGATCACATGGCCTATGGTCTTGCGTATAAATTTCGAGAACTCCTCTGTGAAGATTTTGATGCGGAAGAGCGACGCCAGCTGAGGCAGAAAGAACGACACAAAGAAGTCCTTACTGCGGTTGAGAGTAGCCTGGAACACTTTGCGTCCTTGTGTCCGAAATTCAGCATCAGGATTCGCCAAGCTATTCGCACGCACCCCATAAGCAATGGTGGCAATTGAATCTGTGCTGAAACTCGCGCTCATGTCCTTCACCTCCAAAACGTAGCTCGCATCCAAGTCAGGCTTATGCCGGGCGAGATGCGCCTCTAGATCCTCACCAATCTTTATATATATATGAGATTGAATTTGAAGTGATTTTCAAATCAGGAACTCACCTCTTGCATCAAAGGATACATTTGCTTCACCTTTCCGCTGGTGAAGACCGGAGTCAACTTCGTCCTTATCTCCTTCCACTGCGGATTGCGTACAAAGAACAAATTGCTGTTGCCCAAGGTGTCTCCATGCGGATCACAGCGTCCATATCGGTTTGAGAAACGTTGAAAGTCCCTTATCAACACGGATTTGATTAGTTCCGGCTCGCGTATAACTAGTGCTGGCTTGTTTAACACATAGATGCCAACTACAGCCTCGTCCTGCATCTTGGGATCACTGTACACCTCCGAGATGTGCAGACCAAACGAGTTCTTTTGCGTAAACACTGGCGTGGTATTCCCTATAATCGGCGTGGGCTGGACATAGGGTATTCCCTTGCGCTGCCAATAGCTGTGATTGCGCTGAAACCACAAATAGATGGCACTCAGTGCGCCCACAATCAGAAAAAGCGCCTCAGTTAAGGCCATTTCTATAGCAGCTGTAGATAATTATCTGCCGTGAATATTTGGTTGCTACCAAAAAAATAACATTTAATTATTTCTATCAGGACTGGACACTTGAAACAGATCTGTTAATTTCAGTCATTGGGGTGACTCTTATCATTTAGAAATTTGAACGATTTATAATCATTCACAACTGACCTTTTATATAGTTTGAATCAAATTTCACTTGAAGTCGCACGATCGACCGACCATTAAGGCGTCTAAATCCTCATTGAGAATCACACGAAGTTGAATGCTCGTTTTATAAGCAAAACAGCATCTAACAGCTTGAAAGCTGTCATAAATAAATTGATTTGAAATAACATAATAGCTGATAGCGTTGTTTTATTTTTAATTACGTATTTAGAACTCGAATGATTGACATAAAATTAATATTAATAAATTAATCTAAAAATCAATTGTGATTTGGCAAATAATTGCAATTATATACAAACTAAAACAATTGTGTTTGTAATCAATTGTACATTACAGACTATGCCCATATATACAAGCATATAAGGTAGTTATTCTTAAAGTTCAATCTGTCGAGTTATTACTGTAGCGTAAGCACCAAAAAGACAATGTATTGTTGGCTTAGTGGTCTAAGGCTTGATAGCAATTATCGCGTAATGTCTGGGCGAAATAACCGCATCAAATAAGTCAACAAGATGACTGTTCTGATAGCCCAGTTCCTTGAGATACAGCAAACGGTCCAATAATATAAGTTTCTCGAGAACCGGGGCAAATGACATGCGCATAAGATAAAATAATGACAGATAATGACGATCTAGTTCGTATTGTTGTTCCAGCAATTGTAGCTCCTCCTTATCCACAGCTGCCAGCCAAGGGGCATTTAATTTATCGGCACACTTTTGTACATATTCCGCAAAGTCATTGAATTTACGCACTTTACCCACTTGGAGTTCATTCTTCAAGTGGGGCGCATGGCGACAAACCAAGAGCTCGAGCAACGAGCGATAGTAGAGTGTTATATTGGGTAACTCCTTGGCTGCGATTGTGCGCTCCATGGACTGCGCGGCAAGCATTCGTGCATTTCGTCCGAGGCGCAACTGACGACTCTTTAGATAGTTGCTCAGTGGAAAACCATAATCCATTTGCTGCTCCATCAGGGCTTTATTGCCAAAGAATTCGTGTTGCGAGTATAGTTCACGCAACAAATGATAACAGCAACCTACGTTGCACAGAATGCCACATTCCTGCTGGGCATGAAACACCTGCAAACAGGTGGCTGCCAAATTGCCACAGGTGTGCAGCCCAGTTAAACATATTCGGGGACTGTTTGGGGATGCCAGGGTCTGTTCAAAGTGCTCCGCTATCAGTGCACTCAATTTCAATTCGGTTGTTATAAATCTGGATGTGGTTTTATAATTGTTCGGAGCGGGCGCAATTATAGATTTATCCACTTCTGACTTCTGCTTTTTGCCGCGTCTTGCTGGTTTTATTCCTTGACTCTCCAGCTCAGCGCGTTCCGTTAAACCATTCCATGCGCGCTTTTTAAAAAAAATATTTAAAAAAAAGTATTATATAGTCGTAAATCAATGACATAGAAACACTCACTTTCCAGCACTGCACACTTGATGTTAGAAAATGTAATGAATGCAAATTAATGAATATAAATCAATCAATGCAGAACAATATCCTGGCATACTAATTTCACACGTTGTACTGTTTTCAATGTAATACAATATATAACAAATTCTGTGCTTTCTCAATTTTATATTGCCGTTTATTATTTATCGATAGTGCATAAAAATCGAGCAGAGCACAACGCACACACACTTGCCAACACTGCACATTTGACGCGCGAACAACCCTGTCTCTAAGCAGCTGTCAGTTCTTCTTTCTGCTGCTTGCACGACGCGAAAACGTTTTTAGCCGGCAAAATATATTTTGCGCGAATTTCAGTTTTCATTCCAAAATAACTAATAAATAAAGAAACAAAATGTCGGCTGGCATGCCCATCAATCCAAAACCATTTCTAAATGGTCTAACCGGCAAGCCGGTGCTCGTCAAATTAAAATGGGGCCAGGAATACAAAGGATTTCTAGTGTCCGTCGACGGCTACATGAATATGCAGTTGGCGAACACTGAGGAAGTTATCGAGGGCTCTGTGACGGGCAATCTAGGCGAAGTCCTGATACGCTGCAACAATGTGCTCTACATTAAAGGCATGGAGGATGACGACGAGGAGGGCGAGATGCGCGATTAAAACAAAACAACAAAAAAGCATTTTTAGCATTAAGTGTAATAATGTATGATAGTAATGAAAATAAATATATATTATTTATATATACAAAAACATACCTGTAACCTGCGATTCCGTGTCAAGGCATTTTCAGTGTTTGATGTATTGGAATCAATGCCCAGCACACGATGCCCAAACTGAAGTGCCAATCTCGACGATAGATACCCTTTACCATCACCTGCATCGACAATATAATAATTTGCTTCTGCTGAGCTACTTTGGATGAGTTTATTAATTAATTCCGCGGTTAGCTCCACCTATTGGGGGAATCATTGAACCTTATACAGAAACTAACTGTTCTCTTCCAGCCAGGAACACGTACCTCATGACACTTTTTGGCGCTCATAAATTCACGTATGCTCAGTTGATGCGTGTCTGTGCTTGCAGCAAGTAACTCTTCCAGTTGTCCCACTGTCGTCAACAACTCCGAGCAGCCTACCAGTCGCTGCCGCTCGCCTGCATCTAAAAATTCTGACAACGCTGGAAATTGCTGTGAGTCGCGATTAGTGTGCCAAAACAATTTCTCTATGGCCAGATTTATGTCATCAACACTGCAAACCTCGGCTCGCACTGCAACGGGTACGAACTGGAGCCAATGCTTGTCCGTTAGATAGTTGACCATGTGACAATTGACAAACTTCCAATGCGGTTCCAAATATTCCAATGAGCGATCGATTGAACACTGTAAGTCAGCTGCGTTGGGCGCCATTTTTAATACGCTTTCTCTACTAGAAACTGTAATCCTTCCGTTCCTCTTGTGTAGCGTTGCCACTCTGCGTCTGCTTGGAGCCCAACTGAGCGCAGAGGCGTCGATGAGTGTTGCGAATGTGCTCAATGGCGCCAATGATATCCGCATCAGGATCGTCGTTGGTGCGCGGAAACTGCTCAATGAGTTGCCGCAACTGTTGCAATGTACGCTTCACTTTTTCCGTATGCTGTTGTTGTTGTTGTGCCACCACTTGGCCGTAAATGGCACCCAATTCGGCGCCAAGTTGGACGCCCTGCGCGTAGCCAAGTTGGTAGCCCTCGTGATTTCCTTGAGTGCGACCCTCGCTGATACCCTCCTCGTACCCTTGGCGAGCGTGTTTCTCCTCGGTCAGCACAATATCGTCGAACAGGTCGTTTATATCACGCGACGCTGCGCCGGACATCGTCTTGTTCCCGTTGTGGTTCACTTATCGAAACTAACATTATTGAAGTCGATATCAATGAGCAACTAGTTGCAGAGCTATTCGCATTTCTCAACACTTGAATAATAAATGTTGACAGAAAGGCAAAAAAGGCAACCAATAAAAACTAATTGCGAAAATGTTCTTATTTTTGTGATTAATAGGGACTGCAAAATATAAATCCACACTGTTAAGCTGAGTAGATTCTGTGAGCAGCTGTCCAACGCTGTCAAAATAATGAATTATCGGCAGACCACCATATAAGCAATTGCCAACACTGTAAAATTCTGCAATCATTTTAATGCTCGATCTGCCCAAAGTTTTTTTTTAATAATTTACACTAATGCTTAAAGCAAGGCACATAGCTGGAACTAATTTAATTATAACGCGATTCGTTTACGCCTACTCATCCCAAGCAGCGGCATCATCATCATCATCGGAATTGCGCTCATCGCTGGAAATGGAAACTTTGCTCTGCTTCTGCACAATAATCTTGGACAATTGCAGCATCATGGGATTACCCGATTGTTCCGCCGGATTCTGACTGCCGGAGATGCCCTTGCGACGCAGCATCAGCTTATTATGCAGATCCGCCATCAGATCTCCGCCGCTGCTATTCGCAGTCACTGATCCGCCTGCCCGGGAACGTGTCGCAAGATTCGCAGCATTATTTTGAGTGTCCACCACATCCAGATCAATGGGCGCTGCAGCCCGCAAGCGGCCGCCATGTGCACCGCCTGCCTTGCGTATGGCATCCATCAACTCCATACGCGGATCGGCGGGCGGCGGAGCCCGGGAGTTTGGTATATTCAATGGTGTTTGCACTGACGGCGATATTGGCTTGAAGACGCTATCCGTTGGAAAATTATGCTCTGCAGATGCTGCTGGTGGCATTAGTGGAGGAGGAGGTGGCGGGGGTGGCGGAGGGGGAGGTGGTGTTGTTTCAGCAGTTTTGACCCCCTTTGGCGGCACAGTTCGATGGTTGTTCTTGCTAGTCATATGGGTTTGGGCAGCCAACGCTTGCACGGTTATTGCCTGCTCCATTTCAATAGCTTTCGATTGCGGTTCAGGTTCGTTTTCATTTAGGCCCGGCAGATCTGGCAGATCGACAAACTGATGCGATGGCGCAATGGGCGTCTGCTCCTCCACCGGCTCGTATTGCAAATCATTCGCAATGCCCGGCAGATCCGGCAAATCCAGTGGCACATCAATTGCTGGCGCTGCCAGAGCAGCTGGCGTATAACGTAAATCTCCAGCAGGTGTGGTCAACTTGATGACGCCATGTGAGAGTGAGTGCGGTGCCGGTGCCAGCAATGCACTTGACCTTGAAGCAACAGCGGGAGAAGCACGCCTGTAGCTGCTCCTTTGCGGTGGCAATGTGCGATTCCAGACATTGAGATCCTCGCTGCCATCCTGGCCACCGGCATAGGCAAATTCGTTGGTATTGAAACGCATCAATGTCGGTACCGATTTCATTGCCGGCAACGTGCCTAGACCCGCCATGCGATTGGTTTGCTGACGCTCGACGACCAGCGGCGTTTCCAACTGTTCCTCGCCGCGCACATGAAAGAAAACGGTGTCCAGCTCGGCACTTGATGGCTGCTCTTCGATAGCATCATTCAAGTTGTTAGTCTGACGTCGTCGCTGCGACAATTCCATTGTAACTGCTGACGACGTCGACGTCTCCATTGATGTTGGCTGTTGATGGTCAACAACCTGGGGAAATGTTGCCGGGATGTTATTGTTCAGTGTCGCGGTGCCAGGAAAGCGGGCGGGAGCGTAGATTTTGATTGATTTCTTGGAGCCGACGAGTGCATCAATTTTTGCCTGCGCACGCAAGACACGCTCATTAATTAGCTGAACGTGGACACCATTTCTTGCCAAGCGAGCATCGATGCGCCCAAAAATTGAATTGATAGTTTTATTTAGGCA
This sequence comes from Drosophila setosimentum, assembly GCA_035043505.1. NCBI lineage: Eukaryota > Metazoa > Arthropoda > Insecta > Diptera > Drosophilidae > Drosophila > Drosophila setosimentum. Next base: position 3,356,175 of record JAWNMY010000003.1, on the reverse strand, counting down.
GTCGAGCGATTGGGCTGCTCTGATTATTGTTTCCTCGTGATGTAGATCCGTTGGAATTATGGACACCTGGTAGGCGCTGTGCACACATCTATCGCTCGCCTCCATTTTTGGGCGCAGCACTTAAAATTTTTTAATTTCATTAATCACTTATTTTTCATTGCCGCTTAAACTGCGATCCAAATCAACAGCTGGTTGTGTTGTTTGCGGTGTTGCCAACACTTCTTTTATTGCTATGTTAATTGCTATCGATATTTTATGTTATGTATCGAATAAGAAAATCCTATCGTTCAGTTAATCGCGCCAGTGTGCTTATCACTGACATCACTAGTGCACACTCATCAAATTCATTGAAGTTGTTACGTGAAAAGGTTGTCAAAGGCTGATTTTGTTTAGTTTTAAAAGTGCTCAATTCATATTTTTACTGCATTAAAAGTGCGTTAAACTAATTTGTACAAATGTATAATAATATAACAAAGGTATGTTTGCCACCATATTTCAATTGTAAGCAAATATTTTTCAAACCAAGCGTGTGCGTGTTTGTGTGTGTGTGTGTACAACATAAACGTGGCTACAGCAATGAAAATTATGGCGAAAACCCCAAAATAATTTAAATCTGAACATAACTTACGCAAAGGTGTACATTTGGCAAATGTTTGCATAAAATATCGACCTTTTCAAGAAGCGTCGAAATGAATTTCGGAGCAGTGTGAAAAAAATGCGTATTTGCTTGTCTGGTGGTCGCCATTTTGAATATGTGCTGAAAAATTCTCCTCCCGCCATGTTGCCTGTCTATGTGTTTATTGTTTGCCCACAACCATGTGCATGTGTTTGTGTGTATATATTATATATAGATCAATATATATTTATTAAAATACTTGTTACATGTATGTGTAATTTTTTTTTTTTGCCGTGGCTCCAAAGCCACATCAACAATAAATATAAAATATGCATGTGTGTGTGTATGTCATTTCTTTGTTGTGTATCCATCTATACAAACGTGTGTTTATTTGTGTGCGTGTGTGTGACTTCACAATAAAATCGAGGGTTGTTGTGCATTATATCGAATTATTGATAAATTACCAATAACTCTCCAAATACATCTTTGCCAAATACTAATTCTCGTTTGTTTCTTTGTGACTTCTTCACGTTGACAGCTTAACAACTCTGCAATTTAATTTGTTAATCGCTCAAGAGCACATATATTTAACGGAACCCGGAGAATCGTAGGTGAATCCTAGAGGCCTCATTATGGAACATATATTGCAATCGTATCCAGAGGATGCGCGCCGCATTGGCGAAGAGTATTTATCCAGTTTAACGGATTTGAATTGCAATAGCAAGCCGCTCATCAATATGCTGACAATGCTCGCCGAAGAGAACATCAACTTTGCCCAAATCATTGTGCGCGTGGTGGAATATCATATCAGCCAGGTTAACAAATAATAAACCATAATTAACTACAAAAACAAAACAAAAAACCGCCAGAAAACACTCGCACACATACAGACATACAAATTTACTCTACTCACAACGTAAAGTGATCCAAGTCCAAGCATCGGCAGTTGTGGTCACCACATGATCTCCATGTTATTAATAATCTGTGTGCAGGGAACACGGCAGTTTTGAAAAGCTATCGACAGTATTGCCTTCAAACACTCTTCAATTTAATTCTGACAGTTAACTTTTCCATATACCACTTAATAATCAATGATCATAACATACTATAGATATTTCATGAATATAAAAAATAAAAAAATCACTTAAATATTTATAGCAGAATCTCTTGAGATGATCAGAAAAACCCAACATTAAATATAATCAAATTACTTGGAATCTGCCATTTCTGAGCGAGCCCAATTCCGAATATATTTATATATATATATATTATTTTAAACATACAGAAGATAATGAAATACTATCGATGGTTTTTTGGCCCCTTAGACATTTGTGTGGCAATATCAACGAAAGTGGCTTTAAAATTTATAAGAATTACTTGGCACACGATATTTCATTGATATTTTCCCGTCAGCCCACGCTGCTGTATATAAGCTCCAATTTTCCGTTTATTTCCGCCAATAGCTTAAAATAATCTCATTGCGCTATTGGTTTTGGGTTTAAGCTTGAAAATTTGAAAAAACCTATCGTTACTCAATTCAAATATTTATTTATGGGTTTTAAGCAGACTGAGTGATTTTTATCCTCTACAAGGTAAGACGTTTAAAATATATATATTTATATTCTTCCTATATTTTTCCTCGATACCTTGAAGTATATAAAATACACAAAAGAAATCGAAAAAAGAAAATTGCAAATAAAAGAAAAAATACTTAAACAATTGTCATCAAGTTGTCTTTTATTTTATACAATGATAAAAAAAATATATATATATAAAAAAACCAAATTGCCCTAATGAAAACACCTAAAACAAACAATTAATAACAGAAAACTAGTCACGCAGCGATTTTTATATTGCAAAAAAATATATAACAACATTAAAAAAATTGGAATAAATGGACACAAATCAGTAATGTATTACACTTAAAAAGCTAACGGTATAAATTCCCTTTCATAAACTCTTCGTTAGTATTAGAATATAGTATATTAAAAGGTACAAGTGATCAATCTTTTATATTGATAAATAAAAAACAAGAATTTGATTTTCAAATAAAATTATGTCAATCTAAACATTGAATGTTATAAAAGAATTAGCTACTCATAATAGGATATTTTCGTATATATGTTTTCTACATGCATACAAAGATCAATTTAAATTGAGGATACGATAAGTTGCTTAAACTTATTATAAATTATCTGAATTGATAAAGTGCGTTGGTTTCCTATAGTTGGTAAAAATTCTTTTTGGGTTCCAACAACAGATTGAAGAAGTTGATAGTCCATTTAGTTTTTCCCTGTAAATTTTTTTTTTTTGGCTAACGCTTTTTTTTGTCAACAACAACTGACCATCAAACCCAAAGCTGCCCCCACAAATCACAACATGGAGATGCATCGGTGTCTCTGCAGCTGTCGTCACCGTAACCAGGACAAAAATATGAACGGATTAATGTGGATGATGAAAAAAAAATCTCAGATCTCTCTGTGACTGCGTCCACACACTTCGCTAGCGACGTTGTCGAAACTTATGTTATATTTTTATTCTTACTTATCTTACCAAATCAAACAGGTGCCGCCCGAATTCAAATTGCCCATACTATATTTAATTGATTCGATAATTAAGAATGTGAAAAGCAGCTACGTCCAGCTGTTTGGGCAATGCATAGTCAATATATTTCTCAACGCCTTCGAATCGGTAAGTGAACAATAATCCCTTAATAGATAAATTAAAAAAATTAACACTTGCCTAAATCAAACTTTTATGTTTAATATTAAATTAGGTGCAACATTCGCCGTCGTCGGTGCTGGAGAAGGTGCGCGAACGCATGTATTTGCTGCGCCAGACATGGAATGAGGTATTCCCGCCGACCAAGATGTATGCGCTGGATGTGAAGGTCAAGCGACTGGACAACAATTGGCCCATCACAGCCAAACCGATACAGCCAAATAAAATTCACGTTAATCCCGCCATACACGTCAATCCCGATTTTCTTAAAACAGTAAGTCTGAAATAAAATAAAAAATTAAAGGAAACCCTTCATTAAACCAATTATCTGAAAACTAGGGCATGGTGAGTATGCCCCTTACCAAGGAGCTACCAATGGAGGAGATGCTGCAGGTGAAGACGATTGAGCTGCTTGAGCTGAAGAAGCGCAAGCTCGAACTCGAATTAGAGCAGACGAATATGCATTTAATGCAGCAGGAGCGTCAAATACATCAGACAGCGGATACGATTGCTGTGGCGCCGCCGGGCATGGGTATGCCAGCACCAGTCGCTGCTGCATTGCGTCCACCTGGCATGGAACCGGCAGCAACCGTCGTCCCACCCATGTATCCCAGCAGTGGCATACGTCCACCCGTTCGTCCCATGATGCCAGTTGTCGGCCAACAATCGGTAAGAGACAACAATGCTGAAAGAAGCCAAAAAAAAAAAATGAAACCATTCCTAATCTAAATCTTTTTCACAGTCTTTTGCCAATAAGCCCAAGGTACATCCAGTCAATCCGGCTATGGTGAATACGATTCGTCCACGTGATCCACGCCTGGCGCGTCAAATGCAGCCACAACAGATGGCAGCGCCCATAATGCGTAGCGTCGCTGATCCCCGACTGGTGGACAGCAGCCACAAATCAGGCTCGGCCATTTCAACACACAAATCTAGTCGATCGCGCAGCAAGTCACCAACGCGCAGCAGCAGCAAAAGCAAGTCTAACAGCAGCAGCAGCAATCATCACAGCTCCAGCTCCAGCTCGAGTAATCGCAAGCGTAGCGAATCCAAGAGCTCCACATCATCCTCGGGCTCGGGCGATGGCACCAGGCAAAAGAGTAGCAACAGCAGCAGCCAGTCGCCGACAAAGCGTTCATCCAGCTCACGCTATGCACACAATGGCAATGGCAACTCGCCGGCGTCCTCCTCCACCACTTCGTCGTCAAAACGCAAGAGCAGCTCACCAGCGGCTGCCAGCAGCAGCAGCAACTCACCCATAAAATCGATGAAACGCAATCAAATCGCACACAACAAAAACACACACACAGCGAGTCGCAGCAAACCCTCTGCCGCCAGCAATGACCGATCTTCTCGAAGTCGCTCGCCAGTGTACAGCAGGGATGTGGATATGCGTAGCGTGGAGCGCAGCAAATCACCAGAGCCAAAAGCAGCAACAGCAACACCAGGAGCAACTCCAGCGGCAGCTCCTTCAAAAGAAGTAACTCATCTAGCAGCAACAGCAGCAGCTCCAGCAAATGATTTAGAGAAACGTAAGAAACAATTTTTAATTATAATTTCACACACAGAAAAAGTCGAGCTAATCGACAGCATCATGATGACTATTAGCAATTCAAATGACAAAGTAGTAGTTGAATTATGCAGAAATTACAAACCAAAATGGCGGCATCCAAGGCTCTGGTGGGGAATGGGGGCGGTTGTTGTTTAGGGCGCGTCCCATTTCGAAAGGCTGTTTAAATTCAGTTTTCACTTCAATGATTCCAAAAAAAAAAAAAAAAAACAATAAATAAGCAAAGTGCAAAAATAGTTTGTAAATTATATTTAACTAGTAGCTTATGAAAGCTGACTAAAATGTTAAAAGAAAATTAAAAAATTGTTAAACTCTTTTAAAAAATAATCAAATTTTATAGAAAAAATTAACTACGCAAAATAAATTTTTTTTTAAAGCTATACGAATATAATTTATTATTAAAACTTAAAGCTTACTTAGTAGCTTATTATAGCTGGCAATAATGTATAACATTTGCAAAACATTTAACGTAGAGTTAAAATAAATTGTAAATTGTAAAAATTAACTTTACGCAAAATCCATATGATTCATGGATATTTTTTTGAGCTTTACGAATATAATTTACATTTTAGAATGCGCTTTACTGCTTAAATTTGTTTGGATATAGCAACTGTTGGCAACCCTCTAGGGTTGGCACTTTGCCTGGTCTGTGTTAATTTCTCAAACCGCTTTCAAAAGCGTTTTTACTCGAATTGTGTTTGGTGTGTTTTTTTTACTAGTTGTTTCACTCGATCAAGTTTTGATTACATATTTTTTTCTGTTGGGGAGTTCTTATTATTTATGCTTCCAAATTTAAACCGGAACTATATAATCCTATAATATTTATGCACATTTTTTTTTTAATATTTAAGAGTAATGCCAAAGTTCAAATTAACATTAAAGATAAAAACCAAAACAAAAACAAGAAAACAAAACGAAACGAAAATAAGAAAGAAAAAACAAATAAAATGCGCTTGAAAACTTTTTGCATTCCAGTTGTTTTAATTAATGCAAAATGTAGCCAGGTGCCGCCTTTGGTGTAATTTTAAGTCTATTCACTTTGTGTAATTGTAAAAGACAAAAAAAGTAAAAAAAAAAATCATTTGTGAAGAAATTGTTGTACCTGATATAAAAAAATGATATTTATATATCAGTTTTGATAAAACTAAGAAGAAATAAAGACTGCAGTTTTAATTTGTTGTTCAAGCCTACAAAAAAGAAACAAAAAAAAACAACCCTTAAAAACCTCGTAAATAATCTTTAACTTTTGACATATATAAACGTAAATATTTTTATAAACAATAATTTATTTAAGCGTATATTTGTAGTTGTATTATATTTTAATAATACAAACAGCAGCCAAAACAAATATGTATATTTACTATATTATGTATGATATAATTTTCATTATTATTTTTACGAAATATTATGTTTTGTATTTGTAGAACGGCACTTTTTTTTACTACATATAGCTAATCTCTTATGGTCCCTTTTAATTTTTTTATAATATTATTTAGTCTAACCTAGTTCCTTAACGGAATCATCTACCTTGCAATTTGAATACTTTTTATGATTTATTACTAATTTCTTCTAGCCCCATTGCTGTGCCTGGTGTTTGTTGATGCCCTGCCCCCTAATTTTAATTTTTTATACAATTTTTTTTTTTTTTTTGTTAATTTCCTTACACTCTTCTTGGTTAGTTATAGTTTAGGCCGAGTAATATTTCGTTTTTTAATCGTTTGCTCTAAGAACAATTAGTTTTTGTTGTGGAAGCATAAAAAAAATACCAAATTTCTAGCTACATTTGAAATACTTGAACCAGGCCCACGTCCTTCCACGTCGCCGCATATAGATGCATCTAGCATGGACGTCGATTTGCGGCCAATGAATTTTACTCAGTTGGCCGCGTTTTCGTCTATAATTAGGCCAACAACGCCGCCGCCGCCGGCCATAACAACTGCAACAGTAAGCAAAAAAGCGACAGCAACAACTACCACAGCAGACACCAGCAGCACAACAACAAATGCTAGCAGCGCCTCCAACGCAACAGCAACAACAACATCGAACAGTTGTTCCTCCTCCAAATTGCCCACAAAAGTGTCGTTCAAAATACAAAAACCGTTTAATAAATTAGAAAAATCTACAGCGAATTTATCAACAGCAACACTGCTAACAGCAACAACAACAACTTCTGCAGCAACAACAACAAGTGCAACAGCAGCCGCAGCAGATACAACAGCTGTAAGCAGCAAGCAATCCTCGCCAGCGCCCGCCTTATCCTCCTCCTCCACGGTGGAGTTGGTGCTGCCACTTGGCAACAAGGGCGCCGGCGAGAAACGCTCGGCTGTTCAGTTGCCAACGGACGCCGAATCGGATGAGGATGATAAACTGCAGCAGCCACAGCAGAAACGCAGCAAATCCGCCAAACTGGATGCGTAAGTTCCACCTCCAAACTTATTTTCTTAATCTTCTCATTAATTTTTGAACTATTCACCAGTCTGTTTGGAAGCGAGGATGTGGATTTGAGGCGTGTGTTGCCCGCCAAGCAACCTATGCTTGTGCCCGGTGGTGTCATCGTCGTCGAAGACGACTCCATGGACAACTGGGAAGTAAATAAGGTATGTGATACTTTTATTTACTATATAAATAAGCTTATAATAACAGTTATAGCTAATAAAAATAAATAACAAACTTAATGATAATAGAGCACATTTACAACTGATTTGGTGATCCCAAGAGCTATAATGCAAATCGACGGTTTAGACTGCTGCCGATATGCAGCGACATGTTTATTGAAACATTTAAAATTATCTTAAAACTATGTATAATTATTCTTATCTCTCTTGGAAGATTATCCGGGTACTAGGTACACATTTGCAGCTGCAAATGCGTCTAGACTTATTACCTTATCTTATGAGAACTCTTATCGTGGATGGTTTTATTACGGTATTTACATATCTTATCGATAATAATTCAACAATTGAAGGGCTAGTCCTTTAAGGATGGTTATGCTTTTTCTATGATATTAAATTTTGGATACTGAAGTTTTACTTTATAATGAAAGATTATACGCTGTAATTCAAATATTGTCATCCTTCTCACCCAAGCAAACGGCGAAACCTTTGTCGCCCGTGAAGAAGCCCACGTTGGATGAGCTGCGCGCCAAGCTAGCCAAGACGGTGCGACTCAACAACAAGCTGTCCAAGTTGGGTTAGTAATGCGAACAAGTAATTCAAACACTGATTTTAATCAACGATTAATGCTAACAGATAAGAGCAAAGATCATGTTGTGGCGCAGCGTCTGAAGCAGCTGTCGGAGCTGAAGTCCAATGATGATTCGCAGGAGGCGCACGACGAGAAGATGCGCACGATACTGAGTCAGGCGCAGGAAATGTTCGAGAATCATGGCATGAATCAGGAACAGTACAAGGATCTAGTCACCAAAGTGGTTGTCATGAACGAGAGCAGCAAAGGACTGAAGGAAATACGACGACGCGAAGCAGCCGCCGCCGCAGTTAATAATGACGAGGATGATCTCGAAATGGAACGAAATGCGGCACGAGATGCAGTGCTACGCAAGCGGATACCAAAGCTCAAGGGCAATGAGAATCATCATCAGCATGCTACCAGCTCGCCACGCAGCGATGGTGAACCACGCTACGAGGAGCAGCACCAGCAGACAGAGAAATCCCAGCAGCAACAGCAGCAGGCGCCGCCAAAGCAAACGAAAACCAAACGGGATGGCAAGCGACGCAAGCCGAGCAAGTGGGGCGAACAGGTGGATCCGGCGGCAGCGCAACGTGCAGCCTGGCAATTGCAGCAACAACAACAAAACAACAATAATAATAATAATAATAACAACAACAACAACAAGCGCATGCCGCAATCAAATATTTTACCTGGTGGCGGCGGTTTTCGTGGCATGCCCTGGCAACATCCCCCATTGGTTATGCAACAAGCTGTAGCACCACCACCACCGCAACCACCATCGATGCTAACAATGCCACCAGTGGCACCCGTCGTCAACATAACCAAAGCCATTAATTCGTTGGATAATCCCATGGCGGATGTTGTGCGCAGCATCACCATCGATGGTGGCAGCAAAGAGATACGTTTCTACAATCAGGTTGCGATCATATTCATGGATGGCGATGAGCCGCACGAGATTGGCTTTCAGCAAGGCCAGCGTGCCATTTATATTGATCACAACAATGAACCGTTGGCACTCTGTTTCAATGATGACTATAAACCCTTCCAGCTGGATGGACAATTGCATCGCATACGATTTGGACATCCATCGAGGGAGCTCTACATTGATGATCATTGGTATGAGATCTATTTTGGGGGACCACCTGTGTCTCTGCCCATTGGCAATAAGCTACATGTGCTCAAGGCGGAGGGACCACCACCCAATGTGGATATTGGACGAGTGCGTCGTGATCTTGTTGTTGGCAAGATCAATATGATTGTGGATGCGCACACAATTGTGCCCCTCTTCCTCGATGGACGCCAACAGACGTTCCATTTGGGTGCCGAACAGCATTCGTTGCAGTTTGTCGACGGTTTTCTGTATGCCCTGCTTGATGGACAGCTTCAGAAGCTGGAGTATGGTGGTCTGCCCAAAAGCATGAAGCTGAATGGTGGTCGCAATTGTTTCATACGCTTTGGCACGTTGCCCAAGAGTGTGCAGGCGGGTAAGACGCATGTTCAGGACATGGTTTATATTAAAACTGAGGCGCCTGCAGAGCCACCACAACCGCCACCGTTGCCAGTGGTGATTGCCCCAACGCAATCAGCATCGATAGTCGCTAATCCTCTCGAGAAACAGCAGCCAGCAGTAGCAGATGTGGCTTCTGCGGTTTTATTGCCTGATGCGACAGCAGCTCTGAGTAATCTCAACATCGATGAGCTCTTCAAGAAGCTCGTCTCTTCGGGCATAATTGGTGCGCCAGCAGCAGCAACAGTTGCAGCAACAACAGCAGCAGCAGCAGGCGCTGTCAAAAAGCCAGCCAGCAGCTTACCTGCTCTCGAGACAAGCGCCACTGCCAGCAAAGATGCACCTACCGCAGCAGCACCATCAACGGAGGAACCCGTCAAGCGCATTGAACTCCAGAAGCCGGATACGATTAAGACGAGACAGGCGGCTGTTATTGCCACACTATATTTGGGGATGCAGTGCAGCAGTTGTGGCGTTCGCTTTCCACCCGAGCAGACTATCAAGTACAGTCAGCATTTGGATTGGCATTTCCGGCAGAATCGACGCGAAAGGGATTCCACACGCAAGACGACATCAAGTCGTTGGTTCTACGATCTCAATGATTGGCGACAGTACGAGGAGATTGAGGATGTTGAGGAGCGGGAGCGGAACTTTCTGGAGTCGCAGGGCCAACAGTTGGGTGGTCTGGGTCCCAACGATGGCAGCGATGAGGTGTCGCAGCAACGTTCCCTGGACTCGCCGGTGCCTAGTTGTGCCGCCGGCGCTGAGGATGTCGACCGCAGCTGTGACATGTGCCACGAGAGATTCGAACAGTTCTACAACGAAGAGCTGGAGGAATGGCATCTGCGCTCCGCCATTCGTGTCGACGAGAAGACCTATCATCCGTTGTGCTATGAGGATTACAAGGCATCACAGAATCCACCAGCGCCCGTCGTCGGCGTCGTCAGGGGCGACGGTGAATCTTCGACAGCCAATGGCGATGTGGATATGTTGAATCTAAGCGATGACAATGCCATGGATACGCTCATCAAGTTGGAGGATGATTCGGGTAAGTGCCAGGGTTATTTTAATTATTAATCTATATATATATATATATTATGTTACTATAAAAAATAATTGCACAACTCTCTCAAGAAATGTTTTAAAAATCTAAGTTTAGGGAACTTTTAAATACGTTCTTAGAAATGATAGAGACTATTAAAAAAGAGAGAAAGAAAGAAAACTATAATTTTTTCTCCATTTCCAAGTTAAATTTTTATTTCAAATTTCAAATTTAATTAAAATTAAAACTGAATAAAATGTGCACTTATAATTATAAAAAACTATAACTAAATTAACAATTTATATAAGGTCGCTTCAAATTAAACAATCTATATTGAAAGGAATTCCAGGAGCAGTACTTTAGTAACCTTAATTTATATGTGGAATTTCAAACAATATATTAAAAATCAACATTTAAAAAAATGTTTTTGTCATTCGTAAGACAAAATGGTTTTTTTTCAAGTGTATAAATATCAAAAATATACCATAACATTTATGAACAGTATCCTTATATTTCTGCCATACACTAATACTCAATTCTCCAACACACAGATGATGGCAAAAAGATGCTGAGCGTAGATGATGATGATGATGATGATGTAATCGTGCTGCCCAATGAGGAGCCGAGCGTCACCGAAATCGTGGACGATGATGATGATGAGGAATATGTGCCGGCAACTGTGACAAGAACTGCTGAAACGGAGCCGGTGGGCAGCGATGAGCAGGAGAAGGATAAACCAACAACAACTGCAACCAGCTCCTCCTACAGCGGCGAACAAGAGCAGCAGCAGCAGCAAGAGAAAGATAAAGAGATAGAGAAGAAGGAACTGGATAAACAGAATGCCAACGAATCGGATGTGGATGTGGAAATCCAGGAGCCAAACATTCCCTTCACCGATCTGGACACCTACATCGAAAAGGAGCCCATGCCCATGCTCCAAGTGAAGATTAAAGAGGAGCCCAAAGATGATGACGAGGAGGACGAGGACGATGGCTTCGAGGATGTAGGCACTGTGGTGCAATTGCTGCCACTGCCAGAAGATGAAATATCGATACACAGTAGTGGTAAATATTATTATTAGTTTATTTCAATAGTTGATCTCGCTAATTAAATTACTGGACTTCCTCTGTTTTGGATAGAAACACAAACTCAAACCATTGAATCATCTGCGTCGCCGGCAACGCTGGAGCGTCCCGCTTCAGTTGCATCGCTCTCATTGCCAGCTGCGAATGAGGATGAACTGGAACTGGAGTCCCTGGCGGCAGCAACAACTGAGGCTGATTTTAACGGTGAGAATCCGCAGGAAGCACACAATCTGAGCGCAGCGGGTTTGGCGCCGGCGTTACCTTTGGCTAGCATAGTTAATAAAATTAAAATAAATATCACTAAGAACACAAGTAGTAATAGTCATAATAGTGCCTCAACATCCACAACAACGATGACGTCAGCGGACTCTTCGCAAGTGTCGGCCATTAGTGTGATTGGCTACACTGCCAATGCCGATGGGCAGCACCAACAACAACAGCAGCAGCAAAATTCAATACAAACCATTTCCACGATTCCAGTGTTGTGCGGCGGCAACACAATTGTACCGAAGATTGCCACGAGCAGCAGCAGTTGTTCAACAAATACACCACCTGCCAATATTAGTTCCATTTCCGTTATTGGCAGCACTTACGGCAGCAGCAGCAAAAACAACAGCAGCAATAATGGCTCCTCGCACACAACAACATCATCGATGGGCGGGCCAGGAGCAGCAACAGCAGCAGCGACTTCCGGTACGTCGTCTGCTGCTGGTCAAAAATCGACAACTCCCCCGCCCCCAAAAGCTGCTGTCGAAGCTATCGATCCCGAACCTGTTATCGAACTGAAGCCTGCGCTGCGAAATGTGACGCTGAAAAAGACAAAGAAAGTTCAAAATGGCGTCGAAACTTCCGGTTTGTGCTCGATCATGTAAAGAGAGAGCGAGAGAGAGGCACACATGCATATTATTCCTACTATTCTCACTTATATTTTTTTATATAGCAATCGTACAATTTTAATTTAGAACGTTACTTAGTTTTAGAAAATTTACAGAAGACCCGCGATTTGCTCTCTCTGTAGGTGTACGTACGTAGCAGCCAAATGATAATACATATAAATAATAAACATCAACCAACGATCGCCTGGGCAGCGCACAGAGGGAAACACTTAATTTATTTTTACAATAATATACCACTGCAAATAATAAAAAGAAAACTTTTTACACAACAAATGCGAAATCTACGTATATATATATATATTCATAATTTGTGATAATTTTACTACAAACACTCGAGAGAAATTCAGTTACACAAATCAAGCTTGATTTTTGTCATTATTTGTCATGCATCGAAATTGAAACAATAAAAATATGAAAAGCTGAATTCAAACTAATCTTCAATTCGATTCAATTAATCTTAATCAATAAAATGTTTAATTATATTTACCAAGTCTTACATATAGCAATAAAGGTACTGGCAATAACCAAATAAAAAAGAGTTCTTATTATTTAAAGTATTTTATTCAGGAAAGTTAAGTTTGTCGACTAAGATTTGTCACTGATCATGGCAAAATATTGAGATTTTTTGAATGCGCGCCAAAGCAGTGCTTGAAAATGCTACAAAGTCACAGCAGCCAGCTTGTGACACACTGCATGCCCAGCAAACAGCTGTTGTATGAGAAATTTACTAAATAAGCCCAAGCGCATTATACTATGCACGTGGGCCTGTTTAGCGTTTTTTTTATGTTAAAGAATTTATAATTTTAAAAAATGTCTTCATCGTTTTTCCTAAAACCCGGTGCCGCCAAACAAGCCAACAAAAAGCGCAAGGTAAGTGTCAGGCAGTAAATTAAAATAAAAAACCACACATAATATGTTTATTTGATGTTAGATAAATGCGACGAAAGCAAAAGGAAAATTTAGTTCAAACCCGGGCAAAAGAACACAAAATGCAACAAATGCGGCGCCAAAGAAACAACGTCGAGCCAAAGTTGACGACGAGGAAATAGCCAGCGATGATGAAGAATATGATAACGGCAATAAAACGCTAGTATATTCGACAGATGAGGAGGGTGTTGAGGAGGAAACGGCACAAGATAAACGGCTGCGTTTGGCCAAAAAATATCTGGAGGAGATTGAGAAACAGGAAGCGGATCGCGTTGAGGATCGCGACTTGAGTCAGAGCGTCGAGCAGCGACTACAAACCGAATATTTGGATAGTGTGGGTCGATTACGTCGCAATATTGCTGCCACCATCAAATCCTGCAGCATTCAATGTGCACTAAAAAACAGACTCCACCATAGTCCAATTTGTGCACTGGCTTTGAGTGCAGATGGACGACATTTGTTTGCCGGAGCCAAATCTCAATTTGTACTCAAGTGGTGCGCGGAGAGTGGCAAAGTGCTGGGCAAATTTGATGTGCAGCCGCATCGCGATGAACCCGAAACGGGCAAGAAGCGAAGATCGCATGTGATCTCCATTTGCATGTCCACGGATATGAAATATCTGGCCTTGGCGGAGGGTGGAGCTCACATACAGATCTGGTGTCCACAGACGCTTCGACATTTGAAGACGTTCAAGGGACACAGGGACAGCGTGACGGGTTTGGTCTTTCGCAAGGCTACCCACGAACTATATTCGGCGGCCAAGGATCGATCCGTGAAGATTTGGTCACTGGATGAGATGGCCTACGTGGAGAGCTTGTAAGTGTGGCAAACTTACAACTACCAAGTCAATCTCTTACTTATTACCACTCCTATTCAACATATATCCGATATTCATTCATTGTATAAATCATATTGCAGATTTGGCCACCAGACCGCTGTGACCAGCATTGATGCCCTGAGTCGGGAACGTGCCATTTCCGCTGGCGGTTCTGATTGCTCGTTGCGCATCTGGAAGATTACGGAGGAGTCGCAGTTAATTTATAACGGTCATCGCGATGGCATCGAGTGCGTCAAATTGATTAATGACGAACACTTCGTCTCTGGTGGCGTTGATGGGTAACGTTTTTAAGAATAATATTCAAATTTGGGCAACCTCAACTTACATTCATATTCTAAATTTTCAGTGGGATAAGCCTGTGGAGCGCATTGAAGAAGAAGCCCATCTGCACGGCACAATTGGCGCATGGCAAGGGCGAAAATGAGGTCGCCAACTGGATAACAGCAATTGCCGTCGTTGTCAATACGGATTTGGTAGCAACAGGTGCGATTTAAATAACTTTATCAAGTTGCAAATCAAATACTAACATTTAGCTCTATTTTTCTGTAGGCTCCTGTGACGGCTGCGTACGACTGTGGCAAAGTAATCCGAATGCGCGCAAGCTGCAAGAAATTCAAAGCATATCCATTGCGGGCTTTATAAATGGCCTAACTTTCAATGGCGATGGTACAAAACTGTTTGTCGCCGTGGGGCAGGAGCATCGTTTGGGGCGTTGGTGGCGGCACAAAGAGGGCAAAAATAGCATTGTTGTAGTCGACATTAAGTTACAAACCACAGCCAGCAATTAAGTTAATTATAAGCTTAAGGAAAGCGTCGCGTAATGTGAATTAAACATGTAAAATTTTAAAAATTAATCGATAAGGCCCAAAATTACATTTCGATATCAACAAAATATCGCCTCATCAATCTTTTCGATTAATACAAGAGTGGCGGGTTGTCGATTATCTGTGATTACAAAACAGGCAAAAGCATGCAGAAGAAAGCCGGCGCTGGCCTTTTTGGCTTTTTTAAGACAGAAAAAGGACGCAAACTAGTCTTCTATGCGGCGGGCACAACGACAGCGGGTTTGTTTGTGGCTAACTTCATACCGCACACATTTGGCCTGAAGTATTATCGCGATTTTGTGCAGTGTTATCAGTGGGTAAGCAAATGAAAGGAGCATGAGCTAAAGATTAATTAAGTTTTTTCTCTCTCAGAAATGGCATTGAACGAGAAGTGCCCCCAGCAGTGCAGCAGCGTGTGCAACTGGCACTAGAAAGACTGGAAGTTGATCAGCGCGAGCGGAAATTCATTAAGCCATTTACTGTGTTTGGCTTTGATCTGTTCCAAGCGGGCACCACAAAGTTTCGTTTTGGTGCCGCTTTGGGTATTCCAGTGAACTATGCGTATGGCAGCATTGATGAGATTAAGCGAGCAGATATTCGATTTCGTGATAAACAAGTCGATTGGAAGGCCGACAGCGGCAAACTGCTGGAAAATGCAATTGTCCTAACGGAGGATGAACAGCTGTTTGGGCTGAGCAAGGCAATTCTGCAGCTGCAAACGCATCGCGTCCTGATGAACTCGATTTTTCCCAGCGTTAGCTTCTTTATGGTCTACACAATTGGACACTATCTGAATCTACGGCTCAATCTCTTTGCGCGACATGGCAGCGTAAGCTAATATCGTATATATATATATATAATTCTAATTTCCCTTTCATTGATTTCTAGATGCGCTTCGTTTTGTACAGCATATTGGGTCTGTTTGGCTTGGGCAGCTGGTCCTTCATGAAGGACTTCAATCAGGTTGCGACCGATGCGGAGATTGACAAGCGTCTTGCCACGCTGGGCCCGCAATTTGTTGCCGCCGGTGTCAGCTACTACGACAAGCATCTAAAGAAGAATATTGCCCTGCGGAATCTAATTGGAGATAATACTTATACGGCCCTGGGGAATGAGAATTACATGCTGCGACAAAAGTCCATGCCGCTAACAGCACGCAAATCATTTTTTGAGCAGAAGTGGCAGGAACTGCAGAATGCACAGCAGGCGCAGCATTCGACGGAGGCGCAATAAATATATAATTAATGAGTTCATAATTGTTTAAATTTGCTAAAAACGATGAGTTTATGCAATTCCTATTAAAAAATATATTTTTAATATACTTGGAACTTGGCGTTATAGGACCACAAAAATCAAATGCATTAAGTGGGCTACATAGGATAGGTTATATGGAATATAGCCTTAAAATGCCCTAAAACCAGGCACAAAAAACTCAAATACTTTATTTATATTATTTTATGTTTATATGTATCTAAAATATACTTAAAAAGAAAGGCCGAAATTGACTAGCATCATGGGGAATGGGAGAGTTACAATGTTCTTTGGAATTTCGCACATAAATTAAGTCTAAATAACAATTATGGTACTATAAATGTATAGTAAAAATGCGATTCATTTTTGGAATGTTGCAATTAAATCAAATCTAAAGTAAGCAATGAAAATATTATTAAACGTATTTAAAATGTTTCTTCCCCAACGACATCGCTGATGGTGGCCACGAGGCGTCTGGCATGCTCCACGGCACAGGTGGCTGTGACCAGTCCCAAGTGGATGCAGTACAATTCATAGACTCGGACTTTGCCCGGCGACAGTTTGGGAAAACAGAGCTCGACAAGATCGCTATAATAATCCATGGGCAAAGCGCCAGGTTCCGCGGGAGATTTCTGCCCATTACCGCTGACGCCGCCAAAGCCCGTGGAGAGAAAATGCTGCTGTAAATCCAGCGAGCATTTCAAAATGCCACCGGCAAGATCCTCGAACCAGAGGAAATACGAGTAGTGGAAAGTGCGATCCTTCCACATGACAGTCGTCTGCCCCTTTTTCAGATAGCTGCGCGTAAACTCAACCATCTGCCACAGTTTCGTTTTGGGCAACAGCTGTGGATTATTCTGACGTAAATCCGGCGCCAGCATTTGACCCGTGCTCCGATTGACATACATGAAATGCACCAAGCCCGGGAAATCCTCCAGATACGCATCAATGGAAATGTTGCGCGCCGCCTTAACGGCCAGAAATTCGGCAAATTCCAATAGCTTGGCTTCGACAATTGCCGCTGAGTCGGCAAGTTGATCCAGTTGCGGGTTACTGGCGCTATCGCAAGTGGAAAGCGAGAGGGTAAACAATTGCTTCAGTTCCTCGACAAAGGCGGGCAAATTGGACTCGATGCGAACGAGCAGCTCTCGTTCGTAGCTCTTGAAGAACTCCGAGTACATCTTGCGCAGATTCTCCCAGCGAGCCGTAAATTTTTTGATGCAGCTCTCCAGATCATCATGCCGTTGCTTCAGGTGCCTCTTCAGCGCCGTCAGCGTTTGACTGACAAAGGATTCGAGGCTCTCGAAGGCGGGCTTAAGGGCATCCGCATCGCCCTGTTGCTGCACGGCGACAATCTTCTGCAGCACAAAGAAGGTGTCATAAATGGAGCTGGTTAACGGCATGTGACCATATTCGATAAGTTGCAGCAGCACCTGATGGCCATGTAGACGCGAGATGTGCACAATGCTTGGCACACAACCCGAATTGACATCGTGGGAGACGCCTTGGAGAAAGACAGCTACAGCTCTCTGAGATTTCTGTGCCTGCACAGCTCTTGCGAGTATGGCCAGAAAGAGTAGATCCGCTGGTGACAGCGGCAACGCCAAACGTGTGCTATTCAATGCCACCAGTTTGTGGGAGACAAGCAGCAGGGCATGTGCCCGCTGCTGACCACCAGTTTGACGCAGTTGCTCCAGTGTTGCATCGAGTGTCACGTGCACAGTGCGCTTCAGTTCCGCATTGATGATCAACTTGGGTAATGCCTCCAGGAGATAGGCCTGCTCCTCCTTGCACAGCTGCGTCTCGTAGCAGTTGAGGCACTCCGTCAACAGCTCCTGTTGCATCGCCCCCGCTTGCGAGCCAAACAAATTGGCACCATAGCAATAGCGGGTCAGTGTTATGGCCACGCCCAGTTGTCGCTGCAGTTGCTCAATCCCAAGTTGGCCGATCTTCAAGAACGTGAAGCCTAACAGCTCGCCAAATACCAAATTGAAGCCCTGCTCGCACTGGAAACTCGCATAAGCATTGTCAAATTGACAATGCATAATTCTCTGCGAACTGATAATCGGACTGAAGATCTGCAGCAGCACATTGCTGTCAAGTGTTGCGCCACTGTCCTCTGGCATCAGGCGCTGTGTGATGGCTATATGGCATATCTTATCGGTTAGATCGGCATTCAAATTCTGATAGGCGACATCGTTGGCGCTATTAAATACAATTAAACCGTTCATTTTTCTCTGATCAGAATTCCGACACACAATTCACAAATTTGGTTTTCTATGACTTAAGGTGACTCCGTGCCCTTGCGGCATTAAGGAATTTCTTCGCCTAATTAAAACAGATTTGCCTTGGTACTTTCAGATAAGATTTATGCTCATTAAGAGCAATTTATTAAGCCAGAAAGTGTTCATTGACAAAAATTTTTGCGCTGTTACAGTTCACTGTTAATTCACTGTCGTTATCGTTTTGATGCGATTTCGATAATGTATATCGACAGTTCTGCTCAATGGTGGAATTTAATGTGAAGTAAGTCACAACTAAAGCATTCTAGTTAGTAAGAAGCTTACACATAATACTAAAAAAGCTTATATTTAATACTAAAAAATGTATCATTATATTTCAGCTTCAGCTTGAGCCTAAGTCCCCCATTTTAAATATGTGCAAAGAGCAATGTAAGCGAACTAGTTATGAACTGAGCACTTGACCATCAGCTGTTTTTCTGCTAAATTCAGCACACACATGCAGTGTTATCAAAAGCAGACATAAAATAAATAATATTTATAAAATTTCACAATGGGCCGCCTTATACTCGAGCACACTCTGCAGGGACACAAGGGACGTATTTGGGGCGTCGCCTGGCATCCGAAGGGCAACAGTTTCGCCTCATGCGGCGAGGATAAAGCAATCCGCATCTGGTCGCAGTCTGGCAACACTTGGACCACCAAGACAATATTATCCGATGGACACAAGCGGACAATACGCGAGGTACGCTGGTCGCCGTGCGGTGAATACCTGGCCTCGGCCAGTTTCGATGCCACCACAGCCATTTGGTCGAAGCACGAATGCAACGCCACGCTCGAAGGCCATGAGAACGAGGTGAAGAGCGTCAGTTGGTCACAAAGTGGTGGCTTATTGGCCACCTGCTCGCGTGATAAGTCCGTTTGGATCTGGGAGGTTGCCGGCGATGATGAGTTCGAATGTGCCGCTGTACTTAACGCCCACACTCAGGATGTAAAACGGGTCGTTTGGCATCCTAGCAAGGAAATCTTGGCCTCTGCCTCGTATGACAACACGATCAAGATGTATGCGGAGAGTGCATTGGACAGCGATTGGGATTGCACGGCCACGTTGAGCTCGCATACTTCGACCGTTTGGAGCATTGATTTCGAGGCGGATGGCGAACGTTTGGTCTCCTGCAGTGATGATACCACACTAAAGATTTGGCGTGCCTATCATCCGGGCAATGAGGCTGGCATCGCCACACCCGACAAGACCACGGTGTGGAAATGTGTATGCACTGTGGCGGGTCAGCATTCGCGTGCCGTGTATGATGTGTCGTGGTGCAAGTTGACGGGATTGATTGCCAGCGCCTGTGGTGATGATGGCATTCGCATCTTCAAGGAGAGCAGCGATTCCAAGCTCGATGAGCCCACATTTGAGCTGTTGACGGGCGAGGAGAGCGCCCACGACCAGGATGTGAATGCGGTCGAATGGAATCCGGTGACTGCCGGTCAACTCATCTCCTGCAGTGACGATGGCACCATCAAGATATGGAAACTGCAGGAGTAGTTTCATGTTTTTCTTTTATATACATCAATATATTTAAGTGATCGCTGGAGGAATCAGCTTTCTTTATCAATTTCCACTTGTAATAAATAACTGTTGCACACAGTATTACCCGCCTATTTGCTTAGAAATGGTTCGTGCAGCGTTTTGTGCAACTTTTTTGCCTTGCGTGGACCTAAACCCATCACTTGGGCAAGCCGCTCCTCGCTGGCATTGATCAGATTCTCCAGATTGCCAAAGATTTGGAGGAGGGTCACAGCATCCGTTTTATTTACTGGTTTAATGTTCGTTAAGGCCGCCACAAGCTGGGGAGAATGGGCAATAATAATTAATAGATGTCTAGAATCTTTAAAAAAAATACCCACCTTTTGATGCGGATTAGATTCCACGCGCTCCATAATCAAGTCTGGAGGACGCTTTTCAAACTGTTTGTACGTTTCGATAATTTTGCCTGCTTCCTCGGCGTTCCAGGCGAGCATCATGGTTAGATCCGCTAGCAGCGAAATGCGTGTTAGGCTCTTGAGAGCATTGTGCGGCTCCGGTGTGTCCACCTGAACCAGCAGGACACGCAACTCATACAACTTGCCCAGCGCTTTAAGTCTTTGGCAAATGTAATCCGGATTTAGATTGTGATATTTGAGGGATAGAAACAGAATGCAGGAAGTGCGACCGACCACATAGTCCGGTATAATATCATCACGAAACTCCAGGGGCACATTGAGAATGGATTTGAGAATGGGATTGCCTCGCTGCTTGCTGTGCACCAAAACACTGTGCGGATTTGAAGGCGGCTTGGCTGCAACGGAGGTGCTGCTGCTGCTGTTGCTTCCACTCTCGCTTGTAGACGATGTCGACGTCTGTATTTTCGTTTGCTTAGGAGCCGAGGGCATTTCCATGGCAGCCAAAACATCATCAAACGAATCGTCGTTGAGGTCCTCCATGTTTGCAGCCCGGCACAAATAATAAATTTCTTGAAATAACAAATATCGATAAGTATAATCGATCCAATCGATACTCACGACTTATTTCAGTGTGGCAACTCTGTGATTGTTGTGCCCTTTCCTTTCGAGTTGTCAATTGAGCGAAGACGACGACAACGACGTGTGCGTTAAAATTGTTTATTCTCTGCGCTTTAATAAATAATTAATCATACGATATAAGCATGGCATCGCATCCGGTGTTTATAGACCTGTCGCTAGATGAGCAGGTAAATATAAATCGCATAAATGCTTTTACGCGCCGTCGTTGCACTCCATGTAAAAGATTGAGGTTATGTGGTCAATCAGAGGCTGCAAAAACAAATTGTAAATACAATATTAAAAATTGTTTGAAATTATGTTTTTTCGTATAGGTTCAAGAGCTGCGCAAGTTTTTCAAGAAGCTCGGCGCCGAAATCTCATCGGAGAAATCGAACAAAGGCGTCGAAGATGATTTGCACAAAATAATTGGCGTCTGTGAAGTTTGCTTCAAAGACGGGGAACCAGCGCAAATTGATGGAATATTGAACAGCATTGTCTCTATAATGATAACGGTATGTATAATGGATTATAATCCTTTAATAGTTAACAATATGTGCTTGCTTAGATACCACTGGATCGTGGCGAGAACATTGTGCTGGCCTACTGCGAAAAGATGACGAAGGCGCCAAATCAGCCGCTGGCCAAAGTGTGCCTGCAATCGTTGTGGCGTTTGTTTAACAATTTGGACACTGCATCTCCGTTGCGCTACCATGTCTACTATCATCTGGTGCAGGTGGCCAAGCAGTGCGATCAAGTCCTCGAGGTCTTTACTGGCGTCGATCAACTAAAATCGCAATTTGCCAACTGCCCTCCATCCAGTGAGCAAATGCAGAAATTGTATCGTCTGCTTCATGACGTAACCAAGGACACCAATTTGGAGCTGTCGTCCAAGGTGATGATAGAACTGTTGGGCACCTATACAGCGGATAATGCATGCGTTGCGCGTGAGGATGCAATGAAGTGCATTGTCACCGCTCTGGCCGATCCCAATACATTCCTGCTCGATCCGTTGCTGTCGCTGAAGCCAGTCCGGTTTCTCGAGGGCGATCTAATACACGATCTGTTGTCGATCTTTGTGTCGGACAAGTTGCCGTCGTATGTGCAGTTCTATGAGGATCACAAGGAATTCGTCAACTCGCAGGGTCTGAATCACGAACAGAATATGAAGAAGATGCGTCTGCTCACCTTCATGCAACTGGCCGAAAGCTATCCCGAAATGTCATTCGATACCTTGACCAAGGAGCTGCAAATCAAGGACGATGAAGTTGAGCCCTTTGTCATCGAAGTGCTTAAAACTAAGTTGGTGCGTGCCCGCCTGGATCAGGCCAATCGTAAGGTGCACATCTCCTCGACGATGCATCGCACCTTTGGTGCACCCCAGTGGGAGCAGCTGCGCGATCTGCTCCAGGCTTGGAAGGAGAACCTCAGCTCGGTCCGTGAGGGCTTGACGAATGTTTCATCTGCACAACTCGATCTGGCACGCACCCAAAAGCTGATACATTGAAAACCATAATAATACAACTACAACAATAACTACAACTACAACAAGTGACGTCAAGAACAAAAATAATAAAACAGCACCGTATAAGGGTTTACTAAATATTATAAATTATTGTCGAGGAAATGCGTGAAATATCAAGCTTGAATAAATTTCTAAGTAAAGTCAACTCAAACATGTGTTTTAATTGAAACTCGGCCAAAAAAGAGATGCTGTTTTATATAGTAGTATAAATGTGACCACAACTATTGAGCTATGAATAGTAGGAGAGTTTTACATGTTAATTTTTGAATGCCAATCCATAGTGCTCCTCCACACGAATCGAAAAGGCGATCCGATTTTTCAAACAAGATATGCCAAATTGGTAGTAAAAGTTTCGCAGCCATTTTTTACATGTTGAGAATATAGTTTTTATATATTTTATTTTTGTTGACATACCCTTGATATGGATATGTTCATATAATAAGTTAAGTTATTTAAGATGAATTTGTTTCTTGTTAAATGCAGGTAAATACTTTCTAGCTTAAAACTAATGGCTATGTTTTAAAAATAGATTGATAATTTAAGCATGCATGTCATGCTGTCATAAATATGCATCCCACTTGGGAATTGTCCCAGATTCTGATGGCTTTATAGCTCCTCATGTGCCTTGGCCTGCTGGCGTTCCTTTTCCCTGGGGAAGGACCAGAAATACGAGGGAAAACCGTGCGAATCCCGTTCGCGTTTCACAAACGCCGTATACGATGAAATGCAATTACCAATGAAATGATTCGACTGCCCCAAAATGGCCAAATCCAAGTAGGGATCATCTTCGGGCAACTTGTGCACACTTATGTCCATGCGACTTAAGGCTGAGCTCAATTCACCAATCATATGATTGGCATCGGATGCCACAAAAACGGACTTCACCTCGTTCGTCGGCTGGGTCTGCCGCACATTCTTAATGGTGCGCTTTAACTGGCGCACAATTGCCTCCTTGGTGGGCATACAGAGCTCCTGGTAGAGCTCGCCACGCTCATTCTTATAACCCAGACACTGGGGCGATGCGAACAACTGCTGACTGTCCTTGATGTGCTCGCAGGCACGCACCCAATCAATGCCATTACGCAAATGCAAACCAACGAATGCCCCACGCGGCAGCACATTGCGTATGAATTCTCGAGCGGAATCCCTATACTTGCTGCTCCATTTCAAGTACTTTTGCAGGCCACGATTCTCATGCTGCACGGGGAAACTTGCTGGCGCACCCGTAAATGCCAACACGGGCCATTTATCAGCGGGATAATTGTTTTGCCACTTGGTTGCAACGGCACTGTGATGCACTTCAAAATGCAGTGGACCATAGAACTCGGAGGCGACAAAATCAATGCTGTACGTATCCCAGAACGGACCAAAGGGATTCCCGTCCTTGGCATGGCAATTGGGCGCCGCTGGATCGTTCTTCTCCTGCTGCAAACTCTTACGCTCCATGTAGCAGAAGGAGACACGCTCCGCCGCCGGCCACAACTCCGCGGCAAGCTGGGCCATGAAATCGGACATCAGAATGACACGATGAAAGTCCTGCAGTGGCTCCACCTCAAAGTACGTATTGAACGGCACCTGGCGCGAGCGCATCTCCCCCTTACGATACTCCACCCATGGCGGCAGTATAAGCGTCCGATTCAGTGCCTTTGCAAATGCCAAAGAGCCGAGAAAATGATCCGCCTGGTTACCAAAGCGTCCTGAAAAAACAAACAAACAATTAATAGACTGTGTTAACTTAAAAATGCTTGTTTAAGAATTATTACTCACCCATACAGGGGCAGTAGGCAATGTAACCATTCTCATCACGCTCAATTTGAGCAACTGCTTTTAATATTAACAACGAAATTAAATAAATAAATAATTGAAGCCACTGCATTCTTCCGGCTTCGTTTCTAAGCCGCTATCAATCGACATTTTGTTACCGTCATGTTGCCACCTGGTTGTAGTCTGGCAACCTTGAGTTGAGCACAAGGTAACAATATAAAATAAATAAACCAGTGAATTAATGAAAAAATATAAGAAAAGCATTTATTAAAATTAAATTATATTATTAAATTAAAATTACTAATTTAAACATTTCCCTTCTGCCTGATAATCGTTATCGATTGTGTAAGCAAGAAAACAACAGTGTGGCAACCTCGTGCAGCATGCCACCTGACAGTTGTTTTTATTTGCGTATTTACGTTTTTATCTATTTCGTAATTGCTGTGTGTATGCTCATTGATTAATACTCTATGAGATAAGATCTTGGGCCGACGAGAAGACAATCAGACAAATGACTTCACAGATCTACAGCCAAAAGAAATTCATACCGACAGCACCAGAGAAGGGTAGCTTTCCATTAGATCACGAGAGCTTGTGCAAGAAACACTTTATAATCTATGCGAGTTGCTTGCGCCGCAACGAGAACGACAACGCCAAGTGCCGGCGTGAGGCACAAGAGTATCTAGGCTGCCGTATGGAAAACAATCTTATGGAGAAAACGGAATGGTCGAAACTGGGCTTTCCGGAGCAGTCGAAGCAACCGCAGCAGCAGCAGCAGCAGGAGCAGCAGCAACAATAACATCAATGAAACAAGAACGCAATATTCTCATTGCGGCCACAGGCAGCGTGGCCACCATCAAGTTGCTGCAATTAATAGATGAATTGAGCAACGATAAGCTGCCTTACAAATTTAGCGTAAGTAGCGTTAACATTTCATTCACAAACTTATAACAATAATCATATATTCACAGGTTAAGGTCATTATTACGGAGCATGCGAAGCATTTTGTGGAGCTGGAACAGATGCCGGAACACGTCTCCGTTTTGCATAATCGTGATGAGTGGCTCACGTGGAATAAGCGCGGCGATCCCGTGCTCCACATTGAGCTCGGAAAGTGGGCCGACATGCTCTTAATTGCGCCACTCAGTGCCAACTCTTTGGCCAAAATAGCAACGGTAAAGTCACACTTATTGATAAATCGTACTTGTTTTTTAAGCAAAATAAATTCTGTTTATCATTTGCAGGGCATCTGCGACAATCTGGTGTTGTGTGTGGGGCGCGCCTGGGATTTGGATAAGCCTCTGCTATTTGCACCCGCGATGAATACACGCATGTACGATCATCCTATCACTCGGGAGCATATTGAGAAGCTGCTCAGTTGGGGCTACCAGCAGATACCCTGCATTTCCAAAACGCTGATGTGCGGCGACACGGGCAACGGTGCCATGGCCGAGGTGCATACAATTGTGGCAACAGTTGTCGCCAACTTTTCCCAGTTGCCATTGTAAATATTTATATATTTTATATAAATGCTTTTGTTAAATAAATGGTATGGTCAAGTTTATAAGACTCTGCGGCAAAATGATTCTATTTTGGGTTTCTCAATTTATTTGTAATAATGTTTATTGGTTAATTTTGAGTGCATCTAGGAGAGCAAAATGATTTTCGTTTTCCTCTTTTTTTTCATATTTGTTTTTTGCTTTTGTTTGCTTTTTTTTTTGAATTTTGTTCCTCATCGCATTAGCATTATTATTTTTTAATTGCATTTGAGTTTTAAATTTACACTTGTGTATCTCTTGTTGCAGTGTATAAATGTGGGCGTGTGTGTGTGTGTGTTTTATCAACAGTTTTATGCATTTAAATCATCATTTTTTTATATGCGAATTACAATTACATTTATATATATTATGTGTGTTTGTGTTGGGTATGTGAAGGATGAATGATAAACTTAGAATTAGGGGAAATAAAAAGCTTAGTTTGTAAATTACACAGTAAAATATATTATGTATATGTATGTATGTATGTATGTATGTATTGTAGAGTCGTATGTATGTATTATAAATGTATTTTGCTTATTTATCATCATTAAAAACGAACCAACTGAATTATCATCACGCACATTCTGCTGCTGCTGACAGAAAATTATAAAAATATAGTCTTCAGGCATACATTGTTTTAAAGTGTCTCGATTCTAGCTTATCTATATGTATCTATATATATATATCTATATATATATATATATTTATACTTTTTCCTTTTATAAATTACAAGTAATATTAAACGTAAATATATTTACATCGCTTTTCTGGTTGTTGTTTTTGCTGCTTTTGCCGCTGCCTTTTCTTGATTTTCTTGTTTGTTATTTGTTTAAATTACATTGAGTGTATTTTTAATATGTTCATATCGATTTGTTTTTAATGTACCCTTGCGATACCCTCTAATTATTTTGGGGATATGCAGCATGAAGCACAACATACACAACACTTGCTTGCATATTATTAATATTAAGCTTAGATCCCGCCCCGCCCCCAAAAACTATTTAATATAGTTTTCTTCGTTTCATTTCGGTTTGTTTCTTAGTTATGCTTTATACAAAAGGTGTTTGTAGTGTGTGTGTGTGTGTGTTTTTTTTGTGTAGACTTTACAATGTGTGTGTAGACTTTCATTGCGAATGACATTTAATATAAATATACATGATGCCTTGCCTTCTAGCTGTGTGTGTGTCTGTGTGTGCGCACAAGCCTCTGCACTAAACGGTTTTCTTCTAACTCTGACACGTGATTGGTAGAAAGTAAAAAAAAAGTAACGGGAACGGGAAATCAACATCGATTCACAATTCACAATTTGCCTTGGGACACGCACGCTAAACAATACATAATAATTATATATGTATGTATGCTATATAAGTCATTGCATCTAAATAGGGATAAACTCTATATATATGAAATATATATATATCTAACTATAATACGTTTTCAAGTTGCAACGGCGCACTGCTTAGCTCTCATCTGATCACACACGACACGCACAGCTTCGATGCACTAATGCAATCGTCATGGCAGTAGGCGCCGCACTGCTGGCAAATCACCATTGCGTTCAAAGCACAGGCGCAGCTGTTGTTTGTTGCCTCATTGTTGCCGGGCGGCGTATTCTCTCCACTTTGTTGCTGTAATTGCAGTAGAGCAGCATGTTGCTGATGCGGCTGTGTTCCTGCTTGTTGCTGATTGGCTGCACCGCCAGCAGCTGCTGCTGTTGTTGTTGCTGCTGCTGTCGTCGTCGTCACTATGTAATTGTTGCTGGCATCGATCAGTGTTGCCGAGCTGCTGTTGTTGTTGTTACTGCTGCTGCCGTCAATGTAGGCGATATTGGAACCTATTTGAGTGTTGAGCAACATTTTTAGTATTCAATATTAAATGTGTCTTTCCTTATATGTTTAAAGAAATTAAATACAATTATACATATTAAATTAATATAAATATATACTTAAAAACGCTTGTGGCATTCACAGTTGGGGATGTTAAGAGCTATTTTATTTTGTCAAAAGAGAAACGATTTTCTTCCCAGAAGATTAGGGTTATATATAATATCTAAAGTTCCCAATTCTTAAAAACAAGCTTAGCAGATTCAGATTCATGCTTTATGCCATATTCGTTTAGATTAGCTATCAAAAAAGGAAGTACCTTTAAGTAACTTTTAAAGTTTTTACACATATAAACTTTCTTAAATGTGCTTTTCTAGTCTATCTATCACAATTATGGTAAAAAAAATATATGGATCTACCAAATATATAAATTTTAAAGCAGGAATACTTCATATTTTTTTTTAATACTTTTTCATTATTAAATAAGATAATATATATATGCATATGTGATATT
This sequence comes from Drosophila setosimentum, assembly GCA_035043505.1. Lineage (NCBI taxonomy): Eukaryota > Metazoa > Arthropoda > Insecta > Diptera > Drosophilidae > Drosophila > Drosophila setosimentum. Next base: position 3,327,743 of record JAWNMY010000003.1, on the reverse strand, counting down.
CAAATCATTGGCTTACAAAAATAGCACTATTAGAAATTGGGAACAGTTCTAAAAATGTGTAGTATTAATATACAAAATATGGTGTACTGTATTTAAAGTACTCCTTCCCTATTTATAAAAACATATTTGTAATTTTCAAATCTCTGTTTTTTCGCTGCTCTTAAACAGCCCCCAAAAAATGTGAATGCTTTCCAACTAAGAAAAGAAAACATGCAATTGTTTTACATACTCGATCAATACGCAAAGGGTTACGTGGAAATGAAAAGGTGTCAACGGTTTTTGTTTTGGTTTTGCCAACTAGGTAAATCTAAATAAATCTAATGTGATGTGAGATAATTAATGGTGAGATGATTGCGTGCCAATTTGTAATATTGATATTGATATTAATGAATTGTGAATGAATTTGTGGGCGGTGGATTTGAAAGACGTACCTCGCTAAGCACACTAATAAAACACCAATTTACCTGCAGCAATATTGCGCCGCACAATATTCGCGGCCGCATTCACATTGCCCAGTTGTTGTTGCTGTTGCTGCTGTTGTTGTTGCACCTGTTGCTGCACCTGCTGAAACTCATGATGATGATGCAGTGCATCATTTGTGGCCCCATTGCCAGCGCTATTGTTGTTGTCCACAGAAGCCGGACGCCCGCGTCCGCCCATCGTAATGCCATTCAAGCCATGCAACGGATTCTGCACCGTGACAAACTATGCCAGTAAAATGGGATTATTCAGTGTGGACTCCAATTGAGAGGCTGCACTTAGCTACTACTCACCTGATTCTGATGCAATGGTGGCGCACTGGAAGCCCGCGGCGCCTGATTGTCTGCGGCACCAACAGTGGCCCGATGAACCAGCACATATTGACCCGTTCCATTCTGATGGAGTAGCTGCTCCTGCTGCGCTGCTGCTTGCCCCTGTTGCTGCTGTTGTTGTTGCGTCACCTGCTGCTGCAGCTGTTGCTGTTGCGTGCCTCCACTCGACGCCACTCCCGGCGCCGCTGTCAACATGTGCCTTATCACGGTCGTCGGCGACGGCTTGCGCTGCACATACTTCTTGCGCGGAAAGCCCGTCATCCGTGGGCCAATAACCTGAAAATGTAAATGGAGAAAGATTTAATATGCGTTTACCTAGAGCTACGCTAGCCATAGGAAATTAGTGGTTTGCTCTCCAAATTATATCTTTAATCTCTTAAGCCTTTTACACTCCCGTGCTAATAATAATATCTCTTGGTCTCAAAATTATATTCCCAATCCTTAACTTATATTCTCCCGGTCTAAAAAGGATATCTCCATTCACTTATCCCTTACCGTCTACACTCCTGGTGTATTCTTTATACTTATGATCTCTAAATGATGTCTCTTGATATCAAAATTATATGTCTAATCCTTTATCGCTTACGTTAACCACTCCCAGCCTGCCCAAAATCATATCTCTCATGTCTTATCCCTTACCTTATGCACTCCCAGGCTCTGAATGATATCTCTATTTCCAAATCTTTTACCTTATAAGCTCCCAGTCTGTCGCAGTTTTTATATCCCTTATTCCTTACCTTATACACTCCTGGTCTGCCCACGCCCATCACATTGGGCGGCATGCCGGCGGGCAGAACTGCTGGAACGGCAGCCGCAGCAACGGCAGCTGCACCGCTCACTAGCAACTCCTCCTGCTTGAGCAGATTTTGTACGGGTGGTGGCGCAGCAGTAGCTGCAACTGTCACATTGCTGGCCACGGTGCTCAGGTTGCTCAATGGTGTGGCTGCCACCGTGGAGACATTGAGAGTTGCATTGCTGTTACTGCTGCTGCTGCTCACAGCCGTTGTTGCTGCTGTCGTCTGTTGATGCTGGTTGAGTATGGCCGCTGGAGGACGCAGTTGCGCTTTGAGGTTCTCACGATTCGGACTATTCTGGATGACCGCCTGGCAGATTTGATAGCTGCGCTCCAAATTCACAGCACCTGGTGGCAAACGATTTGTGGTCGCCTTGCGTCCCTTCCCCGTTGGCATCTTTGGCTGCAATCGCTGTTGGGCAATCGTTGTCGGTATGCCCGATGGTGGCAACGTTTTCATTGTCAGCACATTGTTCACAGGCACAACGGGCAGTTGCAATGGTTGCTGTTGCAAACTGCTATTGTGATTAGCTGTTGCCGACTGCTGCTGCTGCTGTTGTTGCTGTACAACCACATTGGCATAGGTGGACGGAATCTGTGGATTATTTACGGCTGCTGCTGCAGTTGCCACAACTGCTGCTGGTGTTGCTGCTGCTGCTGCTACTGTGTTGGGGGACGCATTTGCGGTTCTTGTCATGGAAATTATATTCAACGGCTTTGCTATGAATTTGGGTGGCTGCTGCTGTTGGTAGCTTTGCTGTTGCTGTAGTTGCTGCTGCTGCAGCAGATTGTTGTTGGCCGCCTGCGCGAGCAGCTGTCGTTGATGCAGTTGCGCCTGCAGCGCATATTGCTGCTGTAGTTGTTGTTGTTTCTGCTGCTGCTGTTCAAGCTGCTGCTGCTGTTGTTGCTGAGCCAGCAAATTGGGCGTTAGAAACTGCTGTGCACCATTGCTGTTGATTTCAAAGGGTTTACGCAGTGCTGTAACTGGCAGAGACTGATGCGTTTTCTGCAGCGCATTGCTGCTAGTTGCCTGCTGCTGCTGTTGTTGCTGCTGTGCGGCTGCTTGTAGTGTAAACTGCTGCAACAGTTGCTGCTGTTGTTGCAGTTGCTGCTGCTGCTGACGTTGTTGCTGTTGCTGCTGCTGTTGTTGTTGCTGCAGCAGAAAGTTTCCAATTATTTGTCCATTTGAATCAACCAAAATTTGACGTTGCTGTTGCTGCTGAGGTGCTTGTACAGGTGCAGCAGCAGCAACCGCTGCCGTTGTTGCTGGCTGTGTTAGTTGCTGGTTGATGGTAATGTTGCTGCTGCTGCTGCTGCATAGGCTCAAATTGTTGCTGCTGTCATTGCTGTTGCTGCTGTTCGTGATGACAGTGCTGGAGACTTCCATTTCAGCAGCGGACATCGGCACAGCAGCATCGCACAGCAACTCGTGGGTGAGCTGTGGAGCAAAGCAAAGGGATTAGTTTATTATGTATAAAATGAAAAATAATTGATATCGATGGACTCACTTCATTGGCAAAGTCGCTGCTATGCGCTTGTGGCATAAATGAATGAGGTGTCAATTGTACCACATCCTGCAGCTGCGCCTGCAACTGTTGTTGTTGTTGCTGCTGATGGTGATGCTGCTGCTGCTGTTGTTGCTGCTGCTGTTGCTGATGATGCTGCTGCAGTTTGTCAACAATATCGCGGACTTCGTCGCTTTCGCTGTCATCCATGACATGATCGACCATTGCACTCATTACTTCGTCGTGATCGTGATCCTGTTCCTGATCGGCATCGATGCATTCGACAACCTCATCGACATCAACAACATCATCGTCCTCATCTTCTTCATCGTCGTGCACATCGTTGTCATCGAGCAGCTGATGACACTCGACCATGTCATCGATGACCTCCTCGGCCTCATGCACCACATCCATTAGCTGGATAGCCTCATTGCTGGACGCTGCCGGCGCAGCAGCTGACATCAACTTAATGCCACCAAAATTCCAATCGTGTTGCACATGCTGAAACATTTCACTTGAATTCAACTCAACAGCGGGCGACAACTGTTGCTGTTGCTGATGTTGTTGTTGCTCCTGTTGCTGCTGCTGTTGTTGCTGGAGTGTTGCCACTGTGGTGAGCATTGCTTGCATATCGGCAAGTGTTGTTTCCGCTGCGCTAACCAATGCCGCACCTGCTCCTCCGCCGCTGCCGCTGCCGCTACCGCTGCCTGTTGCTGCTGTCGTTGTGGTTGCTGCTGCCGTTGACGACGAGTTGCTGCTGGAACAGGAAGACGACAGCGATGACGATAACGATGAGGAGGCACAACTGCTGCTCGATGCCATCGAACTTGCTGGCGTAGTCGTAGCCAGCGATGAGGAGTTCGATGAGCAACTGCTGCTCGCCATTATTGCCGGCATTGTTGACATGGTCAGCGTCATGCCACCAGAATCCTCCAGCTGCTGCTTATCACAATGATCGTTCAGTTTTATGATTGTCGCGGTTGCTATAATACGTGCGACAAAGATATACCAGTTAGCAAATAGTTAGTTATTGGTTAAATGTTGATATATATTACAATTGGGCGATGATGATGATGAATAGTAGGCGTGGCTGATCGCTGCTTGATGATCGTGGAAGTAAGCTGCGTATGATCGAGAAATTAAGAAAGCATTAGATGATGTGAATCAAATCAAAAAAAAAAATAAATATATATATATAGATTGAAATTGAAATCAGATACGAGTTTAAGACATTTATTTAGTATTCCGAAAATAACAAATAATTTTGCAATTTAGTTACAAACTATTACAAACGATATGCAAGCAAATAGACAAATAAATTTCAATATACTAATAATAAAAATAAATAAATATTATTTTACTGTTAACAGCAACAAACAGCAAATATGAATTGAAAATTATGAAATAAAATTGTAAACACATAAGAAATGTATATATATATATATATATGTGTGTATATCTATAGATATTTAGAGCAGTACCAATTACAATAAAAGCAATAAATAGTATTTTATGTGGCTACAAGAAAATGCGCAAAATAAACTAGTTTGATGACTAAATTTAGTTGCTTTAATGGGATGCTAACAAAAAAAAAAACCAGACAGCTAATAATAAAAAGAGCTACAGAAATCCGAAAATATATACAAGAAATCATTTAAGGAAATAAGAAAACATAGAATTTAAATACACTTGTTAAACACAGAAGTATAATTAACCACAACCGATAATTATTATTAGATTATATTTTAGTTGGCATTCAAAATGGTCAAAATAAGCTTACCATGATCGATCGTATCGGCAAATACAAAGTCATGGCTAGATGTTGTCGTTGAAGCGCTTGTTGTTGCTGCCACATTAACCGTTGTTGCTTTGGTATCTGAACAGAAATAAATAAACCATTTAAAATATATAGTTTACCAGATTATACAATAACAATTACACACCTTCTACAAGGTCAACATCCTGCAGATAATCCACAAAATTTTCGACAGCAATTGTTGCTGCTGTCGCAGGTATTTGTATTGGATTTGTTGTTGTTGTTGCTGCTGCTGCTGCAGTCGCTGTTGCTATTGTGGTTAGTGTCTGTGGTGCATCAGGTGGCTCTATTTTATCACAGGTACTGTTGATAAGTGGCTGTTGCTGCTGCTGGTTGCTGTTGTGTGTTAAAGCTTGTGTTGCTGTTGTTGCTGTTGATGTTGTTGTCGTTGTAGCAGCAGCATGATCAACAACATCGGTTGCATTAGAAACAATCTCAACTATTTCATGTTTTATTTGCTTGCTATCCCGCGACGTTGTCGGCAGCTCATCCGGCAGCAACACATTCTCATCGACATCATTGGCAACCAAATCGATGGTTTCAGGTTCGCTGCGTTTGCGTCGCGACGGACTGCTCGACGGACGTTTGAGGATGCGTCGCTGTTGCTCCGTTAAAGCGTTGCTGATGCTGTTACTGCTTATTGTGGCAGCTGCAGCAGTTACTGCTGTTGTTGTTGCTGTTGTTGTCGCATCCAAGTCCAAGCTTCTGGTTGTTGTTGTTGTGGCTGTCATTTCGCACTTGGTGCTCTGCAAGTGTTTGAATTGTAAATAAAGCGATTGCTTAACAATAAGTTTCTTATTTGAAACTCTTATTTTAAAATGAAATAAAAATTGAATAAATTAACTTATAAGTGGAATATTTAATTGCCTACCATATTAAATTTCAGTTCAGTCTCATTATCACATGTTGCTTGTTGTTGCTGTTGTTGTAGTTGCGGCTGCTGCTGTTGTTGTTGTTGTGGTGGTGTTGCTGTTGTTGTTGTTACTGCTGTTGTTATTGTTGGTGGTGGTGGCGGTGCTGCTGCTGCTGCTGCTGGTACTAGCCTCGTTGTCGGCTCCAGCTTGATCAGTTTGCTGGGTGGCGGGTTTGTTGTGAGCGGTTCACGCTTCGCATTCTTCTCGCCCCAATACGGCTCAAAATGCTTTAGCTTCCACGGATCGAGTTTGTTCTTTTCGCGTTCCGCTTCCGTTTTCAGTTTGATTTGATTCTCGGGCGTGAATTCGCCTTCGCAGAGACGTTCTCGCCACTCTAGGCAGGCGCGCGCAAAGAATTCATTATTCAGGCAGGAAGCGCTCAGCCGAATGGTTTCTTGAGAGATGCTGTTGTTGCTGCTGTTGCTGCCACTGCCACTGCTTGTGCTCGGCTGCTGTTCGAGCTGCTGATCGACTAAAAGCAATGTTGGCTGCTGCTGCTGCTGCACCACCAACTCGCTGGCCTCACGATCGACGCTCGGCAACAGCTGGATGAGATTGTGCTGATAGAGTGGCGGCAGCAACGAGAACGTTTGCTTATTGAGCAACGCCCGCAGATTCGTTGAGGCCAATATCGAATCGGGCGTTTCCAAATCGATTTTGCCATCCTTTGTCTGTTCGATTTGGGCGGCAGTCGTTAGCTTCTTATTGCTGCGACGCCGTGGCTTCACACTGAAGCCCGGTATCGAGGCCAGCACCTCTCGCATCATTGTCGTTTGGCTGGCGGCTTTTGTGGCACCCGGCGAGCAGCCAGCACCAGCTCCAGCAGCAGTTGCAGAGCCTGCGGCATTTGCAGCAGCTGCTGTTGCTGCGGCTGCCTCCGCTGCTGCTGCTGCTGCCGCTGCAGCCGCTGCTGCTTTGGCCTGCTGCTGCTGTTGTATACGTCGACTGCTGATGCCTCGCACAACGGGCATTGCAGCAGCAGCTGGTGTAGGGGCGGCGGCGGCAGCGGCAGTTGTGGGTGTTGGTAGCACGTGCAACGCTGGCGCCGGCGTCAGTGCAGCTGCTGCAGCGTTATGCAACGCATCTTCACTGGGCGTTGGTTTCTTCTCAGGTGGTATGGGTTTCATAATGATGCGTGGCAGGTGGCGCCTGTTAACGAGAAGTCAATGTTAATAAATAAATATAACTATTTGGAAATCATTAGATATCACAGTTGTCGCACGACAGTTAAAACTTTAGAGCATGACAACAAATAAGACTGACTGAAAATATTTCATTTAGCTAAAGCTGAAACTGTTGCAAGTATCGAGCGACCCTTTGATATATATATATATATATATATATATATACAAGGACGTCTACCTCAGACTATGTGTGTGCTGCTTATTGGGTGATAGTTGCTGCTGCTGCTGCTGATGGAGCTGCTGTAGCTCAATGGTCGCCGTTTGCTGTGCTGCGGCATCGAAGGCGAGCGGATCCTTTTCATCGTCATCGTCCACGAGATTCACATGCGCCGTTACCTCCATAATCACAGGTGTTATGTGTTGATGTTGCAGTTGTGGAATGGTGGGCAAATGTTGTTGTTGTTGCTGGTGGTGGTTGTGTAGCTGCTGCTGCTGTTGCGGCGAAGCCGACGGCGCCACTGCTGATGTTGATGTATCCGGCGTTATGGTTTTCATATTGATTTATTAACTATTTACAACTATGCGCAGCGAATTTCCTAGTTGTTGTTCTCCTTGTTGTTCTTGTTGGCGTTCCTATTGTGTCCATGTCAGGCGTTGTTATTGTTGTTAATGTTACGGCAGCAATTTAATTGTTTTTTACGAACATACTGCAAACACACACATAAAAAAAGGAGTTATAAACAAGTTTAGAATTAGAGCGGCTGCAACTAACCTGGCCAGCAGCAGTTTTAGCCATCACAGGCAACGGCAGCAGGTGTGGGTGGTGGGCCGGCAACGTAGCCAATTTTGTGAGGCGTCCCCCGAATCTCTTTCTCTTCTTCTTGTTGTTGTTATACAAGTTAATAGTTATTAGAGGAGTCGTCGTCGTTGTTGTTGTTTTTGCCGTGTGTGTGTGTCTTGCCGTTACTCCTCTCTTAAGCCTTACTCATAGCCCAGTCACAATATTACACACGCTAATTTTCAGTTTTAGTTCTCTTTGCCTTTCCTTTTCCGCCGTCAATTTCTGGCCTACAATAACAAACACAACAAAAAAAAAAGAAGCAAAGTTGGTTGGTTTGTTGCTTTTGCCCCTGCAGGAATAATACATATGTATGCACACACACTCACTCATACACATGCATACATATATAATTATAATGCGCACACACACACAGAGGGAAACAGGCGCACGCACGCACGTATATATATAAATATATGTATGTGTGTGTGTGTAAAAAGGTTTTTGCGTGGTTTGTTATGGCTTTTATTAATTGCGCTGCACTCAAGTTAACGGTTAACGGCATGGCCCAGCACTTGCACTTGTTTATGGTTCGTCCTTATACACTACGAGTCGATAATAAAATATTGTATGAATGGTGTTTGCAAAGACACAAACAAAAGCAGAAGCAGAGAGCCACAAAATGTTGGATTCTTTTTCTGCTTCTTGCGCTGCATAGAGTTGACTCTGTCTGACGCAAACGTTCACATATGCTTTGGCTGCACGCCAGCGTCTGTCTTTGTTGCGCGCACACGAGAGTTAGCTACGCAGCAAAAAAAAAAAAGCTGCCAGTTAATTGAATGAAATCGTATTTACTTTGCACACTAAAAACTAAATACACACATAACACGCACTTGCCGTATTACATTTTAATGTTTATTAGGGTATTTATTTGATGGTTAAATTATAATTATTTGGGCTCCCAGTTTGAGAGCAATAGGGATGTTAAAAACTGCACTACACTAGAACTAGAGCTGCAAAACAATTACCAGCATATATCGATATCAATAGTCGAGAAAGAGAATGGCCTATCGTGTTGAAAAGCAATCGACTGCGCAGGCATGCGATATGTGTTTGGGGCAAATTCATTAAAATAAATATTCCCAACTGCTATTAATATCAGTTAAACATTCTGTAAATAGAAGTGATTATATATATTTAATTGTTACAAACAGTCTCTCGATATATTGCACTGTTGCCATCAATAGTTGCAACAATCGATAGTTTTGCAGCTCTGCGCCTCTGATATAAAAGCAGATGTAAACAACGCCGGCAGCAGCTCTTGATTAATGGGCAATGTTTTAATTAGTTGTTTGTTAATAATCATTGTAAGTAACTGAGGCAAAGATGTTCTCAATGTGCAAACAGACACACGCGGCCACCGCCATCGAATTCGCCATCTCGTGCCGCTTCTTCAACAATGTCGAGGAGAATTTGGTGGTCGCCGGCGCCAATGTGCTCAAAGTGTATCGCATTGCGCCCAACGTGGACGCAGTGCAGCGACAAAAGCTCAATCCCAGCGAGATGCGCTTGGCGCCCAAAATGCGTCTCGAATGCCTGGCCAGTTATACGCTGTACGGCAATGTTATGTCGCTGCAGAGTGTCTCGCTGGCGGGCGCAATGCGAGATGCGCTCTTAATTAGTTTCAAGGATGCAAAGTTGTCGGTGCTGCAATTGGATGCGGATACACAAACTTTGAAAACGCTGTCGCTGCACTACTTCGAGGAGGACGATATACGTGGCGGGTGGACGGGTCGCTATCATGTGCCCGTGGTCAGAGTCGATCCAGATGCGAGATGTGCCATAATGTTGGTCTATGGCAAGCGTCTGGTTGTCCTGCCCTTTCGCAAGGACAACAGTCTGGATGAGATTGAGCTGGCTGATGTGAAGCCGATTAAGAAGGCACCCACTGCTATGGTTACACGCACTCCCATCATGGCCTCCTACTTGATTGCGCTGGCAGATCTCGACGAGAAACTGGACAATGTGCTGGATATACAATTTCTGCATGGCTATTACGAGCCGACACTGCTTATACTCTACGAGCCCGTACGCACCTGTGCCGGACGTATTAAGGTCCGATCGGATACATGTGTCCTAGTCGCGATCTCCTTGAATATACAGCAGCGAGTGCATCCGATTATTTGGACAGTGAATAATTTGCCCTATGATTGCCTGCAAGTTTTTCCCATACAGAAACCAATTGGTGGCTGTCTGGTGATGACAGTGAATGCTGTCATCTATCTGAATCAGAGTGTTCCTCCATATGGCGTCAGTTTGAACAGTTCAGCGGATAATAGCACTGCCTTTCCGCTGAAGCCACAGGATAATGTGCGCATCAGTTTGGATTGTGCGAATTTCGCCTTCATCGATGTGGATAAGCTGGTGATATCGTTGCGCACGGGAGATCTCTATGTGCTCACGTTGTGTGTGGATTCGATGCGAACGGTGAGAAATTTCCATTTTCATAAGGCAGCGGCAAGTGTGCTAACCAGCTGCATCTGTGTCTGTCACACTGAGTACATATTTCTTGGCTCCCGTTTGGGCAACTCGCTGTTGCTGCACTTCACCGAGGAGGATCAGAGCACAGTGATCACACTGGATGATGTCGAGGCGGCTGTGGAGCAGCAACCCATTGAGCAATCACCCGAAGAATTAGCTGAGGAATCGCCCGTCTACGATGTCGAACAGCATGACGCGCAACCACAATCCAAATCGCGTCGCATCGAAGATGAGGAACTCGAGGTGTATGGTTCGGGAGCGAAGGCTTCTGTGCTCCAGCTGCGCAAGTTCATCTTTGAGGTGTGCGATAGTCTGATCAATGTGGCGCCCATTAATTACATGTGCGCCGGCGAACGCGTCGAGTTTGAGGAGGATGGCGCCACACTGCGTCCCCATGCGGATAACCTCAAGGATTTGAAGATTGAACTGGTCGCTGCCACAGGTCACAGCAAAAATGGCGCCTTATCCGTTTTTGTGAACTGCATTAATCCGCAGATCATCACAAGCTTTGAGTTGGATGGTTGTCTGGATGTGTGGACGGTGTTTGATGATGCAACAAAAAAGGCAACTACTGCCAGACAGGATCAACATGATTTTATGCTCCTCTCGCAGAGATCATCGACGCTGGTGCTGCAAACCGGACAGGAGATCAATGAGATTGAGAATACGGGTTTTACGGTCAATCAGCCGACAATCTATGTGGGCAATCTGGGCCAGCAGCGATTCATAGTGCAGGTAAGGAAGCGCTCCTTCTCTCCAGCAGTTGCATGATTCGTATATTTAACACGAATCTTCCCTAGGTAACCACTCGACATGTGCGTTTGCTGCAGGGCACGCGTCTCATCCAGAATGTGCCCATCGATGTGGGCTCGCCGGTGGTTCAAGTGTCCATTGCCGATCCCTATGTCTGTCTGCGTGTGCTCAATGGTCAGGTCATCACGCTTGCGTTGCGCGAGACACGTGGCACACCCCGTTTGGCCATCAATAAGCATACGATTAGCAGTGCTCCGGCTGTTGTTGCGATTGCAGCGTATAAGGATCTATCGGGTCTGTTCACCTGCAAGGCAGATGATGTGCTCAATTTGACGGGCAGTTCGGGTGCTGGATTTGCCAATAGTTTTGGTGGCTATATGAAGGCTGAACCCCATATGAAAGTGGAGGATGAGGAGGATTTGCTGTATGGCGATGCGGGCAGTGCTTTTAAGCTGAACAGCATGGCTGATCTGGCCAAGCAATCGAAACAAAAGAACTCGGATTGGTGGCGACGCCAACTCATTCAGGCCAAGCCCAGCTATTGGCTGGTGGTGGCTCGACAAAGTGGCACCCTGGAAATCTATTCCATGCCTGATATGAAGCTCGTCTATTTGGTCAATGATATTGGCAATGGTGCATTAGTTTTGAGTGATGCCATGGAATTTGTGCCCATCTCGCTGACGCAGGAGAACTCCAAGGCGGGCATCCTACACGCTTGCATGCCACAGCATGCCAACTCTCCACTCCCGCTGGAACTGTGCCTGGTTGGATTGGGTCAGCATGGCGAACGACCGTTGCTGTTGGTGCGTACACGTCTTGAGCTGCTCATCTATCAGGTCTTTCGGTATGCCAAGGGTCATCTCAAGATACGTTTCCGTAAGATGGAGCAACTGCATCTGCTGGAACACCAACCCACACACATTGAACTGGATGGCGAGGATGCCGAGGAGGCAGAATCGTATAATATGCAAGCGAAATATGTACAAAAGTTGCGGTACTTTGCCAATGTCGGTGGTCTGGCGGGGATTATGGTGTGTGGCGTGAATCCCTGTTTTGTGTTCCTCACCTCGCGTGGCGAGTTGCGCATCCATCGACTGCTCGGCAATGGAGATGTTCGCAGCTTTGCCGCATTCAACAATGTGAATATACCGCATGGATTCCTCTACTTTGACACCACCTACGAGCTGAAGATCTCGGTGCTGCCCAGCTATTTGAGCTACGATGCAGCGTGGCCGGTGCGCAAGGTTCCATTGCGATGCACACCCCGCCAGCTGGTCTATCATCGCGAGAATCGCGTCTATTGTCTGATTACCCAAAAGGAGGAACCGATGACCAAATATTATCGCTTCAATGGCGAGGATAAGGAGTTGTCCGAGGAGTGTCGTGGCGAACGTTTCATTTATCCCATTGGTTCACTCTTTGAAATGGTCCTTATCAGTCCAGAGACATGGGAGATTGTCCCAGATGCCTCCATTCAATTCGAGCCCTGGGAACATGTTACAGCTTTTAAGATCGTTAAACTTTCGTATGAAGGCACTCGTTCTGGATTGAAAGAGTATCTGTGCATTGGCACCAATTTTAACTATAGCGAGGATATCACCAGTCGTGGCAACATTCACATCTATGACATCATTGAGGTCGTACCGGAGCCGGGCAAACCGATGACCAAATTTAAACTCAAGGAGGTGTTTAAAAAGGAGCAGAAGGGTCCAGTTTCGGCTATCTCCGATGTGGTTGGTTTTCTGGTTACTGGCCTTGGCCAGAAGATCTACATTTGGCAGCTGAGGGATGGGGATCTCATCGGTGTCGCCTTCATCGATACAAACATCTATGTGCATCAGATTATAACCGTTAAATCGTTGATATTCATCGCCGATGTTTACAAGTCAATTAGTTTGCTGCGCTTTCAGGAGGAACATCGCACCTTGTCGCTGGCTTCCAGGGATTTCAATCCGATGGAAGTGTTTGGCATTGAGTTCATGGTGGATAATTCCAATTTGGGATTCCTAGTCACCGATGCCGAGCGCAATCTCATTGTCTACATGTATCAGCCGGAGGCGCGTGAATCGCTCGGCGGACAAAAGTTACTGCGCAAGGCGGATTATCATTTGGGTCAGGTGGTGAACACCATGTTCCGTGTGCAGTGCCATCAGCGTGGTCTGCACCAGCGCCAGCCGTTCCTCTACGAGAACAAGCATCTGGTCATCTATGGCAGTTTGGATGGCGCTTTGGGCTATTGTCTGCCACTGCCGGAGAAAGTCTATCGGCGATTTCTTATGTTGCAGAATGTGCTGCTCTCGTATCAGGATCATTTGTGTGGCTTGAATCCCAAGGAGTATCGCACCATTAAGTCGGTCAAGAAGCTGGGCATTAATCCGTCGCGTTGCATCATCGATGGTGATCTGATTTGGTCATATCGCATGTTGGCCCACTCGGAGCGCAACGAGGTGGCCAAAAAGATTGGCACACGCACCGAGGAGATACTCGCCGATCTGCTCGAGATTGAGCGCATCTCTGCCGTCTTTTAATCCGTGTTCGATCTCTGCTCGAGAGCTGATTGTAAATTGTTAACTTTAAGTCTAATTTCTATTTATGGTTAAGTTAAAACCAAAACTTTGCTGCTCGAAAACCATCAAGAGCAAGTAGTAAAGTACGTTGGTAGATTGTCAATATATATATATATATATATATATATATAAATATAATTTGCAAAATATAAGAATGAAATCGAAAATGGTGTTTTAATTGATTATTGAAATTACATTTCCACTCTGATTGAATTAGCAACACAATTTGTAATTTGTTTTGTATTTGCTGGTTTATCGGATTTGTTTTTGCTTTTTAATTGTACGGTATCGATATATAATTAATTCATTGTATAAACTAACAACATCATCAGTTAATTAATTAATTAGTTCAAAATGTGACAGCAGCCATCACTTTTCGTACCAAGTGAAAAAATATATAATGAAAATACATATTTCAATCGAAGATCATCATCCGAAGAGAAACAAACTTTTTGCACTTAGAAAATTAAACAGCAGAAATATATATATATATATATATATATATAGATAGATAAATATATATATATATATGTGCATATTGAAATTACACTTTTTGCTTAATTATTAAATGTGTGTGTGTGTGTGTGTGTGTTGGGTGTGTGTGTATCCTTTGATGAAGGCGCTTCACAAAGGTGTCCGTACAATCGTCTCGCGTTGAGCAAACTAATTTAGTTTAGAAGTAACAACAGGCTTTCCAAATGATTTGAAGCACAATATTTTTGTATGTACGTAGTGGTGTTTGTTATCCCATCGCATCCAGTTAGATCTGGGAGCGCAGACGTGGGCGTGGCAAGTCCCCGAACACAGGCTCCCCATGCACACTCTTTGCCAATGCCTTGATGCTGGCCGCAATGTCCACAGTGTTGTCCAGCACCTAAACATTAATGAATTATTTATTCATATTATATTATATATATTTATATTATGTTGTACACTCACCTCCTCATCCTCGAGCACAGCCGAATGATGATGATGATGATTGTTGTTGTTGTTGTTGGCACGCTCAGCCAGCGGCGAATTGGCAATCTCAACGGGCAGACTCCGAGCAAAATTAACCATAAATTGACCACGAGCTCCAGCTCCACCAGCCCCAGTAGCTCCAGTAGCGCCACCACGCATCGGTATTGGCAAAGAGCTGTCCAAATCGAGGGCATCTATTGCAAGAAAATTTAATTAATTATAGATTTACAAAAGCAATTTGAATGAGTTGTTGATGAATTGGGTATTTTCTTAAGTTGAACAAGCATTTGATTTATTTGTTCTGCCACTAATCGAGCCTCTTGAAGATCCCTATATAATTAACACTCTTTATATATTTCACTTGTACGTCCTATTCTAGATTAAGATCTCTCAATTACAAGATTCTCATCGGATGAAGATAGAATCCGTAGGATACATTAATAAGTTCTACTTCTTGAATCTACATTTTGTTTCTTTTATAATATCTACAAATTATTGCTTCCTCAACAAAACTTTTTATATTTTATGGCGATTTATTTCAATATATACAATGTAAACTAACCCTCAGCCTCATCGGCATCGCTCATGTTGTCCTGTTGCTGCTGTTGTTGTTGTTGCAACTGTTGCTGCTGAAGGCGCTGATATTGCTGCTGAAAGCGCTGATATTGCTGCGGCTGCTGCTGCTGCTGCTGATTGAGGTGCATAGACTGGCTGGGTGCATCCACATCCTCCAGATCGAAGAGACAATCATCGGCATCGTCTGCGCCAGCGGCAGCAGTTGTTGACGACAACAACAACGGGTTGCTGCTGCTGGCAACAGTTGCTCCTCCCTGCTGCTGCCTGAAGGTGGGACTGTTGCCGACGCTCATGGGCGTGGATTCTGGTGTGGCGGGCGGTGTATCAAAATTGGACATTTTGCGCGACGTCATCATCGATGAATTAACGGCACTCGCCGGCAACTGTTGCTGCGGTTGTTGCTGTAGTAGTTCCGTCATAAAACTGGGCGGCTGGATAAGTGGTGTTGTGGGGGTGGGTGTGGTCGGCGGTCGGCTGCTCAACGTGTTGCGACGACGTGTTGCCGTCGTTAGCGGAACAACCTCAAGAGCAACGGGCAGGCCACGATCCAAAAGCTCACATGTCTGCTCCGACACCTGCTGGATGAGGCGACTAAGGACTGCCGTCTCTTGATCACCCTTCTCCCGGAAACTCTTGAGCAGGGCAAACTTTTGCTCCGTATAGCGTTCAATCCGCTCAGTGGTATCATTGATCTCCGCCTGGAGGCGTGCATGCTGATGTGCCTGCAATTGACGCAATCTCTGCAGTCGGCCATCGAGCGGACAACTGTTCTGGGACTGCAACAAGGAGCCAATGCTCAGGCTCGATGTGGAGTTCAATATGCCAACCGATGTTGGTGGCGTCGTTATCATTGCTGATGCTGATGTGGTCACATCATCGGCTGCTGCTGCATCGTCCATGATGAGCAGCTGAAAGATTTCCGAATAGGATTTGTGGCTGCGACGCTGTTGAAGCTCCTCTTCGGTGGACGACACCAGCATCTGACTGTTGATGAGGTACTGGTTACTTGAAGTGGGGAGTGTTAATGTGCTGAGTGTCGTGGCGCCAGCGCCGCTAACAGTTTTTAAACGCTTGCCACACAGCACCATTTTGCAATTGATGCAAATGTAGAATTGCCAACTTTGATTTGGTTGATTCTGATGCGGCACAGCAGCCACATCCAATGTGAGGCTATAAATTAAATCACGCTGACTTATGGCATTTACGGTTAGATCTGGAATGGGACCATCTGCCTGCGACAACGAAAGAGAGAGAGAATAATTATTATATATATATATATATATTTATCTCAATATAATTTTATAATATATCTTAACATAACTTAATATACGTTAACATAATATAACATCATTTAACATAACTTACCATAACATAACTTGACATAACATAACATAACATAACATAACATAACTTAACATAACATAACTTAACATAACCGAACACAAAATAGCATAACTTAACATAGCATAACTTAACAGTAGGAGTATTCTAAATATAATAACATAACATAATACACAACATAACATAACACAACATAACATAACACAACATAACCTAACATAACAGTAACAGTCTTTTGTATTTAGCATATAATCGGTTAATTTCAATTAATAACAGTGACAGTAAAGTTTTTAACATATTGCCTGTTAATTGCTTTTAAGACTTTTTATTGTTACTGTTCCACTTCTGTTTCAAAACCACTGTTGTCGGTCAATGACAGATTAGGCAACAGTTTTGATAACGATAAAAAAAAATATAGACAAGAGTCGCTTTGCCCCCAAACCGATGACAAACAGGAAAAGAAATATTAAATGAACATTCAACAAATAGTAGGCGTTGCCACATGTCTATAATTAAGCATGCATATCGATTAAAAGTGTGCAATAATTTCTGTATAAATTATCGAGCTGAGTATTTAATTATCAATCAATAAAAAACTGGTCAATGCCTGATTAGGCTTTGCTACCGATAACCAAATGCTTTTAATAATTATATATTATTTAAATTATTTAGTTAACAATTTGTATTTGGTATTTGTACTTGTATTTGCTGTGTTCAAGTACGAATTTGTCAATTATGTTCTTAAAAATGTTCAAGTCAAGCGGCTCTGCTTATCAAGGAAAGACAGAGACACATAGGGAGAGAGAGAGAGCGAGAGAAACAAGTAAACAACAAACAATTAGTGCAATGGCAAAATGTGGTTGAGCCCAAAAAGAAACAGAACAACTCGTTTCTCTTTTGTTTGTTTTTGTTGTTGTTTTTATAGCATAATTATTGGCACAACAATAGATGTGTGTGTGTGTGTGTGTGTATTAGTAATAGTAGAACAAACTCTGACAAGACAAAATCAGATATCATATATAATGTATAAATAAAAGCAGGTACTCATCACAATTATTGTCAACAACAGGCAGAGAAAGGCAAAAAGACGCACAGACAGACAGACAGACATATAAAGATATAACGTAAGCGCAACAAAATTGTCTTTTGATTATAATGCGAGCATTTAAATGAACAGCACTGTGTATACCCTGTAATAGAATGCAATATGATTTTGTGCATTTTCATTCTCATTCTAGATGAAAGTGCTGCAAACTGAATTATGATTATGATAACGATATGCAGTAAGGTCGGTTCATGTTACTGATTCTTAAAAACATATGCAGAATTTCGATAACGGTTGAAAATTTCAATCGGTAAAGTCGCGTTTAGGGATGCCAGCCATTTATAAACATTTTTAAAGCAGTTGAAAGCATAGCTGGATCAGTTTTGGTCTTATTAATGTATTAGAGTATAATTATAAAATAGTTTTATTATGAAGAATATTTAACTTTTCATCAAAGTTTATCACTTTCCTAGAGTTACAAATATAATTTAAATTTCAAAAATGTCGCAAAAGCAGTTGAAATAATATTTAAGACTATAAATGCAACAGAGATAATTTTTTAAAGCTGCTTAAATTTTCTATGATCTATCATTTGATAGTGTAATCATATTATTTAATATAGGGTGTTTTCTAGTCAAGCCATCGCATTTTGTGGCAAGTAGCACGTGTTGACTGTGTGATGGCAACTATGCTAAATTTGACACTTAGTTTAAACACAATACTCTCCCGTCTACATATATCTATATATATATATTTATATATATATATATACATTTATATGCATAAGCCGAACAACCCCAGCATAGTCCAGGCCGGTAACTGAGCGAATTTAAATTGAATTAAGGTATGAAATGCAAACGTCAACACAAATCAAATAACAATGTTTCTCCTCTGTCTGGCATTTTTCTCATATATCATATATAAATATATATATATATATATATATATATATACATATGTGTGGTTAGCTGTTCTTCTAATGTGCGGCAGGAGGGGGACTGACACTAGTTTGGTGCATGTGGCTTATGCTACAAAATTAAGATAAACATCATCAACAACTAACATCCATCATCAGGTGGATTTAAATGCATAAATTAAATAACATGTCACAAATTGCATTTGTTTTGTGTTTGACTATTTTATTTTTGATATATACGCATAGATATAGTATATATATAAATAGCATTGTATGTAGTGTGTAAATTCACAGCGCTTATGTAGACTGATTCGTATTATTTGAGTATTATCTAAGCGCTTGCTGAGCTCTTCCGCATTTTGCAAATGCAATTGAACCCAGAAGAAAACAGGGTTCAAAATGTTCTTTGTTGCTTTCAAAATTATTTGTGTGTTTTGACAAATTAAGCTGTTACCGATCAGACTTTGATAAGATTTAATGCACGTTTAATTCAAGTTATTTAGTAAGGTTTCCTTATACACCTGATAAAACCAATTAACTGTCATTAACTTTAACTTTATCATTTCAAGTGCTATAACACGTTGATTCGTAAATATCTAAAAAAAAAAACAATTTCATGAATAGTTCTCAAATACCGTTAAACTCTACTTCCGTTTTGAAGAGTCAGAGTATGATGTATATGTATATATATATCTACTCAATTTGTCAAACTTTATGGTTACGTTTTTTAATGAACTTAATAAGAAGTTGATAGATTTAATTACCATGCATTTGTATTTTAGATCTCTCATAGCATAATATAGCCACTCGTCTACTTCTTCAAACTTTTCAGTAAGGTTTCTTTACCTATTTCGTGTAACTTTGACAGAGTTTATTAACAATTACCATTAACTTTAATTTCATTAAGCTACTGATTCAGTTTGATAAACATCTCTTAATTAAATAAAAGTGTTCAGTAAGTTTTCTTCTTACAAATTTGACAAACTTTAGGAACTACCAGCAAGTTTACCAGATAACATTTTTATTATACTTTTAATAATTTACATCTTTTAACTATTTTTAACCAACTACCAAAGAAGTTTAGCTGAAAACCATTTGTTAAATGGCCTTTTAAAAGTAATCCGAGCCCACATGCATAAATTATACATTTTAATATTTTTGTCCTTGCCTCCACAGCTAGTGTGACCATGCCCCATCAACCTGCTCCCCACTCCCCACCCCCGTCAAATCTGGGTACAGTTGGTGTCCCATTAAGTATCTGTCTGCTGCTTGCTTGGTTATTAAATGTTGTCGCACAGCACAGCACAGCAGACATAAAAAGTGTTTTGCATGTAAATTGTTGCTTTAAACGACTTGTTTACTCTTCTCTCAGTGTTCTGTGCGGTGCTGTACTGTGTGTAATAATATCTAATCAGTCGAGACTATTATTATATTTATGTACCTTAGTTTTTATTTTTTTGTTGTTGTTTTTTTGTTGCTTTTGTTGTACAAACAGCAAACAACAAGCAAATGCATTCATTAATGTCAAGACTTTTTAGTGGGTCTTACGAATATATTTGCCTGGTTTTTATTGTCGTACATTAAAACGCATTCAAATATGAGTGCATAATATATATATATATATATATATATATATATATATATACATTGACCAGGTTATTTTTGCACGCTTCTTCATGGTTGTTATTTGCAATTACAGTTGTCACATTGTGGTCGATTTGTCTGTTTGCTTGCGTTATTTAAACTGGCTTTTTTATGACCATATTTTTGTATTCGATTTATTCCCTTTTCGATACGCTGATTGCATCGCGAATGATGTCGTCGTCGAGTTTATTGCCTTGCTATCGATTGGCATTTGTATATATTATTTATTTATGAATTTAGAGCAAAGGCAATGTTTTTAATTGAAATGTTGTATTATTTCAGAATTAAAATCATGATTAATGATCCACTGTCTATGGAAATCGAATGCAATGGGGAAGTCGATAACATTGATAAGTGCAAATCGATAAAGCCATTTAACACCCACAATTTTAAAGCTTATGCAATCACTTTAATTTCAACACAGAATCAACTTTTTAACCCGTAATGCTCTAGGGATTAAGTCATAACTACATGCCTTGTTTATTGCTGTATTTTTAACATTTTTTATTCCACAAGTCAAACCTAGATCGAAGAGCCATCGCTTATGAAAATCGGTTCAGTTTCCACTGTTATAAAGTTTTAACGACACAGTATGGATTAGTCGATAACTTGATTTCTTGTCCTCATTTATTATCGCACTTTGCCTAAAGTTGACAACAATTTTATGCACTCCTCTCTCTCTCTCTTTGTCTCTCTCGCACTATTCTTCGCCATCCCATTCCCACTGTTTACACAAGCTGTGGGTTTTATTTGCAGTTTGTAAAAAGCCCATCATTTTTGTAATTGTTTTTTTTTTTAGCTGCAATGTGCAAAATGTCAATGACTTCGACAGCAATAACAATTGAAACGCAGCAGCAGCAGCAGCAGCAGCAGTCAAACAGTTATTGTTGTTGTTGTTGTCGCTTAATTAACGCAAACGTTGGGTAGTCGTCGTCGTCGGTTGTGCCAATAATAACAATTGTTGACTTTTTGTTAATTGAAACTAAATGTTTCTCGCTGTTGCTAATTACGGATGGCTGTGGTTGTGGTGGCGCCATCTAGCGTGCGCTGTCCGTTTCACATCTGTCTAATTAAATGGCGATTTGTATTTTTATTTATGGCCCTCATTTGATTAATCGCATTTGCTCGTTTGGCAGAAATAAAACACGTTAATGCTAATCGACCCATCGAAAATAATAATAAATAAAACATCGCATGTCTCCTCTTCTTGTTTTTTATTTTTTTCTTTTCTTTCTTTGGAAATTGAGGAAACGTGCTGACGCGCACGTAATTCAAAACACCAGCAACAATAACAACAAACGAAAATCAATAAGAACAGTATACGTTTAAAATATGTTTGGCATGCGAGGAGCATACATATTATCGATAAGTGCACTCAATCGATAACTGCAATAACAGCAGTTATTAAGCCTCATTTAACATTTGCAGCAATGACACTGAAACCATACTAATGTAAACAGAGCAGCAGCAACCTCTTAGCAGCAGCCTTAAACACTGTTAAGACAGTCCTTTAACAGCAGCTTGTTTGACCTTCAGTTGATTTATTTAAAATGACACTAAAACTGTAACACTTTTACACTTACTTCATTTGCAGATGTTACCTCTTCGTTCCAGTTCACCGCAAACTACATTAAGATTCCAGCCAAAAATTAGCTTAACATATTTGCAGCTCAAACTGAAAAACAGACATCTTCCCACACAATGCATGTCAAACCTAGCATATTTGCAAATATTTCTGTCAATCTGTGTCGCACTTGAAACTACAAACGCAATTGGAATGCATATCAGACTGTCTGTCTGGCTGCCCGCCCCCGTTGCCTACCCTTTCACACAAAACCCCGTTCGCCCGTCTGCTGCAAAAATACGCCAGAGTTTTATGTAACAACAGCTATAATAATAACAACTTCCAATATTAATTTGCACATTTTGCATAATTAATATTGTTGTTTACTCTTATGGCGGCGGTCTGTCGGCTGGCAAATTTAATTGATTGTCCCGTCATTAAATATATGCATGGCGTTAGTTTTCCTATGTGGTTCTCAGACTTTGCACAACAGCAAAAATATGTCTAAGTGCGCAGCCAATTTCAATTAGCTCAAAGATAAAAACAAAAAGAAAAACATGCGCATTAAACTGTAACATTTAACGGTTAACACAATTTCGCTAAAAACCTTGCACTATTAATAGATTTGCTTCCTGGCTGCTTCTCTTTCGTTAATAGTCTAGCTTTGCTCCTTTGTACTTGAATGTTAACACAGCAACTAAACCTTATGCTTTAAAATTGCAGAATATTCTTAACAGAAGAGCTCTTTTAACAGCAGGCTTTGATTGAATTGCACATTAACAGAATGATTTTAACTGCAGCAGTTTGTTTACCATTAATCTACTTAAAAACTTTGCATTTTATAAAAACAGAACAGAGCTCTTTTAAAACAACAGGCTTTAAATATTAACAACAGCTGTTTATTTTCGTACAATCGGACGGAGCTCCTTTTACTGCTGTGCTATGAATTTGCATATTAACAGAAAATATTTAACAGCAGAGCTCCCTTAACAGCAGGCTTTAAAAATTTCACATTAACAAAATATATTTGTGTAAGCCAAGCTTTTTAGATCGAAAATGATAACAATTGAAAGGTGCTTCTAACTGTGGCACTGACAACAACCTGTCGACAAGCATGACCTGTAAACTTGTTGCATGCTCCATAATATTTAAGAGGTAGGCTCATCATTTAACTCTTGGCACACCTTATTTTTTCGGTAATGAAAATTTTGTGACTGACAAGCGAGACTGTTTTTCTTTCACTCTCTGAGTCTCTCTCTCTGTGTGTCTCTCTATCGATCTCTTTTTCCTTCAATTGACGCACATTTCGCCTTTGTTTTGTTGTTTTTCTTTTTATATTTTCGTTTTTACTTGTATTATATTTATTGCTCTGTGATAATAACTCGGTTCGGTTTTGCTTCGTTTCGTTTCATTAGCCAAAAAAAATAAATAAATAAAATAAGTTGTAAACAAATCAACGCCACAAAAGAAACTACGAAAATAATCTTTTATAGATTTGCTTGATTTTTTTGTGTGCATTTGTATTTCTTTCTTTACATTTGTTTTCGTATATTTTTATTTATTTGCTTTCGGCGCGACTTAGTTAAAAAAATAATACCCATTTTTTGCTGTATTATTTTTCCTGCTGCTTCTTCTTCTGCTTTCGCATCTTTGTCTTTGTTTTGTTGATTTTCTGCCTCCTTTTTCGAAAAGCGCAAACACAACGCTGACGTCGCCGTCGAAGTAGCCGCTGTTGCCCATTATCATAAACAGCTTTAGACAGCTGGGGCCCAACGCACACATACACACTTACTCACCAAAGGAGGGAGGGAGGGAGAGTGAGAGAGAGACCGGTAACGGTGACGAGCCCCGACGCCCGACTACCTCTTGCGCTCTCTGTCGCACTTGGATTGTACTCTAGCGACGCGATTGAATTGCCAATTCGGATTCCGATTCTTTTTCCGTTCAGTCTTATTTTTCGCATTTTTTTTTTTTTGCTTTTTGCTATTTTTGGTGAGCGCTCGTATAAAAATTTTCCATTGGCTTTTGCTTACAGTCTTCGCCTTTGAGAGAGGAGTTTTATTCTTTACATGATGACTCACACTCATCTTCTTCTTCTTCTCCAACTTGCCTTTACATGATGATGATGTTGATGATGACACAACTTGTTTATGGCTAGCGAGAACTGTTTTTTTTTTTTTATGCTGAGTGCTTTGGCAAAACTAGCCAACTGTGTGCGCTCCTAACAGGATTATTTCAGCTTTGCTGCGACAATAATAATAACAACAAAAACACCACGTGTGACATTTGAGAGTGCGGCTTATATGGGAGACTTATGCATGTTTATGCATGCAAGATTTGGCTTATGCATTAGAAACTTCTGTTATTGTTTGCATTTTGGAAAGCAGCTAAAACTTTGTTTACATAGCTTATGCCAATTATTCTGGGCATGGATCTGTAAATTGCATATACTTATGCTAGCAAATGGAAGTAAAGTAAAAGTTGCTGATATGCAGCAATCGCAGCTCTTTACAGCTGTTAATGAACATAAGTGGGAACAGTATTGCCATTAACATAAATGTCATTTACAACATTAAGTGTTGCCAGGAGTGGATTAATACAATTAGAATTCTACTGTAACGTTTAACAGTTAGTTCAATTTCGTATATAACATTGAATTATGAATAGATTCTTTTTGAAGTTGCTTTCTGGTTGTGTCCATGTTGTTAACAGTCTAGCTTTACATCCTTTGAAACTGAATTTTAACAAAGCATCTTTAATAGCAGACTTTTAAATTGCATATTAACAGAATATGCTGAGCAGCAGCTGATTTATTAATAATTTACAGCAAATGAATACACTTTAAATTCGTTTGCTTATGACTAGTTAGTCATTGGAAGTGTGTTTGGAATACAGTAAAGTAAAAGTGGAATAGAATTTCTGTAACAGTCTTAACAACTGTTGATTAACAAACAATGTTGTCAGTAACATAATTATGTACATAACCTAGTGCAAATGTGGCCAGGTGTTGATTAATCACAATTGAATCATTATTTTATTATATCTTTCTATCTTTGTCTTACACACACTTTTCACACATTTAAATCGGGTTTCTTATCAAATTGAAAGCTGCTGAATTTGTTTCCCTCCGTTTCAATGTCGTCGAGTCCGAATTACAAATTAAACATCTGATAAGCAACACTCAACACAAACCCAAACAACTCGAACGAATCTATCATTAAGTGTCTACATTTTATTTGCTAATAATTTAGTAATACTATGTCTCGTCTCAGACTGGAATTATAACGTGCACACATGTTATTATAAATATATATACATATATATATATATATATATATATATATATATAATATTAAACAGACGACGCTCATAACTGTAAATTAAGCGCAACAATATTTACACACCGGGTCCGGTTTTTTTCTTATTTTTTTTTACTGCTGTTATTGTCTGGCTGTTGTGAGGGGTAAGCAGTGAGCGGAGGAGAAGCGGTTCGCTGTTATCTAAAAACTTTGACAAACAATTTTCATTTGGCGTGCGTTGTTTTTGTTTAGCGCGAGTCGAGTCGAATCGGAGGAGACCGAGTCTAAATTGTGTGGTAGGCCCATATCTGTGATAGACACACACACACACGTATAGATATATATATATGTGTGTGTGTTACTCAAATTTGATATACAAACAAGCTTTTCTGCAGCAGCAGCGGTTAATTGTTAGTTTTTAATATGAGATCATTTATTTCTATTTTTTCTTCTTCTTTATTTTTCGAGGTCTGCCGTCTATCGCTTTTTGACATTAGCTTGATTGTTTAAATAACCTGATAAGCGTCTATTTATAGATTGGTCTCTGAATGCAAAAAAGACAAGCCCTAATTTAACAGCTGTAATGTTAAGGCGCTGCTATTGCTAAGCAGCGGCTGTTAGTCCGCTGCTGTTAGCTATTTTTTAACAGCTGCATTATTTTACTCTTCACTCTCGCTTATGTAAATAGACATGTGTGTGTGTTTGTAATTCTAGGTGCAACTTATGCATGTGTGTGTGTGTGTTGTTTTATGTTTATTTGAGGCAAACAAATCTCAGGCCGCACATTTGACACAAATTCGGCGGCCATTGTTTTTTCTTTTGTTAAGTAAATATTTATGCGCGCAAGCATTATTGTAAGTGAGAGAGAAAGAGGGAGAGAGAGATCGGCAACCCCTTAATAAAAATCACGCAACCCAAACGTGTGTGCACAGCAAGGGAGGTGAGGGGTTAGGGTAGGGAGTTATCCACCCCTTTTGGACCTCGTCGCCTAAAACAGCATACTTTTTTTTTGTTTTAATACACACGCAAATTAGAAAAATTCGAAACATCTGCTCAGAGAGCCAGAGAAAAAGGTGTTTTTATTTTCAACTCGTGTATTATTGTTGTTGCTTTAGTTTATTTTTAGCCAAAGAGAAGCAAAAATTGAATTTATAGTTTTGTTTACATGCAAATTGGCAACACTGGCATCTCTCTCGCTCTCATTCTCTCTGCTTGTGGTCATTGGCTGCTGCTTTTAAAAAAGGTTAAAAGTTTAACAGCGTGCGTTAAACGCTCATTAAATGTTATGACAACGACAACAACAGTCACAATTGTCAAACTGTACCACTCCTCTCCCCCCGCCAATCAACACCCGCTGTCAACTTCTCCTTGTGCTTAAGGTGCTGATGCTACTGCTGCTGTTGTTGGCTTCAAGGTTATATTTGTTAAAGATTAACATTGGTTTTCAATTAAGCAACACGCGCTGCTGCCTGCGAGCGAGAGAGGGATAGAGAGCAGAAGCCTGCTGTTTTCTTACACCAGCAGCAGCAGTAAAAGTGACAAAAACAATGCTTCTCAAACTTTGACCTGATAGGTTTTGCCAGTTCTTTAATTTTGATTTTATCTTGCAAGATAAAAAAACCCCTGAAGTATAATAAGAATAACTAAAGTATTATCAAAACACACACCCCGGTGTTATTTTTATAATAAATTAATATTCATTTTGTATTTAAATGCTAATTTTTTCCCCAATTTAATCTTGCTTCCTTCCTCATCAGCAAGAAATTAAGCATAAATTTCCTTTAACTTGCCAAATTTAATCTCAAAATATTTAGCAACTCATTCGCAAGCATAAAAATATGTTTATCGCAAAAACGTGTGGGGTCTTTAAAAAAAAACATCGACACAAAAATACAACAAAAGTTATGATTAGAAATTAATACATATTCAGAGAGATAATCGAATACAGAGTGCTGCAGCAATTGAGAAAAACAAGCCGCGTACTGTTTGAGTGTAACTACGAGGAGTTTCTTACATTGATTGAGTGGCACTGGGCTTTGCAGCTGCAGATAACGGCAACAAGTTTTCATCAACTTTGTTGGCTTTTAATTTCATTCATTTTACTATTTCGTTTTGTGCTTGCACTTCTTACTTTACATTTGATTATTCCTATTTATAGAGCAGCAATTGCATTCATAACTGACACACACACACTCTCTTTCTCTATCTCTCTTTGATTCATAACTGTTAACTTGGCAATGTTGTCTTTAGTAGGGCTTTCATTTGTCTCACTTTCGTATGCCACAGTCTTTTGCATATTTAAAATACGTATTAATTATTTGCTGATTAATGAATTTGTGCTGTTTGTGGCTCGGCTTATAATCAAAACTCGTTTATATGCACATTTGTAATATATCAATTATTAATAAAGCGCCGTTTTGTTATGTTAATTTGATTCGCCGATGCAGGCGACGATATTCAAATCGCCGCTGCAGGTGCGGCGAAATCAGAGCAACAACAGGCGAAATCACAATTTGTAAAGCGCTGAAAACAAACTAATTATGAGCCTAATCATAAATAAATCAATTAAAACACCAACAGCAACAATCGACAGACAACAATAATCAGACGGGTCGCAACAGAGACGCCGACGGCCCATTGTTGTCGTCGTTCGTTGCTGCTGCTGCTGTCGTTTTTACCGTTTGATAACCTAGAAAAGCGATTATAGCGTTTATTTTATTTAATTTATTTTTTTTATGTGGGCGCAGCAAAGCACGCTTTGACTCTACACTAGTGTTAAATGGACAGAAACTTAAATATTGATAACAGTTTTGTTTGTGTGTGTGCCGTAAAACTCGCCTTAAGCGACAGCTGTGCAAACAGCACAACAGTTGGACAGCCAGCGATTTATCTTTCCAACTGTTAATAAAATTGTTTAGTTTTTGACTGCTGCCCTTCCAAGCGGGCTTTATATGTAAATATTTTCAGAATCGTTGTTTGCTTATGTAAATCTCAGCATTGACAGCTTGCTGGTTGAACAGTTTGACAGCAGTCAAAAAAACAGTTGCTGAAAACTACGTAAGCAAGGAGGAAAGTGAAACATTACGCTTTGCTTACATAAGAGAACAACAATGTAAGAGGATTCCTTTCCTACTCCAAATGCAAATATTAAAAGTTTACTTGTTGTTTTAAAGTTTGACAGCCATTACTCAAGCGCTGTTGAAAAAGTCGTGCCTGAAAAGCAATGGAGGCTTTCATTGATCTTATTACAGCTTTTAAACGTAAATGTAATGCTTAGACGGTCTTCCTTACAGCTGTTAAAAACAGCGCAGTGAAGTCCATGCTGCTGGTAAGCTGCTCTCACTGTTAACTTTTTTGGTTTAATTTAAATAAATTTATATTAAATGATCGCCTAATGAATGATAATGCAATTGACACACGCGCCTCGCATATATATATATATATATATTTTTATTGTTATTAAGGTTTGCCCATTAAAGCTTAAAAGCCTTGTTTTTTAACGCCACCGCATTTTGTGTTGTATTAATTATACAAATGTTTTTTGTGTTATGCATAAATTCATGCTGCTTAAGCCAAAATCAAATCAAGCTGAGGCCTACGCATTAACAGAGAAGAAGCAGAAGAAGAGAGCAGCAGCAGCAGCAGTTGAGTAGGAGGAAGGGTGGGGGATTTAAAAGAAGCTGTTTGTCAACTGCCTTTTGTCTGTCTGTTGTTTATCAGAGCAGAGTGTGGAGCGAGAGCGAGATAGCTATTGGTATAGGTTGTGAGTGTGGGAGCGAGAAAGAGGTATAGGCTGGGGAGCCTTTGCTCTGTCCTACACCCTGCCCTACATACGACATCGACTACTCCCCCCATCACACCACACCCCCTCCCACCTAGGTGGCCATTGGTCGACATTTGGAAATGTCGAAAACTTGTTTATACAACAAATATGTATAAACAAGTTTTTTTCTTTCGCTGCCTGCTGCTGCTGTTATTTTATTTCGGCTGCTGCCTTCCTTTTTTTTTGCTTTGCTTGTGGCTTGTCGTCAGTTTCGTAATTTATTCTAAATGCGTTCCGTTTTTGGCCTCTCTGTGGAGAGAGCAAGAGAGAGAGAGAGAGAGAGAGCGAATACATATTTATATATTGTAAATATATATATGTATATATATGTCTTTCTACATATGTGTATTTAAATACTCGCCGCTTTTGCTTGCATTTTTTTATTCTCTTCTATTTTTTTTTTTCGTTTTGTTTTGTTTTGCGCTTTGAATTATTTAAAATAAAACTTTTCGTATATTTGCCAAGCGCGCCTTTGTTATTATTGTTGTTGTTACTGTTATTGTTATTGCTGTAAGCCTCAGCGCGTTTCAAGTGGGTGTTGCAGAAACAATAACAGCATGTAAAAATATGCTGCTGTTAGTATTTATGTAGACTGTGCAATGCTCTGTGGATAACATGGTACTTGTTGATTACATGTGTGTATTAGTGCCTCTTAAACTGTAACTTAACAGCTGTCACTTTACATGTATAATACATTTTAGACATTTGCACCCGCGATCTGTAATTTAACTGTTGTTGATAAATGATTAATTGCTAAAAACAATATACCCCATTTTAGTACTAATGTGTATGGGGTATTACAAGAACTTTTGCACGATCTACAGACCGCAACACAAACAAAACAAAACTAAACAACAATAACTATAATAACTATTGAATAACAAGTCAATTTCCATCAAAATAGACGCATAATGCAAACCAATCCACCCACAAGAAACCAAAGTGAGACGGGAGAAGCGCTTGCGGCATTTGATTGCGCAACGGGTGTGGCTAGGCAGTGTATATATATATATATATGTTTCTAAGTTGCTTAACGTATGCCCTTAATTATTAATATAATTGAGCTGCTCTGCTTCTGCTTACAGTTTTAGTGGCTTTACAGTGCCTGCCAAATTGTGACACGTGCAACCGGCAAGACAGCAGCAACGGGAAGAGCGAAAAGACCCAAAACAGAAACAACAAAACTGAGTGACTACAGCTGTTGTCTGACTTAACCTTGAAAAACGACACACATACACACATACACACACACACACACATACACACATACGGGTAAAGAGCAAAAGATTTTGTTGTTTTTCTTCTTACGCGTGTCGTCTCTTGTATAGAATATTTGTTTTCTTTTTTATTTTATTTTTTGTCAAGTCATCGCCAAAAAAAAAATAAATAAAGCTAAGATATTCAAAAAGGCATTACTCATTATTCATTGTGTCGAAGAATGAATGAGATGCGGGAATAAGACAAACGGCAGCAATTTAAGCATATATCACATATTAATTATACAATAATTAATTGTGCCAGGCTTATGCAACTGATAACAATCAAATTTCTACATTTAATTATTCGAATACAAAGGTGGAGCTACTATATAGAACTTAATACTCATCACGAACAGGGTGTTCTATTTAAATCTTACCAAGAGGATTTAATTCTAGTTATGTAGTAGTACTATTCAAAACAAGGTGTACTTGATCTTAGGACTGTTTACGAACAGGGTGTTCTATTTAATTCCCCCTTTGACCTTTCATCAAAAGCCATAAAACAAAACGGACAACTAACAAAATCAAGAACAGAAAAAAGAAAAACAATTCTTGATGACTTCACTTAACCCCCGTGTGACATTTTCGTATGTACAAAAAAATTAAACGAATTGTATAAAATTATGCAAATTTACACGAAGCGATGGCATATACCCCCACCTCCTACCCCTACCCGTACACATAATTCATAAAAATATGTGATATGTAAATGTCATAAATTAAAAATAAAATAAAAGAAAGCATCCCGAAACGAAAGCGGAAAAACTATAAATAAGACGATCGCTTAAAGGCCGAAAACAACAACGCACACACATATATATATATGTATATATACGAATGAGAGTAAATGTATTTATGTATGCATGTGTGTTTGTGTTGGTATAAGAACAGGCAGGCAGGGCAAAGAATGCATACAGGGTGTTCTGGTCGCAGGAGTCGGCACACAAAACAGGTGTAGAACAAAATTAAAGGCATATATATATATATATATATATATATTGACCAATTGCCAGGCAAAAGACAAAAGGCAATTTTTTTTCTTTCAGTTTTTTCGATGTGTCTATGTGCCTATGAATGACCCTATTTGTTTTTGTGCTGCTGCTGCTTCTTCACTATCACACATATATATCTATGCGTGTGTGTGTTGTGTCAAGCATAGGCAGAAACTGGCCGGCACACAAAGCATAAAGAACGATAATATACACATACACATACACACACGCACGCACACAGGCACGCACAGGCAGCGGCACATATTATACTTATGTATGTTTATATGCATGTGTTGGGCCCTAACATTGTTGCTGGGTTCCTTATTCTTATGCTGCGTGGAAAATGGTTGCGCATAAGACGGAATGTGATAAAAATGCTTAATATTAAAATAAAAAGCAACACACACACACACACATGTATGTATATATATAGTTATGTTATGTTTATGCTAATTATTAACATTGTGTAAACTTACATCCTTGAAGAAATACATAAAATTGTTGTAGTAGAGAAAATCCCTTGGATACTTTTGCACAAATGTCTGCGACAGCAACGCTTGCAGAGACGAATCGCCGGCTGCGCTGCCACTGTTATTGTTGCTGCTGTTGCTGTTATTATTATTGCCATTGTCGCCACCCACTGCACCAGGAGCTGAGTTGTTGCAGAAGAGGCGCTGCCGCAGCTGCGGCGAAGTGGCATTAAAATTCAAGCATTCGCACGAGATCATGATTAGTTTTAGTTTTGATTTTGGTTGTTATTATTACTATTAATGTTTAACGGTTAATCTGCTTTTGTGTTTTAATTTTTAATTGGGTGTTTTGTTGTTTTGTGAGTGACTTCCTCGTTCGTCCTCTTTTGTGGTTTTTTTTTCTCTTTTGGGCTTTGCGGCGCGGGCGCGTACAAAATCACTAATAAAAAACACCCACAACTATTTTAGTACAGCGTTTTCGCGTCCGTCCCGTTCAATGTGCATTTTTCGAATGAGCTGACTTCGATTATCGAATTTCACCGATATGCCTGTGCGTATGTGTGTGTGTGCCAACATGCAAAACGATGTGCAGCCAACTTCACGCTGCCCACGAAATGTTAGCTGCCAGACCGGCAAGTCCGGCATTTTTTCGCGCTGTTATGCAAAATTATATATATTTTATGCAAATAGCACACAAATAGGTGGTATTATAATGAAAATGTACCTTTTAGCTAGCTATGTGTTATAATTATGCTACTTCATTGATATTGTTGCATGTTTTGGCGTAGCAAGTAACGTGTGCAATTTAATAAATACATATGTTACTGCTCAGGTGGTGCTCTTAACAATCGCAATCGCTGTTAACGCAGCTGGGAGCTTTGTACATTGCTATCGATATGTTGTGTACGGTCACATTGTTTTGACGTTGCTGCAAATCAGCTGTTTCGTTATTTGGCGCAAAATTGGTTTTATATTGAATTAATTTAATAATTGGTAATAATTAATATAAACTGTGTAATATAAGTGCTGTGCTTGTGCGAAATGTGTTTAAAAAACTAGTTGAGTACTTTATTGAATTCAGTCAGAAGAAGGTATGTATGCTACTTGTTTTTTTTTTTTTTTCATTTCATTGCATTTCTGCACCTGTTTTATATTTTTGGTCTGTCTTGTTGGAAAATTAAAAATGCATTTGATTTTCTTGCATTTGCTTATTCACATCTATTTTTTTTTGCTGCGTTTTGCCTTGGTTCTGATTAAATTCAAGACAAGTCTGCTTTGCTGCGGCAAACATCAAAAATGCATGCAAATTACAAAGACAACAACAACCAATCTACAAAAACAAAGGCGTCGGCAAAGCGCCACCTTGTGGCGGAGGGGTGAGGTACTCTTAGTGTTTGTGGCTCTTAATTTAGGTTATGGTGTTTTAGGTTAAAGTTGAATAACTGAAAACTTTTTATATGCATAACTTGTTCAATCAATTTTCACCTATTAGTGCTTATTAATTATTATTTTTATCTCTACAATTTGAAAATTCGAATTCAAGTCAAAATTCACTTAAAAATCTTAACATAAATCTTTCCATAGCCATAACTTTGTCAAAAATCAACAGATTTTAAAAGTTGTGTTCTTTTTTTTTGTGGTTGCACCTCTACAAATAATGCTACATATAAATTCAACCATTATTAATTCCACATCATTCAAAACTTTTTCTATGAAGATTCGTTCTTCAATTAAATACTGCACTCAAAACAGAGTATTACCCGCAACGAATATGCTCGGCTTAACTTTTTGATTGCCGCATATTTGGCAACAGAAATCATAAACGACGACGCGTGCCTAGGTTGGCCAGGTTAGCCAGGTTGGCTTGCTGGAGGCCATCTTCGCAGTCCAGTTACAATTTACCAGTTCTTTTTTCTTCTCCTATTTTCTTCTGTTTCTTCTTTTTCTTTGCTACTGTTTTCATAAATTATGCTTTGTTTTTGGCACCTGGCTTTTTGTTAGGGTTTAGCAGCTGCCAAAATTCTAGTTGAGGGCGCGTGCAACAATTTTACAGCTACACAAAGACATCCAGCTAATGAAAGTGTCGAGCTACATAAAGTATATGTATACATATACATATATATATGTGTCTGTACATACACTTGGAAAAAAATTCTCTTCTTAATTTCAGCATTTAAAAATAATAAAAATTGTAATTTTTTTTATATTTGTGCACAAGCATCTTTAACAGTTGCTATATTGTTGCTTCTATTTGGTTAATAAACATTATTATTTTAAGATTTTATATAAACCAGTGTTTTAGAAAGTTTATCAAAAATTCATATAATTTAATTTGAGAGACTTGCGACTTGGATTCTAATACAGAAAACAGCTAAGCTCTAATATAAAAGTCGAACAAATAAATTTAATTATTTGTTTCTGAATAATAGAAAGGATTTTACAAAAAATAATGCATTTTTCAATAATACATAATATTTCTAATAATATAAAATACACATTTTATAATTTTAAGAGCATTTCTATTGCTTATATTTAGAAAATATTTCAATTTCAGTGCGATTCTCATTTTATGGAGATTTTCTAAAATTCACTGTGATTCTTTTCTCTGAGTGTATGTCTGTGTTTGTTATATAGTTGTAATAGCGACTTGAACTAGGCTGGTTTGGTTTGCTTTTGGGTCTGTTATTGAAATTGCGTGGCATGCGCGGCATTAAGTCATAAAAGCAACAACTTGAACCAGTTTGTCACACTCTGAGGCCACATTGGAGGCACGTACTCACCAAGAGGTCAAAACGCAGCTCGAGCTCTCTGGATCTCTGGACACACACACATACACACACATCAGCGTGCCAGGGCCAACATCATCTTCTGAGACCCAAAAAAAAAAAAACAAAAAATTAACTCAACTTGTGAAACAACTACAAACTTTTTTTTTTTGGAGAGGTCATAAAAGGCAAGTGTAGAACAAGTTAAGACAGAATTCTTGCTCAAAATTTAATTAAGGTTTGAAGTTCTGGGGAATCGTTTACCCAGAGCATCTTTCGTTCCGTTGTAAGTTGGAAGCTTATGTAATATATATGCTTTATAATGCCACAAATCCATATAGCGTCCATTGACTTGCAGCTGGCGAGAACTTGGAGAACTCTCTCTTCAGCTGAAACTGGGAATTCTCCAGTTTATGTAGAGAGTTCTTTAGATGAATATATCTTTAAAGTTATATCAAAATAAATTGAAAACTGAATCAGTTCAAGATTGTTAGTCGGTTAGAAGATGTAGATAACAACTATAAATACTTAATAGGATGAAATATATCTTCTTTAACAGCTATAAATTTGATCTTTATTGAATTGTTGTTATGTTTTTTAGGAGAATATTATTATAACCTCTGAGTGAGTTTTAACGTAATAAAGTTGCTTTTAGACTTTAACCAATTTGATTTATTTTGACTCTTTCAACAGACTATTTTAGAAGTTGTTCCTACAACTTGCTGTTCATAATTATGTTCTATAATAATATTATTATTTACATTATTTATTTTCATAGTTTACTGAAAGCAAAAATAGACATCTGTAATTGCTAACAGATGTTTTTCTCTCCCATCTATTTCTCGTTTATTAGTTTAATTATATTTAGCTTTAATTTATTAACATATTCTGATTGATTTAAAGCAGTTTATATTGTTGAGCTGAGACAGATTATTTATTACTCTGTTTTTTGCTTTCTTTGTGTTTTCTACAATAATAATAATCATAATAATATTTACAACAGCTTAAGCGCATCACAATTGCCACACCAATTAATCTAGACACGATCTCTGATAAATGCTTCAATGGGAACATATTCTTCTCTTTCTTCTTGCTTTGCTTCTCCTTTATTTCTAACACAATCAATTGAATTCCTTACCCAATTTGAACGTGCCGCAATTGCGTTATGTAAATCGATATGGTTATATATATGGATCACGCAATTGATTGATTTCCCATTCAGAATATATATATATATATGTGTGTATATATATAATATGCAGCACCAAACAGGAGCAGAAACAACAAAAGATCGCTGCGGGAATTGCTTTCTTTATTTTTGTGTTTGAGATTTGCGGGCGGTTTGTTTTTATGCGCAATTTATAAAGTTGCTGACACAATAAATAGCAGCCAGGATAGCGTAAGGATCACGCCACGCATCGGAGCCAGGATCTGGATCACGAGCAGGACACGGCACGGCACCAAGGCACCTCCGCCTTTAATTCTCGCGAAAAATTAAAAAGGAGCAAAAGTATTGTATTACCAAACTGAGGCACTAAGCGAAAGGGAGGGAGAGAAAGAGAAAGAGAGGGGGAGTGGGGAGATAGGGAGTGAGAGGACGAGTTTGTGACCCAAGTTGGTTCGCCTTGATAAGAACGAAGTAAAGAACCCAAGCACTACATCAAAAGGTCCTTTAAAGACAATGGGGAGCCAAAAGCATTTCCTTGCTCTGCGCCTTATTATCCTTATTATGCCTTATCACAGCGAAAAGATCAAATTTCAAGAGCGAAACGACAGACTGAGACAGTAATAGAGACAGAGAGAGAGACAGAGAGAGAGAGAGAGAGAGGACAATCTATGCTGGGAAAGGATGTGAGGATCTTTTTGAAATAAAACTGAATGAGAAATGAGAACCTAATGTGGAAGCTTTCTTGTAGGCGGCACAGAAGTCAGACTTATAAAGAGTAAAGCAACTCGAAAGAGTAAATATTCATTTAAAATAATATTAATTACACAATAGAAATCAGTTCTATAATCAAATTGCATCCATAGTAAATTTATTTTGTCGAAAGTTGTCTCAATAATAAGACAGCAAATCAATAAACTTTGAACAATTTTAAATGCCGAATAAATTTAGAAGAGAAGCTATGTTGAAAAGTCAACCAGTGTTGAAAAACGATTCAGTTTTGACAAAGAACTGGAAACGTATTAAAATAAGTGAGAAACGAAAATGTAAACAAAATGAATTAAGTCGGTTACTGCTCTGATTTTGTATTAAAATCATTTAGTTTTTGTTATTTGTTTTTAATTACATTATTCCCTCTTAATTTTATAGAACTTAATTCGTAACTTTTACTTAAAATGGGTTTTAAGATTTGTATTTATTAAAGCTGTATTGAAAATTGTACACTGCTTTTAAGCCACAATAGATAAATAAATTGCCGGTAAGAAGTAAACTGCTGCTATGATTATTTATCAGCCTTTGCCCTTTAACTGTTATATTCTTCTCTAAAATTTGTTCAACTTGAATTGGGAACTCTCTTTCTTAAAGTTATGATAGTTTTTCCAAAGTATAAAAAGACTATTTTGTACTTGATTTATTTTTGTTTTTATTCATGTAACGCTTATCGTTGGCGATTCTTTTATTTTGTCCGTCTATATCATTTATATAGGGATTGTTAATCAACCTATCTAAAACCAATAAGCAATTGTAATATCTTAACTATTCTGAAACTTAAGTGTTTAAAATGTATCCGAGTCGACTTCTCCCAAAGCACACTTAACTAAAACATTTGCTGCTCTTTTCAGTAGTATTAATTTTACTTAGTTTGTGACCTGCATTTGGCTTTTGCTTTTTGCTCGCAGCGAAACGAATGCCAAAAACCGAAATGTATCTTGGCCACCCATGCCACGCCTATTAAATACATATACATATACAGATACATATACAGATGCAGATACATAAACGAATGTGTAGCCGATAGCTCTGCCACGAATCTTTTACATAAACACCAAACACACACACCAAACACACACACACACACACACACATACACACACAGTTATATACCTGGCCAGCCAATGAAAACAGGCTGAAATTGTTAACTGTAAATGTGGCTATGTATCTTTGTATCTTTGTATCTGTGGGTATGTATCTTTGTATGTGTATCTTTGCAGTCATGTGGGTTGTCAGCTCAACTTTAATCAGCAGATTAACAAATATATATCCCCCATCTATATCTATAACTATATCTATATCTAGATATGTGCTTATTAATAAAACGCGTGCCAGTTGAAAGAGATCATTAATTGAATTAGCGCCTAGCGACATGAGATGAGCATGCAATTGGAAGGGAAAATGTAATCGGAGGGTCACTTAATTACCAAGGCGCAAAACAAAAAAAAAAAAAAAAAGAAGTAAGACAAGAGAAAATAAAGAAAGAAGTTGAACTGTAAAGTAAACTCAATTGAGTACAGGAAGTGACAGCTAATTGACACTGTGTCCCAACTCCTCTACAATTTGGACACTTCCATTAGGCATTTTATGAGTTTCCTGTGTACATCGATTTGCATATGACAGCTATAGCATATACACTCAGAAAAACAATCGCCCTAAGTCTTAGAAACAAAGACCAGAGAGTATCTGATATAAAACCGAGTCAGTAAATTTAAATATTTATTTCTGAATCTTAGAAAGGGTTTCTTACTTATGCTTATTAGAAATGTATATCGAAATAATATAAAATATATTTATATTTATATTTATTTATTTCCGAGTGTATATATGCGATATATATATTTATATATACACAATATCTGTATATATAGCTTGACACATTTGCTGTTTGAGGCTCATCCATCAAGAAATTCGCACGGCATCATTAACAGCTTTATTGACAACGGATATGCTTATATGGCGCTTTAAAAGTCACTTTCCCAGCATATTTCCCAGCCCACATCCACAGCGCACATCCTTGAGCATCCTTCAGGCATCCTTCAGGCCATAATGGCTGTAGCAGCAAACATCACCCCCATCGGTAAATCACGTTAATAAGCCGGTAATGAATATTATGTTGTTTTTTTTTGTGGGGGAGTTTTAGGACTTGCAATTCTTGCTTCGCATGTTTGGCACACATTCACTTTGCCAAATTCCCCTTTTTTTCTCTCTCTCTCTATCTCTCTCTCTCTCTCTCTCTCTCGCGGTCTTTTCAGCATTTGACCCTGTTCTCAGTTCCTGTTATGCCCTGCGACCGGAAGGAAACATTTCAGCGGTATTCAGTGTGTGGAGGGGAGGAAGAGAAGGCGGAGGGAGTGAGGTTCGTATTGCGTGGGGGTTTGGTGTGTGGGAGTGTGGTGTGTGGGAGTGTGGTGTGTGTGTGTGTGGGAGAATCGCTACCCTTGCGAATAAAACAAGGGCTAAGCGCAAAAAGATTGCAAGGAATGATTTAGGTGGAGTGCTATAGACTAAGAGTTGCTCTGTACGTTCTTGCCATGATGTCTAAATACATAAATTGGTTTTACAGCATTTTCTCTTGTTTTAAAAATATTCCATCAGTATTTAATTGAGAGTGTTAGATTAAAAGCTGATCTGTAAGTTTTTCATATGCATTCGAAACACATAAAATTATTCTACAACGTTTCCATTTCTTATAATAACATTTTTTCATTATATGACAGTGATTTGATCTATAACAAAATTGTTTCCAACAACAAATTGCACTATTCTTCCATTATATTAAGGCTGATTAAGAAAACATCGTAATATTCTATAAACATTGTCAAAACGGAACAGAAACCGTTGAAAAATTCATAATCAACTTTTCTTTTTTAAAACCAGTAACTTTAAAAGATATTGTTACAAATCAAAAGATTGGAAAAATGTTTAATCTTTGCCAGAACCATTACAGTGAACAATACACAACTGAAACCTATGTTCGTCTATATAAAATATATATAATATCAAAATTTCACTCGACTGCTTTTCAGAATCCCAAGAAACTTAGCAAATATCTTCAATGATTACAGGGTGTGCAGAAAAGCGAAAAACCGTCAGCATATTTCACATTTTCGTTTTGTTTAATAAGGCATGTGGAAAACATTTCACTTCAGTTGCCACTTCAAGTTGCACAGACATATTTTTCTTTGCGGCAGGCTCCCATTCAATCAGCATTATCATCATTTGTATCCATTACGAGGCGCTCGTTTTGGCTTTCGTTTTCGCTTGGTTTAGGTGGCTATCACTATCATCATCATCAGCTGGCCAAATATGTCTAAAGCTCAGTTCTCCTCTTCATTTGTCAAACTTAAGCAACAACAATAACAATAACAACACATTTTATGGCTTGCAGCGCTTTTCCAAAATATTTTAGAAGCTCGCATGCCACAATTGCAGTTGAGCAGAAAGCGGGGTTGAGGCATGCCTGGCGTAGGCCAACACTTAATGCCAATGTGGCAGGCAAGGGGCAGGGGCAGTGGCAGTGGCAGTGGCAGTAGCAGCTTGCTGCTTGCTGCTAATGCGTCGCCAAACAGCCAACGAGACGTCAAAACATGCAGCTCATGTTGAGACTGGAATTGAGACTCAAACTGAGACTGAGACTGAGACTGAGACTTTGCTGTTTTGCTCCACTTGTCCGGCTGTTGGCTGGGCAGACTTTCAAACGCCGCACTGTGGTGCAAAATCAAGTCAAAATCTTTTATACAGACTTTTTTAAGACATCCACGTTCGACTGTGACAAGTTGATGAATACATTTTATTGCTTAGATGACTTCAAGTCTTCTTAAGTATCTCTCTTTTTTTGTCTTGTGTATCTTTTTTGAGGGAAAACGCCTTTCGGATTGAAGAGTAGTTTGTTCTTCATATATACATTTCTCTTGAAGAGTGAAATATGGATGGTATTTGGATAATATACTAGAAAAACTCGGAAGACACAGAATCTCTCAGTCCAGTATTAACCCAATTATAATAGTAATATAATTGGATATAATATTGATTATCTATAAGAAGAGAAGCCAGAGTTGGTTTGAGTTTCTAATTATTTTTTATTTGCATAATTTTGTATCTTTCTATGCTATCAAAGCAAAGCTTGCTATTAATGGGAGTATCTTCTACTGGCTCTGTTTAAAGTAGAGTATATTAAATGGCATAAAATTACATTTGGATGCAGTGTAATTGCAGCATTGCAGCGGGCTTGTCAGTAACAGCTTAAAAAACCCGTCAAATGCCAGACATACCAAAAAATAAATCGACGCGAATCGATGCGTGATACTCCTGAGTCCGATTTTGATTTAGATCCAACAGCAAACGGACATATTGGTGACGGCTGCTAAGGCAAGAAACAAAAACGAAAGGAAAACAATTAAGAGCGCTGTAGTCGAGTGAGCTCGACGACGAGATACCCTGAACCCAGTTATTAAATATATATTTAAAAAGAAATGACATCAATATGAGAATATATTTTTGACTATAACTTGGGTGTTTCCAGTTGATTATTAATATGCATATGCAAATTTAAATGCTATCGGAAATTTAAATGTATCGATATTCGATCAACGGAGGTAGTTATCGATAATCACGCAAACTTGATGTGCGCCGGGTTTACGAGAATCTATATTCCAAATTTGAGTCTAATAGTCTGTGAGATCTGCGTGCTCATACAGACAGACGGACATGGCTATATCCACTCTGATCAAGGATATATATACTCTATGGGATCGGAGATGCTTTCTTCTGCCCGCCTGTAACATACATTTGCACAAAACCATTATACCCAATTTACCCATTTGTAATGGGTTCAGGGTATAAACAATTCGCGGAAACTGAGCGAGAGGCGAACAACAACAAAGAGAGTGAAAGAGAGAAAGAGAGAAAGAGAGAGAGAGAGAGAGAGAGAGAGTTGTAGAGAGAGATAGGGAGAGAGAGATAGTAAGAGGGGAGCTGCAGTTAAGCGCGCCTGGCGGTCTGGGCGGCAAATAAGATCAATGAAGCCTGGCTTTCAATGTGATTTTTTTGCTGTCGGATTGTTTGTGTTGTTGGTTGGTTTGTTGGTTGCTTTGTTTGTGTATCGGGCTTTCCAGTTTTCCAGCTTCGACTTTTGCGACGCGTTGGCATTCCCGGCATGGCGCTAATTAACTACTGCCGGTGTTTAGCGCTTTGTGAACCAATTGCTGATAATAAACATTTTTTGTTATTGATTTGTGATGATTGCCGACAGCGATTGTTGCACAGGTGCAACTCCATTCTCCCTCCGTCTCTCCCTCTCTCTCCCACTCTCTCTCTCTCTCTCTCTCTCTCTCTCTCTCTCTCTGTCTCTCTCTCTCTCTCTCGCTGAGAATTTATTAAATGCAATTTATTTGCAATTGCTTCTTAGAACACCAGGAGGTGCTCTGAGTTGGATTAGCAACAAATGCATTGCATTCTGGGAAGACGGAGGCAGGCTGGCAGCATTTCTTATCTTCTTGCCCAGTGCATAATTGCCACCGGTCTTCAAGATAGGCATCACCCCAGCCCCAAGCAGCGCCAATTTGTTGTTGTTGTTGGTGTTGTTGGTGTGTCGCCTCGACAGCGAAAAACACACACTAAAAACTAAATACAACAAATTTAAAATAATAATAAAAAAACAAAAAAACGAGTTACCCTCGCGCGCACCTTTTTTATGGTCGTTACGTGTCGCGGTCGCCGAAAACCAACCAGAAAATTACGATGAGCTCTGATTTCAATTAATATATTACTCGACTAGCAGTTATCCTATTTTCCTCAGTTATTTTCCTCTCACAGTTGGTGTTGATTGATTGAGTGGACTCTTTCATCATTTTATAAACAGCTTACAATTATTGCCATAAATTTAGTTGCTGACCTCGTTGAGTTAAATCGATTATAATTGTTGAATATATGGCAAATAAAGCTGTATGCTATCTTGTGAAACCTCCAGTTAAAATATGCGTAGCTTTTATTTATTACAGAAAACTGAGCTTTAAATAACATCGAATTTCTTTAATCTTCTCTTTTTATCTTTCTACTCCTCGTCACATCGGTTTATACTCATAAAATCGAATCGATATATATATATATATATATATATATATTAATATCAGCTTCCGCATGTCACCTATATGATCTTAAGCGTAGCACACCCCTTCTGCACCCTTTTGGTGTTTAGAGGGTATGTAAAAAAGCCACACAAAAAATATTCGCCATAAAATTTGTTGTGGCAAGCGCCTGACGCAGACGCAGTGGCAGAGGCAGAGGCACAGGCAGAGGCAGTGGCAGACGCATGTCGTCAGCTTCCATAAAAAAAAATCTTATCAGATTTACAGGCGAAACTTCTAAGTAAACACATAAAAGAAATTACGCGATGTTTGTTTGTATTTTTTTTTTTAACTTGTGTTGTTTTTTTTTTATTATTTACTATAAATATTTTGTTGTAGTGTCTGGTTTGGGTTTGCTGTTTATATATATATATATATATATATGTATATATAAATTGTTTCTTTTGTTATATGCTACACATTAAAAATGCTTGGTGCTTATGTAAGACATATATCATAATTGTGGAGTTACCATTTAGGATGATTATACGAAATAATAAAATGTACACATAAGTTATTGTAAGTTATTAAATAAATACTGAACTGAACGCATTGCGCCTTTAACTATAAACCTAAACTGAACATTGGTCTTTAATTTAAATTTATTATTATTATTATAATATACAAACTAGTTTATCATATATCGTATAGAAATTGACAAAATTCATTGGATTTATCTTTGAAAACTATCACACACAAAGTTTATTATAATGCTTTTAAGGGAAACTACACTAGACATATGAGTAATTATTATTTAAAATATTATTATAACTATTATGATATTAGTTAGCTAGTGTTATTATAATGATATTTGAATTTATATATATATATATATATATATTTATATCTTAAATACTAAACTGTTCCTCTAACAAATAAAAAATTCTGGTACTTTTTAATTATAGCGGCAAGAAAATAAACGTATTTTTGTAAAGATATTTTCCATACTTAAAATAAATAAAAAGTGATTATTTATTGAGAGTAATAAGTTAAGTATTTTCCTCGATTTGTCTTTTTGCCTATATTTTCAATCTATAATATACATTTGCTATCAAAATGGAATTAAATAAAAAGTTATTTTCAAAACGATGGAACAATCTTATATAGTATAAATGATATGGTGTGCAAGTGGGGAATGCATTTAATATTTCACTGATTTTCACTATATAAATATATATAATACTAATACATATATATCTACATATATATATATATATGTATGTGCATTTATATGCTTAATCTCAAGGACGCTAAACGTTGGAATGATGCAGTTAAATAGTGTGATTAATTTGTAGATTGCTTAATACTTGAGTTGAGAAGTTGACGGCCTGCTCAGGCGCTGTTGCTGGAGCGTTCCGCGGAGACCAGTTCATTGGAGCGGGTCTCATGTGGCATCTGCTCGACCTCAATGTACTCCTCCTCCTCGGGGGCGGGTGACTCCTCCTCGGGTTGTGGTGAGTTTGCCGCCTCCGATTCGTAGAGCTCCTGCTTCACATGACTGGGACTGAGCGTGAGTACGGGTGAACTGGCCGACGAGCTGTGCTGCTGAGTCTCCTGTTTGGTTGTGGGCCGTGTCGGAGCAGCAGCAGCAGCAGCAGCAGCAGCGGTTGCAATTGGGATTTGCCTCAGTTCATGGGCACGCTGATGATGCTCGAGTTCGGCACGAAAGTAAAACTTTTCCGGGCACAAATTGCAATCGTAGGGCCGAGCACCATGCTCCCCAATATGGGCCAAAAGGCCACCGGGTGCCGTAAAAACCGCCGAGCAAATGTAGCAATTGAAGCCACGTTGCTCGGTGCCGGCAAACGTGTGCTCGACAAGATGCTCCTGCAGTTTCTTGGCATGTGGCAATATCAGTTTGCACAGATTACAACGATTCTCGAGATAGCCGAGTGTGCTGCCGGCTGTTGGTGGTGGGACTGCCGCTGATGCTGGAAGAGCTGCATCCTTGTTGCGTTTGCCATTCAGATTATGTTTGCGACAACATTTCTCACACAGCTTGGCGGTTTCTCCCGCACCCGGCAACGGTTCCAGGCACAGCGCACAGACGGGCTCCTGAAGGCTGCCACAACTCGGTGATTTTGTGTGGAATTTCGCATGCAAACTCAACTCGAATTCCGAGTGCAAAGTTTGGCGGCAACAAATGCAGGCCATGGGCAAATTGCCATCGTTCCCATGCTCCCCAAGATGGGCACGGAATGCGGCGACATGCTCCAGCTGGTGGCCACAATGGGCACACTTGCCCGACTGACCCA
Organism: Drosophila setosimentum; assembly: GCA_035043505.1. Classification (NCBI taxonomy): domain Eukaryota; kingdom Metazoa; phylum Arthropoda; class Insecta; order Diptera; family Drosophilidae; genus Drosophila; species Drosophila setosimentum. The sequence continues at coordinate 3,283,167 of JAWNMY010000003.1, read as the reverse complement.
CCTTCGAGTGTTGCAACTTGTGCTCGGCGAGTATCGCCGGCGATGGAAAGATCTCGTCACAAATTAGACACTTGTGCTTGCCACTCGAATTGTGGCAGCTCTTCATGTGCTGCTCCAGCTCCGCACGCGACTTGTAATTGCCGGAGCAGTAGGCACATCTCAAACTGACGCCCGTCTTCAGATTGTGCGCCAACTTGCGATGCGAATGGAGTTCGGCCTCACTGCGCAAATCCTGCCTCTCGCACATGCCACAACTGTAACTGCTGCCCGTGCTGGATGCCGTTGCATTTGCCGCTTGCGTTGCCTGTGCCGGCAACTCGGGTGCACTCGCTGCCGGTGAGGTTGCCTTCGCCGCATACATCTCCATCAAATAGCGCTGACTCAGACCGTACATCAGTGCGGGATGCGGAGTTTGTTGTGGCTTCAGCGCACTTGTATCCACCTGTTAAATGTGCGGTAGATTGATAAGGGTATAACAATTATTAGTATAATAATTATAATTAGTAATTGTGATTAGTATTGAGTAGTATCTATTATCTTATAGTCAGATTGTTGTCTTTGAGTATTTAGCTATTAAAAGTTGTGCACAGCTCAGTTATAAATGTGAATTCGAATTTAAATACACAATTTACACTAATGTTTCTTTAAAGATCTCTACAGTTGATCGATATTAACTTCAGGTCTATTCATAATCCATAAGAAATCTATATAATAGTAAATGTGTATTTTATTGCGATTTGTAATGGATTATATATAGATAGATTGGTCGATTGATAGATCGATTTTTATCGATTTAATTGATAAGAATTAAAATCAACTTGATCTGCGAGCACTTACTCCAAATATTGGAGTCTCTGAGCTCTGCGTTCAATGATTTTATTCAGTTGGACCTGGCTATATGATATATATATTACTTATGTGGCCGGATGTGCTTTCTTCAGACTGTGACCAGTTTGTGTTTGTGTTTGATTTTCTAGTTTTTCGAAATATATTTTTCTTTAAATTTCTTTCTTCACTTTTCAAAAATTATTCAGCTTTTTAAGGCAAATATAGAAAAAACCACATTATTTATGTATGGTCCATTTACACACTCAACCAGTAAAACTTTCTGATTCTCAGATTGATTTTCATTTTCGACCAATTTTTACAAATGCAGTTTAAGTTTTGTGCAAATTGTTTACATAAATCTTACCTGCAGCGGACTGTAGAACTTGTTGGCTGGCTGTGTGTTGGTGGGCGTGGCATTGCCGCCTCCAAACAGACCCTTGAATGCCACATTGTAATCAATATGCAGATTACTGTTATTATTTGTGGCAGCTGCCGCAGCCGCTGCTGCCGCCGCCAACGGTGGCAACAAGGCATTCACATAAAGGCTGCCCATCGCATTGTTGGCACCCTGTTGCTCCTGCTTGCTATCCTTGACGCCGCCATGCTGACTCTGCATATGCCGATCGAGCAGAAACTCCACGTGGAACGTTTCCGGGCAACTGGGACAACGGAATTGGCGAGCATGCGCCGCCAAATGGAAATGCATTTCCAGCTCCGAGGAGCAAACGGCGCGACAAAACATGCACTGCAACGGATTGGCTGGTGGAGCATTGGGTGGTCCTCCAACTGCACCGCCAGAAGCACTGGCACCCACCAGCTGATGGCGTGTCTTGACGTGCACATGAAAATCGGTGTCGTTGCGAAAGAGTTCCAAGCAGGCGCTGCAACGGAGCAGCTTCGTCTCCTGACTGTGGGCACAGGCCAAATGGAGCTGCATCGACATGCGATTCTCGCACAGCTCCGAGCAGATCGCACACTTCAACAGCGTGTGAACATGTTCGCTGATCAGATGCTGTTGCAGTTCCTCCGATTTGGCAAACGATTTGCCACAGCTGGCGCCACAATTGAACTCGGAGCCGGTGATCAGGAAATGGGCGACAACATGTCGCTCGAATTCACTCTGCTCCGGCAGACTCAATCCGCAGTGGGGACATATCAGTTGCATTCCTTCCGCAATGTGCGTTTTCAAATGATTCCGAAAACTTTCAAAGTCTGGCAACCCTGCGTTGCATTGATTGCAAAAGAAGACGCCAGGTGGCGCTGGCGGTGTCAACGTTCGCCGCTTATTGCTGCTCAAATCCGTTGGCATCTCCTCCGCCAGCGGACTCGCCAAATCCTGCTTAATCTTGGGCATATCCAAACGTGGACTAAATGTGCCAGCGGTGGCCAAACGATTAAAGTGCTCATAATACGAATTGGGACTGCTCAGGCGGTCCAAGTGAGTGGCGCGCATATGTTGAAAGAGTGTCGCAATATTTCCAAATTTCATTGTGCAATATTCGCAGTTGAGTTGAAAACCATTTGTGGGTGGTGGCTCCACTGTCTCCACTGTCGTCTCTCTGCTGGTGGCTGTTGAGCTCCTTGCAGCCGGCTGCTGTTGCTGTTCGTGTGCCGCCTGCAGATGCGCATTCAATTGTTCCAGGCTGCTAAACTCGGTCACCTTGGGACTACAGTAACTGCATCTGAGTAGTGGTGTTGGAGTGGGCGTGGTCGGCATGGTGACACCACGTGCCCGCTTGGGGAACTCCAGGCGACTCGGACTGCTATCGGAGGCAAGTGCCAAAGCATAGCGTCGCTTGTGCAAGCTGCCATTGCTCGAAATGGACGCTGATCCCGTGGAGCGTGGACTATAATTCAAAGCATTGGGATTGCCACCAGCTGCCAGAATTGCTGCATTCTTCTTGTGCTTCTGCATGTGGGAGGTCAAAGCGGCAGCAGTGTTATAGCCACGATTGCACATGCTGCACTGGAACGGCTTCTGTATATCGTGCGTCTTCATGTGAATCTTTAAATGATCGCTGCAGAATGATGGAATGATGGGGGATGGGGGGTAAAAGAATGCAAGGTTTAAGTTCTGATTAGATGGTGTTGAAGTTGTAGCTGCTATACTTGAAATGAGGTGTTGGGAATGTTGTCTTAAGTTGCAATTATATTTTATACTTCATCTGAAGACCAGATAAGCTGCAGTTGTAACTTGTGGCTACAATTTTAGATAAGCTGGAACCTTAGTTAAGCTAGCAGCTCAGAACTATTTAATATCCAAACAAAATTAGCTCACTTATAATCTTCTATGGCTATATCTTGGATTAATCTGCCTGAATATCTCTTTAGATATAATTTCTTCAACTGTTTCTTATACATTCTTTGTAGGTCTTCTATCTCACTCAACCTATACCAGGGCATCAAATCAAAAGTTGCTTCTGATTTGTAATCAGTTAATTTTGATTCCCTGGCTTTGGATTTGATTCTGAATTTCAATTGTTTAATCTTTCAATCCCTGATTAAACTTTATTCGTATTTCTATTTTCATCTGTAGACAAGTAATCAGTTTTGGAGAAACTCTATGTATATTTTTATTAGCTGTTCTTCACTTACCTTCTGGAGAATGCAGCCTCGCAATGCGGACATTTGTAGTTCCTCTCGTTTGTGTGCAGCTTCTTGTGGCGATCTCGGGATCGCTTGTGCTTGAACAGCTTGGCGCAGTATTCGCACTTGAAAGGCAAATGTTCGGCATGGCTCTAAAAACAGTGAGAGAGAGAGAGAGAGAGAGAGAGAGAGAGAGAGAGAGACAGAGAGAGAGTGAGAGGGAGAGATTAGTAGAGTTCAGCAAGTGTTTCGTATTTCTCGGTTGCAATCTGTGATTATGATTATCTGAGCCGAGAACTCCTGAGTCTGACTAACCTATTTGAAATTCTTAGAAGTAGTCGTCGTCATGTCGTCAACTCTTCTTCACTCTGTGCGATTCCTGTCTTGAATTTATTGCTGCACTGCAGCCGTTGACTAAATCTCAATTCCTTTTTTATACACTTTTGCGGTGGGTATTAATCATTTTGTTGGTCAGTTTGTAAGGTGTGCAGGGAAATATATCCAGGCTTGGCTCTATCTACCCGATCTGATTCATAAAGTTTGCATTATTCTTGACCAGCCTTACGAATAATGAATTATTTATCTAACTATCTGAAAATAGTTTTCATTAACCTATTTTTGTATATTTTTGTTCTTCAACGAATCAGTCTACTATATATAATATATATATAGATATATATAATAAGACAATCGATCGAATTCTTAGTTTAAATAATAATATTTAGTTGCGGATCATTTGAAATGCCTTCAGTTAGAGTATTCAAACTTCGACTTGCCAAAGATAATAATATATTTTTATTAAATCTGATTCTTAAACAGAATCTGCATACCAGGCGGCAAGGGGGGGAAGGGGTGGCCAAGGGGGTACTAAAGTATGTAGGTGTTTCACCTGGCTTGTGGACAAAAATTCATCTAAATGCGCAACGCAAACGCCAGAAAATGAACAAAAAAAATGAAAAAAAAAAAACAAACCAACACCAGGCGAGACAGATGGCGTAGGGGCGTAGGTGGTTTGGGGGGTGTCAGGGGGGGGGGGGTTTCCCTCCACACACACCCGCAACCGGTTTGCTTTTTGGGTTCTTTGGCGGTCAGTCGCGCTTTGCTATAAAAAAAACAATGTTGCTTTGAAGTTGAGCGCGGCGCAAAAAAAAAAATTAGCCCATTTGTATGCAGCCCCCCGAGTTGAAGTTGGCTTATTGCACAATATGAGCCAGGTTAACAGACGTTGCTCGCAAAATGCTCTCGCTGTCGTGTTGGTTATGGTTTTTTAAACTGTCGCGCCAATCCTCATCAACATCATCATCATCATCATCATCACCAGGCTACCCCTAACACCACCACCAGCAGCCTGCTCCCCCGTTCCCCCGCCTAGGATCAAAAGGTAGCGCATCCAAATGTGATGTTAGGAGACCCCTTCCCGCATCCCCTGCCCCTGCATCAAGCGATAAGCGATCTACAGTAGTCCTAAACACAGTTGCAATTGGGTTAACAACTTGCTGATGTCATTGGGCGTACACAACAACAGCAACAACAACAGCAACAACAACAACTTGAACAGGATGAGACATGTGTTCAAGTGGGTGAAAATCGAGTGTTACGTGTTGCTTGTTGCTTGTTGTTGTTTTTTTTTGCTGCTACCGAAACTTTTTGCTTTGTGTGCCGCTTTTGACCGACCTCTAAGAATGTGTTAAGTGGAAAGATATGCATCTAATATATATAAATATATATATTTTAACCCAAAAGAAACATTTTTGCATACTTGTTAGAAGACTTCAATTTTGATGGGGCTTGATTTTTTTTTATATAACTTTAAGACTTCTTACATATATAATATTTATGTTTGCTTAAAAATAAATTCTCAATAGTGGAAATAATATAATTATTTGACTTTGAGGAGAGTTAAGTTTGGATGCTAAGACTTATCACGGACGAGTCTAATGGAAATCAATTAAATCAAGATCAAGATATCAATTTTTATCACATGTAATTATAAAACTAGCTAAACTAGCTCATTGAGGTTTAAGTATTTTAATCTTTACCAGTTCCATTTCTCAATTTTGATAATGAAATCTGAAGCGTTGTTCTTAGAGATGGCTTTTGGGATAGTTTTCTAAAATAAAACATCTAAAATTGAATTATTCTTACTCATATTAGAGATTAGCTATTGTATATATATATATATATAAGATATCCAGATTTGAATATCTTCCTTCAACTCATCGTCTTTCTTTAATACAACATCTTCCCTTACCTATTAAACTTATACCGCAATTTATTCAATTTCTTATTCAATTCATTCTCGTGACCTATTTTAATTTTTAAATAACCTGAATCGATAGCAATTTACAAATTGTGTTTTTCCCGTGCTGCAACATTTGAAGGCTGTGGCTTTCGGATGCCAAACAAGTTTACATTGTTCCAATTTCAAGTTACCCACCCAAGTCAGACAAAGGCAACCACCCAACGCTGTTAGACATAAGCGTCTTAGACAGTGTCAAGTCGAATAATTAACCAACACTTTCACCCCAAAGGACCTTCGTGTGGAAGTGGAGTGGCAAATATATATGGGCGATGGGGTTGAACAGGTTGAACTCACCTGGACGTGATGCTTCAAGTAGCCGAGTCGCGGAAATGATTTATCACAGAACTGACACTGATAGGAGCCGTCGCCGCGACTTTTAATGCCATCGCCTGTCAACTTATCAAACTTGCTGGCGGCAACTCCAACTCCTCCACCTGCTGCTCCTGTGCCATGTGCTGCTCCTGCGGTTGCCAACTTGGCTTCCTTATTGATTTTGCGCAGCTTGTTCGCAATTTTCAGCGCCTGCTGATGATGATAATGATGATGATGATGATGATGCAAATGAGCGGGTCGCTTTGGCTTGGCCAGATCCTGTTGCTCTGCAGCAGGACCCTCACCATTTGCCTTTGACTCTTCGGAATGATTGTCCTCGGAGGCAGACTTGGCAAGCTGCTGCTGCTGCTGTTGTTGTTGCACCGAGTTGGGCGTCAATGTGCCATCCGAGATGCTTGGCGAGTAGCTCGACGAGGTGTGCGTGCTGTACATATCTGAAAGAGTGTGAGAGAGAGAGAGTGAGTGAGTGAGAGGGGGTAAGTAGATTGGGGGGCATCAGTATTGCAATTAAGATCATGTCTTTCGTGTGGGCAGCGACTGCATCCTTATTAGCTTCATCGTCGTCGTCGGCTTCTCTTGTGACTAAGAGACACAGGAAATCAACGTCGGTTTATCAAATGCTCTCGACACACTCACACACACACACACACACACACTTAATTCAATTAACATGCTACGTTTGGTGTCGCCTCCACCCCAGAGACGCACTTGAGGCCCAACCTCCCTACAACACCCCCTGTCTTCTGTAAATGAGCCGCAAGTTTGTTTCATGCAAACTAATTGCGCTTTTGTACTTAAGAGCATTTTAATTACAAAGATCTGCCACTTGACGCCTCACTCACACACACACACACACACACACACACATACTAGCAGGCAATGAGGGTCACTCCAATCATACACTGAGCGTAACAGTTGAGTTTCTTTATTGAATGATCAGAAGTAGCGGGAAATACGGCAACAAAAACTGACCAATTTGAAACTAACAAGAAGATGGTTCCCAAATGGGTTTTTTCATGGATCTCTTCGACGAAAAGGGTTTGTAGTTTTGTGGTATAGCTAATCAACCCAAACGAAAGCCTCTCAGCTCGATCTGGATAATTACAGGACTCCTAGGACTCCTGTTAATCGTGATAACTCTTCCTTGCAACACATTCTATCAGATTTATTAGAAACTTATTTACAAAAAATGATGAACATTCTCTTAAAATTTATTAGATTTATTTAAACGCATTTGAAAACAATGATCTGAAAGCATCCTGATATTTATTTGATTTACAACATATTTAAAAACAAGGATATACTTTATAAATATTTGCCATGATATGTTCTCAATTTAAAAATATTTTCAAAACTATTCTGTAGCAAGGAAATCTTTTAGATTTTGATTCTTAAAAAGATAAATATTTATTTATTATTTTTATTCTATTGTTTTGTTGTTACACAATCAAATCAATAGTTTCTAGCATTTCAATATGTTGTTCAAACATATATCTAATTTCTAATAATCAGTCATTTCGAATGATTTCTCTCAGTGCACACAACTAGCACTTCGATATGGTCGCTGATCTATCACCACGCGCCAAGTGTCGTTTGTGTTTGTTTGTTTGTTGTTTTTGTTTTTTTTTGGTATAGTTTGGGTTTTGGAAAACTTTAATTAAAGCTAATTGTGCTGTCTGATCCGTCTGTGGTTGTATTTGTATCTGCATCTCTCTAGTTGTAACTGTAAATGTATCTCTTAACTATCCTATGTGTCGCTCTAACCGTTTGTTTTGGCTGTCGTCGCTTGAACTCTGATCTGAGGCTGATCTGAAGTGTGGTTTCTGCTTTTCCAGCTACTCCAACTACCAGTTATCAACTTGGTTTTTCATTAATTAGGAAACATGAAAATGATGCATCAGATTAATTATTGTATATGTATATGGCGTCAATTGGGAATTGTCTTCGCCTTTGTAATTAACAATTTTAAAGTGCCTTGGGTCAAGGAAAGCTGCAAGAGTTCGTAAATCTTAAGATTTGATTGGGTTAAATGAAGATTAAGATGTCAAAAAGGGGTTGAACAGATTACAGCCATAAGTTAGAGGTTAGAATTGTGTTTTCCACTTTGATTCAATGGAGATTTGAAAGCTTTCCATCTTCATTTATTTATTGTCAGAGATTCTATTCGATAAAGTATTCAAACTTATTTGATTGCCTCAGATTTAATTTAAATATATTTCGAGATCGGTATATCACCCAATAATTTTATTATTTTGTATCCTTCTAATAAATATTGTAATCTTTATTTAAAAAATAATGCATCTGTTATATTTTCAAGGAATTAATTTCTGGAAAGTGCATTAATAAAATGATACACATATCTTATTTAGGAAACTGTGATTATCAAGATTATCACCTTTTATAACCCTTTATAGATCATACATATTCAAGATCTCTTGGAGATCAAACATTTAGCATATCATTTGAGGAGGATATAAGCTAAACAGATATATTTATTAAATATACATACATTCATGTATAAATAGAAACGAAGAAATTTAAAATATTTATGGAGATTCCATCCCGGTGAGAAGTTGACAAAAATGAGAAGATCTCAAATAAGTATATCGAAATAAAAAATGCTTAGCTGATCAAATTATTGAGTGCCTTTTGCAAGAAAGTTCACAAATCGATATGCGTTTTTCAGAAATCACAATCCCAACACACAAGTCTTATATAAGGACCCACCCAGTCTAACTAATATTCTCCCACAAACATTTCATTAAAAATGGCAATAAATTTCTCACTAAAATTACCGTTATTTGTTATCTCCTTTGTAGCCTGAATCTTTTCAATCAAATTCTCCAAACGCGAACTGGGACCGCGATACAACATCTTTAAGGCCATCATGGCATTGTTCAGCAAATCGAAACAAATCGAAGAAACCTTTTTTTATTTCTTTTCAATTTACAATAAAATCAATTTTGCACTAAGACATGCGTCACACTAAAAACTCTTGCTTATAAACATTTTTCAAGGAATTTATTACACAAATTAAATACAAGAATTTGTACAATTAACACGCGACGACACCAAACGACGCCAAAGGATCGCAATTGTTGTTGTTGTTGTTGTTGGTGTTGTTGTTACGCGTTCGGAACGTCCAATTGCCGCGAGCACCAAAATGTGACTGAAATCAGAGCCAAGAGCCATGAGCCAAGAGCCATGAGCCATGAGGCAAGCGCCGTAGGAAACACGAAGCAGCAGCGCTGTCGTCGCCGTCGCAGCAACGGGCGTCAACGCCTATAAAGCAAAATACCAAATACAAAAAAAACAACAAAAAAAAAACAACAACAAAAAAAAAACCAACACCAACAACACATTTCGAGCACTTGGCGAACCAGTTTGTCCAGCGCATGCGTCTCTGTGTGTGTGTGTGTGTCCGTGTTCGTGTATGTGTGTGTTTGTGTTTGTGTGTTTGCCTGCCTTTTGGGATTCTGTGTGCACCAAGCAGCGAGGCGTCGGCGTCGCTGTTGCCAGCGCAGCGGCCAGCAAATGAGAAGCAAACAAAGCACAAAGCACAGCAAAGCATTAAATGGCGCCCCACACACACAAACACACTAAAACACACTGAAACACACACACACACACACACACAGGCGCAAACGCAGCCATGCGTGAGTGAGTGAGCGCAAGCTGAATTTGTGAGAGAGCAAGAGCGTAAAATTTATGTGTGTGTGTGTGTGTGTGTGAGTGCGCTGCTTATGTACAAAGCCAGTTGAAAAGGCGGAGCATGGGAGCCAAAGTCTGCGTGTGTGTGTGTGTGTGAATCAGTATTAATCTGCGCGTGTGTGTGTGTGTGTGTCTGTGTCTGTGTGTTTGTGTGGTGCCGTTGTCACATTGGGCGTTCATTTGTTAGTTTGTGGGAGCGCGAGAGAGGATGTACACAGGGTGTATACATAACATACTCTATTTATGTGTAGCAGGGCGAGAGAGAGAGAGAGTGAGACAGGGTGAACGGGGGGGTTTGGGGGAATGCTGCTGTCTGCAGTTAATAGATGTATATTTTTGTGGCTAACAGAAAAGTATTATGCAAATTAGCTCTGAAATGTCAGGTGTTGATGTGTTTTGCCTTTTTTTTCTGCGTGGAAGTTTTTCTTGTTGTTGGATTTGGTGTGGTTTGATTTTGGGACTGCTGCTTTGGGCAGCTGTAAAAGTTTTTATTTTGAATTATTTGTGCTTTGTTCCAAAAGGACTTTACTAATATGAAGAGAACGGGAGAGAGAGAGAGATATAGAGAGAGAGCGAGCAACTTATTTTAATTTGCATATAGATTCATTATATGCAATTAAATTTAAGATGTAAATGATTTTTTTTTTTGTATGCTATAAAAATGTATTAATATATATAAAAGCATAAGCTAATAGCCATTTCGCAATTCAAATATATTTCTCCATTATTTTCTCCTTTGGTTTATGGCAAGCAACATTGAATTCTGAATTCAAGAGACTGAAATCTTTGATGGGTTAACTTCTTCTGCTCCACAACTTTTAATAATCTATCACATTGACACACTAAGAAAACTCGCATTTATTTTTAGCTGAGAAAATTGGAAAAACATTATCCAAGTTTGCAATTTAAATATCCCCCCATCTTGTAGGCCAACAGTTTCGATGCTGTGTCAGGATTAATTACCACATCACAAAGTCTGTCAATAAACCGCCAATCACAAACACAAAAATCGTAACAAAAATTTGCACAATAAAATGTGAAATAAAATCGTGCAAAATGGTCAAAAGCGGCAGCGAACACGTTAAAGCCATTAGCGCTAAGAGACGCAATTGTCGCCCGTCAATATGGCCAACAACAACACAACAATAAAGGACAGTTTGCAAGGACAGCGGCAGCAATGGCAAGCCACCACTGGCTAAAAGCTATGCTGCTGTATGCTGCACGCCACTAAAAGCCAAATTAATTATGCATGCAGCAACCTCTGGCAACAATGGCCAAAAAGTGCAGCAGCGTCAGTAACTGTTTTTTTTCGGTTTTTTTTTTTGTTTGTCAGTCAAAAAAGACTGCCTGTCAGTAGCACTTAACAGCACGCCCACAAAGTGCCACACCCACCGTCCGCCTACACACCACTTAAACAAAAACTATTAAAGCAATTAAAAAATCACTTTACACATTAGCAGTTTTTGTTGCTGCTTGTTTTTTTTTTTTTTTTGTATTTTTTGTTGTATTTTGGTATATGGCAATCGTTTCGCATTTGCAATTGGCTGACGAGTGGCCAGCCAATGGGATTCGTTCGTTGCGCTGCCAACGCATGCGTTGCTGCGCAGAGCGAGCTAGCTAGCTATACGCGTGCTGCTCTCTCGCTTATTTACTCGCCAGCAGTTGGGCAACTCTCTTCGCTGTTTCGCAGCATTTATTGACAGCGCTGTCGATTTCGGGATTTGTCGCTTTTTAATTGCAGCGAAAGCAAGCGCTAATTGCGGTTATGTGTTGGAGTTGATTGCGTTGCTATTGTAACTGTTGTTTGTTGTTGTTGTTGTTGTTGTTGTTGTTGCTATTTGTGGTGGTGGGTTTGCGTTTGCGCGAGTTTGTCGTTTCAGTCTTTGGTTTGAGGTTAGGACTTTGCCCTGCCATAACTTTGTCAATACTCAAGTAATTTTCAAAAACCATGCGTTTTTCTAGAATAACACTGCATTTGAAGTTTTGCAAAGATTGGATTCTGGCTTGATTCACATATTATAACTGTAATTTCAAATATTGCTGATTGAAAGTCTTTTAATAATCATAACTTTGTTAAAACTGATCCGATTTTCAAAAACAAAGGCATTTTATTAATGGTTTGATTTCAAGATTAAAACTGCAGCTTACAGCTGTAATCGCGAAATTCGTGTTAAAACTACAACTTCAAACAGTGCTTTAAATACTTTTCGATAAATTTGAATAACCTTAATTTTGTTTATCGGTTTCCGATTCAAATTAAAAACCAAGCCTTTTTAATCATAGTTTGACTCCCAAAGTTGGAAACACGATTCTGCTTCGAAGTTCGTGAACAAGTTCGGAACCATAAACAAGTAAATAACTTTGTAAAGGCTTAACCTTTTACACCATCCCCAACCCCCAACCTGACCTCAACTTAATATAATTTCAATTAAAAAAGCCACAGAATGCCTAAAAAACAAAAAGAGCCAATCCATTTTACGAACTTTTCCAATATTTCAAAGCATCAAAAACTTCATTAAATAATGATGATGAACCCATCAATCCAATAGAGACTCAATCTCAATCTCAATCGAAAAACCAATTAAAGTTAATTTAGCGCCTTAAATTTTTAATGCGCCAAAAACTTGTGAAAAATGTCAAAACAGACAAATCAAGAAAACAAGAAAACAATCCAAAAATGCCCCCACCCCCTCGTCCTTTAGACGCCCAACTGTTCTTTGCAAGACTTTCTTTAATTGTAACAAGAGAATTTCCAAAAATTTGTTAACTTAATTGCCTAACAATTGTAAATAAAAGCTAAGCGTTTTTTAGTGTACAAAAATATTTTGTACAACACAATTTCCACTTGCCGTTGAAAAATATACAAGTTTTTGCCGTTGATTTAGGATTTTGGCCTCTTTCACTGGGCTTTCTATCTCTCTCTCCCTCTCTCTCTCTCTCTTACTCTCAGCCCGTTAATTACGTTTGAGTGACAGTTTTGTGACAGGCGCTGGTTGAGATCACGACCACGACCACGTCCACGTCCACATCCCCTTCCACTTACACGTTGAGACCAAGGTTTATTTTGGAGATTGCTGAGAGGGTTTGTTGTTGTTGTTGTTGTTGTTGTTTCCTTTTGCTGGGGTGTGGGTTTTGGGCTCGGTGGGTGAAAAAGGGTGACCAGGTAAATGCGCCCTGGCAGCCTTGATGAGCCATAGCTTTAGCCCTTATGCGATGACATTAAATCAGATTTAGACTTGGGCATATTGGCTTATATTTTAAAGTTAGTAAAATATATTTCTAATTTAACTTTTATTATGGTAAAGTTTATGAATTGGTTTCACAGATTCTTTTGTTGTTGTTGGGTATTCGGTATTATGGTTCTATATAAACTAATAATATCGATACCAGTAACTGGTCTACAAACAGTAAAGTAGAGTTTGCCATTTAGTTTCAGATCTGATTAAATTCGAAACCTTTACTGAATAATACTTAATTTATCTCAATTTTATTCTTATGCACTTCAATTTACAAACAGAAACACTCAATTTTGAGTAACTGCAGGGTAGCTGTGTAGTCGTCACTCCCACCTTTTATGGCCATTCACATTAAAACTCTGCTGATTTCTGTGCATTTTTAATGCGCGGCTAATGTGAGTGACGCCAAAAAAAAAAACTTGTGACTTTGACTGAGATTTGTTGGTCAACGCGACTCCTGCTGCCTGCCTGGGAGCACTTTTCCAGTTGGCTCACATGTGACAGCCTGGTTTACATACATAGTTGCTGTGCTGGGCTATGCTGCCTGTTGACAGGCAAAGGGTTTTGTGCCAGTAGAGCTGACCCTGCGTTTTTGACTGGCGCCCTCATGCATAATAGATAAATTATAAAAATAAGCACAACACATGCGGGGGTGTGGTGTGTGTGTGTGTGTGTGTCGGTGTGTGTGTTTGTGGTGGCAACATCAGCAACCTGTCAAGCATTGTCCTTCAGCACAAGTGTCCTTTCGTTGCCAGTCACTCGTCGCAGCAGCAGCAGCGAGCATTTTAAATTAACCATTTCTATTTGCCATTTGCAGCAAAAGTCACTCAAATTGTCACTTTGATGTTTGACAGGCTCAAAAAGGCCCAAGGATATGGGCCCATGGTCCGAGTACTGAGTCCTGAGTCCTGAGTCCTGCGCTCGTGTACATAATTTAATGTATATGTGTCTCCATAGAATTTTATCTCTCACACTCTTCTCTGCCCCGTTCATTTTTTAACTGCACAATTAATCAGACGCTTAGGACCACATTTAATTAGAGGCTTTTACCTTTTTTCTTCCTTTTTTTTAACAAAAAAGGTTCATTTGGTATTTTTTTTAGTCGTATTTGTTGTAATTTTTGTTAAGAAAAGTTGTCGCTTGTGTTATGATGTGATATGAGTACTTAAAATCGCATTTAGTCATGTGTGGCAATCAAATTATAATCATTTTAAAAGGTAGTTTTAAAGTTTAAGTGTGGTTTTGTTATAAGAAGAAGAAGCTTTTTATAATTAGTATGATATTAGATAAGTATGTTTATAATTGTGTTGATAATGGGCGAATATTTAATCAGTAATCAGACAGAGAGAAATAATCAGAGGTTTGTTTGTCTAAGAGACAATTATATCAAAACATTCCTTTGTCATTGCCTAATACGGTCTGACTTTCAATAAATTATTCGAATAGATTATCTATATATATATTCTAATAGAATATTTTTATTTTTTCAATATATATTCAATAATGGTCTACATTATTTCCCATTTTCTAAGCTACTCTTTATTAATTACCTCAACTAAAGCCTTTTACACACTTTTATCTCAAGACCCTCCTCCAAGCTGCAAAAAAAAAAAAATAAAACCAAACCGAACTGTTTTTAACGCCATCTCAATTATCACTTACCCAAAAAGAAAAAATCAAACAAAAACTATTTGGAACCCAACTGAGCAACCTTTCAAAACATTCGGAAAGTCACTTAATATATTTACGAAAACAATAATTAATAACAAAATCAGATATCGAGATACCCATTGAGTTGTGCGCATCTTTAAAGATACAGTCAAGTCATCAGTTCACATAATGATGATCCTCTAATGGTGCTCAATGTCCGATTGCGTAAACTGCACTCTCCCTCTCTCCCTCTCTCTCTGTCTCTCTTTCTGTCGCTGAATGAAAAATGAAGTAAAATACTCAATCAGGGAGCAGGCATCACAATTTGTGTCTGACTTTGGGCACAGGCGCTGACACAAATCAATCAGCGCGTGAAGCGACAGGTTGAGTTTTAGATTCTATAATCACTTGGAAAAAAAGTGTATCTGGTTTTTGTAGAAAATTGCCATAAAATAAAAATCTACCTGAGAACTAACATTTTAGTTGAGTTGCCGAAATTATCTCTAAATATATCATATAACGACAGTATCTGATTTATATAAAAATGTATAATAATTATAAAAATCATACAAATAAATTGAAAGCTTTATTCGTTACCAGAAAGTCTTTTTTGGTTGCATTTAATATACGAAATAAATTTTTAAAAAACAATGTGAAAAATAAGGTTTCATCATTTTACTTTTCGGAGATATATTTCTTAAAAGTATAAATGCAAATACTGTTTTTTTTAAGCGATTTTCAATTGTTGTTAATATTTTTCTGAGTGCACTTTTGGTTGATCAGTTGGCGTCATTCATTGTCTGTCTTTGTAACAGGTAGAAACAGTTGAGTCTAAATTTTCATTGATCGTTTTACGAGGCGACGATCCTGATGGACTGTCAGCCCGGTAATGATGCGCCTGGCGACGTGTCGGGTGCGTCCTGCGGTGGCAAGCGGTTACGCCTGCCCCACAACCAAACCAATACCGAATTGAAAAGGGTTTTGATTTTGGGTTTCTGTTCAGGTATTGTGATTTCGGCTTGACTGACTTGGTCCATAATTGACTTTCGCACCTGCCAACCGCAAAAAAACCAAAAAAAAAAAAGTGGAGCTTGGACTTAGTGAGTGAGTTGGTTGCCCTGCCCCCGCTTTGGGTCTGGCACGTGGCACGTGCTAACAGCTTGTGGTTACGACTAGTGGGGCAGCTGCATGGGGTGTGCCACATGGCACAAACAGGAACGGTAAGCAAACGGCAGCTGCCACCGCTGAGCTACTTGACCAGAGTTGCGCGTGCCACAGACCGGAGGCAGTCATAAAGCGCGGAATTGAATTGAAGTACCCACGGTACTCGTAATTGAAATGCAGAAGGCCAGTGTTGTAGGTAGCTCAACAGTTCTGCCTCGGATAGAGATTAACATGTCCGATTGCCACATCCGATGTCTTTTGTGTATGCGACTCTGGCGATTCCGGTTGCTGATATCTCTCTCTCCCTCTCTCTCTCTCTCTTTCTTGTTCTTCCACCCGGAAACTAGAACTCCACGAATGTGTTTCAAGTGCCGCAAAATTTATAAAGGGGTCTGGTCTGGCGAAATTGGGTTTACGACGCTTCTTGATGTTGATCATAAACATAAAATCGTTTTATTACCTTCATTTTGACGGCAGTTCGTTGGCATTTAACTAATAAGCAAATGGCAACAACTACACACAACACACACACATTTTTATAAGCCAAAAACTATTGAATACAACTAAAATTGAATTCAATTTGCATTTGCTATGCATCGAAAGTGTAGACATAAAATATGATGTTGCAACATGAGGTAAACTAAGTTATTTGTATTATGTTCTCATATGGGAGCTATTTAACATGGAGACACTAAAAGTTTGCTCTCCTTTTGTGGAGGGCAGCACTTGAAATAATCATTTGGGTTCATTATATGTATGCAGTTATGTTTCTTGATCATCAATAATCGAGTCAGTGTAGCTGTTTATAACTGTTTGTGTGTGTCTATGTGAACTTGTCCCTTGGCTCTAAAGATTTTCTAATGAAACTTGGGATATATAACTCACTTTGCTGCAAGCATCGGATCACTATAGTATATAGTTCAGATAGGAACAATTGTTGGAAAGATGAGCTCTTTTTTGTCTAACTAGTTATTCTTATAACTAGCTAAAAAGTTATGCATATTATTATGCTGCTTAATTTGTGACATGAACTCAGCGATATCGGAGCAATATAGCATATTTAATTAATCGTTAAACCTTTTTTGTTTATTTCCTAATCAAAATCACGAGTAATGAGTGCTATCATATTTCTTACAAGAGACTGGAATATTATGTTATATAATCTTCGATTTGTCTAAGATAGATGTTCATATGTGTTTATTGATGAGCATAGGAATTTATTATTATCTTTTGGACTCTATTTCAAACATATTCTTGACAACTTCCCCCCATTTATTTATTTCACACCAACATAAAACACTCAACCACCCAGCAAAACATATGCAAAATACTCACTCCTTGTCGATTCGGCCACTCTTCCATCACCCTCAGCCAGGCAGTGGCAATCATTTCGCTGAGTAGCCGCTAAGCCACAAGGAACAAACTACATGTAACATATTACCAGCAGCCAACCACTCAACCACCCCAAACCTCCCATAATAGCACCACCCTCAATAATGTATAACAAACATAAGATTTATACGTTAAAAAGCTGCTGAGTAACAAGCGAAAAATAACCCATAACAATACGTCCAAATTAAATCCTTTAAGGCCAGGGAAACAAAGAACCAAAGACAAGAAATAGAGTGAAAGAAAGTGGGTGAGAGAAAGAGAGAGAGAGAAGAACGCATATGCGGCAACATTTCAGCGAGTATTTCATTTAAATTACCAAGAATTTATCTTCAAGCGTAACAAGCATACGCAAATGTAGACTATGTAGGGGGGGAGGGGATCGGAGTAGAGGGGGATAGATGGGGTACAGGAGTTGAGGGGGGTGCGAAAAAAGTGCCAAGTGTTTCCCTAGGGAAATGGGTAACGCGTTCGCGAAATTGTGCCTTGGAGTCGCATAAGACAAGCGAACGGCGAAAGTGGCACCAAAAGTATGCACATGGGAGCCACCAAAAAGGAGGGGTGTGTGTGTGTGTGTGTGTGTGTGGCAGGATAACCAATTGGCAGATGTGTGTGGAAATATTCACGAAATGTGTACGAGTATCTTAGTGTGTGTGTGTGTGTGTGTGTGTATCGTAAAAACGTACGCTGACTTTTATGCGAAATGAAAACGTCTTGAGAAGAAGCAAGAAGAAGAAAATATCGCACCATCGTTTTTTTTTTTTTGTTGGCAGTAGCTGCTCCTGTTCCGCTGCTCCTGGGAGACAAAACTGGGCAGAAACTTGGCCAGCCAGCCAGCCAGGCGGGCAAAACACCTAACGCACATAAATCATGCAAGAGGTGGCAAGCAGCTAAAACAAAACAACAAAATGCTGGGCGTGTCATAACTTTTGCCGGAATGCCAGTCGCCCAAATTCCCAGGACATGGTCAGGCAGCCTTTCTGGCCAGGACTCGCGGGACACAGACCAGCTTCTGCTTTGCTGCAGCAAAACTTGAGCTCAAAAATTGCTGAAAAAGTACTGCAGCTGACAGCGCGACGAGTGCAGCTGAAATAGACCCCCCAATCAACCCCCAACCAACCCCCCCCCCCCCAAGCACAACCCCTTTCAAAAGAAAGGAACAACTTTTTCATGTTTTTTGTTGTTGTTTATTTTTCAGGCTGTTGTTGTTTATTTTTGTTGTTGGTGTCAAGGCGTTTTTACACCTGAGATTGCAAACTTAAGTTGGCTGATTTCTTTTGTTTTTTTTGGTTGTCTTTTTTTTTGGTCACTTATTATTTATGGCTTATATGAAATGTAAAAATACATACTCTTGGTTAGGGCTTAGTTTTGCTATGGATATATATCAAATAGATTTCATTTGATGCGTGTTGACCCAGTTCACAATTACTGCTTTATGCGTGTGTGTGTGTGTGTGTGTGTCTTTTAGCGGCATTTGTTTTGAGATCTTGGCTTAAACGTGATCTCGGCCCTTTTTGAGCACACACACACAGTTCGTTAAACTGTTTCACTGGCATCAACTGCAAACGGCTTTTTAGTGACCAGTTTTTCCAGCCACAGATTTCAATCTTAAAGCAATTTGCGTTCATTTCTTGTGAAAGCAACGGACTTGAACTTACAACATGACCAACCTGTGAGAATTTTTGGCACTTTAAGCACAAATCTACTGCAAGACCAAGAAACAAAGATAATTAAGCAAAAGCTTTGATTTTTTTGGAGTGTGAGTTGCAATGATACCCTGGGAATAGCAAATAGTTGTGGAAGTCAAGAGATTATCGGGCAGAGAGAGAGAGAGAGAGAAAAAGTGAGATCGAAGAGTGATAAAGCAAAATAGAAGGGGGAGAGGAATAAGGTGTGGAAGAACGAGACAGAGAATGAGGGAAACTTCTCCCTGAGCGAGAGGATAATATATAGAAAGAAAAAAAGCGCAAAAGTCAGAGAGTGACAGGAATACAGATAGAGAGCAAAGGTAAACAGGGTGAAAGAGATAATCTGAGAGAGAGAGATAGAGAGAGGGAGAGATACACTTAAAAGTAATCTTGATAATACTTTATGAAGATATATTAAGTAGTCTAACATACTAAATAGTCTCTTATCTGATGTGTTTACAAATTGTGGATATTATTCACAGGATATAGAATAAAATTAATAATATTAAATACATTTTTCATAGAGTTCCTCGTATGAAAATAAAGAATATTTAAATATGAAAATTAGAATGCAGTATCAATTAGCTATTTATTATGTCTTTGTATACGCATCATATTTTAAGAACTATCAGTATTCAGCAGTCTAGAATACCCCATTTGAACAGGCCAAGAAACAGGGCATAGTTGGTCCAATGAAATTGCAAAGAGTAAAAACCCCTTTTTATGTCGGAGACAGCAGCAATTATTTATGGTCTTAGAAGCGGACATGTGAGAAGGCGCTTTTTGCAACAATTTGTTGTTGTTTTGTTGTTGTTGCTGTTGTTGTGCTCTATGTTTGTTTGTCTTGTAAGACAAATGTGTAATTAATTGCGTCGCATCAAAAGGAAACTTGTTACGGAACTAGCTAACTAACTATTTGCATACACCAGTGTCTTAAAAACTCCCATCCAGCCTGTCACTATTTAAAACCATAGAAAGAGACGGAGAGAGAGAGTGAGAGAGAGAGAGAGAGAGAGAGACGTACTGGCTTTGGGGGGAAACACGTGCTATTAATAAATCAAAAGGACACAAGGCTCTCAGAGTTTTAGACCGGAAGTCCAAGGCAAATGCAAACAAATGAAATGACTTCGGTAAACTTTCACAAAAGAGAGAAAGACAGAGAAAGACAGAGAGAGAGAGAGAGGGAGAGAGAAAGAGAGAAGGGAACTTCTTCGGCATGAGTAGTTTCCCCCACTCTTCGCCTCCCCCCCCCCCCTTGTGGCGCTGTCTGCTTGACTGCAACTAATTGCATTTCATTGCATACATTTAGGCGCAGCTGCAACACAAATAAAAACAACAAATTTCACACCGCAATTTCTTCAAATCTCAACGCAAAAGCCGTAAAACGTTTCAAAATTGTAGCCAAATAGCCATGGAGCAAGCATCGTGCCACGGTGCCACCGTGCCACAGAGCCACAGAGCCATCGAGCCATCGAGCCATAGAGATTTCCATGGAGCCAACCACACAAGTGCCGCAGCTTCTCCGCAGCCAAAAGCCAAAGAAATGAAACTGGGCAGAGCCAAACCGAAAAGGATGTCTCAACTCAAGTTGGAATGGGGTGGAGACTGGACCAAGTGTTGAGTGCTGTGGTAAGTTAACTAAGTGTATGCACTGGAAGAAATGAGATGATGTTGAGCCTGCAAAGTTTGAATATAAATGGAAACAACACTTTTCAGAACATGATGGAGACAACTAATATGGGAAATGAAAATTAATAGTACTTTAATAATGCACTGTGCAAAATGAAATCTTACTGAAGTAACTAACTAAAAACAGAGCATGCAGATAATGCTTAACGAACAGATTTAAATATACATATTAAGAAAGTAATTCAAACAAATTAGGCATAAAAGAAAAGAGTAAACCAAATTATTAAATGTCACTTTACGTTACGCTCAGTGTAGTCATGCAGAAGGAAACGCTGTGAAGACATTAAACCAGCGCCAGCAACTTAGTTGAGTCGAGTTATGCCCAAGCAGTCAGCCAAGTTCAGTTCACACTGAATGAATGTGTGTGTGTGGATGTGAATATGAATGTGTGAATGTGAATGTGAATGTGTGAATGCTTGGATGTGGATGTGGCAAATGTTGGACAGTCGACAGCAGGACGCGACAACGACAAGCAATAACAAAAAGCACAAGCAAACCAAGGAAGTCTGGCAACAAAAAAAAAAAAGAAGGAAAATACAGAAAGAATAACAGAAACAACAAGAGTCAAAATGAAACACAGAAAAAGCATGCGAAATGGCACTAGAGAGAAATGTGGCAAAGGAGCGAGAGAGAGAGAGAGAGAGAGAGAGGGAGAGATGGGGGGGGACAGGGGAGAGCAGGAAGTGTGCTCCGACCGTAGCTCATGATGCTGTCTCCCTGTCTGTCCTCTCCCGTCGTCTCCTGTCTACCATCTCTGTCTCGGCGCTGGCGCTTGTTCGACAGCTCGTAAATGGCAACGATGAGGATGTATGCGGTGAAAGTGAAGTGAAGTGGCCTCTGCCCAGCTATCTGTGGTATACACATATATACATATATCCCTATATATATATATATATGTGTGTGTGTGTGTGTGTGTATATATAGAGTATAGAATGGAGAGTGCGACTCCGACTTGGTGTTGATTGCTGTTTGGGGTTTTTAAAACGTAGTTAGGCCAGCCCCCCCGGCTGGCTGTGCAGCATATGAAACGACACCCGCGGCACAGGTGTAGAGCACCCAGGAGTGTCGTCGCCAGCTGCCATATAACACCCCATACGGCAATTTCAATGGTTATAGCAACAACAGCAATAACAACAACAACAACAACAACAACAGCAAGGCACACACATACAGCTAAAGGAGCAGCGGCAACAGCGGCAACAACAGCATCCCGAGCAACAGTAGGAGCCACAACCAGAACCGGAATAGGAGTCAGAGTCAGAGTCAGAGTCAGATTCAGAATCAGAATCGGAATCAGAGTAGGGTGGCCTAGTGGCTGTGACAATTATGGTCCACCCTCAGTCAGTTGTATCTTAACATAAATGTTTTTATGTCTTATCAAAAAAGGAAACAAATAAAAGAATGCTTTCTATGCTGACAGCTCATCTCAGTTATAAATGTGAGAAAATTGGAAGCAGAATTAAAATTAATATTCAAGTATTGCATTTATTAGCCAAATTATTTGAGATCTTCAAGTATGCCTTAATAATTTTAAAAGAAAGTGTTACATTTTTTTGGGCTTCCAAGAGTTCAAAAAGGAATAGCTCTTCAAGATCAGGTTTCATTTGATAGGGTTATTAAGATTAAGATTATTTAAGATTTTTTGGGAAATTTATAGCTTGTATATTTTGTATAAATTATGATTATATAAAGTTAACGCTTGTATATTTCAGAAGAATTAATTTATTTAGATATTTTATTCCTCTTTAAAATAAGAAAATGATTCTTCGCAAGAGTTATGATTATTAATTTCTAGCTTTTAGATAAGAATTGCTGATGAGCCATAATTCTCTAGAAGGGTTTTTACACCCATTTATTTGCTTTATATTGGGGGTTCCTCAAGTTCGAATATTGTATAAAAAATTATAAGGAATTTAACAATTTTCAATATTTTCACATTGGCTTTTTTGTTCATCTTATTATAATTCATATGTGGCAAAATGGCTTTGAGCAGACTCACCCGAATAGAAACTGTCGAGACTTTGCAGCTCCTCATCATCGTAGTCCTCATCGCCGCTGAGGCTAAGCAAATCATCCGGCAGGTCATCCTCCAGCTCATCATCCTCCTCATCGTCCAGGTCGTCGTCATCGTCATTTGGCTCAACAATATTCTCCATGTCCTTGTCTTGTGGAGCATTTATGTTGGCTGTAAGCAGAAGAAGAAGCCGAGGCAAACACACACAGTTATTTAGTTGTAGTTGCAGTGGAAGCTGCAGCATTTGAACTGCGGCACGTTCCACAGCCGCTAGCTGCATGCCACGTCCCCCGATGCAAGGAATTTTGATTATGCTATGCCCCTGGGTGCCATAATTCCACGCCCAAGCAAAGCCAGCTGCGCTACCGCCCCAATGCGAAACCAAACCCCCCCCCCACTCAAATCCCCAATTGGATGCCCTCCCTCCCACAACCTACCCCTCCCCCTTCAGCTGCCTCTGAGTGTTGTCTTAAGAGCATTTAAGAGCGAGTGCTGAAAGTGCGCAGACGCCTCGCTGGAGTCCTTCAACTGCAGCTAAGAGCGAAACTTGTTTTGCTTTAATTATGCGCTCTCTTTCTCTCGCTCTCTCTCTCTCTCTCCCACTCTCTCTCTCTCTCGCTCTCCAACTCTCTCTCTGTGTGTGACTAACAGCTGTTTGACTAGCACGTGTTGTGGCTGTTTGCAGTTGCGGGGTTTTTGGGGGGAAATTTTGAACCTGTCTGTGGAATGCGACGCTCGCAACATTTTCTTCGCATTACTCATACGCACCGTTTGACGCGTCTTTGTCTGGACTTTGACTGGTTCTGTGTGTCTCTCTGTGTGTGTGTGTGTGTGTGTGTGTTTGTAGGAGGTGTGTAAATAACTCAGTCGCAGCTGCTGACTGTCTGGCTGCGGCAGTTCATTGAGTTGTCAAATTAGGTTTAGATGTTTATGGTGTGATTTGAAGATGTTTAAATGTAAATAGCGAAAATCTCTGTGACAACAATTTGTGAATTGCGTCTTTAAGGAATCTGTCATTTGTTTCAATGAATTTATTTGTAGCCTAGTAAGAAGCTTTGCTTTGTTGTTTATTAGCATAGTGCAGATAAACTTTCCTTAATCTCTCTGTGAAGTTTATTTGTATCTCTCTCTCTCTGAGCCAAACCATCTACTACCATTTCAAACTTTGGGATGCGATGTGATGGTACTTAAAAGTTGGTTAGCAATTGCTCTGCCAACAAATGGTTGGCAAACATTTAAGCTAAGGAATGGGGTTTTCGAGAAATCTGTCTTTTATTTGAGAAGAATAATAAGAATAATGATTAATCATATATGCCAAATTTTGATTGTGTGGAATTTATGCATTTTAGGCAAACATTTTTAACTATTTTCATTTTCATTTGTATTCTGATATATATTGATATAAGATTGATTGTAAAGACTACCAGTTTATTGGCACAATGATTTCCAATATTCGCCATCTGGTTCATATGTAATACTCCCAATCTCAAGATTTACGAGGCTTAAGTCAAATTGATCTATCTAAACACAACTCAAACTTTACGATACTATTTTATGTTCGTTCCTTTCGCTTTATACTTGCAGCACTTTTAACCATATCGCGAAATGATACAAACCAAAAACTAATTTGAAGCCAAATGGAAAATCGCAAAACTTAAAACCCGAAATACATTTTGAGATGCGTTTTTATTAGTTTCTAATGACAAAATGACATTTTCGCCTGGCCTGTCTCGGCCTGCCCACTTGCAACATTCTAAGCGTTGCAACGTTTCTTTAATGGCACCAATATGTTGGCCAATATGTTTGCTTGACGTATTTGACGATGTGTGCTTTTATGCCACACTTTGCATATACCCGCATAAGCTGTCAATGAGGGGGGGGCCGGGGGGAAGGGGTCGGGGGGTGTTGCATAGAACGAACGTTGCCACACGTCTAATAATCCTTGTCCTGCAACTGGGGAATACTTCATCAGCGGAAACAAAATTTTACGAATTTCTCTGCGAAAGTGTGTGTGTGTGTTGCTGTGTGTGTGTGGCATGTTGCTGTTGCACGTGCGCCGAGCGCCATCTAGCGACGGCCGGCGGCAGCAACTAGCACACACACACAGACACACAAACGAACAAGCTGAAAACACATGCCAAAAACGCAAGTGCAACGTTTGGCGACTTTGACATGCCCTCGTCCCTATCAGCCCCTCCAACTACCCACCACCCACCCCCCATCCCCCCTCTTCTCCTCGTGGTGCCTCGCATTTGATGATTATTCAACATGCGCTCTATGGGGAGCCGTATGGGCTGTGTCCCCCTGTATGACCCCTGTCAGCCCCCCCTCCCCTGTCCCCCCTTTGTGCGCTGTCTTCTTTAGCTGCGGTCTAACACTCAGTGCCTCTCTCTTTCGCCCTCTCACTCTCTCTCTTTATGTTCGATACCCATTAATTTTGGTGTGGAAATGGGTATAATAAGTGCGAAGAGTTCTTTGATAACATAAGTTGTGTTTTATTTATTGGAACTGAGAGAAATTAGATGTTAAATACTTAAAACTTGGAATTTCAGTAATCGTTTATCAAAACCAGAGCATTTTTAACTAGTTTGGCTTATTTGAAATCTTTTAAGTTTTATATCGGATAGCTATGTCATATATCATATCTAGGAATAATCAGTAGCAAAATGAGTTCTTGTATAAAATCATTTCTTTTGTTTAAGTATATCGTAGGGAAACCATTTGGAATAGTTGATAAGTCTCCCTATTAACATTATTACACTTGTATTTAAGTCTAACTGTAAAGGTAGGGTATCTGCTAGTCGTGCACCCACATCACATTTATGAGCACTCTTACTTGTTCTCTTTGTGGGCTGCTGCTAAAATTGGCTTTCGTCGAATTGTTGCTTTGAGTTTTGCAAATTTTTCGACGCCGCACACCGACGCTCATTGCGCTTTTATGGGTGGTGCAGAGTGGTGTGCCGAGTGTGAGGAGAGGGAGGGAGGAGGGTGTGTGTGTGTATGTTGGTTGCATTCATCAGCATCGACAGTTGCCTGGGCTAATTTTATGGCTCGCATCTTTGCGCGTTCGTCATGTTAATGAAGCGAATGCGATTGTGTGTGTATGTGTGTGTTTTATGTGTGTGCGTGTGTGTGTGTGTGTGTGTGACTCATAAATCGAACAAAATTTGCATATGACTGCAGCAGCGCCATCTTGCGGCCATTAGGCAAGCCATGCACATTTTTATGAATGCCAACTAGCAGAAGGATCAGGAGCAGAGGGAGGAAGGAGGAGGAATGGGCGAAGAGTTTTGATGTTGTTACCGTTATTGTTGTGGTTGTTGTTGCTGGGCCACGCCCACATACGTAGGCTGGTGCTGGTGCTGGTGCAGCGGCTGCAGACCACTCGCGTAAATTTCCCCAAGCGATGTCTTCAACAACAACAACAACAAAGCAGCTCCAAAACCAGGTCCAGATCCCGAACCAAAGCCCAAACCCAGCAACAACAGCAACAACAGCAACAAAAACATGACTTGGACACTGCAATGTAAAGCGTGGCGCGGACTCCTAGAGTCCATCCATCCATCCACACTGCGCCAGCGCAGCGTCCCAAGGGAGATGGCTGAAGCGGCCGTCGCCGCCGGCTCACTGCTCCCACCGGAGTGGGTCGAGCAAAAGACACAGAAAGAGTAAATGGAGTTGGAGGTGGAGGAGGAGGAGGAGGAGATGGAGATGGGATTCAGGGAGCTAGGGGAGTTAACTGGAGAACTGCCAGCTAGACGCTTCTGTGCCCGCTATCTCTCTCTCTCTCTCTCTCTCTCTTTGTGTGTGTGTGACTCGCTCTTAATTCGATTCGTTTGCCGGCGCTGCTCCTTTGCTTTCCCATCCCCTTTCCTGCTCCCTGCACAACCTATTCCTTTGGGATTTGTTGCGCAAATGCTTTTTGTGTGTTTCTCTGTTTGAAAATTATTGCAAGCAAAATACAAAAACAAACACAAAAACAAAAACAGAAAGAAAATAACCAGCGAAGCGATACGATATGATATGACTCTATATATGTATATATATATCTATCTCTTTTCCTATAATAATAAAACGTCAACGGCGTCGTAATCGAGGCTCACAAGGGAGCAGGGGCGACGGGGAGACGGTTAAAGGGGAAGTGAATTGGTTTCGAATTGGCTGCAATATGTCTCTGATGCAATTAACAAGGCGATAAATGACTTGTGCACTGCGCAAAATAGTGCAGCAGTTGCTTCGCTTTGCTATGCTTTGATTGCCCAAGTGGAACGAACCTTTAATAATCGATAAGTAAAATCGATAACACATTGCCAGACTTCCTATCTGAACACATAGTCTGAGCTCGTTCTCTCAGTTTTTCCACAAAAGCTCTACACACTAAATATCTATTTATTTTATTTATTTTGTTTATGTTAGCAAGTAATCAATCAATTTAAGAGCAGAAGCTGATAGTTCTGTTAATCGATAAAGCGTGACATGAGTATTTTTAGCAACATCTTCAGTGATTCAAAATTAATATATTTTCATACATGCTTCAAATATAATCATAATTCATATCAATTATAGAATATTTAATTATTTTCAGTAATTTCGCGATCGATAACATACAAATGCGAATAGTGACGATTTCAATCGATTAGTTTATAAATTAAAGCTGAGCCAAAAGACACAAACCGTTTTTCACAATTGAAACCGACAACAGTAACTAATACTTAAGCAAACTAACGATTAGTTTATATATAACACTGACTTCAAAACGGTAAATAATTCCGCAAGACATTTCCAGCCTTAGCATGTTTCATAAAATCATGTTTCACACAATTTATCGATTATTTTTAAGGCTATCGAGATAATCATTAATCAATATACAGTTATGGCCGCTGACCCCATCAAAAATTTGTCATACCATTTGTCAAAATACCAGACAACATCAAGGCAAAAGCTATAACACACAAGCACACGCACGCACACTTAAACACACACACACACATACAGTTCGACAATATGCAATTCCCTAATCAAAGCCACTGAAAGCAATGAAGTTTTGTCATAAAATTTTACGCACCTTTCGTGTGTTCCCACGGGTGTTTTGCACCATCCCCCACCACCCACTCGCTACAACAAATAAAGGCTTTTTCTGCACCTGATAATTTTACCACACATTACACACTTGATGTGTGCAAACTGAGTGAGCGAGAGCGAGAGCGAGAGACGGAGAGAGAGAGAAAGAGGAAGGTAGACGATAAGTCACTTTTGTTTCATTTTTCGATACACAACGGAATAATAATGGCAAAATGAGCAAGTTCGCTATGCAACAAGAAGATGGTTTCTCTTGTCTCTGTCTCTGTCTCTGTCTCAAGATGCTCCCCAATGAGCATACCAATAAACATGCTACACACACACACACACACACACACACACAGTTGGCTCCTACAGTACAAGAGTGCCCCCCTCAACCAGCCTGCATATTGTGTCAGTTTTGTTCCCACTCGACTCGGCTGCTTATATGGCAATGTATAATTTTTATTCGCACCCAGGTTGCTCCCCAAGGATGTGTCTTCGTCGTCGTCGTCGTTGTACCAAAACTGTCATACAACCACCCAGCACTTCCTCCTCCTCCTACTCCACCGCCTCCCCCGGCAACCCGTTGACTGAGCTGAGTGTGTGCAGCGAACACAACCGAAATATTGCAACATAAAACTTTACACAAATATAATCTATAAGCAGCAAAACTCATATTAATGTCATAGCATATGAGCGAGACAACAACAGCGGGGCAGACAGAGACAGAGACAGTGAGAGAGGGAGTGGCTGTGGGCGTAAGTTTCGGTTGGGTGTGTGTACATTATAGGAATAGCCTTGGATAGCAAACGCCACAAGTTTTGAGTCTGAGTGTGTGACACTTTGGCGTTTGCTCTACCGCACAGTGGTGCCAAATTATTACAAATATAAACGATATATTAGAAGAGATCACCGCTATTTATTAGAAATATAAAGTATTGGCTATAAATCCTACGAATGGCAGAAGACTTTCAAGTGATAATAATTTATAAAAAGAGTAAATCGTAATATAAATCATAAATTAATATAAATGTTAAACAAAATGATTAAAAAAGAAAATAAATTATTTTAGCTGATTCTGTAATTATTAATGCTATTAGTATTAAATGATTCATATTCATTTTAATAAAGTATGTTGTTAAAACTTCAAAGAAACTGATTTCACACAATCTAAAATTAAAGGACCAAATGTGATTAGAAAAACCTTGACAAAATTATTTGAGATCTTAAGTTCTAAATAAAAAATAGAGATTGGATGTCTAATGATATATTTACAAGGATATAGGCTTGTGTACACTGTTACAAATCAGTGTAAATGGCCATAGGAAAGTTGTTAAGAACTCACACTTTGCACTTAATAACTGCCTTTGGCATTTCCCAACTTAATTATGATACTTGTGGGTTAATTAAGAATTCTTTATGTGAAAGAAATACAAAGAGAATGCATCAATGCTTTAGCCAGATTGGTGTCACTGTGCACTGGTGCCTCGATGGTGCTCCTCAACTTGGGCCGTGTTTCTGATGCGCACAAAAGGGCCAATTCGTTCTCGCCGGGTTTCGCATGCCAGCCAACAACAACAACAACAACAGCAAATAAAACAACAACAACAACAACAAGAACAAGAACAACAAGCATTCGAGGCAGAAAGACAATTTTCGGATCCCCCAAACTTATCACAGCCTCTCGATTTCCCTTTAGAACATTATACAACACACTAGAGAGCCACTGCCACTGAGTCAGGGGCGTGGCAAGGAGGCAGTAGATATGGGGGACCAAAGCTGGAGGGGGGGTGGGGGTAAGCGAGGCTACTGCTTCATTGCTACAATGACAGTAAACGAGGCGACTGCGACGCCAGCAGTGAACGCACTGCAGCAGTGTACTTGTCATACATAAAGAGAAAGAGAGAGACAGAGACAGAGAGAGACAGAGAGAGAGAGAGAGAGAGAGAGGGACAGCGTTTGTGTGAGCGAGAAGGCAAGTGTAGCTGCGCGCACTGGTGATAAAGTTTTTGGCCCTCCACAGTGCCGTTAGTGGAGCCCCTCGTTGTGCGAACCAAAGTGAGGTTAAAATCGAGACTTGGCCATAGAAAGAGAGAGCGAGACAGAAGTAGGGCTAGAGGGAGAGAGAGAGAGAGAGAGGGAGAGAGGGAGAGTGCCACAAGGAAAACTTGAGCAGCGAACAGGTACAACAACAAAAGCAACAACAACGGCACCCAGACCGTACAACATGCCACATGGCTCACTCGTCCAGCTGCCTGGCTGCAAGCTGCTCCCAATGGCTCCCACTGTCTCTGTGTGTGCGCGTGTGTGTGTGTGTGTGTGTGAGCGCTTACACTCAACGAAAAACAGCAGTTGAAACTAAACGTCATGCTTTTTAAATTTCAATTGCGATTATTTCTTGGGTACTTTTAATAAGTTGAAATCATTCTTAATTAAAAAAAACATAACTTGAATAAAATTCATTACTTCAATACTTGAATCAAGTTTACTTCAAGCGATCAAGAATTTCTTTTAAGAATGGGACATAGTTGAAATGACAAAAACTTTTCGACCTCTTGACACCATTTGAGCTTAATGTGCGGGTAATATTTTCGCTGAGTGTAGGGCGTTTGGGGGTTTCGCCTCGGTCTAGTCTGATGATGATGTTCTATGCCGCCGCTTGGCTTGTCTGTTTGTCCAGCGGGAATACGTGTGCCGGCAATGGCAGCAACAGTAGCAACAGTAGCAACAGCAGCAACAGCAGCAGTAGCAGCAGCAGCAGCAGTGGCAACAGAGAAAAGAGCAACAAATAATGAACAAACACACACACACACATGCAGTTATCCAATGTGTGTGTGTCATCGGTTTGTGCTCCATTTAAACATGGCGCTTGCTTTATTATTGTTGGCTAAAACAGCAGCAGCAGCAGCAGCAACAATATCTGCCACACACACACACACACACACACACACACCAAAACGAGGCAGCGCTTTGAATCGATGGCTTTACACACCCAAGTGCCATAATCCAATGACGCGCAGGAATATCCAAATACAACAACACACATTGGTATATATATATATATATGTATTTATGTATGTATGTGTGTGTGTATGTGTGTGTGTGTGCGTGTATGTAAATGTGCGCGTGTATGACGCCGCATGGACACATCAAACTTTATGCATCGCCAGCAGCAGAAGCAGCAGAAACACTAACAGCCTCCAAAGCGAAAGCATGTTTATATACATGTGTGTGTGTGTGTGTGCGTGTGTGTGTGTATGTATACAGGGTGATTCGAGCAGCGGCAAATGTTATTTTTTAAAAACATTGCCTACTTTACAGCGCAATGCTAAAAAGTTGATTGCAATTAAAATTGAACAAAAAAAAATATAGATAAATTAAAATTAATTTTCACTTAAAATAAAACTGAATTAATATGAACAGGAGATAATCTCTTCTATATATAATCAAATTTAAATTGAGAGAAGCATTTATTGTTACTATTATTGGGTTTCTTGCTGAAACAAAAGCATGCTGCATATAATATAGATAAAATAATATTAATATTCTTCCTTCCTATATTCCTTCTGAGATTTGAGCTGTTCCATCCACCCCAATTGCTGCACTAATACAAGGATTCTTATTGGGTTGAGTGTTTTCATGTCTTCTGAACTCAAAACATGCTTCCCACCGAATACTACAACTTTTTTTTAGTTAAGGCGAATGGCCTTTGAATACTTTTCTCATTTAAATTAATCAAACGTAAATTTCATGCAAGTCAGTTACAACTAAAGTTGAAATCAACTTCTTTGTTAAACTCTTCCATTAATATTAAGTCAAGAGTTGATCATAAATTGTGTGTAAAACTAGCTGACAAATAGGCACCCCTTAAATGTGACTATAACTGCAGCATTAACCAATTTACAAGCTAGTTGAGCACTTTTAAACAGCCATCGACTAAAACCATGCAGCCAAAGCTAACAGTGCTTTGTAGAGTTGGCCACAGTGGTTGGCCAGCAAAAGAGCTAACAACAACAACAACAACCACAAGAACAACAAGTTAACATTTGCTATTTATGAGACTGTCGAGAGTTATTAGTCGGACATGTCAATGCCCCATGGGGCAAGCCCAAGACGATGACTTTGCTCTTGAAACGTGGGCGACTCCAAAAGCTGGACATGAACCTAAATTCAAAGAAGGGTGTGTGTGGGTGTGTGTGTGTGTGTGTGTGTGCGTAAGGGGAGATTGTATCTGGTGCTTTAGCAGTTCATATCGGTGTATATATATACATGTATATATCTTTTGGGCAAAAGGCAATAAAATATGCAAATTGAAGTCAAACTTACCAGTGAATCTGGACCTCGACTTGCAGTGCCCATTGGCGTTGCCCGTGGCTACTGCTGCTGCAACAACGAGAGACGTTGCCACAACACCACCAGCAGCAGCAGCAGCCGAAGTATCCCCAGGGTGTTGTAGTTCTTCGGCCGTTGCAGCTGGTGCCGATGCTGCCGATGCTGCCCCTTCTGCAACTTTGGCTTTGGTTGTTGCTCCAACATCAGCAGCATCAGCTGGCTGCCAGTTTTGTTGCTGCCGCTTCGACTGTGATTCATTGGGCTGGACTCGCTGCTGTTGTTCCTCTTCTGTTCCATTCTCATTGCTACTGGGCTGCTGCGCCCCCTCCCCTTCGCCCTCCCCCTCCTCGTCGTACTGCTCCTCCTCCTCCTCGTCGGGCTCATCATCCTCTTCCTCCTCGAACTCCTCCTCGCCCCCTTCGTCGGCGCTCAGCAGCTCCTCTTTGGGCTCCAGCAAATCGGCTGCCTTGGGCGTCTTGGTGGCGCCTCCATTTTCCTCCTCCTTTTCGCCAACTGCAAATCAAACAACGTCAAATTAGAACTAATCAATTGATTTTAAACAAAGCGGGCAACATAAATTTGATTAAAATTATCGACTTGGCGATGCTCTGTTTATTAATTACAAAATTCAGTAGTAATTATAATAATTAACAATTATTATAACTCAATACAGAAAGTAATGAAAATAAATGGAATTAAATTGTAAATAAAATGTAATATTTAAATTTAAATTAATTTTCAAATATAAATGAAAGTGTTAAGTCTTGGAAGAGCTTGTTAAATATATGTATTGAATGTTGGATATATTGAATACCATATATGTATCCCCTACTCCCCAAAAATACAGGGCATCAAAGCGAAGACAATAATTAATGAGTGTATTGAACACTCGCAGAACTTTGCCAAATTGAAGTAGACTCAACAGCGAGTACTTCCCGAAGAGCACTCACATACTCATATTCATACTCATACTTGGGGGTACTCGCACTCACTCACACACTCGCATCCATACTCATGCAGATTATGCTAAAGCACTCCCCGGGCGGCCATCGTGCCAAAAATTCTATTTACACGTTTTGTGTTTTATTGTTGGTGCCGCCAGTTTACCGGTTTCTAAAGAAAACTGTTGCCAATAGCTCAAAAACTCCACAGTGAGTCTGTGTGTGCTGGTGTGTGTGTGTGTTGGTGTGTGTTGCTGGCAAAGCCGCACGTGATCGATGGCTGTTGCTGTTGTTGTTTGCCAGAGAGAGTCTTGTGGGTGTCGTTGCCGTTGGCCAAAAACAACTGCCTCAAAAGTAATTGCAAGGGGTGCACCAACAACAAGAACAACAACAACAACAACAACAACAGCAAGCAGAGTACAAGCCAAGAACAAGAGCAGTCAGCAAAAGCTCATACGATATGGAAATGTGGAACATGTGTAATTGTGCAATTAAATTGAATTTTTCATAAATTTCGTTGGTTTTTCTGTTGTGTGTGCTGCAAAAGGCAAAGCAAATGTGGAGTTTATGAGGTTTTCCTTTTATTTGACTTGTAACTGAGCCAGCTACAGGTGGAATATCATTTACCAGGCATATACTGAATCTTATACAGAAATATTTAGTTAAGATATTGTTGCTATTGGAATTTTAGATATGGGAAACTAATTCATGTGTTAAAATAAGGAACCACATTTCTATACATAAAAGTTCTTGATAAGGTCAATCGCGTAAAAGATCAAAGTATCGTTAATAATCAATATACAACCACTAGAGCAAATCCTGAAGGTTAGAAGAGAGGAAAGAAATGTGTATATTTTTGCATAGCATATGCTTCTTTTGAATATGTATCTTTAATAATCATTTGCCTTAATAATTGACAGCTATAACCAATATAAATAATTCATATTCAATATTGAATACTATATATGTATGAATATCTCCCTTGCATAACATCTATAACTGTCCTTAATTCTCTATTCCTTATCCTGGGTGTTCCGTTTTTCACTAACAATCTTTTATTATAGAAACCGGTTAGTTCCTTTGCTATGCTTTTGAGTTAATTCAAAACCGCACTCAAATGCAAATGATAAAATTACACACACTGTGAATGATTTACCCTCAAGTTAAGGGGTAAAGGTAGATATGTAAGGGTTGGGGTAGTGGGAAGTGGGTAGGGGGAGCTACCATATTGGTGACCATGGCGTCGTCGTCGCCATCGTTGGCAAAGGTAACGGCTTAAAATATATTGCCAAAAGGACATGCCGGAATCACACCGCAAGGAATCGCCGCGCGGAAAATCAACATTATGCCAAGCCGGACGAAAGGACAGACAATTGCCAGCCAGTCAGGCTTGCAGTGAGAGAGCCTGGTCAACATAATGGAAAAGCGTCGACATGAAACGTGTCCTGTGTCCATGCGAAAACATTTGGTTATTATTTCCATATAAAAAAGCCCCAGCGAAACGAAACGAGCAAAGCTATAAAAATGAGAACTCTCGCGCGCGAGCCACTTGAAAGAGCATGTGTGAGTGGTATAGCGAAGGGGGGGGGGGGGGTCTGGTAAGGGGAGGGGGGATGTGTGTGGGGGTTTTGGGTGATGGGTGCCAAGAGGTCAGGGGTCGGAGGCGAGAGAGAGAGAGAGAAAGCTGAGTGTGTGCCGTTTGCGGCGGAAGTGCCGCGTATTTTAAAATAAATGCGAGCGAGGCAAGGAGTAGGGTGTGTTTTGAGGGGGGTTTGGTGCTTGGGGTGGTTGGGGTGTGAGAACCAGTTATGGTCGTTAAAATTGTCGAAGCACCGCAACAACAACAGCAATGACGACGACGACGACGACGTAGTCAAGTTCTTTTTGTGCAAGGCAGCAAGCAGATGTGTGTATGTGTGTGTATTGTGTGTGTGTGTGTGTGTGTGTGTGTGTGTAAGCGCCCATATGTATGCAAGCGATTTTCATTTTTGTTTAAAGCCCCCCAGAGTGCATTTCGCACTCGGTCGCTGTTTCTGTGTGTGTGCGTGTGTAAGTGAGTGTATTGGTGTGGAGCACAAGTGCCCGCATGTGTGGTTGTGTGTGTGCGTGTGTGTGTGTTTCTTACTTGTTTTTCGGCTATGGCATGGCTTTTAAGCGTTTTACCCCCAAACCAGAGAAAAAGGTGCGCACTTACACACACACACCAACACACACCAACACACACCAGCGAACACATACTCGAACATATTTGTAAACGTAATAATAAGCGTCGTCCCCTTTGACCCATCAATCCGTTGCCACTACCCGAACAAAACCCGCCGCTTGCCACTTTTCCAAGCTCCCAAATGGCTACTAAGCGTGTGTAGAGAGCAAAGCTAGCAGCGAGCAAAAGGGAGTGGGTGGTGTAGTTGGATGGTTGGGTTGGCAGCAGCTAAAAACAATGCGAAAGCGCCTGCAACTTTTATAATGGCGAACACACACATATATGTGTATTAAAAAAATAATGAAATAACAAACCCGAAGGTGTTGTTAAAAGCGCCAAACAATAAATTTCATCAATAGTTCCGCGAAAGAAAAATTATAAGCAACGAAACAGTTGCCAATGCAAAATCGATAAGTGCTGCGATCACACCCTCAGAACTGACCAACCCATATATGTGTATCGATACACATCAGCTGCACAACAGCTTCGAACAGCATATGCAATAAATGAGCGATCAACCAATTGGCAACACTTTTTTCCAAATCGATATTGAATTTTAAATTTCTTTGCCAGTTATTGGGAATTAAACATAGACAACGACTGCTTGCTTAATGTGCAAAGAGGCAGTTGTTTCCCAAGGTGGCCGCCAGTAAATTCCCCATGGCATATCCCGAAAAAAAACGACAACAATAAAACGCAAAAAGAAATAATCAACAACAAAACAATTGGCAAGAGCAAAATCGATAAGCACTGCGATCACACTCGCAAGCTGCCCAACCAATATATGTATATCGATACACAACAGTTGGACAACAGCGTCTAACAGCAGAGGCAATAAGTGATCGATCAAGCAATTGGCAACACTTGTTTTGCATACGCTTATCGATATACCATTTTGAGATTCTTTGCAAGTTATTGGAAATTAAACACAGACAACGACTGCTTGCTTAAAGTGCAAAGAGGCAGTTATTTCCCAAGGTGGCCGAGCTTGACAAAATGCCGCTGCCAGTGAATTCCCCATGGGATACCCCAAAAAAAAAGGCAACAACATTGCGATGCGAGCAAACGCCCACAGCAAAATCTATTTACCCAAACTAGTTACCGTTAGACGCATACCCACATAGCCAATATACATGCATGTATGCATAGGTATTATGCACTCAGAGAAAAATATGCTAAAAAAATGACTTTCTACTTCTAGAAATGCAAAAGCGGAATTAAATTCTTCCAATCTTACTAGCATATAAGAAATATTAGTGAAGAAAAATTTAATAATTCTCTTGCTAGTTTGAGCTAGTTAAGTTTCTCTGCGTTTTGCTGAGTGTATATATGGAGGGACCATATAACCCCACACAACTCCACACGGCAGACAGCTCCCCACATAGCCCAGGCTCAAAGTGCTTTCAGTTGCTGCTGCTGCTTTTGCTTCTGTTGTTGCTTTTGCTATTGCTGTTGCTGTTGCTATTTTGGCGCCGCGTTCTCTCTTTGCAATGTCATAGCAAATATTTTGCCAATACTCAAGGGACGCGCACACGTTGACGATGTCAACGGTTTGGAGGAAGCTCAGCAACAGCAGCAGCAGGCAGGAAGGCAACTCTGGTGCTCAACTTATGGCAGACGACGCTCGCTTGGGCCAAAAACTGTCGCAATGCTAAGCCGCCTCAGCAGCAGCAGCAACAGCAGCTGTGGGGAATTCACTTTAGCAGCGGTTTTAAAGATTTTCGCCAGCACACAAAATGTTTCGTGAGGTGTAAAACGAATAGTTGGCTAAAAAACAAAAAAACAAAAAAAAAAATGGAATATCAAAGCGTAAATTTTCAGCAGCTTTTGTTGTTGTTGCTTATCAATAAGCACGCACTAATATATACACATACAAGTGCACATATACACTTACGTATATAGGCAGACACACACACATAAATATAAATATATGCCGCGTCAACGAATGAAAATTCCCCAGAGAATTGCGCATGTTTCGGTTTTTGCTGTTGTTGCTACTGCTGTTCTTGTTGTTGTTGTTGTTGTTGTTGTTGTAAGCGCCAATGTTGAATTCCCTTGGGATTGGCCAGAGAGCCGTTTGCCGACTCCCATGAGAAATACATGGCAATGGGTTTTCTGTGTTTTTGTGCTTTTTTCGGGCCGTGTGAGAGCGAGTGAGAAAAAAAGAGCAAAGCCAAAGTTCGCTTCTATTTTTTTTTTCGTTTTCGTTTTTACTTTGTATACGTTGGGGAAATTTTATACCCTGTGCAATGTGTGCATGTGTTTTGTGTATGTGTGAGTGTCTGTTGTGTGTGTGTGTGTGTGTGTGGCGCTGTCTTTGGGGGCTTTGAGCCGGTTGCCAGTTACCCGCCTCACATGTGCATTGGATTTATTGTCAATTTTATTTGTTATCATTGTGTGTGTGTCTGTGTGTGTGTATGTGTGTGTTTGCTGTTATTTACACTGACACAATTTGAAATTGTATTAAAAATTAACGGCACTTTGGTTGCCTTGGCTGCAGTTTGCAGTTTGCAATTGCAGCCAGGCAGACAGGCAGTCAGACAGGCAAAATAACGGTAAAAGCTAACCCACCACACTAAACGTTTACTATTTTTTTACACCTCCCCATGCCCAGTCCGACAGTTAGGTGTACCGTTACACGGGGGATTACAGCTGCTGCTGCTGCTGCTGCTGCTACTGCTGCTGTAACTATCCACTACCACACCCCCCCCCCCCTCCCACCATTCCCGCTCACTCTGGTCATATGTGCAGCACTTGTCACATTTTGGACTACTGCTTGGCCCCAAATCAATCAAACACACACACACACACATGCAGACAATTTGAACTGCTTTCACTGGGGAATTGTTGCTTTTACTGTTATTGTCCAGCCTTGGGCTAACTTACGTTTTAAGCAAGCGCGCGGCTTTGCCTGTTTGCGCCTAGACATGCCAAGCAGTTAAATAATACTCTTTCCAAGAAGAAGAAGAAGAATCCGCACTGAATATTACTAATTTTTGATGACTACGCGCACAAAAAAAGCGCGCCAAATACGAGAATAAATTTATTTGACTATTTATAACAGAGAGCACTGAATGGGATATCCTTGCGCCTGCAGCGTTCGCAACTGACTGAAACATTGCCCGTTGGCCCAAAATGCCAAAACACACAAAATAAAAG
This sequence comes from Drosophila setosimentum, assembly GCA_035043505.1. Lineage (NCBI taxonomy): Eukaryota > Metazoa > Arthropoda > Insecta > Diptera > Drosophilidae > Drosophila > Drosophila setosimentum. The sequence goes on along the minus strand of JAWNMY010000003.1, from coordinate 3,244,881 downwards.
AGCAGAAAGGCCGAAGCTCTTCAACAAAATGGCAACTCATCCAAAGAGAGAGATAGAGAGAGGGCGAGTGAGTGAGAGAGCACGCAGAGAGACCATATGACGGAGAGAGAGAGCGAGAGAGAACGAGAGTAAGAGAACAACAGAGCGCAAAAGTCACCCATAGCAACCACCCAAAAAAAAAAAAAATATATATAAAATACAAATAAAAAGCCAAAGGCAAACAACAAACGGCGAAAAAGTGCCGGCAAAAATGTGTACGTAATTCCCCTGAGAGGGTTGCTGTTGTGTGCCGCAACATTTCATTCATTCAATCATCCCCTAGAGAATCGGTGCCGTTGCCACCAATCGGCAGTTGGGTGACTTTAAGCCACATGCTGCGGCAACGCTGCCACTGCCACTGCTGCTTGTTGCAATTAACAAAAAGTCAAGTCAATTATTTTGCACGCGCGCCCCTCTTTCTCTCTCCCTCTATTTCTCTCTTTCTCACTCTCGCTCTTGAGTCTCGCACGTGCTTTAGGGGGGGTCCTGTGAGGCACCTTGGCACTAGCAATTTGTTGCTTTCTCAGCAGCGGGAGTCGCCGTGCGTGAGAACGAGAAGGCGACGACGCCACTAGATTCACATGGAACAACTGCAGCAGCAGGAGCAGCGGCAGCATCAGCGGGTGACTTAAATCCTCAATTCACAAGTACAATATTATTCCACTCAATCTCAAGAGTCTCCCCGTTACGCCTTGGGTAACGCATCCGAATCTTGACTTGCTCTTGTTTCACCCTAAATGCATAATTTTAACTATTTGAATTCGATTTACAATTGAATGCGTGTGACTTGCGCAAACAAATAAAACATATTTCTATTTATCCTTGGATATCACATGTTGTTGTTAAAAATAGTCAAAATATTGGTTGCCGGTTTTAATGAGTAGGCTTAAGCTTTTCTTAAGTTTTTTGTGGGTGGTAAACCTAATTTTTGGTATTCTAAAAAAATATTCCAAAGGTATACGTCTGGCCTAGTTTTGAATTTGGAGAGTAATTAAAACACAAAACTCATAAAATCAACTCTTTAGCCAAATATTTAAAGTACAGCCTTTTGAATCTTTTTAAGGAACCACATGAATTCTTAACTTGGCATAGAGAAAGGTAGGTCAAAGTTACACAATAGATTTTTTACATCGAAAAATTACATTAAATTATTTTAATCTCCCTCATTTAATACGTAACTTCATCTAACATCAGTTTTAATATTTGTAATTAGGTATTTTTGATTCAAACGAACTAATAAATTAACTTTGAAGTTGAAGTTTTGCCTAATTAAAATATTATTAATATTATGATTTTCTGAACCCTTTAAAATGCGCGCGTTGCAAGCAGTTTTATAAGTTCTTCAAGCTGAACTGCTTGTCATGTCTTGTCGACACTGCTTGCACTGCGTGTCCACTGCTTGTATGTGCCTAGAAGTATGCTATGCTTAAATTTCAATTTGAACGTGAACAAATTATATGCTTAGGTTATTCATTTAAGGTGTTCATGTTAAAGGTGTTAAAGTAAATCAAATTTCGTACTATAATAAAAAAAATAAGTCTACAAGGTAAGACAAGGAATTGTTAGCATTTAATAAAATCATTTTCTGAGTGCAGGCCATACAAAGTATTTATGAATATCATAAAAATCCCCTAGCTAGCTGTAAAGATACGATATGATATTACACATCTAATAATACAATAATATAGCTCTTGACATTTTACAGACTGCCAACCACATTGTTAACTTCCTTTTCAAAATCACGATACAAATATCCGCTTGATAACAAATCCATTCTGCCCCCCTAATCATGCGGATACATTTCGCTTCGCTCCGGGCTGCTCGCGTAGGTCGTCCAGTGGTCCATTCATCAATTCATTCATGAAGAGTGCGAAGCAAAATGATTCTTTGTTTACTATGGAGTACGAGGCGATACGAGTCGTAGTAAAAGTAGCGGGAAGCAGCAAGCGGCATCTTAACCCAGTCAAAACGAGCCACAAATGACCGAACACCAAAAGACGAAAGGCGTAAAAAACAAGAAAGAGAAGAAGAAAAAAAAAACATCTGTCGCGACAGCATTAAAAATCCGGTTGCAAGCTGCAAACAAAGTCAAAGCCAACGATGAGGCCAAAGTACGAGTTATATGCGCAGAACATATGATTGAGTTCCCAAAAACAAAAAAACCAAAAAAAAAATAAAATAAAATAAAATAAAAAAAAATAACATCAACAACAAAAAATGCACCTTTTGTGCGTTTTGGAGGAGCAGCTGCTGCTGCTGAGCTAAATCCTCAACTACAATGTGGATGTGAATGTGGATGCCGCCTGTTGCTGTTGTTGCTGTTGCTGTTGCTGTTGCTGCTGCTGTTGCACACACATGCTACAAGTTGTTGTACCTTCGAAATAAGTAAAAACAACAAATAAATAACATAATGATGAGCAGGACGAGTCTCTCATCTGGTTGTTGTTGTTGCTGTTGTTGCCAAAAGGAAGCCTGCACATTAAATTTGGAGTTTGTCGTTCAATTTTTGTTGCAACAGCAGCTGCTGCTCCTGTTGGGGGTTTTCCTTTGGGTTTTGTGGACGAGGCTTAGAGGTCTACACGAAGTGTAGATAGGTCAAGTATTAATGGTAGCTGACTTGTGCAAATATGTAAATATGATCATAATAATGCTTATTAATATGAGCATACCACTTATCTCAAGTGAATCCAGTACATGTTATTAAAACCCAGTTAAGTTAAATCAATATGATTCCCTTTTATCCACATTTAACAGGTTTGGGGATTCGTATCCCAAGATATTTTTTTTCGGCTTCGCCTCTATATTAATACTTTATTTATATTTGGAAATTCGATTTTATGTTGAAATGCGTGTGAAATTCATGTATTCTAAATGTTATGCAGGAATGGCTCTTAACTTTCCACAGCCATAACTATTTCAAAACTGAACCGCTTTACAAAATCAATGACATTTTGATTATGGTTGGATTTCTGCAATAATAATGCATTTAAAGTTGGAAATCGGAAATCATATGAAAGTTCTATCTCAAAAATGCCATTGAGGACTGTTCCAAGCTTTTCTCAGCCATAACTTCAAAACCAGCTGCTTTTAGTCACGTTTGAAACTGTAGATTATAACAACTGTTGAAGTTGCAAACGCTATTTTGAATGAATATTGCTGTTTAAGAAAATAAATTAAATTAAATTAAGTACTGGTTAAAATTTCGTATTGCCATAAATTTATCAAAACTGAAGCGATTTTCAAAATCTACATAATCCTAATAATGATCTGACTTCTTCATTCGAATATGGAAACGATTTTTGGTTTTGGCGCATAAGCAAATAGCTAGCAAATAATTATTCTAATTGTAACATATTTTAAATTAAACTTCTTTGTCTGTATAAAACATAATAATAATAATAATAATACATAATAATTATTCATTAAATGAGTAACTAGTTAGTAATTCATTTGCCTTAAAATATTTGATCGAATTTCGAATGCAACAGATAAGATACAACTTTTCAAGCTTACATCTAGCTGTCTTTGCAGTGGTGGATTTCTCTCAGTGTTGCACACGCGAACCAAATGCGGCAAGGTGGCAAAAGGAGAGGCAGGCAGGGGAAAAAAGGGAAACAGGCGACGACAACAACAATGAAGGAGGGCAGATGGAATTACAGCCCAACGAGCCCGACGTCAATGCCGACAACGACGACGACGATGACGACTACGTCCGACTTCGTTGAGTGCCACAGGCCGAGGCAGAAACTCGTGAGTTTGCTTGCCTCATTTGAAAATTGTGCGTGCAACGCGAAGGACGTGCAACGTGGAATGGTCGCCGTTGTTGTTGTTGTTGTTCTCCTTCTTCTTCTGTGTGTGGATTGTGGATTTAACGTCAAAGCCAATACGCAATCGTTGTGGTTGTTGTTGTTGTTGCTCTTGCCAAAACACCCAGTGACGTCAGAGAGTGCCAACACTAACAGACGAAAAGAAACGAAAAGAATAAAAAAGCAAATACAAATAAAATATAGACAGATTAAGCAACAAGGATTATTAATAATAAATACGTTATTATGTCGGCAAACAATGAGGCAGAGCCAGCGGCGGCAATGGCAGCAGCAGCGCCCTCAGCAGCGGCATCGGCTGCCTCCGCCTCGGAGTACCTGAAACGCACCTGCCTCATCTGCGGCTGCCAAACAAATCAGACGATCAACATCTATGAGCCACGCTCCGGACCCAATATCGTACAACTGATCCAAGCCAAATTCAAATTTCAGGTATGCATTCGCTGAAAACACTAATCCTAAATTCAACCAACAAACAAAAATCGATAAATGAGTCACACACAGAGAACGTCCTTCGTCTCGCCCCGTGTCTGTGTATCTATGTGTGTGTGTGTTTGTTTGTGTGTGTGTGTGTGTGTGTGTGTGAAAAAGGGGATGAAAAACTGTGAACTGTGCGAAAAGATTTGAGGCAGCACCCCGCTAAAAGCGGCACTTCTCCCTGCCTCCCTCTTTGCTTGCCATCCATTCAGGTGGCTGCAGCATCCAAGCGTGTGCACTTGAAAAGTCTCCCGGGACAAGGGGTCGGGGAAGAGACAACAACAGCAGCATCAGCAACATCAGCAGCAGCAGCAACCCCACCTAGGCGGTTACCCGGGTGGGCTTCATTTTTTTCCTTCTGGGAGTTGGTACAGCTCGAGTCCATAGAGCAAAGGGTAGGTTTGGCCAAGGAAGTCAGCATGCAGCTGAAGGAATTCGCAACACAATGTTTGATGTACACAATGACTAGGTAAAAATTGAACTGGAAATAGGTAAAAAGAGAACTCAGAGCAGGCTTGGAATTTACAATATTAATCCAAATGACCTAACCTAACGGGAAATCATAATAGAAAGTCTGGCCAAAGAAATATCTAGAGAAGATATAGAATATTTATTTTTAATTTAAAAGTCGAGCAAATGAATAACTGACATAGGATTGAGGAGTTGTCTGAATAGAAAACTAGAGCTAAGACTAAGCACAGATTTGATTCTACACTTAGAGAACTCGTCTTAAGTCCAATTTGCAGATGATAGTGTAGTAAAGAAGAGATTAAACTAAGAAACTTGAGCTTAAGAAGGTTTCCAGCTTTACACACAACACTGAAACACTGTCACAGCTAATTTAGATAAATATTGAACAAGATTAAATTCTATACACTCAGATAAACAATAGAACAATCATTGATCAAAACATTTAACAGGTTTTACTTTAGCACATATAGCCATGTCATATAACCCCATTGTAATTTCACCCGAAATACGTTTATTGAGTTGATCCAAACAACAACAAACTAGAGCAAGGATAAAAACCCTTTATTAGAGTTACAAACTGCATTTGCAACCTTAGCTGCCAATATGCCTTCCGATTTGACCAACTGACTGACTAACTAAACTAAGCCAAAGGGAGTACTGAGTTAGTGTCACTATGTGTGTATCCATATCCATATCGATATCCGTATCCTTATCTGTATCCGGTGTAGAGCGTGGGTAAGTTGGACAACTTGGACAACTTGGACAACTTTAGTAACTGGATAGCAGCTGCTGCATTTCCCTTTCTGTAATTGGACACTTTGCATGTGGCACTTAATCAATACATGCGTCCTTCTGTGCTTCTGTCCTTTGTCGTTTGTCCTTTTCTGTCTGTTTCCATAATTTTCAACAGCTTGTTCTAATTTAAATGTGGCCTGGGAAAATGCACAGCACAGCACAGCACAGCTAAGAACTAAGTGTGTTGCATATTGGATTACACAGTTTTTGAGTTGTTGTTGTTGTTGGTGCTGTTGTTGTTGTTGTTGTGGTGCTACCTGTCAGTGAGAGCCTTGAAGCAAACTCACGAACCTGCTCACCAATCAAGCTGGCTGTGTGGCAGCTGCGACAATTCGTGCATATCTTTTTTATATTTTGTATTTTGTTTTTTGTTTTTGTTTTTTTTTGATGCCTCTTCTCACTGTTTATGATTGATCCAATTTCTGCGGGTTTTCGTTTTGCTTACAAACCTGTGAGCAAGCAGCAGCCTCTTAACATTTTTTCCTTTTGTGCTTTTTAGGGCTACCTTTTTTCCAGCTGCCTCAGAAACAGAGACAGCAGCTGTATTTGGCAGCACACACACACAAAGACCAGCTCCAAAGCAGATCCGGCAAAGAAACCAAGCAAACTCTTTTGAGCTGCCTGCTTTTCGCATATCAGCTATTGTCTGTTCTCTCCCAGCTTAGGTAAACAATTTCTATAGGTTGATGTTGTTGATGTTGTTGTTGTTAACATTCTTAAAGGTTTCTGGATTTCATTATTAACTGCGCAATCAGCAAGCAGCAGCTGAGACGCAGTTCCTCCAGCTTATCTAGCAAAGGGATCGTTTCTTTTTATTGATCTTTGAAGATAACTGCGGTTTGCTATTCTTTTATTTAGCTGGCAATTGATTTGGGCTAAGACCTATAAATATGAATACATTTTTAAAAAGTACTTTGATCTTTCAGATATTTTCATATTTATTATATTTTATGGTTAAAATCCTTTAACTCATTTGATCGGATATGTTTTCAATAGAGAAACCTCATTAACTATGTACTTCTCTATCGGCCACTCTAATTGTTTACTGAAACCCCTGGAAACCATAGAAAAAAAATTCCAGAAAATTCCACAGAAACTCAACGAAAATTGGATTGGATTGAGTCCTTGCAGGACTTCTTGGCTAGTTTTTGGGATAGTTGTTCTAAGGTTTCATTGCATTGTCAGCTGTTAATTGGATTTGCTGACAATTGAATTAGTTATGATGCTGAAATATTGATAGGGGTTGCTTCTAAGATATGAAGGCAGATAGCAGCTATTGAATTACAGAGCATTTAATTAGTTGGAGTGATGATCATGATATAATATAAAGGTAGGCACTTACAATCTTAGAAACTAGGCATCACATTTCTTTAACTTAACAACATTATATAGAGGCTTAAATATAAATGGATAGCTTGTACATTATGATGGTAGCTTGATAAGATCTCCAGAGCGGCATTTTGGCTAAGAACCGAGTCAGTTTTCCATAGTAAAGAGGTCTTTTTAAAGGAAATTGTTGATCTCTAAGTACAACTCAGAACTGCATTTTAAACTATATCATTTTGTTTGTCATAGAACTTGAATAGTGTTCGCTTTTTATATCGGTTAAGATCTGTAGGGCTAAAAACCGTTAGAATTTACCCTATTTAATTCAGTTTGCATAATTCACCCTTATTCAAAGAGTGGCCAACAACATAACGATCGATGTGGATTATTCAATTTACTCAACTGAACACCACCTGCCCACTGACTACATACTGCACCCCCTACACCATATATATATAAATATGCATATATCACCCCCGCCATATAGTAGAACACACCCCCTTCTCTCTCTCAACCCGCTTGAGAAACCCATAAAGTCTCGCAAAGACTGAATGAGACTGCCATAAAACAGCAGCAGCAGCAGCAAATATACAACTTCAATTTCAGTCATTCATCTGTCTGCCTTCTCTCTCTCTCTCGCTTCCTCTCTCTCGCTCTGTCTTTCGTTTCGTGTGTTTATCAGCTTTGCGTGTGGCTCTTTCAGTCTGCCTGAATTGCACCTGGCCTGCAATTTGCATTATTTTACCATTTACACATGGCCTTTTGAGCGATCGCTTCGACTTTTGTGAATTCCTTTTTGGCTTGCGGTACACAACTGATCCTGGCAGTAACTGTCCTTACGCTACTTCAACTTCTGTGCTCCACCTCGACTATACCCTTACTCTATCTAGCTCCATTCGATTTGTAGTCTACTTTTACTTTACTTTTACCTTTACCCATTCTTTAGGGAATAAAAACATTACCTTTGCTCTACCTTTGCCCAACATCTATTAATATATATATTTACTCTTTATATATACTCTAGAGATATACTCTACCTATATACTCTAGAGAGTGTGTATTCTATTTCTACCATTACTTTAAACTACAATAAATCCATCGAATCTGCAGCTCTAATCTTGAGTGTAAATCTAGAATACTTTACCATTTTACTTTATTTATTGTCAAAGAGTGAAAAATCTATTTTTAAAATACCTTTAGTCTACTTCTACAAATTCATACTATTAATCTATATCTTCTCTAACTTTACTCTTAAGGGTTGTAATCTATTTTCTCATTTTATGGACCATCTCTGTTTTACTTTTATTTTAGCAATACTCAAGAGAGTTTGGACTCTTTGTCTACACTACCTTCAGACTACATTTGCAACTATATAATATCAGTCTATCCTTTCTCTAGCTCTATTCTAAAGTCCACCTCTTCTATACCATTTCTTTCTGTATATTCTCGCGAGTAACTCTCTCTCTCTCTTTTACGCAACTTCTACTCCAATCTACTATATGCATTTATCACTAAACTAAAGAGTATAGGCTCTATCTATACTCTAACTCAACTCCATTTCTACTCGAACCTTTTTTCTACTACTACTACTACTACTACTCTATAATGACTCTCCCTCACCCGCTCTCCCTCCCTCTCTCTCTCTCTCTCTCTCTCTCTGTGTCACCTTTGTCCCCTTCTCTAATTCTAAGCAGCTGTCATTGTTGTTATGCCGCGTGCCTAATGTCATGTTTGGCTTATACATATTTTATTTTATTTTATTTTCGGTTTTTTTTTTTTTTTTTGGTTATTTGTTCGTTTCTGTCTCCTTCGCTATGCTTTGCAGGCGTTCGATAAGGAGGACGGCGCGTGGCCAAACGGGTTTGCCGCCTGGACGGAAAGCGCCTACCTAAAACATAACCGTATCCTCCAACCACGCCCCGAGCCCTTTTTTCGATGGGTCTGGTTTTTTGCTGTTGTTGTTGCATTTTCGTGGCAGCTGCTGGGCGCAATTTTCGGCAGGTGCACGCAAAGAAATACAAAATATTATTGATACAAGGAATGCCGTGAACCAGCAACCTTTCCCCTTCCCGCTCTCGCGGTAATGAATATGCCACGACGCGACAGACCCAAAGTCAACTTAAATTTTATGATATTTCTTGCACCTTTCAATCTGAGGACGCTCATTAGTGGTCAGAGTGATCGGAGTGTGGTCACTTCTTTGGGGCGTAGCACAACTTTAGTCAGCACATTTGGTTATTTTATTTTTTTTTTGCTGTTTGTGGTTATATGCTCCAGTTGTAATTCATTGGGCAGGACCTGAACAGAACTGCATTTCACACGAAACTCTTCCGGGCTTGAGCAGCTCCTGCATATTTTACATTCAGGTTGAAAATATAATAATGTTAATTATATAATTATATAAGTGGGCAACTGGGCTAAGCAGCCAAGAGGCTGGTTTGTTAATAATAACAGCTTTCTGTTGGCAGAAGCAGCAGCAACAAACCATTAATTTGTTCAAACATTTTGCATTTTTAAATTTGGCGCGCTCTGTTAAATGTTAATTTTTGTAATGTTAGCCGATTGAAATTTAACATTTCTTATATTTGCGTTAACAGCGTTCGCTTTGTGCAGCGCTCTTTCTTTCTTTCTCTCTCTCTCTCTCTCTCGCTCTCTGTCTCTACATAGGACGAAGGAAATTTATATATATATATTTTTTTCCAGTTCTCCATTTCTTTAACAACATCTCTGCAGCAACATCTGCTTAACAGCAACATTTGTTTAGCAACAACTAGCTTTTTTCCCTTTAAGCCCGTTATTCTCTTTATCTTTCTATATATATCTCTCATATATCTTAAGATTTCTCTGTCACATCTAAGCACCTGGATTAATCTTCTCTCTTGCTCTGTCTCTTTGTTTGCTTACAGCCGTTGAATGAGGATAAATTTCTGTGCTTTAGCTGCAACAATTGGCTCATCAATTGGCACTCGCTGCAGGCGCTCAACAGCAACGATGCGGAGAGTCCGAGTCGCAGTCAGAGTCCTTCGCATCTGGGCAATAATAGTAGCGCAGGTGCCTTGGTTCAGCAACAGCAGCCAAAGGATCAACCATTAAAAGCAGCCAAATTGAGACCAGTGGCGCAAGTGCGTCCACAACCACAACCACAGCAGCAGCAGCAACAACAGCAGCAGTCACAGATCCAACTCCCCTCCACCCCGCTAGCTGGACAGTCTGCGCCCGCTATGAGCTACAATAAGCGAGGATTCACTGCATCCTCCACAGCCGCCGTCTCCGGCGCCATGCGCAAAATGCTGCGTCATTGCAGCAGTTGCAGTGCGCCAATGGTGCTGCGTCTGCTATCCTTCAAGCCGGCCCAGACGCTGGCCAAGCTGGCCACGCGCCGGAGTAACAGTCAGTGTCGTAGGTGCCGCGAGAGCGAGATAAGCAAATGGCGTCGCATGCATCGACGCAGTCTGCGCAAAGTGGCGCAATTGCAACGGGAGCTGAGCAAGCAAATTCTTGCCAAGGATCAGCAGCAACAACAACAACAGGCAGCAACACTAGTCAACTACCAAAGATTGCCGGCGCCGCGTGTCGATGGCAAAGTGGTGGCCATGTTTCGTCGCTTGGGCACCACGCTCAGCAGCGAGCAGCCGTCTGCACCGGAAACGGAAGTGGAAGTGGAAAAACCCACCACGATGCGCCCGTTGCGCATCATGAGTCCCGCCAAGCAGCGTCCACGCTGGCCGCGCAATCTGGACGAGGATGAAATACTCCTGGAATTTGATAGCGTCATTACGGAAGTGCTGCCAGCGCCAGCAGCGCGTCGACGTCTACGCTATCAGCTTACCAGCAGCAGCAGCAGCAACAGCAGCAGCAGCAGCGAACAGAAGCAGGCAGCAGCGGAAGCGGAAGCGGATGTGGTGAGAAACCACAAAGGAGTTACACACCACACAGCAACAGCAGCAACAACTCTCTCAGGGCTGCAGTTGCCACAGGGACTGAGCATTACCTTAATCTGAATCGGAAGCGTATGCAACAATAAAAACAACACACACACACAGCATATAGTCAAATTGAAAGCAAAAAAACAAAACAAAATCTTCATTATGTAGTCTTAGCATAAATATAATTTATTGGGTACCTCGAGCAAAAGTTTAATTGTTAGTCAAAAGTAGCTGCAAAAAACACAAGACCTAAGAATGTTAAGTTATAATTAATATATATTGTATATTATACATAATTAGTAAACAAAACGCCCACTGTCCCGCACCCTTTCCCCTTCCCCGGTGAGTAAATCGCGTTATTCCCGTAGTTGAATTTGTTTGCATTTGCCAATGTTATTGCTCCAAAAAAACAAAGTAAAAGTATTTAATAACAAAAAATAATTATGAATAAAAATAACTAGCACAACTACAAAATAATCACAAGAAATCAAACGCATTTTAAATTGAAAGTTGATAATTAATGGATTTGATTTGCATTTTAAAAATGTTAAGCGCGCATCGGCTGCACAACGTTGCGTTCGTTCGAGTTGCCAACCAGTGCAATTATACATGGAGTTAACAGATGTCAACTCGACATATCGATAGCGCACACACACTGCCGATATATCGATACCTTCGACATGGCTTGCACATATTTTTTTGCTTCTCTCAGTCTTTCAGTCTTCTTTTCGTTTTTCTTGCGCATGGTTCGTTGTTGTTTGCGAGTCTTGGCATTTTTGGCATTAAAACGCGCTCTCCGCGCTTGTTAAACCAACAAAAAAAAAACTCATTCTGTTCTGCAAAGTGCAGCGTGCTTCGCTGGTAATTACGACCAACAAAAAAATAAATACAACAATATTCATAATTTCTGTTACGTGCTTGCAAACATGTGAATGCCAAAAAATAAGAATTAAAAAAATACAAACAAGAAGTTGTTGAAAGCGAGTTGACATTGAACAGCGCGTGTGTGTGTTGAGTGAGTTTGTGTGTGCGAAATTCTTTTGTGTTTATTCTTATAAAAATTCGCGCAAAATAATAATTGCAAAGGCGAAGCAATAATACAATAAACAGCAAAAGCAGCTTTTAGCGGCCGCATCTCGGTTTGCGCGTGCTTTTCGATTTTTCATTAATTGTTGCACATCGCATAAAAATCAATAAAAATTCTAATTTGTGTTGTTGCTGCTTTTATTGGTGTTGTTGTCGCGCCAGGAGTCAGTTTTTGTCGCCGTCGTCAAGCGTTTCCGTCAACAAGCAGCTCGCTCGCTCGTGTTTTATTTTCGTGTTATCTGGCTTAAAGCCATTTTTTGTAATACAAATTTACATTTGACGCCTTGTTTATTTTCTCTTTATCATACTATTATTCAAGGAGGAAGCTTTTGTAAAGCTGCTGCATTTGAAACAACAACAATAAGAACGAGTGGAGAATTCACCACTGGAAAAGGAAGGTAAGCAAAAGCAAAATTAAGAGCGAATTAAAAATGGCGCTAGGGCAAACTGTAAATTTGTTTTTTTTTTTATTATTATTATGTATTTGAAAAGTTTCAATAATCGAAAGTGTGTGTATTTGTGTTCTCGCTCGCACACACACACACACTCGCACGTATTGGGTATTGTATAACGGTTCATTGCACTGTGCAATTTGCTTTGTTGTTGTTGTTGCTGCTGTCTCCATTTTGATATACTTCCTTCCAGCTGCTGCTGCGTCAGCTACGTCTGTACCGTTATACGGGTTTGTGACTCAAACAAATGAACTTGTTGTTGCAATTTTTTTTTCGTTAATTTGCCTTATTTGGCATAGCCCGCAATTTGTTTTGTCTCAAATTTGCCGTAATTAAAAATCAAATTGATTTTTCCGTTTGCCAACAAAAATACACACAAAAAAAAACAAGCAATCAAATTGTCAGTTAGCAACAACTACGATTGCTGCAACAATGAAAAAGCAATTTTCGTATTAAGAAGATAAAAAAAAACTCAGTCAAGGCATTGTCTGTCCATTGTTGTTGTTTTTGCTGCTTGCCACACGTTTGTGCCTCATGTTGTTGTTGTTGCTGTGTGTTGCAACAATGAGCATGGCTAATTTTCGTTTTAACAATTGTTAAGTACTCGACTCTTTAGCTTTGGCCGTTGTTGATCAAACGGTTTTTCTTGTCGTTGGCCATAACTATAACAACAACAACCGTAAAAAACAACGACAACAAAGAAAAAGAAGATGCAAAAAAAATGTTTATTTTTGTTTCGTGCTTGATTCATTTGCGTGGCGCTTAAGCATTAACCAACACTATGCCAACCTCCCAAACAACAAATATAACCAATAAAACTAATAGCATTGTATTTGTTGATTTTCTTGTTTATTTACCCTTTTTCTGCTCTTTCGCTACTAAATTGGTCAATTTCTAAGCATTTTGTACTTGTGTTTAGATTAGCCAACATTAAGTTTAAGCACCCAAATGAGATCAATTTCGTTTTGGGTGAAAAAAAGTCCACATAAAAATACCTTGGTCTGTAGTTAAAGTGATAATCATTTTGTTTAATAGGTATATTAATGAGCTGACTAGTTGTTTGCTTTCAAGCTAATCTAATAAGGAATCAACTTGACTGAAATTTTAAACTTCCCAGATTTGTAAGGCAATCTATTTTTATTTAAATAGTTTATATATAAAAAGTTATTTCCCATACCGGGAATCGAACCCGGGCCTTCTGGGTGAAAGCCAGATATCCTAGCCACTAGACCATATGGGATTAAATAGTTGCAAAATAAATGATAATATCTAGATGCATTTCCAAGATATACACTTTAAATAAACGCACCCACTTAAAAATGATCACAAAAATAGATCAAGACCTAAAGATTCTAACTGCTCTTTCAAAATGAAGAAGTATTGAATATCCCATATTGTCTAGTGGTTAGGATATCCGGCTCTCACCCGGAAGGCCCGGGTTCAATTCCCGGTATGGGAAATCATTGTTGAGGATTTATGAATATTTTTATTGCACTTAATTTATTGTCATTTTGATTACTTACACTTGTCCCTTTAAGGGGTCTTCTTCTTGATTAATGCATCATTAATCAGCTAATTTTGGATGACTCTTGAAACGTTTCCTCAATACAGAGTCAAAAATCTTGTTGGCCACTTATTGTTGACCCCTCCTCGGCTTGAGGCCTACTTTATATTGAAGTGTGTTTACTTTTGTGTTCTTTTTTAATGAATATCAGCTGAAAATTGCCGCCACTCATGATCCGGCTCAATAAACCTTTGCTTGTTTTTGCTCTTGCTTTACCAGCAACTGCAACTCAATTTCCAGCTGAAAAAAAGAAATATAGTAATAAAACGGTTAATTCAACAAAAGCGTGGCAAGCAGGGCCTTTTGTAATTGTTGCAGCAGTTGATGTTGTTGTTAGACCGCCCACTTTTTGATGCCTGCCACTTTCGCAGCAATTGAAACTTTATTTGTCTTTTGGATTTGGCTTTTATTTTGTATGCCATCATCAACATCATCATCTCAGACAGTCAGACGTACACACATTAGAAGCGCGTGTGAGACGATATACGATTGAGCAAGACGCAAAGAGAATAAAACAGCAACAACAACAAAAAACCAGGCACAGCATACAAATTAACATTTTTATAGTGCTAGGCAACAGTCAAAGAAAGCCAAGCCCCGAGAATCATCGACGAGAGCAGCAACAATAAAGAAACATTCAGTTGTTTTTTTTTTCTTTCTTTTTTGTTTCTCATTTTTAACGCCAACGCTAACACGGGCTGCGTTTTGTTGGTTTTTTGTTAAACCAGTTGAGTAGAAGAACAAAAGAGCAGCAACAACAACAGCAAACAGCTGCCATCACCCTCGCTCTTCTAGCTATGCTGACTGCATATTAAACTTCTTTTTTTTTTGTTTGCTAACTGCTGCGCCGTCCTCGTCAAAGCAAATTTTTATTTGTTTGTGTAAAGCTTTTGTTTGTTTTGCTTTTGGTTTGAGTTTCATTCGCAGTCGTCCTACAGGCAGGCGCAGTCGTCATCACTACAACGACGTTTGAAGTGCGCCGTCCATTTTATATTATTTCTTTTTTAATGCTATGCTCAAGGGCGCCTAATCAGCAACTAAGCAATTTCCTTAGGCGCATTTTGTACCTCAATATAAAAAATGTGCCTAAATTACAGTGCACTTTCCACAACAATACTTTTCTTTCATTTCCACTGCATATCTAAAGTCAGAGTAAAACCAATTTGTGCTATATAATTATTTTAACATCGGTGTTTCATGTACATTGGCATTTCGTTACAACAAGCATGAATGTATCCGTTTCGTTTTCACCACGGACACCAATCAATTTGATATGCCTTGGGCCAAAGCGCTTAATGTAAAACCCCCGTTTCATTTCCACTGCGTACCGCTCCAAGTAGGGAACTTTTAACCTCTCTGTTTCATTTCCGTTGGAATTTCATTACAGCAAGTAGGAATGTATCTGTTTCGTTTTCACCACAGACACTAATCAATTTGATATGCATTGGGCCCAAGCGCTTAATTACTCACAGATGCACTTTCCATTGCCAAAACTTCGTTTCACTTCCATTGCGTACCGCCACGAGTCGGAATCCAATCAATTTGAAGTGCCACAAGCGCAAGCGCTTAATTACCAAAACGATGTTAGCTGTGCAGTTTTCATAGTAAAATAAAAAGTGCTTTTTATTTTTCCGCCCGCTTGCTATTGGCTTGGTTACTGTGACTTCTGAAGCGTGTGACCGGAGGTGAAATTTCAATTTATTTTTGTTGTATTTTTTTTTTTTTTTGCATTATTATTTTGGCTTAGCCAAAGCAGGCGCTACAGCAACTACGACGCTGTCAAGCTGTCTAAAACTGGCGATAAATGTGCGCAGATAGTTTTTGGCGCAGTTTGGTCGCGTTTGCAATATAAATTCGCATTCGATGCTAGCTGCTGCACAAACTGGGAGTGGGTCACACAGCTGCAGCTGATGTCGATTATAGGGATGCGGAAATTTTTTTTTTTTTAACCCACAGACACACAAAAACTCAGATGCAGTCTTGAGTCTTGGAAAGACTCCCAGACCGGTTGGCGCGTTTTTTCTTTCGCTTCGCTCGTTTCGTTTATTCGTTCGATTCTTTTGCTTAAAGCGTAAATATTTCAATTTATTTATTGGTCATGCGTCTTGGCAGCGATTCCACTTTCTACCCGCAAGTCTGGCAGATGTATCTCCTCGCCACATGTGTCGTGTTGTCTGTCGTCTGCTCTTGACCAGAGTCCGGATTCAAGGCACGCAAGTCACTAAGACAAAAACTGTGTCAACGGCCTTTGACTTTGAGTGCGGGCCCTTCTTGGGGACCGACAGTGGGCGTGTTTCGTCTTCTTCAGCCCAGTCTTTTCATATGTGGTTTTTCACGAACATGAAAATAAAATGAGTGAAAACGATTTGCACTTTAAATTTTTTTTTTTCGTATATATGTTTTTCTGTTTGTTTGCGCAAACAAAAGGCAAAGAGGTGTGTACGACAATTTTAACTGCAGGCCATGCATGACCCGTGTGTATTATTCCCCCCAAAGGGGTGGGCGGGCTGTTGCCTAGGGGAGAGTGGTAATGGGGGGTACTAGGCTTGGATAGTTGTTGTCTGATTGCCATGCTAAATGGCTGTGGAGAAAACTACTATGGCAACGGCAACAGCTCAATACCCAATAGTCCCATAAAAATAAACCACGCTACGCTGTTTTTGTTTGAGATTCTTAACTAAAAGATACCCTCTAAAAACTACTCAGAAAACTGAGGAAAAGAAAGAAATTTGTAAACTACATCGATCAAGTACTTAAATTTTCTGTATTGCAATAGAATTCTTATCAGTTTAAGTAGGTTGCCCATCTCAAATATCTATTTTCTTCACTGAGAGGTGGCCTTGACTAAATGAAGATTGATTGCAGATAAGTTTATGATATTCTTCAGTTCAAAACCTGATAATGGAGGTCAATATTGGATTACTTGAAGAGTACTTGGAGGTATTTCCAATTCAGAACCTGTTACAGTAGTTTTCCCATCTCAAATACCTATTTTTGTATATATACACGCCCTCTATTTACGTGCGTGCAGGGTATTCAAGAAAGAAAAATAAAAATTGTTGCCTGTCGAAATGAAATGTACACGTTTCTAGCTTGCTGCTGCACCTCACGACAAGTCAAACAGTTTTGGACCCGCCATCGCAGTTAAAGTCAAAGTCGAAGTCGAAATCGGAGACGTTGACTAAACGAAGAAGAAGCGAAGTGCGTGAGTATATTTAATGGATTGATTGTCTGCCTGCCAGCCTGTAGAGGAGAAGTTAGCATGCTAATTGGGTGGTTGTCTTCTTCTTGTTGTCTACGTGTGTGTTGTGTGTAAAACGACGGGGTGCACTTAAACACTTCACTCTAACCATAAATAGGGTTCATTGAAGTTCACTTTCGCTCCAGGGCAATGATTGGACTTTAAAGGTCAGCGAGCATGATAGCTTGGCTCATTAAGATAATAGCTAAAGAATAATTTTATGGTGCCTTTGAGGCAAGTAAATAGACAAAGGTTGCTCGAACTGAGGGTTATTACATTTACAAGATATGGGATATGTAAATAATGCTCAAAGTGTTTTTGAGAATTAATGCAAAAGCTTATTTAAAACAAATGATTAAAAAATAGATTCCCATACCGGGAATCGAACCCGGGCCTTCTGGGTGAAAGCCAGATATCCTAGCCACTAGACCATATGGGACATTGAATCCAGGTCCGTTTGCATTTACAAACACACTACATTTTCATAGTGTCAATGTACAGTTAATTTTAGATGAATTTAAATATATCAACTATTTAATGTCTACTTTCATAAATATATTATATATGCATATATTTTTAACATCAGATGAGCTACTTAATAGCTAATAGTTTTCTTTTTAATCGAGCATCAGGTCTAATATTTTACATACATTTGTCTTCATCAGCATTACTTATGGGTTGAAATATGTGTATACACATTTAATACTCACTTTTAAGTACTCATCTAAAGCGCATCCGCTTGCAATTTGTCAGTAGAGACGGTTTTGTATAAAAAGTAGTCACTTTTTACAGTATCATCATCAAGTGTAGCTTAAAGTGAAATTCAAAGTAAATATCTTGATTGCCGAGCCATTGTATCTACTACCTAACTCAAATGCCTTATCCATTTTGGATCGTCATTTTCTGTTTGACCATTGATGATTACTTGCACTCCCCTCCCCTGCACTCTTCTCCCGACTCCTCAGCGCCTACTCATGATTTTTTTATTAATTACCAAACGAGTATTTTTTGATCTTTGGGGCTACGGTTATCGTGGTCGGTGCTTTTTTTCCTCTTATTTTTATGTTAGCTCGTGTAAGATAAATTGAATGAATCTTCGCTCTCGGCTCTGCACTTGAAACGCATATAAAAATTGTTGAGTTGTCAGCGTCATTGAAACTGTGGATTCATAACATGCATTTGCCTTCATCTCCCTCTGTCCCAAACGAGTCAGATGTCTTCCTGCCTTTACCGTTGCAACTGTTTTTTGTGCTGCTAATGCAGTGAAAAACTTGTAAATTTCATTTAATTTAGTGATGAATCAATCATCATTGCGTCTGCGCGGTCTTAGCTATTTAAATGAACCGGTTCCAACTCTAATGAGCGAGGCACTTGTCTTCCATCTATACGCGCTGCAGCCAAAACACTTTTATGACGGGGCACTCAGTCAGCTCATCTCTGTAAGGTAGGGTTTAGTTTTCTCCATGGGTATATTGTGAGAAAGTCCGTTAAAGATTGCCTATGTATTACACGAGTCTCAACTCTTGAATTGAATTTATTAATCGTATTGGATACACTATGTAAATTATTAATGGGCGTTACATGAAGCGCCAGGTTTTAATAATGAAACCGTTGTGAGCTTTGCCAGTGTTAAAAAAGGGCACAACAAATGCTTAATCTTTTAAGTTGAAAGAGTTTGAGACTTGAGATTCGAATTGGGTCTTATTTCTTGACCAAGAAAACGGGTTCGTTTTCCAAGAAACCATAAAACACGATTATTTCCACATTGAAGATAAAAAAAAAGTGGAGTGTGCACAAGCGGCTTGATGATGTCACTGAAATTTTACCACACTTGAGTGCTTTAATATTAAAAGAAATGCTAGAATTGCAGTCTAGATCTATAATAATCATATATCATTTAGCATTGCAACTTGAGTGCATTCATATTTCAAGGGTCTCTAGTCTCTAGCTATTCTATCCCTCCCTCTCTCTGTCTCTTGCCTCATTAGCAAAACTGGCTCATAATCTCGCTTATGTATCATAACTGTTTAATTAGATGAAAACCAGTTGCAATTACGCAAATGAAACCTCAAATTGCAAAACTCGATTGTTTCACACTTAAGAATAGATGTGAATGTTATTTCTGACTAGGTCCAGTTTGCAGTGAAGGTCTTTAATATATATATATATATATATTAATAATACCTATTAGCTAGACGACTAGACATTAATTAAATTAAAATAAATATTCCACTGAATAGGTTCTTCTTTACCCAAAACGTGTATGATTAAATATGTTTCGCTTATGCTTTGCCCATTGTTCTGGTTAAGCTATTTATTTAATTTGCCAATCCTAAATATTTAACTCTTTTGCGTCTCTTTGCCCTGCGCCGCTCCTCTCTGTGTTTTTGATACACTTTGCAAGTCATTTTAGGTTTTTTATTTTCGTGTGTTTCTTTTGCATGTTTGCCAAATCTTTTATCATTGTGTCATGTCCAATGTCGCGAGCAAGCAGCACAAAAGAGTTGTGATGAGAGGGAGAGACATGAAGTTTCTGGTTTTTGGCTTTAATCGCTCATTTCGTTCAAGGCGAGATGTGCGCGTGTGCTGAGAGACAAATGGAAATGAAACACAGCGAAGCGAATGCAATTAGCTTAAGTACTTTCGTTAAATAGCACTTACCAACACTGGCGGCGCTGCAATGAGACAAATGGCAAATGGCAGTGCTGCAAACACTTTCAATACTCTCCTTGTTGACTTGACGTGCGAACGAACATTGCAAATTGTAAATTGTTCGGTTTAGTCATTACTTTATAATTACCACTGTTTTTTTTCTTATTTTTTTGCGATCGCGCGACTTGCAATTACTTTTCAATTATACTACATTTATTACCATCATTCAACCAACATCATCATCATCGTCTTTTTAATGCTGTTTTTGGCTTTTGTTTTTCTTTTTTTTATGATTGCTGCTTCATTCAATTAAACTAATTGCTTTGAAAATTTAGTTCGTTTTCTTCTTGAGAAAACTTGTTGAACATTGAAATTGATCACTCACTTTTCAGCGAGCGGGTGAGCCTGTTCAACTTTCATTTTGCTTTATGGGCCTAATCGTGACTATTTATAATAATTACCATCACTTCTAACAAACAAATGAGGAAAAACACACAAAATGTGAAGTAATAAAAACACAGCTCGTCTTATGGCTTGTCATTTTTTTCTACTTCGCTACTTCTGTTTTTTTTTTCTCTCTTTATTTTCGCTGTTGCGCGTGAGCGGGCAAAAAGTTCAGACGCCGAGTCAGATGCTGAACTGACCAAGCTACTGACCAAGCCAAAAACCGCAGCAACAACAACACGTTGCTGATTGGCTGAGCAACAAGCTGAGAGAAGTCAAGTCGCAAGTCGACGCCTGTGCGCTTGCCTAGTTGACCCCAAAAATGTTAGTTGTAGTAGTTAACTGCCAGTTGAAATCATTTGTACAATGTGCACCCAGACGATGGATGGGTTGACTGAAATGTGAGTGAAAGGTCCAACAAAAAGTGTGCAAAGGTGCCAGCTAAAATGGTTAATTTTCTGCAAACCTAATTTCTTCGAATTTCCCATCTTTAGAAGAAAGCAATTAGGAGCATATATGGTATATATTTATATCTATTTTTGATCAGCCGTCTGGTTTTCTGTCTAAAGGAGCAGATTTCTGAGACTATTAAGACTAGTTTCAGTTATTTATTTATGTAATAGAATTATTTATTATTAGTTCAAGTACCCTTCCAAAACTTTGACGTCCCAAAACCGAAACAATAATTTCAAAAATGTTTCAAATATTTATTTTCAATGTAAATTTTTTAAATTCCTTAAGAAGTCTTGAAGCTCCCAAAAAGAAGACTATCAGATCTGGAGTTCTTAAATTTGAAATATGAGTTCTTGTATGTTTTCCATGTAAGTTTTCCCTAGTCATACCCTTATAATACTTTAAGGTAACTTTTAGTAACTGAAGTTAAACGTCAAAAAGAATAGCTGATGATTTATTATCTTAAGCTTTGGGTTCCTCTATCTCACGGCTATTATAAAGCCTGCTGGAGACGAGCTGCTTTTTGCTTCTTTGTTTTTTTTGTCGCTGTGGTTTTCCACTACACTTGTTCGTTGGACTCTTTCAACATATCAAATTGCCAAACTCCCCAACCCTCCCCTCCCCTTCCTCCTCTTTAGACATTAACACGGCTGTCAGCGTGTTGTATTTTTTATGAGCCAACCGTTTTTTTTTTTTTGAGTTTCATTCTTTTTTTTAGTGTCTGTGGTTTATCTAATTGGGAAATTATGTTGCTACCACTATCTAGATAGAAATGATATGATATTTAACCCACAGCCAAAGTACGTGCTACAAATTGTGCTGCCAGCTTGAACCTTTTTTATAGAGCTGGCCACAACAAAAAAACAGAGGAACGGATAAACATTGGCTACTTTCGCCTCTAAAAATATGTTGGCTGTGCCACTGATTTATGTAGTTGTTGCATATAGTTTATAGTGCATACGAATAATTTGGCTGTTTGACGAGCGGCTTTCTGGTCATGATGAAGTTTTTTTTAACAACTAATCACATGTTGCCCAAATGTCTGGTTGGAGTTGTGGAGTTTGCGGTTTGTTGTCCAGCTCGGCGCTTTAATAACTTCATTGTCAATGCAACAAACGGCTGCACACAACAACAACAGATATATATTTAACCATACAGTGTGTGTATACCCTGTAATTACGAACGAAACTTGAAATGTGATAAACCAGTCGAAATCGATTGTCGAGAGAGCTCGACCGTAGCTTATCATAGCAAGCTTGCTGATATTAGCTTGTTCAGTATGAAAATTCCTGATTAAGGTAAATAGATTTTGATATACGTGAATTTATTTAGAAATTTTGAAGTCTACAGATTTTATAGTACCAAGTCTCCTTTATCTAGACAGATGGATCTCTCTGTTAAGAAAATATACATTTTATGGAGTCGCAAAGTCTATCTTTTACTTGCTTTTACACAACTTCACTTAACACTTTTTAATGAGTATAAAAGTAAAAGCTAAGCAAAGGTTTATTAATCGATTCAAGCATGGCAAAAACACCGCTTAAGTACAAAGTGTGCAGCTAATATACCCCATCCACTATAAAGTAGAGTATGTGCCTGCAAACAGTAGTTGTGAATGTTACCAAAACAACAACAACAACAACAATAGCAATAATAGCAACAGCCAACAAACGTAAAACAAAGAGTGCAACAGCGCTTGACTTCTTTTCTAAACGCTTATTGTGCATGCTCAGCCTGAGGCCGGATTCGAGTCGAGTCGAGTTGAGTGGTTTGGATTGGATTGGAGCTGATCTAGATGCGGATACGTTGTGGCCACCAGCACCACAACAACAAAGATGATGACGCTACTGGCCAGTCAGTCTAGTGGTGTGGCGCTGTCCACACAGTAGTCTTTGCGATGATATCGTGATCGTGAACGTCAGCGCCCGGCAGATTTATTGAGAGAGTGCGCTGCAAGGAAAAAGAGTTTTGTGCTTTTTTTTATTTTCATTTTAGTTACTGGTAACGATTTCACAAATCAGAAAACGCTATAAAAAAATGTCTTCATTGAGATCATCAGCCGCCTGACTGGCTGACAGACTGAGTGACTGAGTTACGGGTTGATCTTTAAGCTACAGGTTTTATGATCGCATTGCTTGTTGTGCGATTGATGGTGGGTAGTTTTTTATATGACCGCCACACATAAGCGACTCACATCTTGGCTGACAAAGCTGCCTTTGCCTTATTTAGTTCTTGGCTGTATTTTGTTTTATTTTCGTTTTTTTTATATTTTATTTTTAGGATTTATGGGTGCATGACTCTCTCAACTCGGCATCGTCATCATTACACCCGCACAATCACCTCCCTTTCACCAACCTTGATTAGATTAGATCAGAGAGAACAGAGAGAGCGAGAGAGAGAAAGAGAGAGAGAGAGCAAATATAAAAGAAAACCGTATGCTTGAACTTTGCACCAGTCCAAAATCATTTATCAACTGCAGATGAAGATAAAAAAAAGTGCTGAAATTTCTTGGAAGCTTATGGCTTTTAGCTTGAATTTTCTACACAAAAATTAATTAAACAGTCACAGCAACGTATAATTAATCAATGAACTTGAGTAACTCTTTTGATTAAAGTGGCGTGATTTATGTGAGCTCAACACTCAACAAAGAATCACTGATTTCTTACTCAATTCAACCCAACTCGGCTTAATCATAGAGTTTTTATCTTTAGCTTTCAAATAGCAATGCATTTCAAAAAGTTGAACTACAAATGCCGTGCTGGTTGCATTGTCTGATGACAAAGCCAATGGACAACTGACAACTGCCCTTAATCAGGGCGTGTCACTTTAACTGCCATTGAAAGCTCGGCTAAATCCCCAGTGTAATGCCGCAGGCAATCTCCCACTCCCCGCCCCATTATGTTCGCAACATAACACACATACGCTGAGCGAAAAGATCTAGTGAGTCGGAAATTTAAAGTAGTTTGGTGCCTTTGTACTTAAGACGTCAAAAGTGAGTTTAGGATAAGTTTTGTACCAATCAAAGTAATTTTAAGTTTTTTGGGGAGTATAATTTTAGTATGTGTTCTGGGCTAAAATATCCAATCACTTTTGACCAAGTTGTATGGCAATGGAATATGTTGTCCGTCCCTTCAGGCAATTTTTGGCCATATCTTTTGATCATGAATAAGAAGTCAGAATTACGTTTTCAAAATTAAATGTTTCTCGCCATGTAAACCCAACCCAGAAGAACATTTACACAAAAAAAAGAACGAAAAAAACCACACAAAAATTACACAGGCAACATTTCGAAATTTACATTGAATTGATTTAATTTATGCGCCGAAATGCTGAAATTCAACTCAACTGAACTGAAATGCTCTGCGGCGAGTTGATTAGAAACAGTGCACAACTGTTCTCCTCTATTCCACCACCCCCTCTCCCCCGCAAACTCCCTCCCACCAACATAATAGAGAAACCCCCTGCTTAGAGATAGGAGTGCTTAGATATGCTATTATTACAAAAGTTCCAAAACGGAACATAGATAGACATATATATATATATATATATATATTGAGGCAATTGCCAGCTGCTTACAAGCGCGATGAATCAGCATTTGTTGTTGTTTTACAGGCAGCAGAAAAAGAAAATAAGGCAGAAAAAAGAGCTCCATACATGGACCCTTTGTATTTATCTTTTGGTTTTCCATATCACACAGAAATAGATGCATTCCCACGCCCACGTGCCTATTTCTAGGTCTCTCTCCCCCTCCCCACTTCCCATCTGGTAGATTTTTACTATTACTACTATTATTATTATTATTATTATGCTTGCTCTTGATGGCACTGCATTCATTGTTGTTGTTGCTGTTGCTTTTGTCAGATTGTGCAATTTGGCGCTTTCCACATTTGTGCTTACCATTTTTATTGTTTTTTTTTTCTTTTCCTCTTCGTCTCTCTGTTTATACCCTGAACCCATTGAAAATGGGTAAAAAGGGTATAATGGTTTTGTGCAAATGTATGTAACAGGCAGAAGGAAGCATCTCCGACCCCACAAAGTATATATATTCTTGATCAGGATCAATAGTCGAGTCGATATAGCCATGTCCGTCTGTCCGTCCGTCTGTATGAACACGCAGATCTCAGGAACTGTAAGAGCTAGAGACTTCAAATTTGGAATATAGGTTCTCGTATACCAGGCGCAGTACAAGTTTGCGTTATTTTTTCGATAACTGCCTTCGTTTGTCAATTATCGATAAATTAAATTTCCGATAGCAATAAATGCCACAATTTTAAAGGCAGAATCACGAATAAGAAACACCCAAGTTATAGTCGAAAAAGTATTCTCATATTGATCTTATTTCTATCAGCAGCCGCAAGCATTTTTTGTATGCATAAATATGCGAGCGCATGTGTGTAGCCCCGCTACCTACGATTGCGTGTTTCACGTGTTAGTGTAAATCTTTTTAAAGGGGAATTTGCCAATAATAGAATATATATAATAACTGGGTTCAGGGTATACCGTAGTCGAGTTTACTCGACTACAGCACTCTTACTTGTTTATGATAGGAATGGTGTGGGGTGGGGGTGAGGTGTATTCCACTTTCCATTGCAATTTGTGCTGCTTTGTGTAGCATTAATTTGTGTTATTTTAGGCTTCTGCTCTCTTTTGTAATTGTTGCCACTTACCGTCGTTCCAATTCCGGCTGTTTCACTCGCCAAAAAAAAACCGTTTGTTTGTGTTGAGGTGAGTGCCGTTAGTTTGATTGTTGTTGTTATTTCTCCTGCAACATTAATGGCGCTCAATTTTGCTTATCCATTTTTCGGTTTGGCTTATACCCTGTACAGCATTGCTTATGGGATTTAACAGACTTAACATTCATCAATGTCTATAAAATATTTGTTGATCTAATTTCTAAAAACAACAGCCAATTTAGTAATTTCTTTTAATTACCTATAATTTGATTAATGGGTATCTATCCGTCGAGACAGCCAAACCTGTGAGCATGCTCTCACTTGGCTCATATGTATTTAATGTGGGTATATATATTTATATTTTCTTTTAATATATTTTCAATTTTCCGCAATACTAAAAATAGTCGCACACAAGCACAGGCGTAATCACGCCTACATTCTGTTATGTACATAAAGTGTACAATTTATACACTTTGCAAATTTTGCACAACATTTTCATTGGGCATCATCATCATCACCACCTGCTGTTAACTTGGCACAGTGCTTAATGCAAACAATATGGGCATGGAATGAGGCAGGTCATGATTATAAATAAACCAGAAAAAAGTACGAAATTAAAAATGCTTGGCTGTAAAAAACAATAGAACTTTGCCGACATAAAACTAAAGATATGTTCGCAAAAAAACTAAAATAAAAAGCGATTCGCATTTACAATTTAAAAGTTACGCACAAATTTCCGAACTGTTTGCTGTAACTTGCACCACTGTGCGACGGCGTCAACGACTCGCCGAGCGGTTGCTGCCCTCCTCTGCCTGCTTTCCCTCTTAATCTCACGCGCACCTTACCCAAAAAAAAAAAAAAATGAAATAAGAAAAAAAAGATAAAAAAAAATAGCTTTCTGGTTGCGAGTGCTAAAATTAAATATTCAAATTTGTTGCCTTAACATTTCGGTTGCGCTCTGCCGCCAGCCATCTCTGTCCCTCTCTCTCCCTAACTATAAAATGTACACTAATATATACATTTAAATGAATTGAATTTATAATCGATAAATACAATATGTTTTGTGTGTGCTTTTGCCAAAAGCCAGTTAGTATGTATTATGGCAAATAGCAAATTTCCGCTGAAGTCGTCTATGATTCACAATTTGATATCGTTGCAGAAATGGAGGGGTAAAAACCAGTAGTATATCAAAAACACGAAACTGACTGATCTGTGAAGAGTCATCAAGTTTGCTGATAAGCAAAGCTTACACATCTTTCTCTCTCTCGCTCACTCGCACACACACTCGACAAATACGCTGCAAAATTTGCAAGAATGCGCGTAATAGCTTCCGGTTTCAGCTCAGGTACGCAGGCAACAACAACAACAGCAATGAGTACAAACTAACCAGCGCAGCCGGCAACGCTCTTTGAGCTTTCTCTCTTTCAGACGTTCTCTCCCCCACACACGCATATGGCAACGCTGTCAGCTGCTCGAGCGCTGCTTTTAGTTCTAAACGATTCATTGACGCGAACGTGCGCGATTTTTTGTCAGTTCGCCTAGCTTTTTGTTGTTGCTGCTGCTCATTTTGGTTTTGTTTATAATGTTTGTGCAAACAACAACGACAACAACAAGAACACTAGAACTAATAATAATATCATTAATAAATACGACAACGACAACAATAACGATTGCAAGTAACGTTAATGCATAAAGTGTGAGTTGTGCTTTTTAATTACCTCAAACCCTCTCTCTGTGTCTCTATCAGCTAATCCCTTTTGTGCAACACGAGGCTTGAGTTGTGTTTTTCAAACCCCCCACAACCGCTCTCTCTCCCATTTCACCCCATCCTATTCCTCTCTCTACTGTTTCAGTGCAAAAAGTTTAAGTTGTCTTTTCTACTCCCTCCCACAACCGCTCTTTCCCATCCCTCTTTCCTTCTCTTTCTCTCTCTCTCTCTCTCTCTCTCTCTCTCTCTCTCTCTCTCTCTCTCTCTCTCTCTCTCTCTCTCTCTCTCTCTCTCTGACACTCAGTTAACTGTTGCTGCGTTTGCTTTTGCTTGCGTGACTTTCCTTTGGCGCCCCCTTACATATGTGTGCGTGTGTGTGTGTGTGCATGTATCTGTAAATGCGCAACGTTTCCTTATCGCGCGTTTTGCTTTATGTTGTCTATCAGTTTTCATTATGTGCGTGTATGAGTGTTTGTGTATATTGATATTGCATTTGCACAAGAAGTAGGTTATGGCAAAATGAGCAACAACTAAAGTAACAGTAACGACAACAAACAGTGAGACGAAGAAAATCAATCAGCAAAGTGGCTCAGCACGCAGTGCATGTAATTAACACGCAACCAACTGTTGTCGTTGTTGTTGTTGTTGCCACCTCCTCTTCTTCTGCTTCTTCTTCTTGTATCGCTTTTATTATTATTGTTACACAGACAGCAGCAGCAGCTGATTGCTGATTGTGTCGTGTCATGTTTGTTATTTCTCGCATGCTTGCTTGTTTGTTGGTTTTTTTGTTGCTTTATCAATGCAGCGACACAATTACGCATTAATTGAGTGCGTACGAGCAACAACAACAACAGTCGATTAACAAACAAACTTGCTGCACCTAACCAACAAATATAAAATGGAAAGTGTGAAAAATGAAAGAGAAAAACGCCAAGCTTTATATCAAAGTCTGCGCTGTCTGTCTGTCTCCAGAGTCATTTATCTATCGATTATCGATTGATGCTGCTGTCGCCGTTGGCGGTGATGTAATTTGCATAAGCAACAACTCTACAAGCCACAAGCAACAACAAACAACAACGAGCAACAATCAAAGCAACCACATACATAATTTTTGGAGCGATTTCAGGTTTGATGCCCACCAACCAATTGCGTAGGCAGCATCAGGCAAGCGCAGTCAATTTTTTTCTTAATACCCTAACTGGAATCTGTGGTGAATTTCCAATAGATTTGGCTGGAAAGATAGCTTATGTAAGGAAAGATATTTATTAGAGCTTTACAGAAGATAACACCTAATAGTCGAAGCTTGACATTTAGATAGCTATCGATATGTAAATTTGACTTTAGACAAAGCATTGCCACATGCAAATTAGTCCTTTCCACAGATTGATAATCGGTAACTGAAGAGAACTGCTGCATATTATAGATAGCTATCGTTAATTAAATGCGATATCAAAATTAGTCCTTGCCTCACTTAGTTTAAAAATCGATTACTGAATGTAACTGCTGATAAGTAAAGCTTTACATATATAGATAAGTAAAGATAATAATCGATCAACAAAGCATTGCCAAATCAAAAATAGTATTTGCCTCACTTCCATCAATCAATTAGTCAGGAGAACGAACTGCTGATTGCCCAAGCTTTGAGCTTGCAGATAACTATCGATAAATTAATAACAAATCAATAAAGTCTTTGCCTCACTTCCTTTCCTAAAAACAAAAGAAAACTTTTGCGATTAAGGAAACAAAGAAACCAATTTTGACACCTTCTGTTTCTTTAATAGTTATGATTTAAATTTCTCTTATCGATAGATTATTTGTTTAATTCTTAGATCTGATTTGTAAAGGGTATTAAAATTTATTGTTGCTGCTGCTGCTCTTCACAATGTTGTTGCCTTGCCGTCTAAGCGAGCGCAGAAACAAACAATAAAAATGCCTTAAATGTTGTCGCACCCCGCCCACAAACAACTAAAAAAAAAAAATTGAAGCAAGTGTCGGACTCGGATTGATGCGTTATAGTCGCCAGCGATATTTTGCTGTGATTTGAGTCACCAGCCACAGCTGTGAAATTCAAGTCAATAGCAGCAGGCAGAAGCAGCAGCAACAGTTCTATCTTCAGACGTCAGTGGCAAGCGATTAGATGATGTTTGATGCTAGGGGTGGGGGAAACCCCTCTCCCGGCGAGACTAGTGTGTCATGCGGCTAGTCTGCTGGCCAACAGCAACAATAACAACAACAGCAACAAACAGCAAACGATTCAATTTGAACGTTGTAGTCGTCGTCGTTGTCGTCATTTGCTGCTTTTAGACAATGCTACAAGTTCCTACACCTACGACCTAGAATTTGCCGAATATGTCAACAGGTATATAGACAGTATATATATATATAGCTATACATTTGTTATATAAATGTAGCAGCTAATCGGCTAGTTTGCCTATATATACATATTTATATAAATAATTATTTGTATGTATGTATATCTAAATACATAAGTGATAATATGTTGTGTACGCTAGCAGAGAGGGTATTACGAATTTGTTGTGAATATTGTTCGAATGTAGAAGGGAACATCTTTGATGCCAAATAATATATATATATACCTAATTAGCATCACTTTTTTGATTAGCATAATTGACTATGAAATCTGACACAGCTTTAAAGTTATCTTGATGAAACTATGAATATATACTATGCTTAACATATTGTCAACATTTTTCAAATCGCTACTACAAGAAGGGTATTTAATCTGCGGCTTGTTTGAGAACTAGTTGTACTTTCTCGTTTTATATTATATGTATATAAATTGAGCAAGACTTATTCAAGAGGCCTTTAAATGCAAAGCAGGCGTGGCATGTGCTGTGACCTTGAACGTATATGTATATAGAAATATATTTGAAATTGAAACTGAAATTACAAACTATTGTGAGATAATCACAATTTTTTGTGGGTCAAACTTTGATGTAACGTGAACTGGCTTTGAACTCGCAACCTTCTTTGGCTGGCGAACTTGGCTCTCTCTCAGCTGTTGACGCCATGGACAAACAAGCTGTTGCATGCCACAAAAAGAGAGCGCAGCATGCGCAGTGGGTGGCTCCCTGTTTCATATGAGCCACTTTTGCCAAGCTGGCCAAGTTGGTTCCATGGTGTAATGGTTAGCACTCTGGACTCTGAATCCAGCGATCCGAGTTCAAATCTCGGTGGAACCTGAACTTTGAACTTCCTGTCCTTTTTTTCAAGTATAATTTCTTATATTTGTCTTGCGTCAGATAAAATTTGCACTTTACTTCAGCTTATGACGCATTGGCTTAAGTATTGTATAATTTTGCTGTGCCAGATTTGTTTATTAATGTTTCAGCAGCTTGTTTCTGCTTGCTCTGTAAAGATAAGCATTAATAAATATTGTGCAATTCCTTATATGCATAATTTACCTGGAACCGTAAATATTATTCTTATAAAAGAGCAAGCTTGCTCATTATTATCATTTATTTACGCAAGCAAGTAAATAATAAATAAAAGAACATCGAGATAAGGTTTGATTTATTGAGTGTCCTCTTTTATAGCACAAAAGTATGCTATAAACAGTGGGGAAACCAACTGTTAAGCATTAACATTAAGGAACTTTAGTCAAATCGCTTTTAAGTTTACTGTTAACATTATTGTTCGTTTTTAAACTGATTAAGGTCGTTGTTTAAATAATTAAATTAAATGGCTAACACTATTCATGCCTTATTTCATTTTTATACGGTCTGTCCTTTTGTAGTAAGTCACCTTAAAAATAATTACAGCATTAAGTTAATGGCACACTCATAAATATTATGGTTAACCCACTGTGAATGATAAGCAGTCAGGTGTGTTTCGTTCCATTTACCATTTCGTTCCTACAAAATTAGACAGAGATAGAGATAGATGTTGTAGCAAATGTCATGTGGATTTAGTTAATTTGGCTGTCGTAAATGCGTGGAATTTATTAAATTCAATAAATTTTATAATAGCCGACGAACGCACACGCATCGCCCAAACTCATAAATTAGACAAAAAAAAGAATTGAGCAAAATAAAAATGCCAACTAAATTTAAGAGCAAAGCAAACAGGCACATATACACACACACACACACACACGCACGCACGCATACAAACGCCCAATAAGAACTCCTCAAAGCAACCCACACAAATAACAACAACAAGTTATTTAAACTTTGGCAGCAACAACAATTTATTCACTCAAGTTTTGGGTCAGTCGCATAATAATGTTTGTCATTTAGCTGCGGGCCTGATTTGTAGCACACTTTCGTTGGCAACATGTGGCAACAACAACAACAATTGACACAGATTAGCCAACAATAACAACCACAACTGAGATAAGTGCATTGGCGTTGTAATTTTATTTGATAAAATAAGAGCAGCAAATAAAAAACAAAAAGAAATTGTGTCAAGGGGGCTGCATGACAACGAAACGAAACAAACAACAACAAACACAAATTAAATAAAATTAGCGAGTGTTTTGCACGAAAATGAGTGTGTGAAAAACAATGGGGCGAAGATGGGCGCCAAAAGCCAAACGCCAAAAAAAAAATAACACCAAAGCAAACACAATGAAATAAAATTTTTACACACGCGTGTGTGGAACGACAGCGCAGACGTCGCAGTCAGCGTCGCTGTTGGCATTGCCGGCTGAACGCCCTACACATGCGCTGTCCGTCCACCTTTAGCGGCGCTCTCCTTGCCTTGCCTGCAAGTACTGCTGTGGGTCTCTCTCTCGCTCTTTGCGTGTCTCTATGTTGCTGTGTGTGGGCGAATGCGGCGGCTCATAATGAGCGAGAGGGAGAATGAGGTTTTCGTACGACATTGAACTCGAAATGTGGTGCAAAATGTGAAACAAGAAAAATAAAAGCAAATATCGCGCTGGCTTTGCTTTATTTACAGCTCTACGTGCTGTTTGTTTGTTTTTTTTTTTTTGCTGATCTTAAGCTTGCCCTGAAGCCAGCCAGTAGGCATTGGTTTGCCTTTTAACGAAAACTGCCAAAAATAATAGCAAGTTAAACAGAAAATCTAAAAAGTATATTCACTCCCAAAATTTTCAAAATTTGCTGCTTTTTCAACGGTATCTTGTTGTATTCTGCCGCTGCTGCTGCTATTCTTCTTCTTATTAACTCTTATACTAATTTCTCAGTTTTGTCTTTATTGTTGTCTTTGCAGTTGCGCTTGAGAAGATAGTGGAACGAGAAGCGATTCAATTGCAATTCAAAATAGACAATAACCAACAACAACAACAAATATAACAGTTATTAAGTAACATACACAGCAACAAAATGGTGGACTATTATAAAGTATTGGATGTGCCACGCACTGCAACCGACGGTGAAGTAAAAAAGGCGTAAGTATTGCAAGCAAGTGGAAGGAGGTTCTTATTGGAATATTGGTTTAAATTGGAGCTAGAGCTAAAGACTGTAATGACTCCATTTTGACATGCTCATTCCAGTGAGAGAAGCTGCCATTTTAAGTAATATATTCCATAAAGAGCGCTGAACTCTTTCTACCATTTCTTTGTGCTCTAAAAACTTGCATTTTTATTTTTGATATTTTTTTTTTTAGCTATCGAAAATTAGCGCTCAAATGGCATCCAGACAAGAATCCGGACAATTTGGACGAGGCAAATAAACGTTTTCGTGAGCTTTCCGAGGCCTACGAAGTGCTTTGCGATGGTAAGTGTACCGTTATAAACAGCGTTGCCCATATGTTTTTTTCCCCCTTCTCAGCTTGGTATGGGAAGGATTCCATTATTATTATTGCGATTATTATTATTACTATTCGTTGTTGGTGTATTTAGCGCGCAAACGACGCATCTATGATGCAAGAGCAACGCTGCATAAAACATCGGCGAGCAGCGGCAGCAGCAGCTATTCGCGTTATCGCAGCAGCGGTGGCAGTGGTGCCACAACGGGATCATCGTACAAGAGTCGTGACTATGACTATCGTGATTATGATCGTGATCGTCATCATTATTATCCCAGCTATAGTAGTGGCGCCAGCGATAGGCGAGGAAATCGCTATCAGGCGTTCACCTTCCGCAACTTGTTCGAGGGCACACCGTTTCACAAACTCTTTGGTAAACCCTCCCAAAGAGAGGAGCAGTCTTTTTTTGTTTGCCAGTTTTCAGTTTCGTTTTTTTTTTTTTGCTTTTTGAGGTTATGATGCCATTTATGTTTTTGTTACGAGAGTTTTGTTTTCGCTGCTATGTTGCTGAACTGACAACCTTGACTGGTTTTTTGTTTTACCCTTGTTTTTTTGCATAAGCAGCAACTAAAACCGAAAGACACATTTTCAATATCATCATCATCAGCAGAGATCATCAGAGACAATCATCTGTTTGGGCCTTGTCTAATCGCTCGATCCGCCAGCGTTTTTTTGTTGAATTACTAATAAAAAGAAGATTATAATTTGAATTCTTGGTGGATTCCCTTTTAATATTTTTTTTTTCGTATTCTTTTGTGTTTTTTTTACAGAGAAGAAACGCCGCATTTACGATGAGTACGGCAAGGATGGCCTGGGCGATCGCGGCCAGACACGAACGCATTCGGGTTATCATTATACGACACACGACTTCGATGACTTTGATATAATGGGCGGATTTCCGTTTGTGTTCCGGCCGCCCGAGGAAGTCTTCCGCGAATTCTTTGGCGGGAATTCACCGTTTGCCGAGTTCTTCAGAGGTATGACGACTTCTCAAAACCTTATACAATGGTCGTTTCTAGAAATGTTATCGGAATTATAAATTCCATTCTGAATCTCATCGTTTTGGCATCCAAAATTCTTCTGCTTACAAAATTGCACACATATTTATATATTCTATATGAATATTATGTTTAATAAATAAGGCTTCAAGTGAAAACTGCTTTCAGCGATTACTGTAGTATATCTATCTATAACTATGAAATATTTAAATAAATCTTGTTAAATCTTGCAGATGCCAATGGCTATTCGGCGTCGAATGGGGCCACGAGCAGCACGAGCAGCAGTCGACGTCATCATGCTGGCCAAAATGGTCATCATGGAGCTGCTCGACATCATCACCATCATCAACATAAGATGGCGAATCCGTTTGCTGCGCCCATGTTCAACTATCAGATGATGGACTGTTTTCTGCCACCCGGCGGCTTCACTACCTTCTCCGCCAGCAATACCGTCTCCGCTGGTGGACATCAGACGCCAGCGGTTAAGCGTACATCGACCTCAACGGTATTTGTCAATGGCAAAAAATTGATGACCAAACGGTAGGTCAATAATAAACTTAATATAATTTTTGGATATATACTATTAAACATTTATGATTTAATCTCCATTTAAGAAATATGTTAATCTAATTTCTTCTTCTCATTTTTCAGTGTCGTCGAAAATGGCAAGGAAACTGTCTTTTCATATGAAAATGATGTCCTTAAATCAAAGACTGTGAATGGAGTATCCCAAAAGCTCTCTTCAATAGCAAATTAATTAAACAATTTATTAAATGGCAAACCCCACACACACAAGATGCAAAATAAACAAATATATATAATTATAATAATAATACAACAAAAAAGATAAAGAAAAAGCATAAATGTTGAGGACATAACAAATAACAAAGAAAAAGTCATAAATTTAAAAACAAAGAACAAGAAGAAGATGAGAAGAAGAAAATACATGCAAAATACAAGCAAAATGAGAATAATAAGCGAGCGAATATTGCTTACTTAAATAATGCTTCGATCATAAATATGTTTAAAGATATTGTTCTACATTAGAATTTAGTTATGTTTTAATTGAAATCGTTTTTGAAAATGAGCAGCAGAGAAGAAGCAACAACAACAGCAACTACAACAACAACAAATAAGTAGCAATAACAGCAGCAATGGCAGCAACAACAAAAGGCCAAGCCAGGACAAAAAACACAGCATCAATCACAACAACAAATGGCACTAAATTCAATAATCAATTATGATTAAGAACGTATTTGATTTGAGCGCAATTTAATCTGAAATTCTGATAAATTTATTGTCAAGAGTTTGGAACATCAAAATGCCTAAAAGGATAACATATATATAATATTGAAAAGCCAAACAAGAAAATTAAAAGTCCTCAATTTATATATATAAACAACTGAAATGCTAAAAATAAAGCACTTAAGCAGTTTAGTTGATAAGTTTTTGCTGGATTCTTAACTCTCTCTTAATGTCGTAGTTATCTACCGTTAGTCAATTAAGTTGCCACAATACTTACAACAAGAATCGACTACAACAACAAAAACACAAACATAAAATTCAACAGCAACAAACAACAAAGCTGCACACTTTTTTGTACATTATTAAAATGCTTAAAATAATCCTAAACAAAACAGCTAAAAAGAAAAACAACACAAAAGTATACATATATAAATATACATATAGTTATAATATTAAATTAATGCAAAAAACATACATTTCGGACATTGAATGTTTGTATTTAATAATAATTTAAACCTTTCTTTCATAGTCTGTAGTCGTTTTTTAAATGCTTAAGCTTAAGAATATTCTTACATAACCTACAACAAATATAAATGTACACATCGTATTTGAGCCGAATAAGATACACACACAAAAACCAACTAATCATAATCGCCCACAATTTAATACTGTGTTCTTAGTAGACCATTCTCTCCTACAACAACAAAAAAATTAGTTGGATAAATGAAAAAAAAAAACATTAAAGCTAAAACAAATGCGATCAATCAAACTGAAATTGTTATTTTACTTGGGGCTGTTTGAATTTTGAATTGCTCGCGCGCACTTCGCGACATCTAGTCTAACAGCGTTGCCACCTCGAGACAGTCGATTAATCGCATCTCGATTATGTTATGTCGTTTGATAACAGCTCGATAACTGCCAGCTGGCGATCTCGATAACTTATTGAGTTGATTGCAGTCTGGTGTGCAACACTGCACACACCACTTATCGTAGATAATACCTATTAATAAGTTTATTTTTTTGTACACAATTTGAACGGTATTATAAAAAAGTACATAGACTCTAAATGGCAGCATAATGACACGCAATGATCACATGAAATGGTATCACGGCCGCTTGACACGCGAGGCAGCCGACGATTTGCTTAAGCAAGGTTCGTATTTAACAGCAGCAGCAACAACAACTGAGACTCGCCCAAAAAGGCGTTCGTTAATTGCTAATTGTAAATTGTTTTTTGGCTTGCAGGTTACGAGGATGGCACATTTCTGGTTCGCGAGAGCAGCACAGCAGCTGGCGATTTTGTGTTGAGTATGTTGCATCAGGTGAGTGACACATCAACAACAACGAGCTGCAGGCTGCATACATTTGAGTGTGTGTGTGTGTGTATGTGTGTTTTAGTGTTCGATTACACGATTACTTGGTAAACATGATTATGCTTGTCTCAGTTTACAGATATCAAATGAAAAATATCAAAATTGATTCACATATTTATATTAATTAATATAATTTGCAGGGCGAGGTGTGTCACTATCAGATTCGACGACATGGCGAGGATGCCTTCTTCTCCATCGATGACAAGAGTCAGACGAAAATCTTGCACGGCCTGGAAACACTGGTGGATTATTATCAACAGGAACCGAATGGTTTGATCACAAAACTGACGGTGCCACTCACTGGTGATGTGCCGCCGCACAATACACGCAGCCAGGGCGTGACGAATCTGTTGCATCGTGCCACTAGCAAGAATGAGAGCAACGTCGTCTTTGAGCTTCTCAAATGTGGCTATCGCAATTTCGATGCCAAGAATCAGGATGGGCAAACGGCACTCCATTTGGCTGCCCTCAATTGCAATGCGAG
Organism: Drosophila setosimentum; assembly: GCA_035043505.1. NCBI lineage: Eukaryota > Metazoa > Arthropoda > Insecta > Diptera > Drosophilidae > Drosophila > Drosophila setosimentum. The sequence continues at coordinate 3,207,920 of JAWNMY010000003.1, read as the reverse complement.
TATTCTCGAACGGCTGCTGGATGCACGCGTTCAGGTCAATAGCGCCGATGCCTTTGGCTGCCAGCCATTGCATGTGAGTGAGGCACTTATTAGTTATTCAATGGTTCGCCTGCTAATTCGCCACTTTTTTTTTAGTATGCTTGTCGCCAGAAGCCTGCGAGTTTTATACGCATTCTGATCGCGCATCAAGCAAATGTGCAGGGACGCAACATTGAGAATGGTTATGTGCCGCTGCACGAGGCCGCCAAGCATGGCAATTTGGAGGCAGTCCAAACACTGCTCGAGGCCCAGGCGCCACCGCTGCCACGCACTAGCTGCGGAGAGTTTCCCTTCGATCTGGCCAAGGAGACAGGTCAAACGGCCGTTGAGGAATTTCTCCTCAACTATAAGTTGCCGCCGGCGAGCACCAGTCGCGAGCAGTGGTATCATGGCACCCTCAAGCGAGACGAGGCCGTCTCCATACTCAAACAGTTTGCCCATCATCTGCAGCGCAAGCAGGTGGCCAATGGCCAGCCCTTGGACACAGCCGGTTGCTTTCTGGTGCGGTACTCGGAGTCGCCAGCGGCATCGGGCTATGTGCTCACCCTGCTCACCGCCGATCAGTTGGCCAAAAACTTTCTCATCTCACAAGCGGATCTCTATGAGAACAGTAATGGCAACAAGCTGTCCTCCGGCGGGGTAAGCATTTCAAATTGATAACAATATTTGTTTATTTATTTATTTAATTGCATGTAAATGATTCATTTTTATTGAAAATATGACTGCTTATTATTCATAAGCAATTTTAATGATGTTACATGAAGCCGTGAATTATGAAGCAAATTGACTAATTAATTATCATCTATAATACAATTTCTGGATCAGCACCTGTCAACCTGTCTGTCTGTCCTGTATTAAAATTTTCCCTTCGATGACTCCAAGGCAGACTTTAAATCAGTTTTAATTCGACAATATTTGCTCTTTTTAATATCCGTTTAATGTTATTTGTCTTTCAGTCGAAATTCCTGTACATTGACGATGGTCCGTATTGGCCCAGTCTGGAGCATTTGGTGGCGCACTTTATGCGCTTCTCCTACGGCCTGCCCGTCAGTCTAAAGTATCCTGTGGCGCCGCATCCCAAGCCGGAAGTGCCCTCCTTTGCCACAATACCCCGTGTTACGCACAAGCAAGCAACAGATATGCCCAGTCCGCCGCTCAGCAGCATGCCGCCCAATCCCATCGCATTGCCAACGCCCGGCAAACAGAAAAAGCAGAAGGAGAACGTTAGCTCCATGTTTAATACGTTGCGCAGTCCCAAGAAGAGTCTCTTCGACATGAACAGTCTGCGCAAGAGTAAATCGAAGAATAAACGCAGCGATTCCGAGAGCAGCATAAGTTTTGAGACAGCCGCCGCCCGAGCCAAAGAGGAGCTGCAGGCGGCTGCACCGATGCTCAAGAATCTCTCCTTTTCCACGGATTTTAGCAACTTTAATGTGGACAGCGATAATGTAAGCGGAGATGTGTACAACGTGCCAAGGAATAATACACCGATTGAGGTGCCACCGATTGCCAATAAGACTGAGGCGGAAGTCGAGTATTTCACCAAGAGTGATGTGGCCATTGAGCGGGAACGTCTCGCTGCACTCACCGCCAACGATTATTTGTCCACAATGGATGTTCACATGCTACTAGATCAACCCATCAAACAGATCGACTCAAAGCAGATGTCGCGCCTCGACTCGATTATTTCCACTGGGTCTACAGAGAGCGAAATGGCTGGCTATCTACAGCGTAAGTGCAGTGGGGGAGCAGCAGGAGCCAGTGCATCGGGACTTAGTGGCGATGAGTTGGCCGCCGCCAAGCAACGATTTTTTATACATCGCGAACAGTTGGAGTGCGGCCCGGAAATTGGTGCTGGTGACTTTGGCTCCGTCTACAAGGGTTGGTTGCGTCGCGGATCCGAGGGTAGTCCTCGTTTGGAGGTGGCCATCAAAACGCTGCGCGACGAGGAAGAGCATGCCATCAACAAGCAGGAGTTTCTGCGTGAGGCATCTGTTATGATGCGATTGGAGCACAAGTGCATCGTGCGACTTATTGGTATCTCCAAGGGTGATATGTTGATGATGGTCCAGGAATTGGCTCCACTCGGCTCCATGCTGCAGTACATCCTCGATCACAGTGCCGAGCTGAAGGTCAACAACGAACTGAAGCTCTGGGCAGCGCAAATCGCATGCGGTAAGCATAAATAGAAAATTTAATATTGACATAAATTTTAAATGAAATAATCATTTGCTGCTCTCCTTCAGGCATGCATTATTTGGAGACGCAGCACTTTGTGCATCGCGATTTGGCGGCACGCAACATACTGTTGACTTCCCGGCAGCAGGCAAAGATTAGTGATTTTGGAATGTCGCGTTCGTTGCGTGCTGGCAGCGATGAGTACCATTTCACGCAAGGTGGACGCTGGCCCATACGCTGGTATGCGCCGGAGAGCTTCAACAATGGCATCTTCTCTCATGCCAGCGATGTTTGGTCGTTTGGCGTCACGCTGTGGGAAATGTTTGCGCTGGGCGCACCGCCATATGGCGATATATTGAATAAGGATGCCATCGAGCTGGTCGATAATGGACAGCGTTTGCCACAGCCAGATCTATGTCCGGCGTATATTTATGCCGTTATGCACAGCTGCTGGTATTATCATCCCAAGGAGCGGCCCACCTTCGCCTATCTCATGGAGTTTTTCAGTCGTGATCCCGAATACCAGAATCTGCCGGAGGTGGTGCAATCCGTGCACATCTAGGCCAATCTCCATCTGCTCCTTATCCAGCTCCTATGCCTTGTCCACATATCCTTCCTTAAGTGCAATTTCTTTTATTACAATTACTCTATGTATTGATTTTTTTCATATCTTGGTTAATTCCAATTTCTAACGTATTATTGTTATACATTTGTTTTTATATATATCTACTTGTACCATACGTCAATCTATATATAGATATATAAGTATATATATATATTTATATATATATATATATATAATATATATATATATTTTTTTATATTTATATATATATATTTTATATATTTATATATATATATATAATATATATATATTTTTTGTATAATCTATGTGAACAATTTGTGTCAAATAGCGAACAAGTGTGCCTTACATTATTTTATAACAATTAACCATTGTGCAATAAAATGTTGCATACATAAATAATTAATGCGTTTTATTAATTAACATAAATAGGGAAAAAGCGGTTTTGATGCACATTTTATGTAACTCATTTATTATAAAACGATTTGATATATAAAATATAAAGTCAATATGAAATTGTTAATGCTCCTACATGCTATATTAGTTCAGATATATAAATCAGATGTACAACTATTTATGTATATATATATAAAAACGGCTTGAGCAGAGACAAGAGACAGATAATGCAAATTTGTAGCTCTGCTAACAAATCAAAAATCAAATAGAACCGTTCATCGCCTGCTGCACATTCGAGGTGGGGACCAACTTGAGGGCGCCAATGATCCCGTTTAGATTGTGCTCGTTATATGCCTGGCCCTGTAGGGGAGTGACCACGGGCACCAGCTGATCGCTCTGCGGCAACTGGATGCCAATCTGTGTCATCAATCCCTGCAACAAATCAATAAAAAATTAGCAATTTTTTATAGTTTCTGAGATTTTTCAAAACTTACGCCTTCAACTTCGACGTTCAGCCTTAGTTTCATGCCATGCTCATCGCTCTTCAGTTCGAGCTCTTTTTCCACCGTGAACTTGGGCGTCTTGCCAATAACCCAGTTCCAGGAGCTATAGCTTGCGCGAAGCTCCTCGATGCCGGGGAACCATTTCTCTGTCGGATTGACCAACTGAAAACCACGCTGCTTCATTGTCTGTGCGCTGCCGCCATCCTCCAAAGCAGTCGCCGCCGTTCTCAGGTATTCATAACCGACGGCTGAGAGCAACTGCGGCACATTCACATTGCGATTAACATCAACCAGATTGCGAATGGGCGACGGAACGGATGCAGTGGCGCGACTAATATAATTGGCCGGCTCTTTCACCAAAGACTCGCCCAGGTGCAGTTTATTGGCGCTGGCCAGAATAGTGCAATGATGATAAGCATTGGGACGTCCCAGCTTAGCAGCAGTGCCTGATATCTGCGCAAATATAAAAAATAAAATTAGTAACAAATTTAAATGAATATAGTAGGAAATAGGAAATATTAGAATTAAGAACTAATTAAAATTAAAATTATTAAAATATTTATGATTTAGGAGGTCATGCCTTTAATTCAGCTGATAAGGCATTGGGCAATAATAAGAAAACACATGTTGTCTAACCTTTTTGTTTGCGATAACAATATCGTCGCGATCATTGATCTCCGCCTTGATGGCCCACTCACGGAACAAAGCGCGCGTCACAATATTTAAATTATATTTACGATCGTAGCGCTCGCGGGGCGTGAAGAACGTGCAATTAAGATTGCCGCGATCATGATAAACAGCTCCACCGCCGCTGTTGCGTCGCGCCAAGGTGATGCCGCGCTCCATCAGCGCGGAGACATTCGCTTCGGTGAAGGGATTCTGATGGCGACCAATGACAACGCACGGCTCGTTGGCCCACAGGAGCAGCACGTGATGATGCCCAAAGTCAAAGTTCTTATACAGCCAATCCTCCAAAGCCAAGTTGGTGAAAATGTCATTCGATTGCGATATGAACACCGATTTCTTGATATCCCCATCAGCAATTGACTTGAGCTTCTTATCAGTTGTCATCGTTTTTGCTGCTCCAGTTGCATTGATATTGTTGTCACTGTTATCGTTGGCAATGATGTTATCGCCTGATTTATGCCGCATTGTTTTTGTTGACGATGCGCCCAGGCCCTGCAGCAGCAGACGCAGTTGGCTTGAATTACGACGCAATAAACTCATTTTATAAAATTTCAGATCTTGATAATTGGACAAAAAAAAGTAAAAATGATCAGCTGCTTTTTTGCTTTAATTGCACAATTTGTGTGCACTGCTCGGTTCGTTGTTGCTCTCTTCTTACGGGGAAGTCAATTGGGTGCTGTTGCTATGGTGCTCTCTCTCTCTCTCATTTGCTCTGCTCTAATGGCAATGCACTTGCTGCTCGCTATTTGCTGTTACAAAAAGCAAGGTCAATTTCCACAGCGCGTCAGCAGCGCCTCCTAACTGATGTTTTCTTTGACAGCCGCTAAAGCGATTCGGTTTTTTTTTCTTCAGATTTTTCCTTGAGTTCGCAGGTTAGGTTGAATCTTTAAGTGTATATGTCTATTTGTTTATATGTCTATATGTCTATGCTAGGCGTGTGTAGTATTGACTGTATTAATTATTATCTCTATCGTGTATATTTTAGCTTATTATATTTTTGCTTCTCTCTCTATCTCTCTCTTGTTGTTGTTTGTTTGCTCTGCTCGTAGCACGTATTCCTTTTGGTTTATTGCTTTTTGGTTGCTGTAGTTTTGGACTTTAGAGCATAGATTCTTCTGCTGCTGCTACTGCTGTGTTTGCAGCGACGGAGCTGGCGGAGATGAGATACTCGTGGAGGGCGGGTGTCTGGTGGAGCCACTTAAAGGTTTGATGCAGTCCGCAGACACGTTTACGGAGACCCAAGCAGTCCTTGTTGGTGCACCACTTCACTTGCATGCTCTGCTTCACATCCATCCAAGCACCGATTTTGGCCAGACTCTTTTATCTAGCCAAGAATAAACGCCTACTACGCAATATGGCACAATGCGAAAAGTTATTAATAAAGAGCCAACAATTGCTTCCAAATGCCTTGGAAATTTTCCACTCTTTGTGCTGTGCGATAGCTGTTGCGTGGGTTGTTGCGGGGGGTGGTGTGATGAGGTGGAACGAACGCGTTGTATTACAAAAAAAAATAATACAATCACAGAGACAGCAAAGTCGGCAATGAACGGTAAATGTTGTGCGAACGAATAATCACGTCTGATTTATATTGGCGCAAGATTAGCACTAAGTGAAGCCCATTTGGCGGAGAATGGCAATTTCTACTAGCATTAATATACTCACTTTGGCTCCCCAATTTCAACATAGCTGCTCCTCACTTAACAGTGGGGCTTTTGTTATGGCTTATGCACAAGCTATTTAAATGTAATAAATGTTAACTGTTGATTTGCTGCACGCATTAACTAAATTCTGATTTAATTACTCTTTACTACAAAAATTAGACGATAAACATTAAGTAAGTTTTGGGGTTGGCTGCGTGTGCGTGTGAATGCCAAAATAGCTGTCACACATTTTACAAATAATTCCATTAAATTGTGTAGCTTATAAGAAATTCGCGAAATTCTTAGCTTAATTGGAGCAGCATTTAATCGTCTCGTTAGCGTTTTCAGTTGGGTATTCCGCCATTATTGATGTATTCGGCTTCTAGAGGATCAATTTTTTTACGGGCGAAACGTGCAGGCAGCTCCCAGTCCTCAATTGCCGGTCCACTTGTGACCTGATGGAGGCGAATGGAGTAAGGGATCATTAGCCAAAGATTACAAAGCTTTATGCGTAGTTCTCAAGAAAACAAATATGATGCAGTAGATGGGCTATAAAGTTAACCTGTTTGCCTCCCGACTCCGTTGAACTTGCCTGCTGACTTGGGCTCGCCTTACTGCCTGGTGCCGTCAAAGCGCCCTTGCGGAATTGAATGAGGGGCACTCGTTTTGTTAATGCAACTAAATTTAGACGCACCATTATTAATTTCAAAATTGATTTACTTTTCTGGCAAGAAGTGCCGAGCAAAAGTTACGTCAAATCAGCTGAGCGTAAATCTTGAGTAGTGTTGCCACACCGTTCCGATTCGAATTTTATTCACCCGGAACGTGAACAAACAAAGAGTTGCCACTCACAGGGCTGCGGCGCAGGAAAACAAATTTGTTTGCATTTGATAATTGCAAAATTTGTTAATTAACTTACCGAAACTCCTTTTCAAGCTGGTCAGCGCAATGAGCGTCGCAGGCGGCTCCATTAGCACCGCTGCAGGCAACGCCGGCAAGAACAATGCACTACCAATGGCACAGCTCGCAGATGGCTGGTTGGAGCTAGAATCTGATCCAGGTCTTTTTACACTGCTCTTGGAAGATTTTGGCTGTAAGTAAATGGTGTTGAAATGGCTATATTCATTTCAAAAGTCACTGCTGTCGTTCGTTACCAGGTCACGACGTGCAGGTTGAAGAGGTCTATGATCTGCAAAAGCCCATTGAGAGTCCCTATGGGTTTATTTTCCTTTTTCGCTGGACCGAAGAGCGACGGGCACGTCGCAAAATAGTGGAGACAACTGCCGAGATATTTGTCAAAGATGAGGAGGCCATCTCGAGCATATTCTTTGCACAGCAGGTTGTGCCGAATAGCTGTGCCACCCATGCGCTGCTCTCCGTGCTGCTCAACTGTAACGAGAACAATCTGCAACTGGGCGAGACGCTGGGTCGTCTCAAGGCCCATACCAAAGGCATGAGTCCCGAGAACAAGGGTCTCGCCATTGGCAATACGCCGGAACTGGCGTGTGCCCACAATTCGCATGCCAAGCCCCAGGCACGTCGTCGTCTAGAGCGTACGGGCGCTGGTGTCGCCAGTTGCCGTTTCACTGGGGAAGCCTTTCACTTTGTCAGTTTTGTGCCCATCAATGGGCAACTTTTCGAGCTGGACGGCCTTAAACCGTATCCCATGAATCACGGCTGCTGGGAGGAGCACGAGGACTGGACGGACAAGTTCCGACGTGTCATGGCCGAGCGTCTTGGCATTGCCACAGGTGAGCAGGATATACGTTTCAATCTGATGGCTGTCGTCCCAGATCGGCGCATTGCCATCACGCACAAGCTGAAGATGTTGCGCACCAATCAGGCCATTGTGTCCGGCACACTACAGAAGCTGCTCAAGGCCGATGAGCAGGGCGAGCGCGATGAGCAACAGCGTCCGGATACACCCACCACATTGCTGGAACCCAGTGCGTTTACGGCGCGTGATTTACAGTCTCTTCTCAAGAATCTGGACACGGAAATAGCCATCAATGAGCAGCACTTGGCCGATGAGAATGATCGCCGGCAAATGTTCAAGGTCGACGCAAGTCGTCGAACCCACAACTATGACAAGTTCATCTGCACGTTCCTCTCCATGCTGGCGCATCAGGGCGTCCTGGGCGAGCTGGTTAGTCAACATTTGCTGCCGTCCAAGAAGATTGCCAATCGCTTGAACCGGCAGACCACCGCTGCTGCTGCAGCTGCGAATGCGGCAAATACTAATGTGGCTGGAGCCAATGCAGCTGGCTCCAAGTCCCAGCAGCAGCAGCAACAGGCACAGCAACAACCACAACAGACGCAAACTGCTAAGAATGGCAAGTCGCCTGGAAAGACGCCAGGCCGAAGGCGCAAGGGACGCAACAAGTGCAGGAAGCGGAAGTGATGCGTGTCTCGATTATAATCCTATAAACTTAACTTAACTTATATTTATATATATACAATTATATATGCAATTTAGTTAGCTGTTAAATTTAGTTTAAGCCGAATTTGAATTGCATTTTTTCAATTTTTTATTTTGATCATCTTTTTTTATAATAAAAAACATGTAGTTCTCATGTGATTAAATGTTTCAAGACCTTTTTGGCATTTAAAGGACTTAAACTAAATATATATATATATATATATATATATATAAATGTATGTGTGTGTGTGTGTATGCAGTTTGTTTGATGTCTTTATATATATATATTTCTATATATCTATATGGTAATTGTATAACAGAAAAAATGAACCATTTTGTTGGTATTCTCTGTGTTTTCGCATTTTCATTTCAGTTAGCGCAATCTTAATTTATGTAAATATTGTTGTGACCAACAAAACAAAAACAATGCATTCTAGTTGTAAATGAATGTATATATATATATATATATTTATATGTGTGTGTGTGTTTATATATACTATGAAAATAAGGCATTTGACTGGCGCCCATCAAATGGTTTAACAAAAAGAATTCTTCACAACACACAGTGATCATTGTTTATGTTGCTTTGTTTTGTTTTTGTTTCTTGGGGGTTTCTTTGTTCTTCTCTATAGCTGGTGATGATTAGGGTTAGGAGGATGCTTGCTAGTATTTGTATAGTTTGTTCCTTTGTTTTTGACAGACTAAAGCTAAAATGTGTTTTTCATTTTTCTTTTCAATGCCGTTTATCACCTAAGGATATGGCCGTAGTATATAGTATAGTAATATTTAACGATACATATGTGTGTGTGAGCAGTACAAGAGCAGCCTTTAGAAAAAAGCATATATAATTATGCTTTATTTTTTTTTTAGTTTGTTTGTTATTAGATTCGGTTGTTTGTTGGATTCTTTGTTCCACAACAAAATTAAAGACACTTTCCGTTACGAATTTTGCTTACGGCACCGAATTAAACGTTGCAATGTTGACAAATCAACAGATGACAATTTTGTGACGTTGTGTGTGTGTGCGAGTGTGCGTGTGTTGTTTATGAAATTGTAGTAGTATTTAATAGTTGTAGTTATTGTTGTTGTTGATATTTGTGTTTGTGTGTTCTTGTTGCAGTAGCTGCGTTGTTCAACTGGAAACCATCGCAGTTGCAGTTGTCTCCTCGCGTCCACCATTTGTCAGCTGCGCGGGCGTTTCTCCGGCTCCCGGTGCTGCCCCTTCATCCTTAGTCGTCTCTGGCGTATTCTCAATGTTATCGCCAGCTGCCACAATGGATTTGAGTGCATCGGTTATCTCGGTATTCACCTTCATATGCTTTTCAATCTCGCTGCGCACCTTAACAATATCCTTTTGGCTGTGGCAGTGTTGAGAATTGAGAATTAGTTAACAATTCAGCTTGATTAATATATTGCAAGAACCCACCTGATATGCACAAAGAGAATGCCATTGATTGTGTTCAACATTTCGAGGACGGAGCCCATTGAGGGTGGCGTTATATGGATTGGCGGCAGATCGCTGGTCAGCTTTCCATTGGAGTAGATGTCGTTCATCTTGCGCTGCAGTGCGACAGCCTCGTGGGTCAACAGACGCAGACACTCCGCCGACTCGCGCGTCTTCTCGTGTTTCTCACCCATCTAGAGGAGGCGATGATTAACTGTTGCAATTGTTGTATTTGCATATGTAACAAACTCACCTGTGATTTGTATATGGAGTAGGTCTCCTTCTCGTTGCTCAGCGCTGAACGGAAATCGCCCATGCAGGATTGGGTGCGCGCCATCAAATGATAGCTGACAGCCACATGCATTGCCTTATCCCCAAAGTATTTGCGATTTAGCTTTAAGGCGTGCTCGATGAAACGCAGCGATAGCTCATATTCCCCTAGAGCATGCAGGATTAAGCTGATATTGCTCTGCAATTGAATTGAAATTCAAATAAATATATTGCTTAAAAGAAGTTACTGCCTGCAACTCACATCGATGAGTGCCACCTCGGGATGATCCTCGCCGCAGATGAGCACCAGTAGATAGCGTGCGCGATAGAGCAGCTTCAGGGACATGCCCACATGCCCATTGGCAAACGAGTAGAGTGACAAATGTGTCTGTACAAGAGATAAATTGATTAGACTGTATATATCTATATATATATATTATAATTATAATCGCTACTCACGTATTCCAAAATGGTTGAGGGATGATCAATGCCATTGACACGCTCGCTCATGATGACGGCGCGCTGTTGAATGGCCAACGCATCGCCGGCATCCCCCAGCAGATAGCTGAGCCGGGCGAGCATACGCAGACAGGAACCATTCTCCTGATGCATTGCACCGAAAACATTGTTCAGCAAATTGAGAGCCTCGCTTATCAGTTCGTAGCCCTCCTTGAGGAGACCCTGCTGGATCTTGGCCTGACCCGTCGTATAGAAATTGTAGGCATCTGTGGCACGTGGGCTTATGTGCTTGACAACGGGGAACACATTCACGATGTCATCGTCGCCAAAGGTGGGCTTGTGCTTCGACTCAAAGTTATATTCGCGCAGCAGCACCTGGATGCCAACCTTCAGGCAGAAGGCGCGCAGCAAGCTGATCCGTAAGAAACCATATTTGGCGCCCGCCGTTTCAATGGAGTCACAGTCCAGCTCAAAGTTCCAATAGGCCTTCGTCTCCTTGCGTATCTGCTGCCACAGAGATCGTGGCGTGACCAGTGTCCAATCCGTACTACTGGTGTTCGATGCACTCGAGGATGATGCGGCTCCTGCAGCAGCAGCTGTTGAGTTATTGTTGTTGTGATTGTTGCCACCATTCTGTGTGGATGCCGCTGCCGAGGAGGACGATGACGATGAGGACTGTGGCTTGGCTTGGCTCTTGGAAGATTTGTTGTGCTTGTTGTGCTTGCCACCATTGTTACGCGATTGCTTCTTGTGCACCTCCTCGCTGCTGACGGCCGGATTCACTGGTCCCGTCGTCAGCAGACAGTTAAGAAAGTGACTAATTGCCGCGGACAGATGCAGTGGCTCCGTGCTCTGCATATACGTGTAATAGATGTGCTTTGTGGCACGCACAATCAGTTCGAGGATGGCAATCCGATGCAGATAATCCATACGTGGCATCTGACCGAGCATTTTGATCACCTTGCCCAGGTAGCGCACATTGATGCCGTGACTGTGCAGTGATTCGGTCAGGCTCTGGCCATCGATGGGGGGCGACGAGTGCGCCGTGTGCTCCTTGATGAACGCGGGTATTTGCTTCAGCACCAGAAACTCGGCGGCATCCTGAACGAGACGCTTCTGCTTCGCCAGCGATTGACCGCCGCCATCGGGTCCATCGATGTGTCTTATGCCCGGTGAGAAGACATCCGGATTGAAGCGGAAATCGAACTCCTTCTCCTTGAGGGAGCCAACAGCGGCACAGGCCCGTTTCATCACCTCGGCGGCCTCCACCTCATTGGAGACGGCCACACTGGATTGGGCCTCACGCATCGCATTCGCCATGGCATCAGAGATTTTCGTCTCACTGGAACTGGGATTTGGTTTGGCTTCCTTGTCCTTCTCCTTATCCTGCTCCTTCTCTTTCGCCTCTTTCTCTGCTGACTGCTCCGAGGGCTTCTCAGCCGACTGTTCCTCCTTTGGCTCCTCCAGCTGTTTCTCTGTGATAACGGGCAAGTCTTTATCCGCCTGTTTTTTGGCATTCAGGCGCTGCAGATGCGCTGCAGCAATGCGTATGAAGGTCACATAGCGATCTTCAATGAAGGCCTCGAGTAGCTCCTGACGCAGACAGCACAGCTTGTGGCGATGCTCAATGGGAAAACCCATCTCGCTGAGGTCCTTGCTCATCTGCACATCCTCCAGCTTCAAAAAGTTTACATCCGGCGGAAACGTGCGCAACAGATCGAGTATATAGTGCCGGCCATCGTTGCCAATGATGCCCTTGCACTCCACCGAGGAGCACAGCTCGACGGGCTCATCTCGCTCATTCAAAACCGAATGCGGCAGGATCTTCAAGTGTTTGCCAGCCAGTCGCAGTAGCTCCAAATATTTGGGATGACTGAGCACCGTTTTGCCAAAATCAATGGAGCCATAGACAACAGACTGTTCCTGCTCTCGCTCCAAGATGCCCGGTATGATGGACTGGGCAGTGACACGATAGCCACGATAATCAATCACAACGGTGCCCAGGGTATAGAGACCCTCCACATCCACAGCATTGTAGACACGCACACCATGCAGATCATAGCGTGGCGCCACAAACGCGGCATGATCTCCTCCTAGCTCCTTGTAATGATCGCGCACATCGAAACCGAGCGAGAAGAATATATTATTCCAGATGAACATTTGCATTTTGGCATCCTCGCCGGGATTAATGGCTAGGACATTGCCATCGATGACGGCCATGGCGCCACGTGTGGCAGCTGTCACAAAATCTCCATGCACCTTAAATATAGCACGCTCGCGTAGCAAGCGCTCTGGCAGTGTCTTCCTGGGCAGTTCCCGAGTCGTCTGCAGCTCCTCGTTCCAATCGCGCGTCTGACCAGGAATATGCTCTTCATAGCTGTAAGAGAATGGACAATGGAAATGGTGAGTACAAGATGTCAGTACAGAGCCTTGCATGCCTTACCCCAGCTTGGAGCTAAAGGCATCCTCGGCTCGTATGGCGTCCACGGTGTGCTCCAATTGTGGTGCCGACCACTGATAGACCTGGTAGGGTGTCGCCACCCGTTCGAAGGCATGACGCATGGTGCGACGCTTCTGGATGGTCTGGAAGGCACGTCGGAACGAGGGCGAGATGTGCGAGAGTAGATCGATTAGCGAGTGACTCAAATGGCTGGGATTGTCGGGCTTCGGATTGAAATTGTCGTCGGTGGACTGATTGATGTAGAAACCCTTGGAGCAGGCCGAGATATGAAAGCGCTTATCCTCCATGGTGACCACATACAGATACATGAGATCACCGTGCAGCTTGCGTGGACCTGGCGGCGGATTCCATGCGGATGTGGTCAGCACTTTGAGGGCCTGTGGTCCCTTCGCATTCTTAATGTTTGGATGCAGTGGCAACAGCGGCGGCTCACGCACTCCGGGCGTCACATAATCGGGCGGTGTGCAGTCCACGGAATCGGGACGTGTTCGCTTCTTGTCCAGCAGATCGCCCTGTGTTATCGTATTCAAATAGGTGAGTGAGGTGCAATCGATGCCATTGTAGGCGTCCGCCGGATCCAGATTCTTGAGCAGATCGCGCACATGACGGACATGGATGCGCGCCTCGCGCATTGTATACGGCTCCTCGACGACGCGTATGGTTGAGCCCTGCTCCAACGGTTCGATTGTCTTCAGTTCGGCGAAATTGTCCAGTGTCACATTGTCCAGCTGCAGAGAGAAGCAAGTGCGGTGGCATGTCTCCTCACGATCCATCAGCAGCTGATGGATCTCCTGCACCAGCTCCATGCTCGACAGCTGAACGGAAAGCACATCTGTGCCGGGACTGCTTATGTTAACAGTGATGCCAATGTCATTCAGCGCATCCAGATCAACATCATCTCCAGCTGCAACGGCCGCCGCAGCTTCATCTTCAGGAGTAGCGCTCTTCTCCTCAGCTGCTGCTGTTGCCTTATCCGGCTTGTCGCCGAGCACATTTGCATTGGCATCAGCAGCATCAGCATCTCCATCACCAACACCATTTACCGCATGGCCATTGCTCAAAGCGGCGCCTGCTTCAGCCTCAATTACGTCTTGTTGGGGCGGGCTTTTGTTGCGATTCTTCTTGCCTACAAATAAACATCAATTGTTATTCCAATTGTGGTCAAGGCTCAAGCAGCAAATTTACAACTCTATTGTTTGTGTATTCTATTCTATGCCTATCTTTGGTGGGATTTCCATTCAGAATAGTTGATGAACTCGTTACATAAGAGTAAACAGCATGTGAATATGTAGATTATCTTATTGTTTATCGGCTGTTAGTACTTTGAAAGAGTTTGCAAAATGAAGAGTAGTGATATTTAATGCTTCAAACATTAAATTTTTCTTTTTAAGAACATATATTTGATTTTTTAAAGTTTTGAAAATGGAAATTTCGAAATCCCTATGAAATTGATCCATAGAAAATATCACATATACAATATATATATATATATATATATATATATATATAACAATTATTATTTTATATTCTTAGTTAAAATATATAATTTGCATAAATCAGAATTAAAAACCATCGAAATTGCAGCCTTTCATGCAGGAAATTAACTTTGCCTTGAAAAACCTATCATTTTATTTCAAATGAGATGATAAGAGTTGTAGAAAAACTGTGCAATCTTATTTATAACAAATGCTATCTTGTGTTTACAAGGGCAACAACGGTTATATAATTAACATATTTGTATTTAAAAAAAAATATAACGATACCAACAAAACCAGCTTTTATTGCTGCTTTTATACGTCATTCCAATTAAGTGAACCGGGCGAAGTGCAAGAATTCGTCAAAGAGTAATCACATTGCATCGACCTGACCTCACCTACATTTTGCTCACTTGTTACATAACATATGCCCCCTAAGTGTGGCCGTTTACTTTTGCCATTCACTGTTACCGGCTGCACACACACACACACATACATACGCAGCCACATGCCGATTTACGCTTGTGTGCGATGTGCTGTAAAACAAAACAAAAAAAGAGAAGAGAAAAAAGCAATTGCTGCTGATAAGACAGTGCAGCAGATCGCATTTCTCTCTTTATTTTAACAGACTATTGTTAATTTCAGCATGAACATTTGAAATTACAGCAAACTTAATATGATAAACAAACCAATAAACGGAGAGCATCTAGTGAGAGAGAGCCATAGCAGAGAGAGATATGCTAGGGGATCATTTGTTAAAAAAAACATGATTTACATAATTAACACAACGATTGATTGCGAGTTTTTTTTTTTGTTTGTTGCATGCAAGCAAGTGCGTCAAGCGGCAAGCACGTGGTAATTGTAGGTTAAAGAAACATTTCAATTGCTGGGCGCCGCTGCTGGGGGTTAATGAACATCGAACAACGGCATCTGTCTATGTCACCATGTTAAAAAAAAAAACAAATCGCACGCACACACATACACACAGAAGCAGACACTGCACACTCTCTGTACGTAACTCCCACTAATACTAATGCAATTGAAACGCACGCGGTACTAGCAGCACTGCTGCTACTTGTGCTGCCTGATATTAGCCGTTGGGGGGCAACGACAATAGCGCCCAGCAATAGACGACGACGACGGCCCGCATTTAAAGCATTATAGAAAAAATACATTACGTAACGTAAAATTGTTATGTGATAGACTATTTCTTTTGTTGCTTTTGCTTTTGCTACTCGCTAATATCACACTTGAGCACTGGATGGTGGAGTGGATGGGAGGGGAAGAGGAGTGCTTTTTTTTTTATCGAAAATGTCATAGTTAACGGTAAACGCGTACCTTTCTTCTTCGCTGCGGCGCTGCTGCTGCTGCTGCCATTGACCAAATTCTTTTCGCCGGCTACGTTGTTGTTGTTGTTATTATTGGTCTTATTTTCCTTGGCTTTGGCCTTGCCGCCAGTGGCGCCACCAGAATCGCCAGTCGCTGCCGTTGCATTTTTTGCATCAATCTCGAGTGCCATGCTGCCTGTTTCTTCTTTTCTAGCGCACAAAAACCGAAAACGGATAACCGAAAACCAAATCCAAATTCTAAATTCCAAATTCAGTTCAGTTCACGTTGCCGTTGCCTTTGCCGTGTTACACAACTCTACGCTGCTCGCTCGGGCGACTGACTGTTTGCTCTGTGGTCTGGTGCTGGTCACTGCCGCTTATGTGATTTTTAATTTTGTAATTTGTTGTAACTAGGCATATATATAAATCTATTTAATAATATAAACGGGGATTTATAGTCTGGGTGTCTTTTTACAAACAAATGACAATTATATCCTTGGCTACGTTTAGCACATTACGAGTTACGAGTTTATATTGGTAATTTAGAAATTAACGCGTTGTTTTCGACTGGAACTCGATAGTGTGACCGAACTTCACAAGCCGTAACATGCTAGAAATCTAGTATTTTTGGTATTAAGAATTGCCAGTCACCGTGGAACGCTAACAAGCGAACAGTGAAATAACTTATTTTGTCAACAAACATGTCGCTTATTAAAAATTTAGTGAAGGAAACCGAAAATAAACCGCGAAAGAAGAAAAAGAATGCAGGCTCCGACGACGACGACGCTGGGGAGAAAGATAAGCCATTGGGGCCGTTCATCAAATCAGCCACCGATTTACAACGACTGAAGCTGGAAAAACTAATGAAAAATCCTGTAAGTAAATTTGTTATTCCCATTAAAAAAATAATCAAGTAATTAAATTACAGGAAAAGCCAGTTATTATACCGGAGCAAAGGCGCGAGCGCGACTACATGTCCTCCGTGCCCACATTCGTGCGCAATGTGATGGGCAGCAGTGCGGGTGCCGGCTCTGGAGAATTTCACGTCTATCGCCACCTGCGACGCAAGGAATACGCGCGCCAGAAAAACATACAAAACCAGAGCTTACGTGAGGCAGCCGACGATGCCTATCAACAGAAACTGGACGATAACAAACAGAAGGCAGAAGAGCGCACGGCCAAGAAGCGAGCAAAGCGCCTGAAGAAAAAGCAGCGCGTTAAACGACCACGTGAACCCAAATCGAAGGAGGACAACAAGCAGCCAGAGAGCGAGTCCAGTGCAAGTAGCTCCGAGGAGGAGGAGGAGGCAGCTGTGCAGGCAACTGCAGCTGAGCAGCCGAATGAGGCGGATGAGCAGGCATCTCCAAAGCTGGAGAAGGCAACTGCTGCTGAGAAGCCAGAGCAGAAGAGCTCAGAGGAGGAATCTGCAGCTGAGGAACCGAATGCGAAGCTTGCCGACAGCAAGGTGGAGGCGGGCACATCAAATACCGCTGAAACTGTAGTCTCTGATCCTTTAACGAAAACAACAAATCCAGATGCGAATGCCACTTGACGCAATTCACTTATTGTAGATGCTTATAATAAAGAACAAAAATATAACTTATGGTTTATTAGTGAAACAAATTTGTTGATTTATTCATGTTATATGTATATATTATATATATATACATATATATATATGTGTTAACCACATTCTGTAACGATAAAATTGTGGCCATTGTAGCTATAATTGGCCAAATACCGCATCGCATTTTGTGGTTTCTAGCGATTTACCGGTCATCGTGTTAAAGCAGCTTTGGTGAGAAGACAATCGTTTTAGAAATATGCATTGATTTTTGTATTATTTTGTTGTTGTATTTAAGTGAGAGTTGCATATTTGATACTGCTTAAAATACATGTGTATTTATAAAGGTGCATTACATGAGAGAGAGATAGTACTCTAATTTGTAGTCTAATATCGAGAGTGCTCGACTATGCTGAATACCCTGTACCCAGTATTAAATTCTTGGATGGATCTGGGCGCAATCAATAATAATTATTAATGTTTCAACATGCTGTGAGTACAGAGTATATTAAACGTCTTCGGTTGTTGCATTTATCTTTTTGTTTCTTTAAGAAGCAAATTTTATTTTTGTATTTTGTTTTTGTTTTGTTTAATCCACAATCCTGGTTTTCTTCTTACTTTCTGCGTGTGTATATATACGAAATTTTCAAAGTTCCACAAATAATTAATAAAGTATACATACAGACTACTATATTTTGCCTTTGCACTTATGAACAATTAAATTAAAATTAAATTTGCAGCATTTTTACTAACGTAAATCATATTTTGAACTTAAAGCAAACTTAAACTTGTACACATTTTATAAGTTTATTTGTATTGTTTGTTATTTAGTTTTTGTATAAATCCTTTAGCAAAAAAGAACACAAAACTCTGAGCTGAATTTGTTGTATATGTTTGTAAAAGCATTGTAAATTGTTATTTAAAATAAAAATACAAATTACCTGAATTTCATCTGAATGAAATTTCAAGTAATTTCTTTCAATAACAAATGTTGCCTTTTTTCCTTTTTTTCGAAATCTCGTTCACTCTGCGTTTTTAATTAATTTTATACATACAAATATATATAATAAAAAGAATACTTTTCCTTGTTACTGCTGTTGTTGTTTGTGGTAATTGAATTTCTTATTATTGCGCGAGGGCCTGGCATATATTTATATATATTTATCTATTATTATGCGCTTACTACAAGAAACGAAATTCGGAGATGACAACAATCATGTGTTTTTTTCCTGTTTCCGCAATTTATCGACTGGCGTTGTGATTTCAACATATTTTCGATTTGACAATACAACATTTTTAGTTCGTACAATTGTTTATATGGATATTATATATTTTGTTTTCAAATTAGGTTTCTCTACGAAAATTCAACTACAGATCTTAAGATTTGTCGGCTAGCGAGCGTGCTTTGTGGGCGTTTGTTTCCTTTTTGTTTTTCTTAAATTTTTTTTTTTTGTGTTTAGCTTTTTGTATTTTTGAGGCGTGGGTCTACACAGCATTTAAATTAACAATAATTGTATGTATATTTAATGGTATATATATATATATAAATATGCATGTACTTTGTATATTATATAGTTGGTAGGTTGGTAAGTTAGTTAGTTAGGAGGCCGTACATTAAATAAATATTTCGTTTCTTTCGCTGATTTTTTGCTTTTTGTTTTTTTCTTCTTTTGCTAATTGCTGTTTGCTCGGATTTAACTTTAGACATAGATCATATGTATACATACACATATATATACCACACATATATATATATATAGATATATTTTGAGATATACAAATGTAGTTTGCACTTAAGCATCTGGTAAAGGTGGCTGAGAGACTGTGTGTGTTGCATATTCAAATTTTAAATATATATGTATACATATATGTATATGTATATATTAGTACTGTAGTTTTCTATTTATTTTTTGTTTTCTTTTTTTTTGTTTATGAATTATGTTTAAATTGAGAAATAAGCAAATATCGTTTGCTGAGTGTTTTCCTAACGACATTCCCAAACTTTAACTGTTTGATCGACGCTGCCGGAAATGACATACGGATGCGCTTTGTGAAAATCTAAATATATAAAAAAAAAAATTCATTATAAAGAAATGAGAATATTAAGTATTCAGTATTTGTGAACTCACCAATCGATGTGCAGAAATGCTGGTGCGCATAGAGCGTCTTCATGCATCGCTTGTTGCGCAAGTCCCAGACTCGAATGGTCTTGTCATCGCTGGCCGAGACCAAATATTTGCCACCCGGATGGAATGCCAAGCCCCTAACCCAATTGTCATGCCCGTTCAATGTGAGCAGGCACTGTCCTACGCTCACATCCCAAATGCGTATGGTTTTGTCGCGCGAACCGGATGCCAAAAATGGTCCCTGATGGTGACCCTTCTTGTTGTCAGCCCCAGCTGCCTCATTTATCGCCGATGCGGCCGCCTCTGGCGCCCAGGCAATGCATTCCACTGTATGCTCATGATCGCGTAACTCAACCTGACAAAAAAAAAACAGTAATAGAAATTAAATGAAGTGCTTAAGAAATTGTTAGGTAAATATATTAGAAATTTTTTAGAAGAGAGCTCAACATAGTTTAAGCCATGCGAAGCCATAGAGCAACAATCCCCTTTTGGCATCTCATTTCCTTTGTCATGCTAATAAGGATTCTTTTGGTTCGTTTGCTCACCTTGCAGTCTTTTGAATTCGTCAACCAAACGCGTATTGTGTGATCATTTGAGCATGTGGCAAAAATGCTGCCTTCAATGTGCACGCGCACCATTCGCACCCACTCCCGATGGCCGGTGTAGGTTTTTACACAGTAACTAAAATAAATACATTAATCAATTACATTTAACTGTCTCTCTCTCTTCCTCTATGCCATTAAACTCACCCCGTGGCGACCTCCCACATTTTTATGGTGCGATCACGTGATGCGGATAGCACATAGTCGCCGGCGGGCACAAAGGCCACCGAGGACACATTGTGATCGTGACCGTGCATGGTTTTAACACACTCGTAACTCTGCTGGAAATCCCACAATTTGATTGACAGATCAGCGCTGCATGAGACTGCAGAAAGAAGTGTTTACAGTTAATCATTTGTTCGTAATTATATAAATTAGAGTGTTGGTTACCTAAGAGCTTGCCCTGCGCATCAAATGCCACATCCTGCACAGAGTCTGTGTGTCCTTTGAGAGTGCGCTCATATTCGCCAGTCTCAAAATCCCATATCTTAATGGTGGCATCTTCAGAGGCCGAAACCATGAGTCCGAATATTGGATGAAATATAGCCTACCAACAGAAGAGTAAGAAGAATAAGTCAATATATTGTGTGCAGCCGTTTTTCCCCAGTTTGAATTACCCTCGTTATGCTGGCACGATGTCCCGTTAGTGAGTATTTCTCTGGCGGCCTGGGTATCCATTCGCCAGGCGTACGTTTGTTCTTTGTGGGCGCACCCTCGATAACCTCCTTTTCAGCTTCGGTTAGCTTAGCCTCCAGTTCCATCACCTTCTTTTGCAGCCTGATGACAGATGTCCATTTCTTCTCCAGTAGGCCAACAAATTTCTTTTCCGCTTCTGTGCTGAGATCTGCCTCCTTGCGAAACGCTTCCAATGAGTCCGCATAGCCATTTGTGCCCAAATAATCGGCAATCGCTTGGTTACTACATGCATTCGATTAAGAAATATACAAATTTAGATATGGAATGGTTGATGATTTCCGGTTTTTACTTACAGCTCCTCGCGCTGCCGCTGCGACAACACCATTTTCATGCTGTTCTTCGGATTGGGCGAGCTTCAAATTCTTATGCTATTGCTTTAATTTGTTGCTGCCTTCTTCTTGTGCAATAAATGCTGCAAAGAAACCAAAGAGAAAAAAACACACAAATTAAATCAAAGCAATCGTTCGAGTATTATTATAAATGATTGACTGACTTAACAGGAAATTAGTTTTACATAAAACAAAAGGCAAGCTTCGCAAAGAGGCAAGTCACCCACATGTTTACTTTATTAATTTTTGTAACTTTTTTATATTATTTTTTGGCAATGTTGCGTCTTTGGCATACATACTCATCATTCTTCTGCTGCTTGTTCATAATTATCTGGCCTCTTGATTCATTGTTTCGCAGCGTGTAGCATGATAATCATCATAAAGATAATCATCATCAGCTTCCGAAACTGTTGCGATTTTGTGTGTTTCTGGCACACGAAATTGTTGTTTTTTGCTCATTTGGACGCCATTAAAGCGAGCATTGTCTGCAAAAAGTTAAAGCAGCAGCAGCAACTATTTCTTGAGTTTGAACTTTGGCTTTAGTCTGAAATACAACCCTGTTGCTTGTAATTGATAGAAAAAAAAGTTAGACCCATGAATCGATCGATTACTGCTTAAATATATTTCACATATTCCAATGCAACAACTTCCACAATGAAGTAAAACAAATTAACAGTTTCGTTTATGTATTTGTCACCTTTTGTGCTTATGGCAATTGCAATTTAATTAACTCAAGGTGGCCACCATCCATTTTGGCTGAACGATAGCAGTGGGAACAAGCGAAAACAAATCACAGGTTGCACGCAATAAAACGGCTTAAACAAACCGCGAGTCAGCGCAAAATCAACGAAAGCATAACGCGCTGCTTGTTGCCTATTTTTTTTTTTGTTCACCTGATAAACGTTTGACGACACGTTGTCAACGATAGCGAATGGTGTAAGCAGCGTTGACAAAGCCAATTAGCAAAGATTTAACGGTAGTTCAAGCAACTTCTTATAAGTAAATAACAAGCAAGCGAAAGATAGACGCATAGCGAAGCCCAAGCTTAGACTACACACATACGCACTCACACATATGTAAAACACACACACTCGAAACGAGGAAATGACGTTTTTAGATTATTTTTGGATTTTATACCCATTGCCGAATAATTTTCAACCATTTCTTAGCTGCTGGCTGTTTAACTCAGGGCGTACATATGAATACATTTATTTTGCGCTGAAAACTGACCAAACAAGTTCAAGCGATGAATATATTTTTTTTGCAACGACGACGACGCCAACGTTGGCATTGAAACTAGTAGTGAGTCACGCGTGGAGCGCCTGTCATAGTCGGCGAAGAGCGAAGCAAAGTCAGCCTTTTTATCAGCTGTTGGGACATGCTCCGCTCTGGAAATGAGAAAGAGAGAGCGACATGCATGCAGTGCACTCACTCCGTTAACTGCGCATCTAAATATTAAATACAAAAATCAATATACAAGTAGACAAAATAAAAATAAATTAAAATTGCTAAAGTGAGGCGGCTCCAACTGCGCACTGCTCTGTTCTTAATTTTTTTTTTACTTTAAAAATGGTGACTCATCAACTTTAAACTAGTCAGTTTAACAAAAGCGTATACAAACGAGGAGTTAAATTATTTAAAGTCTCACATGTTATACCCCAATTAACCCATAAGAACAGAGTATATATATATATAGAAATAAGACAGTGCTGCTAACGTCACGAGTATTAACGGAACACGCGTGGGTTTGATTGGATGTTGCTCGAACAGGCGGCAGGAGGAGGTGGGTAGATTGGTAAGTTGGTTTGTGTGTAATGCCGGACAAAGACAACAACCGTTGTGTTGTGGCAACCGTGCGTGCGTTTTGTTGTTATTGGTGCCAGCATTCCAATACAGTCATGCGCCTTGTAACTTGCACCAACCATGTAAATATATGTAACTGTGTGGGTCGCACTAGTAACGGTGTCCCAAAGCAACAACAACATCATCATCAAATAATAATAATAAATACAGCTATAAAGGGGGCGTCGCTTGGGTCACACGCTGTACAAGATTTGAAAGGCGATGCGACTACGGCAAACAGCAGCAGCAGCAGCTGCGAAAAAAAGGGTTGCCAACCAATTTGACACCCACACAAAAGAAATATATGCATTAACACACACATACATAATCAAGCATTCACATGTCTGGCAAAGGTATTTCAGATTCCAATTTGAATTGTAAATCAGAATTACACATGTAGCTGTTTAAAATGCGCTGGGCTTACCTTTTAAAAAAAAAATAAAAGAAAAACTCGCGTGGGCGTCTGATGCTAGCATCAGTGCTACATACACATACGTATACAATGATAAGCTTACACATGCATAAGGACACAGGCACGCGCTCTCTCTATCATTCTCCCTCTCTCTCTCTCTCTCTTTCAATGACGCTCTCTCGACAGACCTTGCACTTGCTCCGTGCACTTGGCTGCCAATTGCGTGTGTGTTTCTCACGCTTTGCCAATGTTTGCAATTGTTCATTAATTTACGCTCACCCACACATAACAAAAATTTGGCAATGCAGCACAAATTAAGTAAAAGTATCGAGTATCAAAACTAGAAGCAACACTTGCCAGCCAAAAAAGTCTATTTCGCATTAAGAATAACCTTTAGCTTGGAAAGTCGGACAAACAAGAAAACCTTTATATTTGTAACTAAGTTGAAGCTCGTGAGCATGCATTTAGTAGATAAGACAAGTCATGAAAACAAAAAAAACAAGAGAAGACTAAAAGTGAGAGAGAGAAACACAGGGCTAAAAGTGTTAGAAAACAGACCAATAGATAATTGCAGCAGTAGCAGCAACAATTTGTGGCCAGCCAATTTGCAGAATCAGTGTCTCAGACTGGGTGACTCCAGCTCCAGACTGAAGAACGAGCTTAGCTCAGCAAATTGCTCACGTTCGTTCTTCTGGGAACTGTTAACAATGCGACTTTACACATGTGTTTTGTTTTTAGCGTATGTACATACATATATACATATGTATGTGCGCAATGGATGGCCCATGCCAAAGCACAGCCCAAAACGGAAAACTGTAAAAAACATAAAAACAAGATTTCCACCACTACCGACTATGTTGGCTGCATTCGAAGAACAGGTTTTTTTTTTTTTTTTTTACTTTTACTACCCATGTAAAAGAGCTGTTAGAGGTACACCAAAGGAATCGGAATCGGAATTGGAACCGACAGTGTTGCTAACGTTTTGTTCTATGTATAAAAATCGATCAATTCCGCAGCAAACGTGGAGCAGGGGGAAAAAGGAGACGAAGTGGAGGATACATGCGCGAAATAAGAACACACACAAACACATACTGACACACAAACTGAACTGACTGACGCAGGGGCGGCGATGTGTCATCGCTTTTGGTGGTTGTAAGCTAAGGGGGAAAAGAATTGGAAATTGTTTTTGTTTTTGAACTTTCATGCTTATTTTGTGTAATTCAGTTCAGCATTATTTTGCATAAGCTCTGCTTGTTGCCATTGCTTTTCAATAACAAAAACATACACAACATAAAAGCGAGCGAACACTCAACAAACACAATAACAACAACAACGACAATAGCACTGACACTGACGGAAAAAAAAACTGTTACGACGGCCATCTTGAATGAGCAGCGCAGCCAGCGTCGCTGCGGCAGCGCTTCACAAGAGAAGACAATATGCAAAATTGGAAAAGGCCAAATAGATTTGTAAAACACGCACATTTTTACGCGAAAACAAACAGCATTTCAAAATGAGACTTTAGTTTCTTTTGCATATAAGCGCGCACCAACACACTGACAGTGCTCACTCACATACATATGACAAATTTTTCTTTTTTCCCATTTGCCCATTACATACACTTCGCTGCTACTGCTGCGTTGCCGTCGAGCAAACGACACTTTTGCGAAAAAAAATGGGTAGCTTTGAGCAAGCGCTGCGGAGCGTGCATTTGCGATGTTTGAATGTTTTTTCATGGCACACGTCGCATACTTACACCAAACTGTTATTTTATGTATTTTTTTTAATTGTATTAAATTTAATCAATTGGGAAATAATTACGCAGAAGTGAAGCGCGGCGAGAAATGCTTCCAATATCTTTAGATGCTTTTCGACGTATCGATGCTCAAGTTTTGTTTACCAGCACTACCTGCAGGGTCAGCATTTCATTTTGTTATCGATGCTTTCTTGGTGCGTACGCCTATCGATAGCAGTGACAAATCGTGCATCAAACAGCTGTTTTTGGCGGGTTGTACTCTATTTTAAAATTTATAAAATGTGCTAATAAGCTTGCGGATGGTAATTGTAATTTGAATGGAACACGCCTGTTGACAATGCACAACTCTGTAAAGGGCGCAAACCAGAACAGAGAGAAAAACTGTAATGCATTCTTTTTTATTATCTTGTACACACACACACACGCCTTTCTCGACATGCACACCCTGTCGGAGTAAACTTTTGCTTATCAGTAGTAATAAGCAGAGTGATACAGACATATGTAATTAATTCGTTCGCTCAGTTCTCGACTAACGCTCAACGGAAACGGTTATTTTTCTAGAGTTGAACAACGCAATCGCTTCGTTTACTCAAGTGCAATAGTAGATTTTAAATCGGTTTCGGCAACAACAACAATAAAAAAAACGATCTCTTACTGACGTATTTGTGACCACCCTGTGAGTGCTACGACAAGATTTGTTTTATTGACGATACAACCAAACACAATTTAATGATCAAATTGCCAAAATATGTAAATGATTCGCATATTAGGCAAGCATGCATTAAGTCAATCAGGCACTCATTTGTTATCGAAGCAGTCATAAGCGATTCTAATCAGAGTCCCCCCATATTACACACTTGTCACTGTAATGATAACAGTGCACAAAACTCAAGTCAGAACAATCGATGCCCCAAATGATTAATTTAATTTGTAACGGAAGCGTATCTTTTTAGTGGCTCATAAATCTTGACTGGGCACAAACTTTTATAGATACCAAAAAAAAAGAAGCGAAAAAAAAACAATCAATGATGGACAGTATATTTGGAACGGTCTCAAGCGATATATATGCACATTATCTGTTATCAGTCATCCGCACTCTGATTGTGTTTACCTGTGTGTTGTGTGTTGATATGATAAAAAATATAACGCGAAAAGAAGCCAAAGCTGCTCCGACAAGCGTTTACTTTCTATAACCGTTAAATTGTTATTATTGGCTGATTTACCATGTGATTTGTGGCCATGCGAAATTTGTACTATGTTTTAAGGAAAGCAAACAACAATTTGGCATTTGAAACCAACCACTGCCACCATATTGAAGATAAGAAGATAATGTCGCAATGCTATTAATAATAAGTGTATCGGGCGCAGACAAAAAATGGAATTTAATTTGAGTTTTTTTTTTAGAGTGGCTGCCGTTGGAAATTAGTAATTAGCTTTGTTCACCAGACATTGATTAAACGGCCTCAGCAGCAACTCAAACTAGAATCAATAACAATGAAATATCTTATAAATTACTAATACGCATCATATATGAAATTCTTCAGCGACTGCCTGATAAGTATTGAGTTAAGGCTTCTTTCAATTCAATTTCCTTTATGAGGAGAGTTCTTTTTGTTGCTGTTCTTGTTGGTTATGAAAATCCCAAGTTATTCAGATTGTTATCTTTATCATTGTATTTTGGTTTTAACTCAGTTGGACGTCCAAGTATCGTCCACGAAGTGGATTGATAAGCCTGATTCCAATCCACTGGACTTGGCATTGCCCTCAAGTGTTTTTAATCTACCTATTCGCATATTACTTAGAAGCTCTCAATTACCCAATGCAAAAATATAAAAAAAAAGAATTTGACTCATGTAAAAAATATACCCATATATTTATATATACGTATATATATATATATATATATATATGTATGTATATAAATATATATGTATGTGTGTGTGTTCATTTGTTTGTTTGTTTTTTCTTAATTTGTTCCAAGTATTTTGTAATAATCATAAAAGTTCCAAGCCTTTAAATGTTGCGATTTCTCATTTGCAGCACAAATTCCATAAGATAATCATAGTTGAAAAATGTGGAGAGAAATGCGGAATATATATATCATTAAAACACCTTACAGTTTTCTTAGATATTTTTATTTGTATATATATATATATATATATATTTATATGCATATATATAATTTATTTGGAGCTTTTTAATAGCAAATTTAGCAAATTTAGTTATAGCATTTCTTTTCGTTGCTGTTATCCAGAGTTCAAATGCTTCAAGGCGTAATTTTATAATTATTGTATAATTTGCTTTGTTATTGTTTTTAATGATTTTTAAAATACATTATTAACACTTCGTCGTTTGTGTAATATGTTCAACTGGCCAATACTTGTAATTCACGTATCACAAAATTAACATTTGTTTGGATATTGTTGATGTGCTCATTGCACCTTAACGAACTGATTTTGCTAATCTCTCTTATATACATACATATGTATGGCGGGGTTAATACTTTCGATATATTATTTGATTTTCTTTTTTTGGGAAGTTTATTCGAATAACCGGTTGCATTTTTTAGCACATAGTTAGCATATGGCTCATTTATGGGTTGTTGACTTTGAACTTGATTTTAACTTCCATAATTCGCACATTCGGTTAGTAAACTGATTGCAATGTGGTCCTAAGATGCGGCTCAACACACACGAGAATCCAAGGACACGGTTTTACAGACTGCTTTGCATACCGTTATTCCTATTAACCTGGTCACAAGCCCAGGCTCAAACAACAACATCCCAAACCGATCAGGACCAAACTAATGGTAAGTTTAGTGGGACAAATATACTTAAAATTCGGTATAAAGTGAAAGCGATTATCTTCGAAAGTTAAAGTATAGATCCTAAATTATGCCTTTAATTTCGAATAGCTTTTATATCGATTCTGATTTTTCACAGTGGTGCGAATAAATGTGGTTAGCACGGCATATTCCCTAATATTTAATATCGGGGTTGAGCAGAAGGAAAATTACATCATCGAGAATGTAGCCTGTCCATCTGGTGGTATATCAACATCTTTGCCTGATGGGAATTATATCTGGTAAAATTATTATTAGATATTAGTTAAGATTTCAATCAGCACTATATTGATTTTTAATTTGTCAGTGAGAATTTGGAGCCCTGTACGAGCTACACAAACATTGTAACCGTCAAAGGAACAGCTGAGGATTCAAAACCCTTCGAACAAATTGTGGTTGCCTACACGGATTATAAAGGTGAGTAGGGCGAGAGTTTATGAGAGAGCTATTCACTGTGACTGATGGAAGTGTTTCCATAAAGCATTCCATTAAAACACCTTACAGTTTTCTTAGATATTTTTTATTTGTATCTTTCAGATCCAGTAACCCAATTGATATCCGTTGAGGCAACAGCGCAAACAATAGTTCTGAACTGGGAGACCAGCGATCGTTCGTGTGTGAGACTCTTTGAGATCTCGGCAACGGCACCTGATAGTTCTTTTTCGAGGCAACAGGCTAGGGAGGAAAGCAGCGATACCATTGAGGATGTGTGGCCATGTCGCACCTATACAGTCACGCTGAGCACGCGGAACAATGAGAGCGCTATAGTTGACAAGGATACGATACTCGTGGAGACGGATTATTTGGAGCCCGGCGATCTGCAGTTGACCATTTCAACGCGCTCCAATGCGGACACGCTGATCACATGGAATGAGCCGGATAACAAGAGCTGCATTGGCAGCTTTACTATTGTCTGGCGACGAAACGATTGTGTGCCGGATGAGGATGGGCAGACAACGACGACGGAGATAGATGGGGAGACAACAACACCAGAGATGGACGGAGAAACGACAACGCCGGAAATGGATGGGGAGACAACAACTACGGAGGTGGATGAGGAGACAACCAATACGATTACAGATGATGAAACAACCACTACGATTAGAGATGATCAAACAACCACTACGATTACAGATGATGAAACAACCACTACGACTAGAGATGATCAAACAACCACTATGATTATAGATGATGAGACAACTGCCACAATTATAGATGATGAGACGGCGGCTACTGCGAATCAAGATCATTTTAGGAGGACAACTGCTTCGCCTGGACAGGCTTCGGAGATACAAATGAAGAAAGGTAAGGTGGCCTAAATCCACTTCAATAAGAACACCACTCTCAACCAAGTCCTACTACAGAGTGCGAGTGGAGCGAGTATTCCAACGATAGTTCACTCAAGCAGTATACCCTGAACAGTCTTCAGGGCTGTGAAGAACACACCATCGAGGTCTACATCAACAAGGAGCGCAATACAACTGCCAAAGCCACGGAGACTTTTGTATCCGGCGAGAGATGTAAGTACAGTGCACTTATTACACTTGGTAAAATCATAAGTAATTCTTTACTAGAAAATTATTATTAAATGATTACAGCTCGTCAAATAAAGTGGGTTCTTGAGGAGCAATGCCTTTTTAGACTCGTGTTATTACTTAGTATCAATTATATTTTTTGAGTGATTTGATCTTGAAATCTGATAAACATAAGAGCTTAAATTTTAGATGTAGAATTATTCTGGATGACGATCAATGAAAACTATTAGCTCGAAAATTGCTTAGTTTTGACAAATTGATGGCATTTTGAAATCTTAAAAACCTAATTTGGAGATTTTGATAAACAAAATGAGCTCAGATTCGCAAATCGAAACAGTTTTAACTCGTTAGGTGGTTTTTTGTTTTAATTGGTTGAAGGTATAAAAAATAATCCAGTTCCTAAACCTAACTCCGACTATATTTAACCAGTGCCCACTGTTGTGTCGGAGCCGACACAGGAAATTAACTCGACAGAGATGAAATGGCTTTGGTCGCCGCCCATTGATCATTCGAAATGCGTGGCCAATTATCGGGTGAATCTAAGTGGACCCACCCAGCATGAGGAAACCGAGATTGACGAGCAGTTGACCAGCGAGACATTCATTGTGTTTAGCAAACTGGAGCCCTGCGGCATCTACAATGTGGAGATTGTGCCCATCTCATTAAATGGCAAGACGGGTGCAAAGTACACGGGTCAAAGCACACTCGGCGAGGATCGTGAGTAGCAAATAGATCATAAACTATAGTTCTAGATCATAGTTCTATATTATTGCCACAGAGCCCACACAGATCCTTGAGCCAACGAGCAGCACCGAACCATTTTCCATCGAGCTGAGTTGGCTGACTCCAAGCTATGCGGATCTCTGCATCGCTGGCTATCGCATTTCCGGTTGGATGGACGATGACAAAGAGGTGAATGTCCTAAGCGTTAACACAAAAGAGAATTCCGTGCTCTTCGATAAGGATCTGATTGCATGCCAAGCGTACACTATACAAATAATACCCTATACCCAGGAGAATTTGGATGGAGAACTGCGACAAATTCAGGTCGAAACGCAGGCAGCTCTTGTCAATTTTGAAAAGGTAATAACAATATTATATTACTACATTATTACTGAGAATAATAAAATAACTTAACGACTTTCTGCATTTTTCGAAACAAATTATAAAAATTTATAGCAAATTTAGTATATTTAGAAATAATTAAATATTTGTTATAGTCGAAAATATATTCTCATATTGATCTCAGTTCTATCAGCAGACGCAAGCATTTTCTGTATGCATAAGTGGCTATGTTTCTGAGTGTATTCTGTGTTTGTCGGCAGAGGGCGCTTGCAGACCTGCTCGAATTTTAGCGCAAATCCTTTTAAAGGGAATTTGCCAATAATAATAGAATATATTTAATAACTGGGTTCAGGGTATATCGTAGTCGAGTTCACTTGACCACAGCACTCTTACTTGTTTTTACATGAATTTGTGCTTAGTCAGCAACCTATTTATAATGTTTTACAACATTTTTGTCAAACAATATGCAACTACCAAAAATGTTACATATATTTTATTTTTTATTTTTTGTTAGGTACTTATACAAGTGGCGGCCGAAAAGGCGACTTCGCACAGTCTGGAGCTGAATGCACAAAATCAGGATTTGAACAACAACTGTCAGACGATCTATGCGCTCTTTAATTGCTCCACGACGGCGAATGTACGCTACGAATATGCTGAGACGCATGTGGAGAGTTATGGGGATAGGGAATTCCAGGCAACGATTGCACCACTCACCCCCTATACCCAGTATATATGCAGTGTGATGCTCTACAATGTGGCAGGTTCCTCGTTGCCGAAGAGCGTAAAGGGGACTGACGTCAAGACCCTGGCCTATTGTATGTGCTGATGGTGGAGTTTCTAATTGTTCAATTCAAAGAAATCTAATTAATTGCAGTTCCCGATCAGCCGGAAAGTGTCACGTTAGAGGGCAGCACCATAAACAGCCTGACCTTCAGATGGATGCAGCCCAAAAGATCGAATGGAATCATTAAATATTATCAGGCATTTCTCATGCGCTACGAGGCCGATTATTTTGTGCCCAGCATCTGTGAGGCCATCACAGAGGTACCAAAAACCAATACGAAAGGTTTGACAATAATTCAATTTTCATGCATTTCACTTCCCATCTAAACTCAATATAAATCCTTTTTTAGATGATACGACGAATACCTTCACGGATCTGTCGCCGGCTGTGAAGTACATTATGCAAGTGGCTGCACAGAATGACTTCGGCTTGGGTCAATACACGCCCTCCATTATAGGCATTACAGAACCAGATGGTAAACAAAAAACTTAATTACTTTCATGTGAAACTTAAAATTTATTTTTGTAACAGTTTCGGATCCTGTGACGAAGTTGGAGGTAACATCGGAGGGACCCTCGCTGGATCCGAATATTTATCGCGCTAATGTGACTGTCCACTGGACAATACCCTGTAAATCAAATGGCGAAATCGAGTACTTCATTTTGGACTTTAGTGGTAGACAGAAGGAGACGCAGATTGCATTCCAGCGAAAAGTGCCGCTTGATATATTGGCCAAAAAGGGACGCATGTCGTATACCGAAACCGATCTGCAGCCTGAAGTCGATTATGCCGTTAAAGTCACAGTCAAAACGCGCAGCGTGGCAACGTTGAGCGAGAGCGCATCAAAGGAGTGGACATCGCCATCGGGGTGTGAGTATTGTCTGTAAAATTGACCAATTTTTGGTGTATACAAAAACACAAGTTCCGAAAAAAGACCCATTTTCGTATCGTAATTCTGCGCAATTGTTTACGTAGAGCTGTGAGTTGTTTAATCATTATGGCAGCATCCCAATTTGCGGTTACATAAAGTGGTAAAAATAGCAGCAACCTTTTAAAATGCACGCTGCATTTTGCAGCACTGCAATTACTGTAGCTGACAACACTTCAAGACACACAAGTCGACTGCTTAATTTGAAGCGCGTTTTAAATTTTGAATATGAGTAAATTTAATAAAATTAAATTCATATCTCAATTTTCTAGTACCCGCTGGCCTGGGTGATGATGTTGTGCGTCAAATGCGCGTCAGTGCCTATGAGACGAGCCATCCCACCAGTTCGGCTATTGTGCGTTTGCCCGCTAATATTTTAAACTCGGAATCGGGCAGTATAAAGTATATAGCGCTGTTGCTATCCCAAAAGAGTTGTACGGGCCCACCGGAGCTGAGATATGATGTGCTCAATGCGGGAGATTGGCCCTCTGTTGCCTCATGGGATGAAGTCGGTGGCGATTGCATTTATCAATATCAAACAACTCCCGTGCGGTGGGAACCGCAGCTGACCAACAGAAGTAGACGTGACACCAGCGGCGAGGAGGAGATTGTCTTCATCATTGGCGAGGGCAATTGTCCAGATATTACGAAGCGCTATTGCAATGGACCCCTTAACGCCAATATGGAATACAATATGGTTGTGCGTCTCTTCACAAATTCTGGTTATAATGATGCTGCCGTACTCGAGTTCAAAACGGAAGCGGCCATCAAGGTGACCCTAATTTTGGTCAGTGTCTGCTGCTGCTTGCTCTTAGCGTTTTTTCTGGGTTTGGTTGTGCTCTACGTGCGCAAACGAATAGCCTGGTAAGCATGGACTAGAGGATTACTAATTGTTTGGCTTATGTTTAATTGAGAATTTATTGCAACAGGCATCGCGATTCTGGTCAGGGCATTGAGGATTCCTTTGGCAATGTGACAGCCAAGAATTTTGCCGTATTCTATGCGGATGTGTCCAGGCCGGAGAAGTTGGCACGCGAATTCAGGGAAATCACCTTTGTCGCCTTGGAACTGAGCTACGCCGCCTCCGAATTGGGCAGCAATAAGAATCGTTATGGGGATATACATCCATGTGAGTTGAATTTGGCTTAGAGACAGACAAAGGAGTAGTAATTCATATGTTTTCCAGATGACAAGAATCGGGTTATTTTGGACATAGACACGGAGGGATCGGACTATATTAATGCCTCCTTTCTAGATGTATGTATTATCCGGGTTTTATTATTAATAATATTACGAAACTTTGCTTTTAGGGCCACTCACGTAAAAAGTATTATATAGCGACCCAAGGGCCCAAGCCGGAAAGCGTTATGGATTTCTGGCGCATGATCCTTCAGCATAATGTGCGAATCATTGTTCAGGTTACCCAGTTCCGCGAGGGCAATACGGTGAGCAGCCACTTTGGAACTCCACACTCTTTTTAAAGATTTGTAACTCTCCATTCCGGTTCTGCTTGCAGATCAAATGCCATGAGTATTATCCGTATAATACGCGTGGGGTTATTGTCACAATCAAGTCAAAGGAACGCTTTGAAATCTATGATCGCACCGAACTGACGGTAGTCCATGAGAAACACGGCTTGAAGGAGAAGGTGATACATTTCTATTTCAAGAAGTGGCCAGATCACGGCTGTCCTGATAATCCCAACCACCTGATAACGTTCGTGAAAAAAGTGAAGGCAGAGAAGCATCCCAATTACTCGCCCATTGTGGTGCACTGCAGCGCCGGCGTTGGACGGACGGGCACATTTATTGGCCTGGATTTGATAATGCAGCGTCTGAAGAGCGAATCGAAAATCAATATTTTTGAGACGGTCAAGAAACTGCGATTTCAGGTGGGTGCAAAAATAGATTTCTAATGGACTGCAACTAATTGTTAACCAATCTTCAATCGTGCAGCGCATGAAAATGGTGCAAACACAACAGCAATATACATTCCTTTATGCCTGCGTCTATGAGCTGGTCAAGCACAAGATTCCACGTGCTGCTCTTAAACCAAATGGGCGTACCAAAACAGACTCAGTGCCTATCACAAAGAAGGTCAGCTTTCCGGATATGGATCTAGAAAGCGTCGAGAAGGTTGTGCAGGACAAACCAGATCCGGAACGGTATGAGACCAATAATCTGTCGCGCTTTGGCGGATTACGCCGTACAAAGGATTTGGATTCGTTGAGCGAGCAACCAGAGACTAATAATTACAATCGACCAAACGGAGAGTGCGCCATATAATAATATATATATTTTTATGAGCATATTGTGACATCAAACAGATATGTATGTGTATATAAGAGGAATTATGTGTGTCTGTATTTATTGTATTATACAAATTTTTAATTTATCAACAATAATAGCCAAAGAGAAGTGTCTATCGCTGTACTGTGAAAATAAACAAATATATGTGAAAATTTTAAGGGTGCTGGAAATGCAATTATGATTTTTGATTTGAAGTTCGAAATGTAACATACATTTTAAATTTTGTATATATCGTTTGTCGAGCAGGCGCTGTCTTATCGGAAACTAATCGATATTCACAGCAGGCAGCAAATCGATTGCAACCACCAATGTGAATGGCAAATTGACGAGAACTGGAAAAACATTTATTTACATCGCGAAATATTAGTGCAGCAACAAAATGTCTGAGCGTAAAGTGTTAAACGTAAGTAGAAATAGGGAATTATGTCGCAATGGGTAAACTAACGATGACTGCCTTCTTAGAAATACTATCCGCCGGACTTCGACCCGTCGAAGATACCGCGCATGAAATTGGCCAAAAATCGGCAATATACGGTTCGATTGATGGCTCCGTTTAATATGCGGTGCAAAACCTGCGGCGAATATATTTACAAGGGCAAGAAATTCAATGCGCGCAAGGAAGATGTGGAGAATGAAACGTATCTGGGCATACGCATTTATAGATTCTACATCAAGTGCACGCGCTGCCTGCAGGAGATCTCCTTCAAAACAGACCCACAGAATACGGACTACGAGATCGAGGCGGGCGCCACACGCAATTTTATGGCCCTCAAGCTGGCCGAAGAGCAGGCTCGGCGCGAAGAGCAGGAAGCACGCGAGGAAGAAGCCAACAATCCAATGAAATTGCTCGAGAATCGCACACAACAGTCGCGCAACGAAATAGAAATGATTGAGAGTTTGGAAGAGCTGCGCGATCTAAATAGACGACAACAAACTGTTGATTATTCCACCATGTTGGAACAGTACAATCCCGCAGAGACGGAACGCGAGCGCTTGGAGCGCGAGGAACGTGAGGATGAGGCGTTTGTCAAGTGAGTGAAGTTGAGCAGCCAATTTGAACCACCATTCATATATTCCTTTAATGTGTGGGCAGATCTGTAAATTTTAGAAACAAAACGGAGCCGGGCACGCGCATTGTCTCCGAGGAAATTATTGAGGATGTTAAGGAGGAAGAGCCAACTGCGCCACCACCAGCCAAATTAGCCAAGCCTAGCGCAATGGCAGCGCCCTGCAGAGCAACTGCCTCGCAGTCGCTGGTGAAACGCAAAACACCTTTGGTGCTGGTCAAACCCAAGACGGCAAATATAGCAGCAGCAACGAATCCAACTCCAGCAGATAACGAAAACTATTCAAAGCCTGCAGCAGCTGCTGCTAGATCAGAAGCAGTTACTATGCCAGCTGCAACTGCTGCTCCAGCAACAGCAATCGCTAAGCCAGCTGCAGTTGCTGCTCCTGTTGCCAGTGCTAAGCCTGCTGGTTTATCCCTTTTAGCTGCCTACAGCGGCAGCTCAGACGATTCCAACTGACCTTTGCATACTATTAGCATTTATAGCCATTTAATGTTTATGTTCAATTGTGTTAAACTGTTCACTACGGCACTAATAAATATGAACGTTAGTTTAACAAATTAATTGACTTATCATTTCTCTCATGCAGCTATAAATATTTACCAGACTATTCAGTTTTTAAACAACTTTTGAATATCTGTCTGATTTGTAAATTCCCAATAAAACATTTGCAGAGATGAATATGAAATTTAGCAAGTTATAACAGCTTTAAATATAATTTTATAAACTTTTATTTCGCATTTGCCGACTTCATGATGCTTTTAAAAAATGTATAGCTTACTTTACTAAATTTTCAAATAAATATATATATATATATATATATATTTCAAGAATTTTATAGTCAAGGCCACAAGCATAAGGCAAATTATTTTGTATACACATATATCAAATTTGTTTAAATAAAAGCAACTTAAAAGGTGGCTAAACTGGATATATATATATATAGATATATATATATAATGCATTTGACATTCATATATAATTTAGCATTATTCATAGCCGATTTTGTGGCAAATGGACTTAAGAGCTAAGAACTATAGACTAAATACTAAATGGTACAGGTGTTATCGATATATACAGCTGCAGATACAATAATATATGGTTATAAGGCTTACGAAAACTTGGAAGGCAATCCGAAAAAAAGTCAAATAAAAAATAATATCACAAGCGAAATAAACAATTAGAAATGTTAAATATATAAACATATGCTTAAATATTAAACTACTTTATAGTTTTATAAGTATATAATAATAATAATAATAATAATAAATCCATTTAATTTCATAAATTACGAAGACACTGGTATGTAATAGAGCTGCCATATCGGTTATATATATATATATATATATATATAGCATATGTATATATGTCTATATATGCTCTATGTCGCTAAGGCAAGCGTCGTCACATTTTACATTTACTTTTACTTTAACTTTTACATATTTACGAGTAACAGTCTTTGTTCGTTTGTTGTTTATCTTTTCTTTTTCTTTTTTGGGTGGCGGGTGGTTTTGGTTTTTCATTCTCAATTTGGGGGCGTGGCAAGCGCAGCCCAAATTTTAATTTTTTGGTGTGTGCATTTTGGTTTGGGTTTGCATTTCATCCCAGGCTTTGGTAGCATCAGGAAGCAAGCTTAAATATCCACCGCTGTGGACGACGACGGCTTGTAGTCAACGCTGGCAGCTGTTGTTGCCACGCCCACTCCGTAAAACAGGCCACCGCCCCCATCATAATTATGATTATTGTTGCGCAGAAGGCGCTGCTGTTCAGCGATGCGTCTTAGCTCATACATATCATCGCAAACGGAGACGCCCAAAGCACTTGTCGGTGCAAAACGCAAATAATTATCAGCATCATTATCCTCACCAGCATCAGCATCAGCATCATCATCATCGTCGTCATCATCATCATGGGCGAGATGATGTGTTTGCCGGCGCTGCGTCGGTATGGCTATGCCAAAATCCTCCAAACTACGCTTGACGGCCGCATCGGAGCCCGTGCCGGAGTCCTTGCT
Source organism: Drosophila setosimentum (assembly GCA_035043505.1). Lineage (NCBI taxonomy): Eukaryota > Metazoa > Arthropoda > Insecta > Diptera > Drosophilidae > Drosophila > Drosophila setosimentum. The sequence goes on along the minus strand of JAWNMY010000003.1, from coordinate 3,170,164 downwards.
GGACAGATGATCCTGCTGAATTTCGAGATCTGCCTGCTGCAAATAGCTGAGCGTCAGACCCTGCTCCAGGCAGCGTTGCTCATACGATGGCGTTGTGGTGACTATCAAGCGACTATTTGCTTGCTCACCGACACAACCCAAGTCGGCCAAACTGCGTGGACGCAGTTGCGATTGCTGCTCGTGTTGCTGCTGCTGTTGCTTCTGGATGCCATCCAGCACGGGTCGCAGCTGGGTGCGATTAAGTGTGGTCAGCTGGGTCTGATCCTGCAGCTGCAGTGTGTGCATGGAGCTGCTCGCATGCGTTTGCAATTTGATGCGATGCCGATAGCAGTAAATTATGCAACCGATGAGAATGGCAATGGTGCACAATATCAATATAATTACGCCCATAAAGAGCATATTGATGGTCGCTCCACCATCCTGGACGACGAGCAGTTCCGATTGGAGTATCAATGTGCGCATATTGTCGGTGATCTCGCAACGATAATGACCCGCATCATTCGACTGGGCATTCACGATGACCAGCAGCTCCTTAGCCTTGGTAAAGTAATAGCGTTCCGCATCCGGCCCGGTGGGTGCATTGTGCAACGGTTTGTTCTCCTTGAACCACTCGCGATGCGACTGCTCCACATCGAGATTGAACGATTCGCTCAAGCATGCCAGCACACAGGTGCGTCCCACCACCACCTCCTTGTGCACGAGGGGTATGCGTGGCAGTGGTTTATCTGCAGGATTAGAGAGGGTTAAGAGGGTCTTCTTTTCTTTTTTTTTTTTGTCAAAAACTCACCATTGACGAGCAGCGTAGCATTCACTTTGATCACACCCGCTGGACTCTCGGCGGTGCAGGTGTAGATCCCCGAATCACTCGGCTTGGCATTGGTGATCACAAATGCGTTCTCCTCGCGTATCACTTGTAGGCGTCGCTCCGTTGCAGCGGGAAAGTCCAATGCGCCAAACTTTTGCAGAGCTATCTCCGGCATGGGATCACCACTGGCGGAGCAAACCAAACGTGCCGTTTCGCCAGCGTCCAGCGTTAGATTTGAGGGCACATGCAAGAAGCTGGGATGAACTAAAAAACGACAAGAGATACATAGGGTTAATAATACATACAACCGATAGTTAATAAAGATAAAAATTAAATTAATTTTTTTTTGCATGTAATTGTGTAATTGTTCTCTTTCTTAATTATTAATAATTCTGAAATGAGTCTTTACTCTATCAAGGGATTATACAGTTCCAGAAGAGGACTTTCTTGTCTAAAATAACCCCTAAATAGTAATCGTAATTCACTACTCACTTCCAATGGATATTTTGAATTTTTGCGCATAGCTGGTGCCAAAAGCATTGGACACAACGCACTGATAGCGTCCGGCGCTCTCGTAGCTGACATTAGAGAGACGCAGATAGCCGTAGATTGTTGTCTGATTTGTGCTCTGATCGTGATGAATTTGTGTCTCGGTGCTGGCGCCATCGTGTACAGTTTGTCGTTCGAGCACGTGCTGATTGTCGTGGCGCCACTTAATCTTTAGCTCATCGGCGGCAGCCAACGAGGCAGCTGCCGGTGAGCTGGCAATGCACTCCAAACTGATATTCGCACCCTTGACAGCTAGCATATTGTTCGGTTCCTTCTGCACCACCGGTTTGGGTGAATCAGCTGTAATAAGATGTAAAAAATTCATTAAAAAAAAAGGGCTGAAGTTGGTGCAAGTCCATGTAAACTTACAGCATATGAGTTCCGTTTGGGTGAGCTTGAAGAGCTGGCGATCGAGCAGATGCTCGGGATAACCACAGACGACATTGGTCAGCAGCTGCTGCGCCTGCTGCCCAAAGCGAGCGAGCAGCCATTGACGGAACCACAGCAGATCACAATCGCATATAAAGTTGTCAGACTTAAAGATGAGCTTCTGCAGATGCTGCATATGCTCAAAGGCATTCGGTTGAATGCTGGCCAACGCATTCCCTCCCAGATTCAACAGCTCCAGGTTGTTCAAGCCACTCAAGGCCTTGCTGCTAATCTGCTTCAGATTATTGCCATAGAGATCGAGGCGACGCAGTTTACGCAAAGCCTTAAACGGTGCCATCGCCGACTGATCCTCAATGATCCAGGCGAGACGATTGCGACGCAAATTCAACTCCTCCAGATTCTTGACACAATCGAACGTATTCTCCGGCAAATATTGCAATTTATTGTGCGCCAAATTCAGCTGCGTCAATCGCTTCAGGCAATCCAAATGCTGTGCCTTAAACTCGCTGATGTAATTGTGGGATAGATCCAACGACTCCAGCGATTGTGTAAACTCCCACGTGTCCAGCTCGATGCGAGTGATGGAGTTATTCGACAAACTTAAATGATGCAGCTTGGTTAGATTGAAGAGACCCTGGCGTGAGAGAGAACTGATGCTGTTGTGATCCAGCTCAATGATCTCAATGTTGCGCATCACATGAAAGACGCCGTCCTGCAGCGCCTTAATATTGTTCGCCTTAAGTTGGAGCTTCTGCAGCGACAAAAGTCCCCGAAACGTTGACCAATTAATCTCCAGCTGATTGTAGTTCAGAGTGCTGTAAAAAGCAAAAAAAAAAAAAAAAAAGATTAGGAATTGATGCAATAAGGGCAATCTATGCACAAAACTTACAGTTTCTTGAGACGATTTAAATTCTTGAAGACGCCCACTGGAAGGCTGGTCAAGCGATTGTTGCTAAGCTCCAAATCCGTTAAATTGCTCAGTGCAGCAAATGCTTGCTCAGCAACGCTCGCAATCTCATTAGAGTTGAGTATTCTGCAATATTAACAAATGAACAATAAATGATGATGAGAATGGCAAAAGGAATGGAAATGGTGATGGGAATGGAAATGGGGTTTCATTCCTATTTTTTACTTACAAATGCGCTAAGCGATTGGGCCGCAGAAACATATTTGCCTCGACGCTGTGCAGCTGATTCTTGGTCAGATCCAGAGATTTAAGCTTTGGGAGCAGCGCCAGCGCTTCGCTGGAGATGCGCTGAATGCGATTGTTGGCCAAATTTAGTTGACGCAGCGAAGACAAACCGGCAAAACGGGGCATTACATCCAATTGGTTACGCTTCAGGGTGCTGTAGAGGAAATAATAGAAAAATAATGATTTAAAGATGTTGCAAATTATTTAATAACAAGAGTCCATCCAAATATAAATTATGTTCTTACTGTCCAAGAAAGAAAACGCACATCATAATAAAAATAAATGGCATATAACTACATGCTGTTAAAAAATAGCCTTAAGTTATTATTAATAAACTTAAATAATTACTCCAAACAGGTTAGGAAATTAGTCTAGAGTTAATATAACTTCAAATTATTTAATAACATGCTTTGGTTAAATGAATTATTGTATAAAGTAAGAAATTACATATAAATTGCAATTCCAACGTGTTAATAATATGGTCAAGATGTAATACAACTGCAAATTATTAAATAAAAAGGGTTATCTAAAAATAACAAATATATCTATCATTCAAACAGGGTCCAGATCAACAATAACAACAAATTATTAAACAACAGTATAGTTAATTAAAATTTGTCAAATGCATAAATTAAAAAATATAGATCCATAATGCCATAAAAAAAGAATCAATATTTGATATCACTAAAAATTATTTAATGACAAGCCTTAATTAACATACACATTAATTTAATGATGTCTAATGCAAATAGTAAAAAAAAATCAATAAATTGTATTAATTAGTCAAGCGTATTTTATGCATAACATCAGCATTTAGTTAGGGCTTATCTTTAATTTGAGATAAATTGGAAAAAAAAAACATAAACAGATGGCTTTTTCTTTTATAACTTATAAATACGCGCAGAGTATCTAAAAATACGCGCTTAGCTAACACAGCAGACTCAACAACATTATCTAAATGGAATAAAACAATTAATTCAATATATGCATTGCTGTTGTTGTTGCTGTTTCATTTCAATTGCTGTTTAAATTGTTGTTTCGATTGTTGCTGTTATTTTTTGTTACTTACAGTTTGTGTAGCTCGGGCAGATTTCGTATCGCAAGCACAGTGCTGTCGTTCAATTTGTTGCCAGCCAGATGCCTGTAAAAAAAAAACAAGCAAAAAACAAAAAACAGAAAAACAATGTTAGCTGATTGGATTTTTATTTTTTGAAGCCTGCAATTAAATGCAGCGTAATTATGCTGCTGCAATTTGGACTGATAAGCAGATAAGCGTGCGTCAGACTGTCAGTCATGTAATTATTGATGCATTGCCGTCGATAAACACACATTTTGCATAATTCTGCAGTGCATTAAATTGATTAAAAGCGCAACGATAAAATCGCAACCCCCAAAAAAAATGAATGGAAAAATTACAAATGCTGCACTGACTGACTAGAAAGTACCCTATTTTAAATGTTTGAGATTACTTAAGCTTAATATTTGGATTATTTATTTATTATAATTGTAAGAAATTGTAATAAATTGTTTAGCTCTAGTTTTCCAGTTATTGAACTGGAATATTGGAATGCTACACGATTTTAAATCAACTCTGTAACCAAAGCTTCCCCATAGCAAACAACTTTTGGAGAGACTAACGAAAACAAGGCAATGAAAAAAAAGGCTGCGAGGGTTGTTGCAAATGTTATAAATACTGTTTATGCATGATGTTGACTTGGTGCCAGTGGGGTTGGTTTGCTTTCTTTTTTTTTTTTGGGTGACGGATTTACTTACAGCGTTTCAACATAGCTGGGCAACACTGGAACACGCTCCAAGTGCAGCTTATCGCAATCAAAATAGACATTAAGGCACTTGCACTCCTTGGGACAGTTAATATTATTATTATTGTTGTTGGTATTTTTGGCATTTCCATTTGCTGCTGCTGCTGCTGATTCGGCAGCTGCCAGAGCCTTTTCGGCCTGCTCGTATTGCGCCCCATCGTCGGCAACGAAACCGTTCGTTTCCAGCGAAGCGGACGGCGGCAGTGCAGCGGCAGCGGCGAATTCCACTGGAATATGCAAGGCAGCAAAATCTTCATCATCCGTTTCTTCCTCATCTTCGTCTTCGTGCAGCGGCAGAAAACGCGGACGCTGTCGATGATGTTGTTGTTGTTGTTGCTGCTGTTGTTGTTGTTGTTGATGCGCCGTTGTTGCGGCTGCCAACGCAGCCGTGTTTCCGTTAGCTCCGTTATTCATTGCAGCTAGCATCGCGAAAAGCTGCTGCTGCGGCAGCTGTTGATTGTAGGAGGCGCCGCCCGATTTCAGCAGAGCGCTCAGCGGCGAAGTTGACGATTCACTCGACGACGTCGACAGCGACGGCGCAGCGTTACTTTGACAAATTGTTGTAATTGTTATCAGCAGCATGCACGTAATTAGCACTAATTTATTGATTTTATTGAAATCATTGCGACGTGCACTTGTTGTTGTTGTTTCTGTAGTATAATTGCAATTATCATTATGCATTGCTTTTGTTTTATGTGTTATTCTTGCTGTTCTCGCAATTGCGCTTTTGTCGTTTTGCTGTTTGCGTCGCCGTCGGCGCCGTCGCCACTTGGTACTCATGCTCAGTGTTGCGAAGCGCTGCAGCAGCAGCAGCATTATTGACGTCGTCATTATAAATTTGCTAATATAGTTGTTGCTGCTGCTGTTGTTCTTGTTCGTATTCTTGCTGCATATTCGTGGCTTTTGATAATTATTAAAGTTTATCGTCGTTGTTGCACATGCATCCTTCTCTGTTGCTTTAGCCCTTTCCTGTTTAATAGCCGAAACGTGCATTTTGCAAAGTTTTCACTTTTGTTTTTGATTTGCGTTGCTTTTTTGTTATGCTTGATAAATTCGTGCGTTTTTACAATTATATTTGCTACATTCCGTTATTCCTGCATAACGAAAATGGCGTTGGTGGCCTCGCCAGCGGCCAGTGTTGCGAAGCTCGATCGCATTGTCGTCATTTGAACTTGCTGCATGACCGGCGCCTAAAGGAGTACAAGATAGAAAGAGAGAGAGAGATGAGTTTAAGGATGCCATAGTATTTAAATAAATCTAAATTTTACTCGATGCCATACAGTATCGATAAGAGCTTTGCACCCCAAAAATTAAAAAAAAAATCCCCTTTGCGACTCTTGCAGTTAAAATTAAAATTGTTTATGTTGACGAACAACAAAAGTAAGTAAATAATAATTTATAAACAGATCAGAGTGGCAAATGACTCCGCGGCAGTTTGCAAAATAAATGCTCATTAAATTAAAATACGACCGGATGTTTTTGTGCGAAAAAAAACAAAATAAAAATAAAAATAAATAAAACACGAAAAAAACGGGCAGAGCCAACGAAGCAGAAGCAACAGCAGCATCAAGAAAAATATCTTTCAACTTGTTGAAATTGTGCAGCGTTTTGCATTTTGTACGCTTGCAAAAGTCCAATGAACACACACACACACACCTAAGCACACACACACAACAGATGCGAATATTCGGTGACATTCAGATAAAGATAAAGCGAATGCTGCGCACTTTTCGCTATCAGCTCAACTGGGGCGTGCAAGACATTTAAATTCTCAGCAATTCACAGCATTTCGCAATCAGCTTAACAATATAGCAAACAAGGATTATCAGCTCTATAGATAAATGTTATATGTGCTACCCCCACCTACCCACAAACATTGTAAATAAATAAATAAACTGATAAACTGATTGCGCAAATTAGAAAAATGTATAGCTATGCTCTTAACTTTATTGTACTTTGCTTTATTATATGAACTCAATGATCTTGGGTACTAAAAAATACTTGAGCTTTAAACTGTATACTAGGCAAAATTTAGGATTGCAAATATTTATAATAAGTGTTAGCTTTATAAAGGTTTTACTCTGAAAGGTTTTTAGGTGATTGTAGCCCATAAAAAATGTGCATTGTAAAATATAAATGTTATGCAGTTAATCTAACTCTGACGAATGACGATGAACTCATTGAATAAGATGTTAAAAATGAGAGTAGCTAATAATACTTGGAATCTCTCCAGAAAATCTTATCCACGAACAAAGAAACATAAATTCAGTCCAAGAAATACAATTAAGATAACCATATTAGAAATATAATTCTCCATTCGTTACTCATTTACAAAGATTTACTTCTTAAACAACAGTGGCTTATTAAACATATCTTTCAAATTAAGACTATCAGCTATTGTTTTTTTATTCATGCTGGAAACATTTAACATATCATTTCACAAACTAAACGAACAGTTCCAATATTTCACCCAGATAGAACTCCCTTGAAATACTAATCCAATTGTCACTCAAAACTCATTAATACCAATCAGACAGTCAACCAATCTCCAATTAAACATGCTCTCATGTCAAACCAACTTAACTCTATACAATATATTATTCTTCAAGCTCCATCATCAACTCCACACAATCATTTTCTGTTAAAATCGCAAATGACCGAAAAAAAACGTCTAGAAAATGTTGACCAACTCTAGGCACAATTTTTATATTTTTTTTAAACACAACACTATATTTAGACTTGAATTTAATTTAAAAAAAAAATGACAAAAGTTCGATTCTAAATTACTAATTCTACTTTTTGGCAACACTTGTGTCAATTAAATTATTGAACAAATGATTTTAAAACGTGCTACTGCTCATTAATGTTTGATGCTAAATTAACTCAGATAACGCTGCCAACATTGGTAAAAAGCCCGTTAAGGCCAACCAACGGTTGAGCCGACAACAAACATGATTTTCCCAGGCCAAAAAACACAACACCCACCAAAAAGGGCAAAAAAAAGCTGCTGCAAAAACTCAAGCAATGGCAGCAATTACCGCACCAGACATGCCCATATATACTATATATATATATATATATATATATATATGTGTATATATATATAAACATACTTAGACAGATATATATAAATATATATAAAGTAACGTAACGAATAGCAGGCTATATAGAGAGACGACGGCCGCTTTTGCCGGCCAGGCTACTAAAAATGGTCTGGCACACACACAAAAACAGACACACACATAAAGGCAGACAGAGGCGCGTTAAAATGCCCAGACAACCAAATTTAGTAACAACAACTACAAAGAGGGGCAAAGCGTAATGAAATCATATAAAAAAAAGTGCCCCGCCAACAAGGAAAAGCTGCATCTGAAGATGAAGAAGCAGCTGCTAAAGAAGCAGCAGCAGCAGAGGAAACCGCTCACTTCACTTAACTGCAACAGATATTTTGTTATTTTTCCTGCCAGCTTCAAAGAGTATTTTCACAAGCAAAAGAAGAAGCAGTAGCAACAGCAGCAGCAGCAGATCAAAATCAAAAACAGACTCTTGTCTATATATAGTTAAAAGAGTTTCCATGGAGTTTTCTGCTCAACTCGCTTAAGTTGTGTCGGTTTTCTGAAGTGCTTTTGATTAGTTTCCACAGTTGATAACAACATCAACAACTGGCCTAGATTTTTAGATTTTATATATATATATATATGTATATCTAGACTATATAGCACTCCCACCAATATTTATAAGCAACTAACAAAAGTCTGTTTGGTCTCTCAATTAGATAATTTTGTATTGGGCTTCCTTCAGTTACAGATATACTACACATATATATATATATATATATACTCGATGCAATTATCTAATCAATAAGTTTGCACTGTCTACAATCGGACGGACGAGTGCTGTTCGAGCGGTATCTACAGAAGAAATCATTTTTATAGTATGACAAGCAACACACATAAAAAAAAAAAAAAAAAAACAACTTTAGTGAGCAGTTACGTGGAAAACTTGTTCTCGGTAAATATTTGAATTGCCCGCACTCAACACACAAGTGTCTCACACAAAATTAAAAAGATCTTAAAAGCTAAAAACAAAAATGAAGGGTTGTGTAAGGAAATTAGAAAAGATAAAAAACGTTTATAATATAACCAAAAAGTGTTTTCCGGGTGGCTGATTTTTGGTGGATATGCTTACAGAATCGATTGATAATCGAATGATGTTTGAATATTAATTTTGAATGACTATAAAACGATGAATCAAATCGGAACCATTAACGGAAATTAACTGTTTGAAATTCAGAACCAAAAGCGGAGCCGAAACTCGACACTCCCTGATTCCTTGACAGGGAATCAAATCGAAACCGATTGCGATTGATATTTAGAACTAGACGAGCAAGTGGAACTGCTTAATATGCAATTAAATCGGAGCTTGAACCATTAACCGTTTGATTCACATTCGAATCAGAATGTAAAGCAAAATTCAATATACCGTGATTCTTTGTCAAGAAATTAGACCGAAACCGTCAGGTGAAATTAATCGGTTGAAGTCCTGAACCAGAAACGGAACCAACATAAATTAACCATATTTCCCAATTCCTTCACAGGCAATCAAATCGGAAACGAATCCGTTAACTATTACCTGTATTAAGCATAATTCATTTTCGTAGACATAAATTTAACTCAACTTAAAATTCAACACTGGCTACATAAATATTAAATATTGACTCAAAATGATGTATGCAAAATGAACAAATGCATATTAATCTTAAGTTTAGCTTAGCGGCTTTCTTCGCATGATTTGACAACATGGTTGTGGAAAAGAAGAGGCACAAGAAGAAGAGGCAGAAATATGATCCAACACCTTTGACACGCTTTCAATAAAACTATCGATCAATGCGGGATGCTGCTGCTGTTGCTGCTGCGGGTGGCCTCCAATCACAATCGATGACAGTTCGACAGACGCTTTACTGACTATCAGTAAAAAAAAAGCAGCATATATAAATTAGTTGACTATTGTCTTTTGTCTTTTGTTTTAGGATTAAGTCAACACTCTTTTTGCTACAATTTTCACAACCAATCAGCGACGTTCGCCAGGCAGTTGAGACAATTTTCGTCCAACAAAAAAAAAGGAAGCCATTTTGAATGAATTTGCATGCATAAAATGCCAAACTAAATCGCATATATTGATTAACATAAGTTCTCTTTCAGACAACTAGGTAGATAGTTGGAAAAACCCAATCTAAGGGCAAAACCCACACGCCAATCAATTTGGGATAAGAGTAAACAAATTTGGTTAAAATACAGCTTTCGCTTTGAACTCATTATTATTATTATTTTTATTTTTTTCGTTACAACAAAGATGAGCAAAGCAAATGCAGATTTTTTTATTTTTATTTCAAATGTGTTATTTTTTGTATATTTGTCAACTCCCTCACAATTTATTATATAACGGTACGGGGCATTTGGGCAAGATTATTGTTTTCTTATGAAAAGACGACAAAATATCGACGCTGTTAGCTGTCCGATGGCTGTCGATGATTTGATAATGCCACCGATAAATATATACAACTGTCGTGGGTTAAAATACAAGACATTTATATGCATATGTATAAATATATATATATATTTACGGGTTTATCTATTGAACGATCGTTAGTTGTACGAGAAAATAGCATTCATTTTTCATTAGATTCGAGAGCAGATAATGGAGCAATAATAGATGGATAGATAAAATCAACTGAACACAACATGTTAATTTTTTTTTGTGTCTTGTGTTTTACATTTAATTTATATAACATTTTTAATGTGATTTTGTTAATTTTTTGTTGTTGTTGACTTTTAGGTTGTTGTAACATTTTCGTCGTGTGTTGTTTCTTAAACATTTCACAAATGCCTGCGGCTGCATTTTTATTGGTCTTAATTTTTACCTGCTGACTGTTGAATTGCTTTTTAACATTTAAATTGGTAATTTATTTTTCTCTGCTTCTTGCCTTTTTTCTGCTGGCTTGGCGGATTTCTTGTTGTTGTTGTCGCCCACTGCATGTTTTTTTTTCTGGTTTTATCTGTGTGTGCGAAGAAAATGCTTCGCTCAAAAATCTTTTTTGTTGTTGCTGTTGTAGCTGTTTCTATTTGTGTCGTTGTGTTTTTCGTTGTTTATTGCCTTTGCCAAATGAATAAAAATATATACAATATTTTCGTGTGCGCTTGCGTTTGTCTGAGTGACGTTTGTCGTTGGCGTAAAAAAATACACCAAAAGCATAAGCAGCAAAAAAAGAAAAAGCGTAAAAAAAAACCACAGCAGAAGTCAAAGCGTTTGCTGTGGGCGGGCAGCAGTCATTTGAGTTGGAATCTGTTGAGGTGGGCTGTGTGTGGTGTATGCTGTGGTGTGGTGAAGTTGAGTTCACAGACAAATCGCAGCTGCAGCTGCCAAAAGAGATGCCAAAAAAGCTGCAGACGAAAAAAGTTACAGTGGAATGTTGCATGCTGCATATGCTTCTAAGATTAAATTCCAAGAAGCAGAAAAGTAAGATTGAATGAGAAAAAAGTGATTAGCATTTTTTGAAACAATAATTATTCAATCTTAATCTAAAATCTCAATTCAAAAATACTTTATTAAAGTTCTCATTATTAAACCGAAATTCGCTGATTCACTTATTTTTTTAATGGTTTTGTCTATTAGTCTCAGTTTTTTTCTTCTTATTCTTATTTTATATTTATTACAACTATTACAAAATACACAAGATGATTCATTATTAAAGTTCTCATTATTAAATCTAAATTCTTAATTCACTTATTATCTTTCTTATTATTCGCTGAGTCTTAGTGATTTTTTCTCAGTTTTGAATTTATTTATTATTTACAATTTGTGTGATGCTAATATCTAAATTCCCACTAAGTACGTCTCACATCCGGCTATATTGCAAACTTAATCAATTGTATTTAATTGCTTCTAAGCTGGTTCGCATTAAACAAAAACAACAACATCAACTACAAAGCTGATCAGTTGGCAAAGTGAACGCTTATGCTAGTACTTAAGACATATACACACACACATACATATACATATACATATATATATATATATATATATATATATATGTATATATGTGTGTGTGTACTTGTGTCTTGCATGTCTAATTTGTATGTCTGTCTTTTGAGTGTAATCGATTCGTTTCGCCGTGATCAAGCAGCTATTGAAAAGCACATAAAATTTGCTTGTTTCCATTACACCCCACAAATTTGTCTTTCTCTCTCTGGCAACTCTTTTTGTTGTATTTTTTCGTAAAAAGCAGCAGCCGCAGCAGCAGACATTACAGCAACAAAGTTGAAGCTGCGTTTGTTGTCGCGTGGTCTGCGCACTCTCTCTCCCTCTATCGTTCTCTGCTGCTGCTGCTGCCTGCCTGCCTGTGTGTGTGTTTTGGGTTTTGTGTGTGTGTGTGTCTGTGCATGAGGTGCGTGGGCACGAGAACGGAAACAGCGCTCAGTCAGCGTCGGCGTTGTGTCTCTGTCGCTGTTGACGTTACGTCAATGCGAGATGAGTTTGTGTGAGTGTGTCTGTGTGTGTGCGTGCTTGTGAGTGTTTATTTGTTTGTGTTGGCCTATGGCTTACAATAACAACATAAAAGGTAAAATCGTTGGTTATTGCCGCGCTGTCTGCGGCGACTAATTAGGTAACGTGCCAGCTACAACAACCACAACCACAACGAGAACCCCATGATAAGAGCAGCGCAGTCGCTGCGCCGCAACAACGACGCAAATAGCAACATAAATTTTGCACACAGACACGAACACACACACACAACGCACGCACGCTAACAGCAAAATCCAATAAGAAAGCAAACTGCCAGGCTGTCTGTGCCAGCGGCTGCCTCGTCGCGGCTTTTGCTGTTGTTATTGTTGCTGTTGTTATTGTTGTTTTGTTTTAGTTTTGCTTTTTGCAAAAATAAATTTAATTTTGTAGCCATTAATTTTCCACTCTAGATACGAGCGCAAGACGCTGCCAGCCACTCTCTGGCACTCGCAGACAGCAGTCAGTACCAGCAGAACGCTCACTAATTAAATAACTAAAAAGAGTTTTTATAATTGTTGGCTTATTTCCATTGCCTTCTGCTTGGATGCTTTGTGCACTGCACACGGACAGATAGACAGACAGGCAGACAGACAGCTGCAATGCACGCACGCTTATAACGGTTTTTTATGAACGAAACAGGGCGGCAAGTAGTAAAGGGAGACAGAGGGAGAAAGCGAGATAGCAGCTCAGCACGAGGAGAGCTTTTAAAGCTTTTGTTAAATTTGATAATTTTATTTTTTGCACAATTAGTTAACATTCTTGTTTATGTAAATATGTACATATATAGATATATATATATGTATGTGTGCATAATAAATTAACGTCTTTTTTATCGCGTTAATGATAAACCGTTTTGCTTGATTGGTCTAAAGCGCATAAATAGCAAATAAACAAAGGCTATTGTTGTTGTTGCTGCTGTTGCTTGATAAGACTCAGGGGCTAGCTTGTGATACGTGCGTGTGTATCGCTGTGTGTGTGTGTGTGATATCATATGCCAAAATGAGCGATGGAAAGGGAAGAAAGGGGGTGTGTGTGTGTGGGAATCAGGTGTAGTGGACTTAATAAGACTTAACCTTGAGAATGTGCGATAAAAGGAAAAATATCGCACAAGGCAATCAAAAGAAATTCCAGTTAAAAGAGAGATGAAAGTTTAATGAATAGGAATCAATTAATGCGCAGTTTATTGTGAATCAATTAGCATATTAAATGATTTCAATATTTATTAAAATATGAAAAGCTGATGATTTATATGACCTTAAACTTGATTATATTAACTAAGGGCTGATTCAGCTAGAGTTACCAAAATAATCAGAAATCATGCTAGAAAACTAAAAAACTGAAGGCTGTGCTATAAACGTCATTTGGCAGCCTCACAAAAATAAGTATTGTAGAAATTTAATTTCCATTGAAAACTCTAAACCAAACGAACAAGTATGTTTAATTTCTTTAAAAAAAATATATCTTCCAATATTCCAGAACACGTAAATATAATAAAAAAGAAAATATACCCACAGCGAATTGAGATCTCTACATTTTAGATAATGCCTCTCAACAAAGAAAATGGAGAAATTGAGAATGCTATCGAACAGCCGCCAGCAATTGAAGAACCAACAACAATTGACGAACAATTAATCGAAGATCGAGAAATTATTATCGAGCTGCCTCGTCGCAGTTCTCGCATCGCAGCCAGGCAGGAGCTGAAACGTAAATTGATCGAGGAGGAGGAGCAGCGTAAGATGCGCTTTCGTGCCGAGCATATTGCAAGGATAATGCATCAAACGGCGCATGCCAAACCCTGTCTGCATGAAGATAAATAATGAATTATATTGGCTTTTTGACATCGAAACAAAAAACCTTTAAAGAGGATTATAAGATTTGATGTGCCACAGTTGGCGGTTTGCTATTTTGCTTCACTGTTCATATATATTTTTGAGTTATGAAATAAATTAGATTGTGAAGAGAGCATATTGTAACATATCACATCACAACACAACACCTAAGCTACAGTTTTCATAATTATATAGTGAATATTCATCCATAGAATAGAATAGAAATCGTCGTTGATAACGATCTGTAGACTGGAAGATGAATAAATAAGTAAATTTACTGATTTGTATTATTCGGATATCCTATGGTAAAAACTTAAGTTTGATTTCCTTTGTATACTTCTTGTACTTATTTCTTCATAAGTACAAGAAGTATACAAAGGAAATCAAACTTAAGTTTTTACCATAGGATATCCGAATAATACAAATCAGTAAAAATAGAGTTATAAGCACAAAAAAAAATATCATCTATCGAAAAGCCAGCAATATACAAAGTGTCAATGGAAGAGCCAGTAATCGAAGCACCAGAAATCGAAGTACGTATAATCCAAAATGCAGTGATGGAAGATACAATTCTGACCCCTCCTCGTCTGCGTCGCAGCACTCGATTCGCTGCACAGAAGGAACTCAAGCGGCAATTGGCCGAGGAGGAGCGGTAACGGGAGGAGAGGCAGCCGCGGCGAAATGAACGATATAGTGTCGAAAAGGCTCTTTTCCATAGAAAGAGGCCATAAATCACCTATTTGACTTCTATTTTCGATTCCATATCTAAAATTTCTTTGAAATTGTCGTTTTTTGTTAGTTTTATAACCAGTGACGTCAGTTGCATGACTGAATTGTACAAATTTAATTTGCTTACTGCGGCTCGAGTTGAACATTGATAGCCAGTACGCGATGTCTACTGCTCATTGGGGTAAGTCAACTTGTACAATTTGTTATGCTATAAATTCATTTATGACCGATAAATGCACGAATTATGATTATAATAATATTTACATTTCTATTTTGAATGAATTAAGTGTCAACTTCACATTGTTCTTTAGTAGAACCAAATTTAAACATGAGCAAAATGTATTATTATGCTGCTGTTCAATAACTTACAGGGTATTTGCCACGCCATTCGTTTCTGTTGTGGCTTTGTTGTTTGTTATTACTAAACGTGTTATCATCGAAAATAAATGATAAGCAGTCAACAAACCAAACGACAAACATATTTTATTGGTGCGACAAACTAACTTTATATGAAAAGGCCCCAATGGACTTACGCAATATATAGTATTATTTTCAGATAATGTCAAGTGGACGTGTGGACGTTTTTTCTTCATGTTGTTGTTTTTTTTTTTTTGACAGGCTTTAATTAAGAATGGGACTAGAGCGAGAGAGAGGCGAGCGAGAGGGACAAATAGGGACATGGGAATCGTTGGGAAACGTTGGATTTGTAAGCTCATGATTTAAGCGGCTCGTATATAAAGCTTACGGATAGACTTCAAACGCAGGCAAACGCTGGAAGAGGAGGAGCAGAGAGCGGGTGCGAAGGCTGGCCGTTGGCGGTGGCATTCATAAAATTAATCCGTCGCGCAATAATTTTTCGATTTAATTTCGGTTTCTTTTATTTTTGTTTTCTTTTTTAACTTAAAGCGGGGCTCAGAGAAAATCTCCAGGCATGTCAAATTGAGTTCCATTCAAAAAAGGAGAGCGACAACGAACAAAAAAATGAAGACGAAAAAAGAAAACAAAAGCAACAAAATGCGGGCAAGTTAAGCAACGCGCAATGCGGCTGTCAAAAGATCTTAACGAACAAAAACAACGAGCAAAATAAAACGAATAAGAAACGATCCTGGGCAGCGCGAAGAAGAGGAAGACTTACAAAAGCAACGAGAGCAGAGGGACAAGTAGAAGGGGGAGCTGTGGACCGAGCAGGGGAGGGTGGGGGGAGTAGAAGGGCTGTCAGTTAACGCGCGGCGAGTTTGCTCAGTTTCTGCAGTCTTCGTCTCCACAGAGACAGAGAGAAAAAAGGGTGTACTAAAGTGAAGATTGTAAGAACATATTTTTATATGTTCTTGAATGAAGAACTTTTATATTCTTAGTTAAATATTGTAAAGTCTTCATTTATGGTTTATACTATCGCTGACTTACTAAAAATCATGTTTGATATAAGGTCAAAATATTCTAAGAAACATAATTAAATCCTGCTGAAAACATTCTTCCTAAGCCTATGATGAGAAACTCTTCTGTATTATATATACTATTTTTGTTAATTTTTTTGTATAATTATTGATGGCCTGCATTTGAAATACATTTCCTACTTTTACTGATTTGCTAAAATAGTTTTGAAAATAACATTTAGATACTCTACTAAACTCATTTCATTTTTGGTAGACTCTCAAATTGAGAATGCAATGTACTTGATTTCCTTTCTCTCTGTACAAAAAAGAAATACACACATACACACACACTACTGACATACACACAAACATGCGCACTTATTCGGTGTCTTCGGGCCAAGTGAGAAAACCAAGCGCGACACCAACACCAAAAACCGGCTACGGCTCTCGGCTCGGGCGTCTCATCCGACGGCTGGTTGGCCTGTGGCAAGGGAATTGAATTGAATTTCCAGTCGACGTTCAAAATTTC
This sequence comes from Drosophila setosimentum, assembly GCA_035043505.1. Lineage (NCBI taxonomy): Eukaryota > Metazoa > Arthropoda > Insecta > Diptera > Drosophilidae > Drosophila > Drosophila setosimentum. Next base: position 3,153,385 of record JAWNMY010000003.1, on the reverse strand, counting down.
AGCCTTTTTGCCTTTTTGAAGGTGTGAAGAAAAAATAAAATACAAAGCACAGCCAGCTACAACAACAACAACGACGACGAAGGCACACAGCACGAAATTCTGAAAAACTTCAGAGCAACAACAATAACAACAACAACAACAACAACAATGCCCGAACGAAACGAAATCAACGGCAGATCTGCCAGAAACTCCAAAGAACAGAGAGACCAAGGAATACGAAAAACAAAAAGACTCAGCCAAAATTGACAGCAAGCCGACATTCGCATACCCTGCAAATATTTACATCAACTGATTCAGCTAACTTTCAAGTTGAGTTAGTAGACTAAGCTAGAGAGATAGATAAATCGAGACACGGTATATACATTTTATGCACTACTTTTCCGCGCTGCACATCAAAATGAATATACCCGTTTGCAAGGGCATACAAGGGAAGCAGACAGAAAACTGGATTATGCCTGGTCGGGTCGTTTTCCAGAGACGAGGCATGGGGCAGACTCTTTGGGATTTCAGAGGGTTTCAGTTTTATTGTTGTTGCTGTAATGTTTCTGGCTATGATCTCTCCGCGCCGTGTGTTAGAAGCATCTGTTTCTTTGGTATTGGATTTTCGTGTTGTTGTTGTTGTTGCTTTTTGCCACTTCGGTTCGGAGAGTTCTGACAGGCCTCAAGAACCGAAGGTGAAAAGTACTTATAATAAGGAAGCCCGACGGGTAAATGGTTAAATGGTAAATGGTCACATTAAGATTACCGTGTCCTCAGCTCGTATGGACTACGCCCGATATTATTATTGTTATTATTGTTGTCTGCTTGAGTTCATTTTCAAAAGACTTCATCAATTCATTTTTTCTTTTACTTTTTTCTATAGATGACTTTTGATATTGAGCTGTTTGAATTGATTTCTATGACAATCTCTGGAATGTTAACAAAAGTTTTCATTTATGACTTGGTAGTTTTGAATAGACTTTTGTTCCATTAAGCAGGGTATGTGAAGAAATATTTGTAAGTTATTCAAAAGAACGAATCTGAACAAAAGCGTACTTTAGATTTTATAATTGAATGACAGGGGAAGTAGTTTCAAACCTTGAGAAAATGGACAGGTGAGGGAGATGGAATTATGTTTTCTGCTTTAAGATCTTTTTAAATATACAAACATATGTAAAGATGTGTGCGACTTGTTCTTCAAAAGTTATTATAGACATGGTGCTCTTTATACTATTTTGTTAGCTATTTCTTCTTGGGAAAGTACTTTTTTACATAGATTTCCTGCATATGGGCTAAATATCATCTATGGTTAAGTTCTATTATAACTCAACAATGTTCTTTTTAAAGTTTCTTTTTCAATATCTTTACTTTTCACATAAGATATGTTATCTATAAGGCTTAGGCATAATTTTTAACATAATAATTCAATTATGGTTTAGCATAAAAATATAATTTTATGCAATAAAGATCATTTCCAATCCTTCTCTTAACCTCTTTGCTTTCAAAATTGTATCAATGAGCCCTTGGGTTTCTTTTTTGGTGAGCATTTATAAAATTGTAATTTATTTTCGAAACGTTTTTGTATGCGAAGACATCTGCTAATCCCGACGATACAAAGCGGAGAACCCAGCATTGTATTCCACAGGTGTGCACGTAACTCAAACACACATACGCACACACTCACACACACATTGCAGACTGACAGTGGGCATAGAGAGAGAGAGAGAGAGAGATACCCACACAAAAAACAACAACAGGAAAAAACTATTCAACTTCGAACCGAATCTGATTTCTGAAACTGATTGTGAATGCGTTGCTGCTGTTGTTGTTGCAACTGTTATGGTTGTTGCTGCCACACAGTTGACGTTTCTTCCCAACGTCAGTTCGAGTTAAAGAAAAATAAAAAAAAACCTAAGAAGAATCCTCCACATACACACACACACATGCCAAGTTCAGTTACAGATACAGATACAGATAGACGCAGAGAGTTTTGTTTTTGCTGCCACATGGAGGCGACTCGACGCGTCGCTTGGCTTAAATTGGTTTTTATTGTTGCTGCTGCTGCCTCTGCTCTGTTCTGTTACTGCCTCTGCTGGAACACATGTCCATTGTTGGTGTTGCCGCATTCGTTTTGACCATATTTCTTCTTGTTATACCAGTCTGCTGCTGCTGCTTCTTCTTCTTCATTTTCTTTGAATACCCTTACAAATAGTTTTATGATTTTATCCCTGACTACATAAGTCTTATATATTCTCAGTCTTCTTCAATCAATGAGTCGTTTTAGTTGGGCTTCATCTATTCATTTTGTATTTTTATTTAGGCTATACCTATGTCAAAATCGGTTGAATAGACTACTACTATATACTATAAGCAAAACCAAATTATCTACATAAATTCTATATATTTATAATATCACCAATCAACTGTTTTCCAATGAGCATTTCAACGCCACTTCTGGCAGGGTATTTAAACTTTAGCTTGTCAAAGATACGTCTCCTTTTTTCTTGTACCTTTCTTTGAAGTCGCATTTAATTCTATAGCTTCTTGGTTGGGCCTTTTGTTGTGCTTGTGTCTTGGGTTCGACTTCGACTCCGACTCCGATGCATGCAGAGGTGTGAAGAAAAGAATTTTTCTGTGCAATAATCTTGATGCCTTTTTAAGATTTGTTGTCCAGCGCTCGCCTTAGTTGGACTTGAAGCTGCATTTTATGTGTTTTTTTTCCCCTCATGCCTTTTTTGTTTCGTGTCGGTTGAAAAATGGTTTTCGGCTGGGGGAATGAGGGGAGAGGTTGGAGCAGGGGGAGCTGGAGCTGAGCTTAAGAAAATTTACGCCATAAAATGTGAAAATAATTGGATACACTACTCGAGACTCTCGCATCGAATCTTTCTTCTTTTTTTTGAATGCATTTCAAATTGCTAATGATGAGAGCCAGGGCAGTTGAAAGTTGCAAAGAAGTCGGCTCGATTTTGGTCTTGCCACAACAGAAACAGATTCCTTTCGTGAGACAAGCAACGTAACGAATCTCATGCAGCAGACAGCCCCGTCTCTCCTACAACCAAAGTCAGTCAGCCAGCCAAGCATTAAATGCATTTATTTATGAGGTCTTCCCCCCACCCCCAATCCCCCTTCACAACTCAAAAAGTATTCGATATAATCTTGGCTAAAATTGCTTGGCTCATATGCATATGATGCGCATATTGCGATATTGAATTTAAGTAGAATTCACACCTTGAGGCCAGCACTTGAATACACGCCTCTCTATCTTCCCTCTCTCTCTTTCACACACACACGCACACACATACACACGCACACACATACACACGCACACACATACACACGCACACACATGCACCCAGCACACACAATACACACTCACTCGTAGTAAGCCACAGAATGTTTCGTGCCTGATTTAAAGCGTTCAAGAAAGCTGAGCGTTAAATGATATGGAAAAAGTTTACATTGGCTTGGGGTTTTTTTTTAGTAAATTAATTGTTAGTTGTGCCATTAATTATCAGGGCGATTAACTGATTACAATAGAGATTTAACAAGGCGCAGCGACTAGCACAGAATTAATGCTTGAACTACTTTAAATACAATAGATTAGTGCACAAATAGGAAAAGTGGCGGAGTGAAAACAATGTGAAAACATATTCACACTCGGTGAGAGGGATGGGAGGGAAGCTGAAGGTAGCGATGGTTAGGGAAATTCGTAAGCATTTTCATTAAACTTGAAGAGCATATATTTATATAGTTAATGTGGACAAAAAACAGTTTAACAATTTTAAAAATGTTTTAAGATATAACAAAATTTGAGATATATTATTATTTTGTATTTAATCTGGACTATTTGTATTAAATTAAGATAGCTCTGAATCAAGAGATAAATCTCATTTACTATAATAACGATAATAAACGAAGGCAGTTATATTAAGTGCATCTATTTGAAATACTAATTGTAGTTATAAGTCAGCTCCTTATGTAGTTATTGCTCATTTATCACATCTGCAAAGCACTTAGCGATAATTATACCCGTAACGTGACTTTCCGGCTAATTCATAAATATTTTAGCACATTGCGAAACCCGGCTCTGGCACAAAACAATATGCAATAAAACAAAAACAGAGGTAGAGAAAAAAAAACGCCTTCAGGTACTGCAAATGTGGTTAAAGTTATCAGCCCAACTGAAATCTACAGCACAGCACAGCACAGCACAGCACAGCACAGCACAGAATGCTTTAACACCTCTTCTCATGTGCTCAATACAACAAAACACACATTTGCGCTCCACCCCCCTCCGTTTTACTCCCACTACTCCCGTGAACCTCCAACTCCCACTCAGATATTTGTTTTGTATTTGCCAAGCCCTTGTAACAATAAACGTTTTTTTCTCTAAAGCATCAGAAGCAATAAAAACAACTGCAATGAGTACAACAAGTGCAATGTGCACAAATCGTGCAAAAAGTATGAGTTCTCTAGCCGAGAGTGCTCGACTAGTAGATAGCCTAAGCACAAGTCCTTGCCTCAAATGTACATACCCTAAGCCCATTTTTTGGCTAACATAAGTCGTACATTGATTGATTGATTCTGAGATAAAATTTTTTTAGAATCGTGTTTGACAATTTTAATGTAATCATTATTAAAATGTCTGGCTTTCTGAAAATTGGTTCAGTTTCGAGGAAGAAATGGCTATGGAAAATTTGTTTTTCAATGGTTTTAATTTTAACATAAATTACAACTTCTGCGTTGTATATTTGTAATTTTAAATGTAGTTTAATTTTAAGGCTCAAATCACAATAACAATCTCCTGGGTTTGAGAGTCAGTTAATTTTTAAGAAAGTTCTAGTATTGGAAAGTGAAAAGTAGTCTGAAACTCGGATATGCTCCTTTCATTTGAAACACATATTTCCACAATATCATAACACCCCTTTTAAAAAATTTAAAATGCTTTTAGGGCAAAGAAATTAAGAGCAAAACAAGAATAAAGAAAAATAAAAGAAGAGAAGAGCAAAAAATAAATAAATAAAGCTGGCACGAACTACAAAAACAATAGAGAAGAGCTAATAACTAAATTGCATTATGTGTAATTATAACTAATTAGGAAAAATAAATAAATAAAATAACAACAACAAAGCAAAAAAAAGCCGCACAACTAGCACAAAAAAAAATAGAGAAAAAAATTGACATTTTTATTAAATTGCTTTTGGTGTGCTTCTTTCTCTCCACCTCCTCCTTCTCCTTCTCATTCAACTGCTGTTTGCGACCATGGCAAATGATTAGTGCTAGTGGAAAAATGTTGTTGATGTTGTTGTTGGAAATGAGATGCGATTAGTTGCATTGGCAAAGCATGAAATCAAATTAAATGAAATCCCCACAAATAATTGATGTAATTGTGCAAATGTTTAAGTCACTCCAATGGAGAAATGGGATTTCAATTGACTAATCAAATGACTTGATTAGATGTTAACTGTGAATATATATATATGCATATATCCCGTTCATAGATAGTTATAGAACTGTACTTTATTCTTTATTCAGTCAATAATTGAACTTAACTCAAATTTATGTAAATTAAAAAAAAAAAATAAAAAAAATTATACGTTACGCTTTGGATAAGGAACAAATACTAATAATTCTTGATCATGCTGTCAGATTTGCTCTGTTATTTAACTCGAGAAATAAAAGGCGCAAGGCGGCGAGGCGACTGTACCGCGGATTTGTACAATTGCTTGCTTCAATTACCAGACAACAACATCAAATGTAGATACAAAAGCAGAGCAGATTGAAAGGCAGCAGCAATGGGCATTAAGCTTTAGCCCATAGATGAATTCTTTTCAGCTTTAGCTACGGTCCAAACAGATAGAGAGAGAGAGAGGGAGAGAATGCACAGCGTAAGAGAGAAACGGGCACAATGAACCTGCGGGGCAAAGAGGCCAAAGGGACAGTGGGGGCAGAGGTGGCGGGGGGCAGCCGCCAGGCAAAATAAATCATTTAATATTGCGCACGCTATTTATCATCTAACATTGCTGCATATCATTCTTCATCTTAGCACACATACACACACCCATTTATATATACACGAGCGCACAGTTGGGTGCCCCGAGGAGAGGAGTAGACAAAACCATGAAAAGATTTCTTAGCTGTGTGTGGACGCAGAAAAATACTCTGTAGTTAGCAGCGTTCATTGATTTAAGTTGCTGTTGTATGCAAAGAGCTGCTATGCGCGTACATATAATTATAGCTAAAGAAAATGATTTGAAATATATAATTTATTTTAATTTTACATATGCCTATCTATCTGCCTGCTAAACACATTTAACAAGCGTTAATATGCCCCATTGCATGTATGTGTTTTTTAATGGGTAAAATAAAAGTGGAAGTAGAAATAGTAGTGAAGGCAAAAATTAGCGTGAATGAAATCTGATGTGCTTGAGATGGATGCCAATGACGGGATGAGGGGTTGGGGACTTTAGTTTGCATGTAGAGGTAAGGAATTTAGTTGTGGGGGAAGGGGAATGTGGGTTGCGGCTGCACTCATATAAACAAATTGAGCCAAGCGAAGCAGCCAAAATGTCTGCCGCGGCTATAAACTAAACAGCGTGTGTACGCCTGTGTATGTCTGTGTGTGTATGTGTATACCTTTCTATATATATGTGTGAAAGAAATGTACAAATGTTTGGCTGTCTAACTGTCTGTCGATTTGTCGTATCTTTTTCTAGTGAACGATTCTGTGTGTTGTTTATTCGTCACTTTAACACGTTCGATGCTGACGCGAGCGCAGGCAGTGACTGCGACTGCGACAGCGACGTCACTGACACCGACACACACAAACGCAAACAAACGCAGCGGCAGAACTTATTTTTATTTAATGCGCGCCTTGCATATGCGTCTATGCATGTGTGTGTGTTGCATGCCTATCAAGATTGAATTTGGATTTTCGTTGATTGTTTTGATTGTTGCCGCCGCAGCAAATGCGTAACAAATATATAAAACATTAAAAAAAAAACTATGTTTGTACTTACATGTGTGTGTGTGTATGTATTTATTTTGTTTTTCTTGTACTACTGCTGCTGCTGCGACTGTGATTTTATGCTCGCGCTCTCTTCAGCGCTCTTTCTCTCACTCACTCTCTTTTGGTCACACTTGCACTCGCTATTAGAATTTTTTTTTGGTTGCCTTGTAAGAAAAATGCAACGCGTTATGTTTTATTATGTGTTATCACACATTCACTGTGTAGGTTGGTTGAAATATTTAGTATTTTGGTGAAGTTTTGTATTGATTCGTAAGCCACACGCGCTTTTGTTTTCGATTAATTAAGCGTAGAGAAACGATGCTCGTTACGAACGCGACACTATACCACCCTTACGCTTTGACAACTGAACGAGAACTGATTGTAAATATTCCATTTATCGATACGTCGAGAGCAGAATGTTCAGCTGCTGCTGCTGCTGCTGCGCTCCGATAATAATCAGGGCTGCCTGCTTAGCAGTGTTGGAAAACTCAACATTATCTTCGTTCGAAAAGTTATTTGTAAAATGTTGAAAATTATTGTTATAAGCTAAATTTCAAAATGGTTAAAATTTTAGGGATAAAAGAAACCATACAGTGCATTATAATAAAACAACAAAATAACATTCAAGTCTCTTACTCGCTGTTTTAAGTCGAGCAGTGCTGTATAACGGCACAGAGCTGTGTTGGCTTGAACAGCTGATTTGTTTTCGGCAATGTCGCTTTTACATACAATTATAAAATCAATAACAAATCGGCTACTGCTGAAAGCAAAGCCCCATCCAGAATCCTCAATATGTGGGACACCTGTGCGCGAGATATGGGGCTATGTGGCAGTGGCATTCAATCAGGTGGACGCGGAACGTTTGGCACGAGTGGGTCCTAATCGCCTCTGCGCGGAATGGTTGGTTAAAAACGGCGGCGGTGTCCGCTTCACCGATAATCCCTCGAAGCTGTGGAAGGACTACAATCAGCTGCCATCGGAAACAACACCGTTTCGCATTAAGGTTGTCGACGCCTCCAATGCATCTGTGATGAAAATCGGCTTGGAGCACTTTAAGAACTGTGATCACATCGACACGGTGATATTTCACAATTGCAAGCATCTAGAGGACGATGGTCTGGTTGGACTCACTCATTTAACCGATTCCCTGACAAACCTGCAGGTGTCGGGCTGCTATAACATCGTCGATTCGGGCCTGGCCATCATTAGTGAGCTTAAGAATCTAAGGCAGTTGCTCATCTTTGACATGTTGTATGTGAAAGACATGGATGAAGTCGCCAAGAGCCTCAAGTCCAGTCTGCCCGGCTGCGATATCAAAGCCACCAAATTTGCTGTGCAGCTTAAGAAGGATTAAATAGCCCTGGGACATTTGCAACTAGTTAATGTTGATATTTATGAAAGGACTTGTTTATTTTTTTACAGCTTAATAAAATATTGTGATCTTGGTGGAACTCTGCAAGATTTGAAGGTAAAGGAGCCCTTATATGTGCCAGCAAGTTGTAAGTAGCATTAGATTTAAATATTGTGATCTGAAATTATTACAATGCACCCTTTTTTTTTATAGAAACTCCAATATGACATCAGGTTTTATGGCAATTGATACAAGGATTCATTAATTGATAGCTGTGTTTTTTGTACGAATTTCAATTGGATCAGGAATTGAATAATCAAGATAATAATTTCTGAATAGAAGAGAGAGACTAGTAACGATTACAGTATACATAAAGCAATTTTGGAATGACTCTTGCAACGCAAATTTAAAAAGCAACCTATAAAAAATTCAATGAAAATCAATTGTTTAATTTGTTATATCAGGTGAAATAGGTGCCTTATGTAACTTAGAAATACTATTTTTGGTGTTGTTCAGTGCAGTCTATATATGCTTGTTTAGTAACTAATTGATCAGTTTAGGATGCGGCCAATATATAGGGGCGTATATCCTCCACATCGAACAGTTGCTCGGGCGCCACATGCTCCCCACACATGGGACAGTCACCATTCTCCGAGAGTATGCTGCAGATAGTTGGAAATATTTATAAATATATATATATACCTACAAATGTATAATGTATATATTGACTCACTTCTCCATTTCGGCGCGAAAGCAAGGGAAATCGCATTGTGGACACGAAGTCATCTGTTGTTTAATGATGTGCTGACCCGTCGCTATGCAAATGGGCAGCGTTGTCTTGCAGCTGTAACAGGTGACCTCCATGTTGGCCAAGTTGGCATCACAAATGGGACACTCCATGGTCTCATCATCGATCTCATCGCGCAGCTGTTTAATGCCCTTGGGTGCCTTGCGCACAATCGACTCAATCTTCTTGACATAACGTCCGTCCAGATGATTGCGGTAATCGGGTCGCATCAGCATCGAGGCATAGGTAAAAGCGGATTTCTTGAGGCCAGCACGATGGCATTCAATGACAGTCGAAGTCAAAATGGGTACAATATCTGCAACGGAATGAAGAATCTGTATATAATAAGGATCTACAATCTGGATAGGTTTAGCTTACGCTCTGGGAACTGTGAAATGCAGGCGGCCACTTGAACGAGGAGCTTGGCGGCCAGCAGATGATTGCCCAGCTTGACATGGATGCGCACCAGCGTATAGCGATGCAACAGTATCAAATTATGACGCATCTCTGCCGTAACCGAGAGATTGTTGCGACGCAGTTCCTGGTACATGGAATAGAGCAGATCCCGTGCTGATTTATAATTGCCCGCCAGTTGCTCCTGATTGGCAATAATGACAGCAGTCTTAGCAGCATCCTTGTAATGCTTGCGTGCCATATACAAACGGAATAGATAACGCGGATCCTTGGGCACACCATCCGATTCACCGAGCAGAAACTCAATTAGCTGCGTTGCCAGCTGCTCGTTGTTTGATGTTGCCACACAATCGATGGCCAGCGATAGTGCTTGAGATTCCTCATTGCTAAATGCGGAGGCTTTGAGCAGAAAACGCAATGCTTTGGTAAATTCGCGTGCGAGAAAATAATATTTGCCCGCCAGCAGCGTATATTTCTCGCTCTCAAAGTAATGCGCCAGCGCCAGATAATCCGCCGATTTGGCATTCTCGTAGCGTTCGAGGAGTTCGCCATGACGCCGCAGCTTGTTGTGCCGCTGGGCCAATTGGAAGGCCTCCTCCACACAGCCGCAGATGACGAGAAACTGCAACGCCTGCTCAATATCATTGATCTTCTGATAAAACTTCGCGAGCAACTTGGCCGCATTCATCGAACGCGATTCCAGCACAATTTCAGAGGCAGCATGCGGATCGCATAAGTGATCCAGGTAGATTCTCACACAGGCATCCAAGTCGCCAGCAATGCGATAGCTTCTAATGGCCTCCTCAAACTGGCCATCCGATTCCTTGGCCTTGGCGTAGGCGGCATGCAACTTGCTGCTCTTCACATGCACCAAAATATTGTTGGCCTTGTGCCACATCTTCAAAGCTATGTAATGGCCACATGCCTCATCGTAGAAGCTGCCACGCTCATAGAGACCAGCTGCCTCAGTGAGATGACCCACAGTGGCGAGTAGCTCGGCGCAGTCGAAGAGCAGCTGCTTATCTTGCAGCTCGACAGCATATTGAATCTGTTAAGGGAAGAATCACATTAATGAAGATTAAGCTGATAGGTATGGAAGGGTATTTGGTGTTGGAGAGTATATAACTGCGATCGAAATCAATTCTCAGTTTCTCTATTTGCTTACGCCACGTCGAAAGTCTCCAGCTCTGATCGAGGTGCGTGCAATGCCCATTTTACACAGACGCACATGCTCCTCGTATTCCGGCGAACTGTGCAGCAGCAGCGATGGCTCCGCATCGTCATTGTTGATCAAATCCTCCTTGTAGCCCTTCTCATAGTGATACAATGCATCCGCATAGTTGCCACTACAAAAAAGGTTTTTAAATTTGCATATTAAATATAGAATGGTTTCTTACGTGAACTCCAGCTGTTGAGCATATTCACGTGCTATAAACGGCACCTCAAGCGGCTCAAATTTGTGGGCCAGCAGGAGCGCCTGATCCCATTGCAGCAAATCACGGCTGAGATCGAGCGCTGCACGCGTATAAACTCCCTTTAGCAGATACTCCTTGGCCTGATCGTATTGGCCCAACAGCATGCAACAGCAGCCGCTCAACATGTGCAAATCCTCGATATAGCGCAGATCCTCGAGTGCATTTACAAGAGCAACATCCCCCATCTGACGATATGCGCGCAAAGCTATCTCAAAAGGATGGCCATAAGTATATATATATAAATAGATAGATAGATTGCAGGTTGCTCACCAATCTCCGGCTCGAGATCGGCAATTGCATGCTCGCCAAACTGTCGCCAGGCGTAATCCATGCGCATCTGTTCGCACAGCTTGTATGCCTCATCGTATTTCTTCAGACCGAGCAGCACCTGAAGATTCTGGCCCTGAAGGTTGGCGGGATTGACGACATGGGTGCTCAACGATTGTGTCGCATACTGTCCCCCATCGATGTGCAAAGCCATTTCGCCGGCGCACAACAACAACGGCACCTGGCCAGGATTCAGTTTGGATTCGCCTAATTTCTGGGTATGTCGGCCACGCACCGAGTGGCGGGCAAAGACATGTGTGTGAACCATACGCGTATCATAGCTAATGAAGATGTTTGGCTGCGTCAGATCCCACAGACAGCCCACACACTGCTTGGGCATGTCCGCGATGAGGAGCGCCTCCTGATCCAGTGCAGGCAAATAGACAAAACCTTGACCATGTTCATCAATAAATATGGTTTTGGTGCCTTCGACATCGGTGAAGAGTTGTCTAATCCCGTTGCTATGGCGATAGACTGTGCAGGTGTCCCACTTCTCCAGCGAGTAGAAGACCAAGTGGCCAATCTGCAAGGGATGAAGCAACATTTAGCAGGCAAAATCTAAGAATAATCATTACACGCACATCGGTGGCAAAGATGAGCAGTTCCTGGCTGAGGGCAAAGCACGTGATGACCGCATCATTGGGCATGGTGGGCAGCGCACTGGGAAAGCTAGCCTGCAGTTTGTCCTTGCAATTGGGATTATCCGCTGCAATGGCCTGCAGTATCAATTGGGGTGGACACAGAGCAGCGCAATAATCAGCATTCAGTTTCATTGCCACAATATCATGGGGCAAATCACGTTCGCTCAAGGGACGCGGCTCATCGCCCAAACTCTTGCCGAGATCATAGAACCAGACGTGCTTGTCCATGCCCGCAGCAAAATTGTACGGTCCAATGGCCAGAAAAGTGGGCTCCGACTCCAGGGGCAGGCGAAATGGTAACGCCTTTGATTTATCCGGAGCATAGACATAGATGGAGACCTCCGCCAGGCTGCTCAGCATGACGATGCGCGGTGCGGAGACGGCAAACATATGCGGCAGCTTGGTCACATAGGTGTAGACGGTCCCCACACTGGTGGTGACGGCCAACAGTTGCCCATCGGGTGACCAGTCAATCATTTGGACAGTCGCATGATCCGGCACGGTAATAATGCGTTCCGTCTCCTGAAGGTTGGTAATCGAGTGGATTTTGATGCTGTGCGAGGAAGTAAAGTCACTGGATTACAGGGGCTACAAGTATAATTCCCTACTCACTTATCGTCCCCACATGAGGCCACAATGTCCAGCGTTGGGCAGTATGCCAAGCCTGTCAGCGTATCCTTGTGATTCTTCACCTGCCACAGCTCCTGGCCGACGTCTTTGGGATGCGTGGATATGGCCACGACATGGCCATTGGAGAAGCCCAACAGAATGTAGCCATCGCCAAACCATTTATGCTGCAACAATGAACCGTAACGACTCTGAAAGCCAAGCTCCGTCGGATTCTCCGGCTGGGGCAAGTAGAAGAGAAACAATGTGCGTTTGCCAATGATCATGCTGAGCGCATTGTCACCGGCCAAGTGCTCATCGTTGGACATCTCGGCAAAGTACATGTCCGTCGGAGCGTCACGCAGCTGAACGATTCTCACCGTGTCCCCATCCTCGCTGCTCAGCGAAAAACTCTTGTCATCGGAGCCGAGTGCGAGCAAATTCTGAGCAGACCACGCGCCACATGTAATCCTTTTACTGTGCTTGCCCAGCACCGGAGTACGTTTGCCACTCCGATGATTGTAGATGGCCAGATTGCCACGACCTGTGCCGACGGCGAGCAACTGTTGCTGTTTGGACCAGAGAATGCAGGTGAGCGGATCACGAAGCCCAGACTCCACTGTGATCTTTTGCTGAGTGGCATAATCCCAGAGCGTCACATTCGGTGAACTGCTGGTAATAATGCCCAACAGTTCCCCATCAGAGTCCCAGGCAAAACCTGAACACAAACTGAAATATACATAAGCTTAAACACATTTTTGTTTATTGTGTGCTTAATCCCTCTATATATTACCCGGATAGGATGATGCGCTGCACCAGCTGCCCTTGGCGATTGTACAGGGCGACGGAGCCATCGGTGCCCGTTGTGGCCAGCAAAGCTCCCGCGCTCTTCTGCCAAATGAAGTAAACATCGCCAATGCCGTGCGGTTCATCGTATTTGTACAATATCTTCTCAAATGACATTTTCACCACGCAAACACACACGCGTAACACACTAGAAACTCATCTTTTTGCCCAGGAACTGCTGCATTTTTGCAGTTGTCCACGAAAGTTTTTTCGCTTTTTTTGTTTATGCTTTTTTACCGTTGCTATGGCAGCAACAAGTAGTTTTCAAACGATGCTTTTTATGGCTGCTACATACAGTGTGACCCCATACGTGCAACTTTAAATGGGCAAGAAATACTGCAGAGAGCGAAAAGCTGTAGTTGTAATATTATTAATAATTATTAAACGTTTTTCTGCTACATTCATCAAGCAAAAATACATGAATTACTTTTCACTTTACCATTCATTATGTGTGCTCACGAAAGTTTTTCCCTTTTTTGTCTATGCTTTCTTACACACAGCAACAAGTAGTTTCATAACTTCACATAATGTGACCGCATTGCATAATGCAGTCAACTAAAAGCTCTTAACATAATAAACCTTAAATATTAACTAACTGTTCTTCTGCTGAATAAAATTAACACAATAATTACCGTTCAATTTTGATTTCATTATGCATTTAACAGTTCATCGTTGTTTACGTTCCCTGTCCGCCTGCCATGGCAGCAACAAGTAATTTTTAAACGATGCTTCTCGATAGTTACAACAAAACAATGTGAACGTGGTTGGTTAATATAAAGAATACCAAAAATAGCCTCAACTGTCTTCTGCGCAGCTAACAGCTGTAATTGTAATAAATAAGACAAAAGGAGGTTTTTCCTAAATTTGAAATACAATCATTTATTAAGCGTATATACTTTGTCAATAAATCTAGTTAACTTTAAGCAATTAAGATGTCGGATGATCTGCCCGAGGAATTTGATTTGATTGTCGTCGGCACAGGTAAGCTTTGCTTTGTTTTTCATTTTCTCCTCCCGCTGACGATGACTCATAAATCTTCTGTCAGGCTTCACGGAATCCTGCATTGCGGCCGCCGCCAGTCGCATTGGCAAAACGGTGCTGCACATCGATGCCAATGAATATTATGGTGATGCATGGAGTTCCTTTAATCTGGAGGCACTTAATTATATGCTTGATCAACCTAATTTCACGCTGAGAAATGGAAGCTACACTTGGCATGAGCCTGAGTCGAAGGACGGAAATGAGGAAATGGAAATTGCGGAATGGACACGAGAAAAGCTGCTAGAGAAGTCGCGTCGCTTCAGCTTAGACTTGAGTCCACGTGTTGCCTACTCTGCTGGCGAGTTGGTCAACTTGCTGATCAAATCCAATATTTGTCGTTACGCGGAATTTCGTGCCGTGGATCATGTCTGCACATTGTCCAACGATGAGCTTGTGTCGGTGCCCTGCTCCCGCAGCGATGTCTTCAACACCAAAATGCTGACTATGATCGAGAAACGTATGCTGATGAAATTTCTCACCACCTGCACCGATTACAACAAGGAAGAGGATGAGCTCTCATTTCGGGGACGAACCTTTCTCGAGTATCTGCAGGCGCAGCGAGTGACGGACAAGATTGGCACGTGCGTCATGCAGGCGATTTCCATGAGCGATGCCAACACCAGCTTCGAGGTTGGCATGGAGCGCACCAATCGTTTCCTGGGCAGCCTCGGTCGCTACGGTAATACTCCATTTCTGTTTCCCATGTATGGCTGTGGGGAGTTGCCACAGTGCTTTTGTCGCCTTTGCGCCGTCTTTGGCGGAGTCTATTGCTTGAAACGCAGCTTGGATGACATCACTCAGGCGGAGCATTCTAATGAGCTGCTCGTCAGCAGCGCAGGGAAATCGTTGCGCACCAAGCAGGTGGTCTGTGCGCCTGCTCAACTGCCTGCCACGCTGGCCAGAGACTACGGCGAGTTGAAAGCACATATTTCTAGGGGTCTATTTATAGCCGCCAGTCCGTTGGGTAATGATGAGTTGAATAAGGGCGGCGGCGGCGTCAATTTGTTGCGTCTGCTGGCCGAGGAGGGAGCGCGGGAGGCTTGCCTCA
The DNA here is from genome assembly GCA_035043505.1 of Drosophila setosimentum. Taxonomy (NCBI): domain Eukaryota; kingdom Metazoa; phylum Arthropoda; class Insecta; order Diptera; family Drosophilidae; genus Drosophila; species Drosophila setosimentum. The sequence continues at coordinate 3,137,861 of JAWNMY010000003.1, read as the reverse complement.
TACAACTGGCACACCACTCTGGCACCTGCCCCGAAGGATTGTGTAAGTAAAAGCAGATCTAAACTGAATTAAATATGATATCTTTGATCTTAACTCTTTGCTCTTCTGCAGATATCTTTCATTTGACGACGCCTGCTATTAGTGAAGATCCTTCAGCTGATTTGGCTGCATTCACAGCGCAGCTCTTCCAAACGAATGCGCCACAAATTCTCTACAGCGCCTACTTTACGCTAACAGCGCAAACCAATCCAAATCCAAGCTCTGCCATGCCCATTTATTGCTCTGCTGCACCCGCTTACGAGCTGGATTATGATACAGCCATTGCTAATGCACGCGATATATTTGCTAAACTCTATGGCGAGACGGTGGAGTTCTTGCCACGCGCACCCGATGCCGAAGAGATCGTTGTGGAGGGAGAGGATCCGAGCGCTCTGAGGGAGCATAGTCTGCCCGAGGATTTACGGGCACAGCTGCAAGAAATGGATATTACCGAATAGAGAGGCACAAGCAACTTTATTTAATCATCACTTTATTATATAATTGAGAAAAAATGAGGACTTCTATATACACACTAATATGCCAGACACATATATAGTATCTGGACAATTTGAAACTCAAAGAACTAATGTGTTTAGTTTAAGATCATAATCAAATATTTGCTTTTTGCATATAATTCTTTATATATATTTAGTCTGTAAATTATTTATATAAACTCTAAAAGTTACTTTATATATATATATATATATACCATATATATATGTGAGTATGTGTTTTGTGTATGTGTGTATTTGTAATATATATATTTATTCATTTATGTATATCTTCGAAAAATATGCATTTCTATGCGTTACAAAAATTGTTATTCTTTTATTTATTGCTTGACGGTTTCTTGTGGTATTTTTTTTGTGATGCACTTAAAATGTTTCATTTATTTTTTTAATTATACGAAACGCACAACGAGTTAATAATGAATTTAAATTAATGTTAATATTATAGTTAACAAGGAAGAACGCACCAAATTAGTCTTAAGGTTATCTAGTAGGAGCAGCTGGCTTTGATGGGGGCGAGGGCTGAGGGGGTCGGGCAGTTGTCCAAACTGAAGAGCAGTTAAATTATATATGCCACACTATTCGAATTTAGAACTCTCTTTTCTTTTCTTTTGCAAACGTGCATTTTAGAATATATATGTCTTTTTTTAATGTAATATCGTAATATATATCACTATATATATCTGCCGCATTTTACAACTGTTATTTTACTTATACAATTATTGTATCTGCTCGGCATATTTCATTTCGTTTAGTGCATTTTACAATAAAGCTTTCATGTTCTCGTTTCACTTACCATAATCAGCTGCTGTTCAGTTGAGTTATTGTTTTTATTATTATTATCTTGCTTATATCTTAATCAGATTGTTGTTAATATTCTGCTGACGCTTGCGCTTCGCATTCATTGCATCGACAATCGGTTGTCGTTTGGCATTATATTTTTTATTCAACTGCTCGATCTCTAGCTCCATTTCGTGATCAATATTGCTGAGACGCTGATTCAGATCATCAAATGTGAGAAATTTAAGGAACTCAAATTCTCCCTCCACATGTGCATGCGATTGTGTGTGCAAATGTTGATGCTGATATGCGGGCGGAGCCTGTGCTGCACCAGCGCCACCTTCAGCTCCTCCTCCTCCTGGTTGTTGTTGTTGCTGTGAGGGCGTTGCATTGTTGCGCAGTAAATTCTGCTGATTGTTGAGCGCAATTAGTTGCTCGTTCATCAGCGGATAGGCCATGAGCAAGTGTTGTTGTTGTTGCTGTTGCTGCTGCACTCCATATTGATTGATGGCCGATATTTGCTTGAATTGCATTTCCATATTGTGCACCCAGTTGTTGGCATCATGCGCTCCACTCGCCAAATGTTGCAGCTCCTGTTGAGGTTGTTGTTGTTGTTGTTGCTGCTGCAGTTGTTGTTGGTGTTGCTGCTGCTGCAGTTGTTGCTCGACTGCGGCGGGCGAGTATTCTGTAGGCGTGGGCGTTGATTTGTCATCGGCACGTCCATCGCCAGCATTCTTGCGCTCAAAATGATCGAGGAACTGTGGACGATAGCGACAGCGCGGCTTCTGATCATCATTGCGCTTTGCGGCCGTCGAATCATCTGAATCCGAATTGATCACCATGGTGCCTGGGGAGATCAAACAAAGCTGTTTAGTAAACTGATTCCACATTTGGCAGACACAGAGACAGACAGAGAGAGAGAGAGACAGAGAGCATATGTTTAAGATAAACCGTCTTCCGTTGCTTCTCGAATTCCTCGAGCTGCACTCGAGATAAACGGAGTTCTTATCTGTGCCTGTCTGCTTATACATATATCTTTATAAATGAATGTATATGCATATTTATACATTTCACAGCGATTTTCATTTCATTTCCAAATCCTGACTCAAACTCAAAGATCTGTCATGATTTGATTAGGATTTGCAATTTGAGATTTAAATTTACATGTTAAATAAATACATTTTTTTTTATACTATTCAGAAATTTAGTTATTAGTTAAATTTATATTTCAAGGTGAATCTTTACTTGATCATAATAATCCCACACTAAATTATGATAGTGCTCAGCTCGAATCTCTTCGTATTTTGATTGGGTTTTTGGTCAAGGTGAATCTTTCTTTCACTTTAGACAATCACAGTCTCTCAATCTGTCTCTTCTCCTTCATTCACTACTCACCCAAATTGGACTCCAGTTCGACCATTGTGCCACTGTCCACAGCGGCCACATCTGCTGATGATGATGAGCCACCACCGATTGCTGTGCCCGCTGCTTGGCCAGCTGCTGCTGCTGCTTTGGCAGCTGCCTTTGCCATGCCGGCACGAATGCCGCCTGGACCCAGTGTGCCCTCATCCATCTCCTCGGGATGGGCGATCATGGTCGCATCTGACGCCGAGTTCTGTTGATATTCATTAAATTTCTCTGGTACCAGTGTGCCGGGATCATCTATAAATGTTTTCACGGTGCCCGAATTGAATTCGGTTTCCTCTTCCTGGAGCATTAGTCCCGACTCCTGGGTGGCCAGACTCTTGGCCTGGCTCATCGCAACGCCAGCTGCACGATTTGCACGCTGTTGCTCTCGTATGGCACACGTCTCCTCCAGCATTGTCTTCAGTATGCATCGATGCTTGGCATTGCGTATGAACTCATGCTCGAGCAGCTCGGTGGCTGTGGCACGCTCATCCGGATTCTTAACCAGGCACTTGCTAACGAAATCAATGAACTCGGTGCTCCAGCGATCGGGTTCCCGAAACGATGGCGGCGGCTTCTGTGGTATCATGAATATGGCACGCATCGGATGTATATCGCCATACGGTGGCTTTCCCTCCGCCATTTCCAGGGCCGTAATGCCCAGTGACCAGATGTCCGCAACGCAATCGTAGCCAACCTCCTCAATGACCTCGGGTGCCATCCAGAAGGGTGTACCAATCACAGTGTTCCTCTTGGCCATCGTATCCGTCAGTTGGCCGGCGACACCAAAATCCGCCAGTTTGGCATAACCCTCGGTATTGAGTAATATATTCGCAGCCTTAATATCACGATGGATCTTGCGTCTCAAATGCAAATAGACAAGACCTTTGAGCGTATCTGAGAGTATTGTGGCAATTTCATCTTCGGTAAGCGTCTTTTTGCGCAGACGCATAATATCGGAGACGCTGCCGGCGCCACAGTATTCCATGCATATCCACAGATCGTATTGCTTGAAATAGGAGCCATAATAACGGACCACATACGGTGAATCACATTGTTGCATAATCGATATCTCCTTGATGATCTCGTGCAGATCGGACTCAACCGGCACCAGTTTAATTGCCACAATCGAGCTGCTCTCTTTGTGCAGTGCTTTGTAGACGGAACCGTAGCTGCCCTCGCCCAGCTTATACATAATGTCAAAGACCTTCTCGGGCGGCTGCAGCAGCGATTCCTCCGATAATTTTTTCAACTCCCCCCCATTGCCATTTGTATTGGAAGACATGTTGCTGGCTGCTGTTGCTGCTGCTGCTTCTGTTGTTCTTCTTCTTCGTCTTGCGCACCTTTTGCTTGCTGCATGCGTTCAATTGTTGACGGCACCAAAATGCAGTGATTTTTTTCTATTTTTTTGGTATATTGGCGTACAATTAACACAGAACTTGCGCTACGATAATTGCCAATTTAATTCGACATTTTTTCACACACATTTGTTCTTTATTCGCTCAGCCAGCAGTAGAGCTGGTGCAACAAAAAAAAAACTAAAAAACTGCTAGTCACAAGTATTTTCCAGTGACACTGATCACAGATACGTATGTTAGTATTCAAATACCAAATTGCAGTTGCATCTGAAACGGAAATTAACTGAACAAGTTCTGGTTTATATGACTTGTTACGAATCTTGCACTAAATACTTATTTATTAGTGCAACGAGTAGTAACGAGTACTTCTAGGGCTTTGTTTCTTATTAAATACCGATACATGCAGTTGACATTTTTTAGTGCTTTGTTCCAAATTAATAATACCAATTCAAGCATCGATACCTAAATTATATATTTAATTATTGGCGCGTTAAGGCAAATATGACAAGTGAATATTGAAAGTGTATTCTATTTGCGCCTTTTGCACGTTGCCAGACAGTCGCTGCATCGCTATTTGCTGTTACAATGGTAACGGCACAAAAAAAAAAAACAAATAAGCAGTTAGTGTTGCTTTAAATGCAATTCGTAAACAATGTGCGTCTTATCAGTCACTGCGCCTTTGTCTGTCCTAGCAACGTGCGCCATAGTAACGGACACGGAAACCCTCAACGAACGAGCAGCTAGAAAATTCCTGCACCTGGGCGCAATTTGGTCACAGTCAGTCAGTTAGTCAGAGTTTGTTGTTGATGATGGCAGCAACGGCGCCCACGCAAATGTCTCATTCACGCATAGCGACCGCTTATGGAACGCGGCCGTCGCGCGATTTGCATACAAATTCCATTTCGTTAAAGCAACGCTCAAAATCCGCAAATCCAACGCAATTACGGCCATTGAGCGGCATACAGGGTTCGCGACCCCGTTATGTGCCGCCATTTTCCATACAATCACAGCAAAAAAATACGGTTGTCATTAACGGTCCCATACATGAGGCGGCAGCCGTTACGGCAAGTGCGCGGGGCAGAGCCCCAAACCCAAAATGTGTGTATTCCCCAAAAAGTTGTGCCCCAAAGCATGTATTTCGTTGTCTTTATTATTTCTCTTCTGTTTATTTTGTAGGTTTGAAGAAACATCAGAAATCCATTTCATCGTGTAATTTAGCTACCAGTTTTAATGGCTGCAGCACGGCTATCAAAAAACCGGGACGTGGAAATACGCTGTTTCGCATGTATTTCGATCGTGGCGATTTGCCTATCAAAATGGAATATTTATGTGGCGGCGATAAAATTGGCTGGACGGTGAGTATGTGGATTGTGAATGGATCTTATTTTTAAGGCTGGAAACTATTAGATAATATTAGTTTAATATAAGCTATGTTTAATAAGTTGATGTCAGTCTTAGGGGCGAGGGAAGTTTATATATTCTAAACTTAATCCATTTGAGAACTTCTTCTAACAAAAAACGGTTTGGAGATTGGTTTAGGTGTCAACTCCATGAAGATTATGTTCAAATTTTTGAGAATTATAAGTAGAAACTATTGGGTAATGGTAAAGTTGGCAAGTCTACAAAGACTGTTCCAATATAATTTACTAGCAAATTAGAATTTACTTAAGTTAGAACTGCCAAGATCAAGAATAGTCATTTTTTATATATAAAATTTGAAAAAATTCATTATTTTCCCAATCATTCAGCTTTTTACATATTATTAGTTTTTTTTAGGACTTTTAGGTACCATAAATTACCCGACAACCTTCAATGCCAACTACTAATTACCAATAGTAGGTGTTGTGGCCCAGATTTCTATCCATCCATCTGCACACCTGCGTGTCCAATTATTTTTGAAGTGTTCGCGCTATGGTGGCACCAAAAACCAAAAAAAATAAGAAAAAATGAGCAAGAACTCTCTTTATTTTGTATATGTATAATATGCCATTGTCTATTTCCGGAATTAGTTGCAAACAAACGGACTGACTCCGTTCGCATTTCAGCTATAGTGACGTTCAGGTGTCAACCAGTCAGAGTCAGTTGGAAAACGAATAATACATATTGGGAACACTACTGGGGGAGTCGTAGGATTTAAATTCATGTGTGTTTGCCGCCCACTTTCAATGTCAGGAGCCTTGAGAACTATTTTCTGTATATATACATAGGATCGTATATTGTATTGTTTAAGTGGGTGCGTTTGTTTATATAGCCATGCGGCATTTATGACAGCTCATTTACATATGAGCGATATGTGACTGACACTATATATTTTGCGTCATATGCGAAACTCAACTGAAGGTCAAAGGGAACACAGCTAAAATGGGGTTAAAGTTGTGGAAAGATATATGAGTAGAAGAGATTGTACTTGACAATGAGGTGATTAAAATACATCTATTGTGATGAAAGAGATGAAAGATAGATGGATAATATTGATATAAAAGTTAATTTTGATTTACATAGCAAATAGCGAAAGGGGTTGAAGTTGTGGGAAGAGATTGTATTTGAATACTAGATGGAATTAAAATGCTTATATTGTAATGATGAGAACTTGTATATCTATTACAGCTCATGTTAATTTTAATAGAAGTATTGATCTATGTACATTGTGAGGGATGTAGCCCTTGAGTTATATAGTAGCATTATAAAATATATATATATATGCCTGATAAATTCAAATTATTCAATTATAATAGTTACAGCAAAAGTTTTAGCTAATTTCTAAGTATTTTTATACTTTAGTAAAATTGTCTTACAAAACTTAAAATAATAATCCCAAAATTGTCTTGCACTGTTTTTGCCCTTTCAAGCCATATCATATAAATAGTGCCGTTTGTAAGCAATTTGGTAACTTTCCCAATATTGACAAGCCAACCAACAAAAAAACACAAAAGCATCTTAATAGATACCAGTAAAAAATAGAAAACAAAAACTTAACGAGCATCGCGTGCAAATTTACACCTGTAACAAAATAAAGCAAAAACAATGCCAGTCACACCCCCAACACAAAACTGAATTGCAACTAGCTATCAATAAATGTGTCTCTGTTTCTCCTTTTACCGTTGCCAGGTGGACATTGACAAGCTGGACTACAGCCTCTATTTGCCACTATTCTTCGATGGATTAGCTGAGCCCAAACATCCCTATAAGACATATGCGAGACAGGGTGTCAGCGATTTGCTTTTGGCCGGCGGCGATAAGATCCATCCCGTCGTACCGCAATTAATATTACCGTTAAAGAGTGAGTACCTGCCGGCACCGGTGGTAACACCACAAAAAAAAAAAGAATAGGAAAAGGGATAACAAAAATGTTTTGGCACGCAAATGTCTTTTGACTTAATTTACACCTGCAACTTTTCCTCATTCTCTGATTTGGTTTTTCTTTTTGGCAGACGCATTGAGCACTAGAAATGTGGAGGTGATGTGCACGACATTGAAAATTATACAACAGCTGGTCATGGCCTCGGATATGGTAGGACCCGCTCTGGTACCCTTCTACAGACAACTGTTGCCCATGTTCAATGCGTTCAAGGTGAAAAACTGTAAGTTATTTGCTAAAGCTCGAATATTAAAAATTGTTTATTCTAAATACAAGCGAGATTCTTCTAGTAAACTGCGGCGATGAGATTGACTATGCACAAAAGAACAATTTGAATCTGGGCGATCTGATTGATGAGACGCTGCAGGTGCTGGAGCTGCATGGCGGCGAGGATGCCTTTATCAATATTAAATATATGGTACCAACCTATGAGTCATGCTATTTAAACTGAAAAACAAGCTCTATAACATTTACAGCTACAATCGGAGACTATATAAATAGTCTTTGTTATTAAACATTCTATCTATATATAGTAAAGAGAGCTTTTCTTACATACATTATATAACATATCACGAGTATTTATTGAATTTTACATAGATGCGAATGATTAAAAATTTGTTAATGAATAACGTTTACTTGTTTTGAATTTATATATCATAATCAGCTATTGGATAAGTGAGTAAATATATATGCTGAGATTAAATATGTGATACATATGTGCAAGAAGCACAAAAAAGCCAATGACTAAATAACAAATATGAATGTAGTTAGACATTGGCAACGGAGGCCCAACAGCTCTACACAAAACTGTAAAGAATAAAATATATATAAAATAAATAGATATAGATGACATTGGGCATAGCACTACTTACAGCTCAGTTGCTGGGCCGCCGTAAGATTTTTCAGAACTTTGGCGGTGCGTACTCGTTCTTTTTGACATTGTGCGGGGAGTAGCGATTGTACAATCCCCAAATGGAGTTCATCAGCTTGTCATTATACTTAACCGGCGAGTATTCGCGTTCTACAGAGGGAAAAAAATAAACACAATTGTGATCACATTTCATGTATAGTTGCAATTTATTTACGAGCTTACGCATATTATTATCAGCCTTATCAGTGACATTGGCAGCTCGCAAACGGGAGATTGTCAGATCGCGTTCCTGGAACTGCTCGCGCACCTTGCAAGCGGCAAAGGCAGCCTGTGGTAAAGCCATGTCTACAACTAAAGAGAAAAAATGTTTAGCAAAAAAAATTACATTTTTTGTATTTGTATTTCCTTTTTTTTTTGACACTTACAGCTTAGATTAAGGCTATTCAGGAAGAAGAAAACTTGAGTGAATTGCAGCTTGCTGAGATTACACAGTTTATGGTAAACTTTTCGGGCGCGTTTGGCAATTTTCACTTTTTTCTCGCACACTTGCAGCAGCACCATTCAAAACTCAAACTTGAAGGGTTGTTTTTTGAAAACAGTAGATGTCTTCAAAGCCAATTGGAAAATGTTTGTGAATATGTTCGAACAGCTCTTAGGCAACTTTTTGGTTGATTTCTTATAATAAAAAAAGTATATATAGTTTTGTTTTGTACGGGCATTTGGGAATGCCGGCTTTTTTATTTGTCAGGGTTTTCACGATTATTTTGCACACACAACACGAACAGGTTCAAAACTGAACTGAGTCTCCGGCTTGGCTTCGTTGGAATTTTATAGAGCACACCGGACTCAAAACAAAACTTATCAAGCCGATAAGCCAGAGAGACAGAGATCAGCTGGACGCCATTTTGTTTCAACTCGCGTATGTGTGTGTTGATGTGTGTGTTTGTTTATGTAGGCTTGGACATTTGCTGGATTTTTCTTTTTGCTGGATGTAGTTTTTCATTATGCACACATATATTATAGATTGTATATAAGTATGCAATTGAACCCCATTTGATCTATCAGGCTAGCCTCGAACTGATTTGGGGTATATGACTGATAGAGTTTCGACATTGTACAATCAATCATTTGTTAAGTCGGATCGATTAAAACTGCGTAGTTAATCAAATTGATTTGTTTCTAAAACATTTAAAGGCCTAACAAAAAATTATCGCTAAAAATCGGGCAGATAACCCATAAACCTATCAGGTGCTCTCGAAAAGCACTATTTTGCTTGGCTGCGAGAACAGTCTATATAACAGTATCTCTTGAGGATCTTCTGATTTCAATAACTAAACCGGTTATTACCGGTCTGTCCAGAAGTCCGGTTGGTTATATTTTTTTTATGGGTCGTTTTTGTTTTTGATAGCTATATTTATATAAGTGAGTATTTATGTATATTTTTGTATACTATGGGTGTTTAGACAATATAATTAGCACCTGCTGATGCAATAACTGACCTTACTAATGTTGACTGTTTCGTTTATTGAAATGTTGTTTACTTTAATTTGTAATTATTTTGCTTAGCTCAAATGTCATATTATTAAAATTGCGGCTTTGATTACAGCAATATTTTTACAAAGTAAAAAACTTATTTGAAAAAAAAAACAAAATGCTCTTTACGCTTGATGCCTTATCTATATATACATATATATACATATTGTAAATTGAATTTTTAATTATGTTTTGTACGATTAAAAAACGCTGTAACCTCATTTTCCAAACACTTATCATTATTATTACTGGCTTTTATTGTTGGCCTGTCAATCTGTCTGTTGCCATGGCAAAACCTTTGTGAATGATGTTATTGAGAGTATTGTATTAATTATACAAATCTGTGACGCATGCTCTTATTTACTATATAAAATACATTTAACATTTTTTCCCGTTACTAATCAGTTGCAGTCAAAACACATTTGCAATGTTCGGGAACATATTATTAATTAACAAAAAATCAACAAATAATATGAGAGGTGCCCCAAAAATACTAAGAGGGGATGACTTGTCTAGCCACGCGCGTCTGAAGTCACGTATTACGGTTTGTTTGACTGATTAAAGGCGAGCGTGTGTTTTCAATATATATTTAACAGATAATACGTACTTAAAGAGATTGCATGGACTTCAAATTGGGCAAGTCTAGCAGCGTCAAACATATGTAAAAGAATTAAGACATGATTTTGCCAAATAATCAACCAGACACAAGCAAACATTGAACTCTGAGTGTGTTTTGAATTGAAATTAATCAAGTTCAAACAAATTCTGTAGATTTACAATTTTGAATTTAAATCTAGCGCGTTATTTACTATTCGTATGCATTTAACAGCACTGAACTATTTACAGTTAGCAGCACTGTTACTGGTCACACTTATCGAGCTGTATTCGGCTTATCGATTGTCGTGTCGCCAACATAAATTAGCTAAGAACAAAAAGTAAAAACACGGCAAGTTGTTAATTAAAATAGTGACCCAGTTCAGCAATCGCAACGCCATGTCATGGAAAAAAGAGTTGCGCGTATTGGCCAAGCCATACTATTGGGTCAACATACTGCTAGCTGTCTCATATCTGATTGCGAAGAAGACGAAGGTGATTTGCACGCGCCTCTTCCAGCACGCCGCCCAGGAGGAGGTTTGCGACATGGACAGTCGCGAAGTGGAAATACTCTTCTTTCTGCTCATCGTTGTGATGATACGCTCACGAAAGACGGGCAGCGTTACGATGATCAACTATTTGACTTCATCGTTCCTCTACACAAAAGTCGCCAATTTAATACTTTGGGGCTATGCTGATTTTCGCTATGGTTTGGGATTTCTACTCATCTGTGTGCTCGTTGGTATTGTACTGCCCGAGCCCTCGTATCGTGGTCCCGAGCACATTACCTACTTCCGCAACGCGCAGGTCTTTGAGGATGAGCTGGCCAGGGATAAGAAGACCAGTTGGTTAATCTGCTTTTATACGGTGTGGAATCCCACTTGTGTTAATTTTGCGCCCATTTTTGCCGAGCTGTCTGCGGAGTATAATACGCAGTTGCTCAAGTTTGGCAAAATCGATATTGGACGATTTCCGGATGTGGCAGCCAAATATCGCATTTCGGACAGCAGCTTCTCGAAACAGTTGCCGACGGTTATATTGTTCCAGCAGGGCAAGGAGGTGGATCGGCGGCCATGTGGCGATGCCAAGGGTAAACTGCAAAAGTTCTTCTTTTCTAGCGACAATGTGCGCGCCACCTTTGGACTGAATCAGCTCTACAAGCAAGCGGTGGAGAAATTGCCACCAGTCAAAACGGCGCCAGTGGAGTCCAAAAAGACCAAATAGTTGTCTCATTTCGATTTTAAATGCTTGTTTGTTGTACGTGCTAACATTTGTTGTTAATTGTCGTTTGTAGTAGTCTTTAGTTGTTATAATTTATTTTGTCGTTTTGCACAAATGAAACAATTGAAAGAATGTCCCGAAGCACGTACATAACAATAACAATAATCATTGTGTGAAAGTCCCCCATGCAAGCTGTAAACGTTGCCATTGCATTAATTTATTCGTTTTTGAAGCTAAATTCAAGTTATAAATTGTAATTAATAAAATTTATAAGCTGATTTAAGTTCTCGTCTCGTCTTGTTTTCTGTGTCTTCTTTCTTGTTAGCTCTTAATCAATTTAAAGTAGTATTTCCGTTGCTCATATACCCTGTTGTCAAGGTGGTATATTGAGTCTTAAAGTAAGTCTGTGACAATTATAATAAAATAATACGATTAGGAGTGAGAGTTGTATTTAAATAAATTATTTCTTAAATGAACTTTGTTTAATACATCATTTATCTTAAAGACGGGTAACATTGTTGTAGGATATTTCGTGACCAGGAAACGCTTTAATTGGTTTTGAGGTGCGTTATCTCAGTGGCTCAGTGTCTTACAGTGTTGTTCAATGCCATTAGGTTGAGCGTTGCGTAACATTGCTTCGCTTGGCACTCATATAACGTTTTGGTTGTTGTCTCGGCTAAGCCTTTTGAAATTTAAAAATAGCGCAAGAATATAAGCCATGTGTGGCTTTCAGTAAATCATAACAAATATTTTGCGTATTTTATGAAGCGAAACTAGTGGCGACAGTCGTCGCATGCTTCATAGAACATTCAGTGACTGAGGCTCTCTCTGTTCGCGGGCTGTGTTCCTGTGAATGTGTGAAACAAACAAAAGAAATAATGTGTAACAATGCAAAGAGTCCAACAATATACAGTGTTTCCGGTGCGTTGGTTCGACAGCTGAAAGGAAGGTGGAAGCAGCCCCGGGGGAAAGGGGATAGTCAGCGCTCCAAACGTCCAGACGAAACACGAAATAAACGCAAATCCTTTTATCCATTCAATATGCATATTTACCAACACAGGCGAATTTGAATGCACTAATACAAATAAAGAGAATGCACGCACACGTGGGAGAAAAAGAAAGAGACAGAGAAGGGCTAGAAGAGCTTTTGTGGCTATTATTTGTATTCTTATTTTATATATTCAGTGAAACATGGCTTGGAAATGGCCATTATTATTGCGTATTGTAATGCATAATATGATTGTCTCCACTTATGCGTGTACAATTTGCGGATGGCAATTTATTTTGCGTAAAATATTCAATTTTATTTAAAAGAAGGCAGGTTGAGGCTCATTCAATTAAAATCAGTTGACGATTATTCTGCTTGGATTGCAAAAGTGAGAATTGTACCGATTGTGACAAGCAAGAGCGCCCCCCAACGGCCAGAAACTGTCAAATACTTCTCGCTAACGAAAATCCAATAAGCAGCACCTTGACAACAACAACAACAAAAATCACAATAAAATGTATTGTTGCCATTTTGGTACACCATGCAGCGCTGGTCACATTGAATTGATTTTGAGCCATTTTACTCTACTTGCTGGGATGAAAAAACTAGAAGTACATTCGCTTATTGATAGCAGGTTGTTTACATTTTTATTATGATTTACTTCTTGTTTGTTTTTGTCTTTGCTTTAATATTATTCATAATATAATTATTACTTTGATGGAACAGTTTCATTTATTGATTTATTTTTATGTATATTTTTAGTGCATTGCAAATTCGTTTATGTGAAAAAACGCAAGCTTCTATTACTCAAGATGGCTTTAGCTTTTGTGACAGATTTTATTGCATTTTTATGTCAACGGCAGCTGATGCCGCCCTGTCGCCCTGTCTCCCCACCAACTGTCGACCGTCTTGAAATCGTCGCACCTCACTTGAGGGTCTGTTTTTCTGTATTTCTGTCAATTGGTTGCAATTGAATTAAACTTGAAGTCACTGGCAGGTGGTGCTGATGGTGGTTATGATGGTGCTCGACCAGAAAAACCACAGCGGCCAGCAGCCAGCCACCGAGAAGAATAAACCAGCCCAAACGCATTGTGTCCAGATCGAGTGCCTTAAAGCTGTAGCTGTTATCAATGTGGTGGACATAGCCCGCTTTCAAAGCATCATTGAAGTCGGAGACTATCCAATGCTGAAAGAGACCGATGCTCTGGATTCTCATTATAAAATGCTTGAGGGGTGACTGTAGATGCGAATCTTTGCGCATCGGATACCCAATGACAGGTGCACCCAGGCAGACCGAGGAATAACGATAGATGGGCTTGTCGGCGTATTGCTGCTGCAGGGCAAAGAATTTCCAACGCTCCACGGTAAAGGGATATGCGTAGCTGACATTAAAGTGGAGCAGAGCACTTACCTGCTCCCCAGCCTCGGAGCCAATGACAAGACGTTTAACCTGCTCCTCTAGATGTGGCGGCACCTGCTCTAGCAGCATGGGCACCTCATGATGCTTGGTCAGAATGCGTTGCTGCTGGGCGATGAGCTGCTCGAAGGTATTCACCTGCTCTCCGACCAGGGTGGCTGTCAGAAAACTGCTTAGCTGATTCGAGTACCAGTTGGTCACAAAGAAGCCCAGAATCGATAGCTGCAGGGCGACCAGAAAATATCTAAAAGAAGGCGCATAAGTATGACACGGTTCACTGAGGAAGAGCAATTGACAGAGCGCCACAAGGAAACTCAAACCAGGACTGTGACCCAAGCCCGGCCTGAGCCAATAAAGAGCGAAACTAATGTAGATCACGGCTAAAAGCAGGAGTAGCCAGCTGCTCCAGTGAAAGGGACGCAGCAGGTACATAAATCGTGGAATCTCATTTCGCACTGGCATAATCAAACAGTTCTGAGCGATGTGCAGCGGATAACTGAGAATGCCCAGATTGCGATCAATGGCCACATATGGATGCATAGTGATCTCCAGTTTATTTTCACCGATCAGCTTGTTGATGCGACTCATGTTGACGCTACTCCCCAGATTCAAAACCTCTCCGGCATTGCTGACAATCAGTCGAGCATTGTGACGATGCAGGAACTCGGCGAGGACACGGTAACCATAACCACGGATGAGCTGGACACCCGTACGCTCATCCCTTAATCGGAATACACGCGGTAAATCATTCTGTGCCGGCGTGGATACCATATATCCGCGCAAATCATTTGGAATGCGACGTGGAAAGAGTCGACTGGAGTGCTCCAATTGGATTTCGTAGTAATGTACTGAAGGATACGGCGTATAAGTGTAGATCCTTTGTCTGTGCAGCACCAGAACTTGCATAAACTGTAGACTCCACAACTTGGCGAAGATGTCGCGCAATGCCAGTTGATTCTGATGTGCATCAAGGCTGATGATGAGATTACTCTGGCGTAACTTGCTCAAACGCTCATCGAGATGCCACCAGATGTGCTCCTCTGCGCTGTGACAGAAGAGTAAACTCAACGCATCGCTATTGATGTGATTCCTCAACGGATTATAGGTATCCGGGTGCTCCTCAGTGCCATCGAATACATAGCTTGCAACACTCAAATTGTTGTGTAACCAGTGCAACAATTGATTCATCTGTTCGCGTTGCACATGGTGATTGAGAAAGATGGGCATGTTCGTCCAGCTGTTTTGCCCTGCGGCATTGCGTAGCACATTCCCGACGAAGCTCAGATTGTGGGATTCCAGTTGCTGTTGCTGGGGCCATGTGGCAAGCAGCAGCAGCGTCGCAGTTGCCAGTTGCATGGCCGAGTGGCAGTTTGCTTACTGTGGCCCCAGGACGTTGCTATCAGCAGCAAGGGCACTTTAGGGCGCAGCCAAACTAATTTATATAATTGAATTTAATCGACACGCTGTTATTGGACTTATCAGCGTTCGAGATTGAAAATTGACTACTCAATACTTAAATTAAGTGCTAATTGGCACTATTATGTAATTTACAGACTTAACTTAATTTAAGCACCTATATTCAGTTCTGATTGACTTAATTTCTATATCACAGATTCCACACGTATTTTGTTGATGTTTTTTTTCGGTTATTTTTGGCACATGATCGAGCATGCTCAGCGTATGTATTTATAGATTTATGGCTCAAATTTACTTAGCGATATTTTCTGTCTAAAATAATATTTCAAAAATTTCCTAATCTAAATAAAATTTGTTAAAAAAAAAAGTAAAGTCTTCTCCGTGACAATGCATATTGCAGCATTGCCGTGACCAGGATTCGAACCTGGGTTACCACGGCCACAACGTGGGGTCCTAACCACTAGACGATCACGGCTATTGAAGACGCTTGAATAGCCGCACGAAAATAGCGCATAAGAATTGGAAAATCTATCTCTGCACTTGGCCAAGCTCTGCCACGGTTTCTATACAATTGCTCCGAAAGACTTGTTTATGGAGCATGTACGCCTATAACGAGCAGCTGCAGCAATAAATACAACAACAACAAACCGAGAGAAATAAACCACAGCAAAAAGAATCAGCGGTGAAAGGCAGCTGCGAGTAAAACCCACCCAACCCAAACAGAAAACAAAAAGAAACAAAAAAAAAAAATAGGACAATGACTCAAAGACAACCAAACAAACGACCGACCAGCAACGACCAATAAACAAGATTTTGGTTTATGAATGAATTTAAATTTCAAACAGCAATCGAAGCGCTTGGTAAGTTGGGGGGTATTTTGTGTGTGTTGCTTGATTTGAGTTGGCATTTCCCTTCATTTTGCTATCAGCAGCATTTTGTGGCATGAGTCAACTATGTATATAAAATTTGATAATGTTTAAATTTCTGTTTGTTTTTAAAGGATTTATATTTATATAAGAAAAAAGAATACAGATTAACTTCTGTCTGCCATTCAAAACTGGTTCGTAATTCCAAAAATAGATAATCTTGTCACTGCAAATATAAGGCTCATAAATTTTCAACTGATAGTATAATCTATGTGAGTTGAAATTGTATAATTTTAGAGTTCATTCGAATCGTTAAAGTACTGGCAATAAAACTAAAATACATTTACTAATAACTAGTTTGCTTATCAGCAGACACAAAATTAATGAATATTTCTAATTAAACCCAATTTTTAATTTTACCTTTGGGGCATCCCACTAATTTGTTCAAACATGTGTGCTCAGACCCGTTAAAAAGATGAAAGCAATCCCTTTGCGTTTACCATTTAGCATATAACATAAAGTTCTGGTTTTGTGTGTGCACAATTGGATTTGTACCTTTTTTTATGATTGCGTGTTTATTCGAATTCCAAGAAGAGGTTTAAGCGCCAAAGTCGACTCAGAGATACCCAAATCTAATCTTATATTAACAAAATCTAATAAGCTCTTGATTTTGGTGCACTTGAAGTGGAATTATTTTGAAATGAAAACGTATATACCCATTGCTCCAGGTAAACAAAATTAACTGACAACCTTTAATGACTTGCTGACTTGAATGCGTCGGATTTTATAACTCCCCAGAGGCATTTAAATGAGTTATGTTTGTTACCATCCAAATATATGTGAGTATTTTATTCGTTCTGCGATTGCTTCACAAATTGAATAAATTTATCGGCTTACGAATTGATGCCCATATTTTGGTTGGTTGGTTGGGGAGATAAGAAAGTAGACGTGTTTGTTTGTCATCAAAATAAATTTCATGAGTAGCGTGTAAAGTATGATTTATACGCAAGCTGCTGTCAAATCGAATTGTATTTTGATTTTAATCAATAGGTATTATGTTCATAATGATGAAGCAGATGCATATTGAACTCAATTAATTATATTAAAATACTTTATAAATAAAATGAATACACCTTTGAGCATTCTATTTCCAACTTCACATACACAACCTGAATAATTGGCATGAAATGCAACTTCAAAAGTTGCTCGGCAACAGCAATATATATGTATATATATATATATATATATATATATATATATTCATATACATATAAATATACATATGTAAAAATCCGACACTTCCTGTAAACAAGTTTCAATTGTCGACAACTCAAATAAACTGAAAATATCCCGTTGAAGCCGGTTTTCGTATAATAATGTTTTACATTTAATGATTTTTTAATTACCCATAAGTACAATATTATTTCAATGGCACTTTTTGGTTTTATTTTGCGTCATATTCAAATAATATAAAGCGGCTCTTGCGGTAAACACGGGCGGGTGTGTGTGTGTGTGTGTGTGTGGAGAGGTGAGATGGTGTCTCTCAGTGGGTTGGGCTTTCAGGCATTTTTTTAACACCACTTTGGCGTTACGTGCTCAAAGTTCTTATAGTGTAAAAAAAAACAAACTGTAAAGTGTGAGCTACAAATGTACAAGCACACACATAGCCATAATACACTCACGCACACACACACCCACACACACACGAATGCGAACACATACACACAGAGACAAGAATTCGTAAAATTTTTTGCACGGATTTTACTATTTTTGTTTGCAATTCTTGTGGACTGTTTTGTGTGTGTGTGGATGTGTGTGCGGCTGTGTGTGACTATGTGTGTAAATATTCGCGCTCTAATAATTGCGCAAAAGAGTTGGGCTATTTACAAGTATTGACCGTATGACGATAAAATACATATGCAAATTTCTGTCCCGTATTTACAAATTAATAGTTGATGGCAAACATCATAAAAAACACACAGAAATCTTCCAACTTCCTCATCCCCGAGGATGGAGGGCCCAAAGTGGCACGGCTTTGTGGGCAGTGTTCAGAATGGAGGTCAAAGGGCAGCAAAAAACTGCGGTTAATAATCGCGATACAGTGGTTCAGATAGTTTAAATAAATATCACAAAATACGGTTTATTAATTGCAATTTTTTGATTTACTTTTTCGATTTATGTATTTGATGATGATATAATCATTTTTTTAGCATACATTTTTTGATATTCTTGGTACAATTTGTTTACCCTTTGATGCCATCATTATTTAAGCTAATTTTTGTTGTTTTGTATTTTTGCATGCTTGAAAGAACTTTGTATTGCTATGGACTACATACAGTGGCTGCTAATGATATGCTGACTGCCGCCAACCAGTCTGCCGCGTCTCAGAGTCCAAACTGACTCGTTGATTTCGTTTGGTTTGGCTTATTGCATTTCACATTGTGTGCTTTGTGATAATTTGCAGTTGTTCGACATTGTTGCCAACAGAAGTAGCAGCACTAAGCTCCGCCCAAAACGGAGTCACAGCAAGTTAGCACTTCAGCTATAAATATGGCTTGCAACGCAAATAATGCAAATAGTCTGTCAGCAAAATGATAAAGGATAACATATATTCACCTATCAGTTTGGATATACCGCACGCGTTCGCTGTCAATGATACGCGAAACGAGAGAACACTGTACTTTGGACCCCATTTCAAGTGCATGGAGACATTTGCACAAGTTTTTCACTACCAGCTGCGGTTGGATCATGTGGCCAGCATGCCTCGAGTGTGCGAGTTGCAGGAGCAGATAGCCAAGGGAGGCTACAATGTGTCGCTGCATGGTGTGAGCATCAGGGCAATGCTGGCGGATTCTTTATCATCGAATGTCAAATACAGTTATCCCATCGAAGTGGGAAAATATTGCGTCGCGATTCCCCTGGCACCGGAGTTGCCCAAATGGATGTATGTGCTGTGGCCATTGGGTCGCTATGTTTGGACAACACTCTTCGTTGGCATCTTCTATGTGGCATTCTTGTTGCGCTACATTCATTATCGGGAACGTATAGGCAGGTCGTACAGCCGGAATCTGCTCCATGCAATGGCATTGATTATGTACAGTCCCAACATGAATATGCAGTTGCAGCTTATAGGACCGCCCTTGAGGATGATCGTCTTCTACACACTGCTCTATGCTCAGGGATTTATAATAACCATTTATTACTTTAGTCACATCACCAGCTACAATATGAAACCGGTTTTTGTGAAGCCAATTAATACGTTGACAGAGCTGATTGAATCCGGGGTGCGCATCATTATACCGGACACTTTGCTGGAGGAGCTGCGGATGTTACCCTTTGTGGATATCTCCTCATTGGATGCACAATTTGAGCCACGCAAGTTAGCGGACTATCAGGAACTGCTCACGCATCCATCTAGGAACTATGCCTATGTGTTCACACAGGATAGATGGAGGTTCTTCGATCGGCAACAGCGTCTGCTAATTCAGCCACATTTTCAAATGTCCAAGATTTGCTTTGGGGGCGTACTCAAGGCGTTTCCCCTCCAAAGGAATGCACCATTTGCCCCCGCTTTGGATCTTTTTGTGTTGTATGTGCAAGAGGCGGGTCTCTGGCAATATTGGGAGAATATGGCCTTTATCTATGCCTTGCGTGCCGAATATGCACACATTTTTGTGGACAGCTATTTGTTGGAGCCATTGAACGTGGAATTCCTTACGACAGCCTGGATTGTACTGGCTGTGGGTATGCTGATAGGCCTAGTGGTCTATGGCCTGGAACATTTGTGGTGCCGCTGGGATAGGTAGAGATTAAGAGAGATACGTACTTATTATTTATCCCATTTTTCCTATATCATAGAGTGGAAAACTGTCAGCTTGACAAGGTTTAACTAAAAAAACAGGATATAATCTAGTCGAAAAGGATTGCTAAGCCTTCTAAAAATGAAAATGCTGCATTTATAGCAAAACATGATCCGAGGGATTACAAAAATAATTACAAAACGTTTGTTTGACAAGTGCGTAATAAGTTCATTCGCTATGTAAAAATATAATGCTAATCATCGAACAATGTCGATTAAAT
This sequence comes from Drosophila setosimentum, assembly GCA_035043505.1. Classification (NCBI taxonomy): domain Eukaryota; kingdom Metazoa; phylum Arthropoda; class Insecta; order Diptera; family Drosophilidae; genus Drosophila; species Drosophila setosimentum. Next base: position 3,117,424 of record JAWNMY010000003.1, on the reverse strand, counting down.
CAACTTGAATGTTGCTATTTGTTTTAATTGTTGTGTTCCACATAAAGCTTGTATATGTAACTAATCCCTTGAGAGCTTACCTAAAACTACAAATACGTTAAAATGCGTAAAAAGCCGTTAACATTGCGTATACGAGTCGTGTGCTTCTTGCGGTTCAGTCATGCATTTGTTGAGAGGAATACTTTTCATATTCCTATTTCAATGGGGCAATGCCTTTAATTTGAAATATATTAGCAGGCTGGTATTAACTTTTAATGAATTCGCACATTTCCAGGATCTGGGCTGGTTTATTAGCCAGCAACTAAATGGAGAGCACATCGATAATGTGGAGAAGTTCATACGTGTTATAGATGATGCTATGGAATTGGCTCAGGTAGTTAATACCAATAACTCTGAGGTGAGGGCAATCCAATCAGCTGTGAGGCGTAATCAGGCGAATTTTGTGTTCACAAACGGACCCAATGATCCCATCATCCAGGTGGCCAATAAGGTCCTCATCGGCAGGCACTTCACTCTAATGGTCATCATCATAATGGACAAAGTGAGCGATATGGAACCGATGTATGACATATGTCGCTTCCTCAACCGCAATCAATTCGACAATTCTCTGCTATATTTCGAGTCTGTCGATGGGATCAATCAATTGTTTGGCGCTACCGAATATCCACAGATGACGATTGAAAATCGCACAGATCATCGACAATTTTCGAAGAAGCGAATTAAAGAGATTTTAAATGCCAGCAGGAATGTGGGTGGATATCAGTTTGCGACACCATTGAGAGAGGATGTGCCGCATTTATTTCGTGTGGATGACCGCTATGAAGGAAGTACTTATCGCATCATTGACACCTTTGTGATGCATATCAATGGCAGATTTAAGGAATTGGAATTACCAAATGATACACTGGGTGGCAGGGCTGTTAACATGAAGCAGACACTTCAGCTGGTAAGGGAGCGACGAATTCAGTTCTCAGCCCATGCTTACGCCTTGTTTATGCCTGATGATGAGCTGGAGAAGAGCTATCCACTGTTGGTGGTGCGCTGGTGTCTGATGGTGCCATTATATAACAGCATCTCCACATATTTCTATGCCATACAACCGTTCGATTGGACTGTTTGGTTTTTTGTGCTGGGCACTTTGCTACTCTTGAGTTTGCTGGAGCTGCTCTGGCTGTTCTTGGATTCGACGAATGCAGCTGAAGGACCCACTGCCGCCCTGCTCAATTCCTATTGTTATATAATCAATATATCCACTGGACGGCAGCTGTTGCACAAGCCATCTGTCATTCGATTCTTGCTGCTGTTTGCAGTGTTCTTTCATGGCTTCTTTTTGTCGGCCAATTATACATCGACTTTGGGTAGCATCCTAGCCGTTAATCTCTTCCATGCTCAACTTAATACTATGGCTGACATTATAATCGCTCAGCTTCCGGTCATGATCATCGATTATGAGCTGGAGTTTCTGTTGCAACTACGCACGGAGCTGCCAGTGGAGTTCAGGAAACTGTTGCGACCAGTGGATAGCGGAATTTATGCACAACATCAGCTGAGCTTCAATAGCTCGTTTGCATACTTTGTCACCGAGGATACCTGGCAGTTTTTGGATGGACAGCAGCAACATCTGAAGCAGCGTCAGTTCAAGCTGAGCGACATTTGCTTCGGCTCCTATCATCTGGCATATCCCATGCAAAAGGATTCAGCGCTGTGGCGTGATCTGGAGTATTATACGTTCCGGGTGCACTCCTCCGGGCTGCTTTACTACTACGCCCGGCTCAGCCTTGAGTCTGCTTTGCATGCGGGATTAGTGCAACGATTCCAAGAGAACAAGGATTTTGAATCGGCGGGTCTACAGCATCTGGCTATAGCATTCTTTTATCTGATGACCATGTCAGCGATTGCAGCAATCGTTTTTGCTTTGGAAGTGCTCTTAGCACGCAGCTCGAGAGCTTAAATTTTTAATTACACATATACACAAATATATACAAATTTATGTTGCATGTGTGTGTGCATGAGTAAAAAGTTAACATTTATGTTTTAAAATGCGAAATTAATTTGAACGCAGAGTGGATGCAAATTTAATAATTAAAATAATAATCTCAATGTTAATTTGCACGTATTTTGAATTCCAAATTGACCTCAACATATGCTAGAAATATATTTTTATTTAGATAGCATAAGCTTCTAGGTTGGAAAGTCAATTGCAAAAATCCCCTTGAGGATTGTTGTTGTCAAAACTTCAATTATGATTTGATTTTTAGAATAAAGCCACACTTAAAATGGAAAACGGGATTTCCCTCGTCAACTTAGAACGATATTCAAAAGCCGATTTTGAAAAACATTAGATTGTTGATCAACATTCTTCTGATAAATATATAATTTTTAAGAACATAAAAATATTCACTGAAACGCTTATTAAATGGTGTTATAGCTGTAGATATATTCAATTTATTGTAAAGATGTGTCTTATAAAAAGCAATTCAATTTGAAATTCATCAGTTTGTGTATATTAATCTTCTACAGACTCTCCTGCGTCTTCTTAAAATCCTGCGCAGTTTGTTGTACGACTTCAGGCAATACTCTTCAAAGACGTGCTGATGCCACTTCATCTCAAGGGCAAAGGTGAGTCCGGCGAGAACTAATCCAACGCACCAGGTGCGCATCATGCTGGAGAAGAAACTCATGCTAAGCGGCATCGGGTATTCATTAACATTGATCCATTGATAGATCCCCATATGCAATGCCTCCCTGAAGGCCTCCCATTTCCAATGATGCCGCAGACCCGACTCGTGTGCAATCAGTATAAACTCCTGCAGCGGTGAACGTAGATGCGAATCCAGAGGCAGGGGATACACATGATAGAAGGGACCCGAACAGATTGAGGTTAGCTTAAACACGGGCACCTTTAGATGGCTCTGGAGCATGGCAATCGTTTCCCAACGATCGGTGGACATAAAGTAACCATACGTTGTGTTCAATTTATCCCGATTACCTTGAACCACATTAGTATTCTCCATCTCCACTTGCTGCATGAATCGTGGCGAATACTGTCCCGGCATGCTAACGAGTGCGTCATACTCATAGTCTATAACGAGTATCCTCAGATTTGCATCAATCACATCCTGAATGCTGCTGACTTGGTCGCCCTGCAGTGGAGTTGTAAAATAGCTGGTCATCTTGCTGACATACATGTTGGAGCCAACCAAACCCATAATGGAGAACATGGCAAATAAATATCTCATACGTATAGTGGCTATTTTGATAACCGCAAGTGGCGGCATATTTGTCAGACTGCAGACGCACTGCAACAGGGCGGCACTGAAATCCCTCGGACGACGTGGCGTACAGAACCATATGGAGAGACTCATATAAAATGTGAATGCAAACAGGAGAAGCCAAACATTATCTTCTAATGCTTCCTTCACGTACAGCTCCTGCATCGAGTTGTTCAGAACGGGCACCATCAAGCACCAATCATTGATGGCAATTGGATAGCTAAAGCTCACCGAATAGTTGGCAGCAAGATCCGTGAAGGAGTGTATCAGGGTCTCATAGACACCATGGGAAACCTGGTCCAGCATATATGGTAAATCGAACACTTTCCTCGTCATATTTACACTCGTATCCTCCAATGTTGCATTCACATAATCCAGAAAGCCCAAAAACAATTTTGCACTCGAGCCGAAGAGTGTCTTCTGATCCGTACCCTTAAACACCCGGGGCATGTCGTGCATGACGGGTGTGCTGACCACATATTTGAGCATGTTCCTATTTAGAGGACGAAAGAAATCAGCAGCCTGCCAAATTTGCGTATAATTCACAATGCTCTCCTTTGGATACGGATGCAGCTGGTAGACATTATCACCAATGGTCAACAGGAGGGAGTTAATGAACTGCTTCTCCCATGCCCAGACCAGGACATTGCTCAAGATGTTTGAGAACTCGGTGAATGTGGCAAGGTTATTGTTAAAGTCGGCACTGCTCAAATAGGGAAAGAGTAAGAATATTGTCTTTAGCCATCGCCTGCTGGTGAGCGATTTGGACGCTATTTCCATAATGGGATCCGCGCGATCCGTTGTAAGGACCAGGACCAGGGATGGTGTGCTAATCATATCGCCTATCCTATTGCTCGTTCCCTTATTGTTCCTTACAATTATGCGTGGTATCAGAGGAAACAACAGCCACATCTGCTTAAAAAATTGTAATGCGCCGATCGTATTTAAATGTAGCTTCTCCGATATGTAAAAGATTAGTGTATGAAAATGATGCACTCCATCGATGCTCTGCATAATTTTGATCACAAATGGAGTGTTTATCACTTGCAACTCTATGCCGTCCTGCACATTTGGCTGCGAAGTATTTAAAATGAGCTCCATATTTATGGAACGATTGTCGATTCCCAACTGAAATACAAGCTTGATGTGTCCAATCCAAGGCGTGTGCCTGCCTTGCGTGTGGTCCACTTAATTAGCGGAGTTGATGGTGTTGATTATTGCATTCCAACACCAAATGCTTGACATTTTCGACAAAGCCAAAACGCAACCAGCCACAAGCCGTTTATTGGCAGGCAATCAACATTGTTTACATTGGCCAATTGGCAGTAGCGCCAGTAGAATATAGCAAGAATATAGTCTTGCTATAGCTTTTAGAAATGTATATTAGATATACATTTTTATTTGCACATAAATCAAAATTGTCTACCACAACTATTTGCAATCCCTTTTTAAGCCTCTCTTGTAGACACGGCGCCACTGTGCTCAATAAAGGGAAAGAGCAGCTGTGCTCGGCATGCCGCTGCTGAAATACCCTTGCAGATCGGAGAACATCTGCTCAAATTTAAATATGATTATTCATTTAAAAATAAAACCAAACAATATTTTCCTATTAATATATAACTGTTCCTGGCAAATAAGTGCTTATCAAGCAATACATCTAAAGTAGCTATATATATATATTAAAATGCCACCTTCAATGCGTTACACAATAATAATACACACTGGCAGGGTATACAGTGTATAAATCAACATGCCGTTTTGTGTACTTGTTTATTGGCTCATAAAAGGCGAAAACCCCTTTTATTTAAAGGTTATCTCAAGCAATCTTTGCAAATCGTTCACATTGGCTATTTGGCCGTATTTATGCGCAATGTTCCATATAATTGGACAAATCGTTGTTGGACATGCAATTTGACTTAAAGACTTAAGCGCTTGACGCTAACGCTTAAAGTGTCATTATTTTGGTATATGGGCCTCGTTAGCAATTAAAAACCATGCACGCATACAAATAAACATACATACACACACATCCACACATCCACACACACACACACATACACAGAGAAGCACACATGCACATTGATTTCATGTGTTGCCTGCTTTTAAGTGTTCAGTTACTAAACGCTTTCGCCGCTGTTGTTGGTTGTAACTGAAAATCCTTGTTGCACATTTCTCATTTAGCTTTAATTGATGTGAAATTTTGTAATTAAGCCAAATGCTAGCAGATAAGTAGGCTATTCTTATCGAGTAACGTTCTACAGCAAATGCAATTAGCCAACAAACACACACAATACACACACACACACACAAATAGACAACATACAAAAGCCAGCTTAAAACATTTATGATTGATGCTGGGCCAAAAGGTTTTTCGCGCCAATGCACTTAACGCTTGCTATTATTGGCAATAATGCCATATTGACAGAGTTTGTTGCCTGCTTTTTGTTTGCTCGATGATTTGTCAAATTCGGGGGATTTGCTGCTTACGTAATTGTAATGCGCATTACTGTAAGTCAATTTCCAAAAGCAATTGTTGTCACATTTCCAGAACCACACACACACACTCACACACACATTCCTACTTACACACGCATAGTTGAGTATCGTGGGAACCAAAGCAGCTGGCCAACACCTGAAGCTACACTTCACTTGGCTAACGTGTTGGTTCGGCAAAATGTAAGTGACGCTAAAAAAAAATAAATAAAGGAAAGAAATATGCTTAGAGACATAAGACAAGCATTTCGGCATTTTATTTTTTTTTATTTATTTTGGTTTTTTCTTTGGGCATGTGGTTTTTAATGTGTGCGCCCCAAGCGCTTAAATACATTAAGCCAGCTTGTTGAGCCGCATTCGCTATTTTTTTTACGCTTCCTTATTGTGTATATGCGTGTGTGTGTGTGTCTATTTGTGTGTGTGTGTGTGTGTGTGTATATGGGGTGTTTTCACACTTTGTCATTGCATGATGAAAAGAATATTTAAGATTATATCACAGCTTAGTTGTTCCTCAAAAAATTATATTTATGTAAATAATGCTCTTCGAAAGCATATAAATAGTGAACGCTTAAGTGCTGTAGTAAAATGAACTTTCAGCAAATTAGCTTATATTATATATAGTATTTAACACACTAGAATCTCTGCCACGCAACACTCTGCAAATTAAGTTATAAATTTACCAACTCCATTAAAATGTACTTTTATTATTTGTGTTTAAATTTGTATTTTGTAGGCCACTAAAAGTATCTTATTTCAAATTATTTTAGCTACATTTTTCATTTGTAAATATATGTTCCGCTATGCATGTGTGTATTTGTATGTGTGTGTTTTGGTGTGTTGTTGTGTGTTTTTGCCATTTGGCAGCGGAAGCGAAATGTTGCGCGTGTTGCAAAAAGTAGTTGAAGCGAAGGCCCTCGAGTTATTTCTCGTTGCCCGCCTGCTCATGTCAAGTGCCAGCTGCTGGCCTCCTGTTCCCGCTTGCCCGCCTCCTGCCTCCTCCTACCTCCTCCTGTGTCCTTGCCTCTGTGTGTGCTGATGTGTCCTCCTCCATCCGACAGTTGGGGCTGCACATTCGACATTTAGCGTCGCCCACACGCTTACTGATGCCCTCGACTCGCCCCCCTCTCGTATCAACTGGCGAGCAGGTGTATTTGACTGGCACCGCACCATATGTCGAAACATTTCAACCGCTGGCCAGCTGTGCGTGTGTGTGTGGGTGTGTGTGTGCGCGTGTGTTTGGCAGCAACTAACTGTTAAGCGAAATTACCACAATCTCCGCACGTCGAACCATTTTTAATGCTGAAAAATGAATTTTCTTTTTTTTTTTTGCTCTTCCCAGCGCGAGTTCTCTATTTTCTGCAGTGGCCTTAAGTTTATGTTGGTTTTTATCAGTTTTTTGTGGTTGTACAACAGGTGCAGTCAGTAAGTTTGTGTGTTTCCTTAGCAACGACTGTAATATTAATGAAAAATAATTATTTTATAATTGAAACTTGTTGCCAAACAAGTTTTTGCTTTAAGACTTTTCTATAGATTCAGTGCGATTTATTTTTTTATAATTTATTTTTTTTTAATGGCATCAATTTTGTTCTTTTCTCCTTTTGCACCTGCTTGGATGTGCATCACTGGTAAATGCAATTTGCACATTAATATCGGAGAGCAGCTAATTTTCAATATGAAACCGGCAAACTTGCAGCTCGCAAAAGCTTTGGCAAAAATGGCAATTTCCGTTTTTTGATGCATTCTTTAATGGGCCCAGTTAAGCGGATAGGTGTCGAGTGAAGTCAGAATGTGTTTGTGTGCAGCTGCGGAGCCAATAAGCCATTATGCTAAAGGTTTGTGTGCGAGCCAAGGAAAAATGTGTGTGTGAGAAACGAAAAAAATGCTATTAATGTTATTCGATACGAGAATGAGGCTAAAACGTTAGAAATGCCGTTGTGTGGCAATAACGAAAAATACGGAAATTCCTATATGCCTGAGTAAGAAGTATATAATGAAATTGCAAACGAGCTATAAAGTGTATAAAGGGCAAAGCATAATAAGGAATCAAGCTTCGTATTTGTATAAGTAATAAAAAATATTATATAATTAAATATAAATAATCATTAAAATTGATAAGCAAAATGGGGAAAAGGGGAAAAGTATAAGGACATTAACTATTTTTATAAGAGTACCTATTTAAATAATTAATTATTAAGTACTATAGTTTAAATAAGCCATATTAATAAATCAAATAAGAAATGATAATATATAACAACAAATCGCCATAAAATTTTAAAACCAATATGAAACGAAAATAAATAAATATAGTTTGCCGTAAAATATTTCATAGCTTTTTAATGTGATACAATTTTTGAATTATGAATACAGCACACGTGAGTTACGAGTCTAGAAACACTCTCCGATGTTAATTAAGCCCTAACTTCACCAAAATTAATTACGCACGAAATTTAAGTGCATTTTGGCTTATGAAAGTGTAAGAGCCAATTATTAACTTAATTATAATAAGCAATGCGAAGAGTTCTTTAAGCTTTGGCAGCTGCTCTCTTAACCGCTTGGCATTTTGGCAGCTGGCAAAGATTTATTTTTCGGGATTTCCTTTTTTCGCTGCATAATGTAGCCATTTTATGCAGCAGCGAAAACGAAAAAATGTTTAAAAAAAATGTAAGAAAACATGGCAGTGCTTGTGCTTTTGTCTCATTATCTCTTTTGGCCAAACAACAATTTTTGTTGTTTGCAGGCAGACAAGAAACGTTTGCTAAATGAGTCAATTCCGTATTTTGTTTTTGTGAATGGTTTTCCTTCTGCAGCTATTTTAAGTGAAACTTTTTTGTTTGCACTATTATAATGTTTGCAATTAAACTAATGAAGTCATTTGCGCTGTTGCTCACTGACATTTCCCCCTTGACGCCTGGCAACTCCCACGTTGCTCACAGGTTCAACTTTGCGCGTAGAAGCTCAGTGTATAATTGTCTAGTATTCCATGCCAGGACGAAAGTTTAAATTTCTTCAACTTTCTTCAACTTTTCCATGTGGTAGCAATTAAGATTTTTGCCATTTTCCTTTTGGTTTTCCCATAATTTATTTATTTATATCGAATCTGTGCAGTCAGAGTGTCATACTTTGACATTGAGTAATATTAATTGAGCATTTCGCGTTGCAGTTTGCCACAACTGCCAATGAAAATGCAAAATATAAAAATCTGAAAAGGCAGCTTTTGTTGAAGCTAAAAGGGCCAAATGCTATCGATGAGCTTAAACTATTTATCATCATTTAATTGAGCTTGTTGTGGGTATTCTAAAACTAGGAAATGTATAAAATCAATTGGAAGTGCTGAATATTACTAAAATAGCTTAACGTACTTTCATCGCACGCCAAAAATAAGATTTCGTCACACACTAAAAGTATGCAATGAAATAATTTGGGTCTTAAATTTATGTACATACTAAAAGTATGCAATTAAACATTTTGGGTCTTTAAATAACATACAATAAAAAGTATGCAATGAAATATTTTGGGTCATAAAATGACCAACAATAAAAAGTATGCACTGCATTTAATATGTCCTACAGTAAAAGTATGCTTTGGTTTTATTTTGCCACTTAAGCAGCAACTTGCTGCTGATTTCTGTTCGCCTGGTATTTGGGGCTGGAAATCAACCAAAATTTGTGACTTTTGCTCGAAACGAAAATCAAAATCGACTCCGCCGCTGCAGGCTTTGTGAGTGCGGCTGCTTTTAAATAAAAGTAGAAATGCAAAAAAATTCGATAAAAATACACTTGATACCAAAATCAATAATTGCGGACTGCAATAGACTTTAAGAGCTTTTGATGGTCACAATTTTGAATAGAAACTTTTCATGCTCATCGACAGCGGTTTCGCCAGTCGGCGTACTATTGAGACGTTTGCGAATTTTGGGGCCCGAAATGGCGATAAATGCCAAAAGTTTACACACACATTGTGTGCAACATTGAGCTGATTTATGCCTGGCAGATTATATAACTCTGTTTCCGGAAGCATTTTTTTTGTATGCAAGGGTTGCGTTGCGTGTCAAAATCCATCTGTAAATACAAAGTTCACCCAGCCATCCACCCAGATTTAAATAAAAGTTTTTCTCCATTAATTTAATATTTAATTTTAATTGTTATTTATTCGCATTTCATTTTGCTTTTACAATATTTTCTTGTTTGTATGCATAAAGTTTTCATTATAACTTGCCACGGGTTTCAATGCTTTCGTATTACACTGGCAATTGTTATTATTGTTTGCTGTATTTAAATGTTCTGGTTTTGTATTTGTTTTTTGTTTTTTTTGTTTTTGTTGGTTATTTCTCGCACATATGATATTTACGAATAGTACGAGTACGAGTACGTTTTATGTATGAACATTTTTTATCATATATTTATCTTTTCGGGGGTTTTCCTCGGCTTTGCTTTTATTTTTACTAACATTTATTGTTATGAGTTTTCTCAATTGTTGTCGGAAGTGTTTTTTTTTCATCGTTTTTCTTTTTATTTTTTAAATATTAGACAACATTTTTCTCTTGGGCCTCAAAGTAAATGTTTACCTTGCTTGTTTTCATTTGTAATTTTTTTTTGGCTTCTTGTTTCATTAAAATTAAATAAAATCTCATAATTTTGTTAACAAATTTCGCAATGCGCTTAACCAAATATCTTTTTTTCTTTTATTTTTTGTGTATGTTTTACTTTACAATTAAAATTTTTGCTAACAGTTAAAAATTGTTTCTTGTCTTTTATAGAGTTGTCTTTATCAAGCAATTATTTTGTTTATTTATTTATGTCTTTTATTATAATTACAATATTTAGCTAATTTGACACTTAAAGCGGAAAAACTTAACAACTTTTGGTTGGTTGAGTTGCTTTTTTTTTATGTTAGTTTTGCAATGATTTTAATACACACTTAACAGCTATATAACATTTATTTATTATATATTTTATTGTTATCTTTATTATTTTTCATTTAGCATGTATTGTATGTAGTCGTTACTGTTAAATTTTGCTACTAATAAAATATATTTGATGTATGTATGTATATTATTATTATTATTATTATGATTATTAATATTATTATTACTATTAAATTGTATTTACTTAATGCTTTTTTTCTGTATGCATGAGCCTCGCTGTTGGAGTCCTATGTATATGCCACAGAGACAGTTTTAAAATATATTCAAGATTTGTTTTCAGTTTTAGTTGTAGTTTAAGTTTAAGTTTTACTTTTTCGTTTCGTTTTAGTTAAGTATGGTGGTATTTCTGCAGTCAGCGTTGAGAAGAGCATCTCTTTTAGGTGATGGCAAACATATGTCTTTAGATATGGATATACCCTACATATAAATATTTTTCAATTTGCATTTTGCATTTGGAAAAGGACTTGTATAGTTTAGTATTCGTGTGTATGTGAGTGTGTGTCTGTTTAATGCGTCTTGTTTGGAAGAGCAGCTGGTGGGTAGTTCTAAAACATGAAAGTTACAAAGTTGTATAGATAAGTTTATGTGTTACTTGAATGCTGTGCTGTTAATTTTATGCTTTGAAATTATTTATGAATTCCCAGGCATCAAATGCAAAGACTTGTTCAAAAATGTACACAGAAAGAGATCTTATTTTTCTTCTTCTTATTCTTCAGCACCTGATCAGTAAACATATTTTAAGATTTTGTGCTAGATTTGAATATTGAAGCAGCTGTTGGCCTATTGCTTTAGCCAGTTTTCGCATGGGGGTTTTATCCTATTATTTTCTTATGAATTCTTCTTCTCCTTGTTCTTGTTTTCTTTATATAATTTTTTATACTCGACCAGGTTGCACCACAAACACTTACAAATCGTCTACTTACAAATCGTTTTCGTTTTTTTTTCTTGGTTAGTTTGTTGGTTTTGTGTGTTTACTGCATTAGCAACATCGAAAAATTTGTCCAAAAAGGATTTCGCATATGTATATACTATATAAGATTATCCTGTATAAGTACATATGTATATCTATATATATTTAATAGTTATTTTTATGTATAATGTGTATATGCTGTATATAAGTATCTTTCAGTTACACAAGTTCGAGTACTCTAACTGTACGATTATAGAACTGTCATTTTTTTCTTCGTTTTTTGTTTTGTTTTAAATTGTTGTTAAATTTACATTTATATAGCATAGACACAATTTGTTCACAATTTTCTCTAAGTTTATTTGTTTAGATATAGAGGCGGTGGCTTTTATTTGGACTCCATTTATACATTTAGTCAGTGAAATGAGAATCGTAAGTATAAATTAAAAAAATAGTAGAGCTAAAGATCAGATCAAAATCAATTAAAAAATACAGTCATGTCTTAAATTCCGTTTTCGCATTGATTTCAACAAAAATTGAGAGCAGCAGAAAATTGTAAAACGGTGTATTTTTTATTTATTTTTTTTTTAATATCTTTTAAGTATCTGGCATAGATACGAGTGTGTTGATCATCATATACATTAGCATTAGCCTACAAATATCATTTATCATTTTCGCCTAAGAGTACGCAACCAAAAATTGTACATAGTTAAGTGCATATGTATTATGTGTATATATATAAATCTTGTAATATATTTATTTTCTTCATTTTTATACATACATATATAGCAAAATCACATTTGATTTGGTGACTAAAAAAAACAACATCACGCATATTTCGAATTGCTTTGTTCAACCATCCATGTTTTTGTCGTTTTTTTACAAAGTAAATTGAGTTTTTAGCTTGTTAAAGCGGAAGTGAATGACTTGTGTGTATAGGTGTGTGTGTGTGTGTGTGTGTGTGTGCGTTTTGTAATCGATTTTCGCAGAAAGTTGTTTGTTTTGTGTTTAGCAACTACTACATAAAATACAGATTTATTTGTGGCTAAAGTAACTCGTTTTTGCACATTGAATTGTTTGTTTCGTTTTTTCGCTTAATATATAAGTTTAATTGTAACATATATATATATTAAGTAATATATATATATATATATAGATGTTGTAGTTAATTACACAACTACAGTTAAGTTTAACTTGAAATTGACATTAGGATCGTTTGGTTCGCACGCATCGGGAAATGCATTCAATCGAACTGCTTTTTGCTCAAAATACACAAAATTAGAATTCTAATTACACCCGAATTTGTTTTGTAAATGATAAATTGTTATTGTGCATTTAATAGCTAGATATATGTATATGAATATATGTACTTACTATACTGTATTATTGTGCAGTTTTATATTTTCTACTTTCGACCAAAAATAATTGAAAGACAATTGACACTAATCTAAGTTTTTAATTGAAGTGCGTTGTTTACATTTAATTGGTGTAATTTATTGTTATTGTTTAGATATTAATGTTTAAAGAACTATTCGCTAACTTCTTCCTAAATTTAAAGAGAAAGAAAACTAGTCAACCACATTTTAAAGCAATTGGATCTATGAGCAAATTGTTGAACCTTTCATTTTTATTTTCACTTCCTAACTGGACCTTGCAACTTCTTTTGCACCTTCTTCTACTTCTTCTTTTGTAAATTATTGTACACATTTTTTGTTTTATTTTCAATACAATTTGCTTAATGTTATATTCATTCTGTTTTTTTTTTTTATAAATACTTATAGCAACACATTTATAAAAATACAAAATAAATATGAAAAAAGCTAAGGAAAATCAATAATAATTTTTTTGGTTTTTTAACTGTCATACAAAGATTTACAAATATGGTATGCCTTAATTAATATTACATGAATTTTTCTGTTTCGTTTGTTCATTTACACAATATTTATTGTTTTTACAATGTTTTTGGTATATTTATTTATATTTACAAATATGACGCGTTTTTTTTGTTAGAGACGTTGAGTATTATGTTGATTTTAATTTACATATATTTTAATTTTTATTTATTAAAGTAAACTCTGCAATAATTTATATCAAGGCTATATGTAAAGTTTTGTAGTATTATTTCTTTAATGTTTATTTTTACATCAAGCAACTGAATTGCTAAAAAGCCAAATAATTGGTGTTTATATGAAGAAAAAGATTTAATCGAAAACAATTAGTAAAATATACCTATAAGCAACTCAAATTTGGTCCCTTTACTTTTATTCATATTTTGATCTGTTCCGAATTCAGTTTACGATAAGCTCAAAACTATTCTTTTTATTTCTATGTATTATACATACATATATGTTTATAGTCGAGCTGAAATTCAAAAGATTTGTATCAAGATACATAGTATATTTTGTGTTGTTTTTAGTAAATAAGCTCTTTCAAATTGTTATCTGCAAATTTGGCATGAATTTTGAATGGACAACTGGGAATTTAATTGTTAGAAACAAAAGGGCAATAAATAATATAACAACTCGTTAATCAATTTTTGTTTCCCAATAAACTTTTTTTTTTTTTGGAAATAAATGGTGTTTTCCTGTATTTGGATTTAACTATTTATTGCATTTGTCTACGCTTCAGCTATAGTTCTGCCAACTGCAATCAATCAATGGTCAACGAGTTGGATACACGACATGTAATTTAACGCCAAATACAAAAGTACTAGCTACAATAAAGGGTGAAAAAGTAACTCAGATAAGCACAGATAAAGCCAGTGAATAAATAAGAAAACAACACCCATTGTTGTGGCTTGCAACTAAATAAAATAGAATGAAAAAATAAATGGAACAAAGATAAATACTGTTGGACAGCAGCGTGGTAGAAAATTCAAACGGAATGACAATGGCAGGCAAATAATACTAGCAGAGATAGACCTTTAGCCACATTCCCCTACAGCACGCATCCAGTTCCGCCCCCGCCCCCCACCTTGTGGCAAGTGGCATGCATTTTAAATGGAATATTTATGTAAGTCGGGTTCGCAAATGAAATAATAGAGAAAGGATTACTAACGGTATGCAATGCAATACATATCTGCTACTTTACACAGAACTTAAGCTTAAGCAAATTATTTATTGAGCCAGATAGGGCTTAGCCTAAATGATGGCTGCCTTTTGTGGGATTGTGGCAGCTCTGGACAGACAGACACACACACAGACAATACATAGATATGTCACACACAGACAGTTGATAAATTGAGCAAATTGAACCCTTTTTGGGGTGGCGCTCGTTAGAAACCAGCTGGTTTTCGATCAAAGTTTTGCCCCTAGGCTTTGGGGTAAAATCTTAATTAAACAATATTAAATGCAATTTCTCCAAAATTATTCAAGCGTACAGTCGAGAAACGAAAAACTTGAAAAGTTTTTGAATTTTATGCGAAATCAAAGCGAAAGAGTTGTTGTTTTTTTTTATTTTTTGTTTAATTTAGAAATGTGCATTGAAACGTAAAGCAAATGTTTATGAAAGTTCCCAGCTGAAAAGCAGGCTTTCCATTTTAATTTTGTGGCACAAAATCACAGCAACATGACCAGCGGCGCCATTTGCAACTAGGAGAAGAGAAATGGTGGACATAAGCCAAAAAAAAGAACAAGTTTTTACAGAAATTTTGAATAGTTTTGTAGTTTTGCATCTGTCGCAGGGTAGCTTTTAGTCGCTCACTGTTTAAGCATCTATCTAATTTTCCGCATATTTACTTTTTCCCCTCATTTGCTGCTGTGTCACTCGTATTGTAATATTAGTTGTTTGTTTGTTTAACTATTAGCTCTCTGTACGTGAACTAAATTTAATGGTTGATGCTTTCTATTTATTTTCCTGTGGCAAAATTTCCTGATATATATATTTTTTTTTTGTTTTTCCAATAATATACACGATTATAATTTAATTAAATTTAACAATTCAATGCGCTTCATTGGTTACCAGGTAAGCCCGTTGGGGTTGTGAAAATGCGGACAGCAAATAATTGAATATTTAAATGAAAATATACAATTTGGTAAATGACAGTGATTAAAGTTAAATACTGCCAAACAAATAAACACAGTGAATGACGTTATATAATATGTTGAGTTAAAGTTCACAGATTAAAAACCTTTATTAAAGTTTCTTGTCTTCTCCCTTGTCACTTTTAAAAAAACTCGTTCTTGAATCGTGATTGATCTTAAATAAGGGTAATTTTCTTAGCTTAATACTTTGATCTTAAAATAAAAAATATTTAATCAAGCATTACTCATTGTTTACTATATGTGAATGCTAATGAAATGTTAAATTAAGTAGTAATTTTAAACTATTCCTGAAGTAATAACTAGTTTCTTGAATTACTTACCGCATGCAGCAGGCGGATAAATGATAAGATTTAACTTTTGAATAAAATATTACTTGATATATACATTTTTTTGCAAATGATTCTTAACTCAAATCTATATTTTCATAATATTTTGGTAGTTTTGAAAACTGCGCTAAAAATTTGAATCAAAATCGAAATGCAGAAGAAGGTTGTGTAAATAATTAAAAAAAAAAATGTTCAAATACGAATACATCTGGAGCTATATTTGGTTCTAGTTCTTGTAATGAAGGTGGTTGTTGTTGTTGTTGTAGCTGTAGTTGTTGTTGTTGTTGTATTTTGTTGTTGTTGAAGATTGTTTTTTGGACTTTGGTGATTGACTGTGGTGCTTGTTGTACTTGTTGTTGTTGTTGTTGTTATGCGGCCACTAACTGTACTTGATGTTGTAGTGTTGTTGTTGTTGTTGTTGTACTGCGTTTTTGTTAACTGTAAATATGATAAAAGTATAGGTGAGAGCTTTTATTTTCTTTTGGTTAGTAGTGAGTTAAGATCGAAAGAAACATTTTGGTTTTTATTTGGGAAATAAAACAAAGTTTTCTTTTGAGTTTTTTTTTGTGTATAAGTTTAAGTATTTCATTTATTTGTTTTCGCTCAAGATCAAAGAATTGTATTATGTATTTGTTGTTGTATTTGTTGTTGTTGTTGTGGTTTGCTTTAATGTACTTTATTGAGACATTTCGCTTGCATCGAAAATTTCTCGTTGGTTTGGTTTTTTTTGTTTTGTTTTTACTGTATTTGCGCTTAAATT
This sequence comes from Drosophila setosimentum, assembly GCA_035043505.1. NCBI lineage: Eukaryota > Metazoa > Arthropoda > Insecta > Diptera > Drosophilidae > Drosophila > Drosophila setosimentum. The sequence continues at coordinate 3,100,699 of JAWNMY010000003.1, read as the reverse complement.
TAAATAAGTTTTGAATGTTTGCTTACAATTTTTTTCGTTCCTTTTTCAAGTTTTTTTTTTTTGCACTACAGCTTTTTTTTGGTTTTTTTTTTTTTTGTTTTTTTGAAATGCTAACAACATTTAATAAATAGTAGTTTTTAATAATTGTTTATAATTTGTCATATTGTGTGACTGTATAAGTGTAAGTGTTTGTGTGTGTATGTGTGAGCGTGTGTGAGTATGTGTGTGAGTGTGTGTGTGTATCTATTTAAACAAATTTGCTGTAATATATTTTTTGGGGTTAGTTTTTAACTTTAATGTGGGTTTTGGTTTATTTTGTTTAAGATTTGCTTGATATACGCTGAATGAACGCTATAAATATTTTTGTATGTGTGAGTGTATTTTTGTCTATGTATGTGTGTATGTGTGTGTGTGTGTGTATGTATGCGAGATGCAGAAACGTGTTTTCGAAAAATTGTTCATAAATATTGAAAAGTTGTTATCAAAAAGATGTTAGTTCGGTTTATGTGTGGCATTCTGTAGGCTTCATGTTATTATGTATGACTGTATGTGTATGCATGTATATATGTTTGTTTTTATGTATTATGTGTGTGTATTAAGTATATAATGTAGCAAAATGTCGCATATATAGTTATGTTCATATATATGTATATGTTTATGTTTATGTTTAATGTTTTTTGAGTGTAAGTATTTTAAGTGTAAATGTTTTTGTTTTTTTTTAAGTTTGTTTGTTTTTTTTTGTTTGTGTATTTTTGTTGTTTATTTTTTGTTTTTGTATTTGTTTTCCTAAATAAATTACATTACGCGCTTTCGACTAAACACTTAGAAAATTCAATTTAAATTTGTTGCTATGTTAAGTATTTTAGCCCTCATAATTATGCTGTACTTTCTTTTTTTTGGCAGCGTGTCTGACATTTGCGGCATTCAATACTATATTGTAGTAATACCCATACTACAATCATAATGTGTGAAAAACTGAGAATTCCTAAGCGAGCGGAAATAGTTTATAGTGTTTTTGTGTGTGTGTGTTTTGTTTTCCTTTCGTTTGTTGTTTAAAATTTAATTTAATTAAATTTAGATAATGAGATTGTTTTTATTCGGTGGATAAGTTTAACAAGTGGCTATGTGTTTTGTGTTCTTGTGTGTGTTTCGTGTCTCTCTGTGTATTAATTGTGTAAATAATAATAACTATTTCCGCCACATACAATCGAATCTAAAATTATATTAATGCATTAACTAAACTAAAACGTTCAACGCAAATTCAACTAAATTGCATACTATTATTATAATTATTAATTATATGAATTTGTGTCAACTAAGCACAAGTTAAATTATATAATTATTGCACACGCCAAATTAAACAACTTCCTCCTTCTCCTTCTCATCCTACCTCTCTATATCTAAACTGTGTTTGTCATGTGTGTGTCTGTGTGTGTGTGTGTGTGTTTTTGTGTTGTGTAAGTTTACAACCGGTCGATGTCCTGTGCTTTTAGAGTCACATATATATATGTAGGGGTCGGTCTGCTGCTGCTGTTCCCTGTCTTTGTCAACTTGGCTAAATTAGAGACCAAATATTTTAAGTGAGCAATTGTGGAATGGATACGCTTTATGCATCCACTTTTATAGACTCTACTGTAGTTGTTCGCGAACTATATCTAATCGATTTAACACTGATGGAGTTTATAGAAAACGAACAAATTTCGTATGAGAGTTGTTATCGATTAACGATTTCTGCTATCGCTAAGGAAATAAAAGAGTATCTTTTTTAGTATCATTATAAAATTCACTGTGTGCTCAGCTTTGCTAATGGGTTTCGCATTTTGGGTCTGCACAGAACACATTTAATTCGAGTCTCAAATGTATGCAATTATTGCTAAGCCAAGCACACACACACACACACATACACACACACGCGCAAACAATTTAGATGAAGCAATAAATTATTTGGAGTGTGGGCAAACAGGGGAACCCCAGATGTTTAAAATGTGCTCGATATATATATATATATATATATATATATATATATATAATGTGTGTGTGTGTGTATGCCTGTGTGTGCGTGTGTATGTTTTGGGTCGGTTTATTGATGGGGTCAAGTTAATACTGTTTGCCAAATTCAATGTCTAATTTGCTAATACACTGCAAGAATTCGTCAGAGGTGCTTGATAAACTTGGATATATAGACTAAGATACATCTTGACTTGAATTAGGAATGTATGTGTCGTCTATGTGTGTGTGTGTGTATGTATGTTTCTATGTATCAATAGTAGTATATAACTCGGTAAACTTTTAGTATAGACATCTATTTTGTGGGTCTTCATAGCTGCTAAGTATACAAATATGTTTTTTTTTTTATGTACGAGAGTATATTATTTCCATATTTTGTTTTTAATAATATGTTTAAAGATTTTTTCAAAATTATCACCAGTAATTACGCGTACGACTACACTATGCAGTTGTCCATCTTTTTTTATTTTTAATTATTTTTCTTTTTCCGTTTTTTTTGTTGTTGTTGTAACTTTTGACTTGCTTTCGTCCTTTCGTTTTGTCGGTGTCTGTGTCATGTTTGTCTGTCTGTGTGTGTCCTGTGTAGATTGATTTGTGTAATTTGTGGTGTAATTATGTAAGAATGTAATTATGTTTCCTCATCAAATGCCAAAAGCGAAAACGTATTCGTATTTTATTTGTTTAAGATTTCTTCTTTTTTTTTTTGTTTGCTTGCATTTAAAATTGACACGCGCTGCTTCTTCTTTCTTTTTTTTGTTGTTAAAAACTATGTATATATATATATATATATATATATATATATAGGCATATGTATGTAGATATATATATATAATCTATATGTACATATATGTCATATATCGTATGTATGTGTTTGAGTGTATGTGTTTTTTATTACTATGCGTGTTTATGTATTATTTATACATGTATATATATACATATATATATATGTATATATATATATATACATATACATATATATAGTATATAGTTATGTAAATATTTTGTTTAATGTATATAAGTATGTATGTATGTGTATGTTAAGTATAAACTATAAGCCTATAAGAATATAGTTGTAGTTGTATCTTTTATGCATTTTTCATATGTAGCTTATTCGTTTTTGTTTTTGTATTTGCTTTTTTTTTTGTTTTGCTTTTGGATTACTCTCTCAATATGCATTTCCATCATATAGATTATTATGAATTCGTTTCGGTGTACAAAGTTGTTGGTTTTGTTTTTAGTGTTGTTTACTTTTCATTTGCTGTTTTGTTTTTGTTTTCGTTTTTTTTTTTTTTTTTTGCTGGAAAAACCAAAATAATAGAAAAATGTTGTAGCAAGTAAAAAGTCTCATTCATAGAAAAATGCTTTCTTTTTTGTAGCTGGTTAGTTTTGTTTTTCTTTTGGTTAGCAAATAAAATGTATTCATTGTTTAGCTTTGTAGTTGGAACTCGTGTAAGCAGCATGGTATTCGAAAGATATATAAAAATCGCCTGCGAGACTCAAAAACGCTTTCAAAAACAAATTCGAATGACAGGCAATTATTATTAGAGGTTGTATTTTTTTGTTGGATAGCAGTTTTCAACTCGTGTTTAATGTGATGTATTGAAAGGTATTGTTTTGCTGTAGTTGTTGTTGTTGTTGTTGCTGTTTCTTCATCTTTGGACGGTTTCATCAATTCATTAAATGTATATAATTTTTTTCTTCTTCTCTTATTTGTTTTTTTTTGTTTTTTTTTGGTATTTGATTCTTGGTGGTTGTCAATTCAATAATGCTGAATAAACTGGTCCATTTATGTTTTGTTTTTGTTGTTGTGGTTGTTGTTGTTTTTGTGTAATTGGTGTGAATGCGAATTACAAGAACTAAGTAAAACCGTTTCGAGCATATGCATCTCTCTCTCTCTCTCTCTTACAACAGAACAAGGGAGCGAGGGGAGGTAGTACTTTTTGGGGGGTGGCAAGTTCGGGGAGTAAATCGAGTTCGAGTGTTATTTATAAACAGCACCTACCTTGTGCCCCATGCGCATTTTTTTGTTTTAGAGTTGAAAACTACGCGGCAATAAAAATCAGGCTGGGGAAAAATATTTGCGAAAGAAAAACAATATTCCAAAAAACTGTGCAAAATAAGGAGCGTAATTTTTTTGCGTTTAACAAATTCAATTTGCTGGCAACCTTAATTTAACATAACTAATTTTTTTTTGTAACGAAATTTGTCTAGTATTTTTCATATTTGATTTCCAATGCATTTAAATAAAATGTAATTGCGACTAAAAGTTTGTTTTGTTTTTGTTTTTCACTAGTAATTCTCGAATTTAGTAACACAGGCAAATCAAATGATAATAATTTGGCTAGTATTTATCTTAGTTGATTTTTGTTGTTGTTGTTGTTGTTTTCAAATGATGCACACTAATCTTAATTAACACACACATCGCTTAGATCTAGCATTGCATATTAAATATTACATACAATTCTTTTGCTGGGCGTTTTACTCGCTTGATTCCTTTCTTTGATCAGGGTTTTAGTTTGCTTTGTTTTTAACAAATGGATTATGTTTTGTTAGCAGTTGTTCAGTGAAAGTATTCTGGGTTCTTTCCTTTTTTTTTCTTAATTTTTTTTTTTGTTTCCGCTATAAACATTTTAATGCCTAAATTGTAAAATCGTTTAACTTAAGCGGCCTTATAAATTTCGATATGTTAAAAATTCAGGATTTAAACGCTTTAACAATTTGGCATACATTTTGGTTTAGTTTTTATTTTAGTATTTGACGTTCATTTTCTTTGTTTATTAGTATTTTATAAGTAAAAAACTAAAAGGCGGAGAAGAGGGGGCTGTGCGTTGCTAGGATGTGGCTTCTTGCGAGTTTGTCTATAGAGCTTTTCTTTAAGCAAATTATTTGTCATGTTTCAATTCCTGTAAAAACATACACATATAAAAACTATTTTTCCATGTTTTGATGATGATGTTGAAAAACAATAAAAAAAAAGACGAAACAATTCCTAAATAATTTTACATATACATATATATTTATATCAAAAAATCGAGCGCGCATATTACAAACTTTGGGCACACAATAAACGCGTTAAAAAATAACAACAAAATTTAAATATTAAATAAAACAAATTATTTATATATCCATATATACATATACATATACATATACATATATATATATACATATACATATATATATATACATATATATAGATATATAGAAATATTTTTGTTTTGTGTTTAACTCATAAGAAATTAAAAGTAAAATCATACAACTTTGTAAAATGTTGTATTTAATGGATTAACATTTAAAATTCCATATTATTATTGTTTTACTGATTTGCAATAATATGTGTAAATTAAATAGCTACCAAGTTGTATTTTTGTGTGTATTATTTTATATGTTTTGTTTAATTTATTATATAATTTTTTTTATTTAATTATTTGTTTATGCACTAATTAGGAGCTCAAGATCGTTGTTGCTTTAAGTTCTTAAGAAAATAAATTGTATGATTTAATTCACGAGATTTTTCTTCTTACTTTCTCTTCTCATCATTAATTATTTAAATTAAGTACAATTATACTTAATTAGATAAAAAATATTTTACAATTTATACGATTTACAACAATTTACATAAGAACTAAGACATTTAAAAAAAGGTGTATAAGATGACATAAACGAAGAAAATGAGCAAAAAATTGCAATAAATAAAATAGAATGAAGTGTTTTTTTGTTGTTGTTGTTGTTGTTGTTGTTAATTAAAGCAATAATTGCACATAGTAATAAGAAATGATTTTTGTGAGAAATATATATGTATGTGTGTGTCTGTGTGTGTGTTTGTGTGTGTACTGTGTGTGTGTGCTTACGCATGAAAAATTCGTTTAACGCTTCTCTATATAGCATATAGTATTCGTTGATTTGCAGTTAAGAACAAAAGTGTCAAATAGAGCATCGCCCTGCTTTTAATGTACAGACTTTCTAAAAAAAATAATAAAAAATGTAATCTTTATTTTTATTAACTAGCTGCAGTTGCTTAGAAATTAAATGAAATTAATTTTCATGTTATTATTTTGTATTTTTTTATATGTTATTGTTGTTGTTGTTGTTTTTTGCTTGTTGTTATAGTTAATCTAACATACGCCTTTGATATGGTTGTTACTGTTGCTTTATTGCTGATATTTTTAGTTAAATTATTTATAATTCATTTTATATGCGTCACGCCAAATTTTACTTGGAGTTTTTGAAATGTTTGGCTCTCTTGTCTTCTCTAAGCTTAAAACGCCTCAAAAATATTCTTTTTTTGTTTTTAGTTTTTATTTTTTTTTTTTATTTTTTTAGGTTTTATTTTTAGTTTTTAGTTTTTATGTATGTATGTACTCGTATGTGTATTTATGCATGTATGCTTTTTTTGTTTTGCCTGTCTCAATGTCGCTCTTAATTTAATATGCTTTAATTGTTTTAATTATTATTAGATTTTTTGTTTGTTTTGTTTTGTTTTTAGTTTTGTTGTCGCTTTTTACATTTAGTGTAAAATTATAGTTAATATTAATTTAAATACATATACAGCTCATACATATTAGATTTATGCCTTTTTTAAACACAAAAATTATGTTAATGTTCTTTTGTCTTTTTGTCGTTTTTATTTGTTAATATTTAAATTTAAGAAAAACTATAAAGTTTACAAGAAGATAAAAAAAAAACATTGGCTTGTGCAAGTTTCTCTTTTCTCGTTCTTTTTTTTTTTAGTTTAAAAAATTTGCTGAAATTTGCGTTAAACTAAAATTAATAAATTTGATTTAAAATTGCTAAATTTTTGGTTTAATTTTACACGTTTTGCGCTCTCGCATTTTTTTTTTCGTTTGTTTTAGATTTGATTCAATAAATATTTTGTTTTAGCATCAGATTTTTTGTCTCACACGTGAATACTTGTCGAAATATTGTCCAAAGAAATTTGTTGTTGCATTTGTTTGTTTTTCTCTTTTTGTTTTTGTTTTTTTTTTGTTGTTGTTGTTTTGTTATCCCATATAGTATATAAGTCTAAATAAATGAAATATAATTAACTAAAATATTTATATATATGTAGTTGAAAGTCAGTTGATTTGTTGTTGGTTTTCTTTTTTCTTTTCTGAATTTGCGTTTGTGTGTTTTTTATTTATGTTTTCTTTTTGTTTTTATTTATATATTTATTATATATATATTTATATATTAATTGCATATTACATTGTTTACAATTTGTAGTTTTTCTGCAATTTCATCAAGTGCAACACACAACACACGAGAAACTTTACAAAATTAAAACAAGAAAACATATTAACAATGTTTGTTTTGGTGTTGTTGTTTTTGTTGTTGTTTTTTGTTTTTGTTTTTGTTTTTGAATGCAACTAAACAATTTGTTAACCTAATTTTTTGCTATTTTTCCATAATTTTCATATGACACAAACGCATGTAAGTTTTATTTTGGGTGTGTGTAGCTTTTAAACGCCGCCATTATGTACATGAATGTGTGGTGTGTGTGTGTGTGTGTGTTGATTATGTTTAAGTGTGATTCTCATTTGTTGTTGTTTTTGTTTTAGTTGTTGATTTTCAAGTAAATGGCGCGTAAAAAAGTTACATGCGTTTGCAAATTGTTTTAAAAGTATTCATTTGTTAGCTGTGTGTGTGTGTTTGTTTAAGTCAAGTCAATTTAATCATATATATATATAAATATATATATATATATATATATATATATGTGTTGTAATCATCAGTTTTGCTGCTTTTAGTTATTTGTTGTCTGTCCCTTCCAATATATATAACATATATCTTATATTGTGTTTGCTGTTGTTGTTGTTGTTGGTTGTTGCTGATGTGTTTACGTCTGCCTCTCTTCCTATGCTTCTCCTCTTCTTATATATTCATTGTTGTTGTTGTTGTTATTGTTGTTGTGTTGCATAGCTCTGTTGTTGTTGTTGTTGTTTGGCTGCGCTTACACAATGGTAATCAAATCTCAATTGTAAATCTCCGCCTTGACATCGCCATCGTTCTCCTTCTCGATCATGCCCTCATTTGCGGCATTATTCCACGCTCCATTCATGCTCTTTGATGATGAGAAGCACAGTTTCATGATGAATGGGAATTTGGTGCCTAGATTCGTTGCAAATAGTGGATCGTGGTTTGGTTTGGTTTGGAGGTGGATGGTGGATTGTGGATGGTGGATGGTGGATTGTGGTTGGTTTTTGGTGTGGGGAATAGAAAGAAATATGCATAGTTATAGAATAAATGGGGTTCCTTCGTTGGTAAATAAGATTTGTATTTTAAATAGTATTGTTGTAGTAATGTGTATAAGTGTTGTATATCTGAATCAAGTTATTTGCTTTTCGCAGAGTTTCGTGATGGGGTTTTCTTGCGGATGGGATACATGATGGGACAACGGAGGGGGATGTCATGGAATGGATGGTGGTGGCGGGCGTGGTGGTGTGGGAGAGGCGTTTGTTCAAAAGGAAATATGCTGTTAATTTCCAGGCTGTTGCGCAATCAGAAAAGTTGGGTCATACTTATTGCTAAGCAACCATTATAAACTTCAATTTATATTGACGCCGCATGTAATTAAAATCATTAATACCCTCTAAACATGAAAACTGCAGCCCCAAAAGGGCAGCGCGACTGTTCAAAGCTGGGGAAAATGTAGAGTTTTCTGACTACAGTGGAAATTATCTAGCAGAATGCTTTCTAAACGTGTCCTGTGCCTGTCAAGTTGTATGCCATTGCTACAGGGTATCTCTCGTAAAGGACTAGAAACCTTTATTATATCGCCAAGGTGCTGGGTAAACCGACTAAGGCAATTTTATGTGCCAATTAAATACGGGATGCGCCATCATAAAAATACTTTGGGGTCCAATATGCAATCAAAATCATTCGAATGTAAAAATTGCCAACCATCAGCAACGAGCACACACACACACACACACACGCACACACAAAGAAAGAGGGAGAGTGAGAGAGAGAGAGTGAGAGAGAGAGAGAGTGAGAGAGTGAGAGAGTGAGAGAGAGAGAGAAAGAGAGAGAGAGGGGGAGAGAGAGAAAGTATGCGCATGAATATTTGGTATATGCATAATTTCACAGCCTGAAAGAATGCAATGGCATCTGTTTGCATTTAGGATTTGCTGTTTGCACTCGTCTGCAGGTTAACACTGTGTGTGTGTGTTTGTGTGGGTGTGTGCGTGTGTGTATGTGGGTATATATGCTGGCATGTTCGAGTTTATTTGCATTCCTTACATTTTTAATTACTATTTACCATGCACTCGAGCGAGCACTCGATGCAGCAACAGGAACCGAAATGCATCAACAACAAATATGCAAACAACACCCACCAAAATATTGACAATATATATATCCACAAAATGTATATATGTGTATATATATATACACACACCCACAGATAAAAGCCTTCTGGCTCGTGCTCTCAAGTCTTTGGTTGGTGCTCAGCTATTTGCATAAAAGATTTTTACGCAAGGTGTAAACAATGATAGCACAGAATGAATACCCGTGTGCAGCATGCGGCACATGCAGCAAGCGGCATCATTGCACCACCCAGCATAGCAGCAGTACACATGTGTGTGTGTGTGTGTGTGTGTGTGTGTGAATAGCTCTATGCCAATGTCAGCAGTCCAATGAATGCAAAATTATTCGCTACAAAAAAGGAATTGGCAACAGCAAAACACTGCAACACACAGCACGCTGCAGGCAATTAGGTTAATTGAATGCATCGATGGACGCAATCTCATGCAACTGCCAGAAACTGCCAGTTGATAACGTTTATTGAATGCTGTTGATTGCTATTTTTCTATGGGTAACAACAAAAACACAACAAAAAAACCAAGTTGCAAATGCTTCCGATTAAAGATAACACATGAAAATGGGGCAAATCAACTGATTTGAATGCTCGCTTCAACTATTCTAGTCTATAAAATGCTATCTTGTTTGTTCATGAAACTGGATCCCATATAAATTGAATTTGATTTTCCAATCTATTAAGAAGATTATCAATGTTGAATATTGTGTTTCGAAATACTTATAGATCTTAAGATATACTTTTTATAATACGTTCCCCTTCCCAATATTAATATTGAGTATCTTGTTTCTAGCAACGCGACCAACACTGTTAGCTCAGAGCTTAAAATATAAGGAGGAATTACTGCAACAAGGACTTTGGCAATGACAGGGATCCAATTGGGAATCCAGCATAAAAATGTGTCACAATAAATGGAAAATACTTTTAAAATACGTGTAATATAAATGTCAACAACTAAGTCAATCAATTGGAAATCAAATGTTGATTATTTTATGAACACGTTGTGTGGCAAGCAAAATAGCAGTCTCTCAACCATTTGTCGGGCATGTTGACACAAGAGTTAAATATATAAAACGCGGCTCAAAGCCGTAATGTAAACATGAAAATAATAATAATAATCGAAATGTGTCAGAGGAAAATGTTTTAAAGTATTTATGGGCAAAGTTTAATGGGTCATCAAGTCGTCGTCTCGAGAGAAATGGTAAATGGTAAATTTTATAATAGCCTATTTCTGAGTGGAAAGTGGCTGGTTGTTGCCCCATAAAATAACTGGCTACCGAAATTGTTTATCTTAATTACCAAATTAACATTTTCAACGCGAATCATAACTAACAACTTTTGAAAGTAGAAAACTTTCGGCGCGATCCTGTGCAGATGAAGGGTTGCTTGGGAGTATAACTGGTTTGTTGCGCAGATTGTTTTTTTTTTTCTTCTTCTTTTATGGTGTGGGCAGTGGGCGGCAGGCAGCAAAAGTCGGGAGGCTAATGGGGAAAATGGCATCCGAACTTTTGCATATTGCCTACTTTTTGGATTGGCTTTGGTTGATGATGATGATGATGATAATGATGATGATGGTGGTGGTGGTCGTGGTGGTAATGGTGTGGTGTGGTGATAGGAAGGTGGTGGTTTCTTTTCTTTTTTTTTATGCGAAAATTTTGTGTAACTTTTTGCTAATTTTTCTTTTGCATTATTTTTTGGAAAATGGCCATATGTTTTACAAAATTTGATCGAATAGCCAACTTTTTGAACTTTAGCATTTTCATTTTGTTAATTTTCATTTTTGAGAAACACTTAAACACAGTACTATCTCACCTTTACCCTCAATAGGCAGATGGTTGCACTTCATGATGGCGAGCACGGCCTGCGAAATGTTGGGGAACTCGATCAGGCCCGATGACGAGCGCTCCGTCTTCAAGGGGAATAGACGCACAGATGTGGCCGGCACCTCCTTAATGTTAAATATGCCAATGAGCTGGTCCTCGGTAAGACCGGGCGGTGTGTTAAAGAAGTGCAAGATCTTAAACGGAAAGACACAACGAAATATATATATATATATATAGAATGATAACTTAAATATATTCTGTACAAATTTGTTTGTTTTTTTTTGAGGGTTTTCACTTACTTTGCTCGGTGGTTGAATGCGATTCTTACTGGCCTGTGCCGGCGATAGGAAACGATTGTTTTTGGAGCCAGTGTACTCCTTGAAGCTGGGTGTATGATCCGGCAGCAAGAATGGATTAATCACCTCCGATAGGAAGTTCTGCTTTGAGAATGCAATCTGTATCTTGCCGCCAGTGCCAACGGGAATGTTATTCAAGTGTTGCACGCAACGTTCAACGGCAACCGAATCGCCCATTTGTACCATGGCGGTGCCCTCCTTTGTCTTCAAAAACTTAATCTGCAATAATCGAGAGGAAAACAAATTTTAGGGATTTAAATTTCATAATAAATAAAATAAGAATATACAATTAATATTAATTATTGAAATTCGAATCTGGCTCAGAGAACTGTCAGAGAACGCATTCTTTGATATCTAAATTAAATATTGCTCAGCAAAAATGTGTCACTTTTGTCCATTATTTATTTATTTTATTCGTAGCTCTTAATTTGAAATAGTTGTTCTGCTGACAGACAAGCTTCCATCAATGCCTTTGGGGCATGCTTCGCACAGTTTCAAACTTAAAGCCGCAAAACTTGTTTCAGCATGCAGCTTGCCACTTGTCAGTTGTCAGTTGCATCAGTCACCTCAATTTGAGTCGCAAATGTAAATAAATGCAATTATCTAGCTGGCACACTACGTTTACGTTTAGGTTTACTTCGCCCGCCCACCATCATCAAAACACCCTGTGCTCATATTCAGTTATACATATATATGAACCACCCAGCACCCACTTGAACACACATTCACACACTCGAAAGACACTCACTCGGCGACTGTTTCCCGTCGAGTGTTGACCTACCGTTTGCCATTTGATTGAATTTTCTTGCAGTGTCATTTGTCCTCTTGGCCCATAACCCATATAAACCCGACCCGAACCTGCTGTTGCTACTGCTGTTGCTGCTACTGTTGATCCCTAGCATGTGTCGTCTCTGACCTGCGGCAAGCTCAGCCATATTTTTGTTCAATTGAATTTACAATTTACTTTAAAATGACATCATCAAATTGAATGACGCCCTTAATTTGCTGTCCATTGTGCGGATCTCCTCAATAAATTTGAGTCTCTATTGTTAACTTTAATATAATTTCACATAATTTGGTTGTAGTACGTGACAATACCCTTTAACGTGTAGGGAAAGTAAATGACTATCCCCATATATAAAATCGATAAGTTATAGTCATACAAAATAAAAGGAATAATTTTAAAAGCTATCTACAGATACATACCCCATCTGTAAGCCTCACAGTTAAAATGTTTGGCACTTTGGGGCGTGGTGGAGGATGTCAATTAAATGGGCTTAGCTTTAAAATTGGAGAGCATTCAAGTGCAGCGGTGGCCATAAAAGTTTATTTATGGTTAGAGATTTAAGTGCACTATCCATAAATCTAAGTATGTATCAGCCAACGGCCCCTCCCCCAACTCAACTATTTGTGGCGCCACTAACAGTTTCAGTTAATTAAGTAGCAAAGTTTTTTTTTTTTATTTTTTATTTTGGCACCTATTGCAGCACAGCTGAAAAGCCTTATAAAGTTAATTAACCATAATAGCCAATTCGAGTGCAATAATTACAGCGGTGAAAGTGAAAAGTCTACGGAAAATGTAAGCTGCTTGGTTGGTCGGTTAGTTAACTTGGCCCGTTAGTTACAGCTTGGCAATTGAATTTGCGCTGGCTGCTGCTGCTTCGAGGCATTGAACTCAATAAGTGAAAACGTGTTTTTGCACCTGCACCAAAATTGGCAAGAAAACGCCGACCGCAATTTAAGCCGAGTTTGCTCTGGCTTGAAAAACTACACGCAAGAAAAATGCGCTCACACGAATGTCATTTTTGTCTGTTGTTAATTTGCTAGGTTAGTTTTTAGCTTTTAGTTTTATTTTTTCTGTTGTTGTTGTTTGATTTATTTGTTGCAGTTGATAAATTACCCAACTTGGCTTGCAGTTTGGGTCAACGGCAACAGCTGGGCGGCATTATGGCCAAATAATTGCTTGCTGTCTTTGCTTTTTATGGTCTTGGGCCAGTTTTCCACTTGAAAGTGACAGGCAAATTGTTTGTTGGTTTTTGTTGCCAGAAGCAGCAGCAGCAGCAGCAGCAGCAACTGTTGTTGTTGTTAACAACAACAGCAATAACTATGGCAATCAAGTCAAGTGCCGCAATATATTTCCAGCAAGACTATTTTGTATTAAACTCTGAAGCAGGCGAGAGGAAAGCGAATGAACGCACACAACTTGCTAAACTTGATAAAACAAAAAAAAAAAACAACAAAAAAATTATAACTGAGAAAGCATCTTAGTTCGTTATGATATTAAATTTATAAATTGTGTTTGCAATGCACACAACAATTTTGATCTTTATTCACAAAGTATATTAAATATCGGCCATAAAATATTCATTGTTTGATTTGCAACTTCAGCTTTCTGGCCAAAAATCAAATTTACACATAATTAAGCAGTAAATAATTGAAATTAAACAATGGGCCCGGAAAAAATACAAAAGGCAAACAGATTATAGTTCCACGATGGGTGAACAAATTTAAGCGAGATTTTCGCTATCAAAATTACACAACAGACGCGCAGCTGTATCGGAGAAGCTTATATTGACCATATAAGCTTCTTCTATATAAATATACATATATATAAATATACATATATATATATATATATATATATATATACACGTAATTTGCGAAAATATTGTAAAGCATTCGCTTGAATGAAATATTAATGCGAATTAATATGGACATGAGACAAGAGCAGTGAATGAAAATCAAATGAGGCTTATCAAACAAAAAAAAAAAACAAAAATAATGAAAAAGGTAAACCACCAAAAAAAAAAACAAAAAAAAAAAACGCCAGACACGCGAATCGCTCGGCTAGAAATCATATAAAAATAAAAGCCCAATATAAAATCGTATATATATATATATATAAATATAGACCATAAATCAGTGAGGCAGAAAGCACGCAGATAGGCCTGCCAATTCCCACAAGCAGCTAGCAGCTAGCAGCACGCAGCTCGCAGCTAAAACAAAAGGCATTTATGATGCAACACAGAAAGTGAAAGAGAAAGAGCCCCCTACGGATAATATAGGACACACAAAACAGGCGGCTAGGACTCATTCACAAATCAAAGAACGCTCTCTTTCCACACCCCAACTCCTTCATGCCTCACTGGCCACTGGTCATCTGTGTGGCAGGTTCGTTCGGGAAGTGTCAGGCGTGGGGGGGCGAGGCAGAGGGCAGAGTAAGGCAGATTCCATTGACATTGCCAGCGACAAACATTTGGTGCGTGCCTAATGAGCTGTGCTGTTGCCCTTTACTCCAACTCGTGGCCACCAATTGTTAAAGACCACCAGCTGCCCCTCCCCGTCGCCCTGCCCCGATCCTGCTCATCTTTTTTTATGTTCAGCATGAGACTGCCAACAATTCCCCAAGAGATACTTTCATGCGTATGTTGCTTTAATTAAAACAATGCGTGGAATACAAAACTCAACTGATCTGCCATGAGATACTCTGCCTCAGTTTAGAAAACCACAAACATTTTGAAAGCGCTTCGAAATCGGTTAACGGGTTCTCTTGAATATTCTTCTCTCTTTCTCTATTCAGCAGCTCATAACGATAAAAAGAAATAAAAAATCATTACGTTCGTGCGTGCATTTTCCACTTAATAGCTCATTATACCCTATGCTACCCCCGAAATGGGTGTCAATTGTTTTTGGTGCTCAATGTGGCGTGGCGTCTGCTGCCGTTTGATTTAATTGCTCACGCGCTGGGCGGCAACACGAGGTGGCATCCACATCGAACAATAATGCGAACAATAGATGGTAGAATATTGGCTGCAATAGTTTGCCCAGGCTCAGGATCAGGCCCAGCCCCAGCCCCAGCCCCAGGCCCAGGACTAGGACCAGGACCAGAGTCAGGCCGATTTGCTACTCCGCCCCCGATTCCCCAGAGGCTCTTTTCCAACCAAACGAACCAAATGCTTTTTTAATGCGCATTTAATTGAGTGCGTGTGATTGCTGTTGTTGCTGTTGTTGTTGTTGTTGGTGTTTGCCCGTTGCTGCCTTTAAGGATACATTAACAATTTGGCCGTTTGCAACTGTGTGAAGCTGTTTGACCTCTTGCCATGCTTTTGTCAAGCCATTTAACCTGAAAATCAATTTGGCCGATGACTTCATCGCGTGCACAGCTCCTAAAAAACAATTAAACCCGATTGCTTTCACTTTAGCCAGGCGCGACCTGGCTAAATGGCACATCCAAGCAGCAAAACACACTCACACTCAGAGTTTAAGGACATTATTTTGTTTAGAGAAAAAATACAAAAATTGAAACTAGGCAGCATTAAATATGCAACACACACAACTCGCACACATCTGGACATACAACAGTCCTGATGTATGCTTTAAAAATTACAGAACTCATATAGGCAGACACATGCATACACAACACACACACACACATACACACTGACAGGCAGGCAGTTAGTCAGTCAGGTTGGTCGGTGGGTGGAGTAGGATGACAGGGGTCTATAGCAATCCACCACTTTTCCTTCCTGTGCTGTAAGCACCACACAGCTACCTCATCTGTCGGTTGATTGTCCCTAATCCGATGGGATAATCAAATATCTTTTCCGTATTTTATTTTACTTTTTTTTCCCTTTTTATTTTTTAGCCTGAGAAAATTTAATGCCAAACTCTATGAGGTTTGACTTATGGGATGTGCGTGATTTTTGTATCCCATTCGTAGTCTGATGGCTTTTTTTGTTTTTTTGTTGTTGTTTTTTAAATAGATCGAAATTGACTGTTTAACTAACTTGTCTTATGCCACAGATAAGTTGGCAGCAGCGAGCTATTTGAGTTGAGATTTTAGAAAAGCTTTTAAGCAGAGGCTTGACTTATGTCAGAGTTTACTGAGCCACGTAGACAAAAACTACTAAGAGTAAGTCTCTCTATGGTAATGGAATTGAAATTGTGATTTAAATACACTTAGAAATAATCCTCTGTTTTGCATTACTATTTATTTATTTATTAAAGGTGAGCTGACGACAGAATTTATGTTGAAACTTTTAAAGCAAATACGAAAGATATCAATACTTTATCATGGGCTTATTTCTACTTAAGAATTATAGAATTTTAAAGATTTTGGTTTTTTTTATCTCATTTTTATGTGATAACTTTATGCGACAAATTTGTGACACAATTGGAAGATGGCATGGAGAGAGGAGAGCATTTCAGTTTCGGTATGCAGGACATGCCTCATTTTTATCGCTAATCTATGGCACATGCCTTTAAAATGGGCTCGGCTGTCAGGAAGGAGAGGTTGCGCCCTCAGCGGACCAACATTAACACCAACATACCCAACAACAACAACAACAAGAACAACAGCAACAACAGCAAAGGCAGCCTCAGGTTCAGGCAGCACTTTGATTGAGTGCCCATCAATTTCTCATTCGCAATTCAAACATGTCGGACCATAAACTGATGCAGGCACACCAATAAGCACACAGAGCACACACACCTCCACACACACACACCTCCACACCCACACACACACACACAATTATATATATCTACACATATGTTAGTTTATAATGAGGTTGGCTGACATGCCACAAAGAGCATAGCGGCAAAAAAAAAAAAAAAAAGAGAGTGAGAATGGAACGCCCACTTTGTGAGATTGGATTGGATTGTTAAGTTGGTGGTGGAGGAGCGCAGAAAGCCGAAGCAGAAAGAAGCAGAAAGGAGCAGAAAGTGAAGAGAAATGCATGTTTGTGGCTTAAAGAGGAGCAGAGAGCAGCCAGTGAATAATGTTTGCGCATAATCATTTTTAATGGCTAATGAGTAGTTTCCGTCTCGGACAGGAAGTTCGTAATAAATCTCAGCTTGCCACCAACAAGAACAACAACAGCAACAAAAAGCCGAGGCGGGGTGAAAAATGTGAACTAAATTGCTTTGCCTTGAATTTATACGTCGTAGTGCTGCTCTCACTTGGCCAACTATCCAACTATTTTCAGTTAACCACCACGCATATACCAGCCCACACTTCCCTATTTCCTATGACGGTACAAAATCCCTCCCCCCCCCACTTGACCAGCGTCCATCGTCCTTTTGGTTTGTGGCGGCTATGAGTTGTTAGTTTGCTTCTAGTTGTTTTTCAGTTGCTGCTCTGAAGTTTTCTTCCTTCTTTCTTTCTCCCTTTTGTTTGCAGTGTAAATTGCATTTAATTGTGAATGGGTGTGAACCCAAACTGAGTTCTCTCTCTCTGTGTATGTGTGTGTGTTTGAGTGCGTGTGTGTGTGTTTGAGTGTTTGCTTGTGAAGATTGTTAAATTATTGTCTAATGGAGCGAATTTGTTGAAAAATTGGCGAATGCTGCGATTTATGAGGTGGAAACTATGCTTGGGATAAGCACGTTGCCATATGGCTAAAGATAAAGCTAAGTACAGTTACATTACAAGGAGTTGCCATATGTTAACAAGATGTGGCAACAAGAACAATTTAAGCTGTTCATATTTATGACAAACGGATACATTTTCTTAAACATCTATTTTCCTTTCGATTTCAATTTCGAAGAAATAAATGTTGCAAAATTTAAGTAGTAGCAAAAGCAGCAAATGTGTGCAACCTTTCAACTGTGCTGCCCGCTCCGTCCCCAAGGATATTTCATTCAAAACGCTTGGCGATATTTGTTGTGGAACTCCCCAGATATGCTTTTATGTTGTTGTCTTGACATACAGTCACACAAACCTCAAGTGGCATGCGCTTTGTTAGTGCCACTAAACTAAAACTAAACAACAAAAAAAACAACAACAAAAAACAGAACAAGTCAGAAAGGAAAACCAAACTGACTTTGTGCTTTGTTGCTGCTCGGGCGCAATTATCAAAGGACACAAACTTAGTGGCAGTAAAGTGAAAGCGAGTCCTGCTGTTGCCGAGGAACTTACTCTATTCCCATTCCCAGTCTCAGTCTCAGTCTCATTCTCATTCTCATTTTCATTTTTAACTTTGATGTCGCCCCGCGCCGCCGCTCAGTTCATTTTCATTTTCATTTTATTTTCATTTTTCAGTTCTTTACTTTTTTTTATTTATTTTTTTATTGCCATTGTTAATGGCAGCTTCAACCTGAGGAGGCGTGGCTCATAATAGTTTGACAAAATGCTCCCAAGAGCGCGCTTGTTGCTGCCTCCCATTTGAATTGTCATTTTGCACAAGGTCTGTTTTTTTTTTTCTTTCTTTTTTTTTTTGGTTTTCGGGTCTGGTTTACTTAATGGATAGCAGCATATTTTGATTTACTTTATGTGAGACGAGGTTGGAGAGTCTAAATGCTTGAGCATTTCTTTGGAATCAATTCATTTCACATTTTGTGATATGTGGTATGTGGTATGTGGATGATGACGCTGCAATGATTGCTGCCACCAGGCGTCTTCCCTACTACCCCTCTCCCCCCTCACCTCCACCCCACTTCGATGTACCCCTTTTCATTTCGCACATGTCTCTGTGGCAGTTATCTAAAAAGCTTTATCTAAATGTGTTTTGGTTGTGGACTTAAACTGCCCCACATCTATTTTTTTTGAGCCTAGGGGCTGTTTTCAGCTTCAGCTTCAGTTCCAGTCGTTGTCCTGTGGCCTTTACTTGCCAATTTTATTGCTTTTCGTTTTATTTGCACATTTACAAATGGAACAGACACACACGGCACACATACAGGCACACACACTTGAAATATCTTGTGGTTTTTGTGGCTGCTGGCTAACAGCAACACCTTTTTTTTTTTTTTTTTTTTAAGTGTCTCGACACAAAAATTTCTGCTGACGACCAAAACGAGAGGCGATGAAAATGCGTCTTTATTTTCTTCTCGTGTCATCTCGGTAAGTGCAAGCTTAAGTGCTTCAAACCTTTTCCAACCCCCCTTCGTTTTTTAAAGGTCAAAATGTGACGCAAAATATCCTATGTGAAGTGGCAATTGAAGAGATTTTTTAAGCGGCAAGCAACAAGGCTAAAAAATGTGTGTGCAAACTTTAAATGCACAACTTATGAGCATGTTTAGCTTGGCTAGGTATGTTTAAATAATGTGCGATCATTTATTAAAGAATATGGTCCAACTAGTTTACTGGTTATATGAGCTCTTTATGGCTTAAACCATATAAACTACATAAACTATACAAACTGACGATCCGAGAGTGCCTCTCACATAAAGTATCTGCTGCTTAGACGTAAGTTTTCACAGCCTGATTTACCTAAGCTTGATGGCTCTTTTGGGGAAAATTACAATCATTATTCAGGGTCTTATACTTTACTTCCATCTACTCTTGAGTAGTCTTCGGTATATAAATAATGAATATAATACCATCAGAAAAATGCTTTATGTATTAATTAATAGTGATTTGCCTTCTTTATATTAGTAGTCCAAAAACAATAGTAATCTATGCAAGCTATAAGAAAGTATTCGCTGTTGTTTTCAATCAATTAACAGACCGTGGACTTATCACATTAAATGATTAACTGATGCTCAGAGTGCGATATGTCCGACATTTATTGCATTGTATTTAACAAATGAATTGTGCTTATAAGTAGTAGTTTACTGGGATAATAGTATTTATTTGATTGTATGTACTTACCCGTGCGACATTGCCATAGAGGCAGACCAAGTTGAAGAGCTTATCTGTGTTGGAAGTGTCATGGTCCATGCCGTAGACCATCATGACAGCGCCCTGGAGGCATGGATGATATATATATATATATATATAAATGGAAGAGAGAATGCAACAACAAATTAATTAAAATGCTGTTCAGCAAATGCAGCAGAAGCAGCAGCAGCTGCAGCAGCTGTCGGGGATTTGTGGGCATTGGGTGTGTGTGGCTTTGATTCGCCTCTGGCAAAGATTCCAGACGGTAAATTGTGAATTAAAAATAAAATTAAAATTATATTTATATTTATATTTATATTTATGAAAAAAAAAAAATTGAAGAAAAATGCAGTCAGCAGAAATGCAAGCCAGAGGCGATGCCGGGGCGGAGGAAGAGGAGGAGGAAGAGGAGAATATGGGGGGTATTTCGATACTCACCTGAGCCTGTCCCTGTTGGGCGAAAGCGACGGGTGCATTACGTCCGGCAACGACGCCGGTGGGCTCCTTCATGAGGCCAGTTGGATGGATGGCGGCGCCCTTCCAGTTATCCGGCTGGGTGGGATGATATTCGGGTGCACCGAATGGCGGGAAGGCGGTGCCTGGTCCCAGTAGTGGTGGCTCTTTAAATGGAACAAGATTGTGCGTTTGAGCTGGGGCAACAAGTTGTTGTTGTTGTTGATGGTGTTGTTGTTGTTGTTGGTGGTGGTGATGATGTTGTTGTTGTTGTTGTTGTTGGTGGTGGTGTTGTTGTTGTTGTTGTTGGTGGTGGTTGTTGTGGTGGTGGTGGTGGTGGTTGTTGCGATGTTGTTGTGTTTGTATTGTTGCAACTAAATTTTTCAACAATTCGTGTTATACACATTGCATGCAACAACAATTTAACAAGTATATATAAGAAAACAAAATAGAAAAAAACAACAAAACATAAAAATAATGATGACAAAGCTTTTAATTTAAACAAAACAAAAAACAAACTTAAATTAATTATGCTAAAAACAAAATTTAATCATGTTTTCTATTTGATTTCATATCCGAGATTGTTGTTGCATGCAAAATGTTGTGTGTAGTTGTAGTTGTTGTTGTTGTTTGTTTTTGCTTGTGTTTTTTGGTTGGAAGCGAGTCTGTTGGCCAAAATTTTCACGCAAAAAAATGCTCAAATTTCATGGTAAAAGCGGCTTTGATAACCGTCAAAGTCAAAGGAGCAATAACCGAACTTTTACTAATGGAACAGTTGTTGCTATGTGAGTGGATTGGTGGTGGTGCAAATGTGGTTTCTGCTTTTCTGTTTATTTTTTTTTTATCCCCTATTGCAGTTGCAGTTGCGGTTGGGCAAAGCGAGTTAATTGAATTTTTTGGGAGGCTTACAAGAATACGAAAAAAATATTTGTGTGGCGGTTTTGTTTATTGGCTAACTGAAAAGTGACGCAAAAAACCAAATCAGAGCAGAGTAAATAAAAAGCAAAGTCTATGAAATGCAATTAAGAAGTCTGAGTGAGAGAGAGAGAGGGAGAGAAACAGCAAAAAAGGACGAATGTATGCATTGAGTATAAGAAGAGAAGCTGTACATTTCTCTAGAGGGAGAGAAACAAGCAGCAACGATCCACTCCAGCCTCTATTCCCTACTACAAGTGCAATGCTGGCTGGCTTTACACAATTTTAATCAATATATTTGTTGTGGCAGTAAATTTATATTCACAGCCTCCCCCCACCACTTGTAACCACAATTCTGTTGGCACAATAACAACCGAATATTGTCAACAGCATGTAGACGTGGTGGTGGTGGTGCCGGAAAAAACCTCATCGACATGGCCAATATAGCGAAAGCCAGAGTCTGGCATAGATTTAACAATCCTCCCACCCCCACCCCCCTTCTGCAGGAACTTGAAAAAACCAAAACCCAAAAGCTGAAAACCGCAACATGCCCATAAAGCCAAAAGCCTGAAATGAAGTCTCGGTTTCGTTGCTGGAAACTGGAGCGTTATAATTAAAGCGAAAAGCGTTACAGTCTCAAAATATCGCGACGGGAACTGCCAATACGAATATATATATATAGGGGGATCGGGGAAAAAAGCTGTTGCCAGCGTTACTATACTTAATTAACTTTCAACACATGTGCATGGCGCTGCGAAAGCCCTCTCAAGTGGTTTGCCGCCATTTAAGCCAGAAACACTTTAAACTTAATCAAGGAACTTGCCAAAAAGGCGCCCAAACTTTATAAATGTCACGTCAGCTATTCAAATTTGCATAACACTAACTTCATTTCTACACCCACCACACACACACACACACACACCAATCTCTTCTCTTTCTCTGTCCAGGCTATGCTTTTGTTTTGATTTGATTTAGTTGGCGGACCAACACCAGAAATGCCAGTGGCAAGAACTGTTTGTTTCTTTCTTTTTTTTGTTGTTGTTGTTAACTACACCACCAAAAGCGTAGCTGGTGCCACAGCAACTACCTGACAATGTTTGTATAAAAATCTACATAGCTAGCTCCGCTAGCTGCCGCCACTGATGCTATTTGTTTTTGCTTAATCTTTTTTCTGCTTGTTGGTTTTTTCGCGCTGGCCATTATGGTTTTGGCCAAATTGGAAGCAAACTTAAAGCGTTTACAATGCTGTGCACAATGCTGTCATCAAAGGTGGACGCGTGCTAACTGATCAAGTGGAATCTGGCTTTATAGCTGGCAGATAGTAGAAAAATACAGACATTTTTGCAAACATTTTCAACTGCAGCAATTCCGTTCGTACTCTAGAAAAATATTGCATTTCAAATTGGAAGCGTGATTCTAAATTTGCGCACTATTTTTAAAAATTTGAAAACTTGATTTAAGGTTGGAAATTTTGCAAGAAAAATTCCATTACAAGAAATCTGTAAAGTTTTTGGTTTTTATTCGTATAGAATCAATTTAAATAATCCAATAGGGTATTTAATCTTTGGCAGAACCGAACAAAAATCACGTTTTGATTTTTTTCTGTTATTGACAGTTGCCTGGGGCAGTCTGAGCCAACTCAACTCAGTTGACCAAAACGAAATGTGCAGTTTTTATTTGTAGTTTTTTAGCCAAAGCTTTTAATCCGTTTGCATTTTGCATTGCGTGGTTAAAGCGGTGCATTCGACAGGAAAGCATGAAATGGATTCCCAAAACAAGCCACGTTTCAATTTAAAACTTGGCCTTAAGCAAATAAGTCGCATAGATAAATGTGGTTGGGAAGGTTGCGGGTGCGGTGCGATGTTTGATGCTGTTAAATGCAATAAATGCTCGACAGTTGGCACGTGCCACAGCCGGAGGCAAGCGATTGAAGCGTTCTTTCATGTACCAAGAGGTAAACATAGTCATTCATTTTAACTAGAGCCGCCCCTCCTCCCACCTCCTCTCACCAGCAGGACGAGTAGATCTACTCCGGTGCTTTAATTGAAATTCAGAGACGGGTCGCTGATTTGTAGCCCAAACGCTCAATGGGGCGTATGCGTGACGCGAACTTGCAAGTTGCTTTTTCGGTCAAGGGAAAAAAAGGGAAAATTGCTGAAAACAGCCGGCAGTCGTCGGAAGCGTGCCTAAAATGTATAAGCATCTTTGGGAGGTGCTACTTATATAAGTATATATATAAGTGTGCGTGTGTGTGTGTGTGTGTGTGCCATGTATATATTTTGTTGCATGCAATTGCTGGAAAATGTTCACACGCAAGGCGACGACGTCGTTGCTCAGGTGTAAATTTTTCGCGCTCACAAAATTATTTTAGATTATGAGCCAGTCACTGGCAGGCAGGCAGGCAGCAAGGTGAAAGTTTGGTTATGTGGCCGGAAGTTGTAGTTTAGCTTTTATGGAGCGCAAAGTGTGCGAGTCGGCGGGTAGCAATTGAGACACCGCTTTGGGCAGCCCCAATGGTTATTTGCATGCGAATCGAGTTACTCATACGACACGTGGACCACAATTAACCACGGAAGTTGCCAATAATGTTAACTAATGCACTTTGGCACGTGTAAATAATTGCCAAAGCCTGCTGCTCTCGGCCTTGCTAGTTGAAAGCAAAGTTTTACAAAAACTAATTGCACAAATAGTTTAAACAAATTCCCATACAATTTGCACGGAATTCTGCTAACAAGAAGAAGAAGTTTGCTAATGCTGCGTGACTTGAGTTACGCAAACAAATAGCTTAGTAAAGTGCCAAGCATCTGAAGATGGTTTTTTGTTGTTGTTGTTGCCCTGTTTGAAAACTAACCAAGAAGTTTTCCAACATAAGGTGGTGCCTCTGAATTTGGCAAACTGCGTGTGATGGAATTAAAATGAATAATTTTATATAATTTTAGTGTTCCAGAGTAAAGTACTCTTGTTGAGAAAGTTCGGCAACATAGCACATCAAAAGTTGAGCAAGCTAATATGCAAAATAACTAATATTTGATGGCACTAAAATTTAGGCGAAAAGTGGCTGGCGGTTTATGTTTGATGTGAAACAAGTGAAAACTATGCTAGCGATGCGCTCTTTGAAATGCGGCAACAGTGCAAGGCAGTTGCAGCAATATACAGACGTAAAATAAACGACTAAATAAACATAAAATCAACCAGGCAGAGTGTAGCCACCAGCCACACCCCCGCCCCCCCCCCTCTAGATGCATACATCAACCTGGCTGGCCGTCCATCAATTTGCTAGAAAAGTGCAACTAGGCAACGCCGTTTGGGTTGGAAGTGAAAAATGGCTACACACTAAACGGGAGCACACAAAGATCCATTAAAACAGGCTGGGCAAAAAATACAAAATACAAAATAGAAATGCAAAACGTTTGGCATATGCAACATTTATGTAGCGTTTATTGCAAAACTCTGGGGGGGGGAGAGAGGATATAGCTTATGTATGCTACAAATTGTTGCATACTCTGTGGCATATTGTCGTACGTTGTCGAGCGGCAGATGGCAATGCAAAAATAACGAGTGTTAGAGAGGGGGAGGGGGTGAGGGGGGGGGGAAAGAAATATTTTGTGAGTTGGATGGATATCGGATAGTCAAACAAAGCACTGTGTTTGCAAACGTTGGCAACCCTAATTGCAATTTGCTTAAATGTATGCTACACAATTTTTCACCAAGCCACGCATACACCACACGCACGCCCACACACAACCATCCCACCCTCCAAACGCGTGTGACAACATTATATCAACTACCCCTGTTTTTGTTGTTTTTGTTGTTTTTGCTGCTTAGGTGTGCATTTTACTTTCGCTGTTCAATGATTTTCAATTTGTCAGACTCAACTTTGCCGCTGGCAACTGGCGCAACTGTACCAAGAGTCATGCCCAGCATCATCTTCCTCTTCCTTTTGCATTCCCCTACCCCCCCTCCTGCTAAGCCAACTCACAGCTATCTCGCCCATGCTTGTTTATCTGGGTAAAATGCATTGCTGCCACGCCCTCCACGTGTCTCTGTCCGCCTTCTACTCTTTTGCGCGCTCCCTTGTCGCTCTCTTCATCTCATGTGACATTAATTTTCCCACTCCGCCCGCAGTCACCAGTCACCAGCCCACACACACACACACACACACACACACACACACAGTTTTGCGCACGTCTTGCATAAACATTTCCATAAGCAGCTTGCAAATTGAATTTGTTTTCAAAGGCCAAAACTATTATGTGACAGGGCAAAAGAGTTTTCGGTCTGTGTGTGCGATGATAGCGATGACTGCTGTTGACTACAACCGACTTTATAAAAAAATATATATTAAAAATGTGTGCGTGTGTGTGGTGTGTGTGTGTGTGTGCGTTGTGTGATCAGGTTGATTATGTGACAATGAGCCTGATTGGTTTTTAATGTTGTGGTGGCGCTGCAGCAGCAACAATATTTTATATTTTGGCAAATCCATTGGACAAAAAAAATTGTGGAAATCTGTTTCTCGACTCTGATTTAGTCCGTTGTTGTTGTGGTTGTGGGTGTTGTTGTTGTTGTGGTTGTTATTGTGGGTGAAAAATTGGAAAAATATTTATAGAGCTAAATCAGCTTAACAAATACGTGCTGCAAAGCATGTGTGACCACATTTGATTGAAAAACTAAGACAAGTTGCCTGAAGCCAGTTGGCCTTAAGCAAAATGTATTAATAAAAATATATTTGATTTAAAAAGAAACACACACAAAAAGAAATTTATCTTTGTGAGTGAATTTTAATATCTGAATTTCTGTCATCTACACTTATCTAATATGATTTTCAGCTTAGAGGAATACATTTTTTTTTATTTCTTATTATGTGTTACAGTTGATGTACCTTGTTGCTTGGATATATATATATCTCAAAATTCCTCACATAATTCAATCTATTCAACAAAAAATGCAAAATACGCAATAATACGAGAAAAATCCAAGTAGTGGGGGGGGGGGGGGAGGGGGGGGATATGGCAAATGCTTATCAGAATACGAAAATAAAGGAAGAAAGAGTCAAGGGAGCCAGCAATGAGCCAATTTATATGCGACACGCGACCAGAAACCAAACCAAATACACCAAATTCCCCCAAGGATTCGACTCTCGATTCGCTGTTGAAGGAAATTAGCCAGAATGATAAGGGACGAACGGGGGAGGGGAACAGAAGGGTAAAAGACGAGAAAACCTTGCGAAAGGATTTGCGCTTTAAGTTGTTGTTGTTGTTGTTGATGTTGTACGCTTAACGAGCGCGCAGGCAGCTCTGTACTCGACCTGGTGGCAAAATAAATTTACGCTTAATTCTCATGAGCTTAATTACATTGACGGTGCGGATTTGAATTATACGAATAAACGCATGTAATTGTTATGCCCTTTAGGCCAGCTCTTACACTCTCTCACTCTCTCTCTCTCTCTATCTTCTCGCTCTAATTTAACATTTGTTAACATTTGGCAAACAGAGGTGGCAACAGAAACAGAGTTGAAAGGTTCAGCGTTAAGGCCATAAAGGACGACAAGCTCATTAGAAACGCAAAATGGTATTTGAAGTTGCTTTCCTGTTTGTTTGTTTGGTTGTTTGTTTGATGTCAGCTGAGCGAGTTAAAGGTCACGTTAAAAATAGAACTCATAATCAGTCAACAAGCAATATATGCGTGTGTGTTTGGCTTACAAGCTCTTTGTCCAGGCCTAATTAACGAATTGGCAATTATTTCCGTAGCCTTGGTCAACGCTGTGGTTTACCATTAATGCATCGCAAACACATCCACACACACATACAGATGTATGCACTCAGCACACACACACACACACACATATTTGTGCAATCAAAGACTTCAATTTGGTCCAACAGCATTCACCCCTTCTCAAAGCTATCATCATCATCATCATCAACAGCAACATCATCGTTGTCATCAACTCCTTCAGTCGAGTTCTTTACGAATTGCACTTCAATTTTCGTCTAGAGTTCTCTACCCACTCTCTCTCTGTTTAGCTGCTCCCCATACTAATCTAGCAATTGCAACATTTGGCCAAAAGGAATGCCAAGGGGCAATTCGACATATTCGAGTGCTTCGCAAAACGATGCGGCTACATAAGTTTCGAGTACCATATACATATATATATATATATATATATATGATAGAGGGTAGGGTACCGGATTGGATGGATTTTTAGTTAGATGACAACATGGCGTGTATGTTTTGTTTGTTTGTTTGTTTGTTTGATTCGGACTTGACTTGTTTTGCGGTCGGATGTATTGACTTTTTGTGGGTTGGCAAGCGAGCCAGGCGGTGTTTCTCTACTGGCTTGTTTTGAAGCTTATGACATTTTTTTTATAGCTGTTAGCTTTTGCTGCTTAATGGCCATCAATTGTGCATGCTTCCAATAAAATACAGTAAGAACTGTGCTGTGAACGACTTTCAATATTTGTGGCTCAATGCATTGAAGGTATATTACCAGAACGTAATTAATTTACAATTAAAAAGCACTCTCGATTAGCAAACGATCAAAGTGCAAGCTATAATTAATTTTACATTTTCTAATTATTTTTTTAACTACCGTTTTTAATATGACTGAAACTGTTTCTTCTCATTTTAAGCAACATTTCTATACAAAATCGAATATCAGTTTCAAATCGGACTTCTACGTATTGTTTATAGCGAGGTCTCACTATACCAGAAAATATTGTTTTATTTATTCAACAAATTGCGCAGCAACGGTCCAAAAGTGGGCGCAATTCGCTTTGGCTGCTTAGTTCGGAGTACTCGTTTCGATTTGATTAAGTTGATCGTTTTCATTATATATTTTTTTATTTTTTTTGGCTCTGGTTGATTTGACGATTTTTCTTGCTCTTTTTATTGATGGCCAGATAAGGGGGGCTGGGTTGTGGGAGCGAGAGATGTTAAAGCGAAAATCGATAATGCCTTTTGGCATTAGCATTAGCGTGTGCTATAGAAAAATAGATGTGCCAAATTGATGGACAATTTTGATATTGTAATTTGTGGACTGAACCATGTTGTTGCTGCTGCTGCTGTTGCTGTTGCTGCTGCTGTTGCTGCTGCTGCAAGTGTAAAGTCACTTTTTTCGTAAACTGCCAAACGCATTAGTTAAATGCAAAATTAATTGCTAGAAGAAAAAAAATGTTGCTTAAACAAAATTGTGTGCAAAACTTGATGATTTTTTCTAAGGCCAGCTGGGAAAATTAATTACAATTTATTAAAAGTAGCAGCAAGAACGAAACCTACAACTACAACAGCAACAACAACAACAACGAGCAACCAGAGGAAGAAGAAGCGATGCCACAAGAGCAGCAGCAGCAGCAGCAGCCGCTGTTGGCATAAATTAAGCAAATGTGACCAGAGGCAGAGGAAGAGTCATTGGAGGAGGGGGGTAGGGGGGAGGGTGGGGGTAGGTGTGTGGAGAATGGTTGGCGTACTTTGCCTCATAAAATTATGAAATGGAACATTAAAGAAAATCATCAGCAACATTTAGCAACAGCAGCAGCAGCAGCAACTAGGCAAATTAAGCAAGATGCTTGAGATGTGAAGGGGGGTGTGGGTAGTGGGGGGGGGGGGGGGGGTAGTGGGTACATGTGGTCAATTACTTTTGAGCTATGCAGCAAGCACAGGTCATCCACAAAGCAGGGTTGCAAATTGTTGATTATGCGCAACATTTAGAACATAATTTCTATGCAAATGAAGTGGAAGTTGCGAGATTGCTCTAGCAATGGCAGCAATGCGACCGAAAAAAAAGAGAAACGAGATTGGTAAAGCAAGTGCTCTTGAATATTTTAGACATAAGAAGGAGTGGCGCAATGGATTGGAGGGTTGCTCAATATATACATAGATGGTAAATAAGAAGCCCCAAGCAAATGTCATAAGCGAAAACGAGAAACTCCCAATAAATCAATCTTAACGTATTTGTAAGTTTTATGGCTTTAAGCCAGAAGTAATTGAAATTTATAAAGCACAAAAATTTAAAATTTAGTTTTACGACTTCAGCCAGCCTTTGCAGCGTCGTTAAAAAGTTCTGCAAAATCAAAACTTCAATTTAAAGTTAATCAATAACATTAACTTGAAAGCACTATCAAGAAAATCGCTCTCCAACCAACTTTCTCCAGCTCCTCTAATACCCATTGACGCTGATGAATTGCTCTCGCATTATTTTGTAATTGTAATTTATTGTATTTATTTATTGTTGTTGTTTTTTAATGCCAATAATGTTGGGAGGAGTAAATTTAAAGTAGCCTTGAGATATATTGGCGACGAGATTATCTGTTCGTATTACGGTCGGTCCGGTTGCAGTCATCAATCAAGTGCATTTGATTGAAGATAATCGACGCAATATTGCGCATGGCGCCCTCAAGAAACTTTGAAAGTCACTTGAACATTTTTGGTTCAATAGTTTCATTCTAACATATTGCAAGAGGGTGGGTTGTGGGCGATTGTGGGGGCTGCCTTACTGCCCATTAGCGCTCGTTAGTGTGCCACACGGCAGTGAGATGGCAGTGAAAGTTGGTCAGGCGATGACAGCGACATTCTTCATGTTCGACACGCCATCTAGCGACAGGCGGCAGCAGCAGCAACATCATCAGTTGGATGCGTACTGCTTGTTGACACCGTTTTGATTGATCGCCTCTTATTGAGTGATGTGAGAGAGAGAGAGAGAGAGAGAGAGGGGGGGGGGGGGGTTAGGCGGGAGATGAAGCCCAGTCACGCCCAGCTTAACTGCTACATTAACAACTTTAAAAGCATTACGAATGGGCAGCTTTTATTGTTTCTCAACGTGGGATTTAATTATGGCATTCTGTCCATTTACATTTACATTACCAGCCAGCCAGCATGGCCGACCTGCTCCACTGTGTTGGGGCACTCAAAAAGTGGGCATTCTTTTTTTAAATGACCGCAACTTTGACACAATTTGTCATTTTCAATTTGATTGAATTATCATAAAATGCCAGCGACACACAATTAATATTTATGCTTTTTGGGTTCTGCCTCACATTTTGCTGAAAATGCGGTTTTCCGAATTGGTTACTGGGTTTCTTGTTGCTGTTGCTGTGTGTTTATTCCTGTTGCGGTTATGCGTCCTTATTGTTATTATTATTTCACTATGAATTAATTTATTGTGATCAAGTTTTTGTTGGATAGCTGACGTGATTTACGACCAAACGCTTTTCACAGCGAAGTATTATTTGGAAATTGTATTTGCTTTGTGATGTTTGGTGAGCTAAAATGGATTTAGTGAAAAGCCCACATTCAGAGTTGAAGAGTAAATCCCACATTCATGTTGAGCGATTTGTTTAAATGCGTTGATTCAGGCTCAAAATGCCTACATATGTAATATAATTAATTACACTAAAATTTTATCGCTCACAATTATGCTATTTACACAAAATATCCGAGAGAGATTCAAAAAAAAAAAAAAAGGGCCAGCAAAAGTTAATTCAATTAACTTCAGCTGCGCCTTCTTCGAAGCGTAATAATTGTGCTGCGTTACGTAAGCAAATATCAACAGAGGAAAAAAAAACACTTTAATAACAAAAAATATGTACAAAAAAAAAAACTATATAAATGATAGAGAGAGAGAGAGAGAGGGAGAGAAAAGTGGACATACGCTGCCAATCAGCAAAAGTAAGCCACAAAACAAGCCAACAGGCAAATAAAAAGCAGATTGTCAGCAGGGGAGGGAGGGGTATAGAACTACTGGCAAATAACTTCACACCTACAACTCGCCTCGGAAATTAAGCAACCAAAGTTGGGAGCCAAAAAAAATACTCATACGTATGCGCGCATATACAAATAAATACGTATATATATATATATATATATTCTTTTTTGTGCTGGGTCAACTGCTGCGCACGGGGGCAAGTTAAACAAACACACAAACGCAACTTTGCCACTGATAAAGCCTGACAATAACACAAATGCCAAAGAAACGCAAATAAAGTCGCGTATTTAATTTACGTGTGTGTGTGTGTGTGTGTGGTGTGTGTGGCAGCAGTAGGGGGTGGTAGGTTAGAGTTGACTGCCACTCTTAATGAACACAGGCATAAATCTTCGAGTGGTTTTCATGTTGATCCCTATTTGGGGGGAAAAACGCAGACAGCAACATCTTCGACGAGAGAATTCTTCATGCGGGCGCTATAAATCTAAAAATATGCCACAAATATTATCAACGCCCACCACCCATCCCACCCACCCCTTGGTATTTTTATGTATATTTAAGTGTTTCCTTTTATATATTTTTGAAATTGTTTTTTTTCGCTCTTTTTTGTGTTGTTTGTTGCCACCTGCGACAAATTTAGTGGGTGTGACCAATGCATCGTATTGGTTAGTCAACAGAACGGAAGCAAAATTCATTCTATATTAAATGCCAAGCGTGTGAGCGAGCCAGCAAAAGACAGAGCTAGAGCGAGAGCGAGAGGGAGAGGGAGAGAGAAGACGCGCCAGAATGAGATATTCTTGGCTATTTATATTTATTTAGCAGCATTTTCCTCAGGCTTGCAATTAAAATAATTTATTTGGCAATTATTGAGCCTGAGAAATATTTATTTTAATTATGGTGCGAATATGAGTTGTTGCGGCTTGTTATGAATATTGCCGCAATTTTCTAGTTGAGCAAATTATCCAAATGGTGTTTTTCTGTGAGTTTATGAAATTTGCAATTTTATTGGATGTATTTTATTATAATTTTCCGCTAGATTTTAGTAGAAACACTGAGAAAGCAAAAGAATTGAAATGAAGTGAATATATTTTAAATATTCTAGAATAGTTGAAGAGTTATTTCTAGACACATAGAACAGTCCCCCACAACAATCTTTCCGCTTGTAAAAATCGACATTGAAAAATACAGTTAAATTGCAATTGCTTTTACTGCAGTTAGAACAAACAAGGCGACCCTCTTAACGCAATTGCCAATAATGATAAAATTCTATTCGCATGCACGTATCTACGTTTTCTCTCCATAATCGATATACTTTTTGAAATACTTGAGTAAATTGCGTATGCATTGAGAATTATGTAAATTGCAAGGGCAAGACAGCAATAGAAAACAATCTTCAAATAAAAGTCGATGGCGTCATGAACTGAATGGATATGACTTTACAATACTATATATAGTATATATGAAAGACGCCAAAAGACGAGCTAGAATACAAGGGGGGAAATTCGAAAATTGTATTGGAAAATAAGCACAGATGATAACTCATAAATGGCAGATGCGTTTTTCCATAACACAAATGCAAATGCAATAATTTTTGTAGTTCGACAGCTTTTTGATCTTTATGGGTTATTTGGCAATGTTTTTCATTTTTTAATGTGCAATTAATAGGAAAATTTAGTTCAAATGCGATCGAATTTTGGCAGTAAGACTAAATAAATCAAGTGTAGTGTGTAAAATGTGTATTGATGAAAATGGTATATGTATATATATTATATATATATGATATATTTATATATATGTTTATATGTGCATAATGTGTATTAAAATAGTGGTATAGTTTTGAAATGTACTTACGGCTCTCAAGCACAACAACATTTTCGGGTATAGAAAACAGCGACTTACCTGCAATGAGAAATTGGAATGGAAGAGAAGAAAATAATCGTTTAGTCATTTTGCTCATGTGTTGAAAAGTTGGATAAACAAGGAATTCAGATATATATATAGATATATGTATATATATATATGTATATATGTATAAATATTTAGACACCATTCAAACAGTGAGTGAGTAGTAAGTACAAGAATTCAATTTGGATAGCCATTCAATGTGTTTAGCGACAAATGTTGTAGTAGTTTTTTTTTGGTGGAGAGGGAGAAGGGAGATTGGAAAAATCATAATTCATTTCTATACAAAAGAAATAAAAAAATCACGTTTCGTAACACTGACAGAAGAACACGCACACACAGTGACAACACTGCGTGCACACCAGCATACAAGATGTGGCAACGCCTCAGCACCGCCTGACATTTGACAGACAACGGGGAAAATGCTCAATTTATTTTCTGCTGAGTCATGTTGTTGAAATTACTTCTTACCATTCTGCTGATAGCCATCCCCATGATTATAGCCACTATTCATCGACTGACGATTGCGATAAGTGTTGGGCGAACCGATCCCTATAAATTGGACAGCGGGACTGCTGGTGGTCATCAGGAGACCGGCGTTAGCCTGACTCTGCATATAGCCGTAGGTATTCTTATTGCCACCGGCAAATCGACGTGCAGGCTGCTGTTGCTGCTGCTGCTGCTGCTGTTGCTGTTGCTGCTGCTGTTGCTGCGGTATGCCACTAACCAACGATTGCTGCGACGACTGTGGCAGCGATGCCGGCAACGGCGATGATTGCGACTGCGATGGTGGCACCCACATATAGTTCTCCATTATTCCGATTGATCAGTTCAATTCAATTCAGTTCAGTTCAATTCAGTTCAGTTCAGTTCACTACTTCACAACCACCACCAACAGCAGTAAGTTTTTTGCTTTTCCGTTTTCCGTTTTCCCTTTATGCTCTTTATTCACTTTTATTGTACACTTGCCGCGGACTTTGCAAATATTCACACGAGGAAAATTGACAAAATTTTCTTGATTTAATTTAACGTTTTATTTTTTATTTTATTTTTTTCCGAGATGACTTCAATAAACTTTATCCAGGTAGGTGTTTCACAGACGAATGAATTAAGACTGCCCAGACACGCATCGAAGTATGATTTATACAGCCTGCTCCGTCCTCTCCTCGAATGATGTGACAAAATTCTTATGTCAAAAGCCTGTCTATTGTTATCGCATTATCGCACACTTTTCAGCAATGATTTCTGATTGACATATCGGCAATGCACTTGTATTAAAATACTAATAAAAAATATATTACCGGTTACCAAATATGGAATATCATTTTGGTATTATTTTGAACAGCTTTCTTTGCTTGCCCAACTCTGATGTTGCACATACAATTTTCAGGGATCTTAAACATAAATATCGAATATGTTTATTTGAAGCCATAGTTAAGAGATTAGAATATGCATTTTAGCAAAGTTTAACAACTTTACAAGTATTTTTACACAGTATTTTCCCACATTTCTTCACTCACACCTATACTATTAATATGCAGTTCCATACTGTCATACATACTGTCGTGTCTAGTATTTTATCTATTTTTCTTAAGAGCCAACTTTTGTTGCAACTAATTTTGTATGCTCTTTTGCTTAAATGCTTTACAAAGAGGTTCACTTTGCAAATTTTTCAGAGTTTTAGAGTCAAACAATCAAACAAACACACACATAAGAGTTTCGGAATCGAGTTCTTAAACAAAAGACACTTAGGGCAGCCAGAAAAAGAAATGTTGCACATGACAAAGCAAAAGTGCAAAATGCTTCAGCTTCTGATGCTGTTGTTGCTGCTGTTGTTGCTGCCAAAAAGCCATGCCCAAATGCGTGTTACCGCCCCTGAAAAGATCCATGGCATGGAACAGAGCACACAGAGAATGTATTGCCACGTCTGTGTGTGTGTGTGACTAGTGGTGTGAGTACGGAACGTGCCATTGTGGCAAGTGCCAAAAATGCCAGGCAGCAAAGAGAGATAGAGAGAGAATGAGAGAGACGGAGAGAGAGAGAGAGAGAGAGAGAGAGAGAGAGAGGGAGCGAGGAAGCTGTTAAAAGAGTTTGAGAAGCCAACGCATTTGTAAAATGTTGCAAGAAAATTTGCAATGGCCAGAATGAAAAATAAATAAAAAGCGCAGCAACCAACAGCTAAAAAC
Source organism: Drosophila setosimentum (assembly GCA_035043505.1). Classification (NCBI taxonomy): domain Eukaryota; kingdom Metazoa; phylum Arthropoda; class Insecta; order Diptera; family Drosophilidae; genus Drosophila; species Drosophila setosimentum. The sequence goes on along the minus strand of JAWNMY010000003.1, from coordinate 3,065,452 downwards.
AAAAGCAACTCGGGAAACTTTAACCACAATTGCCATGTAAAGTTTTATTTTGTGTTGTAGTTGCTGAAAATCAACAGCAGGTGACCCAAAAACATCAAAATTGCATTAAGTGCCAGCACATTACAAGTTATATAAACAAAATAAAGCAGAAATTTAAATAAAAACAAAACCTTCTCGTTAATTTTATGCAAAATTACAAAACAAAACAAGGAGTACAACCAACGGTGGCAAGGTTGTCCTGGGTTCAAAAGGTGTGCGTAATGCCGTTATATAACAAATAAAAAAAACAACAAAAAACAACAAAACACAAAGGAAAAGCACTTAAACAGCATTTTATTCTTGCGTATATGGAAAATTGCTTTTACTTTGAGTTTGTCATTACGCTTCATGAGGGGTTCTTCCGGCTCTTCTACTTATTTGTTGTTGTCCCTGTGATTGCCGCCAAGGCAAACAATTCTCAAAACATAAGCACAAAGAATACGGTGGCTTAAGTCAAAAGAGTTGTGTGGCAAGCTTTAAGATACTTAAAGGGTTGTCCTGTTCCTTTTAAAGCTTCATCATCTCTTTGACAAGAATGTGAATATATTTTGAAGGTATTTGAATTTTACGCATGGAAATTTTTAAAATTATATTAAAGTGTTCGTCATTTATTTTAAGCGTTGTTTTATTTGCACTTGAAACGAATCGATTAATTCTCAACTTTTCGAGTTCAGCATAACATCTAAAATATGAGCATTAATATCCTCTTGATTTTCTCTCATAAATTTGAAGTCACTAAGTTAATCAATAAAAATATGAATCAAACAATTGAAAGTGGAATAAGTTTGTCCAAATTACTAAAAAGGCTTTTTTTGATTGCATATTAAGCAATTCAAATATAATACCCAACACAACTGTAGCCATTGTACTCACACACACACACCTGCATTCACACTCACTCACACACAAACGCACAAATTTATAGGGCTTGGCCAAGTGTTATACACCTTTCATGTTTAAATCACAAAATGGCCTGCCTAATGAGAGCTGAAATGCATTTCATTAGACGACTGAGAAGTGCCAGGCACTTGAAAAAACTTCAACCCCATCCCCAACATCGCCCCCAACCACCCACCACCATGCCCCACACACTTTGCTGCCACACACTTGACCCAGTTTGTATATGTAGCTAAAAGTGCGTTAATTGCTGGCACAGCACGAGAGGAGAGCGCGTTGCAGCGCATTGGGGTGGAGGCAGTTGGGCGGAGACCTTTGGTTTAAATGAGTTTGACAACAGTCGACGATTGAAGAGCCTTTTTAATGGGACTCGTCGGATGGGGTGGGGTGTGGTGTAGTATGGTGGTTACGGGTTGAGGTGGGGATCAGACGACCACGAACTGAGCAAGTGTCACTTGTTTTAGGGAATTTGATGATGAATTATGTAATCCGTTTGGATCTAGGTGCCCCTGAGCCACATCTTGAACCACAACCTTTCAACCTCCCAAACGAACCCCTCAGCAGCTCGCATGCCCACAGATCACTTACAAGCCATTAGACAGGCATTGAGCATGGCATGTATTTCTAATAGATACACAGATACAGATATCACACCACACCAAGTGTAGTTTTGTTCGCACAATTGTGTCACACACTTGCGACGCTCAATCAACACCACATTCCTCTTCTATATGTATGAGTGTGTGTGTGTGTGTGTGTGTGTGTAGACACATTAAAAACAAAAAGAATGTTACAGAACAATAACACAATGGCCAAAAACATATATAAAACATTTTTAATGAAGTGAATCTAATATAGAAATTAATTAAACAGACCGAGAGAAAGACACAAAGAATATCTTCTTGCAGCAGCAGCAGCAGCAGTAGCAGCACCACACAATGGGAGCAGTGTGAATTTCAAGTTATATATTTGCCACATGGCCACATGCCACACATTAAAAGGAATGTGGAGGGTAAATGTGGAGAGGAGGCGCGGCTGGCTTGTTGTCATTGCCTTTACAGGTGACAGCACAAGTTCAACACGTTGAGCGAAAACAGAAACTCAGCTGGTTGCCCCCCACCCCCATTCCTGGTTGCTGCTGCTTCATTCATTATGCTTATTAGATTTGGCTGTCAGTATTAAGCAAAAGGAAGCAGGTCCCAGGGGGCATGAATGGACCATTGTTATTTTGGCATGTTTATGATACGCCCACAAACATACAAACACACACAAAAAAAAAAAAAAAAATTCATAATACATAAACATATCTAGAACTAATTGTACAGCATTGTACAGCCAGAATATTCTAGACGCTGTGCTTAAATTTAATTAGTTTAAAATGATTGTCTGCTGCAATTTGGTTTGTCTGGTATTTCTTGAAAAGATATTCGTACGAATTTATTAATTATACACACAGAAAATAAATTAAGGAGCAAATGCAAAGAAAATCTAATAAATGATATCATAAAAATAAACATAAATTTATAGTATTTATATTGTTGCTCAAGCTTTTGATAGTTTGTTTTTGCTGCAAACTGAAAGCTGCAACTGCATACAAGGTGGTGATTGCATTGCAAATGTTATTTGCCCCATTTGTGCTCTGTTTGAAATCAGCGAATTTTTATCAAAAATTTGCCACACAAGCATTCACTTCCTTTTGTCCACACTTGGATTTGGAGCAAGCAGCGAGAAGTGATGGCAAAAGCAACGGCTTTTATGGCCAGCAGCGAAGACATTTATGGCCAAGAGCTATCACAGTATCATAGCGATATCAACCAACCACAAACAACACACAAAACATATCCTCCATATCCTCTCTCTCTCTCTCTCTCTCCGTCGCAATCTCTGTGTGTGGGCTAGGGCAACTTTCGCTGCAACAATGTTTTGATTTTGATTTTCCTCTAGTTTTTTCTGGTCATTTTTTTCTCGTTTTTTTCTCGATTTTTTTTTTATTTATTTTTTTTTTTTGTGGGAAAACTCTTACGCATATTTCGATTTGAGCTGCTCGCTTGCGAAAATAAACAAATAAAAGTCATGGTGCGCCCCACGTTTGGTTAGCTGCTTACATAAGACGCTCAATTGGGGTATTCAGGCTGTGGTGTGGTGTGGTGTAGTGTGGTGTAGTGTGGGAGTGTTGCTATTGCTGTTGCTGTTGCTGTTGGTGTTGTTATGGACATTGGCTTTGATGAGCATGGTTCAATGGCTCTATGGCAACAACGCACATATAACCGAAAATTGATTTCGATTTCGTTGGCAATCGGCGCTTGCAGCGCTAAAGGAAGCACAACAAATACAACAACAACAACAACAACAGCTAAATGTTGAAAACATGTTCAATTGGTGAAAACCACTTTTGGCATGGTTGATTGTTGCTTTTATTTGCTGACAGGCAGCAGAGCAAGATTGGAAAACTTGATTTTCTAGTTGTGAAAAACGCAGTGTGGCAGCCACGGCAGTTTTTTATTTTTCCCAGAGTTGTCGTCATTCGTCGTCCGCCGGTCGTCATCCACTTTTGGTCGCATGTTGCTCTAATTGCATGACAAACTCTTTGCCAACTTTCACACACTATTTGCCATTATCTTTGCGCTAAAGCCTGGCCGCATCTGGGCCCTGACTAACAACCCCCCCCACCACCCAACTCCTTGATTTAACTTGACATAACTGTCACACATATTACAAAAGTGAAAATCACTGCCAGTCAGGAAATTGTTAATCTGTTAACCACCACCAACAACAATCTTATGTAAGATCAGATTGTGGTGTAGTGCGCAAAAGGGAAACCTCTCCAAATGTTGTAGAATGAGTGAGGATTCAAATAAACATTTCCGAGATTAAAAATCTGAATACAAATCAGTTTTCATCTCACTTTTTGATGTATTTTCATTCTTTCTATTCTAGTAAACATTTGTTATTTATTTGAATAAATTCTGTCTGATATTTATTATGTCATCATTTAGCTTCGCACAAGAGCGATCTAACAAATGTACAATCAAGTCCGTTGAAAGGCACAAAAGTCAGAAATCTAATAAAATGGATTAAGATACTTGATCGAAATAAGTTGCGTACATAAATTTGCTGAAAATCATTTTACATTCATCTTGTCTGTCACTTCAAATAAATACATTAATGCATTGCGAAATGAGAATTGTGGCCAAGAGCTGTTGGCTGTTGAAATGTCACCCAATAAATACAATTATCAAGCAAGGGAATACTAAATATCTAAATTCTACAAGTACAAATACACACTATATATATATATATATATATATATATATAGAGAGAAAGAGAGAGAAAGAGAAACTTAGCATACATCATTGCGATTTAAGTGTCTGAATATTTGCTTTGCTCGCGCCGAGCCGCAAGTAAACAAATAGACAAATAAACAAATGGACGGACAATCGACCAATCGGACGGACGGAAGGCCTCCTTGCATAATTTGCAAATTTTATTTGTGTGAACGATTTCATTGAAATAGCACTAAATGAGAAATGACAGGGTGATTCACTAGAATATACCCTATCCTCGAGTCTTAGCTATGTCTTTATTGTATATGACAAAATTAATTTATATCTATCTTTACTTTTCTTTTTATTTTTAATTATTATCAATTGTTAACCATTTGCATTAGTTAGTTTCTGCAACAGGGTATTCAAGATTAAGATTAGGATTAAGAACAGAAGCAAATCATATATTGAATTTACAAACACGGACGCGGCGATCACTTCAAACTTGGAAATTGTTTTTGCTCAACTAAAGATTATATTTATGAAATAGACCAGTAGTGGCTAGAGCCAATCAAATATGTATATATATATATATATATATATATATATATATGATACGATTCGACCTGAACGGAGGCCAGACATGCCACAAACTGTTTTCTTTAATTGCATTTTCATTTATTTCTTTAGTTTTCCATGCCGCAGGGGGCACACAAATTGCCTACACATTGCTCGCCTGCTTGCATGGCAGTAAGGTCAATGTCAGTGAATTATTTTTAGTTTACTCAGCGCAGCAGCGACCAAAACTACGCAAAGACCACAATTGAAATAAATAGAAATCAAATATTTTCGTTCCGGCACAAAGTATTCATAATCACAAATTGCAAGATTATTACCTCGATTTTCATTCATTTACTATATTAATTTAGACTCAAAAATATACATTTTATTCAGCGTATTGCACTGATATTTAAAAGATGTCGATAATCCAGAGAAATTCTCCAAATAACATAGTAGAACAAAGCTGTATAAACATGGAAGACTGTGGAAGGTGATAATAGAAGTTGTATTGGATTAGAATGCCAAGTTTTATAATAATTTAAAACTCAGAGATAAACTAAATCAAACTACTAACTGCTATCAGTCCTATTTGGTGGTCTGTCAATATAATGCAGCCCTTGCTCCATTATGTGCCCATTTTATAGATGGCCATTTATCAAACGTTGAACCAATGTGGCCAACCAAAAAAAAATAAACAAACGAAAAACGAAAAGTTGGCAGAACTGAAAGCTGGCCCAGAGAACACATGCCACGTTGCCAAAAGCCACGTTTGTCATAATAAAAGTTACTTAAAAATTGCAGCGCGAATATCTGGGCGCACATAAATCAATGAATGTGCCTGGCGTGCCTTACGCGGCGTATGCTTGATTTATGTCTGCCGAGTGTTGAAAATAAAATAAAATAAGAAAAAAAATATATATATAAATGCATGTGTATGTGTGCTTATAAGAAGGGAAGAGACCGAAAAGTGACTAATTGCGCATACGCCGCAATATCTGTAGCATTTTAATTAGCCGCATTTACCGTTGGCTGCCAAGCACTGCAAAGTGACTCATTTATTTGCCTTTAGATCCGCAAATGAAGAACTGCCGCCGCTTGATAAACATGCGTTTCAAGTCTCGCTGGCTGCTGCTGCTTCTGCTGCTGCTACTTCTGCTGCTGCTGCTACTGTTGTTGCACATTCTAGTTTTTGTGCATCCAGAGCCAGCTGTTGCCAAGTCTGGGACCCACATTTTGTTGCAACCATGCAAATTTATTGCTGTCCTGCGCCTGCGGGCCATCAACTGTGAAACATGTTCGTACGCAAGGAAGCTGGCTACAGAATGGCACAGTTTAAATACACTTGTAGGAAGAACCCAGTTGATGGTCGACTTTTATTGAAGTTGTGTTTTATGATATTTCAAAGTTCATATTTTATTCACATACTCCACAGAGCAGTTGTTTGTATATGTTTAAACTTATCTAATATTAACAATTCTAACTATTCATATAGAAGCCCCGTTTTCTGTTCGCGTTGACAGAACGCAAGTGGAATGTGCAAAGTGTATTTTTGAATTGCCTTAGCTACAATTTCATATTTAATTTCGTCGTCCTCGATGTTGTCGCGTTGCTTATGAAATATTTTTGTGTCAGTTGCAGCAGCCACGCCTTGTCAGGCCCCATCCAACCATTCAGCCAGGCCGACCCCCCCTCTTCTAGGGTATGTGTCAGCGATTTTAATAAATGGTAGCGATACCAAACTAAACTGAAATCTCTGGAGAATTCGCATTCAGTGGCATTCATTTGGGTGAGCAAAAGTCGATAAGCCGCAGTTGGAAATGTACAATTTTTTTGTATTTCTCATTTCTCATTTTAAAATTTTTCATTTTCATTTTCATTTTATTGAAATGTTTTCATATTTTGCACTGTCTTTTTAATTTGTTGATTGCCCCGATAGCAGAGTGCGAGTATTGGGAAGTAAATGGGGGAAAACGAAGTGATTGCAATTTATACGCTACTTTTTTCATTGTTTAATTGCCTTTAGCCATGGCGAAAACCAACCAGTAAGTAGGCGAACCAAATTTGAGAAAATGGAAAAACAGGAAATCAGCAATCAATACAAAAGTTATCCACAAGCCAAAATTGGTTTACGCTTGATGGATTTTCGAGTCTGCCCAGAGCTTGAGTAATATAAGGATTTTATGTATAGATATTGTTATCTGGGTACTGATTAGATAAGTTAGACTATAAATTGAAAGAAAAACAGTTGCTGATTTTGCGCTAATTTCATTCGAATTTTCATGTTAATTCTTGCAACTTTACGCTTAACCTTTTCAGCCTACTTTTCTTTTTGCTTAGCTGCTTTTCATTTGGTTTAGCTTCTAATGTGCTTTCGTTACATTACTTTACAAAATATAATTACTTTGTAAGCTCGGCTCAGCACTTAAATTGAATGAAAATAAAAAAAAACACAATTCGAATAATGGATTATAAGGGATTTAGTTGGTTGAAGTCACACATTCTTCGAAATACCCCAAAAACTATACACATTCTCCAGATATTCATTTGTGCAACTATTTAATGTAATTTTATACCCTGAACCAATTGAAAATGGTGGAAAGGGTATAATGAAGTTGTGAAAGCCGATCTATCTATCTCATAATGTTTATATATTTTTGATCAGCATCAAGATAACAACTAAATTATCACCTACCTTGGATGCTGGTCAAACTGACTAAATTTAGCTCTCAGTCATTTGCTTGATGGCAATGATAGGACCATTAAAATTGTCTATTTACTGTTACGTCTGATATACATATATATATATATATATATATATATTTGTATCGATTTGCTATGTGAACTATCTGAGATGTGTACGACTTATGAGTAGGCAAAGACTTGGCTTCAGTTCAGGGTATCTTCAAGTTTGGCTTCGGGTTTGCCTTTAACAATGGCATTTCTACTGTTTAAAAGTAAATTTGCCAACATATGTAATCGTATGGGAATTTGTACTAAGCTGCTTGGCAAATTTGTGGCCAACATTCCAAATAAAAAAACAAAAAAAAAAAAGTACTTCCAAATATAGCAGAAAATTCTTTTACTCTACACACAGAAATTTTTGGCAACGCACTTTCTTAAAATCTCATTATGTAAAGTACGAAAAGCACAGGACAACGAGCAAATATGTGAGCAGAGCAGAAGTAAGACTAAAGACAAAGAATGGAGCAAAATGATTACCACTTTTTACTTGGCTTGCAGAGCAAATTGAATTGATTTTAATCTGCGCATGCAGAGGAGGAGGAGGAGGAGGAGGGCATCTTCTGAATGTCCTGAAGCTCGCTCATACTTCTTGCAGGATACGACTATCGCTGCCTATCGCTATCTCTTGTGCCAATAAAATTTGCATTCGAAATCGCTTTTCAAAAAAAAAAAACCAAAAAAAATGAATGTGGAGAGAAAAATCTTGCACAGGAAGGCGGCACAGCATCTGGATTTTTCCGTGGTATCTATCGCACATGTTTTTCTTTGTGTGCATGTGTGTGCCAGTCTTTTGGGGCGAATTAAATTCCGACCAATAAAAAAGTTAAAAGAAACTCTGCCGGCAACTTTTATGCGTGTGCAGAAAACGATAAGAGAAGCCAACGGGGGGCATTGAGTGGGAGGAGGTGGAGGGGGAGGGGTGTGTGTGTTCACTGTTACGCCTCAGCACAAATAAACTTAAAAGACATATGAAAATCAGTTTTTGAATATTGGCACAAGGCAAACAAACTTTGCTACCAGCTTTTTGCCAGCTTTGTGCTTCAGTGTATCCTGCACACAGAAGCAACACGCTTCACTTGCGAACGCTGCTGGCATGTGGACCACTGGAAGGGGCAGCATTCACACTCAAGGGTAGATCATTAAGAGGGGATGGGTGGGTGCATTGTTGCTACGACTCTAAAAAAAAAAAACAAAGAAAAACAAAGCAAACACAGCAAGTGAAATTCAGAGTTCCGGTTCATTACTTTTTGTAGGCCAACTACTTAAATGAATATTGCTTACTTGTGTGCGACAGTTGTTAGATACCCTGCAGGATAGCCAATGAGCCACATAAGCGTCTTTATAATCGATATATCTAATGAATACACTCACATCTGCTGTAGACGTCTCATAAATGGCATATTCAACATGATTTTCTCGCATTATTCATGGTGCCAAAAGGCACTTAAAACGCAATTAGAAATGCTCATCGAATTGAAATGTTACTGCAAGCGCAGCCCACGCATCGTTGCTGAAAACATTTGGGAAAACATTTCGTAGCCAAAATAAAATCAAAAAGCTGCCGCAGCCCTAAAAATCATTTTCAATGCAAATTGCGCGTGGCCAAAATATGAAAACCAAAAATAAACGCACAAAAATCAACATCGAAAACGATAAAGTGCCAATAGAAGGTGGCCAAAATGGAAATGAGTTTGCAATTAACAATAATGATAAGCGTGTGTAGAAGGCAATCGATATATTTGGAAATAAAGATCATATTAAATGTTTACGCAGAAGAATAGAAAACGCAAGTTGATTTGGTTAAATTGGAAAATTCCAGCCAACTTCTGCCCCTTTTCTAGTATTTCTCAATTGTTGTATATGCCAAATAAATGAATATCATCGAAAGCATTTAACCCTGAACACCATTCATCAGTTTTGAGTATTCACCTTTAGTTGGTGGAACTAGTTCTTCAGCGACAAGTTTGCACGTCATCAATTAAGAAAACCCTTTTTGGCAAAATTAGCGCACTCAATTAATTTTCAAACATCGTTTTCCCAACGCCAACACTTTAGTTTATAGCTAAACCCCAGGAGGACAACAGTGCCTACCCCATTTACCCACTTACACACACACACACACACACCCGCACACCCCGCACAGTGAGAAACAAACACGTTGGCAGTGAGTGAAAATTCAATTAATCAAGCTGTGTGCGGATGAGTGGGAAACTGGATGGATTGTAGAGCTGCACAAGGGGAAACGAGAAAGGGAAACGCGTTTTATGGCGGGCCAAAGGTAGCACAAGGTGGGTTGACAAGGACGAAGGGTGGTTGACTAACCCATGTCAACATTGAAGCTATATAACGAAATTAATGGCAGGATATGAGCTTGGGTGAAAGGTTTATTGAAATTAAATATGCCAATTCAAAGCGAAACGGTTGCCAAAAAGATATCCTGTCATTGTGAATTAATATTTTCTTACTATTATTATCTATTTTGACTAATCATCGCGGAGGCTAATATGTAAATTATGTAAAATGTAAGATTCCAAGTGAATTAAATATAGTCATGGCTAGATCAACTCGATAGCCTAATACGCTTCTCTGCACACTTTCACAATCTGCAGGGTATTGTAAGAACGTAACATTTCTAAGAATGCTTTTGAATGGTTTGCTGCTGCTGCTGCTGCTGCTGCTGCTTCTGCTGCTGCTTCTGCTGCTGCTTCTGCTGCTGCTTCTGCTGCTGCTTCTGCTGCTGCTTCTGTTTTGCAGGTGGTGATTAGTCATTATTTATTTTAAAATCAATTAGTTTCCCTTGACGCTTCCACGCTCTTTAAGTGTAGCAGAAAAGTGGGCAAAAGGGGTGCACGGGTTGCGCGGGGTGACGCAGACATCAAATTCACGTCTCATTTACATGCCCAAAAGGCATTTTTCTACATCATTTTGTTAGCTTTCTTTTGTGGGGGGGCGCAACACTTTGTGGCTCCTTGGGTGCTGAATTATTTTCGGCGAATATTTCAACATTTTCGTAAAGAAATTTCGAGTTCTACGAAATATCAAATAACCAAGTGAGATTCTAAACAACTAATTGACAATTAAAAACATCGAATTTCAATAAAATACCATGAATGAAAAACAAAATTTAATTGCATATTGCAATAGAAATTCAAAGAAATTCTATCGTTCTCTCCTCGACAGATGCGACAACAAAATGAAAAGATCTGAGGAAATTAATGCTGCATACGTAATGAAGACGTCATCATCAAGACAAAACGTTGCAAATGCAAATGAGAATGTCAAGAACTGAATACTAATACCAAGTAATGGCCCCAAAAAAAGATAGCAGCCAATGAAATGTCAACACAAGGGCGATAGAGCATCAAATCAACAGCTAAAGTGAGAGAGAGAGAGAGAGAGAGAGAGAGAGAGGGAGAGAGAGAGAGGGAGAGGGAGAGAGAGAGAGAGAGAGAAACGCCCATCAGGCCACGTAGTTCAGGTAAATGAGCAAAAGTGTAAAACAGGAAATTAAATTCACAAGAAATTGCACAAAAGCCAAAATCAAACGGTGGAGAGACATCTAAAGAGAGAGAGAGAGAGAGAGAGAGAGAGAGAGAGAGAGAGAGAGAGATAGAGAAATTGTTGCATATGACTGAGTGGAGAGGACTCAACTAGAAATCGAGGGAGGCGAAGAGATGCGTTTGGGTTGCTATATTGCACATTATTGTGGGGGTGGCAGAGAATCGCTTATGAAATAGTTGCCAGAGTGTTTTTTCATTGCTTTGACATTTGCCCTAACCATACATAAATAAAAAGTACAAATCACTTTTTATAAAGTTGCAAGCCCAAAGAATTTGTTTGCTGAATGCAAATTACTCTGGATTGTGCATGAAATATGCAACAGAAGAAAACTGGCACAAATTGGCAGCTTGTCTTTTACCAGAGAAGCGCAATGACAAAACATGTTAGTTGTTTGTTATTGATTGAATTAAACAAATTAATTGGATAACAGATTATTATTTATATCAAGTGATTTTTAAATAGAATGCAAAGTTTCTATTAGATATAGCTGTCCAAAAATAAACTATAAACCAAAAACGGCAAACGGCAAACATTTGACTTTGATTTTAAATTGCGTAGCTTTTCTATTTTTGTACAGCGTAAATCGAATAATAGATGAACAAGAGCGAAACAACTAATCAGATTTTTGGACAAAGCGCAGCCGCCGAGCAGCTGCACAGATATCAATCACAACAATAGAACGCATTCTGACCATGAGCCGTTTTAGCCAGTTTAGCCAGTTGATTGCCTTTGCTTTGGCTCGGCCGAGAAATTGCCAGTTGCATTGTCTGCTTGTCTGCCTGCCTGTGTATTCTTTTCATTAGGTTATCAACTGTTGCAGTGGCAGCTGCAGTGGCACACTTCGATGAACAGAGATCTGTGTACCGAAATTGGTCGAAGCGGATATTGAAGATGTGCGCACTGTTCAAGGCTGCAGTCGAAATAGACTCGACTCGTGAAGACAATTAGATGGAACATACAACAGCATGTGGCAAGCTGCCTTTCTGGCAGCAGCCAGCAAATAGAAAAGAAAAAGCAAAATAAAAGGAAAAAGCCAGCTCACTTATGCGCTGCATAAATCAGTCTTGCCCGGAAATAGTTCTGCACACAAACAGTTGCAGTTGCAGCACAGAAGTCAAGAGTGCAACATACATCACCAGCGACTCCTGGCAGACGCCACCAGCGTTGTCAGATTGCACACACAGTCCAATATAATAAAGCACTAATTTGCATGCAGCTAAGGGCGAAACGGCAACAAGGACACCAATCACACAGAGAGAGAGAGAGAGAGAGAGGAGAGAGAGAGGGAGAGAAATCGGGAGGAGAGGGACTGTATTTAAAACTCATGTCACATATGTCGACAGATTGTGTGTGCCACGCCCACGCATAGCATGTGGGCATGCTGTCCGGCAGGCAGGCAAAGAGGCAGGGAGGCAGCCAGGCGGATGAACAGAACAGCAAATGAAGCGCTTGCTGCGCTGAAAAATTATTTTATTTTTTAATGAAATTCCATTTAAAACAAAATTTATGCTGCCCCAGTTGGATGTCATTGTCCAAGCTTGGTTAACCAAACCATCTCTTGCAACTAGAGGATCCCCGGTTGTAGTTGGATGCATGCAGCATCAGTGAGCATTACAGTAGCATTTGCCACGCTAAAGTTTAATTGAATAAGTTTCTGCAACTGCGTGTAAATAAAGAGGGACAGAGACAGTAAGAGCGAGAGAGAGAGAGAGAGAGAGAGCGCGAGAGAGACAGAGAGGGAAAGATTGAAAGGATTATAAGGAAAAGTAGCATTTCTTGGGTTTCCTTTGCAGTTCTCAGCAAGTGCAAGCAATTAATTTGAGTAGTGCATAAGTGTAACAAGCTATAGCGATAAGTCTAATACTGCACGACTAGCAGTTACCCTAGAGAAGAGCGCTCTAAGTATATAAATAGATGTTAACACTATCCACTATAAGATTAGCCACAATATGCACACTGTTCTGACTTTAAGAGACCCTTCACAGACACAAACTCCTCTCAAAGGGTATCAAAATGGCGCACAAAACTCCATCAAGATGTAGCTGTTAGTTTTTCTTTTTTGGGGGGGGGCAGCAATTTACGGACTTGACTTGATAGCCAACATTGTAGACTTTTCATCGTAGTTAACAATTTTCAGTTTCCCAGCGAGTTAATTGAATTTCCTGACCATTTGGCATTGTGCTTGAGACAAGTTATGTCTTGTCTTTTGTCACAGTTACAATGTTCGCAAGCAACGTCAACAGTTAAACAGTTCGCATATTCCACAACAATAACAATCGAGTGCGGAGAGCAGAGTATCTTTGCTCTTGTTTTGTTTTGTTTTTCATTTTTTTTCTTATGTGTTTCTATCTTGTTGGGCACTAAAAATGTCGTCGAAATTAAATGCTTAGCTGGAGTTGACAAGCGCCAAAAGACAGTTGCACAATTTCCGCCACTGTCTTTCAACTGTGTGTGTGTACGTGTGTGTGTGTGTGTGTCGTGTGTGTGTGTGTGTGTCGTGTGTGTGTGTGTGTTTCTTAAGCGATGTGGCAATGCCAATTTATGTTGCATGCTCCTTTGAACGCTGACAAGTGGCATGTGAAAAACAGCATGCGAAAAGATGCATGAGAAAAGTTTTGCAACTGATTGCTTTGTGGCATGCATCTTGGCATCTTGATGTGCACCCGAAGTTGATTTAAATGCTCGAAAACAAAAGAGTGAAAGAGACAGACACAAAGAGAGAGAGAGAGAGAGAGAGAGAGAGGGAGCGAGAGAGATGATGTGGCTTATGGGAAAGATAATTTATAATTTAATAACAAGTGTCTTACTATGCAGTTAAGAAAATGCTTAGAGTTGCCACAAAATGGAAAGCTATTCAGCTTTATTAAAGCATGTTCAACTTTAACTGCTCAATTTATTTATTATTTACCATTAATGAATATTGAATGTTATAATGAACATCTTGGTGGCATTTCAATGTTTATGACTTCAATTATTTCCAAAATTGAAGTAAGTAAACTTTGAATATGAATAAATAATCACTCGATTAGATTGTCAGTCATGCAAATCAAAACGATATTTGCTCGAGTTGACAATTTCCATAAAAGACGAACGATTTACACGATGACACGCTTTTCCCCATACAATTGCAGAAAAGTTTTGAATACAGAAACAGAAAAGCAAGCAAAAAGTGTACGACAATGTGCACAAATTAGTGACACACTGTTCGTTCTGCCTGTAAATATGACAAAATGTGTCAAAGTCGCAGCAACTTGACCAACATTTATTTGCCCACTTCTGAAGGAGGAGCATTTATGTATGTACGGTACATTCAATATATATATTGATAGATTGACGTATATTTTGTGTTGGTCAATCACAAAACTGTCTCGTTCATCTGTCAGTTGTTGAACTGTTGGCACTCAATCAAGTTTGCAGCAAGTGGCATCAGTGCCACTGAAAGCCACACTCAATTACACACACTTAACACAATGCTCCAGGAAACACACAGAACGCACACGAGGATGACAACGGGAACGATTGCGATAACGATAACGAGGATGATGTTGATAATGATGATGATGATGATGATGATGATAAGAATGTCGATATATGTATGGCAATATTGCAAATGGGCGCTTGTCACTGATTGAGATCTCAACAGAAAATCTAAACACAATGCCCGAAAAGCTGCAAGTGCCAAAATGCGCCAATTATCGCCAATGCAATAACAAAAGGCACCCCCCAAAAGAAAAAAAGTAAACAGAAAAAAAAGAGGAATAATAAAGCAAAATTATTATCGTTGAGGAACAACAATAAAAGAGATGAAGCAGCAGCTGAGCAGCAGCGATTGGGGCTCTGACAAAGTGGCTAACAGCAACAACAATGTGGCAACAACAATGGCAGCAGCAACAACAACAACAACAATAACAACTGTTGCCAATATTTTGCAATAAAATTCCCAAAAGCGAGATGATGTGCTGATGCCATAGCAACACTCATACACACACACACACACACACACACAGTGTACGACAGCAATAACAACATATCATCAGATATGGCAGTTGAGAAACTTGACAACAATTTGAGGTATAACAACAGCAACAGCAACAGCAATCAGCCACGCCCACAAGCCACCCCCCTGACAGTCGCCTGCAGCATATCAATTCGAAAACACTCAACTACTGAAATCGAGCTCAAGTAAGTAACTTTTTTAGCTACAAATCGCAACAAGGCAACAAGAAAAGAAGAGAAACAAGTTACAAGGGGACTAACAAATACCCTGTATCAAAATTACATTTTATATACTATATTAGATAGATATAGAAATATATATATACAAAAGTATCTTGTCTAAATATGGATAGATTTACGTATAAGCCTGTCTACAGATATAACTAAGATAATAGGATATTTGTAGAAAAGAGCACCACTCTACCCCTTTACGTATCTTGACAGCTATAGGGTATTCAAATTGTATATTGCAACAGCTGCTGCGTGAGCGCAAAAACAAAAAATGAAACAATTTCTTTATCCATATTTCTAGTTCTTAGTTGTGAGATTTTTTTTATATTTGGGATGGCTGATAACTTTCAAATGCAATGCCGCAAGGCTGTGTTATGTCCTGGCAATAATGCAAAACACAGCAGCATCAGCAGCAGAAGAAACTGCAAAGATGAAGCTTAGGACTTGGTGTGGGATATATCTGTGTATCTGTGTGTGTCTGTGTGAAGGGTGATGGAAACTTATGGTTTTGTACAAATGGAAATGTAGAGACCACGACGACTGACGTTCAATTTCTCATAAAAGTTTCTTTGGCAGCAGATGCAACTTAGCTAGCGAATTTATATTCATATCTATATATATATATATTTGTATATGTATGTGACACACAATTCAAACTTGAGAATTGCATTTTATGTTGCTGCATGATAAAGCTCTCCAATCGAAACATGTCTAATAATCACAGAAAATGTGCCAATCAAAATGCGAGAAACTTCAAAGACATTTTCTAGTTGCAGCAAGTCAGCAGCAGAACTGAAGTATATATTATATATTGATTGATGGAATAACAACTGACAACATGTGTTATAAACTTGAATCCATTTTACACTTGTCAAATATTCTTGTTAGCTTTCCTGGCATTATTTTCATCTTTATAAGAACACACCAAAAGTGCCCAAGTTATAATCCGAATAAGGAGCAATGTGAGAAAATAAAAACTAAAGAGTAAAAGTGACATTTTCAAGGAGACAAAAATTTATATAAATATATAAAAACCAAATTGTGCAACCCACTTGTATTAAAATTAAAAACATTTCCGTCTGCGGCGGAAACAGCTGTAAAAAGTGGCACAATGCAGTGACGCCGACACCATCGTCGTCGTCATCATCCCAGCACGCCCCGTTGGCAACTTCCGGATGGAGGAAGGTGGGATTAAAGAGGGATGTTGGCCATTTTGTTTTTAGAGGCTGGGATTTGCGAGGCCATTCAGACAACAGCCCATTGAGTCAGTTGGGTATTGCAGCCTTAACGCGTTTCGTGCCATACTACCACCCCTCCCCCCCAGGGGAGAGCCTACGTTGACAGTTGCAGCTTAAAGGTGTGAATGATTGCTGAGTGAGATAGGGAGATAGTGAGAGTGAGAGAGCAGAGAGCAGACGCAGCAATTGTTTGGCATTTTTGATTAGGCACGCAGCCAGAAGCGACGCCGCAGGTCATAAATATGTTAATAATAATGGATTGCAATTGAAATTGCGTTGGGCCCTCAGAACATAGTCCCCCCCCCCTAAAGCAATCAAAGATAATTCCCTTTGCAAAGCGTATACAAAATGGAAAAAAGAAAGTATCCAGCAGCTAAGTGTTCGCATATTGTGCCTTGGTGCATTTTAATGCAGTCTAATTAAGTTTTTGGCAACTTTACGCATATTAAATGCGCAACGAACAAGAACAAATAAAATTTAATTAACCTTTTTGACGAGCATGTGCAAAGAAGAACCACAACAAAATGGAAAGTTAACAGTCAAGCAGATTAAAAACAAAAAACTTTTCATACTACAGAAAACGCAAAAAAAAAAACCAAATCAAAAAAATAGAAATTTTAATATAAAAAAAAAATCACTTTCGCATTTCGTTTGCGAGAAACAACAAAAAAAAAAATTGTATATAATATATACGGACAAACTTTGTGGTTAAATTAAAAAATGCTGCAGAAATGTTCTACAGCAAATAATGATGGGGAACGCGACGCGTATTGTGGTTAAGAGTGGCTGAGAAAAAGGGCCAGAAGGCAACAAATGCAGCCAGCGCCAAATAATAAGTACTACATTGAAATTTATTTGTTTGTATAATAACAAAGAAAAACAAAACAAAACACAAAAACCCAAGGCAGATTTGCATTCTTTTTTACAAGCAAAGCTAAGGGGCAAAAGTGAGAAGTAAAAGACAGCAAGACAGCAAGACAGCAAGACGGGAAGACGGCAAGAAGGCAATAAAAAAACCATTTGTTGGCCTAAACAAAGAGACGCAGCGAGAGACCACAAAAAGTAGCCAAGTAGTCAAGGCAAAACAAAATAAAAGACGAAAACTTGTAAAAAACGAGAAACAAAAACAAAATTGTTGCAAGTTTCGAGTAAAGTGGGGGGGAAGACACTAAAGTGAATTCAGAAAGAAACGGATTCACTGGCAAATTAAACACGAAATTGAATTCTGCTCATCATAATTTCCCCAAGGATGCTTATTAGGCCAAGATAGTCAGCCGGGCCAAAAGAAAGTGCGCCAGCAAAAACAATGCCCCCAAAGAATTCACTTGACGAGCACAATCCTCCAGAAGACCTTGCCATTCCCCTGTCCCTGTCCCTGCCCCTGCCTCCACCACTACTCCCACCCACTTCGTGCCACAGCTGCAGTTGCCTCGAGATTGTTGTAAGTGCAACTGAGACCAGATCTTTATATTATTGCCCTGATTAGGCATGAGAGAGGCCGAAAAACAAACAACCAACAACAAAACAAGCATCAGCTATGCACAAAGTCATTTCTCAGCCAAAGAATATAAAAATACAAAAATGTTTATTCATTAATGCAGCCAGAAGGCAAGAAAAGACTTGGCGGCTGATAGTAGGCAAATTAGTTTTCTGCTACAAGTCTTAGAAAACTTTCAAGTGTGAGAATAAAATTTTACTACTTAAACTTATACAATATATCGTTTAAATTTCACATTCAATGAAATTGAGAAACGTTCGTTTTCAACTTCGGTTTCTAATTTCAATTTCGGTGTTTCTCTCAATACAATCACAATTAAAGTGTTGAGCTTTCCTTGTTGGCAATTATATGTTACATGAATAACAATCTATGTTGTTCCACTCAAACGCACCCGCTAGGTAAACATTACGAGAGTTTTGTTGGAAAACTACACGAAAACAGAAGACCACATGCATTTGACCCCAGGCATGTGAAAAACAGCAAAAATAACAAAACAAACGCCAAAACCAATCGAAGCCAAAACAAATAACAACATTAACAGCATAGATGGGGAACTGGAAAGACCGCATTTAATGGATTCTTTTTTTTCAAAAACTTTGAAAATGCAAAAAAAAAGAGACCAGAAAGGGTTGGGTAAATCAATTGGGTTTGACGTTTTTTTTTTTGGGAGGGGGAGAAGTGTCGAAACTTTGACCTTAGCCAATTATCACACACAAATACAATCAGTGAGTAAAATTTGCTTTCTAAAACTTTTACGCTTGGCTTCTACTATCTAAAAGACGAGGAAAATCAACAACAACAACAACAACATAGACAACAACAACAATAGAAACAAGTGCTAAGCAAAACTTTTGCACAACTCCCCGCAGAGTGGCAAAAGAAAATAGCGCCACAGAAAGCAACAAAATACTTGACATGGGGGAGCTTTATTTAAGTTCTTTGGATACAAACAACTACAGGCTACTATAGAGAATTGAAAGATACAGATATCTGCACATAGATATGGCTGAAACCCCTCAGCACCAATTAAAACCAACGGATAGAAGAACTTTATCTCAACTTTTGCGTATGCAATGCAATTAAAAGCAGCAGCAGCCGAACGGCAGTCACAGATGGATTTTTGCCATAATCTTTTTGCATCAAGAGATTCTGGTGTCCCCCAAGCGCAAACAACAACAACAACAGCAGCAGCAGCAGCAGCAACAGCACCAATAGCAACAACAGCAGCAGCAGCAAAACAAACAACAAACCAACAAAATCAACCACTGAGAAACAACAGAGCAAAGTTAGCAGCAAACTTTGCAAAGCAATGCTTTAAAATTTATTTACGCACAAATTAAAACATCAAGGCTAAGAAAATTATCAACAAACGAACGACGCGCCTAAAGGCACCTAACATAACTTTCTAGCCAGATAGGAGGGGAGGGGGGTGGTTGGGGGTGTTGGTTCTTGTGGGGTGGTCGAGTTGGTTTTGAGGTGGTTGCCTTGCCGTTTCTAGTTTATAGTTTTGCGATTTTTAGATAAAAGTTGAAACTAGGTGAGGCCTCGAGGCGCTGCCTTGGTATTTTTTTTTTTTTGTTTTTTTGTTTTTTTTTAAATATTATGATTATTTCATTGGCCTTGGCTTAATGAACAACCAACCTGACCATAGCTGCTAAGGCATTTTCTTGAGTTTGAGTAAACTTTGGTGCGATCAATAAATAATAACTGCTCGCAAATTAGTTAGTTGATAAATGCGGTGTGCGGTGTGGGAATATGAAAAGTGCTAGTTTCTATTTCAAAATGGTTAAAATCATACAAGTCGTCCAACAAACTTAAGCTTGAACTTAAACTAGAATTTTTAGCTTAACATATTTGGCAAGGTCTATCTATTCCTCCTAATCCCTTTTGGGAATTATAAGAGAACAAGAAGAGTGAAAATTGCTTAAATCGGTTTTTCACCAATTTAAAATTTCCCATTTCGATTATGCGGTCATATTCAAATAATAAAGTGAATATAAGGCAAGCATTTAGTTTTGGGTATTTGCCTAGTTGCGCCACATATCGAAAGCCACAAAATTTCACAATCAACTTGAATGCAATTGAATTCCAAGTGTTTTGGGGCCATAAAAAATCAATTAAAATTGTGCTTCACACGTGCACACACACTCGCACACACACACATATATATATTTATATATATGTATGTATGCATATATACAGGCAGAGAGAACGCTGTAAATCGATTACCACATTTAAGGGAAAAAAAAAATGGTTGGCGTTGGAAGTTGTTGGCAGACCACAAAGTCAACGAGAAAATTAATACACATGTTTTTGCAATAATATGCGCTCTCTTTCCCACCTTTTCTATATATCCCCTCTCTCTCTCTAACTGCGCTCTCTCACGCTCTCTAAGTGGAAAATGTTTATTCTTGCTTTGGGGTTTGGCTTTTCCATTTTCCTTGTGTGTTTGACACAATTTGGCAGAAGCCAATCGGCAAATACCAGAGACTTGAGGATTGTGAGTGAATTCTGAACCCCCACCCCCTCTTGTGGCCCTCACTGCTCCCTTCTAGAACACAGCCCCTCTGTTCAAATACTTTCACTTAGGAGTAGTCCTGGGCATTGTCACGTTTAAGCGTCTGCATAAAACGTGTGTGCTTCGATTATCTTTGCTGTAGTCTGATATTGGATTATCCTATTTTGTTTGAGGTCTGAACTCCAAAGTGGGTCGAGTGCAGTACCAATGTTGATTTGTACAGTCCCAGTTTTGGCCAAGTTAATTAGTATAATATTTTGTTAGCTCTCAATTTCTTTTAATTGCGCGCATGTCATCTACACACACACACAAACACACGCACACACAGACGCGTGGAAACTTTGCTAAAAGAAACAAGTAGATAAGGGGCCACAAATTGTAATGATTGCAATTTTATGTGGGCTTTTTCTTTTCCATCCGAAAGAGACACGCTCAAGTGCCAACAATTAGAAAAGTTTACCAGGTAAAAGCGAACAAAAAAAAAAAAAATAAATAAAACAAAAAAAATAACTCTAGACATGTAGAATTTTCCTTAACGCTTTGAGTAGGAGAGTTTTGTATTTGACATACTAATGAATTTATGTGGGTCGCACACAGAAGTAAGGCTAATATATAATATGTGAAACTAAGTCGAAAGACCAACAGAGAACAAGAAATTATTAACCTAATTGCAACTGAGCAAGAAAAGCAACTGAATTACTTATGTATCTGTAAGGTAATTACAGAATATAAATAATTTTACAATGTATTGTAATAAGAAGCCTAATTGCTTTAGATCATGCTGGAATTACTTAGTAATTTTTAAGCAATTACTGAGTAATTACCTAATTAAGAATCAAATTTTAATAATGTGTAAATTTTGTATGCCAGTAATTAAAAGTGTAATTCCAACAATAATGATTGTTTCACCAAACCAAACCAAACCAAACCAAACCAAAGCAAACCAAACAGTGTCAAGTCATCAAAGTCAAGTAAGAAAGTAACTTCACCTACCTCAATCAACGATCCTAAGAGCCTACGCACGTTGCACTAAAGAACCAAACACAAACTCAATATACAAAACAGTTAAAATATTTGAACTAATCAAAGTCCGACGCGCACACACACACACACACGCACACACACCACACTGTAGATATTTTTATTTGGGGGGGGGAAATGGGTAAAGATATTCGGAATTGGGGAGGAATAACTTTGATAAAACGAATGAAAAAACAACAGAAAAAAAAATGGAGGAAAAGGGTAGGTACAACATTTGTCAGCTAAACAGAAACTACAAATGAATAGGCGCCTTCTACTCACTGTAGGGCTGAGGTCGTGTACCGTAAAGAGGCTCCTGCAGTAATGGTGAGCGACCATTTCCAATCTCCTTAACTGAAATGAGATAAGAGCAAACGGCAAACAATTTGCGCGTGATAAATGTTTCCACAAATTGGTTGAATTTGTTGGTGGTGGTGGTTGTGGTTGTTGTTGTTGTTGTACTTTTTGTTGTTGTTGTTGTTCTTGTTTGGGTTGCTTTGTTGGATTGGTTGGTTGGTTTGAATTTGTTGTTGTGTTGTGTGTGTCTACAAACGTTTGTTGTTTTGATTGGTTGGTGTTGTTGTTCTAGTTGTTGTTCACTAAAATCTAACTAAGAGAAACAGTTGAAAGTGTTTGCTGTTATTGTTGTTATTGTTGTTAGCGAGTTTCGTAACACACAAACCAAAATGGGGGAAAAAAACGCATTTAAAATATGTAAGAAATGTTCTTAAGCTCAAAACCGAATCAAAAAAAAAAAAATAAATTAAAATAAAAGAGTAACGAAATCAAATAAACATCAGTCAAGTTTTAATTTTATCAGCTGCGAGCGAAAAACACACAGAATCTCAGTAAAAATACACCCACAGAGAAACAGTGAGAGAGAGAGCGGCGGAGAGGGACAGAATGAGAGAATCGATGCATGAATATAAAATATTATGGGTCGTTTGCCCAGTTCAGCTGCTGTTTCGTTATTCATTGCTGCTCGCATGTCAATGATTCAGTCTTTTCAGTTCTTTTTCCTTTTTTTTTTTGCAATATATGCCATATTATAAAGAATAAAATAAGATATAAAAATATACGAGAGAAACAATAAACAAGAGGCACCTAATTTCATTTGAGTTTTGCGGCAGGTCAGTAGTACACAGACAAAAACAAAACATCAAGAAAAAACCAATCTCGCAAATGCGTCGCGTTGAATTTTAAATTCTTATATAACGCGAATTGTGAGTGGATTAATTTATGGCAGCCGAAACACTCAAAGCCAAATTCAATGAAATGCTGACAATATTTTGCAGTTGTTTTTATGCAATTAGACCGAACATGAAATAAATCAGAACATATTTGTTTTAAAGCAAAAACAAAAAACAATGCAAATTAAAAAAACATAAAAAAAACCGAGATGAAAGCAAAAATAAATGATGTAATCAGATCAATCAGTTGTCACAATTTGGGGCACCTGAGCGACACCGAGCGACTATCGACAGCAACTGCACATAATTTAACAATCGTTAAAGGCCTTTTTCGCTTAACTTATTGCTCACACGCTCCAGCAAGTTGTTTTCAGGGCCATCTGACCAGCATAGATACAAATCGAAACAGAATCTAATTCGACCCCAATAATTGCAGCTTGGTTTGGTTGGGTCTCCAACGAGTTGTTTTATGCTTAGAACCTGTTCTACGAGTGTGCTTCATTAAAATGAGCGACAATTGAATAAATAAAAATTAAAATCTTTTTTTTGTTGCTTTTTTTAATGAACATTTATGGATAAGTGGGCTAATGTCTTGCATTCGAATATTGGAGACTTTTAAGGCAACATAGTCAAAGTTAATCGACTGACAATTGAGCTGACGACAGCGACAAACATAGTCAAAATTGATTAATTGATAAATACTATAGTAAAATGCGAATATAGTTACCATGAACCACAAACTAAGATGCTCGTTAAGCAACCGTACAAATGTTGTAACAAATTTCATTTAATTGATATTGAATCATTCACATAATGAATATGCTAACTGTGAAGTTGGTTGATTTTTTATTCATACAAATTTAGTAAAGATTAGAGAATAGAGAAGCCTTAGCCGTAGTCGAACTTTTTGACTTCATTTTGGGTTATCCTAATCGAAAAACTGTTTATATCATTTTGGAATACACACGCTGAAACTGAATAAAACTTGACATTCATATCAATCTTATGTGCTACTATTTACATCACTCTTAAAGTTTATGGTTTTTACTTAAAGTATGCTCTTGTTCGAGATAGAGAGAGAGAGAGAGAGAGAGGGGGCCTTAAGTCAAGACGACTTTTGCAGACTTACATACTATGTAAATTGTATTGGTAGGTAGTAGTTATATTTAGTATAGAGTGCTTCAACTGACTCACCTCCGTCACAGTAGTAGTAGCTGTGTGTGTGTGTGATAATTAGCGACGTTCGTCGACGTCGCCGTTTCTCTGGAGAAGCGCGCTCTCATTTTCTCCAATTTGGGAACCAAACGGTGCACAAGAATCATTTTTTTTCTTTTCAGTTTTTTTCTTTCTTTTTTTTTTTTTGGTTTTTTTCTTTTTTGTTTTTTGTGAACCGTTCGAACTACATAATTTTCGACCGACTAATACCAACGGGCCGCATACACAACTTCTCTACATGCCCCAAAGATCGATCATATAGAGCTCATATATAGTCACATAACTTTGAACAGATCCCAATGGTAAATGTTTTATGCTTTTTTTTTTTTATATGTAATATATATAGTACTTTTCTTGATTTTACGATTTTGTACAATATACAAAATTGTTAATTAAATAAAATTGAAGCTTGATTTGAATTTTGTGGTTCATGGTATGATATACAGAACAAAAATTATATATATAAGCTATACATTTAGATATTTATATAGGTAAATAGTTCCAAAAACGTAAATTGTATTCAATTATTATTTCGTTATATATTTTGTTTGTTTTTTTTTTCTTTTTTCTTTTCAGTTTTCTCTCTGGCAAATTGTTATTTTCTGAGGCTAGCTTCAACTCTCGTCGGATTTGTGATCAACATCAGGCACAGCAACAACCACAATCGGGCAACATTTGATTCCGATAACGCGATAACACGATTAGCGTCGATAACACGATCGCTTCATTTTCATTATCTTGGTTTTTAGTTCAGTTTCAGTTTTATGCAAAAAATTCAAAAACTTGTCAGCGTACGGCGCTCAAACAACATTTCAAGGATCTGTTCAAATTGTACGTTCTATAGCGACTACTTATTGGGGCTGTAGTAGCTGTTGTCGTATTGCTAGCAGTTCTGGTAATTGTACTAGTCGCTGTAGCTTGTATCGTATCCACCAATAGCGTTTGCAAATCCAATTCCCATTCCAAATCCAAATCCGTATCCGTTCTAGATCCCACGATGTCCTCATCAAAATCACCATCATCATCATGATCATCATTATTATCATCATCATGATCATTATAAATATGATCTGTAGTATAATCATGATCAAGTCCAACAACAACAATTCTCGTGAGTCCGTCTGCGTCTGCGTCGCTGCCCGTGCCATGCATCCCTGCACACAGACAAACACAAGCGAGATAGAGATAGATAGTAGAATGGTGTTGGGTTTTTTTTGTTTGTTTGTATTTCTTTTTTGTTTGGTTTTTTTTTTTTTTGTGATTTTGAGATCGTGAAAGAGAGAGATATATATATATATATATTTAGAGAGAGATAGAGAGAGAGAGAGAGAGAGAGAGAGACAGTGAGAAAACATAGACTGAATTCTTGCAACATTTGATTTGTAGTATATTTTTTCTTGTCTGCGAGTTTTGCATTTGTATTATATATTTTTTTCTTTTTTTGTTGTGATGCTTAGTCCTGCCCAGATATAGAGTTTGGATATATAGACATATATATATATATATATATTTATATAAATATATTGCTTGCATTTTCGTGGTTTGGTTTTTGAATTTTTTGTATAGATTTGCATAAAATATTTTTTTGTATTTTTGACTTTTGCTTAAATTTGGTGCATTTTTCTATATATTTTTTTTTTAGTTGCATAACTGTTGTTGTTGTAGCTGTTGTTGTTGTAGTAGTAATAGTAGTAATAGTAGTAGTAGTAGTAGTAGTTGTTGTTGTTGTTGTTGTTTATCAAACTGAGGAATTTATATAGATACTTATTTTTCTTTTTGATCTTTGTTTCTTTCTGTTCTGACTGAACTGACACACACAACAAAAATAGTAGTAGTAGTTGTAGTAGAGTTGTAGTAATAGTTTTACTCATTTTCTTTTCTTAATATTTTTCTCATTTCTGGTTTATTTTGATGGGTTAAGTAAGTAAGCAAGTAAGTTAGTTGGGTAGTTCAGGCGGGCGGGCAGGCAGGCGGGCGGTGGTTTTTTTGTTTTTTGTTTTGTTTTTTTTTTTTAATGGGGGGAAGAGCTACTTAGCTACGGCAACGCATTTTTTTTTGGCTGTTAGTGGGCGCTTATATATATTAGAACGAGGTTTCATTTATTTTCGTTTTTTTTTGCTTTTAGGTGGTTCCGTGTGTGGTTGTTGTTGTTGTTGTTGTAGTAGTAGCTGTTGTTATTGTAGCTGTTGTTGTTGTTGTTGTTATTGTTAACTACCTTTTTCAACACTGCCGTGAAAAAAGAAAAACAATTGTGAAAACATAAAATCAAAACAAAATAAGAAATAAAAACTAATTAGAAGTTAGCAGTTAGTTTTGTTAGTGATTTTCTTCTTCTTTTTTTTTTTACTTGTTTGCGCGCAGTTTTTTTTTTCATTTTAATTTATTTTTATATTTGTTTTTTTTGTACAGTGCGAGAGCAAAAAGCTGTTTTCATCGTGGGGTTTTTATGTTGTTGTTGTAGTTGTTATTGTTGTTGTACTTGTTGTTGTTGTATTCTTTTGGACTGAGATTTGTTGTTGTTGTAGTTGTTGTTGTTGCTGCTGCACTTAGTGGTTGCTGCTGCGTTTTGTTAAACTATTTGCTTAAAAATTCTTTTGGTAGGCTTTTTTGTTTAGCTCTGTTGCTTGTTGTTGTTGCTGGCTTGATGTTTGTTGTTGTTGTTGTTGTGGTACTTTGTCATATAATACACAATGTTTCTTTGTATTTGTTGTTGTTGATGTTGTTTTTGTTGTTTGTTTGTTGATGTTGTTGTTGTTGTTGTTGTTGTATAATACAGTGTATTCTTTTTTAGTAGTAGCAGTGAAAAGATTTTCATTTTTCAGATATATATTTATGGTTTTCTTATTGGATTTTTGTGTTAAGTGTTTCGATTTGAATTTTAGTAGACGCTGTGTTGGTGTTGTTGTTGTTGTTGTTTTGTGTTGAATGTTGTTGTGGCTGTTGCTGGCTTGCTGCTGCTGTGGTTGTTCTTCTTGCATTTGTTGTTAATTGAGAGAGTTTTGTGTTTTGTGTTTTGACAGGATAAAAATTTGTACGTTGAAGTTGAAGCTGCTTTTTTTTGATTATTGTTTCACTAAGAGTTGTTTTTGCATTTTAAGTTGAACAGTTAATTGTATAGATATTATGCGTGTTTTGCCTGAGTCGACAATTTAAACAAAAAAAATATATTGAGATTTGAGGCATATATATTTTCAAAAATTTGGTTTTGTGGGATATATCAAAAATATATTTGTTTTTCTTTGTCAAAGTTTGTAAATAGCTGAGAGAGAGTAAAGAGTATATTTTGCTTATAAAGCTAGACTAAGCTTAAGTATATAGATTTTATTGCTAGACATTTTGGATATAGCTTTTTTTTATTTTGTGTGTGGGTGAATGATTCAGTGTGCTGTGTGTATGTGTGTGTGTGTGTGTTTATCTTAAATAAGTTGATGTTAGTAAAGCCATAAGTAATAAAAAAAAAACAATCAAGCCAAACAAAAAGATCTAAGGAGAGTAGATTGTGTGTGTGTGAGAAATAGTTCATACATTTGTGTGTTTGGTGGTCTCCACTGAGTTTTGTATGTTTTCAATATAAGAAATACTTGAATATTTACAATCCATTTATTTAGTGTGATAACTAAATAGTTGAAGCATTTTGCGCAATCAATCAGCAAAAGTTTTGTGATAAAATAAATTTCAATGTTTGCATCGCTAAATTTAAATCCTGCCATCTGCTCAATTTAACCAAATGATGGGTGACAACCTCAAGAGTTGACAGCACTTTTGATGCGCCACATTAGGTTTGGGTAAAACAAAAAGCATGTCAACCAGATTAGATGATGACCAACCGGGGAACGGTTGCGGGACAGGTTTCGGACAAACGGGGAGGGTGCTATCTCCCCAAAATGTATATATATACATTGCGCCCCTAAAGTGTCGCCTCTCTCACAAAAGAGCTCAAAAGTTGTTCAATTTTCTATGGCATACACACGCACACGCACACACACACACACACACACACACTCACACACACACACGCGCGCGCTCATACATAAAGTGAGTTGGGAGTTTGGGTTGACTATAATAAAAACCAATTTAATTGGATCTAAATGCTAAAGTTGACGCCAACGCGTTGCGCATATGAAAAGCAGTCACAACAATTATACCAGACAAAATATCATGGCCTAATAAGGGAGGGGGGTGTGTGTGTGTGTGTGTGTGGGTTGGGGTAGAGGATGCCGTATATGCCGAAGGGTTGCCTGTTTGGCTGGCCATTATGGCCGAAAATCAAATAAAATGCCCATATCTGAGTGCGTATAAAAGCAAATTATTCACACTGATTACATGAAGTTTGCCGCTTGACATAAACTAAGCCACGCTGAAAAATAAACCGATATAATTACGTTGCATTATATGTGGGTGCTGGGCTGCCCCCTGGCCGGAAGAAGTGCGGCGAGTGGAGTGCGGTGTGCGGAGAGTCCTGGGTTTGTTGCAGAGTTGATGGCTGCCATTCCCTCGCTTCCACAGCATATGGCGGCTGTAGCGAACTGGGCAAATGTGCTAGTAAAAACAAATTGAGGATCCAACATAACGCAAAGGCTCAAGATAAAACGAAAATAATCAGCAGGCAGCCAGGCCGAAGGCCTACACCGATTGCTCCACACACAACCCACCAAAATTGTTGTGTCATAAAAATAAAGTGTCTAAGAAACAGTGAAAAAGCCTTGGGGGAAGAGACAGGCACAGAGACAGAGAGAGAGAGAGACGCAGCTTGCTTTTGGGGCAGCCCGCAGGAGGGCAAAAAGTTTCGAGCAATGACTATGGCAACATCATCGTTGGGCGGGGGGCAAACAAATGTTGATTTAGGATAAGACAGCAAGAGTCGGCAACGAACATGTTTCTTATTCCATATACATCCTTCGATTGCAATTTAAATAAATAACAAGTAGCAATTCCAAAAAATAGCCATGAAATGCACGACTACAAAATACCGTATAAGTTTAAAAGACAAGTTACGGGTCGATAGCTTTCAAAAATAGTGATTAAATAAAAGTGTATCTTGTGCAAATGTGCATTCCAAAAATGTTGCTAACTTTCGCTGTGTTCCAGTCTCTAAGTTCTGAAATTTCCATCTTGAGTGTACAAAGTTATTAGTCTCTAGAGTTTTTACGCTTTCAGCTACAGCACATTGCAACACCTCTTTGCACACACACAGGGTACACACAGGCTGCCCAGAAGTGCCTTTAGTTTGAATGACGGTCGCATAATTGAAATCACAGGGGCGCAC
This sequence comes from Drosophila setosimentum, assembly GCA_035043505.1. NCBI lineage: Eukaryota > Metazoa > Arthropoda > Insecta > Diptera > Drosophilidae > Drosophila > Drosophila setosimentum. The sequence goes on along the minus strand of JAWNMY010000003.1, from coordinate 3,036,217 downwards.
ACACGCAACACATACAGAGTTGCCAAAGCAACGCATTAGGGTTGCCATTGTCATTTGCATATATATACACAATGGTCGCAGCAGTAGCAGCAGTCGCAGCAGTTCTAGATTTGTGTGTGTGTCTGTGTGTGTGTGTGTGTGTTTGTCCCGTATGAATTATTTATGCTCATTTAATTCGATAGTCGTGTGCCATTCTCCCGCTGGTCACATAATAAAACGTAGAACACCTTCCAACTGCTCGTCATCGGAGTGCTTCCTTCATGCCATGATTTAATCATAAACGTAAAATAGTTTTGTCATGTTTTATGTCAACTCCCTCCTGTCTGTTAACCCAACTATTCAAATTGTTCTGTTATGTGGCTTTTTAATGTGTTTCTTGCTTCTTTTTCTGCTTTTCTCTTTTTTTCTTTTTTTTTTTGTTTAGTTCTGTTTCAGTTTTTGATGGCTTTTGGCATTTGGTTTGTTAATGTTATTTGTTGTTTCGTTTTTATAGAATTTTTTTGGTTACGACATCGTGTTATTGTGGCAACCACAATACCCTGTACTCCACTGCGAAGAGTGTATATAGGTTGAATCATTTGGAGCTAATGCCATGAATAATAAAATTATAAATTTTCAAGCTAAGCTGTATGAAAATCTAAGTCTTACTCAGAGGGTATCTCACAGTCTATCAATTGTCTAGTCTGTTGCTTACATTTTTCTGCTAGTTTTGGTTATTGTTATTGTCATGCATTCATAAATAAATAATGACAGACATTACAATGCAGCTTTTTTTCGTTGTTGGTGTGTTGCGGTTTTGTGCTCTTACAAGGCAAAAACGGAGCTGAGCCTGTTTTGTGGTTAATTATAGCACAGTTTTGGGGGTCGTGCATTATCATTTTATTTTATTTTGTTTTTCGTTGTTGGTTTGGTTTGTTTTTTTGTTAACTGAAACAATAATAGCACAAAGTGGCGCATATGTCAGTTGTTATGAGTTTTTTACGAACAGCACGCTTGATTAATTGGGCAGGTAAAGAAAGAGAAGAATTATACAAATTTGATGTAAGCCTAATTAGATGTGATTTACAAAAGTGTAATTACTTTATCTGTAAGGGAGGTGAACAAACGGAATGGAAGGCATATATATTATAAGATTTAATTCTTATTCATAGCCTATCCTTTGTGAACTTCTGACTTCTGAAAGTGCTCAATTATATTATTCCCTACTCCTTTGGCTATTGAAAGAACAGTCGTCAGCCAAAAATAGATTTGATTGCGATTCTATTTTGGACATTTCGAGCTTTTACTTTAGTCGAATTTGCGATACTAATTAGCCAACTGATGGACAGTGACTAAAAGCCCGGAAAAACGAAAATTGTCAATTTACCAGAGACAAAGAGAGAGTGAAAGGGCAAAGGGAGCATTACGTATACGTATTTTAAATGCACGTCCCTATTTGTAGCTTTGTCAAGTGAACCACAAAAATCGAACGTCCTTGGGCCACAAACAAATGCTAAAGACCAACAAAGAAAAGGAAAGAAAATAAGAAGAAGGCATGAACCAGAAGCAACTCATCCGACTAAAAACAATTTACAGTCAAATATAAAGCGGAGCATGGAGGAGCCAGGAAGAAGCAGCCAGCAAGTTGAGCTGAGCTGATTTGAGTTGCCCTCGAGGAAGAAATAAGCAAACACATCGCGTGACAGCACGAAACAAGCCAAAATGCGATGAGCATAAGGATCCCGTCTGCTCCTCCTGGACAGGATAACGGAAACGGAAGCGGCTGCAGCAGCAGCAGCAGCAACGATGGTAGCTAAGTGTAGCAAGCCACAAGAAGCGCAACATGGCTGATAGTGCAACACGGATGCCATAGAAAGTGAGTAAAAAATTAACAAAGCGCCAACCGCGCATAGATAAAATTGCACGTAAAATGACTTGCGGTTGCACACAAGCTCTAAGCTCTAACTCAAACTAACCCCTCTCCATTCCATTCCATCCCCTAACTATATCTACACGTTACACCTTCCCCTAATGCAAATATGCAGCGAGCTGTCAGCTTGCTTAGCCAGCGGCAAATGTAAATACAACACACAAATTTCCTTATATTTCTTTTTATTTCTATTTCTAGTTCTATTTCAATTTTTTTTCTTCTTTTTTTTCTATCTGTTTTTTGTTCGCCTGGTTTGCTGTCTAAAATACTTAACAAAGTTACGTTTTTGCGCTAAAAGTGAGGTTAGTTCTTGTTGGTTTTCCACTGCCACTGGCAGCACTATTTGTGTTGGGGTTAGTTCTGCGGCTGGTTGTTTCTGCTGGTGCTGCTGCTTCTGCTGCTGCTGCTGCTCGTTGGCTGCCACTTAGTGGTATACTGCTTCTGCTGCTTCACCTGCTGTTTACCCACACCCAACTCGCAAATGCAGTACAATTTCCTTCTTCTTCTTCTTGCAGGAGGTCTTTCAAATCGATTGTCTGTATTCCTAACTCCCCTCACTGACGCCCTAACTCCCACAATCCCTGTCCACCCCACCACCCCCATCCCTGCGACCAAGTTGTTCGTGTGCAACTTATGCAAATATTTTGTTTGCATTTTTCACTTGACATTTAACCTGATATCGGTTTTGTTTAGCGTTTGTCATTTTTTTTTTTAATATTTTTTTTTTTTTTTTGCTTATTATCATTGGTTATTGTTATTGTTGGTAGTCATGCTAGAATTTATGACTGTGCGTCAGTGTTGTGGGCGTGGCACTGCTGTTGCCACCAGCACCAGTAGCACCAGTAGCACCAGAGTTTATAATGAATTCTATTGATTGGCTAGCGAAACAGACCCGTTTATAATGCCTGTCACATAAGGTCGAAGGTCGGCGCAGCTGACTTGCTTTGCTTGGCTTTTCAGTTGAGTTCTGCGACGTACGTTTAGCATATTGATTTGTCAAGCTTAGCTCTCTCTTGTCTGTTGTCATGTGAAAACTAATGAGCTCATTCAAGTGGTCTCTCCTTTCAACAATTCTTAGTAACCAGAAAGCAATTTGAACAGGTATTTTATTCAACAAGTTTCAATTCAATTCGCAAATTTTGCATATTAAATCGAAGCCAAGTCTGTGGCAAGAATTTCAGGCATAAGCAATCGAGATGAAAATTCCAAGTAAAACTTGAAAATTAATAATAAAACTCTATGGCTTTATTGGGCTATCCATTAAAATGGAGAGTAACTTTTTTGTTTTTGTAGGAAAAAGAAATCAAATTTCAATTAACATTTAATTAACTCAATTTAAGTTTGACAACTATAATTAGCCAAACAAGTAACTGAAGTGTAAACATTCTTTGTAAACATTCAGCAAACAATTACGTATTAATATTGAAAACTTAAAATAATCACATGTCAACTCTTTTATCCGTTAAATGATTATTTAAATAGCTTTGGGCCTGCTGGGAAGCACTTCAATTCTATATTTAAACATTGAAGTTTCTGCTGATTTGGAAACGCTGAAGTGCAGCTGCTTTAACAATTCGAGTGCCGCCTATAAAGACTCATCAAAGAGTTGGGAACATTGCACTGCAATGCAATTGCAACTAACCAAGCAGAAAAGCACATCAAACCAGACACAAGCACAATCATCACAAACAGCCAGCAATGAGTGGAAAAAAAAACACACACACACACAGGCAGACAAACACACACACACAGACAGACAAACACACACAGAATTGTGTGGCGCCACAGTCTATGGCCACTTTTCAAAGCATCATGTTCATTATACGACCAGTGAGATATGGCCCCCTCTGTGTGTCTCTCTCTCACTCTCTCTCTCTCTCTCTCTCTGTCTTTATATCTGTTTCCAGGCCTAATTTACACGCCCACATAATGTGGCAAACAGATGGCCTGCAACTAGCGACTGTCTGACGCCGGCGTCAAGTTCATTCATTTTGGCATTCATTGATAGCAAACTTTTGCCTTGTCACGACACAGGTCTGCTTGTGTGGTTGCCTTGCCACGCCACTGCACGCCAGACGTTGCCGCCACATTGGGGGAGGGGAGGGGCATGCAAATTCAAAATGCAGTGCAAACAACAGGAAGAACAACAACAACAAACCGACAAGTAGATAAATGCAAGGCACATTGCCACACACAAAGGCCAAAAGTTGGTCCAGCCAACAGCAGCAACAACAGCAGCAACAACACCAGCAACAACAGCAGCAACAACAACAACAACAACAACAAAATATGACAGTGGACAATTTGGTTGCTGCTGACTGAGTTATTGTGGCTCCAGCCACCCAGAAATAGCTATTGCTCTTGCAGTTGCAGTTGCAGTGTCGTTGACACTTGCAACGTTGCTGTCACAGCAAATTAGAGACACACACACACACACACACAGAGAGCAAGATATGGAGAGAAAGAAAGATAGAGAGAGAGAGAGAAAGAGAGAGGGTGGGGTGGAGGCGAGATTGTTCAGCTGGCAGATTTTCTGCAGTTTGTCGGCTTTTTGAAGTTGCGCCTGTTGTCTGTTGCGGATCCAACTCTGCTGCTTTGTGGCAAATTGCACGACAACATTGCCGCCTCGCTGTCTGGCAGCAGCTTCAACAACAACAACAACAACAAACAACAAACTCGAAGCGCGCCGCGCAACGTTTAATTTCATTTTTATTCAAAGTGAAATATAAAAATTAAAAATGGCATTTAACGCGCAACTTTGTCGCCTGTCATAAAACGCGACATGTGCCATGACGTGTGCGGGGGAAGGGAGAGGTGTGGTACTGCTGCTGCTGCTGGTGCTGCTAAGAGATGCCAGGTGGTGCAGCTTTCATTTGATGTGGCCAAGTCGGTGGTGGGCGGGTTGGTCTGGGCGTTACTCTGTTGCTGTTGCTGGCTTCTGCTTTTGCTGACTCGAGCATCATTAATGCTTGATGCAGCTTGTTGTTGTTGTTATTTGTGGCAGCTTTGTCGCTGGCAATTACGAGCTTGCTGTCAAATGACATAAGCGAGTCGACTAGGCATTAAGTATACGTCACGTAATACGACGATGGTTTAAAGCCTTTGGCTAAGCAACAAATATCAAGTATACGACACATGGCATGTGTGTCTGCTGACAGCTGGCTTAAAGATACAATAGTACAATAATCAATGCAAGCTCAGACAAATAATGCACAAGCGTCTTGTGCGATGAAATATGGCTTGTAGTCAGCATTACTTTTGAGTAAAAAACGACGCTTAAGAAAAAACTAGGCAGATGTATGTGAGCTAAAAGTTTGCAATATATCAATATTTATAAAAACAATATATAAATTTATATATATATATATATATTTTAATAAATGTTTGTTTGGCAGCAATATCTCATTCAGATATTACGTATACGGCAACGAGCATGGCAAAGGCCATAAAAATACCTGGGCTTATTTTCGATTAAGTGCTATACGAGGCATATTTCATAAATATTTTAACAACAAATATATCACAATAAAAAATAATAAATTAATTGGACAGGCAAATAATATCCATAATAAATAAATGGCAGAAAAATTAAAATTAAAGGCATTTATACCTTAAATAGTTGAAAATAAATGCCGACAGCCTTCTCAATTTGTATTATGCATACGCCAAGGATATGCAGAATATGTTGTTGGAATTTAGTGTTGTCACCTGCAACATATATAAATACACACACACACACACACATAGATAGAACAACCAAGTGTCAAAGCTTAGTTGCTGCTAAGCAAATTAAAAGTGTTCATAAAATGTCTAAGGCAATTGATAAAGTTGCAAACCAATTTGTGTTTTTACACACACAAAAATTAAAACAAATAAAGCTGAAGTTTTTCTATATATATGAATATAAATTTGCAAACTCTCTCTCCACATATACATATATATATATAAATATATATATATATGGACAATAAAAAGCACGTGTGAGTGTGTCTGTGTGTTTTGCGTGTGGGTGGTTCTGTGTGTGTGTGTGTGTGTAAAGAGTGTAGTTTATGGACAAATGCAAATGTTGTATGGATAGATATGTATATGTATGTATGTATATATATATATATATATATATATATATTTAGAGTATATATACATAGATATGTTTGTTTGTATGTCGGGTGCATTGGGTAGACTTATAGACTAATAAGAAATAGTAGTAAAAAATGTGAACGCACTTGGTTGAATCTCACCTGTGCTCAGGGTATAATCCCAGCTGGTATCTGACTCATTCTTATAAACATTCAACTTCTCCGGCTAGAAAGAGTCATAAGATTTATATATATATATATATACATATATTTAATAATTAGTTATAGTTAAGATTTGAAGCATAATTACCTTGGCAAAATCAATTTTGAGAGTGCAGCAGCCGGCATAGATGTCGGCTCCATTGAGATTCTCGCGTGCACGTGTTGCCGAATCGAGATTATCAAATTCGACCATGGCCTGTACGCCATTCTTTTTGAAGATGACAATGCGGAGCACTTGGCCATGTGGATTGCAAATTTTATGCAAGACATCCTGCAAAAACAAAACAAACAAAAATACAGATGAAAAAAACCATAAATTTGAAGCACGAGTTAACATCAAATTGAATCGACTGCAACAACCAAAATGAAATCAAATTACGAACACCTCCCAACTGTCATATGCAGGAGCCGAAGCCGACCAGCAGCCACAGCAGCCGCAACCAAACCATGCAGCAAACTCGACCACAAAAAAAAAAACCCGTTTTTACCCAAACCCAAACGAAATCCCGCATTGTCCTGACTAATTAATATGCAAGCAATGCACAATTTTGTACCAACACACACCTACTCAACTCACACTACAAAAAATGGCACTGAATGAGAAATTACATGCACACATCAAGATACACACATCAGAGACACATGACACACACACACACACACACACACACATACAGAGACACACATATAGCCAAACAGACTATTTAAGCATGACCAATTTCCAGTGTGGTTTTTGTACCCTTTGCAAAAGAGTCATTAAACTTGAGCAAAACATATGTGTTTGATGTACTTGTTCGAAAACATAATGCCATATATATATATATATATATATTTGTAGCAAATGTACTTCAACATTTTATTTAAAAAAAACAAACAATAAACATTAAATTTCAATTGGTAAAGTTGCGCTTCCGTTTCCGGTTCAACATCCTGATTCACCAACTGAACGAACACATACATACATTAAAGATAAAGAAAATTTATAACTTTGCATTAATTACAGCATAAAATATTTTATTAATGCACAAATTACAATTTTTAGCACATCTGTGGATGGGCAGAGAATTTGGAGCGTATTTAATCTTCGTCTGTTGGTAGTTAACTGCTTTTTGGCTGCTTTATTGTGGTGCTCATAATTGGAATTTTTCGTTTGGTTGGCTTACAGTTTTCCGGGTGTATTTTTTGGGCAACTACCATCCCTGTCCTCCGATCCACCACAATCACCGCGAATGCGCTTGCTGAAAAATTGTTGGCATTTCACTGACAGTTGGCGCAGCAAGCAAAACTCATTAGCATAATTTAATAAGCAGTTATTGTCTAGGGCCAAGTGCAAGAATTTCAGACAAGAGCCCAAAGAACATTTTCCAATTAACATTTATAAATTTTCGAAAATTACGTTAATGAGTTTTTCAGAAGCCGCGAGCAACGTGTCTTAAGTCTCTTAACAATGAAAAACCTACAAAATACATAAATCTATCTATATATACATATATTGAGAGACAGAGACAGAGAGCGTCAGAGAGAGCGAGAGAGAGAGAGAGATAGAGAGAGAGAGAGAGAGAGAGAGAGAGAGAGAGAGAGAGAGAGAGAGAGTGAGACATTGGAGAGTCTGTAAATTTGTGGCAAATTGTAATGAGTTTGAGTTGCTCTTGGCATTAAAATTTATGGTAAATTTTATACAACGAAATTTTCCGACTTCGTCTCATTTCACTGCCCTTCTATTTATTTATATTTTGTATTAGAAAGTAGGGGGAGGATTTAGGCCTGTAATGGGTTAAATGTTCAATTTGTACAAGTTTGCTTCAAGGGGTGCTTCGAGTGGATGTTGGGTGGCTTTGGTGGCCCGCGTCGCCCATTGTCTTTGGCCAAAGTTGAGGCACGTAAATCTTGTTGAGAGCTAAGACTAAAATATATTATTTTGTTATTCATGAAATTCATCGATAAGTCGTCGGCAACAAATTTTGCACTCTTGTTCAAAATCTTTGCACAGATTTTCCAATAGGCAGGCGGCCTGTGTTGGAGGCGGTAATTGACAGCTGCCGAAGAATGGTTGGGCGTCAGCATGGGGGCAGCTTGATTAAGTGGCTTATAAAGGCACTGAAGCCCAGAGAAATTTGTTCTTGTTGTTTTTTTTTTTTTTGTTTTTTTTTTGTGAGCTTAGCACAAAGTGAAGATTAAAAGCAGCCTTGAAAGCGGACGAAGGAAGGGGGTTGGGTGGGAAAGAGGGGCAGAATGGCAGAGGTTTGTGTGTGTGTGTGTGTTTTCAATTTGGTGCTCAACAAATTTGTTGAAATGTATTTATATTTAAATTGGGTTGTCTAAAACAGAATTGAAGAGACTCAGGCAAAGTACATAAATATTAATATATATATATTATACCAGATATAATCCTCATTATGCAAAATGCTATATATCTAACCAGCAAGTATATAAATATTAAATACAGACTCCTTTTCTCCATTATTTGAACTACATAATGGAGTCGTGCATTAAATTAAAAGCAATTGTGGAATCTCAAGTCTTTAAATTAAATCCCATCTCACTTCCGGTTTCCATTGTCGATTTTTAATTATAACGGTTTCTCTAAAACCAAAATGCGAAATTGCTTTAACAGACTGATATTTGGCACGCCTCCTTTGAAGCTTAACAGGCATTGCTTATTCCATTCTCAGCTATAACTACTAATCTACAACTTCAAAAAACACAGGGCACAAGCAGTTTGCAGACACTTTACATAAATGTATCAGTTGTTGAAGTACTCTCCCTTCCAGACACATACACACATACACACATACACACAGATACACGGATATATGCATAGCTACGCGTTATAATCACCGAGTCACTTTGCAGTTGCCTTGTCGACGACGACTCAACACTAGAGTTGAGTGTTTTTTGGTATGGCAACTGAAGCTGGCTTATGTGTTAATTAGCGTGGCTTCAACACAGCTGTGGTAGGTAAAGTGAAGTACTTCAGGGTCCTGCTTAATCCTCTCCAATTACTAGCTAACATTTCTGGGGAAACTGCTGAAAATGCTCTCCGATTTACAAAAACTGACGTTGCCTGCTTCCAATCAAGAGTTTCCACATCCTTGGGGCCAATCCATTTTCAGGCCAGTCGCAAAAGGACACTCTCTTCCTATCTCTCTCTTTCTCGTACACTCTATGTCTCTCACACCAAGAGGGAAGGACGATTCGCATTCATTTGGACAACGGCACGCGCCACATTCATTTATTCATTCATTCATTCATTCACTCATTCATTCGTTCATTCACTCAATGTGCTTCTCTCATTAACAAGAATCATTTATTTCTATCTTTTCAGTTTTGCACTTTTCTCCGTTGTCGTTGCCCAATGATTGCGACATTTACAATAATTGCCGACATTTTGAGCCCCACTCGGGGACCAGGTCTAGACTGGCAGAGTCACCCCACCCCGCATTCACGTAAATTGTAATAAATGCAGAAGATAGTGAAAACTTGCCACTAGTCAACGCAAATTGCAAGCTTGAAGTCTTGCAACTTGGCCATGTTTGCCAAGAAGTGAGATGCATAACTATAAAGCGTACTGTGCACAAAAACTAATTAGAAAAGTTCTCTGGTATAAGAGCGAGAATGCGAAAGAGATAGAGTTAAGGGGAGAAAGTGTGTGAGAGAGAGAAAGAGAGAGAGAGAGAGAGAGTGGATTTGGAAGAGGAAAGAGCAAATTTGTTTTTCTTGCAACGAAAATGCTGTGGACATCGCCAGCTGTCAAGTGTTTTAGCTGTGTGTGTTTTTGTGTGCGGCATCATTATTATTAATTAAGTAATATAACGCATACACTTTTATATGCTCACTGAATGAGTGTGTGTGTGCCAGTGTGTGTGTGTGTGGGTAAATTAAAATGTGGCTTATAAAACCACTGAAAAGCTGACACAAACGTAGGGCACCAATGTGGACATTTGACTTTCAAATAACTTAACTGGTAAAATTTTAAATTTGAATAGAATATTCTTCCAACAGGAAACATTATATATTTATGGCAGCGATATTATATAGTTGTTCGATGTTGATAAGAATCAAAAATGATTTTAAGATACGAATTCATCTGTCAACCGATTGTGTCTATGACACCTATATGATATACAGAATAAACGAAACGAAAGAAACTAAGCGCTTTAGCTTCGACCAAGTTATGAAAGACATTGATAGATATTAAGGAAACCCTCAAAGATCTGTAAATGCAACAAATTATAACCGGAAATCGAAAGATAAAAAAAGCTCATCGAGAAGAAAGAGGAAATGATATTTTTGAGAAATCATTTCAATGATGAATGTGTGCGGGTCTTAAATCAATCTTGCATATTTGCAACGTTTGCTTATTTATTTCAAACTCTCGTCGGTGGCTGGCCATAAATTCAGCGCAATTTCAAAATATAAATTCATGGAAAAAGGCTAAGAATAAAGGCAAATGAAAAGTATTTTTTCATAAAATGCACTCAATTTACTGTTGTTGCAAAAAATAGTTTTGTTGGGGTCCGAAAACTTAAGTGACCCAATGTCAGGCTGCAGGCAGCGCAGCGTTTTCCAAAAGAAGATGAAAAGTTGCTGTTAAAAATTAATAAACAGAAAACAAGAATGGCAAAAGAAATAAAAAGAACAAAATATAAGCGAAGAGAAACGTGTCAAAATTAAAATGAAAATATTAATAACACAAAATGCGCGAGCATGAGATATATAGATATAGATATGGATAGATAGGGGATGATAGGGGCGCGGGATGAGGCATGAGTCATGAGGGATGAGCGACGAGGGGTGCTGGTCAGTGGCAAACACGAAACAGTTATTTCAAAATAAGTGCTGCGGACACGTTCGTACGTACAATTTTATGAGGCACCATAACTGAGCATGCCCAGCCAGTTGCAATAGCCGCAAGGATATGGCATCCCTCCATCTCCCTCTCCCCCTACCCCTACCCCAACCCAAACACCTCCCAGCACCCCTCGGACAGTAGTGCAAAGCAAAAAAAAAAACGAAAAATATACAAAAAAAAAATAAATTAATATTTTATCTAGCACACAGATTCCCGGGCATGCAATGCCACGCCCCTTACCAGCTCTGGCCAGCCCACATGCATTTTGTTTGGCCATTTTATGGCCATCATCAAAAGCGCATTAAAATTTTAGTAAGGCAGCTTCAGGCGCTCATCCCACCCCAATCAGCACCGCCCCCCACCCACCCTGGGGTTTTATGCTGACCAGGCGTGCTAAATATTAAATCAACCACAACAACAACAACAACAACAACAACTACCAAGAAGAGCAGAAGGACAAAAGAGAGATTGGGGCAGTTGGACGGTGGAGTTGACGGCAATGCAGCCAGCTCGTGCAAACAATATAAGCGGCTTTTCCAGGTTCGTCAAAGAGTCTCGTACTACCTGCCCCTGCCACAAACGCCACCGCGTTCCATTATATGCTTCTGATAAAAACGAAAGCACATTAAATATTAATAATATTGTGTGTGCTTAGTTCTAATATCAACATTTTAGTGGTCAGTGGGCGACTCTACCGTTATTTGATTATCACTTACCAAACCACGGCGCGCAAATGTCATAAAAAATTGCGATTTATGTCATATTTAAGGCAACCAGCGGCAAGCATATCCTCAACATACCCAACACAACTAGGCCAACAAAAGGTTTCCTGCACATGGCGCAGCTTAGAACTGAGCTGGTTGTAAAAATATTGCTTTCTGAAGAGGAGGAGGAGAGAAATGAATCTCCAGAATTGAGATTTAATTTAGTTTAGAAGTTGATATTTTAATATGTATTAAAAGTTTGAAGAATTTCAATATGATTTTTCGAGCTGGAATTTCGAACCAGAAACGCATAAGAAAGTTATATTATTAAAAAGACCTGATTTTTGAAAATCATTTGAATTTTGACAGCGAAAATATTTAACGTAATTTATGCATAACTTAAGAAACTTAATTATTTCGGTGAATATTGCAACAGGACGAGCGAATTTAAGTCATCTATCTGTGAGATGATTTACATGGTTTAAAGAGCTGACATTTGTAAAGTGAAAGTGAGTTGTTTAGCCCGTTTAGTTCAGTCGATAGATGGAATTGATGCTGTCCCAGCGTTCAATGTTCAATGTGTCGTAACGATTTTGCCATGGGAGTGACTCGAATGCAATACAAACACGAACTTCGCCTTCAGAAACTTGCTATACCAGTTAGCCCGGCTGTCAAGTGCTTGGCTAACGACGACTAACGGCACATGCAAGCAGCCAGAAAAAGGCAGGCAAACTGCGAATAAAAAAAAAATAAAAAAAAGAAGACAAATTCACAAGAAGAAGGCAATGGCCCAAACCGTAGTAGACGCAGTAAGTCAGCTTTTGGCTGACGGCTCTTTGAGGAGAGGCGACCTTTCTGACAAATGCTGCTGCTGCTTTTGATTCTGCTTTTGTGGCTGCATTCAGTCGAAAAGTGTTGCAAATTACTCGTAACCGGTTTTTGGTCAAAAAGAAGAAAAAGGGCTTTGAACGTACGAATTTCTGCGGTTTTGCCCAGCAGAAATGGGTCAATAAGAAATTCAAATGCAGAGAAAAGAAAATAAATTGAAGTGGCCGCCTCAGCTTCCCTTTAGCCTTTTTCATTTTTTTTCTTTTCTGTTTTTTTTTTTTTTTGGTGGTTGCGCGAATTTCAACAGTTCATTGACTCCAGAAACAAAAAACACCAAAAAAAAAAATAAGGTAAAGTTTGGTCAACATTTAATCGAAATTAGGGAGAAACAAAATGACAGAGAGAGGACGAAAACGTGAGAGGGAGATAGAAAGAGTGAAAGAGCTGCAAACGTGTTTCACGCAATGCAGCTGGCCAAGAAAAATGACATTAAGTATCAAGGCTGAAAAGCGTTTTGGACCCCGTTGACAACGCCAAGCAACAGCTCCTCTTCGCCTGGGGCAAAGAGGCAAATGGCAAATGGCAAATGGCAAATGGCAAATGCTAAATGTATACAGTCAAGATTTAAATGAGTATGCAAAATCATTTGCCTTGCCACTCAGTTTAACTGCAGCTTAGCTAGAAAGATAAACTAGACCAAGATTTCAACTTGACAATTTGCATAAGGAACTCTTCTTTGCACAAGAAGAGATTTGAGTTGAACAAAAAAAAATACAAATTGATGGCAAATTTAATTAACTTGTAGAGCTATAGGAGTTCTATGTTTACCTAGAAAACCTTACAATAATAATTACACTAAGCATTCATGAAGGTATTTTCTGAATAATGTTAATAATTACTAATTACACAAGAAGTTTACAATTGTTCAAAACAAACATAAACATAATTATATCTTGAACTTATTTCAGAAATATTTTAATCAATTCTTAAACTGCAAAATTAAGAAGGAACTTATCAAACACCAAAACTTTAAGTCGAGTGCAAATAATATGTATATTTAATTGCTATTCTGGGTCCGGTTAGACACCCAGTGGAAAATACAATCAAAGAGAATCCAAAGCAGCTTTAAACCCATCGAAAAGTCGACACGAATAAATTTTTGTAGCTATACATTATCATCTATAAATGGCATAAAAGTATATTTATTGCAAACATTTGCCTAAGAGCAGCTTTCACTTCAATTTTGATGACAAGCACTCGCTGCTCCACTTTTGTACACACAATTTGTAAGCAGAGATCGCCGCAGATATGCGATACATCAATCTTAAGAAGCTGATAGCTACTATTTGAGTATCTATTAGCATTTAATTGAGCTATCTATGACTCGCAGATACACGACAACAACAACAACAACAAAAAGAACAACAACAGCCAACTAGAGCCCAACTTCCCCTCGAGCGTTGCGATGTCAATTAAGTGTTAATGTTGATATTTTATTGCTGTCGGCAAAAGTCTTTGCAATTGCGACTCATTTACATTTTGGCAACATTTCTCAATCGAGGAAGAGTGCCGGAAATGTCTCAGTTTCCCAGTCTCGCTCTCAACATTTTCAACATTCGACTTTCCCGACGACCAATAGCCATGGGACACAGACACAGGGGCGTGTTGTTGTTGCCACAGCAACACTGTTGCCCGAGTCGCGTCCGGTCACTTTCTCGTACAAGTGATATTTCTTCTGCTTCTGTTTTTATTTTTCTATTACATTTTTTCCTCTTCATTTTCTTGCAACTCTATTTATGCACATTTCCCATTTGTCCATTTCTCCATTTTTTTTTCTTTTTCGATTTTCATAATTTGCATTATGCTAATGTATAGTTGGTTGCAAGCTGAATACGGGGCGTGTCTGCACAAGCGAAATGATAGCAAAATACAAATATTTGTTCGCATTATGATTTGTTTGTCCCAATCGTGATTCGTCGGCCGCGTTGCCCAAATATTCAATTTCAGTTTATGTAAATTTGTCAATTTACTGAAAAACGCGCGCGCATAGGAAATGAAAATGAAAATGACAGCAATGCTTTTCACATTTTAATGGAGCGATTTTAATAAACTGATTTACATATTTTAAATAGCGCTTTTTGATTATATAGTTTGCAGTTTATGCTTTGTCCTGGCAAGTATCGAATATAAATATATTTCACGTGCTGATTGAGTAAACATTTTGAGGGTTTTTATATTGCTCTTTAAATGCTTTTTTATCTAAATATTTTTTGACAGTTTTTTATTTTTCTCATTATAATCAACAGACCCAGAGGCATTTATCTTTTGTCGCAAACAGATTTTTTTTACTGACTCATTTTATGAAGTATTTTATTGCGAGCTCATTATATTTTAGAGGTTTCCGCCTCCGGAATTATATATATAAATTATATATATATATATAAATTTTCATTTCTTTGCTGTTCGTTTAATGATTTCCTGCATTTATAGCGTGCTTCATTGAATTTCGGTTATCGTCTCAGTTTTCCTTGATTTCATTTTATTTTATTCTTTTTTTCAATTTGTATTTTAATTAAATTTGAAATGCAAATGACTTTCATGTTGCGACACCCTCAAAAAAAAAATAAAATAAATAAAACAACAAAAAATCGGAGTATATAAGCCCATAAATATGTGGAGCATAAAGCCCAATGACCCGACGGACATAAAAAAGAAAACAAACACAGACACACACACACACACACACAGACAAAACGAAAGCCAACTCGTTTAATTTGGCAAATACATTGGCATCCTTATCGCACCTTAACGCAGCTCTTAAGTAGCCAGGCAAAGAGACTGCTAATTTTTTGTTAGTAGCATCCCCGTTACCTTCCACTTTGCGCGAGGTTTTACAACCAATAAAAAGAATTTTATGACCACAACATTAAAATGTTCAAATTGAAAATGAGCACAAAACAAAGCAAGCGACATGAAAATGAAAGAAAGCAACTACACAGGACGCAGGACGCAGGCCAGGCCAGGACGGCAGGACAAGACACGAACTGGAAGAACGGCCCAATTAGAGGGGACTCAGCCGCAGGGGCAGCTCGTTGAGTTCCAGAGAGAGAGAGAGAGAGAGAGAGAGACGGAGAGTGCGAGGGAGAGAGAGGGGCATAAGATACATTTTAAAGCAAATTTATGTGGCACAAAGGCGCAACGTTGAAAGCATAGGAAACGGAAGTCAGGCTACGAAAAGGGGAAGTGAACACACAAGTAGAGCAGGGCTAGGAGCAGGAGCAGTAGCAGGCTGTTGTATCAGTGGCACACACACACACATACATACGGAAATACCCAAAGTCGGTGAAGAGATGGGCCCGCTTAATGTGTGTGTTTGAAGTTGGCTTAAGCCTGCTTGGCAAAATTGCAGCACAAGGGGCGAATTCGAGCGTGAAAATGTAAACATGCCGATGGCAAAAAGAAACCTGTAAATGTGTGTCGCAATCGAATCGACAGAGCATAAAACAGACCAAACAGAATGCCAGAGAGACGGTGAGAATAAAAGAGAGAGAGAGCGAGAGAGAGAGAGAGAGCGAGAGAGAGAGAGAGCGAGCTGGGAAGACGGCAAAATCAACAGTTAGCCAATGAGCCTGAAAGTGGCCAAGTTGAAAGCAGAAGGGCCAAAAACAACACAAGTTACAGTCGCTGCTGCTGTTGCCACACTGCCTGCCACTGCCTTAACTCGCAAGCAAAAGGTAAGTGTGGCAGTGAGGGAAACTGAGAAAAGGAGACAGCGTGTAAGAAATACATAAAGAGCAACAGCTCAACCAAAATACACCAACAAAAACAAAAAAAATACAAAACTAAAGAGTAGAAACCACTCGAAAAATTTATTTTTATTACAAGGAACAAATGCTCTTTTTAAAAATACATAAAAAAAAAACCAAAATATCTTGCACCTTGAAAAATTTAACTACCAATTTTTAATATTTTAGAAATGAAAGGCAAGCTGTGTTATAAATATATATTTTTATTAAATTCACAGACACATTTTTGTAAGTGTAGCGATAGAGAGATAGAGAGAGACAGAGAGAGAGAGAGAGAGAGCGAGAGAATGCGTAGGTTTTGTATAACGACTTCTTGAGGGCGTCATACTTTGGGTGGTTGGTTGGCGCACATGGTGCACAGGTGCTGGCACCACACAAATAGCACCACTGGGCTGTGAATAACAGCAGGACACGTTGGCGTTGCCACAACTTGCACAAGACAATTATAACCGTAATGGCAGACCAAGCAGAAGCAGAAGCTGTAGAAGAAACACCAACCAAAGATGTAGAAGTAAAACTTCAATAAGAACAGGAGCAAGAGGCATATGAAGAAGAAGAAGAAGAAGACGAAGAGCAATAAGTAGAAAGTATCGTTAGATGGCAAGAACGCAGCTGCTGGGCGCATAAATTCAGACGAACAATGCGAATGCGATGGACACGAGGCTCACTCCCTCCTCCCCCCTTCTACGGGGGATGGGAGTCGGTTAGGGTGGGTGGGAGATTAAAGGTGTTGCGTCGGTCGTTAGGCTAAGAAGCTAACGTAAATAATGTTAAAGTGAGGGTTGCTGGGCATGGGGTGGTGGCAGAACATTCAGTGTGTACACAGCACAATCTACTACATGGCATTAGTAGCAAATGCAAACTAAATGAAAATCGTAGGCAGCAAGATAAAGAAAGACACACAGAGAGAGAGAGAGAGAGAGAGAGAGAGAGATGTAGTTAGAGAAGGAGAGATATAAACCAGAGTTGCAAATGATTGCAAAAAGATTTGAAATGATTGCAAAACGAGCACAATTATCTTTGGTATGCATGCAATTTTCCTTAGATTGTTTTTATGGCGATTTGGTGAACGAAAAAGAATTGAGTGAGAATAAAAATCACACATTTTACAAAATAAAATATAGAACAAAAACCAAAGTCATTTTTAATTTAGATAATATTGAAAATCTAACTGATTTCTGATTGCAACGTTAGCTGGTCTGTGGCAGTATTTTTTTCAATTTTTAAAATACTTCACTTAAATGAAATTTGATTGATTTTTTAGATTGAAACTATTGGCAATCTTTGCCTCAAATCAAAGCAATAAAACAGAAAAAAAGGATTTGCAAGTCTGAAATTGATATGTATATCAAACACTTCTGGAACAAATTGAACGCTTACTTAGAACATGACAACCCTGTGACAACTCATTCAGCTAACTACTGATGCGTGTGTGTGTGTGTGTGTGCGTTTGCACATTATGCAATTGAGTGTGCGTGTGTGTGTGTGTTATTTGCAGCTTTCAAGTTAAAAGTAACCCCGTTGACTCGTCGAGCGTATCTTTGTTGCGTGGGTGAAATTAGCAGGCAAACACGAGCCAAAGAAATAAATAAAACGAACGACAGGCAGGCAGGAAGAGCAAGAATAAGGATAAGCAGCAGCAGCAGTAGTAGCAGCAGCAGCAGCAACAACAGCAACAAAAATCGGGCATCCTGGCATATCCTGGCACCAACTGTGCTGGCGACGACGTGCGCCGAACACTTCTTCTTGAGTAATTCATAGCAAAGGTCGTAAAAGTCGAGTCAAAGTAATTATGCGAGAGGCAACTGCCAAAAGCGAGAGGCAAAAAAAAAAAAAAAATGAAGAAGGAAAATACAGAAAAACAGAGCAAGGAGTAATAACAAAAAGAAGTAGATGCATAAGAAGAAGATAAAGCAGCAACAGCAACAGCAGCAGCAGCACTTGCCATTCGAGGCCGAGTTCCGCACCCGGAGAGAGACCCATTAAGATTGTATGCAAGAGTTGTTAAACCAAATACAAGCGTCAGCAAACATAAGCCCCAACTCAACCCAATCCAACCCAACCCAACCCTGCCTGCCTTCCACACACAGCTGTGTTAATTAAGTGGGCGAGCACACGTGCGTGTGCGTGTGTGTGTGTGTGTGTGTGTGAAAAGGCGTGGCTAGTGCGCGTTAAAGTGGCAGCGGCATTCAGTTAAACGTCAAGTGGCAAACGCCGAGCAGTATGCAACAATTTGATGCAGACACAGCAATGAGTGTGGGGGGGCGATCATAAATGAAGCTCAGTAATTACAATTCGCTTTTAATTCACTATAACTGTAGCCCCCAAATGAGCCAAGTAATCAGCCAGCGATTGATATGAGCTGCCCCAAAGGATAGCAGGTTGTTTAAGGTTGGCATTTGCTGCTGAAGCCAGCAAATTAACTTTATTTTTTTTAGCAGATTAAGAAATTCTTTGTGTTTCGAAGAATTGAATTGAAAAACAGGTGGGAAAATACTTTTGAGAAATACATTTTGCTTTTGAAACTCAATTAACTTAATGAAAGCCAAAAGTTGCATAATTAAATATATATATATTTTATTTTAGAACTCGAGACTAAACTGAAGTTGCTCAAAGGCAAATTCTCCTTTTGCATAATTTCAACAATAAGACACAATAATACATAAAATAACTGTTAAATGCTGCTGCAAAATTTGCATTTCAATTATGGTTTCTTTTGATGAGGAACGCACTCTGCAGCCTAATAAGCATTAAGGCCACAAATGCAAAAGCCCACTTCAACTGAAATCAAATTAGTGGCAAAGTCCTGCGTTGATCAACTCTAAACTTGATTAAATAACGGTATTTGAGGCAAAATCAAATTACAACATCGATAAATAGCAGCAAAATTTAATTGCAACTGTGGCTTCATTAGGCATTGAGAGTATATTTGTTGCACAGTCGATGCAATTAGGCCAACAAAGGACATGCCAACTGAGTCAAGCATCGACACACACATATATATATATATATAAATATATCTATATATATATATGTATGTGTGTATATATGCCACAAGCAATATCAACGAATATTGACATTAATTGAATGAACCAATATGGACACCAAGTTGTTGAAGCAGTCACTACGATCGATGGTGTGGCAAGGGCGGCGCTAGCAGGATGGGGATCGGGTTGATGCTATCACATTTACTTCAGCATCAGGGGGAAAGTGGGGGGGGGGATTGTGCTGCCAACTTGTGTATGCATTGATTTGCCTTGACACTTGACATTCGAGTGTAGACAAGAGCGACAGAAAAATCCAAAAAAAAAAAAATTATATAAAAAAAATCAAACTGAAAAATCACGAGACGTGCTTCAAATTTGACATATTGGATTGCTGATGAAAATTCTCGGAAAAGAAAAGGAAAGAAAAAAAGAATGCGGCAACCACACATACCACCTACAACAACCTACAGCAAGCCCCCCTTTCCCATTTATAATCATCGAAGCGTTGCGTTGTGTGTGCTTATGCTAATGTGCGTAAAAAGCATGCAAATTTTTTAACGGCATACAAAATTTTTGTAAAAAAAAAAAATGAAAGAAAATAATAAAAGTAAAATTAAAGCGCAGCTATTGAATGTCCTTCGGTTTTTGTGTGTGCTTGCTGGGCTGGCAGGGCTGGTCCTGCGGTGCGTTAGCCACATCCTGGCCACGATTCATTTCCACGCCGCATACATGAATATAAATGTGGCAGCAATGTGGGGCAGGCACAGTCCACCGACTAGTTGCGGCGTGAATCAAAAAGCCGCCTCACGCAGATATTGAGTTATAATATCAGAGAAAACATGCTGAGTGGTTCTATGGGAGACGAAAGACAGAGCCAGGTTTCTGTTACCACCTCTGGCAATTTAAAACCTTGTTTGCCTCGTGGGCGGGCAAATGGACAGTGAGCAGCAGCAGCAGCATCAGCAGCAGCAGCAGTAACTACAACAATACCAATAACAATAACAATAACAACAATAGCAACAGCAACAGCAACAGCAACAGGAGCAACAATGGCGCTAAATAAACTATGCAAGAAATCTATGCAAATTTTATGCAATGCTGAAGCATTTAAAAATGACTACCTTACTGCTGTTGTTGTTGATATTGTTGTTGCTGTTGATGTGTGTGTTTTATGGGCGTGTCTGTGCAGTCAGCGGGTGGGTGGGCGATTTGTGGGTTGTGCTATAATAGTTAAGGCAAAAGCTCTGATTGCTCAGGATATGCTTGGGCAGAAACTGATGATGGGTAAAGGCTAAAAACAAAATAAGAAAAAAGTTGAACAAAGTTCTAAAAAAAAAAAATAAAATAAAAGAACATAATGGAAACTTAAAGAGCGCAGAAAAGGTTGAAATGAGAAAAGAATGAAGATTAGAAAGTAACTAGAGATTTCAATAAAAAAAACTTGCAAAATAAAAGAAGATCTAAAGAAAATAAAGTATAAATTGCAAAGCCATTAAGGAATTTTATCTCGCAAAATAAAACCTTGTATTGTTCTCGATTAAAGGAAGGCGAACAAGCACAAAGATTAAGCGATAAAAAATGATGCAAATGAGACAAGGGAGTTGTTTAACCGAATAACATTTCGTTTCCGCTTCCGGTAGAGGAATTACAACATTTGTTTTTTACATTTTTTTCGGTATGTGCTTTTGTGTTGGAAATAAAATATTAAATTGCGGCTCCGGTTCTAAATATCAATCGGTATTCAAGATGCTTTGCATATTAGCTACGTCATTCTTGAAATTCGCATATTATATTTAAAGCAATCAGCTCGTAAATTTTCTGAATTTAATTACTATGCTTGCCATTTCCCCACCCTTTCTGTAGATTTCTCTGCTCCATTGTCATTTGTCAATTATATAACAAAGACCACATAATTAACAAAATGGAAATGCAGCAACCACAAGAATACGTTGCAACTATCCTCCCACAACACCAAATGCCAATTAAGTTGACCATAACAAATGACTTGAAACCCCTGCAACTATTTATACCCTGAACCCATTAAAAATGGGTAAAAAGGGTATAATGATTTTGTGCAAATGTATGTAACAGGCAGACGGAAGCATCTCCGACCCCACAAAGTATATATATTCTTGATCAGGATCAATAGTCGAGTCGATATAGCCATGTCCGTCTGTCCGTCCGTCCGTCCGTCTGTATGAACACGCAGATCTC
Source organism: Drosophila setosimentum (assembly GCA_035043505.1). Classification (NCBI taxonomy): domain Eukaryota; kingdom Metazoa; phylum Arthropoda; class Insecta; order Diptera; family Drosophilidae; genus Drosophila; species Drosophila setosimentum. Next base: position 3,014,619 of record JAWNMY010000003.1, on the reverse strand, counting down.
AGGAACTGTAAGAGCTAGAGACTAAAACCAAATTTGGAATATAGGTTCTCGTATACCAGGCGCAGTACAAGTTTGCGTTATTTTTTCGATAACTGCCTTCGTTTATCAATTATCGATAAATTAAATATCCGATAGCAATAAATGCCACAATTTTAAAGGCAGAATCTTCTAATTAATAGATATCATGCATATGCATACTGTTGATCAACTGCCCAAATTTCGTCCAGATCGAATAAGAAACACCTAAGTTAAAGTCGAAAATGTATTCTCATATTGATCTCATTTCTATCAGCAGCCGCAAGCATTTTCTGTATGCATACATAGGCGATCGCATGTGTGAGAAAGAGATGGCATGACGATTGCGTGTTTCACGTGTTAGTGTAAATCTTTTTAAAGGGGAATTTGCCAATAATAATAGAATATATTTAATAACTGGGTTAAGGGTATATCGTAGTCGAGTTTACTCGACTACAGCACTCTTACTTGTTTAGATTATATATATATATATATTATATATATATATATATATATATAGTTTTTTTTGGCATTTGTCTTGGCTTCAATTATTTTTGGTTCTTTGTGCAGCGATTTTAAAGCTGACCAAGTCAAAATATTGCACTGGTCAACTATTTTCAACTGTGGTCACCCAGACCATCTCTCCCCCTAATTCTCCACCCTTCCTCCCCCACACCCTGCTCGGAGAGCGCTCTCAGACTGTGTGGCTCAAACCGCGCTTGATGCTGCGGTTGCAATGCAATTTGTGTTGCATTGTTCAACATTTTCGGTTACACAGAGACTTGAGCAGAGAAGTTGGTTTTTTTTTTTTGGCTTTATACCCTCTAGAAATGGTTTTCAAAAAGTGCTGTTGTATGTAAAAGTCTTTATTCTTTAGCAGCAGCAGCAACTCGCAGCAGCAGTTTATCCTTATTTTTGTTCTATCTATTTTAGCTGGAATTTAATCTTTTTTTCATATGCTGATTCAATTGTAAATTGATCATTTCTAGTCTATCACAAAGATCTTTGATAATTTTCACTTGGGTTTTATTAAAATCCTTTTACTATGCCTGTGTAAAACAAATGTTGGCTTAATGCTGTGGTCAACGAACGTTGCCAGAACTTGGCCAAGTTGAAAGGAAGAGGAGATGAGAGAGTGTAAGAGAGAGGGAGAACGAGAGAAAGCGAACGAATCTTGGCCACTGCGGCTTTCATTTCCGGCTGTCAAGAAAAACTGTCATGCAACTTCCTACTTTGGTGCTCTCGCTCTCCCTTTTCTCTTTTGGCTAATGTGATTGCAAAATGGCGTGCATCCGGTCGGCTTCTATTGCTGGGCCATCAGAGTTCTGGCAAAAGTCAAAAGGCAATTACCAATTGAATCTGAAAGTGCACACGTACCACACGAAAGACAAAGAACCAATTTGTAGAAGCTCGTTGCGTAAATTATCTGATACGGCTAGTGGAAAATACTCCCAAGGGAGTGCTAACTAATGCGTGTGTCTTGGCTTGAATTCGAGCAATAAACATTTCAGAGATTAATTGTTTGCATAATCAGTCGTTGAGGGGGTGACTTTGGCATGGGCGTGCATGCTTTTGGCTAGAGACAAAGGCAACTGATTTACTAGTCGTATACGCAATATTTATGGCACATTTCCATTTAATTGTGCGTTAGAATATTTACGCATACACACACACAGACACTTCTAGGGAGGCACGACAAAAAGCTCAGCCTCAACACTTGAATTATTAGTAGACATTAATTTTTTTACACCATTCACCAACACCCCAAACAAAAACAGGCAAAGGCTTAGCGGGCATTAGGCACTAGTTTTTGGGGGTGAAAACTAAGTCGCCCAGTCCCCGTTGGGCCACTTTCTGAGATCCCAAAACCCAACTGTGTCGTCGTCGTAGTTGTTGTTGTTGTTTTTGTTGTTAATGTCTCTGTCGTTGATTGACCGTAGCATTTCAGTTGGGGGCAAGAGCAGCAGCAGTTTTGTGGTTTGCGTATTTATATTGTGGCCGGGCCAACATAGTTAAGTAGGTGAAATATGGCCAAAAGGCGCGTGTCATAGTCCTTTTGATAAGCAATTGCCACCTTTGGGCATAGTTTGGGCCAATGGCCACAGATAATGACAAAAGTGCCAAGGCTTAAGCAATATGTGGCTTATAAATAAGCAAAATTAATCATGGCCAAACTTATACTTAGTGTGTGTCTTTAGTTCATCCTCCAGGCAATTGTGATTAAAATATTTAATGCATGTTGAGACTTGCTTAAAGTTTAGTGCTTTCTTCTACTGAAAATGCCAACAAGAACTTCTTCTGTTTGCAAGTAAAGTTTAATCCTATTACAAATAATCATATTTTCTCTTAATAAATATTATTATTATTTTGCATTAATATTATAAAATACGTCTGTTCATGCTGCACACTCATTCAAATATTTAAATTACAATTGCTTGTACATTTTTCTCTCGCATTCAAAATGCGCATTTCAACCAAAATGGGAAGCCAACAAAATATTTGATGCTTCTGCCAAATATGCCAGCATTTTAATACATTTAATATACCGCGAACCAGCGCAGCAGCAATGGGAAGCACCAGCTGGATGACCGCAAAGCCTCTTACCAAAGCGACCAACAGGACCAGCTGGTGGACTGGGCTAGCTGTTGGTCTCTTTGGTTGGCCAAATTAACCAAATCAGCTAAAAAGCACACAATAAATGAGCTTAAAATCGATTCAAGCAATTGGCCTAATTAATGATTAAACGAGAATTGAAGTGGGGCAGGGCAAAGCCACGTTGTCTCTGATTCGAATTCCGTAATTAAATCAACTGAAATAAATGAGCAGCACTATTAAATGATTTAACGGGGCGTATGCGCAATGTGGTCTCTTTAGCCTGCCTGCATTTACATTTTGTACCGGTTAATTAACTGCCGGGCGCATAATTAAAATTTGACATTTGTTCGGACCAGAGCCAGCCAGCCAAAAGCAAGGTGCATTGTTTTTAGCCAGGCCCGCATCGGGCACTCTTAAACCGGCTCACATGTCAGCTAACAATGAATAATACCCCGACTAACCCCCACAATCCCAGGCCCCATCCACATTTGTTGACTGACTTTAGCGTTTGTTATTAGTTGGCCGGCTCTGGTGACCATATCGTATATATATATATATATATATATATATATATATCTATATAGATGTGTTTGTGTGTGGGCCTGCACTATTTGCGGTTTTAATTATGCTCCCGTAATGGACACAATCGCACAATGAGTAGTCGCATGTGTACAGCCAGTTGCAGCTGCAGCAATGGCAAAGGATTGAAACAAATGTTGCACAGCCAAAACCAATATTCAACGCTAATACCCTGTTATATATTTAAATAGAAGAAGTCTATGCTGAGACAGGGAAAAATACAAAGTTGAACCTGAGCAATAAGATAAAAAGATTGTCAAATCTTAAATCAAAACCGTCTGTTTAATCTGTAATTTCCAATTAAAGAATGTGAAATGTGGCAATCAAAGATTATTATAATTTAGCATAACATTATCTCATTGTACTAAAATCCAGTTACAGGGTATCGTTATATAATTACTCAGTTGGGTTCTATTCTAAAAATTCGACCGGGCTGATTAATGGAAAAACTAGTTGAGATATGGAACCGCCCCCTTTGCGATGCTGTGCGTTATTGAAAGTGGCCGTTGACTGATTCTGATACCCAGAATGTTCAGCAGAGCGCATAATTTTTGTTGATTACAAGCAGGAAACACAAAAGCGTCATTAATCGCACTGCAATTGCCATTATTTCATATAAGCAGAGACAATGCCAGTTGTGAATAGACTTGTCAGTACCAAAATGTAATAGAATGTTATATTAAGAAACGAATCGATTGCAAGCAATTTGAAATGCAAGAAAAAAAGAATATCTTGACCCAAAAGTGACAAATAGTACTTAAGCAATCACAGAAAAATATTTCTCATATTTTAAAATTTTAATATTCAGACAATATTTTTTTTTTTTTTTGGTTTTAACTTATTCAAGCGTGTATTTCAATGCGAATCTTTTCAGAAAGTGCATGACAATTGTTGCCAAGACATCTTCCGAAGTACCGCAAAGCCTTAAGAAAAAAATATCTGTTTAATGCCAATCAGTCAGAAAAACGTGTTCATTTTGACATTTGAATTGTGGAGGCGCTGACAGCCCAGACTCGACTCGACCCAGTGCCTTCTTTCTGCACAAATCTAATTTTAAAACACTTCTTATTTCGTTTTTTTTTTTTGCTCCTTTTCTCTGATTTACAATAATTTTTCTTACGCCAATGGCGTCAAATAGCTAAAAGGCATCTATCTCTCTCCTCTCCTTCAGTTCCTTTATCACTCAGCACCTCCCACGCCGGCTGTGCAGACGTCATGTCTATGTCAAATAAATAGAAAAGAGTAGAAGAGAACGAAAAAAAATGTTTGTTGTATTGTGTTGACTTGCATTTGACAACTTAATGAATTTTCCGCCCATTTTCCCATGGGTAGCGTAGTCTCTCTCTATCTCTATCTCTCTCTATCTCACTCTCACGAATGATGCGCGCGTAAAGCGTATAATGACATTTTCAAGTAATTCATCAGCATAAATCATTTTTTCGAGTGGCAAGTGGCAAGTGGCAAGTTGGCGCCCTCTTCAATGCACTTTGGCAACTCACATAGTTTAACCCTAATACGTGCGATATATTTTTGGTGTGGTTTATGAGAAAACTTTTTTAAGCACAAAGCGATTTGTAAGAAAAATTGCAAAAAACTAACAGAAAAAAAAACAAAAAAAAAAACATATGAAAAAAAGTTAGCTACGTGGGATAAAAATGAAGAAGAAGAAAATGCACAGAAAACACATGTCATAAATGTCTGGCAACGCTGCCCAGGCAAGAAACATATATACTTTTTGACAATGTTCAAGTTGCCTCCACATGTAATATGCTTGCCGGAAAAACTTTTATTTTTATGTGTTATGTGTTTTTTGGGGGGCACTAACAACAACAGCAACAGCAACAACAAGAAGAACACCAACAACTGGAACAATCTGGCATCATATCAAGTGCTTTCTGTGTGTGTATTTTGGAAGGAAGTGTGTGTCGATTTTACTTGTAATTTGCTTTTATGCTTTATCGCTTGCTTGATTTTTATTATGATTATTATCATGGGAATTACGCAGCAAGTTTCTTCCCGATTTTCTTCTTTTTTTTTTTTTTGGATTTTTTGTTGGGTTTGGTTTGGTTTTCACTGGGGGCCAAGGATTTGCTGTTTGGAGTTGTGCTTTGTATGAAATTTGCTAGTGATTTATTGGGTCAGCGGTGGACTTGATGTTTGTTTTGCTGAATGTTGTCCCTGATGTTATTGTTATTGTTGTTGTTATTGTTGAAATATTTGATGTGCCTTTGATGACTTAAGCCTGACAGATTGTGTAGATGTGGAGCAAAAAAGGCAAATTGATTGCTTGCCTGCTCCCAGCAATCCCAGAGAGTTTGAAGTGCTGCTTAACTAATATCATCGAAAAGTTAAGGACTGTGCAAAACATACCCATAACAATTCTCTTAAATCTAAAACTCACGCACAAATTAATACGCTATTGAAGTAGTCAACAATGTGGAAACTTTTCGGAAAACTTACCTAAAACGAAACGAAAGAAAAGAGAAAGTTAGTAAATACATTTCAGCAAGCTTAGTATAAAATATAAACCAAAAGTTAGTTCAGCTTAATAGTGATCGATTAGTGCCTATATTAAATATTAATTGTTTATATATATATTTATATACACACATATATTAATCTTAAAATATTTCTATAATAATTGGTAATTGAAGTTTATATTGGAAGAGCACAGTTATTAGATTAAGTAATTCAACGCATAAAAGCTGCACATTTCTTTTAGAAACATTTCTTTGAGTGCTGTTATCCTTGTTGTTTCTAGTTTATTAGAAACTGACATCTAATCGATTTCTGTGTAAACTGCTCTTAGCCCCAAACGACTCAATTTCCATACTCATCTGGTGCAACACAAAGCGTCTAAAAATCTCTTCTGTTGCAGTTGGTGCGAGGCAAACCACTAAGACCACAAAAGGCTCAAGCCCCTAAGTAAAACAAACCAAAAAGGATGCAAAAAAGAACAAAAAAAAACATAAACAGAAACTAAACTTCTGCTAGTGCAGAAAGGACGCCATCTAGCGGACGTTGGATCGTTGTTTAGCAACTGGCAAAGTGCTTTCAGTTCGACGGAAACAAACTGTGTGTGTGTGAAAGAAATGTGTGTGCATGTGTGTGTTTGTGTGTGTGCGTGTGCTTGGCATGCAAAAAGCACAGCTAACAATATGAGATAGGACAACGAGTTGTCACTGCAGAAGGCAGTCACACACACACACACACACCACTAAGGGCGCACGTGTGTTGACATGTGTGCTGAAGGTGTGTATGCCAGTGTGTGTGTGTCTATGTATGTGTATATTTAACAGGAAAGTCAAGCACTTGTGATATGCACAGCAGAAAATCCAAATTTAATGACCAAGTAAAATAGACACCAAAGTCGATGCGATGTGGATGCTGCAGCAGATCGGTGTGTGTGTGTTTGTGGACGTGTGTGCTTAAGGCGTGGCACTGATGTAAGCTTAATATTTGCGTTTGACTCAACATACGCTTTTGTTATCGACATGCATCCTCGTTGTCCTTTCCGCCTCTCTTTATTTGATACCCTTGCACAGTGGATATTCAAGTTTTGTCGTCAACATCCATTTAATATTTATATATATATACATAATATGTATATATCTGAGGATTCTCGCTCTTACATTCTTGGCCCTTAACAACATTCAACTATTTAATCATATAGTTGTTGGACTTTGCAGGGTATGTCAATTTCAGTCTACCTCAGCTGGATGCTCTTTCGTTTTTGTTCTTTTGGTTTTTGCAATTGGATATGCCTTTTTGTGCCTCACGGCTCTGTTTATGTTGACAATGCGCAGCCAAGGACATGAAACGAGGCGGTGGCAGGAGGCGGTAGGCGGGGCAAAGCGGTTGGCAACCAATACTGCCCTCTAACTGGGCTGCCTGTGCCGTTCTGTCCTGTTCTGCCCTGACTTTCCTGTTCTGCCCTGTTCTGTCCTGTTCTGCCCTGTTCATGTTGATGGAGTGTTGTCATGGCGCATCGTTAACTTTGCAACTAAGTTGAAAACACACATACTCAAACAGAAACACACACAGACACACACACACACAGACACACACACAGAGTTAGTACTTTTGGCCGGTGGCAAAGCCGAATGACATTGACATCGACATCTCGACATCTCGACATCGCTATCGACATCTCTCGACACGGACATGTGCAACCATCATCAGAGCATCAGCAACGGGGAGCTGAGCTGACGAGTGGGGGGCAGGGCAGGGCAGGGCAGGGCAGGGCAGCAAGCAACTCTTTTCTCTGTCCCCCTTGTGGCTGCCAGAGCTCACACATTATGGCAAATTATGACATTGACAATGCCCCGACAATCCAACCTGGCCATAACGTGTCCTGTTCCACCATTATCCACTGCCGGCTCTTGCCTTGCCTTGCCGTAGGGTGTCACGTTTCTTAACATGACCCCGTTTGCCTGTCAGTTTTGCATGCAATTTGTTGCGGCATGCCAGATACACATCCGTAACATTCTAAATGAATATTTCATGAGGCCAAATTAAAGATAAAAGAAACTTATGCGACATTTGTCCCCGTTAGGATCAAAAGGGATGCGATAAGCTCGCACGCATAAGCTGAACGCATATTTATCAGCAAAACCTGAGCTTCAACTTTCATTCCATCTTATCTAAATTGTGGTTTTGTTTTCAGTTCTTCTTAGCGGTAAACACATAGTTCAGAGCTGTGATGACAGGTACAGGAAAACACATGCGCCAAACTAGTTAATCAAATCTTTAAATCTGTCCAAGATCGTTAACCATCTGTGTGCAAGCTGTGCAACTTGCCTACCCGTCTCCCCGTCTCCCTCCTCCACCGTTCCTCTCGCTTGCTGACAGCATGTGCAAAGTGCGCACAGGTACGAGGAGTGTGGGAAAGGAGAGATGCAAAGTGTTAAAAAGTGCTGCATACTTATCAGCGCGTGCCACTTGTCCTTGCTGCCGTTTTCGCAGCAGTTTTCGCTGCAACTACAGCAACTGAAAACTGCAGGCGTCTTTTTGCTGCCGTTGTGAAATTTTATTTTCATTACAAATGCGTTTGTTGCTTATGCACAGCGCACACAACTAAAATAAATAACGTAAAATAAGAATGCAAAAAAAAATACGCTCAAGTCGAAAAGTTGTGGATAAAAAAGTGAAGCAGATTTTTTCGTATTTCTTTTTTTTTTTGGAGGCAAAGTTCTTTTTCTTATTTATTTATTTATTTTTAAGTTTTGCCTGCTTGGTTTTTGTAGTTTTATTCATATTTCAGTTGCTCTTTCGCTTTGTATTGTTTATGTTATGCATTACAAATGCCTTTTTATATTTCTGTTTTTTTTTTTGCATTTCCATTTTTTCATTTTCTATTTGGTTGAGTGTGTTACGTGCGAGCATTTGGACATTTCAACATTTTCATTGCGCCTGAGCTCAATGGAATTTATGTGCATATTTTTCTATATTCCTGTGGCGTTCATTCATGCGTTTCGGGTCGCGATCCACTTTTACACCCAGCACAGCACAGCCCAGCATCCAACTCAAAATTGACTCACCAAACCCCCCTTTCCACCCCTTACTCATCGTCACGTTACAAGCAGCGCATTTGATTTTGTGATTCATGCATAATTACGAGTATAGTGTGTATATGTATTCATAGAACGTATTTCGTATTCGAGTCTGTGACACGCACATAAATCAAATGCAATATACCTCAGACAAACATGGAACAAACACACACAGGAGTAACAAATGTCATAACAAATCCACCAAGGAGCTTGTCATGTTGAGTCTGGCTATATCCCTGTATTTCTGAATGAATGCTCGTTTTTATGTATATGGGGATTAGATGAGAAGAGACCGTCAACAGTGTGTGGATGGAAGTTGACATTCATTTACTTTCATATTTCATTCTTATAGAGAATATTCAAAATGTATAATATACGATAACATCTCTTCCTCTCTCACACAGCAATCCAATAAAAATTATTCATGTTCTGCACAAAGTAAGCATACTTTTGGGGAGCACAAATAGAAAGTTTTTTTTTTACTTGCAGAACATTATCCAAAGTTGTTCAAAATATGAACTGTATTGCTTTTGACTCTTTAACTCGTTGCACAAACGGCATCTTTCATTCATTCATTTAACATTCACAATGTGCAGCACTCATTTTTTTAATTAGCTCACTACTGTGTGTTGAATGTTTCATAATCTCTTTCATTTTAATCTACGAAATAAGATGACTGCATAGAATTGAGTGGCTATTTATTCAGCTGGACAGCAGCAGCAGCAGCAGCAGCCGCTTAGAGCAATTTTTAGGATGTTCTTTAATTCCATTAGCAAAGTTTCAGCTCACTTTACAGGACATCTTTTTGGATGTGGCGCAGCCCAAAACTTTAGGCATTAAAAGCGACCATTTACCGCAATCCTTACACTCGCCCCGCTTCGCCTAATGCTTAAAGTGTAAAGCGGTCAAAATTCAATTAAATCTTAAATGTGTGTCAGAGCTATTGTTGCGTAAACTTTGTGTCCAGAAAGTTTTGCTGGGGGCAGCGTTTTGGTCAATTGAAAGCAATTACAAATATTCAGTCAAATGTGCGTAAATTTGTGACAAAAATTGTGACAACACAAGCTAAACTTAAATTCAAGCAGAGAGTTATTTCTAAGGATTAAGCTAGGAAATGAGTTTTAGCTTAAGCAACGAATTTATGCCTTTAGCTCTGGTGCTTAACTTGAAAGTCACGTGGCCAAAATTGTGCAGGGGTTCGTTCTTCTTGGCAAACAAAAACATTTTCGTTTTGTTCTTATTATTATTGTTATTGTTGCAACTGTTATTGTGCAACTTCAACGTCTACGTAAGAATTAAGTTCTTCTTTGCATTTTGTTAGTGTTATTTATTATTATGCCGAGCATTCTCGTCTTTGTTGTTGTAACGTGCGAAATTGTTATTATTTTGTGCAACGCAACTTTCTGTTGCATACTTTTTCGGGCAACGGTTGCTGAGTTGCCTGTTGAACTAAAACACTAAAACACACACACACACACACGAACACACACATACAAAATGGCTGCCCGTGCACATAATACAAAATGGCTGCCGGCAGTAACTAACAAAAGCAATTGCAGCGCACAAAGTGGGCCGTTGCTGACGGCGATGGCGGGGGCGTTGGCGGGGGTGGGGGTGGGCGTGTCGTAACAAGCAATCATTGCGTGGATTTTACAAGCGAATATACGTTATATGAAGTACGAGTAATTAATAGCTCCAGAGCACACACAAAAGCGACTAAGCACACACACACACACACACACACACACAGGCACACACACACAAGCTTATTGTTATAGCTATTGTTGTTGGTTTGGTCCAGTAATTAAAAGATTAATTTTTAATGTGCGCTTAGTGCGAGCAGCACTAAAGTGAACCCGATTCGAGCATTTGCGCGACACATTCAAATAAAACAAGTAAATCGGCTGTTTGTTGGAGTAAGCCAGACTAGCAGATACCATGCAGTGAAGTCTTTGCCAATCTTAAGTAATCAACAAATGCTTACTTACAATTGGCAAGGCTGTAATAATCATGATCACTGCAATGTTAATTTAACTACCATATTCATCAAATTAAGTATATATATATTTACATATATAGACAGACAGACATATATCTAAGTCGACGCTGCTGTTGATGCTGCCCAAGAATATATATATTTTATGGTTTAGGAAATGCTTTCCTCTTCAATATACCTTTCTGCTCCATTTAAAATGGTTTTAGGGTATACAAAAGGATTTAGCTAATGGCCATTTTGACTTCTATATACACACACACACGCACACACACTCATACGCACATACACTTATCCCAGCAAACATTGTTATTTATGCATCATAAACAGATTTTTTCTCATCAGGGAACCCCGAAAACCTGCAACTTTTTGAGCCAATTTTGTGTTTTTATTTTGCTCTTTTCTTCCTAGTGTCATCTCTTTCTAACCCTCTGTATCTGACTCGTTCTCTCCCTCTATCTCTTTTACTCTTGCACAGCGCATGTATTGTTTGTCTGTTTTCTGCTATATTTTTCATTATTACACGCTCGAGTTTTTTTTTATATATATTTTGTTCTCATTTTTTCCGGGTTTTTCTCTGCAAATAAAATGTGCACAGGTTTAAATTTTTAATACAGCATACAATACAGCATAAGCCCATTTCGTCTTTTTTATATTTTATTTTCGTACACTTGATTAAAAAAAACAGTAACTGCAACGGACAGTCAATTAAATATGAAACTCTCCAATAGATAAATTCGACAAGTATGTCGACAACAAAATCAAATATTATTTGTGTAAACGAAACTCGTCGAGAGACTTATTAATATAAATAATTGATTAGATTACTCAATTGATTTGTGATTATCGTTTGAGCCAATTAAATGAGATGGAAAGAACGGAATAAGCAAATATTTATTGAATTAAAAAGCATTGCATATGAACTGAAAAGGAATATTTGATATGTAAAGTGATTACATTTAAATAAATACCAAACTGAAGTTAACTAACATAGTTATGCAACTAATTAAGCATCAAATTGAATTCATTTTGTCATAAATAACGAAGAGTAAAACTAAATTTGTTACATTTCTCATTCCTAATTTGAGCATAACATAAATTTCTTCATTCGTTTTCATACACAATATTTTAATGTGCTGCACAAACTTTTGCAATTTAGCTGAAATAACACGGCACCACACAAGCCACCGAGCATAAGCCACTACTCCACATAAGTTTTTGAGAAAAGCAAAAAAACATTAATCGTTATTCTGTAGTCATTTCTCTGGCGCTTATCGCCGCCTCGCCTGCTGACTGGCAGGCAGCACTTCTCCTCATCAACCTGTTCGCTGCATCCTTTCTTATCCTTATCGGTGTCAACAGTTGTAGCAGCCTTTCTCTCTGCACGTGCACTATCATTAATACAAGAAAGTAGCCAAAACGCTTAAGCATTGTTTGTGTGTTTACCCCAAAAACAAAAACAACAAAAACAAAAAAAACAGCCAGATACAAAAGCGCGCATAATTAGCAGCAATATAAAAACAAATAGACAGCAACAACATCAACAGCAAGTTGGACAGCCAATTAGTAAGGCAAAAAGAGGGCTTACCAAAAAGTAACAACAGAGAAAGAGACAGAGACAGAGAGTGAGAGCGAGAGAGAGAGAGAGAGGGAATAATGCGCCACAAACGTCGCTCAACCAAATAAACTTGACAGATTTAACGCTCCGTTTATTGTAGCGCCAACCCAAAAAATATACCCTATAAAAATGAGGCAAATATTAAATTGTAATTTGATACACAACAACAACAACAACAACTTTCAGTTAACCGAAAGCCCAAGAGGCAAATGCAATTGTTGCACCTTTGTTACTGCTGCACAGCTAACGTAAATTAAACAAAAACAAAATAAACAATATAAACTGGGTGACAATCAAAAGTGTCGATCCAAATGAATCGCTTGCATGATATTGTTATTGTTATTTGTTATTGTTATTGTTATTGTTGTTGTTATTGTTAATGTTATTGTTATTTTGTTATTGCTATTGTCATTGTCAGTAAATTAACCAAGCGTGTGAGAAGTGAGCTCAACTATTAAAATTCAGTTGTCATTTATATAAATATGATTCATATATACAGAAATATATATATTTTGTGCCTGAACTAATAACCACAAAATGTCTAAAAGCTGATTAAGCTGCGGTTAATGAGCCAAGCTAAGCCAAGCCAAACCAAGCCTAGCCAAGCCAGGCCAATCCACTAGACGTACTAGAGACACACAGCCCCTTAACGTAAGCTAAACGCTGACATCGCTGACTCCTCCAGTTACAGTGCTCATGGGGCATATCAGTTGTCGCAAGGTGTTGCACAAGTTGCTTTGTGGCTGGTGTTTTGTGTGCGACAAGTTCAACCGCAACACGCTCAGCTGACAAGGGGGAAGGGGGTGTGTTAAGGACAAGTTTAGACTTTGATCAAAGTTAATGGCAATGAAATGTGGTTGTTTTTCAACTCTCACTGACAACCACAAGAACAACAACAACAAACAGATGGGTTTGACGTCAGATACCTGCCATAGGTATTAAATTTATTAGATGGATAAGGAAGGAAGCTAAGCAAAAATAACAAATTACGTATTAATAAGCAATTTCTTAAATTTCTGTCAAAATGCCAACAAAAATAATTACAAAAAAGGTAACTTAGTCATTTGTATTCATTGTCATTGTTAATAAAACTGTCAAAATTCTTTGTTGCTCGCAAACCGCTTTTTTCATTTTGAATAACTCCCAGGCAAACGGTAAGGATAAACACATCCTTCCCAAATGCAACTAATTAGCCAATTAATAAACATATGCATAGCAACAACCCTTTCTAGATGACAACCAAATCGAAATGCAACCAAAACTGGGAATCAAGTCAATATCTTAAAAGGCTGTCCAAAAGTAACCAACAAACACAGAAGAAGGAACAGCAACAACAAGTTAACAACATCAACAACATCAACAACATCAACAACATCAACAACATCAACAACAACAACAAGATTCAAACGAGAACATTGACTGGCAGATATCTGTCACCAGCTGCCCATTTGCTGCCCAAAGATGATAGCAATGGAATTGCGGACAATGGCAAGGGTAGTCCATATGTGCTGCTATCTGTGAGCGATTCAGTTGGCGCCACCAGCTGCAGCTGTAAGAAACGTCGTTCACCCACATGCCACAGTGTGTGGCATGAGCCGCGATTACGTTTGGAGCAACAACCAATGGGCATAGTTGGGGATCCGCTGGTGCGTGGCATACGGATTAGCATTTGTGTGGAGCACACACGCTTTCCGTTGATCGCCAAGGTGGCCAAGGGCATTGGTCTAACCCATGTGCCCGAGCATCGACTGTGGAACGTTCAGTGGTGCGACAATACGCCACACTTTGATCTGCTCAAGTGCATGAAACGTTTCCAGCAAATCAATCATTTCCCCGGCATGAGCGAAATCTGTCGCAAGGATTTGCTATCCCGCAATCTGAATCGCATGCTCAAAATGTATCCCGCTGATTATTGCATCTTTCCCAAGACCTGGCTACTGCCCACCGAGTGAGTTTCGCTTAAGATTCGAGAGATCTTTAATCCTTTAATCCTCTGTAATCTACGCTGCTGTTAGTGCCTACGATGTGGCTGTCTATGCCAGCAGACACAAACGCACCTTTATTCTCAAGCCATATTCATCGGGCCAGGGACGTGGCATTTGGCTGACCAACAATCTGCACACTGTGGCCAGACAGGAGAAGCTCATTTGCCAGACATACATCGATAGGGTGAGTGTTGAGCATCGCATGCAGCATTCTCTGACTTTATCATTTCTGCACCCTTCTGCAGCCACTGCTTATCGATGGTTTCAAGTTTGATTTGCGTGTTTATACGTTGGTCACCTCTGTGGATCCGTTACGCATCTTTGTCTACAATGAGGGTTTGGCTAGGTTTGCAACCAACAAGTACATGTCGCCGGCATTGGGCAACAATGATGATATGTTTATGCATTTGACCAACTACTGTGTGAATCGACGCAATTGCAATTATAATGCCGGCTGTGGCATAGCCGGTGGCTTCAAGCGTAAATTGAGTGACTACAATCGCTGGCTGGTCGAGCACAATTACAGTGTGGACGAGTTTTGGGCATCTGTCGATGATGGCATTGTCAAAACGTTGATTAGTGCATGGCCAGTGCTGCGGCACAATTATCAGTTGTGTTTCCCCAAGCACGATAAGATTCAGGCATGCTTTCAACTGTTGGGCTTTGACATCCTGGTCGATTGGAAACTCAAGCCATATATCCTAGAGGTGAATCATACGCCGAGTCTGTTGGGCGGCGAACCGGTCGATGTGGAGGTGAAGCGACCACTGATAAGGGACACATTGAATTTGATATGCACTCCGCTGGTGGATAAGGAGGAGATCATTAGGGAGGATCGTGCATTGCTCAGGGATCGTTTAATGCGGCAAGCGAATCGCAGACGTGTCGAGACACCGCCCAAAAGAACCCCATCGGAGCCACAGAGAGCCGCTGGTGGTGCTGAAATTAATCGGACATGCTCACTGAGTACTCTGGCCCAACAGATTGCCTGGGAGGAGAGTCATATGGGCAACTATCGACGCATTATGCCGCCGACAGATGTCGCTCGTCACAATTACTATTTCAAGTTCTACAATCAGTTCAAGCAGGTGTCTCCGTTCAAGGAGACGATGACGAATCAAAGTCACACACGGCTCAAGGATCGCGAACAGTTGAGGCAACAGAAATTGCACGAGCAGCTCCAAGACAAACACGATCAATTGCAGCGACGCAGAGAGAAGCAGCTAGTTGCACGGCACAAACTACAGCAACAGAGATCGAAGGAGAGAGCGGTGGGCATTTGGCAAATGCTCAATAAACGCCAATTCGTACTAAAGGGGCGAACTGAGAAGCAAACACCAAACAAATCTATAATAAATGAGGCTGCCAATAATAACAACAACAACAACAACAGCGACAACAACATCAACAGCGACAACAACAACAAGTTGCAGCGTTTTAAACACAAACGCAGTCTGGTTTGTGTCAGTGCACGACGCGAGCGTCAGCTGCAATGCCAGCAGCGACGTACTCGACTCCTAGAATGGGAATCTCGCCAGGATGCCGAATTCCTCGTCAAGCATAGCATAGCGGCGGGCAACTCAAATGTTTTGCCAGCCAACACTCCCGAAAAGAGCAACAAAAACCAGCAACCAAACAACGAGGCCAATAAAGCAAAAATGGTTGCCAAAAAAACGTTGAACAATCATTGGCTGCCCGAGTCCATCGATGAGTCGGATAAACAGCTGGAGGCCGAATGGCGCTCGGAAAGAACAACAGCGGTTAATGGTAGGCAACTCCAGGAGCTGGTGAGTTGAAAAATCGAATCATGTTGCAATCCACATTGTTTATATTTACGCATATTTATATTTAAAATATTTCATGACTTGCAACTTGCAACTGTGCATTCTTAATTCAGCATGCTGCTTTAGCGATTTCCTTGCTTTTCCTTATTTTGTGTAATTTCCCAGTCTGAGTAACTTTATCGATTTCCATTCTAGTTTTTCCATGAAATGTTTGAGCATGGCAATCTCACTAAAAATGATATCAATCTCTTCCCAACGCTTCTGTATCGCATACTAACTGGCAAAATGAATGTGAAGTAAGCGAAAATGCTGCTAATTGCTGTCTATAAAATAGTAAGAACATTTATTTGTTTATCAGAGCATATAAACAAGTGTAAATACTGTGAGAGAAAACTATACAAAATAAATCGATACAAAATTTGTTGTGCAAATTTATTAAAATTAATAATAAAATAAGAAAGAGTTTTTCTAAATTTTAAATTCATTTGCAATTTTCATACAAAACTGGAGCATCTTTTTGTAGTTGTCAGTCTTTAAAACTCAATCTTGAACACACTTTCCAACATCAATAAGCCTATTAATCTAATTCGTATCCTTGCAAAGATATTTATTGATATATTTTTTTTGCCCCCAAACCCATAAAACATGGTTTTTACAGACCTGGCATAGACCATTAAAAATAAAAAAGAAGAGCTGGAAAAAAACACACCATCGATTTGTCAAAGGCACAGTCGGGGACAATGGGACATGGCTCTCCAACTTCGGCCCCTAACAGGAACCCCAACAAATACTTATAATCCAACACATACACTCTCACACACACACACACACACACACAGACACAATGAGCCACAAAGCTGAGCCACTAACATCTTGCGCTTTGATGGCATCGCATGCATAAACAAAATGCAACACACAATACGTGACGACTGGCAGCTGCCTGCCTCCCTTGTGGGTTTTGGGTTTGAGTTGAGTGCTAGGTATTCAAACTTGCATTATTGAAAACTGTAGAGTCAGTTATATCGCATATATATACCATATGCAAAACAGTAAAAACACCCCCCCACGGGACCCCCTTAACCATCAAAAACTCTCTCTTTGTCTGCCAAATCGCGGTTGCTGCTGGAGGACTTGCCATCGCCTGCTACACTCAGAACTGAAAATTGCACTGAATTTTTGATAATCCTCATAAAAAAAAAAATTATATGCTCTGCTGTTGTTTATATTATTTATATATAAACCTATTATTTAGTTTATGAATTCGTACATTTTAAGTTCTAAAATTCCTTAATAGAGGAAAATAGAAAACAGGAAAAGCCTTTCCCATTTTTATAAATTTGTTTTCTTATGCTTAAAAATCATTTGTAGTTTTCAGGGCGATTTAAGCATTTAAAAGCTGTTTTCTTCAACTTAGTTCGATTGTTTTCGCTGAGTGTATGCTCGTCTATAGTCTGTGCTTTCTGGTCTATGGCTTTTGCTTTGGCTTTTGCTTTGGCTTTTGCTTTGGCTTTAGACGTCAACGCATGTCCTGTATGCATTTCAGTAGCTTTTTTTATGCTCGTTGCTGCTGCTCCTGCTGCTGCTGCTGCTGCCTTTTTGTCCGCCCGGCTGCAGTTGGCTGTTTTGCACATGTGTCACACACATATTGAAAATTGTGCAGCAGCAGCAGCCGTCGTTGCATTGCGTCGCTTTTCTTTTGGCTTATGGTTGGCTGACTGGCTGCCAGGCCAACAAGGCTCGCAGCATACATAACTGCTCCGATAAGCCATTTCAAAGCGGGTTTTACATATGCCAACTCCTTTTCTTTCACAGCTGCTGCTGCTGGTGCTGCTGCTGCTTGTGTGGCACATGGGGCATGCTTAATATTTGATTGAACATTGTTGTGCCTGCTGCTGCTAATACTTTTATTGCATTCTCCTTCTCTCGACACACAGCCCCCTCCCCCCACCACCACCCTCCCACCATTTTACTGGCTCTTGACTTTTGTGGTGATCAGCTTAAAGTTAAAGTTGGGCGGCTTACGCGCAAAGTTTTCGTTTTGCGCCTGCACTTTTCACATATGCAGCACAAAATTTTCCTTTTGATGCTTTTAGTGTCGTCTTATTAAAAAGTTTTTAATCTTGTCTATGCCTGTGTTCCCCCAACCCCCTCCCCATCCCACAGAGTTACTTTTGTTGTCTTTTGTTCTCATAAAATTTCTAGCAGCTCATCCTAATCCCCCTCTTTCCTCTTCTCCATAATCATCATCGACATCATCATCATCATCATCATCATCATCATCATCATAATGATTATCTAACAAAGCAGCGGAAATGAATGAAGCATTGCAATGGCAAAAGTTTTAGCTCATAGTACACTTAACTTTCCATTTTTTTTTGTTTTCTTTTTGGCATATTTGTTGGTTGTCTAAGAATGCCTCTAAGTGTGTGTGTGTATGTGTGTGTGTGTGTGTGTGCGGAGTGTCTACATTGTTGACAAAAGTTCGGGTTGCTATTAGGGGTCGTTTAGTCTGCGATTAGTTGAGCTTAGTCAGTCGACGTCAGAGTCGAACTTGTTATTTGCTCTGATCGCCTACTCTTTGCAAACTTTGCGAAAGTTCTTCAAAATTGGGCAATGTCTCAATTGGGAAAAGTGCAACAAACTTGACACAAATTAAGAGCTATTGCTATTACAAAGAATTAAGTATTTCGCTTTTATGTTCAGCATTTTATTAGTTGGATAAGCACAGAAACAAAAGCACAACTTTTCCGATTTAAATTCAAAACCGAAATTCAACATTTTCTTAAACACCCCCCGTTTTGGCAACCCATAAAAACTCGGCACAAACAACTCAAGATATATATTATTCTGTAGTACGTATATTTGGGTTATGCGATAAGAAGGTATATTAAACACCAATAACAAATACCTAACGCAACTCAAGACAACAAGATTGCAACGTGCCAACGTGTCAAATATTTTCTCCTCTCCTCGCAAATACTCAAGTCGTAAAAATTTTAATGCAGACATATCTGTATATATATTTATATATATATATCTATATATATATTGAGGTGTTTGCACTACTCAAACATATGTATATATCTTATGTATTACACTCGTTTCCTGATGCACTTTTCATGTTATCAGCCATGAAGCATAATGTGCTCTTAATCTTCATTTGCACTGAGATAACAACAACAACAACAACAAAATTACGACAGAGCCAAGCTGCGAAATGCATGTAAATCCAGAAAGAGAGAGAGAGAAGAGAGAGAGAGAGAGAGAGAGAGAGAGAGAGAGAGAGGGGTAAATCCGCGAGTGGTGGAATTTCAGTTGCAAAAAGAAGCCTTTTAATTTGTGCCATAAAGTCAGAAAAGGAATTGCTTAATTCCATGACAAACACTCGGCGACAGCAACAGAGAAGCAGCAGCAGCAGCAACAGCAACAGCAGCAGGAGCAGCAGCAACAGAAGTGCATCTAAAGGATATGCGAGGCTGAATGCATCCAGTCAGAGCACAGCATCCCAAATCCGACGGCGATGACTTAAATCAACAAAAGATTTATGCCAGACACAGCTCCCGATTGCGGGGATGTGTGGGGCAAGAAAAAATACAACAAGCAAACCCGGCATATATATATATATATATATATATATAAATCTGTATATATATAAATCCAGCAAGTTGGACTTAATGCCACACTGAATACAGGCAGCAAGTGCAACAACAGCAACAGCGCGAAAATAGTGCTCAGCTAAATGTCTGTCAGTCAGTCAGTCAGAAAGGCAGATAAAAAGCAGAGTGGGCAAGGGGTGAGTTGGACTGGGTGGGTTGTGGGTGGCGGGTATTCCCTCCTCCCTCCTCCCTCCTTCCTCTCTCACGTTGGAGCAAAGTTGCAAATGGTTTTTGCTTTTTTATGCCATTTCTGTTGTATATGCGAATTAACATGTCTACATCGAGACTGAAGCCTGTGCTCTATATCCCTGGCAATATCCTGGGCTATATAGCATAGTCCTCTCTATATACACATATGTCAACCAGTATATACACACACAACATACACATGAAATAACACTGACGTTCTACTGTGTGGCACAAATAATTTGCAGTTTTACAGTTTTTCACCGCTTTTATGCTGCATGTTTTCCACTTCACAGGATTTTATGTGCCACTATGCTCGACTCAAGTGTTGGAAAATACAATTGCCAGCACACATGGCACACTCACTAACACTCACTGACACACACACACACACACACATGCACTGTGAGAAAAGAGAGGAAAAAAAACATTTCCGCATTTGTTTTGTTGTTAGTTTGTTTTTGTGTTGTGCCGCCAAATGTTTTGCCTTTACTAAAAAGACAATAAACTGTGTCAGTGCGGGCCAACAAAAGTGTGAACGTGCGTATGTTGAGGATACCCTGTAAGCATATGTACAGTGCAGATGGGGCATATAATTTGAGTGGATTATTACAACAACAAAGAATTCTATGGAGCTTACGATTTTCATCTGTTTTTTCTAGACGATCTTGATGAAATCTTCACAAATATATATATTTGAAATCGTGGATGCCAGAACTTATAATCCCTGAGATCAGCTTGATGGCCAGAGTCGGCTTTTTATCCAAATTAAGAATATATATATATACTTTATGGGGTCGTAAATGTTTCCTTCTGCCTTTTACATTCTTGGCACAACTTCGATTTCAACATTTTTTACCAGAACATTAAAAGTGGAAATTTACTTAGAAACTTTTCCCATTTTCCGCATTACACAAAATATTTGCTTATTATGTGTACCAAATTATGTTCAAAGTTTTGCAGCAGTATTATTTAAATATTCACAATATTTTGGCACTTTCAAAGTCAAAGTTTGGCACACGAAACTTATTATCATAATCGATCCATTATAGGGTATTATAAACGCGAGCTAAAAATTCGCAATACTCAACATTCCTAAATGTTGTTTTGCCTGCTGTATTCTGGATCTGTATCTGTATCTGTATTTGTGTCGCTTTTAAGCAGCATGACAAATCCTTGAGTACTTTATGCATTTTGTATGAATTTTTGTTGCATTCTTTTTTCTTATAATTGCTGTTGATTCTCCTGCTGCTGCTGTTGCTGTTGTTGCTGCTGATGCTGTTGCTGCAGGTTGTTGCACGTCTAACAATGCAAGCTGACTAAACACTTAGCTTAAATATACACACACGCACACACACGACACGCACACACGCACACTTAAGACTTATCCGGATTGCATATTTGTTGCTGCTTTAAAATGTCACACAATTTTCCGGCCAGTTTGTAGCTAAAAAGTAACACATATTTGCCAAAAAGCCAGTGTGGCGCCACCGAAGTGTCCACAAAAGGCAAACACATTTGCTCCGTGCCCAGTGCCCCCCATTGCCACAGCGAATGAAAATCCCACACAGAGAAAACCATAAACAAAATCAACACATGAAACACGAAAGCTTCATCCAGCTGCCAGCTTTGGCTGCCACTCTGCACCGGCAACAGTGTGGCAAATAACTGTTGTCGCACCATGGACTTCACTCTCACACACACACACACACACACGCAACATATTCATAGACAAACAAATATATATATATATTTATATCTATATAGATATATTGTATGTATGCTTATATCCTGCTTGTTGAGCTGTGCTTAAGTGTGCGACAAGTTTTTGCAGACACTCACAACAAATTGCCATGGATTTTACTTTTTCATCGCCGTTGCCAAAAAAAAAGAAGGAAAACTGTGCGACAAAGTAGCTTTAAAATACAAATAGTAAAAAAAAAACAAAACTATGCTTGGCTGAGAGATACCCCTCTTGTGGCTTTGACAAGCAGGCTGTTCAAGTATGAACATGTGTCGCTCTGGGTATCAGCTAGCGGGCTCATGCAGCACACTCTAGGTTAGGTACCTAAAGGCCGGGTCACGCTATTCTTAGACTTTACCAAAGATAGTGAGGGATGAAATTACACTGTGGTCGTCTTACAAACGACTGCGTTAGATAAGGAAACAGATGTATTTAGTTTTAAGATTTGTCAATAAAATGAACACTTGCTCGTCAGAACAAGTCAGTCTGAATTTACAACTCAAGCTCGCGAGTGTATATTATTTATACATTTTGGTCCTTCGAGCCGGATCTCTGGAAACGGCGCGAACAGAGTTCGAATTTATTCGTCGAATTCGAATCTGGAAATATAGTTTTACACTATACGTAATCTATATAAATTGAATTTCGCGCCGTGTCCAGAGATCGCAACTAATCGTCGAATCTGGAAATATAGTTTTACACTATACGTAATCTATATAAATTGAATTTCGCGCCGTGTCCAGAGTTCGAATTTATTCGTCGAATCTGGAAATATAGTTTTACACTATACGTAATCTATATAAATTGAATTTCGCGCCGTGTCCAGAGTTCGAATTTATTCGTCGAAACTGGAAATATAGTTTTACACTATACGTAATCTATATAAATTGAATTTCGCGCCGTGTCCAGAGTTCGAATTTATTTGTCGAATCTGGAAATATAGTTTTACACTATACGTAATCTATATAAATTGAATTTCGCGCCGTGTCCAGAGATCGCAACTAATCGTCGAATCTGGAAATATAGTTTTACACTATACGTAATCTATATAAATTGAATTTCGCGCCGTGTTCAGAGTTCGAATTTATTCGTCGAATCTAAAAATTTAAAACCTAAAGAGAAGATGGTTTTAATTACAACGGAACCCTCAACGTCGCAAAAAGCAATGGATGGAGGATCGCAGCGCACCCTGATAAGAAAACATTTCCGAGCATGTGTCACATGCATTAGATACAGACAGGAGTCAATCCATTTTACGCAACGGGCATAGACTATGCGGGACCATTCCAAATTAGATGCTCAAAAAGGACGAGGGCAAAAAGCTTATAAGGGATACGTCTGCATCTTCATTTGTATGGCTACAAAAGCAATCCATTTGGAGCTGGTCAGCGACATGACCACGGATAAATTTCTGGAAAGTCTGCATCGATTCTTTGCGAGACGGGGCAAAAGCAAGCACCTGTACTCCGATAATGGAACAAATTTCGTTGGAGCAGCAAGGAAACTAAATGTTGATTTAGAAGCTGCTATTTTGAGCAATACAAAATTAGCACCAATTTTGCAAAAAGATGGCATAACCTGGCATTTTATTCCCCCGGGGAGCCCCCACATGGGTGGATTGTGGGAAGCTGGCGTGAAATCCATGAAATACCATTTAAAGCGTATACTTGGAAACAATAGCTGCACTTATGAGGAGTTCTCTACGCTGCTATGTCGTATAGAGGCAGTGCTGAACTCACGGCCTTTAATCTCAATGGGAAATGAGAGCGAGACGGACGACGTACTCACCGCTGGACAATTCCTAGTGGGCAGGCCACTTATAAGCGCACCAGAAAATATGGGCGTGCATGGGCAGATAGGATCGCTAGACAGATGGAGATACATTCAGCGAATGACTGCAGAATTTTGGAAAAAATGAAAAGAAGACTATTTGGTGTCGCTGCAAAAGAGAACAAAATGGCAAAGCGACAAAGAAAACCTTAAAGAGGGTCAAGTGGTACTGATCAAACAGGAAAATACAAATCCAGGAAAATGGCCAATGGGAAAAATCATAAAAACCGCCAAAGGAGAAGACAATAAAGCCAGAGTTGTCATAATTAAAACAAGTAATGGAGAGATAAAACGGTCAATTAATAAAATTTGTCCGTTACCAACACAAGAGGAAGAGCAAAAGACTCTACGAAGAAGCACCCGGAGTAACATGACTGCAGCAATCATTTTAAGCCTGCTAATGATGTTCCACGTGACAACTGGAGTCATTATTTCCAATCAAAATAGCTCAAAAATAAATATAAGGGAGCTAGAAAACGAATCAGCAATATTTCTGGAAAAGATTGGAAAAGTGGAAGTAACATCATCAAGCTGGGACTTCCTATTCTACTTCAATTTACCAAGCCTATTTGGAGGTATCACGGCAAGCTCCCGCAATACTGGAAAAAGCTAAAGGATTATGTCCCAAGTTTATGGAATTTGAACAACAGTGCCTATCAATGACAGCGAGAGTCGGACGACAATTGGACGCAATAGAAGAAAATAATAATCTTATAATGGAACCTTCGTATCGACGAAAGAAACGATATTGTGAGACTATCTATGTATGCCCTAACGGATGGTTTGATGTTTCATCAAAAATTATATCAATGGTTAACATGAAGACCTTAAAGACGAACCAAGAAAACTTGAAAAGCTTTATGGAGAATCAGACTTCAGTTATCAACGCAACAGTCAACTTAGTGAAAACAACGACAGAAAAAGTCAACGAAAACTTTAATGAAATGACTATGAGATTGAATGATATCACTGAATCAATCAAAGTCCAATATCAAATACACCGGGAGGCAATTAAGTTCTTGCTACTCATTCTCCAACTGAAGGATTGGACCGACGAAGCGGAAACAATTCAAGAAAAAATAATTGATTTGTTCATGGATTTAAATCAAGGAAGATTGAATCCTATACTAATCAAGCCATCTCAAATGATGAAGGAGATTAATAAAGTCCAGGTCGTAATGCAACGCAACCATGTATTACCTGGGAAAACTGCTGGGCATAAACTACAGACAGCTTACAAACTTCTGGCGGCGCACGGAATATTCAAGGATGAGATGATTATAATTAAGGCTAAAATTCCATTGTACCTGAATCAGGAGTCAGCCATTTTTAAGATTATTCCGATACCGTTCATCGGCAATAATCAAAAAATGATTCCAGCGGTAGCAGCGAATTATATGATCTACAATACGGCGTTAAACACATTCCATTTAATGTCTGACGCCGACCTGATCAAGTGCCGTTGGGAAAACGAGGAAACAAGAGTCTGCCAAGGAAACTGGGCATGGAAAGATGCAGAAGAGAACTTCTGTGAGACAACTCCAATGAGGCCTCACTCAAAAATGTTGTGCTCAATGGATGAATACAAGGAGCAATCTTTTTGGATAAAAATGGGTGCCCACAATCAGTGGTTGTTCAAAACGTGTTTGAGAATACTTCGGGTCAGATCCAATGCAGTGACTCGTATCATCAACTAATACGACTACCGAAGGTTGGCATCCTGGACCTCACTGAAGGATGTTCTCTAAAACTTAAAGGAGTGACCCTACAGGCCCCTCAGAGTCTTCAAACATCGTTTAAAGTCAACTACTCGGCAAACTTCATAAAGGAAGCAGATGCTGAAACGCCCTTCGAGTGGACACCAATTGGTTCGCTTACAATCAACAATACCAAGGAACTTAAGAAACTGCATGAGAAAATTCAGTATCTCAACGACCACAAAGTTCACTTGGGTGACTTGCATTTCTTTACTGCAAGTGGACACGTCTCATTGATTTTAGTGACGGTGGTGATTATAGGTCTTGTAGTTTACCTAAGAATAAGATATGCACAAAATAGAGAGTTAATCAATATTACATTTACTGCCCCCTCGGAGAATGTTCAAGTATGAACATGTGTCGCTCTGGGTATCAGCTAGCGGGCTCATGCAGCACACTCTAGGTTAGGTACCTAAAGGCCGGGTCACGCCTATTCTTAGACTTTACCAAAGATAGTGAGGGATGAAATTACACTGTGGTCGTCTTACAAACGACTGCGTTAGATAAGGAAACAGATGTATTTAGTTTTAAGATTTGTCAATAAAATGAACACTTGCTCGTCAGAACAAGTCAGTCTGAATTTACAACTCAAGCTCGCGAGTGTATATTATTTATACACAGGCTGAATATATTTTTCACTAACAACATTTGATGTCCGATAAGGATTCAACGACTTATGCTTAATATCA
This sequence comes from Drosophila setosimentum, assembly GCA_035043505.1. Taxonomy (NCBI): domain Eukaryota; kingdom Metazoa; phylum Arthropoda; class Insecta; order Diptera; family Drosophilidae; genus Drosophila; species Drosophila setosimentum. Next base: position 2,988,636 of record JAWNMY010000003.1, on the reverse strand, counting down.
AATATATATATATAAATAAATGTTTATCTATACATATACATATATATATATATATATATATATATATCAGGGATCAAAGTCATTCCTAGCTGTCAATTGCTTCATCTCATACACCATATTTGAACTGCCTTACAGGGTACACAAATATGCTTGTGCGGCTTATGGCTCAGACTAAAGAATAAGCTGCATCAACAACAGCAACTGTGGCAATAATGATGACAACAAAAAGTATATTTTAAAATATATATATATATATATATATTTATGTATATATAGTCTCGCATAGTACGTGAAAGCAATTTCTATATAGATAGTAGTAGCATACAAAAATATTTTTTGGTGTGTACTTACAACTGTGATGGGATAGAAGGGATTTATGATAGTGAAGAGTAGAATGTGATTTGGCCGTGTAGTCTCAGGACGCTTTCTCCTTAGGTCGTCATTTGACTTGTTCAGTAGTGCTTGCTGCTGATTCTGATTTTGTGTGGACTGTAAAGAGTTCAGATATATAGACATATAAGTATTATTTGTATTATTTGTATTTTTTTTTTTTATTTTTCTTTTCTTATTGTGCATGTGTGAAATAGTATAAATATAACATTAAGATCAAAAGACAAGCGAATTTACATAAATCAGAGCATTTTACATTTCACTGCAAATTAAAACAATTGAGAACACAATAAACGCAAGTGCCTCAAAAAAGTGCAAATTTCCTTGCCAGATAGCTGCCCATGAGAAAAATCGCCGACGATTTGAATGCCATGCAATAGAATTGTTCATTTTGTTGCAGTGCCTTATGCAAATAGGAACCAATTGTGCGACACTGTTCCCAACTGCAAATCATGCAGTTGTTGTTTGTTTGTTTGCTTGTCAAAGAAAACTGCTTATGGATTCCTTTTAAGCATGCCATCAAACCGAATCGAGTTTTCGTCTCGGTTTCAGTTGCGCTCCCAATCATTATTAATTTCAGTTGATTATTTCAGTTCTGGTTTGATTGCTGGTCAGGCCGGACGCCTATCCGGTAATGTCATTCGTCGAGTCTTGTTTGATTCTGGCTAACGGTTTGATTTCCCGACTTATAACTTAACATTTGCTTTGTACTTTTGTGCATAACTCTTGATTATTTTAATTACACCAAATTTAGTAGATATAGATAGACTAGTCGTGCTTCTAAGCAACTGATGCTTAATTTCATATATTTATTTATTTGCTTTTTATGTTCTACTTTTTGAAAGTGACTTGAAAATCTGAGTATTGATTCTGGATCTCAATAGAGCTTCCTCTAGTTAATCGCCATCTTTCTGTGTCTATCTAAATCTCAACTCCTTCTATATGCCTCTATCTCTCTCATATCTCTCTACCTCCCCTCTATATCCCCCTCTTTCTCTCTAAATATTTTTCACTCTTGCTCTAGTTTTCCACCTCCCAATCTCCCCATCTCCCCCTCTCTCTCTCTCTCTTACTCTCTACTTTTCTCTGTTGCTAAATACATGAAATCAATGCATTAATAGTCTTTTAGCCATTAGTTGTCGGACCGCCTGTCAAAGCATACTGCCTGTCAAATGCACATAGAGACACACACATGTTTTCAATGTCCCAAAAATGCAAGTTGAGCACAGCTAAAGCGAATTGATTTTCAGGTTAATGACGTTATTTATCTGAGTAGCGCACACACGCACAAATGCCAAAAATTCAAGTCAAAACATATAGTTTTTGCATAAGTTTTTCACGTTAATTGACGCTGTCAGCAAAATGTTTAAATAAATAAATTCAAAACAAAGATGTATGGTGAAATATGTTAATGTTGACGCTGCTGCTGCTGCTGCTGTTCTTGTTGTTCTTGTTGTTGTTGTTGTTTGCTTAGCATAATGTATTCGGAAACTCTATAAATAATTGCGGAATTTAGGTAAAACATGTTCATGTCACGTTCAAATGTCAATCAACGTTCAGGAGAAATGAGCCATGTTGGGCCGAGGGGGTCTAGTGGGGCATTTGTATATCCAATTTTTGGCGCATTTGCAGGTAATACACATTTGTTGGACTGCGGCGCTGCAAGTGCAACAACAAAATTGAATGAGTCTAAAAGAGAGAGAGAGAGAGAGAGAGCGATAGGGAGTGAAAGAGATGTGGGTTGTGGGGTAGTTAAGTACATGTGGACAGGTCGAGAGCAGCTTGTTTTGGCCCCATAGACTTGACACCAAAATGTCAGAGTTGCGCCGATATTTGCGCTAATTAACTGGGGAATACGACATGAGAATGTTCATACTTATCTCAAAATGTCTAATTTTCTCATACAAACAAAGAACTTTTAAATACCCTTCAATATCAGGTAGTCAAAATGGAAGAAAGAGTGAGCATATTCACAGTATCGTATTTCTGTTCCGGTTTCGTATTCCTTATAAATTCGTTCATAAATAAATAGATTGGTTCCATTTGTTTCTGATATTCATTTCCACTTTGGTAATATATAAACTAATCTTATAATTTCCAATATCTGTGATTATGATTTTAAATTCAGATTGAAGCTGAAAATCCATCACATAAAAAAGTAAAACACCTATCAAATATTATCTTTATTTTTCAGATACTTTTTATCATATTACTGATAAATATATATTCTTGTATCTTCATTTGAAAAATGCAAAAAACCATTGTACATTTAATTGTTTATTGTAACATCGAACAGGTAAAAAAAAAAAAACAAGCAAGAACCCAAAGTTTCCTAGAGTATTTTTCTTTTTCATTCTCATTGCTCTCCGATTGAATAGTATTTCATTCAGCAAATATTGCATAACTTTTCAGTTATTTACTACAATTCATTAACTAATTGGCGTTTGTCGTGGGCAACTCGTTTTCCTTGCGATATTTTTTAGTTCTTCGCCGTGTTTCTTTTGTTCCGCTGTTGCTGTTGCTGCTGCTTCTTTGACTTTTGTCGGCACTTTCACGTGATTTTTTCTGTCGACTTTTATTTTTATTTTAATTTGCTGCATTTTTCTCAACATTCAACCAGAAACAACAACAAGAAAAGCTGGAGTCAAGCTCACTTAACCTTGTTTTTTATTTTATTCCATTTTTATTCGCTGCCCTTAAATTGCTTCATCACCGAAGCTCTGTTGTCTTTACCTGACTTTTTAATTAGGTTAATGGATCTCTCATCCTCTCTTTCGCTCTCCTTCTTTCTCACTCTTCCTCTATCTCTATCTCTATCTCTCTATCTCTATCTCTCTATCTCTATCTATCTCTATCTCTCTCTCTATCTCTCTCTCTCTCTCTCTGTATCTCTCTCAGCTGCTGCACCCGTTGCTGTAGCTTTAATGGGGGAAAAAGGGTTGCAGTCTCTTACAATTTAATAGGTAATAACTTATCAGCTAAACAACTCTAGAATTTATTCAAGTTGCAAAGAGCTGTGTGGCTTAACTGTTCTTCTGGCTATGATTTTATTGGGCAAATAATTCTGTCTCTGAATGAATTTAGGATAATTGTGGATCAGTTCTGAAAATTTTCTGATTTCTTATTTTAAAAGGATTTTATTAACTAACACGATTAAGAATGTTCTAGCTGAGAGAGCTCGACTTGTAGAGATCTACTGAAATACGAGAAAGGACTATCTCAACTCGGCTGTTAAACCTGATCAAGAGTATATATACTCAACATATACCTACCTTCAGGGCACACAAATTTTTCATTCCCTACAATAATTATTTGAGTTATCGATCTGTTATCAATTTAAGTATTTATCTACACTATTTCCACACAATAACTATTCCAAAAAAATACACTTAAAAATACATAACTTTGAACTCAAAATACCTTCTCATCAACATCTCTATTAACAAGGAGTTTAACATGCTGTTCACAGCATAACGAAATGTCATTAGGCATTTTTCAATAATTCCACACACAGAATTCTCGGATGTTGTTGGCGAGTGTCGACAAATGTTTATTTACCTTGTAACATAATCTGGCAGCGCTCACATCTCGTGAAGGGTTTCAATCAAAATCCAACACAAAAATCTCAACAGCTTTGACGCACAATTTGTATTAAAAAAAAACCAAAAACAAGTAGCAAGAAAAATGAAACAGAGAAGAAAAAAAAATAAGCGCAAGGCGGGGCAAGAAAAACATTTGTTTTCTGTCAAATTTGCCTTTAATAATAATAAAGATCATATATTTTCCGCCCACCCGCCAAGGGACAAAAAAAAAGTCGACGACGACACTGGAAACTGTTGATTAAATTACAACCTTAAAAAAATGTGTGTGTGTGTATAACAAAGTGGAGAATGTAAGTGAAATGATTGATCGATGTATGCTTGACAGGGGTTTGTTTCCGACTTAAGAGCATGGCAACCAAGAACAAAAAACAAAATACAAAAAAAAAAACGATTTCAATTTTATTTCATTTATTTTGTACACTCAGTTTTTGTTTTTTTTTTTGCTAGGTTTTTTTTTTTTTGAAAACATTTGAAACATTTCTGGCACAACGGCGCGAACGATTTGAAAATAGCCGCCGCCGGCAAAGGCTTTGGGGCAGGGGGGAGTGGCGACGGTATCGATGGTGGCTGCATACCACGGCGCATTTCAACTCGAACCGCAACGAAATGAAGATGAATTACCCACAAAACTATTCGTCGCTAGGGATACGCGAGCAGATCGTGAGCTGAGTGGAATACATGTGAATAGCAGAGCGAACAGCAGCAGCAGCAGAGGCGTGGATGCAACGATGCAGCAACAAGAGCAAGCAAAGCAGAAGCAAATGACAAAATAAGTTTTTGCACACAGTTTGATCAAATGGTCAAAGCACACTATAAAACTGAGACGACATATCCCAAAACGGATACAGATACAGATACAGATACAGATACAAATATCATCTACAGCTCACACAATATGCTTAAATGCGTCTTTGCCAAGAAATGTACGCAGAATAAAAAAAAAACAAAATGAAAACGCATCGCAAAGTTGAACTGCACTGCAAAATCGCAGATAAAGAATTGAGGTAATAAAAATAGCCAATATATATATATATATATATATATATAAATGGACAGAGAATCTATCCGTCCGTCTGTCCATCTTTCATTCTGTCAGTCGACGAACGCTTGATGTATTGGCATTCATCAAACTGACTTGAGAACATGCTGATCTATTATAGCCTCAATCGTATGAATCGAAGAGTGATAATTGCCAGTGTCAGAGATATATATACATATATGGCTCTTGGGCAATCGATGAAAACCAGAAGGAAATCATTTACAGCAAATGCATAATAAATAAACTTAAAGTAAACACAAATTGCAAATTGAGTTATAGGGCGATATACCAAAAATACTGCTTGCAAATAAAAATGGTTTTTTATTTCAAATAATCCAAATGAGTTTAGTTTTTGGTGTTGATAGTCGGAAATCGGAAACCGTGCTCCCAGTTGGATTTTTCGCAATATAATTTATATATGAATCAGAAATCGTATTCCATTAAATACTACATTAAACTGGATGGAAAATAAGAATATATATATATATATATATATAATTTGATATTAGAATGAAATTTCTGCATTCCAGAGAGCTAATCATCTGTAGAATGTATGTGTTCCATTATATATTTAATCTGTGCAATGGGTATTAATCTAGAGTCAGACAATAGAAAAACTGAAAACGACATTTAGCAAAACCATTAGAAATAAATATATATGCAGTTCCCCCGAGAGACGTCACACAGCTGCTTTGCATAGTATCAATGACTGAATGACTGACTGACTGACTGACAGACTGGCAGACTGACTGAGGGACAGACAGATAGACAGAGGGTGAGTGAGTGAGTTTGAGTGAGGGACGTTGGTTCTGTCCCTGTGACTGGTCCCTGGGCACATGTTGCTGCCCTTCATTTTGATGGGCAAACGCAGAAGGAGCCCAAAAAGCTGTTCAAATGCAGAATTTGTATATATTTTTTTTTTTCTTTTGTCAAATTTTGGCTGCGACATCAACACGAGGCGGCATTTGTTACTCGCAATTAGTTACACTGTACAGACGCAACATCAGCGACCACCAGTCACCACCGCCCCTCCCCCCCTGCTGACACCACTCCTTGCGCGCCTGAGTTTTTTGGCTGGGGGACGACGGGCAAAATGTGTCGAACGAGAATTGCACATGAAATGCAATTTACAAAATGTTTTCTTCAACGTTTGCATTGCGAAATTTAATTAAAACAGCAGCAGCAGCAGCAGCATCAGCGGCAGCAGCCGCAACAACTGCCACAATAACAACAACAACAACGTATATTAAATGCTGCAGTTGAGTGAGCGACAAGAGCGCCTGCCTTTTGGGGTCTGCTCTCGAGTTCGTCTGGGTTGGGTAACTGTATTTTGGCCAAAGTCTTCTTCTTTTTGTTGTTGTTGTTGTTGTTGCTGTTATTGCCGCGGTTTTAGGCGGCCCAAGTAAAAACATCAAAAACCATCCAAGTCAAGTGGCAGCAGGCCAGACACAAACCCTAACGCCCCCTTCCCTACCCCCCCTTTGGCACACAAATATCATCATTTTTACAAAATAATGAAGCAATGTGTAAGTTGTGTAAACGCATTTTGGCTTTCTTTGCCACAGAGCAGCATCCACAGCGCATCTCTGTGTGAGATATACACAAATACACAATACAATGCACACTGCTCGCTGCAATCAATCATATATATACACATACATATATATATATATATATATATATATGTATATATCTATATATATATATAGAGTGGTAGGTGGGTGGTTTGCGATTCAAGAAACGTCAAACCTTTTAAGCAAATCTCATTTCGACAGAACCGAACACATTTTATTGGCATTGCTCATCCGCCACTTGGTAAAATACATGTGCAAACTGTCGCCTCTTGTTTTGTGGCATGAAATTGAAACATTGAATAGCTATTTCTTTGCGTCATGTCGCAGTCTGTATACCCTTGTGGAAAAGCGATAGACTTTACTCATGATTAATCACAAATTAGAGTAGAACAATGTGAAACATCTTCGCATGTAAACATAACTGTTTCTTAGACATCTTCTACCCATTTTGAGTTCAAGTATATATATATATATATTATATATCTAAATATCTTCTGACATATATTTCAACAAAATCATATATCCCCTTCCAGCTAGGGTAAGACACACGTCAGAACGAATTGGTCCGCGGCCTCATCAATGACATAAGTACAATACAAAGTCATGCACAAGCACATACCTATATGTGTACATAAAGATACATATATATATACTCATTTATATACATATATATATATATATATATATCAGTCTATTTATCTATATCATGTGTACTAACCAAAAAGTATCTCCATTGTATATTTGTCTCTGTATCTTTTTGTTTTTGCGCGCCATTTGGCACAAATCTTTTTGGTGCTACTTGGTAACAAATGCCAAATCCTCCTCCCCGCCCCGCCCCAGCCTATGACTAACCCAGCAGTCAGCAGCAGTTCGTTTCTTATCTAAGTCGGCAATGCTCATTAGTCACAGTGTGGGGCAGACAGATGGGAGCAGGGGGTGGGGGAGTGTGTGTGTGTGGCAAAAGGGGGTACGCGTGAAGCATTGAAAATTGTCATTAGTTCAACGTTTGATTTGGCTCTATATTTTTTTTCTGTTTTTTTTTTTGCAACTTGTGTCGCAGTTGCTGCCTTATTCTATCAGTCTATCTCGCTCGCTCTCTATCTGGCGTCCAGTGGATCATGGATTGTAATGGAGTGTGTATGTGCCTGTTCGTGTGTGAGAATGTGTGCGTGTGTGTGTGCGTTCGACGGCAATTGTTGTCAGTGCTTTGCTTTTCAATTAGAAAAGTTCACAGATTGCCGATACTTTTTCTTTCTTCTTAGCGAGCGGCTTTAGATTGTCTTCTAGTTTGCCACAGATTGAGATTTATTATGTGGCAGCTTTACCGACAGCAATCAGTGATAAAGCCAGTACAAGGCTAAGAGTTAGAGAGAGAGAGAGAGGGAGGCCTGTGGCAAAAAATAGAAAAAAGTTTAAGCAACTTATCGATGCTTAAAAAGGCATTTCAAACGGGTAAATATTCGCTTAAAACCAGACCCTTCGAAACAATTGGAAAAAAAAGTGTAAATTACATTAGAAAGCATTGCGAAAAGGGTTTAACCCAAGATCTGGAATATATTTTGCCAGACATTTTTATAGCAAGTAAGCAAAATAAAAATAAAAATAAAAACAATTCCAAAATATGTTAAGAAATTTGCCCATGTAAACAAACACAGCTTTAACCGCAAAGAAAAACACAAGTAAACTCAATAAAAAAAAACACGAGCTAAACATAGAGACAGAGACAGCAAACAGCAAACTGAAACAAGCAAAGGATGCCTTTAATCAAAGATAAGCAAAAGTAAAGCCTGCTCAAGTAAGACAAAATTGCTAATGCAAGCGCAACACACACAACATTGACACGTGACCCAGTATGACCCCTCTCCCCCGTAACCTCTTCAACTCATTAATATATAAACAATGGCGACCCTTTTGCCCCGAAAAGGTCACTCAATTATAGGCCCGGCATAACTTAAGCCCTTCACCGCAGGGTCATCTCTCCACAAAAGACCAACACCGAAATGCGAAAAAAAAGAAAGCGAGTAGAAAAGAAATATATATTTTGATAGGAAAAAAACAACAACAAAAAAGTACGAATATCTAGAGCTGGTCTCGACGCGCCGCAGACAAGCCAAACCACCCAGTCAACCAGCTACTCACCACACACCACCCACCACCCACCCACACTTAAGCCATCCAGGCAACAAGCAAACCACAGCAAAAACCCAACAACAGCCACAAATCCATCCATCTTTTCAACAAAAGTTGCCGGTTGAAATATAAAATATTTTCATTTTTTTTATTGTTGTTTGCTGTTGATTTGCGTTTTCGTCATTTTGATGTCAGTTCACTTGACAGAAGCCCAGAAAGCCCAGAAGCACAACTAGCCGCCATAGAAGAAAAAGAGGAGCAGAAGCAGCAGCAAGCGTCCAGCGAATACACTGGGCGGAAAATCATTGCCATTGCCTACATCAACAAATACGATCTAAAGAGTTTGATTAAATACAGTTCTAGGCATTTGTGTATATTTGAAATAAGTCTAAAAATACTCATTTTTAGTTTAGCAAACTATGAATCTTAATTCAAACTGTTTGGGTTTTATTTTATGATATTTGGATTTATTGATGAACAACAAACTGTCGCAAGTAATTCAAATCACAGTAGAAGAATATGACTAAAATGAAATAACTTAAGTTCTTGGCTTAACTATAAAAATCTATTATGATTTATTATATAAAATCATATTAAGAATATCTTCAAATAAGAAGTTTTAGCTAGCAATTTGAATGTGTTTTTGCTTGATGTGATGCATACATTTCTTGAACTCTTTTTTTTTTGCCAGTGTATTGTTTGTTGAGCTCTTTACAGACAGGCCTAAGGCAACCCGTTGATCACTTATGACAACAGTCCAACTATCCCCATCTCTCTCGCTCTCTATTAATCTGAGGCTCTCTCTCTTTCATTTGGCGTCTGCTCTTGTAATTTATGTGGAAAGTTCTGTTTGTGGCGCACGGCGCAACATAAAACAATTTTCATTTTGTGCATATTCCTCATATGTCTGTCTGCCTCTTCTAGGCATTTTCTTTACGCGCCGCTTTTCATGTGAAAATCTTTACTAATTCGTCTGCTGTTCCTTTTATTTCTGTACTCTTCGTACATATATATATATATATATACATTTTCTGTTTGTTTTTCTTTCATAATTTTTATTTATGGAAAATGCTTTTAAAATACACACAAGCGTCATTTCAATTTTGGTGTGTGTGTAAATTGATTTGCTACGTACCAAAAAAGAGAAAAGAAAAACTATCTGCAAATACCATAATTAAGCCACAAATCGTTTAATTAAATTAAACTAAGCGAACTACACATAAATTATAAATGCAAAAAGACTTGAGGGGGGCACAGCGAGGGGGCACCACAAGGAAAATAATAGTGAAAAGTCACCGCAACAAATCTTCACACAATTTTCACACAATCTGTGACTGTCATGTGTTGTGGTTGTCGGAAGAGATGGAAATGCTGGTGCAGATGAAGGAGGAGGAGGCGGAAGAGGAGTAGGAGGAGGAAGGGGGGATTACCCATGCCGGTACGTGACCTCCGGGGGCCAAAACGTAAAAGTCGACGGCACAATTGAAATTTAGCTGTGAGATGTATTTTCTCTTGAATGAATTATTGTTCTTGTTGTTGCTGCTGTTGAACTCAAGGTGTTTCCATTTCTTTGTAGCAACAAGATAATTTTTTTTTTCTTTTCCTTTTTTTTTTGGGTTTTCTTTTTTTGGCATTACTACGTCAATGCATGAAATATTTGCTATATGTCGTTGACAATTGGCAATGGAGCGGGCAGTACAGAAACAAATATATATGGAAAAGTAAGCATTGAAAAAAAAACTAATCATATACGTAATTGAACTACCTCAAGAAATTTGTTCAAGAACACAGATTTTTGACAGAATTTCGCGCGTAACGCATTATGTTGAAGTGTCTTATATAAATATTGGGCACGTGTCGCACCCAACCACATTTCAAGAGAGATATATTTGTAGGCATATTTGCTTATCGGCACTGGATTGAAATTAAACACGTAACCCAAATTCAACAAAAAGTTTGAACACCAATTTAAAATCTTCAATTGTATATACCAAGAGCGGAACTAAAATATATTTCTATTTAACAACTTTGCTACTATATATCTGATACATTTATTTCCACGGTTGGATTTTAATTGTGATTTTATTTATACCGCTTCAATATGCATGCATTTTGCTTGTTCAACTTTTGCTATATCGCTTAACTATACAACCCCAGTATGAATACACTTTTAGCCTCTTATGGTCTTATAGTTCTAGGCCCATTGCCAATTTCTATATATAGTACAGGCATATAATTTAATGGATATTTAGGCAACTATTTGAGGCAATTGAATTGCGTTTAGTTAAAATTATATAACATTAATGGATTTGTTCAGCTGAATTTCAGTCGAAAAATACGAAAATGAAATTTGAGAATTCATTGCAAGTGTATTTTTTTACTATTTCATAAATCTTCGAAATTATTTCTGTTATAAATTCCCCTAATACAGACAGATTTATTTAATGTGTTTGTAATCTGTTCATGTCTCGTTAAACATCAGTTGCAGAAAGCCCCTTTTGGAAAATCTGTATTTAATGCGCTACTTTCCTTGTTTTGAAGTTGATCATCTGCATTGCCCACTTGGCAACTTAAACAACCACTAAACCACACACTTGTCAGCGAGCATGGCCATAAATACGCACTCCGCCGCCCCACACACAGTTCCCCACGCACACACACACCACACACTTTCCTTTCGTGCAAGATGCGCACTGTAAATACATTTTGGCCGAGCCAAGAGTGAAAAAAAACTACCAGGAAACCAAAAAAAAAAAAAAAAAAAGGAAAGAAAGATAAAGAAAATTGCTTCATGTTGCTGTGCCGTGATGAAAATTTATAACAAAAGCAATTGGAGTGCTATAAAAAATTACATTTAGAGCCTGCTGAGCCCACACCCTCAAAATCATAATAATAAACACCACCTGCCGCAATGGACACGATGGACGATGGACTATTGCAAACAAAACAGCAACAGTTTCTTTCACCTTCTTTCTTCGCCCCTCCCCCCCAAAATTTAATAGCATAAAAGTGAGAAACGCGTGCTGGCTCCCAGGTGCCCCCGGTATGTTGGGGTTGGGCTGAAGAATGCCAAACGATTGCCCCAAGAGTCGACCACACTTAGAACAATAGGTAGTCAGAGAATGCTTAAGCCGAAAGAGGTTAACTGTTAGATATCCTTAGCCGATTGTTCATTCATAAAAATGCGATTTACTTAACGAAATCTGTGTTTCTTTTCACAGTCTATAAGTCTGGTTAAACTATTTATTATGATTGTCATATAACAATAACGTAAAACAATAAAATAATAATCGATGTCAACGAAACTAGGAAAGTTATCATAAACTTGATCTGTATACAATAACTGGTTGCTAATCAGGAATATATATTTATATCATATGCGCTCGGATATGCTACCTCAATCTTATCCTTATCTTATCCTACACCTCTCACTCACTTTAAAGTACACATTGCAATAATATAATATCTAAAAGCTAGAAATTCCACTACCACTCAATGTATTTCTCTCAGTGCACTCAGCTCTTTGCAAATATTTACATTTGTTGGGCAGTCACTAAATTGGGTATACACAAAACTCCATGGAAACTGAAACTGAGCCAACTTTAAAATGTGTTAATCATCAAGTGGCAAGAAGAAGAGCAGAGAGAGAGAGAGAGAAAGGGAGCAAAGTGCAGGCAGCAACACAATCTCCCACACACTTCACCCAAAAAAAAATAAAAAAAAAACACCACCCTAAAAACAAACACAGCGACACCTGAGAACCGTTAACTGAACTCGACACGGAGTGCATTAAATATTTGTCAGCATTTTACCAAAGAGCTTTGCTCACCTCTACCACCTCTCCCACTGCCTCACCTCCCCCCATCGCCAATCATCCCTAGCCCTGGCCCGTCAGCATACAACAAATTAACACATGTCTCTGTCTGTTCATTAATATTTGCTTTTGTTTTTATTTATGTTTAACTCTTGCATTTGCTTTCTTTTTGCAACGCTGCTGCAGCTGTTGTCGTTATCTTTGTTGTTGTTGTTGTTGATATTATCTGTTGTCTGCTTTTGTCTCTTTTGCTATTGTTTTTGATCAATGTTTTAACACGTTTACTTTTATGGCAATGGGTAAAATGATTAATTGATGACCATTTGTGGCTAAGAAGTTGGAATTAAAAATGTATTCTAACTGAAGCCAGATGGCTTCTAGTCGAGAGAGCTCGACTTGCAAAAAAAAATTCACTGAGACAAGAATAAATATACTTTCGCTTATTACATAGTTCAGTCATTTCACTCATTTTCTCTAAGCACGCAAATGAGACTTTCAATTTACTAATCGAATGGAATTGAAGCACTTATTTTTCTTTTGTTAATTCCAAAGAGATTCCCAAAGCTATTTAGCCTAATCCAGCAACAAGCTAATAAATTGCATTCTTTGTTTAAAGAGCATTCCACGGAATCCATTTACCCAACCCTCCCTTCCCCACCCCCACCCCCATCACCACCCCACCCCTAATCAGCCCACGAACCCACAAACTGAAATATTTAACACAACTATTTGAACCATTCCACTTTAGTACAGACAGAGAGCATTTCATAGCCGACTCACTAGCCAGGCCCACATATTTGGCATAAACACAAATACATACATATATTTATATAAATATATATATACATATATTTAGATTATTGTTTTCATAGGTGTTTGTGTTGCATGCCAGTCGCTCTTGTTGTGAAATGTGCTTCTGATAGCACATTTTTGTAAAACAGTCGCACAGTTTACATTCATTTTACAATGCATAGCAGAATTAAAAAATTATATTGCGGTTTGCTTCTTAACGGTGTGAACGAACTGTCAAACGTTTCTGGCAAAAGTGCGCTAGATAAATAAATACCATATGTATCTACATATATAGATATATACAAATATATATATATATATATATATATATAAATATGTATACATATAAATTTTAAATTTTTGTGTGTATTGTAACGTTTATCTTTTTTATCTGCTTATATGGCGAACACGCTCCAAAACAAAAACAAGTCAGAAAACGTAGCAGTTGAATCTAACCGACTGCCATATACTCTGTCCGTTAATCTGCTGAACACCTGATAAGTGTCTGCTGAATGCCTGCAAAATACATATATAGATTTATATATATATGCCAATTTTTCAAGAAATTGCCCTGCAATTAACCTTCCCATATGGGTGACTCCAGCTTTTCAATTGCTATGGTATCGATTTTCTAGCCCGTAATTGTAACAGTAAAATATGTCTGTATATAGCTTATATATATTCTAATTTTCAAGTCTGTAAGCCAATATAGTCCACCACCTTCAGTATCAGTGTGTGCACAAAACCAATTGTTATGGTTCGCTGCTTTAAATGCAATCAGCAATGCCAAATGGGGTTAACGTTACAGTTATTATATAGGTATATGAATAAATATATATATAATTTATATATATGAAGTAGTATAGCATATAGCATAGTCTTTCAACATATGTCTGCTATCGACTGCTTTGTTTATCAGTAGAAAACGTGAGTTTAAACAAATGAAACAATCGCTTCCGGTTGAAATATGCTTTATATGCATTCACAAAGCACCTGCTGGCAATTGATAAATACTTCGAATTAAAATGCCATGGCTTAATGTTGCTTAGCTAAATATCTTAGAACTGAACTATATTTATTTGCATATATATATATATATATATATATATATATATATATATATAGAGAAAGAGAGAGAGCTATGAATGATATATTTCCTTTCATTACGATGACATTTACACTATATAAGCATAAATAGGATATGATTTTCTAAATACATTCCTTATTTCGTTATAATCTCAAATGTAAAATGTAAGAAGTTAACCGATGTTCTGAGAGGTTAAGTCGATTGACTTTGGAAACTTGAGATTATTTCACTTCATAAACAATAAGAAGCCTTGAATTTTCCACACCTACAATCGAATTCATGTTTAAATTTATCAAGCTGTTTGCTTGAGATTGAATCCATAATTAACGTCACCCTAAATCTGATTATGGCATTGAGTTTATTAATATGAAAAGCAAGTCGGTATTCAGGAATTAATGTATGGGTTACAGCTCTTTTGAATACTACTCAATCAAGCCACAAAGTGCAGAAAAATTAAATGACTGCATTAAAAGCATGTATGTAAAACAGTATTCATAATTTATGAAAAAGTACTTAAACATATATATTTTTTTACAACATACCATAAATGAATTAATAAACATTAAGCGACAGCATTTAAAAACTTACCTAGAAAGAGAAAAAGAGTAAAGAAAATTAGTAAAAAATTAACTTTGAATGTATTTTTGTTTCTTAAATTGCTGTTGAACATTTAAAGAGAATTTCAGTATATAAGTGATTGAATCAGTGTTCAACCAATTGAATTATTACTAAATGCCATTCAAAAGACAACAAACAGGAAAAAAAAAACACTTAAATTAGAAATCACATTCCCGGTGACCTCAAAAGGTAATCAACTTTTTGTATTTAGTGAAACGTTTGGATTAAAATTTAATTTATGTGCGACATATTTGAAATAATTATGTATGAGTGGGTCTGCGTGTGTCTGTGTGTGTGTGTGTCTCTCTCTGTGTGCTTTTCAATCGCTGATGGCATTAATAACTTGATTAAGTAAGCGTTCAACTGCTCTTTCCCCTCCCCTATACCTATGCCCTATCAACTGTAATTAATTGCATTCGATGTGGATTGCAATTGCAGCCAGACCAAAATTAAGTCCATTCGAAAAAAAATAATATCCACCTTTATATAAATCAATCTTTTTTTCTACATTTTATTTTTGCATTGACCATGAAGAATATTTTTTCTGCCACTGCAGCACAAAAATTAAAATAAAATGCTAACAAAAAACAATAAATTAAAGGGAAATGCAGAGAATATTGCGTAAAAAATATAAAACAAAGGTGAATGAAAAACCTTCGACTGGAAGATACCCTGTGAGTGAGTTTGTCTTGTCATTTTAATAAAAAATATAAGAAAATTTGTTAAATAGAACGTTAGAGTGATATTTTGAAAATTAAGGTAGTTTATTGTTTTATTTTTGGGCTATTGTACTTTTGTGGTGCTTACTTGGCTAACAGATACCCCGCACCATGCAGCTTGAAATCATCAATAGACAGAATAGCTATATCTTTAAAGGTATAGTTTTTAATAACATTATTTAGTTGGCAATTGGTGAACAAATCCCAATTCACTTTTTTCTTACTTATGACACCCTAGTTTACAACATTTTCAGCGACAGGGTATGAAAATTAAGCATGGCGCTTTCCACGTGTTCGCTTCTGAGTATATATTTTTATAATAAGATATATATAATATATACCTCTGTATGTATGTAAATAGAGTTTATTGACTTTTAATTTAATGCCGCTGCAGCATAAATCCGACACAAGAAGACAAAGGCATACATTTGATAATTCAATTTTGCAAAAGGCAAAAGTTGACAAATGCAAATTGAATTTTGTTTTGCTTCTCGCAATATGTTGTAATTGTAATCTTGCAACAATTAATGTGATTAATTGCAGAGAGTGTGTGGCAAGCTTCAATTATGAAATCGCCTTCAGGGGAAACAGCTCAGAATTGTAAATGATATTATCCGTATGTTTATTTAACTTATTTGATGACATTTCATCTTTAAATGAATTTGCGGCAATTTTATTTATTTAAAATATATATATTATATATTTTCATGCAAATGGATTTGCGGATCAATTCAATAAACGAGTTAAACCAAATATATACACATATATATATTTATTTTTGCAAGAAAAATTCGGTTCGATTCGAATTGGGTCAATACATTTAAAAAGCACGCAGCCAGAGAGAGAGAGAGGAAATAAAAAACGTGCAACTCGATTCGAAACAAAGCAACAACAAAAACGTTGCAAAATAAAAATTCATGAAAACAACAACAACAAAAAACACCAAAAATATATATATATCGTTTGAGGAATGAAATGTGGAGGAAAGAAAGTAAAGATGGAAAAAATGCAGCAAAGGGGATACCGCAAAACGGGTGCAGCAGATGCAAATGCCAGCAGCAACAAGGCAAACAGAGGGAGTAAGAGAGAACGAGAGGGGTAGACGGGTAGAGGGAGACAGAAGAATATGAGACAACGCATAACTTAACCCTATAAGTGTATTCCAGTTCTTCTGTCTTTAAAGGAATATATATGTCGTAAGTTATTGCTGCTTATTGAAAATAATATAATTCCAGAGTATCTTTATATTTAATGTTAAATTTCAACAATTTCATTCAACATATTCGAGTTAAAAGATATTAATGACATATATTAAAGCTCAAGTTTCGCACTTTCCGATCACGTTGCCAAGCTAAAATAACATTCTGTAAGCTTAACAGTTTAATTTTCACAGCTTGGGCAGTTAACGGGTTAAGCGCTGCGTCAGGCCATATTGCATTTCATTGGCATTTTCGCAAAGCGCAGCTCCAAAAACATGTTTATATGCACACGCACGCACACACACACACACACACATACACGCACGCAAATACACACAAACAGATATACGTATAACAGACGCAGACACAGTCGATTTATAAATAAAGCCCCAGCACCGTTAGCAACACCAAAAATAAAGACAGCAAAAACGAACCAACAAAGAATCGTTTGCCATAAGTCAGAAGAAGAAGAAGCAACAGCAGTGCCAACAGAACCGAAAAAAAAATAAATAAAACCGTAAGCGGCATTGTTGATGCTATTGCCAAAATGCAGTCAGCGTCGCAGCCGTCGCAGACGCCATCGCCGTCATGCACATAACACGGTCGTCAAAGCCTGCACTATGCTGCACTCTTCGCTCACGCGTCGAATTGAGCGCAGATTTGCTTTTGTGAAAGAGTTGAATGCAGCGCGCATTTGCGAATGAAGCGACGCGACGCCGCTGCCGGCTCTCAGCTTATGCTTGTTGTTGTTTGTTGACAATTGTTGCTATTGCTTTTTATCTTTTGAACTTCTCATGATCCCACACACGCACACACACACAAAACACTCATATTTAATTATATTAAGCGCGTTTTTGCTTGTTACTGTTGTTTGTTATTACTACTTTTTTTTTAGTAGGTCAGCGAAATTGTATTTAATGCGCTGCTGCTACTGTGGCGTCAGCGTCGCAGTCGCAGTCGCTGCGCTCAGTCGCTGCAGCTGCGCAAAACTTGATTTCAAAAGCAGCAACAACAATAACGAGAGGATTGCATTGAAGGTAAACCGGCGCATAAAAACCGAAGAAGAAGCAGACGAAGCAGAGACAGAAAACTGCATTAAATTTGTATTTGTGATTTGAAGTTGTTGCATTCGCAAAACATAAGAATTAAACGAAACGGCTAAGAAAACGTGTTTCGAACTGCAGCGAACCAAACACAACGAGCAAAAGCGAGCAACGATACAAAAAAAAACTGTTCAAGAAAAATTTCCATAAAAAGAATATAAAATAGCGCTACGAAGAAGTCGACCACAAAGTTCAAGCACCTGCCAAAAAAAAAAAAAAAAATTGAAATAAATAAAAAAAACACAACAACAACAGCAACGAGCGTACGTAGAATAAAGAAATAAATGTGCAAATCAACAGTGAGCAGAAATGCGGCTACCAAAACAATTCCATATATTTTATCTACGTACTTAACTGAGAAATGCCGCTACAACTGCGACGCTGACGCTGACAGCAACGTTTGCAGCGCTGCCGGTGGCGTATGAGCAATTGAGTAATTACAATCGACAGCACGGCAAGCAGCAGCGGCAGCAGCGAAAACAAAAGCCAACTCCACCTTCACCACACACACCCCACAAGAAAGTAAGAGACAACAACCAATATAGAGCCTATAAATAGCAGTGCAAAGAACGCAGCGATATATTTTGTTGATGTTGTTGTTGTTATTCGAAAGGGATCCAAAGCAATTAAAAGTTATGATAAACAAATTCTTGTTCCATTCGCGCACGCACGCACTACAAAAGAGAGCAGTAGCAAATGGGAGAGGGCAAGAGCGAGAGAGCTGACGAGTAATTGAGCGAGTCAAAGCTCCCGCAAGAGAGCAAGCACGCGCAAACAAAGAGAGCGAACACCACAAAGAGAGAGATCGAGCGGGAGAGAGATCGTGAGCGTAAGCATAGAAAGCCAAGCGAGCGTGGCGAAAGAAAGCAGCACCAGCAGCAAACACTACCACAAACACACACCCGCACACATACGAACGAAAATGATTCTGCCAGTGACGAATTATGCAAAGGGGCATGACTTGAAGCTGCGACGTCAGCATCGCTGTCAATGTTGCTGCTGCTGCCAAGCGATGAGTCAAAATTTACCGAAATTGCGCGCCAAAAATAAGAGCAAAACATTTTGGCATTAACAAATTAACAAATTGCTCAGCATTGCCGGGCACTTTGTAAAATAGCAATTGTAATAGTCATCCAAGAAAGGTAAAGACGAGCGGGTGGGGTGGGGGGGGGGGGGGTGGTCCTTGAAGAAATGACTGAAATAAACTACTGAAGGAAAATAAATTAAGTAAATGTCTAAAATACAAATCTCGACTAGAAACGAATTCTTCTAAATTCGAAATGTGTTTTAAAATTCCGAATGCTGACAGAGAACAACGAGAGCTGCAAAATCAGCTGAATTTATTTTTGATTAATATAATTTACTGTTAATAATTAAAGAACAACTTTCATATTTGCTAACAATTAATGTTTACAAATGTATATTTTCTATAGGGTATAAAAGTAAGAATAGAAAAACATCTTATATTGGTTTGGGATTACACTTTTAGATAGTTTAAACTGAAATCTTCAAGCCACATAAGGGAAATAATAAATTTTCTATAATATTTGTAACTGGATGTTAAGTCGGAACCAAAACGTGAAAATTAACTTTGCAGATTGCAATTCACGACCGGAACTGGTAGCTCCAGCCAGCTACAGGCACCGATATTAGCAAACACAATTGAAACCAATAAATTTACTGGTTCAGATAGAGTTTACACCTGAACCTTTATACTACAGTGGTTATAACTGAACCCTTACATTTTAAACACTTTTTGAGATTTCTGTTTTCTGTTTCCATGCTTTAAATTGGTTTAAGTTTAAGCAACATAAGAATCGTACATATTCTGTTATATTTATAGCAAATTGCTTGACTTTCCATTTACTCCTAGTGGTATCCGCATCTGTCATTGTAGCAAGTATCTCTCAGTTATTTGTATCATTTTCACTCTTGGTCTCAACATTCTTGGCAAATAACTTAAGATGACGACTTTTTGCATACATTGGACAGCTGTAGAGACACACAGACAAACACACAATGAGATACGACATTCTGAAATGTATCTAGTGCTTGGTGTATCTACCAGATACACAAGCTAAAAAGCTACAGATACTTGCTACTTACTTACATGTAACGTGTGCAATTGCCAACTAGAACAACACGTTCACCTGTGACAAAAAGCGCACGGACAGGTAAATAAAAGGTAGACCGAGATAGATTGAGAAAGAGAGAGGGGTAATAGTGCTTAGAGGGGGTACAGGAGGTGGTTACGATAAAGTAAAAACGTGTTTTGTATTGCAGCCATCGCAGCCGCAGCAGCAGCAGAGTTTCTACGCTATTTATCGAGCTGCCTCCGTCCACACCTTTCCCTCCCCTAACTGGTCACACACCGTCCCGCCTCGCCTCGCCGCCTCCTCCTCCTCTCTCTCTCTCTCTCTCTCTTTAACTGAGCAGAAAACGTGCTTTTAGAATGGCATACCACAGTCAACTGGAAATTGTATCTAATTAGTCTACCGGTCTACAACAACAACAGCAACAACAATAACCATGAAAAAAACATTTACCTTACATACCCTGCCCCCAAACACCTGCCCTTGCTGCCCCTGTTTAACACTTGCCACTAGTGCCCCCGTTTTTGTTTTTTTTTTGTTGTTCTTTTTCATATTAGGGGAGGGAGGATTACAAATTTGTACGCCCCCATTTAACGTATGCCACACACTTCTATGCTGGGGCAGCTGCAGGCAGCACAAGCTAATAAATAAATTCAAAATGAAAATGCGACAACAGTTTATAGTCTCATAAACATTTTCACACCCACAACAACAACAACAACGAAAACAGGTTGTCAAGCTTGTCACAGCTAAATAGCATTCAAAATTGTTTTGTCTTCCAAAATTATGTTCACAATTATGCATTTTTACAATTTGTTGGCGCTGTTTGCTGCTGTTGACTTTAAGCATGCTGCTTATTTATTTATTGTGCACTCGATTAGTGTCTAAACATTTATGTTATTTTAATAGCCACTTAAATAGTCTTGTTAGTGTCACAACTAACCTCAACAAATTACAATTAACTAACTATTGGGCATAATACATATCTAATTTAAATGTTAACAAATAATTCATGCCTTTGCTAAATTGGTTGCTCAACTATTTGATTGGCGACTTATTAATTATTAAATAATAATAGGGTTATGATCAGAATTTTGAATGTATTCTATAGATAATTATATCTTGCAGACTACACTTAACTAATTTAATTTGGAACATATTTTCCTATAATTGTCAGTTCGTTTTTATGCTTTTTAGCTCTGGTTAATTGTTGGGTTTTTAGTTATTAACGAAGTATTGTTAGACTTTTTATACATTTGCAGAGACAATATATATTCTTGATGTACATTCTTGATCAGAATCTCTAGCCTATAGAGACCAACTTGTCCCTGAGTCTTAAAACTATTTTGATGAAACTTTGCTTTTTGCTGCAGCCCAACTCGGTTCACTATTATTATATGGTTGTCATGGGAATAATCGGGCAGTTTTTGTAAGTTATAGTGTAACTTAAAAGTTAGCAGATAGACTGTGGTCTGCCCGGGTATCTAATGCTCATTCCTTTCCTACTTAAACATATGTTCAACTCCACACTTATTCCTCGACCTTAAGCCAAGAACACCACTCTCATCTCTATTCAGATATCTTTATCTCTCTATATGTATATATATATATATATATATTTCTCTCTCTCTCTCTCTCACACTTTCACACACTCATTCCCTTGTGATTCCTATGCATTGAGTAATAAGTTAAGGCATTATTTATGCAGATCATTTTGATGGCTGGCTGGTTGCTTTAGGCCATGATCATTAACGTGACTACTCCACTTACACACACACACACACACACAAATGATGCAGCTTGCTTTGCAGATACAATAAAATATACACACTCAAATACACACAATTTATACACACACACACACATTACAATTGACTAACGTCAAAGCGAGCATTAAAACTGCCAAGCGCAAAGACAGAAAAAATAAACCCAAAAACCGGACATAAAATAAGGGGAGGGGGGGAGGAGGCTCAAAACACGTCACTTGACGACGCTCAAGTTCAATAACCTGGCCAACAGTTACACTCGCACACACACACACGCACACACACACCGAGGCAATTACCAAATAATGTGCCACATGCACATGAAGCCTAAAACACCGGCAAGGAAAACCAAAAACCAAAAAAAAAACAACAACAACAAGAACAAAATCTCAACTGTAACTGAAAAAAATAATTGAAGAGGAAGAAGAAGCAGGAGAAGTAAAAAAATAACGTAAATTGAAACAAAATAAGCGACGATTGCTTACATAACAGCAAATAATGTTAAAGCAGCGGTAAAGCAAAGCACAAACTGCCGCAAAAGAGAGACAGAGAGAGAGAGCGGGAGAGACGGGCAGGGAGCCGGAGCGAGAGGCAAAGCGAGCGGAGAGAGAAGTAAGCACAAATAATGACAAACAACGAGAAAACAACACAAAACGAACGCAATCGAAATTACATTCGAAAAGGGGCAATGCCAAAATCACAAAAACAAATCTCAAAATATAAAAAAAAAAAACAACAACAACTGAAAAACTGATCTGTATACGGAATTTGATTTTGTTGCTGTAGCTACAGATACAGCTACAGCTACAGATACAGCTACAGATACAGCTACAGCAACAGATACAGATACAAATACTGAGAGTTACTCACAGATTGTTTTGGCGTTTGGAAATTGTGCAAGATAATTGTGTTTTTTGTATTTAGATGTGAAGCAAGTGAAAAGATGTAGTGTTAGGGCCACAATCACTTAGACATTTTATTAACATATTAAGACAAAAGTATCTGACAGATACAGTGTAAATCCAAACAAAATAAATGGCAAATTACAAAAGTATCGCACAGATACAAAAGTTTCTTCAAATCAACAGAGCGGAAAATTACAATGTATCTAACACGTTCAAAAGTACCTCGTTCTTATTAAAAGAAAAAGTATCTTCATGTTAAGAAAAGGCGGCATCTTACAGAGTCAAAAGTATCTTACACATATCAAAGTAACTTCAAGTGAAAAAGTGGCAAATTACAAACTAACTAACTAACTGCTACAAAAGTAGCTTCAAATCAAAAAAAAGAGGGCTTAAAAGTGCAGCTAACTGCCACAAAAAATGTACCTGACAGCTGCATAAGCTTTTCACAGCGAACATTTTGCTGTACTTGACAATGCCAAGCTTTACCTTTATATGTGGCTAGCTGTTCTAGCAGAAGTTTCCGTTGCAAGTTAGGTGCAGCATACAAAGTTTGTGATTAGAACGCTTCCCCAGCGCTTCAGTTGCTAGAAATAACTCATTGCCGCAAAATGCATGCGAAGACACGTTAAGCACACACACAAAAACTTGCCAACCAAAAACATATTGGACAAAAATTTCATTAGAAAAGCATAATTAAAAATTTAACGCATCAAATCAAATTGCACGAAAAGACGCCGCTTGGCTTAAAAACAAACTAAAAGATACTTTCTGAGAACTTCGGAGAGAACTCCAGAATTCAACACTCAAAGCTCATAGTGCGTAGAGGCTAAACTTTTTGCTACAACACCCCCGCCCCCTCCCCCCACCACTCCTTTGCCACCTGCACCATCCCTTCCTTGCCGTCTTTTATTAGCTGGAAATATATGTATATATTTCATGGTATTTCACTCACGAAGTTCATTTCGACATAGGCAAAAATATTAGAATTCTTTGGACGTAGCCGCAAAAAAAAAAAACAAAAACCGAAATGAAGTAAAATAAAGAAAGCCAAGTAAAAGAAGAAAACGTGGCACGGCCAATAATCATAATAATAATAATAATAATAAGAACAACAACAACAGCATAAACAACAAAAAACATTAGCTCGAAAAATTTTGTAATGGCTCAAAGTGAAAATAAACTGGGGAAGACGAAGAAGAAGAAGAAGAAGGCATGGCTAGAAGCACAAGGAAAAGGCAAGGAAACAAGCATGGCAAATGAAAAACTAATTGTAGCGTAGCGAATTAGGCAAGCATCAAAGTTGGGCTAACAGATAATGGCAGCAGGAAGATAGAGAAGGAGCAAGATAAAGAGAGAGAGAGAGAGAGAGAGAGAGAGATAGATAGAACCACGACGACAACCAAAATAAAACAATAACAAAAAAAAATACATTTCTATGCAAGTCACGGCGTAGCCACAGGGCTAACCCCCCCCCCCCCCCTTCTTCTTTACACACTCGCTTGTAATTGACGCAAGTTTCGAAAAAGTGCTTTAGCGGCAAGGAGTGGGTTTGGGCAGCAGAAGGGGGCGACTGAGTCGAAAGTGTGCGTAGCATATTGAAAACAAAAGGCAAACGAAGACAGTCTCACTCACTCAGTTAACTCATTCATTCAGTCAGTCAGTCAGTCAGTCAATCAGTCTGTCTGCGTCTGAGAAGGCGCGGCAGGTAATAGAAAACCGTTAGCAGTCGCTCGTAATTGCCATTTAAAAGTATGTCGCACACCAAAAACAAAATCGAACAAAAAACAAAAAAAAAAACGAAAGAGAGCGAGATGGAGAAAGGGAGAAAGAGAGGGAGAACATACGGAATGAGACATGCATGCGAATGGCATAAAATGGACATGAAGGTGTCAAGGCAGCCAATGGGGGCAAATAGCTGGGGCGGAAAGTGTATATGGAACAGCATATCTATTTAGAAAGGGGCGATGGAGGGGGGAGGGTGTGTGTGGTGTGGGTTGTGTTTAACTATAGGTTTGGCACAAGGAAAGTGTAACAATTCAATATGAAGCAAATCATACAAGTCAACTATTGAAAATTACTTAAGGGACTGAAGAGAGGGAGAGCTCGACTAGAAGATACTCTGTAATAGACTGACAGATTTAAGTTAGTTATATTTTAAAAGAAATAAATTCTTATGGATGCAGTTTAATGCATCTGAACTTGACTTGTCTGCCGAACTGTCTGACTATCTGTCTTAACTTGCACAAAATAATGATTGCAATGCTTGAGAAAGAGATGGAGATGGAGAGTGGGAGACAGAGAGAGAGAGAGGAGAGCTGATTTTAGCACTCATCAAAGCATAATTGAAGCAGTTGCAATCTGCCTTCTTGCAACTACACTTACAACAAACAAATATAGACACACACACAGACCAAGACTTGCCACCTTTTTATCTCTCTCTCTCTCTCTCTCTCTAACTGAGTCACTCTTCTCTAGAAAATATTGCTTCATTAATGCAAGTAGATGACCTCGTTCAACTTGTTCCATTTCACAAGCAATTCGCCAGCATCTCATATCCGAAGCTTTTTGCACACTTTCCATTTGAACATATTTCCATGACAGTTGCAAGTACAGCGTTGCAAACAAGCGTGAAAAAAAAGAAAACAAAATATTTATATATATATATATATATATATATGTGTGTATATGGCCACATGAGATGAGATGGCAAAATGCGACAATGCGCCATATATCAAATTATATAAACGTCGTGTACTTAAAAACAAAAAAAAAATTACAAAACTACACTTCCGACCTTCGAGAGAGAACCCAGCATGACATCCGGGCCAAATACACAAATCGCTACGCCATACATACATATGTATCTATATTGTATCTTGTATCTGACTCGATGTGTGCGTTATGAGTGTGTGTGTGTCTGTGTATGTGTGTGTGTCTCTGTGCCTGCGTATTTGCCTTGTAAGTAAATGACAAGAAAAATATAAAATACAAAAAAAAAAGAAGAAAAAAAACAGCAGAAGAAATATGTAAGAAAAAAGAACAAAGCATAAAGAAAGCAAGCGTCGTGTGGCAGTCAGTGTAGGGGAAAAAGGGGAAGGCGGCAGGAGGGTGGGTGGAAGCAGTGCATAACACAGCGCGACATAAATTGAACTTTTTTTTTCCCTTTTTTTTTTTTTGCTAAAACTTGTCGCGAACACAAAACGAGAGACAATTTGAACAAGCAAGAGGAAGAATAAGAGAGAATGTTGACAGACATAAGAGAGTTATCCCTACCCCCCTCTCTCTCTCTCTCTCTCACTCTCTCTCTCTCTGTCTGTCTCACTCTCTATCTCTCTTTGTCGTTCTCCCTCCATTCCATTCGCTCGATCAGTTGTGCCTTGCTTAGTACTTGAGACACGAATCATAATTTGTTGTAATTGAAGTTTAAATCGTAATTTTCAACCGCACCGCACCGGAAAAGCGGAAAAACTTGGCAGCTGTTTATATCTTTTTGGAAATATCATTTATGTTTGTTTGATTTTATTGATTTCTTATTTATTTATTCGAACAAAGGAAATATCAGGAGTAAAGAGTTTTTTCCAATCATTTTTCATGACACACACAAAAAGAGTGGGAAAATTATTGATAATTTAAATAACACATTTGTGATTGTATTTACGATGTGTCAAACAGGAAACGCAACTTTACCGCTTGAAAATTTAGAGCCGGAAACGAAATTTAACATTTTTTTCATGAGCCAATTATAACAACCAATTATATAAAACCATATAGAACTATAACGGCACTTTGTCTAAAGTTAAAATTATGTAAACTTGGAAAACATAAATTTTCTCGAAATGTTTCAGAAAAGAGTTTAATTGACATAAAATTTGACTTAGATAATCTATTAAAGTCAACACTTAAAACTCAATTGAGCACCTTATATCTGATTTTCTTTCATTTTAGATTAACACCTCAAAAGCCAAAACAACAACAGCATTCTAATTCAAAGAGAATTCTATGTCAACAACATAAAAAAAAAACTTAAGCAAATAACTATTTAATGACTTCTGCACTGCGTGTCTTATAATTTTGTGTGTCAAATTTCAATAATACAACAATTCTTAGCTGCAGCTGTTCATGAATATTGCTGACCGAAATATGAATGAAAATTAATTTGGTTAACAACAATAAAAATAACAGCAAACTAAAACAACAACAACAACAACCATAGAAGTCTACAAATTGTTGACCAATATGGAAAGCAGCAGCTGGTAATTTTGTATGCCAGTCAGGCATGAAATTCATTTGCTACTCGCCTTGTGCCACAAGTGTGACTAACACACACAAAAAGAAACTGCAATCAGAGACATTAGCAAACAGCAACAAGAACAATAACAACAACAAGAGAAAACACTACAATCAGTTGGTCATTTCAACAATTGGCAACAACAGCGTTTTACTGGAGTTTTTTTGTTTTCTTTTTTTTTTTTTTGCTACAACAAAATCAGAGCACAAAACAAGACACAAATTGCATGCAACTTTAACTGGCCAACACTTTCATTATCTGCCACACACACACACAGACCACCTACCGCCCTCCCTCCCTCCCACCACCCACACAACTATCAATATTTGGCGCAATTCTTAAGGGAATTGCGACTCAACTTGGCTCTTAACTTGGACTTAACTTGGTCTTAACACAAAGGGGGTGGTTAAAACTTTTGCACAAGCCTCGCATTTTCTTGAGGCATACAATTTGCTGAGTTGTCAACTCGAGCTATTTTGCCAATTCATTCATAACTAAGCCGACACGGCAGACGAACACCCTTTATCATTATGATCATTATCATCATTATCGTTACGAGCATTAGCATTAGCAGCAGCATCAGCAGCATCAGTAGCAGCAATTTTCAGTTAGTTCAATTACAAATGCTAAAAGGGTGCAATATATAATATGTATATATATTTGTTTGCTACTGTTGCAACAGCGGGAAAATCAACCCTTGGCGCCTCGACAAACTTTTTGACAATTAAAACTTTGAAAATGAAAAGACAATAAAAATCAATTATTGTTAATAACAAGACACAAAAGCAGCACAGCAACAACCAAATAAAACTCAACGGAAAACAAAAATTAAAAGAGACAACAACAAAATAAACCGGTAAAAAGGTAGCCCAAAAAGGTGGCAAAGCTTATAAATACTCTAAAATAAAAACTCAGTGCTTGAGTGCAGAATTGTTGACCCTTACTGAGGGTATGCTGATAACTTGAGAGTGAAGTATTTAATGGCTTTTAAGGGAGAAAGTTGGATTCGTTAGATACGACTTTTAATATCAATTTTGACCAAAAAGTAGCGTTTTACAATTTTATTACAGACATCAAATTAGGGGCGTAAACATACTAAAAATACATTGCTTTCAAAATCGGTTCAGTTTTGACAAAATTATGACTCTAACTGACACTTTGTAAACATATCAGAATTGCCAACAAGAATTGCCTTCAAAACCAGTTTAAATGCCATAAAACTCATGCAGCAACCAAAATAAATTTCCTATTAATTAAAATAATCAACGAAACACAAAACTCACTAACGGAACAACCCTCGTTGAAATAATAGAAGGACTCTAGTGAATACAACCCTTTTATGTATCTATATCGAATGATGGTCAAAAAAATAAACGAAGACAAATGTGAAATGCATTCCGGACTTTGGCCAGACGAATGCATTTAATTAACACGTAATAAAAGGATTTAAAAGCCTGCAAAGAGAAGGGGTGAAGAGAGAGGGGCTTAAGAGAGAGAGAGAGAGAGAGAGAGAGGGAGAAATAGAGAGAGGAAAGGTAGATGCGGGTAAAACAGATGAGGAGGTTCAAATAACTGAATGCATTTTGTGGCTAGTCGAGAGACGGCGATGCGAAGGCCTTGCAAAAGACCTTGTGGCAATGAATGGATAAGTGGGTTGAGTGGTTCGGCTGGTTGGGTGGTGCAGACACAGGTAACCAACCAAATGCATACAGTCTAAATATTTGCGGGGAAAATAGATGAAAATGTTGCGAGAAATGTGTAATCTGAGAGGGTGGTGGAAATGTGTTGGCCTCCAGACGCACCACCGAAAATCGCATATGATTACTGCATAGCTTGCAGATTGGGAGTGGGAAGGGCAAGGGAAAGGGGATGCCAAAGGGGAGCTGCTGCTGCTGCTGCTGCTGCTGCTGCTGCTACAGACTAAGCTCAGTGCTAAAATGTTCGTTGTTGCCAGTCTGCCTTGGATCGGTCAGACGAATATGCAATCTATTTTTAACTGTCTGGCGGAGGCAATTGCTCTTGAAAGGGCTGAGGGGAATGTGGATATGGAGGGTATGGAGGGAGTGGCTGCTGTATTGGCTGGGATGGCATGCAAAATTTATTTGCCATGGCTGTTGATGCCACCGGGTGCGTCACGCAGCCAGACGCAACGGCGTCGTTGCTGTTATGTGCACTGGAATTGTGAGTGAATGTGTGTGCGAGTGCGAGTGTGCATGTGCCTGTGTGTGTGTGTGGTTAGTGGTGCAGGGATGGAATCTTCACAGCAGCAAATTGCAAGCTGCGGTCAAAAATTGTTTGCTCTTAGCGAGCCAAAGTTGCAGCAAGCGCAAGCAGTCAACTGAAGCAATCACATCATGGAAACGTACTCAAAAAGCAGTCAAAAGCGAATGAAGTGAGTGCAAATTATGAATATACATGAATTGCAATATAATATGCATATATATATATATATATATATTACATATATCAAATATATATGTACAAAGTATATAGCTAAAGCCTTCAGCAGTCATTTGAAGCTTTGCCAAACTAGCTGAAAAATGTTCAATTTAAAGCTTATAAATATTTATTCAATGTGAAAAACTTGTGAATTTCTGCATTGCACAATTTATAAATTAAAAATGTGAGAAAAAAGGATTTATGAATCAAATTGTAAAATATTTGAGCATTTTTCACTATATTGTGTCACATTAAATTGCTATAAATTATATCAGCACAACATTCCAGGCGAAATTATTGATTTATTAATTTAATTAGCCGCAATTCTAAAACTTTTGCACAAGTGTATAATGGATAACCTTGTAATGGAAAATATCTTCAACTCTAAATGCCCATCTTAGATAATAATTGAGTATCCTAGTATCTTATCCATTCACAAAATATAATGAAACTCAATGAACGTAAAGTAGCTTTTAGCTGAAAATGTTAAACTCTTAATTTATGTATTTTTATTTATTTGAATGTTAAGGTCTGTGCACTGTGCAACCACTTGGATGCAGGGTCTCAAACCGAATACGAAACCGAAACCGCAACTGCTACCGCAACCGCAACCTTACCGATTGACATTCCCTATCGAATTACGATTCGGTTTGACAACCTGCTTAATTCTTGATTCTGAAATGCTCACTGCTAAATGAGCTATAATTCGTGATTGTTCCTGGTCTTAGACCACCCTCGTTGAGGGTCAAATAGTTATCTAACTAAACGATTCACAGTTCACAGCAATCTTCTGTCCAGGCAATCTTCCCTTAAGTTCCATTTGTAATTGTAATCTCGTCAAACTCTCTCTCTCTCTCTCTCTCTCTCCCTCTCTCTCTCTCTCTTAGGTCAAGTCAAGTGCACACGCATCATCTCTTGCACAAATTGTCTATGTGTGTGTGTGTGTGAGTGTTTTAAGCCGTGTATTAAAGCGTTTAGCTCGGCTGCAAGTGTCGTTAAGAGCGTGTTGCATAAGATTTCTTTTCTGGCAGCGCATCTGACGCACTGCAAGTGCACTTAATCACAGTGGAAGTGGAAATGGAAGTGGATATGGAAGTAGAAGTGTGCTGGGGCAAACTCTGACTTGGCCAGAGTGTGGCAGTCAGTCAGTCAGTTAGTCAGCCAGGTGTTGTTAGATCTGTGAGCATGTTTAGGACCAGAGCTTGCAGGTTCACGGCACGTACGCAGCTCGCAGGCAAAAAATAGCATTCAGCAGGCAGCAGGCAGCAGGCAGCAAGCTTAAGCGATGCCAAGTGGCAAGCGAAGGCGACGTCGACGGCGATGGCGACGATGTTGGCCTGTCCTAAACTCAACTGAACTGAACACTGAACACCAGCACAGCTTTAGTAGCTTTAGCAGCCCCACCAAAAGCGTAAAGAGGCAAACAGGGCCAAAGAGCGACATGGCCAAAACTCTTCAAATGATGAGAAGATGCTGCTTCATGTGCTAATTGCGCTGTCAAGTCAAGTGTGCGAGTGTGTGGGTGTGCGAGTGTGTGTGTGTGTGTGCGTTGCTGAGAGCAGACGGAAGCAACAGCTCAAATGCCACACACAAACACAAACACACACACATACACACACAGCACTAATGACGTAAAGAGAAAATTTGTTGCCTACTTTTGCACGCTCTCCAGGCAACAACAGCAACAACAATAAAAACCACCCAAGAATAAATAAATATATATATTATTATATATATATATATATATATATATATTTATTACAATGTAAAAACATTTGCCATTTTCATTTTTTTTTTTTGTCTGCACAATAAAAGTTTTTCATTTTGGTTGCTTCTAAAAATTTTACATATTGCCAATGACATAAAAACAAACAAACAACGTGGAAATTTTATCGGCAAGCGGCGAGAGATAAAAATGCGCCGGCAAAAAGCAGACGCCAACAACAACAAACAATATTTTGGCTCGCTGATGGCAATGGCCAAAATCGATTTTTCCAACCCTCAACATGTGGCAGTGGCAAAAGGCAGTCGAGAGCCGGCTCTCGACACTGGGACTCGACTCGACTCGACTCTCCCGTCTCTTCTTCTTCTCTGCCACTCTCAAAATACTGTGTGTCTAGTCGCTGTTCTGCTCTGCGGTTTTTGGCCTCTGATTTTTCTTCTTTTCGTTTTTTTTTTTTCTTTATTGGGCAACAAATGCGAGGAGCAAGTTGGGAATGAGTTAATAAAGTTTTGCCAGAGATAGTCAGAGAAAGAAATCAGCCGACTGAGTAGTGGAGTACATCAATCTTATCTAATTGGTGTTTATTTTACTATGCATTTTGTTAACATATATATAATATATATATATAGTCGATAAATTATCTTAACTATTTGTTAAAAGTCTTGCGCAACTTTTAGTTAGCAAAGTTCTTATTAGTTTAGCTCCCATAAGGATTGGCTCTACTTATATATGAATAACTTCAAAGTAGTTTGTAAATAAACCCTCAGATAAAGTTCTTAGAGAGTGTTCTTAATAGTTTCAAGCAGCGTCCTTGGCAAAATTCAAATCAGCCTTTCGCATTGCTGCATATAATGAAATTTATAAATGACAGTCGAACAGTCCAACAGTCTCTCAAAAAAGTACTTGCCGCCTGATAACTTTAAGAGCCAGCAGCTCTTGCAACACAGGCTGCACTTCAACCCCAAAAAAAAAAAAAAAATTGAAAATACAAGAAGAAAAAAACTTTATCACGAATATTTCATTTCTAGTTCTGGTTCTGTTTCTGTTGCTGGTCGCCATCCCCTTTTTTTATTTGTTATCAGGGTGCTGAGTTTAGGTCTGGCTTGAAAGCCTAGAGGTTTCGCCACCCATTGCCCCGCCGCCTGCCTCCCCAACCCCAACCCCAAAATTGATTGAATAGACCAACAAACAACTATACCAATATATGAAAATGTGTGTGTTGTGTGTGCTTTTCAATCTGACTGCCTGTTCCTGATAGGGGTGGTTCTTCAAGTGGAGCCATATACGAATATGTACATATCATATATATATATATATATATATCGAGAGTTTTCCGCAGGTAATTATTATTTCATATTTTGGGGTTGATTGAAAACACATCAGAAACATTTTTGTTGTTGACATTCAAAACGCCACCCAAAATTGATATAGTTGAAAACTACTTTGAGCAAGAGAGAATGGCTAGATTGGGCACGTTCTAGTTTATATTCACTGGCAGACAGGAATCCAGCTGCCAAC
This sequence comes from Drosophila setosimentum, assembly GCA_035043505.1. NCBI lineage: Eukaryota > Metazoa > Arthropoda > Insecta > Diptera > Drosophilidae > Drosophila > Drosophila setosimentum. The sequence continues at coordinate 2,955,837 of JAWNMY010000003.1, read as the reverse complement.
ATCTGAATTTTAACAAAGCTCCTATTGAGTGTAAATAGAGTATATATAAACTATATATATGATACAGTAGTCTGATATTGATCATTTTTGCCAAGTGTGTTGGAAGCCGAATAAGTCCCATAAGTATTGAAATTTTGGCCAAATGTTTTGGTAAACAATCAAGTCAAAATACTTTCGTCGAGAGAGCTCAATTAGGAAAAACGCTGAACGCCAGCTTTTAAACAGACTTACTCATTTTAGTTTGTTCAATGTGTAAATACGCTGTGATTAGCAAAATCTGTGATTTTATATTATCTAAATGAAATTTGTATAGTTGATCAATAATACGTCTTAGTATATTATATAATAATTTGAAAGCTATATCGTTACAATTGCGACTTCTATTTCCATCCATTTGATTCATTTTATGTATCGATATATATAAATATTTTTCGATGTTATATCGGGAGTTATTGGTACTCACCCTAGCATGCATGTTGACGTCGTTTTCTCCGGGCTGTTGAACACCGGTGCGTATCTTTTTATTCTGGGGTCCCTCGCTGACGACAATGGTGGCCCCGCCACCGCTAACGCTGCTGCCTGCGACAGCACCACCGACACCACCGCTACCGTTGCTCGCACCGTTATAGGGCATTGTGGTCGGCGTGTTGAATGTGAGCGAAGCCTCCGTCGTGCTAAGCAGTGTTTTTTTCGATAGAATCTTGACGCTTACTTTTGGCCGTAGCCGACGCTTCTTTATTCAACTGCACAGTTAACAGAGATATGAATATAAGTGTGTGTGGCTGTTGTGTGTTGTGGTTGTTGTGGCTATGTGTGTGTGTGTGTGTCTGGTGTTGCTTGGTTGGTTGGTTGGTTTGCTTGTTTCAGTGAGTGTGTTAAAGTGTTTTTATTTTGTTTTGTTTTTGCACTCGAGAACGAAGAACGAACACGAGATACTCCGCAGAAAAACGTTTGTTAAAAATGTTGATTTAAAACGCGCGCGATTTTTTGATAACTTCTCCTAATTGATTTTCGAAGAAGTAGATAATTTGGTATATATATACATATATATATATATATATATTTAGTAAATGTTGCCTTTGATTCCTTTTTTTCTGTTGCTTTCTTATTTATTTTGTTGCAAACACACTTTTTCTTTTATTAATTGGCCACTTTCAACCGCATTTGACGTTTTCTTCTTATTATTGCACTTTCAATTTGCGTGTTGAACGTAATTTTTATTTATCGCCTTTCTTTGTTTGTAGATTCAGCTGTAAAAGCAAGAAAAAGAAGAAGGAGAATTGGGTTATTAAAGCATGTGACTTCAAATAATAACAATAATAACTTTACAGCTGAGTTGAGTGAAAATTCTCGTTGCAAATTGCAAAAATTAATGTGGACTAAAATACTTTCTAATAATGCAATCAGAGTTATTAATTTATAATGCTACTTAATATGTATTAAAGCAATATTCATTAACTCCGAGAAATTGTGGTTTAAATGAGAGTGAATAAAATGCAAAACGAAAAATAAATATAAAGAATAAAATATAAATTACAAGTTTCAATGCTTTATGAAGAAAATGACACAAATAAATTTTTAAATACAGTATATTTGTATTATAAATATATAATAGATTTAATTGAGCTTAAAATATTACAAAATTATCTAGAAAAAAATCGGAATATTTTTTGTAAGCATGCACAACAGTTTAAGCTCATTCGCTCTGAATAAACTGCTCATCAAATAGAAATAGCTAAAGCGTACAATAAGTTTTAATTGTACCAATTTGGATATACACATACATTATATATACAAAAATATATATATTTATGTATATGGAGCACGTAGTTATCTGTTTATACATTTTATCGTGCAACTGTTGCTCAATTAGACACTAAATTATCAACAATCATATCAATCATATCGATTGCCTTCCAATTTGGCGCTTTATCAGAAAAATAGTAAAACAGAAAAATAAAAAAGGGAGAAGACAAAACAATGGCAAGAGATAGATTTTGTAACATGTGCATAAAAATTGACATAGTTGGAAGTAGATATAGCATATGTATATAAAGTAAACAGTTAAGCAAAGATATGGGAGATATGCAAATATTAAAATAAAAGCTGGCTGATGGATCATATAAACAAATGGAGTTCTTATCAGAATGGAGTAAATATAAAAGAGGTGGATTTACATGTACATCTATATAAATATTATCAAAGCTCAAGCATTATATTATTGAGTGACTATCCCAATAATATAGTGTGGAAAAGTAGAATAAATAATATTATCATATATCTTTGAAAGATTTCTTTAAGTTTTTTTTATGAAGAATTTCCAAGCAGTAGCTAAATAAACTAAATCCAAAAGTTTCCTTTCCTTACATAAAATCATAAACTCCAAGCTATTGTCTCAATTCTTTACCAAAAACAATTGCATCTGTATATAAATATGGAGTAAAAATAAAAAAAAGTAAATTGCAATAAATATAGATAAAGCACAACATTTTGGCTTTAAAAATATTATAAAAGAAACGCAAGCATTTCACAACAATATAGAATATCATAAAGAAATATTTATGTATATTTTTTTGCGTTCCACATTTTGTGGCCAGGTTTTTTGTGTCTGCAAATTATGATATGTTGCAACAATGGGGAATTCAGTCTAATTGGAGTTCCGAGCGCATAAATCAGCAACAACAACAGGCCAAAAAACACAATGCACAGCAAACACACACTCACGCACAACAAAAATACACACACAGAGAAACGCACCAAAATTGCAGAAACAACCCTCGGGAAGAAGCTGAAGCTGCAAGCAGCCAAAAAAAAAAAAAGCGCCGGCAAAACAGCAACAAAAAAAATAAGAAAAAAAGGAATATGGCCGAAATGTCAAAATAAGTGTAGAAAAGGACATCGGCAGCAAAAAGCAGGCAGACGGACAAGTGACAAGGCAACAACAGCAAGAAAGCAACAGCAAAAGCGAATTGGCGAAAACGAAACGAGAATTAAACATGGCTGAACTTTTAAGCAACGGAAAATCCGCGTGCAAAGTAAACTTGAAAAAAAGTTGTTTTATTTTCATTGTTGTTGTTGCAACCCTTAAGGGGGAAAATGGGAAAGCTAGAAGAAGAATCGGAAAGCGGACAACGCGATTGCCGTTTGCTTGCCGCTGTTGCTGCTTGCTTTTGTTTTGGGGGAGAAGGGGGAGGCCCAAAAAAAAAATGGAAAAATGCCGGGGGTTGATTTTTCATTAATGAAACACACAACAGACACAAAAAAGCCGCGCGCGGAAAAGCGAACGAACTTTTCTCGCTTGGTTTTCCTTTTTCTTTTTTTTTTTTGAATTTTATTTCACAACTTTTTAGCATTAATTTGTTTTTGCATACCCCGCGCTTTAAAATGGCGGCCAAAGAACAACAATTTTACTTTTGGTAAACTGTTGATTTTGTTGTTCAAAATTTTGCTAGTTATTCACAGCTACAATTTGTATTGTTTTTGGGTTTGTTTCTTATTTTTATTTTTATTTTTTTTTTAAATATTGCTGAATTTTTGATATGCACAATTTTTATTTTTTGTTGCGAAAGTTATAACTGCACTCTATAAATTTCTAGCTGTCAATGGACGATTTGATTTGGTGTTGTTGTTGTTGCTACATTTGACATCGCCTACTTACATTTTTGTTTTAGAACATTTGACAGACAATTGACAAAAGTTGCTGCTGTTGTTGCTCTCTCTCTTTCTCTCGCATACACGCACATACACATATACTCGACGACGACGACGACGACTACAAGCAAGCAAGGTGAACGAAATGTGATTTGATATATATTTTTATTTGTTATGTGTGAAGTTGTATTTGAGTTGAATTGAATTTTTCATCCGTTATATTGAAGACTTCTGCTGTTGTACACTTCGGCGCCGCGCTGGCGAATGACGGTCAAATAAGAACTGAAAACCTGTGAGAGCGTTTTCATCAAACGTCAGCGTCGGCTCTGCCTGCTTGCCTTTTTTTTTTGTTTCTTCGTCGTGTGTGCACACAACACGAAGCGACGCGCGTCGGCGAGACCAAAAAAAAAAAAATATATATAAAGAGAGAGCGGGGCGAGAGAGAGCACGCACAGGTAGCTTGGCAGCTCTTTAGCTTTAGCTGACAGCAGCTGCACGCGTCGTCGATAGGGGTTGCAATATCTCACGGAGAGAACTAGAGACGGAGAGAGAGAGAGAGAGAGAGAAAAGAGAGAGAGAGGGAGAGAGCAAGAGAGAGCGCACACTCATATATGTATGTAGCGTGTGGAAGACAGCCAAAGAAAAAGAGAGCGAGCGGGAGAGAGAGTATGAATAGTGTCAGCGCCGTTGGCTGAGTAAGAGTAAAAGTACCTTTTTGGTACTTTTTGGTTTTTGTGCTGCCCTTTTTGTTTGGCTATTTCGTGGGTGGCAGAGCAGCACCTACCGGTTACGTTCTGTTGTTGTTGTTTTTGTGCTTGCTGCTGGTGCGAAGCAAAACAGCAAAGCAAACGAAGCGCTTAGAAAACTGTTTTCATACTTTCTTAATAAAATTTCGCCAAGATTTTCACAGACACAGACACAATTACATCTATTGCGATTATTAAACAGTTGCATTTGTATGCAAGTTGCAAGTGAAACGGTAAATTAACACTTTCACCCGTTTGGCTAGGAGGCGTCGGCTTTTTTCTGCTTACCTTTTGAGTAGATGTTTGAGAGATGATTGCCTATTTTATTTTGTTTTTGTAGTTGCTTCTTTCGTTGCTGCACTTTCAATTAATAGCAAATATTGTTATTATTATTATTATTGTTGTCTAACTTTGCGTGGCAGGCGATATTTATATTTTGCTGCTGCGATAATAGCGTGTCTGCTGCTGCTGCTGCTTATTTCTCCAGCGGCCCTTTTTTTTTTTTTTGATACACAAACAAAACGACGGCTGGGGCAGACAGAGACAGTAGAACAGGCAGCGAGGCAGCGAATGACACAAACGGTGGCTGACAGAGAGAGACAGAGAACACGCACACAGCGACGAGAGCGTATTGCAAGAGAGAGAGCGAGAGAGCGCGCTGGGAATCGCACAATCGAGTTTGAGAGATTGTTTGCGAGTGTGTGTTGTGTATGTATGTGTGTGTGCCTGTTGTGCACGTGTATGTGTCTGTGTGTGTGTGTGTTTGACGTCGACGTCAATGCGGCGATTCGAAAGAGAGCGAATATAGCGCACGCAATGGAAAAACTGGCGCGGCGACAACAGCACAACAACAACAAAAGCGACGACGACGATGACGGCGACGACGACGGCGACAACGACAACGACGCGCGGAAGTATTTAATTAAGCCCAAAAAAAGTATTTAATTTAAATTGATGGGTGGTGGTATGTTACCGTATGCGAAATGCACACTCACACGTACATACGCGTTAAATTCACAATACACAATTGCCGTTGTCTCTCTCGTTGTGGTGTGCGTGAGTGCGTGCGTGTGTTTATCTGTATGTGTGTGCGTGTGTATTTGTTTGTTTGTATTTGTTTCTGTGTGTGCACTTTTCTGCTGCTACTGAAAGGTTTTCAACCGTGCGCCACAGTGTCTCAATTCGTACTGAGAAAATGAGCGGCACGCTCAGCGATCAAAAACACATTTGACCACATTGTGTGCAAGCAGTACGGCATGCCCGTGCTCGTGCTCGTTCTCGTGCTCGTGCTCGTGCTCGTGTAATCGCTCTCATTTACAAGCGTGCGCGCACCGCACACACAGCAACAGTAACAGCAGCAACCAAGCAGCGAACAGCGAACAGCGAACGCAAGTGTGATGAGAGAGTAACCAGAGCGCGCACAAGTGAAATATGCCTGCTCTCTCTCTCTCTCTCACTCTTTCTCTCTCCGTATCTCTCTCGCTTTCGCGCTCCCACTCAGTCTTGTAATAAAAGCAAGAGAGAGCGCGCCAGAGCATAAACATGCATACATACATACATACAAAGACACATACATGCATACATACATACGTAATTGAGTTTCATGGGAATGCTTGCATGTGTGAGCGCCATGCTTCGCTTTGCTTTGACTGTGAGAAGCGCGCGCGCCTTGTTTTTGTTGTTTGTGACTGGCAAAAAACTGGGCACAGTGGGACAATAGCCGGCAAGCATGTGGCATGTGTCTATCGAAAACAATATAATTATTCTATATTTTAATGTTTGTATATAAATAATACATTGCAGTTATCAGAAAAAAAAACATGTTTCTTCTATTAATATAACTATAATTGTAACAATTTGTATGTATATTATTATAGCTTGATATTCAGTTGCATAATTTTCACATATGATTTTCATTAGCGATAAGCATTTATTATCGATAAGTACTCTGATTGGTCTCTCTCATATCTTACACATAGTCAGTTAAGAGCGAATGCTTTTGCGATTACTCTTCTCAACGCAACACGCCACTCTTCCACTCTTTGCGCTCTCGTTCACCCACGCGCAACAACAACAGCAACAAAAACTGCCTTCGACCTGCTCTCTATTCTCGTTGCATTTCCATGCAGCGCTCTGTTATCGAACAGGGCAACTGATTGAACAGCATTGGGACATTAACATTAACAGCGATTAACAGGCATGTTAATAAATTTATCGTTATTTAAAATATATTTTTGAAATGAGAATGTTAAATGGAAAACTTATTTCTTTCAATATCGAATTTAACTATATAAAAAAAATGAATTGAGTTTAATGCACATAAAAAATAAGTCATAATTGTCACATTCAATTTAATATATTTATTTATTAGTATATTGTATGTTAAATAATTTATAGTTTTTTACTCGGTCCTTAGGGGGTTGCCTGTTTGCCTGCATGTTATCAGTGCCCTGCCTCCCCTGTCACTTTTGTTATCTAAGTTAAAACACTCTACAAAATAAAGAAGAATACAAAATGAATTTTTTTTTTATTAGATTTTATGATGATGGGGTGTGGATTGTTCCATGCTGGACAACAATGGTAACCAAGGCAGTCAAATAGCAGGACATCATCCACCTCCACACCCCTCCACCCCCTACGCACTCACGCTCCACTCTTCCCCTTCACGTTCCCTCTGTGAGCGCCTAAGTCGCATATACTGCACATGAATGTCGTTCAATGGTTACGTGTTTTCCACATCACTCCACCCACCACCCCCCTTGCTCCTTACTATTCACCCCATTGGCATTGGCATCCTTTCGCTCGTTGGCTGTCCAAGGCTCAGCGTTCTGCTTAATGCCAAAGTGCAGGGCAACAACAAAAACAACAACAGCAACAAGAAAAACAGCAAATGCAGCTCAAGCTGCCTGGTAAACAACATAAACTATTTAGTCTATGCAGCTAGGAGTGTGTGGGTGTGTTATGTGTGTGTGGACATGGCCAGGCATTGGCATCAAGCGTGGCCTGCCACAAGCTCCTGTCCAATACCCCTTAGTTTTTATTGTGAAGCATGTGTAACAAGCAGCCAGCTGAAAGCATTCCCAATTATTAATCAGATTAACAACTTCCTTTTACATTTAAAATCTTAAATTTACAAATAATAGTCATTATTTATTTTGTAAACAACATTTACAATCTGTGTGCTGTGTACTCTGATTAGTTTCTTTATCAAACTGTTGTGCACAAGGGTTATTAAAATATTTTCTTAATTGCTGAAATTAAAATGAATGCAGACTTCTTAATTATACGGCAGATGATAAGTTGTCTAAATGTGTTAAATATATATATAGATTTCCATAAGTTAAAACTAAAAATCTAGGGGGTGTAAGAGGTGGGTGATTAACAGGCTACAAGGATAGAGGACAATAGTAAGGTAATTGAGATGTCCGTTATAATCGTGAAGACTAATAAAATGTTGTTCTAGCCAGTAAGGGATCCAGCTGGACTAAGACTATGCTAGAACTAGGTGTCGCTCAGTTAAAGTCCTCCTACATCCTCAACGTTGGAGAAATAAAGTAAACCATCATAATAAATGGACTCAAAGTGACTTTAAAAATTATAATAATAATAAAAACAAAGTTCTTAGAGTTCACATTTTATAATGCTACAATTCGACTATTTTTGTTATCGAGAAACATGAGAAATTGAATGGGATTTAAAGCTATTCTATTGCACTCTACGAATGATGGTAAATTCTAACTTCAAAATTTTAAGGATATCTACAAGTCGTTCTTTAAAAAAGCAAAAGGATATCTACAAGTCGTTCTTTAAAATAGCACAACATGGTCTTAGTCTGGCCTTTGGCAACTGGAGCGAAACTCTTTGCCAATGTTTGCATCATAAAATATGGATTTAGTCGAGTGTACTCGAATGTGGGCATGTGCGCGTGTGTGTGTGTATGTGCGCGTGTGTTTGAGCGTGGGTATGTGTGCGTGCGTATGCGTATGCAACACTCGAACGTACTTATCGATAAGAATGCTGCTGTTATTGCTGTTGCTATGTTTGCCACACTTGTTGCAGAAATTGCATTTCGTCTTCTTTTTATTCTTCTCCTTCTTCTTGTGGTTCTTTATAAAATACAATCAAAAGTAATGCAAAAAATGTACTTAATCTGATCATTAAACCACGCCAAACATGTTGAGCAACTGCATAGCAAGCAGCTCTGATTCGTGTGAAAAGAATTGTAAAATGAGATTCTTAGAATATTCCATTAGAAATCAAACCAAATGGAATATGTGTAAATATGCCTTTGACTGTGAGTTTGTGAATATTCCATATATACTTCTAAGTAGACAAGTTTCAATGCACAGAAAATTGGCAAAAGTTCGAGTTTCCACAATCAAATATAGTATTATTCTAGAAGCCAAAACATGATCAAAAAGCCATTACTACTGACATAGCTAATTTCTTTTGACTTACGTGAATATTAATCAAAAATCGTATTGTCAAAATCAATACTGCTTTGGAATAGAAACCAGATCCAGGTCTAAGTGGGAATTGTTTTTGAAAATCGGTTCACTTATATTTTGTGTGTAGGGTGGATTATCTGTAAGAGATGTTCTTAGCTCACCTTGCACTCTAAGAGTGTTCACTGTGTGCACCCAATTCCAGCATAACATAATAAACTCAAGCTGAGCGAGTGTTTTTCTCAGCTTTCACTTCCACTTTCCTTATATTTACTACTCTCTTCACTCTCACATGCAAAATGCAAAATGCTAATGCGCGTTTAAATGGATGGATACAAGCAGGGTAAAGCTGTATTGCGAATACGATCTGAGCACTACACAGCGAAAAAAAATTGCATATGCAAAACAAAAAAATTTGATTCTTTTCTTTTCTTGCCTTTCAACAAATGAACTAAAAATTGAGAGTACAAATGATAAATCTTTGTTAAACAATCTTACTCTGAGAATATATGTTCGATTTATAAATAAATCAAGAATATAAGTTCTTAATTTTGGCTTCTCTCTCTCTCTCTCTCTCTCTCTCTCTCTCGCTCGCTCTGTCTGTCTCTCTGTATCTTTCTCTCTATGCAAATGGAAGTGGTTAACTGGCACTTGAACATGCTGACAAATCTCCCTTCCTTACTCTGCCTGTCCCCCCGTGGCTGTTTCTGTAGCTGATAAGACGCTGCTATCAACGCCTTACACTGCCACACTTCCACTTTCCACTTGTAGCAACCCCTACCCAGCACTTCAGAGCAGCGCAGCATCCGTTTCCGTTGCGCTGCAGCGTCAGCTTAGTATCCTGTTTTGGCCAGATTTACAGCTGAAACTCCTTGCGTGTGTGAATGTGCGTGTTTATCTATGGCGTTGCCGGAAAGTGAAACGCTTATGAAAACGTCCGGCAAGGCATTTCACAAATCCTGCCAACATTGCCGCCCATCCATCCCCCCAATGCCAACCCACCATTTGTGGAATGACCTTCTTTGGTTTGTGGGCTATGCTAAATTTAATATTAACTTTCATCTGCTAATTTTGCACAGTTGAACAATGCTTCAAGAATTTAATATCCTTGCCGCTTCAAATGACCAGCAGCTGGTTAGTTGGTTGGCTGATTGGGTGGTTGCTTGAATGAATGTGAATGTGCGAATGCCTACGAACTGAATCCATTTTCTAACTCTGTCTCTGGCTCTGGTTCTGGCGCTGGCCCTTGTCCCAAGATAAACAATGAAGTCTTGACCCAGTTCCATGTTACTCGTTTGCCTTGCCCTTTGTCATTATCATCGTCAGCACCACCAGCAGCAGCAGCAACAGCTTCAGTAGCTTTGACATGGACAAGACACCAAAATAAAAAAACCCAAAAAAAAAAACAAAAGAACTTGGTATAGTTGAAAGAGATCCGACTAGGAGATACCATTTACATATGATAAGTCATAGATGTTCATATGTATATATGTATTTAAATGTTTGATTGCTTCTGGTTGATTTCGCAAATGTTTTATCGGTTTTCCAAAACGATCTTTATGAAATTTGAAAAGAAAAGTTATATCTTTAAAGGTGTCGCTAATTGATTTTGATCAATATTAGGAAAATTCAGAAAATTATGGATGACAAAGTATATTTCATTACTTGTATAAATCAAGATTTAATTTTTCTTGATTTTTCCAACATTTTATTTAGCTTCACAGAATCTTGCTCAGCTTAATAAAATCATATTCAAGCGTTAAACAAAAAACAAATTGTATTTGTATCAAATCGAATGTGATTAAATATACCATAAATGTTTTAAAATATATATAAATATATATTTTTCTTTTGGGTCAGTTTGTATTACAACACTTTTTGTGTTGCTAATAGATTGTATTATTGCTGAAGTTTTGGGATCTAATTGTCCCCCAAATACACAGCAGCAGGAAATGACTTGTTTACAACGAATGACGCGAAAACTAATCTAAGGAAACGCAACTTATTCGGATACAGAAAATTTGAAGACGATCAAAGCCTCTTTAACTGAATATAAAAAATTAAATTATACTGTGAAAATTAATTAATATTATTATTTGAATAGCATAAAAATTATTGAAAAATGTAGAGTAGATGAATAGCTCTTATAAATTATATATACATGTAGAGATCCCTTACTCATCATAGCTTGAATATTAATGTTGATTTGGAAAAGATAATATTTCGATCGTATTTTCAAGATACTCCTTTTTGCTATGCAAAATGCATGCAGGATATAATAAAAAATAAAAGTTTCCAGGAATACGGTAGAAAATGCGTCAACTTTACATACAGAATTGTTTGCTAACCCAAAAAATTGAGACAGCTTTGCCCCACTTCATACACACACACACACACACTCACATTTAACAAAATATTTATTTTTTGACTGTATTTCTTTTGCATGTTTTTTTTTATTTGGGGAGGTCCGGTTAAGTTTTGGGCGGGGGTGCTAAAGCTAAAGTGCAGTGAGACAGTCATTGGATCATTTGTCTTGGCAATGTTGCCCTTTTCAGAATCTGCTTTTCGCTCAGCTCTTTATTTTTATATCGCTGTTGCTGTTTCTAGTGCTGCATGTTGCAAGTTCCGGCAACGTAATGCTGCAATGGGGCTTATGGGTTTAGGCAGCTTATATGACAGTCAAGTTGGCCAAAGCCAAAGCGAGCGCAGAGAAAAATGAAAGTATGCAGAATAATGCTTATCAGTTTGGTAAGTTTTAAAGCGAGTTAAGCAAGCGAATTTGATAAGAGACACAAACGCAATAGGGAGCTGAAGGGAGTTAGTGAATAAATAGTAGAAAAGCGTTTACTGATTGCATAGAAAGGAATTGAAAAGAAGGCAAACAAAAGTGAAATGTGAAAAGTTCATGAATCTAAAAGAATTTGCAAACTAAATTTAAATCAATGGACTTAGATAAATAATCAAAATATCAAAGTATCTTTAAACTGAATTGAAATAAATGGTAAATTTCGGCTCCACTTTCGTATTGAAAATCATATAAGAATCCCATTTAAATCGGCAAAATATTTTCTAGTATAGGCCAAAACCAATGCAGAATCCGGCACAAAGCTTAAACATTTCAAAGAAAATGGAAATCACGCCAGGCAGAAACTTTGCAAAGGAAAACACCGACCAAAAACAGTACGCTCTCAAATACATACACATCTATATCTATATATCTATATATATATATATATGTTTATATTTAACTTTAGCAACGATACGAAACAAGAGAAAAAAAAAAACAGAATCAGTGGCCTGGCGCTGACGCTGAATCCAGCTGAATATCCGTAGCAAATGAAGGTGTCAAAATGACAAGCAGACAACAGCAAAAAAAAAGGCCTCACACACACACACAGGCACACACACACATACAGATAGATGGCTGTCATTCTGGCTGGACGTGCAGTGGAGCGATGGATGGCTCTACTGCACAGAATGGCCTGGTGCTGGGCCTGGTCCTCGTCCAGACTGTCTGTCGGGCTAACTGTATAAACGACAGCAGCATTTTCTAACTTGCACCATCAACAACAGCAATAGTAACAGCAACAGCAACAGCAACAGTAAAAATAAAAAACAACAAACGCTCGTAGTACAGTGGAGACTACATAATTGTATGTGTATCTATGTATCTGTGTATCTACATGCTGTGCTCGCTGCATTGTATTGCAGTTACGTGCTCGATGGTCCAGCAAAATGGCGGAACACAAAATCAACAAAACAAGAAAAATAAAAGAAACGAAACGGACAACAAAACGATGGCTAAAGATGACATTTCTATTGACATCCAGAAAGGAAGAAACTACTCAAACAGATGGCATTTAAGGCAATTTTGAATTGAATTTTTTTATGGCAATATTTTGGAAACTTGGAAACTTTAAGAAACTTGTCTAAAATTTAAAACAAAAACACAATTAAAATTGGAAAGTTTCAAGTAGTGGTTATAAATTTCTTTTAATTTCTTTGATATGTCGGTCCTGGATTTGAACATTTACTTATTTTTTTTTTATATTGATAGCTTCTGAGTTTTGTCTAACTTTCAGCTTTAAAAATGCTTTTAGTCTTTTTTGTAACTTTATTTCACAGTCTGATTTTAAATGAGGCACTATATATATTGAGTATTCCAGCAGCCCATAAATCTATCCAACCCACAACAGGTTCAACCTGTAAAATATAGTCGTGTCTAAAGCTGCATTAACTTATGTACCTTAGTTAGTACAAATATTTTGTACTATAACCTCAACCAGCCCATCAATCTTTGTGTCTAGCCACCCTAAATGGGGTACACTGAAAAATGCAACATAAAAAAAAAAAACAATATAAAACGCTTAAAGAATTTGGCGATGGCCACCTACTGACATGATGGCCAAATGCCAAAGCGGATTTAAGTTGTGGTAAAACTTTAAATGAGTTCAAGATTGTAGATTTAGTATAGATTACTCCCACCCCTGCACCCAAATACCACGCCCACTTTTTTTATTTTATTTTTGATGGTTGTGTTGATGAAGCGTAATGATGATGACTTAGTTAGATTGATGGATGGCACACAGAGAGACACAGACAGCCAGACGGCTCCAGACTTGGGAGGGCGGCCAGCGGACATCAACAAAATTTAAAATTATCACATAACAAAATTAATTGATGAAAAATCAAACAAGAATGGTTTAGTTGAGAGAGCTCGATTACGAGTTACCTTGTTGCGATTGCTTTAAAAATCTCTCTAGCTTTTATTGCCCATACAGATGGAGAACCAGCTTCTTCCTCTTCAACTATCGATTGTATTCCATATTGAAGTGGAGACTTTTATAGTTTTTAAGATCTGCTTAGAGACATACAGAGATAGACAAAAGTGTTTAGATCGTCTCGGCTCTTGATGATGATCAAGAATATATACATATATATATATATCAATTACATACCTCCTCGAAAATTCATTATACCCTTTCTTAGACAATTTTTATTGGTTTCAGGTTATTAATAAAATAAGCGAAACACTTAAAATATTGCTTATATGTCGCATTGGCTGCATACATTATAAAAATAGAAAAGTGAAACGCATCTGACGCTGCATATGACTAATTAAATTTTTGTGGCATTTTTTAATGACAGTCTGTTGAGGCGGAAATGCCGTGTGCTTTGTTGGTCAACTGCACTTTTGCCATAGAACTTGGCCCAGTCACGTCAGTCGCAATGGATCAGTGGACGGGCGTGCATCGAGCTTTCATCATTCGCGCCTATTATCGCAATAATGATTCCATAAGCAGCGCCCAGAGATTGTTCAAGAAACAGTTTAGCATTTATCAAACACCACCAACGAATGTGATTAAATCCTGGCTGCGACATTTCGAGGGCACCGGCTCCTCACAAGCCGGCGGAGCGAAACGTTCCTCAATTCCGGTGAGAGTTGAATTATCGAAATATCTATCGAATATTTTCATTAATATGAATCAATAATTTTCTCTTTACAGCAAATATTTTGCACCATTTGCAATCAGTGTTTGAGCAATGAGAAGAATTTCACCACCTCCGCAAAGTGATCAAATGAAATTGTGTGAAATGCACATTCTATATTGTAGTTTTGTACCATGCAGTTTTGTATATATTATATGTAAAATTCCTTTTACTAAGTCATATTCATTTTGATATATAATAAATACTAATGTGCCTATATTTTTTTGCTAATTGACAAGCTTGTTGGACATTTCAATCTCAGCACTATTTGGGTGCCAAGCATTTCAAAAAGACGCCCGACGTATGTCTCATTTCGAGCGGTTCTCGCACATTTGATTTGCATGGTTGGCTAACCGTTTCGGTTGGTTTCTTGGGCAATGTAAAAAACAGCAAATTCCTTTGTTGAAATTACAAATGACTGAACATCAGGAATTGACATATCTTAGACATTTTTGTCGTCCTCAAATATATTTTGGGTTTCTTTTAGATAATATACAAAAAATAATAAACCGCTTAAGTTTCAAGTTGTTAATGAAAGCGATTTTCTTTCAATCCTATTTTACTTAGCTATCTTCCAATAAATTATATGATCGGAGTTCATTTGGGTATTAAGTTGAAGTAAATAGAGTTGAAGTCATTGTTTTTTATCCATAAATGTGTCCATAGTAATTGCTTAAGATTCTCGTACTTAGGCAAATGTTTTCCATGTAACTTTCTTCAGAGTGTGATAAAGTTATCCTGTTATCCCCAAACACAGTTTGCGTTGAGTTGAGTTGCTCAATGTAATCAAAGACCCTGGCTTATAGTATGTGAAATCTATTCTATTTATAGAATATTTTTTTGAGGCACATTCTCTCACACGTTGCTCGTTGGTCGGCATGCTTCAGACAAACCTACACTTATCCACTCGGCATGTTGGCCAGCTGTCAAGTTTGAAGTCAAGTAAATCCACATATTAACTTTTACCAACTACTGATTTTTTTCACATGTCAAGCTTTCCACAATGTTGTCACCTTTTTCTCAAAAAAAAAAAAAAAAAAAAAAGTAAAATGAAATAAAAAATGTCATCAGAGGCTGTCATCATGTCATATCAAATAATGTGCAGGGGAGCAAGGTGGGGCAAGGAGGGGAGGGGAGGAGAGCGCTAAACTACCCCAGGCTCTAACGCATATTAACGGTTAAGTATTACGGTTTACAGATTACAATCGGAAAATGCGCATAAGGTTTTTACGATACGATGCCGATGGCTCTGTGTGTGTGTGTGTGTATGTGTGTGAGTGTCTGGTTTTGTGTGGCATTAGTTTGAATTATATGTGGAGCACATACATATTTCGCGAGGCAAATAAAATTAGGTGCACCCCACAGATTGCCACATAAAAAATTCCCCCCCAAAAGCCGAGAGATGTGGGGGGAGGGGAACAAGGAAGGATGCCCGGAAAGGAACGTCAACGGCAGAGGCAATGTTCTGCTGGTATCATAATTTCGAAATGACAGGTAATTTGGGGCAACAACAGGAACAACCATAATGGAACATGGGGGGCGTGGCAGGCACAAAAAAAAAAAATGAAGTGAGAGCGCCAAATGGGAAAATGATGCGAGTTTATTAAGTACCGTTACTCAAAATGTACCAAAATCCACCAGGAATTTATGATGCGCAATTTCAAAAATAAAAAGAAGAAAAAAGAAGCGAAACTCAACAAATGTATATTGTAAATATATATGAAGTGCTCAAGTCCTTAGACCGCTGTGCTATCTCTAAATGATTTAAGCACACGAACATGCAACTAATGAGTGTAGCCTTGGAGTACCCCACTCCCCTTGCCGCCCCATAAACTCAACTCAGGTGTGTGTGCGCTTTAAACTGCAATTGAAATTTAGAGCTGTGGAACGTGCCACTAGAAACATAAAATGGAAATTTTCTACAATATTTCATGTGCAACTGCAACTGATCAAATGTCGACCAAGCTTGGTTTTTGCCATCGAGGTAAAGTGGGTGGAGTGGGTCTGACAAGTTTATTGTCAAGAGCTTAAGCAATTTCAGCCTTGGATTTGATTGATTGAAATAAATTTGTGATATGACAGGGTTTGATGGGGCTTACAGATTTAAATTGAAACAAGAGAGAGAGAGAGACTTTCTAAGGCACACCGAGAATAACATAACCTGGTGGCGACATCTAACTTTAACTATAAATTTAAAATACCGAACGATTGTTCCTTTGGGAATTACAAATATGATATGGTAGTGAGATGTTTATGAGGACAATAAATTGCATATTGAGTGAGTGGATATTCTAAGAACTCATAATTCGAGCGATTGTTCTTCTGCCAGCTATATAATATAGTAATCCGATCCGATAGACGCGATAAATGCCTGAATTTTTTTGGGTTCCGAGATTTCTGCCTCAATGCGTAACAAACTGCACGACAAATTTACAAAACACTCTGCTATGGTAAGTAAGTGGCAGTTAGATGAACTGCAGATAGGATAAGTTTCTTATTGGAATTCAAATCCAATTTAACTAAACCATTCTAAATACTTATAAAGCTTAAATAATTATGAAATTTTGTTGTAGCTTTCTTTCAAGAAAAGCACAAGCATCACTTTCTATTTATATTGTCAAAATTCTTGAAATACTTTGTGTTCTTGTTATTATTATGTTTTACATTTCTTTTTTTTTTTTTTTGATCTTTCAGCTGTGAAATAATGTTGTTTGCTTATAATAGTGAAATGCACTCAACTATTATTTTATTCTTTTGCTTTTACGTACATTTCCTTTTTAACCGGATCTAACAACTTTCGTTGCATTTACTTCTGCACATCTACAATGAAAATGAAGAATCAAATTTAAATGCCAACGAATTGTGTAACTTGGGCACAAAATGGTTTTCTTTCTACAATATTACCTGGTAGTACAGTACGACCCCCGTCTTCACCTTCTGTCTCTATCCGTTTGTTGTTGTTGTTGTAACTTTTGCTTGTCCACATTGCTGTTTCCGTGTTTCTTGCCGTGTTGCTGTTGCTGTTACTGTTACTGTGCTGTGCTGGCATTTCATTTAGCGCACAACTTCACATTTGCGTTGTCTGCAATTGCCATTTCCGCTTCCTGAAATTTGCCACTCGTTACACACATACACACACACACACACGCGCGGTCTGGGAGAGGGGGATAGATGGAGAGGGGAAGAGAGGAAGAGACAGCGCAGCAATCTACCAGGCAACCGACATTTTCATTTCCATGCTTGGGCGCTTCGCACGAATCAATTATTCATCATCATCGATTAAGTAAGAACAGCTACCATGCCCCCCCCCCCCTCCTCTATTCTCCAATCTCCCCAACACTCCATGACCTGCTGCCACTGCCCCTCCCTTCGCTCAACTGTCTACAGCAGGCTGTCTCGCTTTTATTGTTATGATTTTTGCCGGCTATGTAATGGCCTGCTCATGAAGAGGACTTTGGCCAGAATTCCGCTCGGCGCGAAATACAGTTTAATGATACCAACTAAAAGCCCGAGATTTATACAAACATGTATAGAGTATATATATATATATAGAGAGAGAGAGTTTGTATATGTGCCCATGTGTGTGGCATATGTGCAGTTCATATATCCATAAAAGAAAAAATTACAATACATCGACGTCAGGACAACTGTATATACATACACATACATATATATTTATATGGTATAGGCGAGTCCTGTTTTACTCTGTTGGGTTGGCTTTGCTTATTTTCCGTCGTTATCCATTAAATATTTATGAAAATTGCTTTTGCTGCAGTTTTATTCACTTGATTGTCCTTTTGCTGAGCAGCTCCTTGCTTTGCATGCGCTCCTCTTTTCCTTTTTTGGCAAGGCCAGTAAAACAATAAAGCTTAAGAATTCAATTTCCTAAGAGCTTTAAGCTGCCACTTCCTGTTCATCTTCATGTTGTGTGTGTGTGTGTGTGTGTATGTGTGTGTGTATATGATTCTTGACACACATAAATCGTGGCACAAGTCATGTGCCTAGATAATCTCACATTATGAAAAGATATGTTACAATAAAATATTTTCGCATCAATAGCAAATATTTTTAATAGCCAATGTTTAACAACAGAGTAAAGCATGATATATGGCCAGGGTTATCGTTGGGACTTAACGTTGGCTGTGGAGAAAGTGCCAACGGTTTGAGAAAAGACTTGTGCATATCTACAATTAAGGCAGAGTGTTGAAAAGAAGCGTAAAGCGAAAAGCATATGGAAAACGCAATACAAACTTAATCCGTATGTTAGAAATTATATTTTAAAATGGATGTTTGATTGAGAGAAGAATACTTTAAACAAGGTTTCCACCTGAGTTAAGTATTGTATTATGATATCAGCTTCAGTAGAAGAAGAAAATATGCCGTGGAAGTATAGATTTCTAAGCAGACAGTGAAAGTGAAATCTGCTTTGATTTGGCAATGCCGATCTATTGAAAAGATTAGGAATCACTTTATCTGACACTTTTTAAGGTCTCGTTAGGAGAAGGCGCACAATAGATCTAATAGATTGCACCAAATAATATTAAAGTTTATGTCAGAGTTAGCATAATGAATGAAACACTTCCTTTAACATAATCTCAATTATATGAACTCTATATTCTTAAGTATTAAGTATTGTTGCATTGCTTCACAGTGCAAAACATTCAACTAAGAGCACTTTCTCGAATAAGTCCCGTTGGCTTCTTCTAATGAATTCAACTGCAGGGCTATCTATTTGGGGACCAATCGAAATATATGTGTTTGGGGAACTATATCAGTTAGCCACAATCTGCTCCATAATATACCATTAATTTGTGATGCACTACACACACACACACACACACACACACACAGAGAGTGAAATTAAGCAGGCAAACTGCAATTCGAGCCAATTTCAATGGACAAGAACAATGCATTTGGGTTGAGCTAATGGAAGTCAGAAGCTGCCATGCCGACAGATTAAGACCGAGAAGGGGTGACGAGTGGGGGAGGGGAGAAGGATTGGTGTGTTTTGGGGTGTTTGGGGTGTTTGGGGTGTTTCTGGGGGCAAGCGGCATGTGCAACAACAAAAGTGCAAAAGTGCATAGCATCAAGATAGATGGCATAGATATGCCGAGGAGCGTTGCTAATAATACGCATTTCGCTTTAACGGGACATTGGGGCCAAATCTGGCATGCAACGTTTTACTGCAGTCTCTGTTGTATTTGTGGAAAGGACAACATCAACATTGCCTGCATCAACTGCCTGCCTGCGTTCGCTCAAAATAATTTGCAATTTTATCGCGTATAATTCAATTAAATGATTTTTTTTTTTTTTTTTGTCCCATTCGTCTGTCTGCTGACATTTTTGGGCTGTCTGCTTTTATTTTCTTCCTTCACTTTTAACGCATTGTCACATTTTTCGTTTTTCTACAGTTGACACTCTCGCTGTGTTTGTTTTTTGCTGATTTATTGTGCATCGCTTTGTCTACTTGTGTGTCTCTAATATGCCTGCTATCTAAAAATAAGCGCCGCACTCGACTGCATATTTAGATTTCGACTGGCCCTGCCTAACCTCCATTCCTCTTGCAAATCAGATTTAAATATTTTGGCATTTCTATCAATTTTCATTAAATGCACTCAAACTTCAGCTTCAGAATTGTCGAATTCGCTGTATGTGAAACTTTTATTGCATGCGTGTTGCAGTAGCAGTAGCAGCAGCCGTGCAGCAAGCCACATTCGGTATTCGATTCATTTGTAGCTGCAGACAGGCAATCTTCCATCGGCTTTTGCTTTTACTCCTGCCCCCACCCACACACAATCTCAATCACTTATGCAGCAATCAGTATCAGCTTGCTTTCCACACGTACGATTACTCACTTTGCCACACAAAACATGTCCTATGCCAAATAGCATATGGCCTTTGGCCTAAGCAAATAGATATCCATATACAAAGCAGATATAAGCTCTGGCTATCATCGATTGACATTAAAAAAAACCCGAATTGGAATTGAAATTCAATATTTGTTCAAGAACCAGGATCCAATATTCTGAGACCATTGAGTACCGAAACCTTAACGATATACGATTCGTTTTATAAAGCACCATTTTCAATTCGTGTTTCACGCATAAGCAAAAAAAAAAATGTTTAAAATTCTTTGTAGCAATTTTTAATTTCTGTTTATTTATCAATTAAAATAGCATTGTATAAACTTGCACTTAATATTTATAGAAAATGGCTTGCACACACACATATACACACACTCAACTTGAACTGTTACTTGCTCAATCATGCAGCTTGCCACAAGCCGCATTGTGAAAATAAAAATGCAATTTTCTCATTTAGATGCTAAAATCAAATGAAGTCAACTGCATAAACTAACTTTTAGTGCATACCAAATGGAACAGCAGAGAAAAAATAGAATTGAAATGCAATCGATAATAACTGAGAGAATATATAAACTGAATATATATATAGATGAGTCTGCTCGTTGTTTTGTTCCATTGGAGAGTGTATGCCACATGTGAAAAATTTGATTTGATTAAGGCTTGACCATTTCCTGTGTTTGTTGGACCTGTTTGCAGCGACTGTTGTTCTTTATTATTCATTAAAATCTTAGCAGAACTGTCAATATGAAATAGATATTTTAACACTGTCATACATTGATATCATATCGTATACGTATATATATATTATTTTTAAAGATACTTTTAATATATTGTTTGCATTTTTTTTCTGCTGCACAAAACCAACACTTTCTTTGCATAAGTTTAGTTTATTTTTGCATACTTTTGGGCTGAACTCAAATATGTCTGTTGAGTTTTTCGCTAATAAATGGTCAAGTTAAATTACAATTTAATAAAAGAATTATAAATCATTTAACACCATAACATTATGAATTACAAAGACAGCTTTGTATTTCTAACTCTGAACACAAACAAACGAATTTGAGTCACACATTCAGTGCTTCTGGAAAGCAGTAAAAACTCTTAAATAATTTCCTGAATATAAAATAAAAGAAATAATAAATATATTAAAATATATTTAGGCATGGACACAGCTACTGCCGATGCACATGGATTGGCTTCCAAGTGCGGACGAGCCAGTCAACTGGCCTTGCCCCGCATTGAGCGGATTACGGATGTGCGTCAATTCATGAAGGAATCGAAGCACTTCAATGGCAACATTGAGAAACTAACCAAATTCATTGAGGACCAGGAGCAACAGTGTGAGGATATAAAGATGCTGCTCAAGCAACAGGTGCAGCTGCAGATTAATACATTGCATCAGGTAAAGGAAGATATTCTCGAATTGCAGCGACAGCTTCGTGAACCCGGCCAAGGAATAAGGGATAAGATCCTGGTCAAGTTTCTCGATGAGACCGAAGGGAGTGAATACGATATGATGGATGCTCTGGCATGCTACAACATCAAGATGAGTTCACTGTACGGTGAGATACTGGCCCTTGACAGCGATGTCGACTATGTCACCTATTTGGCCAGCCTTGCCAAGTTCAACAAGAAATATGTCCAGGAATGGCATAAGCGCGATAAGCTTCAAAAGTCCAAACCAGCAAAGATCAAAGATCGCAGCGCTAGCGATGCCGAATAGCTGCATACTCTACAAATGCTTGGAGAGCTATAAGTTATGTGTTATAAGTTCTAAGAGCACAATGCTCTTCTATTATGTATTGTTAACTAAATTGCAGGTCATACACCAAAAACCAATGCTTAGCTTTTTCCCAATAGATCAGATATGGTTTTCAGAAACATGGCACTTTTTATTGCAACAGAAAGTCAGTGTTCTTAAATCGAAACTTTTTTTTTTTTTTTTTTTTGGTTTAAATTCACATGCTACTCACTGAGTCACTTATTCGGTTTTGCAGTTGCTGAATTTGCATGCTCTATTCATGAATAATCCGTGCGACACTTGCGTTTTATCGCTTTGCATAGTTGCTAGTTGCCAGTTGTTGTTGTTGTAAATCAGAAGCAAGTGCAGTTGGCCAACAGGTGGCGCTGCCAGGCACTTTTTCATGGTGAATGTCGTTGCTGATAGCGAAGCGTAATTATTATGCTCGACACTTCTCACCCTCTCACTATCCCACTCTCCCTCGGCTTCCGGACTCTAACTGACTGTTGTTTGTAAATGGTTATGGAAATAGGATTTGAGGTAGTAGCTCTTACTTTTGTTGTTGCCTCGCCTCCTTGTTGTTGTTGTTGTTGTTGTTGTTGTTTAGTGGAACGCATAAGCGCCTCTAGTTATGCAATAAATAAAATGCGATTGTTGCCCCCTCCAAGCGTAAAGTGGCGGCCATGTTTGTGCACAAACTGCAAGATGGCGTCCTGCATCCGTTTGAGTGCCAGCTACCACCCACATCTATCCCTATCCTTACCTAAACCCCACTGCCACCTCGCACCCCACTTCCGCAACACTTTCGCTGTAGTTGTGTGTTGGTTGCTGTTTCGAGTGTCTGCTACAATTCCGCTTGGCGAAAACTTTGCCAAGCCTTGTTGTTCTTGTTGTTGTTTTGTGCTCGTTGTTATTTTGGTTGCAGCTTCCGTTGTCGCCAGGCTGCTCAACTGCAACATCCGCCTGCATACACCCTACCCCCCTCTATCTATCTCTCTCTCTCTTTCACTCTACGTGTCTCTATCACTGCTAGTCTTCCTCGTGTTGGGCAGTTGGCTTATTTAGCTTTGGTTTAATTTGACAAAACAGAGTATTTAAGAGCTGTGTAATTTAAGTTGCTGCTGCAATGGCGTTTTAGCCAAAAGGTCAAAGGATGGCGTGAATAATGCAACAGACAACAAACAACAACAATAAAGTGGCACAGTTTGCAGAGTGTGTCGCTTACAGTTTACTAATTGAGTTGCAACTCTCTTTGCAGGTTGCTTAATGTAGGTAATTAGTGCTGCCAAAAAGAAAAGATACTGGCTAAGACAACAGTGGCAGCAACAACAGCAACAGCAAAAGCAACAACAACCACAATAACAGTAGCAAAAGCAACATCTACCACAGCTGCTGTCAATTTGCATAATCAGGCAAACTGGCAACGTGCAACTTTGTCTCTCTACTTTGAGAGACTATTTTGCATTCTGCTTTTGCCGAATTTTTCGGACACTACTTAGATTAACAAGCGGATAACATCTAATGCGATTTGCACGGCAAAGTTATAAAACGTAAATTGCATCGAAATTGTCAAACATAAAACTCTTAATGAAAAGTTCTCAAAGCAGTTAGTAAGCTTAATAAAATCACAATTCGTTGCTGAAGATTTGGATTTGTGTGTCCATTAAAATGTTAAGTGCCCTCAAATAGAGATACAGCTGCAATCACCATAAATAGCTTGGTAAGACAGTAAAACACTCTATGCCAGCAAAATCTAACAGGCTTCACTGGCTATTAAAGTATACACCGCAACTGCCAGCTAAAAATCCAAAGATTTACTCTTCCCAAAACTATGATTATGTCCATTTAGATCTAGGGGCTGGCCATTTCTCTCATTGTTAGATTCAAGATCGCTGCAGAAACGCAAGCTTAGCTAAGCTAAGCTTAAGCAATTCCATAATCAGTAGAAAGCCCAAAAATGGCTTCGTTCATTAATGGATTGCCACTCAATATCACTTTCAATCCTAATAATCCATTTGCCTGACTTCTAGCTACATATATAATCCTTAAGATGCTGGATTCTGGAACAGACTTGTGCAGACCACTCTTGCTTCATTTTATAAATGTTTCTCTGGCTTTAAATATATATACCAGCTTTATAATTATGCCTGTAAATTACACTTACTTAATTACAGATAATCAATCCATTCATAATGAAAACAAATGGATCAATTATGTACCTGAGTATATTACATATCATAATTTTATATCTAATATGGATTTGAATCGATATTTGCGAAGCTGAGACAGAAATCGTTAAAGGTACGAGAAATTATATACAGCATTTAAAGTCAAGCTGTTTTAGTCGCTGAGAATGGCTATTTCAAACAGGCTTTAGCGACAGACATGGCTTTATACTTAAAACTAATTTAACAATGCAAGCAGCATTATTCGGCAGTACTTTATCAGTTGTGAAATTGGTCTTTATTCGTAAAATGTTGGAAAATGTTTTCTAATTTTGATTACCAGCAACGAACTGGAAAATGTTTTTTCATGCATAAGAACATTTTAAAAGCTGGCCAAGTTAAAGTTTTGCAAATAGTGTAAGTCTTAATTATATTTAACACACGCACACACAATCATGCCACAAACAGACTGGCAACTGGAAAGACACAGTTGCTGTTGCTGTTGCAATTGTTGTTGTTATGGCAACAAACCAAATTTTATGGTTATCCAAAAAGTACGTGCAGCAATTGCCTGGCAAAAGCAAATGCACGTGAGCAAGGAATGAATGTGGAGGGTAACAACGCGCCAAGCGCAACTTTGCCACATGTGGCAAATTAAGTTAAAATTAAGCAATTAATTTAATTAGTGCACTGTGTACAGGGGACATAAACACACCATTTGCCACATGCAACAGTTGCAATTAAGCACAGAGATATATAAATATACATTTGTAGCTGCAGCTGCTGTCGTGTTGCATGCTGCAGATAAAGCTGTCGTCGGCCATTTGCAATTGCGGAAATTACGCACACAAATTAATGTATACACGTAAATACACACACACACACACACCCACCCACCCACGAAAACACACACACTCATGTATGTGAATTGCACATGACAGTAAAAAAAACAATCATTTTACGCGAATTTTATTCAAGATGAAAAATGATTATACAATGCAGAGAAAGAGAGAGAGAGAGAGAGAGAGAGAGGGGGGGGAGTGGGTGTGGTTGAACCATTAAGAAAAAACTGTTGCGAAATCCATTTATCATTGCATAAAATGCAATCGACTCCTTCACAATTAAGCAAATGCTCAGCACACAGCACAGCGCGGCACAAATGCATCAATTGCAATTAAAGAATGATTGCAACAGACACCGACAAACAAATTCAGAGTATTGAAAAGGGAAATTAAGCTTTAGCTGGCTGACAGCAAACATCGAAAGTGTTTTAAAATGCTGCGGAAATGTGCAAATGTTCACTAATTAACCTGTGCAAATGAAAACGAAATGAATTTTAAATTAAATTCAAATAATTGAGTTGAAAATATACCATAACAAATTAAAAGTTTCGACAATGTTTATCTCAGTCGTTTGATTTGCAAAAATAACTACAACTAAAGCAAATTTGATATATCTACTTGATTAATTGATATACATTTTCAAATCTGTTAGACTTCGTTTTCTTTTTCTACACGAAATCGATTCGAACACTCTTGAATAAATGTTGTATAAGTTCTGTTGAGCTCTGTATTCGTTTCAACAACACTTCAAGCTAATTGTTTGGCGCTCTCTTCTGGAAAATGAACAAACTGTTGCCACAATATTTACATGCACTATGCAAATGCAAACACTCAAATGCCATCTTGGAGGTGCTACTCGAGAGGATGTGTACCCAATGTGTACCCATGTAATTCGAGTGGTCAGCATGAAATGAAGCGACTAATGCCCTACACTGCATACACACACACACTCTCCCACACATACAAAGATACATATATATAATCATAAGCGCAAACAGATAAGGTCAAGTGCAAATAGTTCTGACACTTGAGCTACTACGTGCAAGCTGATTGGTGTGGGAAAATATGAGTTACATACATCTTAAAGGAAGTGGGTAAAATCAACTGGAAATTAGAAAGAACGCAGAAACGGAGAGAGAGAGAGAGAGAGAGAGACAGAGAGAGAGAATGCTATAGTAAAGTGAGCTTGACTAGAAGATATCTTGAAGACTTGTTGATGGTAGATCAAATGAACAATATGAAATTACTTTTGGATTAAAGAAAAACTGCATTCTTATTCGATCGAATTGAAATTTTAACTGTTCATCAGTAATATGTTACAGTTTGTTATGTATAAATTGGCTATATCTTCATTTTAATATTTGCCAAGCCAGGCATGCTATTATTAAAATGAAGTCTTAATTAATTATATCGACTCAGCTGTTCACTGTGCTACAACTATATATACTTAATGGATTTGATGATTCATCCTTCTGCCTTCTGTACATACTTTCACACAACTTTTATTAACACTCATTTCAAAGTCAATCAAAAAATACATGTTGAATATTATTAGCTGACACTTTATAGTTATGCTTGCACCACAGCTCGCCTCAACTCAACACGAGAGCCCTTCTTACAATCTAAGATGAGAAGATGCCCAAAAAAAAAACCTTTAAGTAGAGCCCTCAAAGGCACTGACAAGCTCAGTTGCTCGCGGACCGTTCAAGTCAGCAGTTTATTGTGCAAAGTGCTACATAGAAAACTGGGCAAAGCTCAAGAACTGGTTTTTTTTTTTCAATCACAAAGTCAAAGTCATCTCAAATCCACACAAAGTCTGTCAGCATGTTGCAGCTGTCTTGGTTGTTGCTAATGATTATGTTCTTGTTGGCTCTGTTGCAAGTAGAAATGCAGCCCGTTGCAGAGCCGGAGATCCCATTGCAACTGGGGGAAAGTGAAGTGAATCGGGCGTTGTACGATCAGCGACAGACGGGCAAATACAACATACACGTGAGCATCAAGGATGTGGCCATCATTGAGGTCGATCACAATGAGCTGGCAGATGTAAGTGGACAAGCGAAAGAAACAAGTTGGCAATAAATCCATGTTATATGTATATATATCTGTGTATATATATGAAGCAGCTAACAAGTCTAAAAATAACCCTTTGCATTTACCCATTAGGAATCGTATAATGCGGATGATGATGATTATTATTATGATGATGATGCGCTGACCATAAAACCCATCAAGTTTACCACAGCAGCAGCAGCAGGAACATCAACAACAACAACAACAACACAGCCAACAATCACAACACAAGCAACAACAACACAAATGATACCCATCACGACAGCAGCAGCAGCAACAACTGTTGCAACAGTTGCCGCAGCCAGCAGCAACATTAGCTCGTATAGCGCTCAGCTTTTGGCTGACATCGCAGCCACGCAACGTCATCGACCCAAGGCGAACAATTTAATCATTATGGAGACGCCCGTTGGCAGCTCATCCACACTGATACCCAAATGGCTGCATGCTCGCTCCAAGGAAGAGCCAATCACAACAACAAGAACAACAACAACATCATCAAAAATATCCACACCAAACATTGAGTATACGCCAGCTCAGGGTCACGATTCGCCCATTTTCAAGGTTAAAGTGCAACGTGCCGCACCCACAACGGAGAGCCCCTCACGTTGTCGGAGCCATCACTTTCGCGATGCTCAGGGCAAATGTCGCAGCATACGTTCCGGTTCCATTTTGTGAGGCTCAAACAATAAATGATAACTGCAAACTCATAATCAGCTTATCACATCTGATTCTCTCTCTCTCTCTTTCTTTTTATTTTTCTTTTTCGTTTTGGGTCTGTCTCTTTCTTCAATGCGTTTAGAAGAAAGCTGTTCGGCTTGCTGGTGTCGCTGCCCTTTGCCGGCAATCGTCATGGTGCTCATCACGCCAATGGTCTTCAGATATCGCCTTAAGATCCATTTCCACAACAATCACAATAATGATCAAGCAGTTTTTAGTTCTAAAGTACTTTAAATAAATCTTTTGCGTCTAGTTAGGTTCTAAGTGTATGGCAATTTTATGCTTGATTTAAGATTAAAGCGAAAAATACTTTTGACTGATTTTACAAACTTTTGGTTTTTTCAATTATTGTTTTTTTTTGCGTTTAATTGGATGGATAATTAATCGTTAATAATCAAGTAGGTTTTAAAGCTGGAAATAATCTCTTTATATCGCTTGCAGTTAGCATTTAACATTACATGTTCATATACACATATATTATGCAATTGGGCATGCATAATGCAGGCTAAATAATCCCAAATTGCTTCTGTGTGTGTTTAACTAACCAATTAAACATTATTCAGCTGCAATTCCTCTTCCACTGAACATCGTTAAGGTGCATAAATATTAATATTTGCATATAAATCTTGAAATTGTTGATTGCCACAAGTAAATTATTTGATAAGATTGCACAAATTACAAAAGATTTCACAAGCTGAATTGTTCGGTGAACCAAATTCTGAGTAGCCTTGTAAAAACGTGTGCAGTAAATATTTAAATTGAAAAGATGCATTTAAATTTAGTGTTCTTTAAATAACTAAAGTTTGTGAACGAAGCAAATCTAAATATAAACTGGACAAAATTAGACACAAATTAGCTAGAATGGACTTACGGCATCCCCCACTAAATCACAGCCACAAGTATTCCAGCGTTAAGATTTTGTAGAAAATGCAGCACAAATTTGTTAAGATAATCTCAAAGAGCTCCTCGACTGCTTGACACAAATCAGAAAAGGCATGCAGTACTTGGTGTTCCTGATGGAAATAGCAAGGAGTTGACTCTCTAATCAGTCAAAGACCCTAAACATAAATCTACTACTAGATTTTAAATAAAGAATAAAATAGTAATTAAGTTTTAATAAACCTAATTTAGCAAGAAATTAATAAACTTTAAATAATTCCCAATGAATTGAGTTTCAATTGCATCTTTCATTACTTTGCTTTCGCGCTGAAAATTGCACCTTAAACTGGAAATTGCGTTTTGGTAGCAAACTTTAATTTTCCAAAGGCATCATTCGCATAGCTAATAAATGCGCTTTATCGTAATATATGCAACAGTGAGAGAAACAGAGAGAGTGTGTGAGAGGGAGAGACAGAGAGAGCGAGAGAGAGACTGAGAGAGAAAATACGAGCCTATTGAAAGTCCATTACTAGCCACCTGGCTGGCTGGCCACAAAATATGTATGCCAAAAGCAGCAACGGCACACAAGGCCGAAGGCGAAATGATTTGCATGATGAACAATATTCAGAATGAATAGTATAATGGTATGTGGGGTGGGGTGGGGTGGAATGGAGGCGTGGCACACAAATTGGGTGATTGAAGGGGTAACCGAGTAACTAATTTGCATGCAGGCTGGCAGCCAGCCGAATTGGAGAATGCAGAATGCGTAATCAGCATTTCTCATTGACTTCAAAATGCACTAACAATTAGATTAATTTTCGAAATGAAATTTACAGCAGTGAAGGAAATTTTCTTTTAACAATTTTTCGTGAGGTAGGGGGGTGTGGGGTGTGCGGCTGTGTGTGCGAGGCTATCTGCATTTGTAATTAGTTTTAGCCACAAACAAATCAAGGCTTAATGCTTCGCTGCGAAAAACATTCTTGACTTTTTTTTCGATTGCTCAGCAGAAAAGAACTGGACATGCAGTCAGGACACGCGTACCAAGTAAAAGAGATAAGGAAAGGGGAAGGCAAAGAGAGAGAGAGAGACAGAGAGAGAGAGGCAGATAGACAGGGTTGCCCGGTCTTATGCCGCATATGAAGTGTATAAATTGCACTTCATCATGAATTTATTATCAGCGCAACTGCAGCTGGCATCGTTGCAGCTGTGCTGCCTCAGCACAAGATGTGCTTGCCACTTCCTCCTTGCCTACATACACCAACAAACTCACACACACACACAGGTGCTACCAACAATAACAACAACAACAACAACAATTGGCCAACAGTCTGCTGACCGCGCTATGCACTTTTTTCTTTTATTTCGCGCAGCCAACTTGAAATTTTGTTAACTCAGCGCAAAAATATTAATTCTAATTTCCAAAGAGGCTGCAAAATCGCATTCAACACTTTGCTAAATGGCAGCCATTTTTAGCCGTTTTTAGCTGCAACTTAAACTGTCGCACAAAAGTGCTCCCTTTGAAAAATGCTTCAAGATTTCGCTTGACAGTCGTCTGAAAAGGTTTTCACTCATTTTATTCTTCACTTTTGCCTCTATCCCCATTCCATTTCCCCCTTTCAATTTCCTCCATTCTCTTCCTTTCTTCCACTTCCTTCATCTAACACGCGCCATTTGCTGCTCATCAATTAGCCGCTTGGCAAAAAAAGTGACTGCCACTGAGTAGCTTTTAGTGCTGGAAGAAGGCTTAGGCAAAAACGCTTTTTTATTGCCTACTTTGAGGTGTTTTACTTCTGGCAACGCCAATTATTTGCCAGCTTGGATTTTAGACCCTGGCTTTAAGCTAAGCATTGGAGCATTTACAAAAAAAAGAAAGACAAAGAAGATGGTGCATTGCACTATGCGGATGACAGGTAAAGTAACGGAGCTTAGCTATGGACTTTGCCCAAAAAGGGGACAACTTTGTTAAATTAAAAGCTCAACCATTTGTCCTTAATTCAAAATAATTTATTGAGTTTTATTACATTATAAACAATACGATTTGTTTTACTTTGAAACAAGATAAAATTGGGTTTGGCCATGAAATTAATCTAAAAAATGTTTCACAATGCGGGTATTAGCCTTAATTTGAGAACATTTTCATTTATTTATTTTGCTTGCATGCTGTTAATATATAATATATGCTGGAAACCCTTTAAGAGCAGCCAATGGTTTGGCAAAAGAGCGTTATGCAATATTTAACAGGATGCCGCGCTACGTTTTAATCTCTGCGCACATTTTGCATATTAATCACTTAATTAGGTTAACATTATTAAAATAAACAAGTGTCAGAGATTGGATGTGTATAGGGGTGTGTGTGCGAGTGTGTGTTTTTGTGTTTGCTGGCATTTATCAGGTGGGCACACACAGCAGCAGCAGCAGCAGCAGCAGCAGCAGCAGCAGGAGCAGCAGCAGTAGAAGAGCAGGATTCAAACACAGCTGCCGTCAAATATGACTTCATTTTATGTGTCGCAGGTGCTTAAAAATGTTAAAGGGGAGCCTTTCTGTATGTATGTGTGTGTGTGTATGTATAGCATGTTTATATTGCATTAATTATGCGCCACACTTAAGGCCAACTATGCACACACATACTCACACACACATACTCACACACATACTCACACGCAAATAAAGCTTCACTTTTAAAAGTGTTTTTTTTTTCATTTCTAAGTTGCCACATGCCGCATGCCTCAAATGCCTGCGATTAGTTGCGTTACATAAACAGCGACGCAAGTAAGTAGACATGATTTGAGTGTGGCTTAATTGAAATGGAGATACCCTTTATACATAACCGAAATAAACCGAAAACCTTTAGATTCATTTAATATATATACGTTTCAATACCACCAAATAAGTATGGCGATCATTTTATAGTATATATATTAAGACATATGTTATGCTGTTCGACATGAGCATACCCTGTAACATACAAAATAGATGTGATAAAACATTCAAACAGAATTTCGTTTGAAAAATGTTTGATTTGTGATTAAGATTTAAGCAAATTCACTCAGTTTTCTTATATGAATTTGAATACACTTCACTAATCACTCGTTAAATGCGTATACCCTATGGGAAGATGAGAATACGCGGCAAACTTGTTTGTATTACGAGAAGTGTGTCCTTATCAAAGAGCACATAAATATTATTTATTGTTTTTTACGCCAGGCAAACGCAACGGTTCAGTTCAGTTCATGTCAAACACCCAACTCCTCCGCAAACAGACACACACACACCAAGCACTATGGGGCTGGGTGCAAAATATTTAAAGGTAGCAAATGTATGTTGCAAGACACCGTCGCAGCCCCACCAGAGGCATCGCATTCCACTGAGAAATGTGTCCATTGTGCTTTAATGAAATGTGCGTAGAGGGAAGGTTTGTATTGAAGAGGCAGGGGCTTAAGGGGGGGCGTGTCTAAAAGGTGTCGCTGTCACCTAAAAGAAAAAATACAGCGCTCAAAAGAATGCTACAGTTTCTTAGCTCCCGAAAATAAACACAATTTATGTCGCGTTACATTTTCTTTCCTCTTCTTGCTTATACACTTTTTTTCATCCACTGGTTGCTTTTTTTTATCTTGACAAAACATTTGTGCAATGTAAACTTTTCGATGAAGCAATTTTAAAGTTGCCAACTTCAAATGACGGGGTAATAATTTTAAAAACATTTTTGTAGCAAACACTTTTGACATTTGTTATTAATACGATTCGAATATGTTTTTGGGGGCAAGAAAACTTTTAAATGAGTTGCCAGTGACATGAAAACATTTGCTAGTTTCACACACATATATGTGAATGTATGTGTGTAATTATGTGTGTGTGTGTGTGTGTGTATGTGTGTGTGTGTGTGTGTGTGTGTGTGTGTTTAGTGTGTGAGGGTGCAAAACAAACATCCATCACATTTTGGGGCATCAATCACTTTAGTGCGGGCTGACATAAGCGAGCAATTGCGGTTGAGTAAACAGCTTACTGCTTACTGTAATATTTGATGGCCATGTTAGAAAGACAGAGACCCAATGTGATGTATACTTTGTTTAATTCAGTAGGAACAATTGGTAAAGGTTATATCAATATGAAATTATATTTACACTGTTTCAGTATGTCATGAAATATCTTCGTGCATATTTTATTGATTTTATTTTTATGAATTTCCATTTACTCTTTGTTTTAATACCATACCTTCATTATATATAATGAATTTGGAAAGAAATATGTTAAAGTCGAAAAGAAGCATTGTTAACTCCATAAAATATATATATGTGTTTATGTTTATTCTTGATGTATTTTCATATTCCAGCATTTATAAGCAGACTGCACGATACATCCGTCGAACTGTCTTCTTGAATCGGTTATATACCTTTTTTTGCTGGCATCATTCAATTAATCTAGTCTTAGTCAATTTCAGCTTAGTTTGCTTGCTGAATGACAGTTGAATGAAGAAGAGAAGCCATAGAAATTCCGTATACTGCATGCAACGGTGTAAATATCAAAATAAAGGTAAATACAAAATTCAATTGAATGCAATCGACTTTTAAAGTCTCAGCCTAGTTGTTCAATCTTCTATGTTTGCATTCGCCCTATCCAATTCAGATGGCATACGCTATATCCAATCTATAGCCCCCAACTTGGCCACAAACAAACTTCCTGTATCGATGCGACCACACGTACGGCTATCAGCTTCAGTTCCAGCTCCATCTCCAGTTCCCTTCCTGTTACATTGCCGTACTGCCACTGGGCGGCCCAATTTCTAAGTGAAAACACAGATCAACAGCACGACAATCAGCAGAGAATATTGGACTAGATACCAGCTACCAGCTGCCTGTAGTAGGCAGCTAAGGACAAGGTAAAGACACGGGGCACAGCGGCTCAGCCCCCGAGGCATATCTATTTTGCAATGCACACGTTCCACACACACCCAGAGCAGCCCCTCCCCCAATACAGGCTCCTCCCCTCATATGCTGGACACAAATTGTGTGACGCCCACTTTCGATTTGTTGGGTTGGTTTTCTTTCTCTCTCTCTCTCTATCTTTACTAACCGTATTTTTGCCAGTTGCATTTCTTGGATTGCATTTAAGCAACATTTATGCATTTTTAATGTGACAGCTGAACAGATGAGATGGCCGCCTGCTGCAGCCGCTTCTGTTACTTCAGTTCATACGTTAGCCAATATTCCAACGTTTCACCTTGTTGGCCTACTGCGCTGACAGTTTGTGCATTAGACATATAATTTTCCTAGTGTATATGCGATTCATATATGTGTGAATTTTTAGCTCATGCAATATTTAGTGTAGTGCAATCTCACAAAAGTGTCGCTATCCCATTTGTTACCTCCGACTCAAAGCTGGAGACAACCGTAAATCATTGGGATAATGTGTTGGGGATTTTGTGGACTTCAACATGTAATTTTTGATAAGGCATGCATATATTTGTGGGCATTCATGTATGCATTTTTAAAGTAATTTTCAAAAGTAACATGCAAAGGTGAAGCGATGACTTGGCTTCAAATTTAGGATCATTTGGAGTTACAAAGCTACAGAGCGAAATGGAATTAGAAATCCACAAGCGAACTTAGATAGATACGTTCCACAAGCAATTCATTTGCACATATGAAATATATATTCTCTTAAAAGTGTTTCTCTTATAGACTTATGTACCTGTTGTGGTATCCAAGTACGTCTTTAAAGCTCTGGATAACAAACGAACGAGATCCACAAGCGCTGCAGCACACGGCACCCATTTTTTTTTTTAATTTTATCAGAAATTAATACTTTTTGTTAAATAAAGCAACATCGCAATTTTTACAAACAGTCACGGCACAAGATTAATCGATTAAGGGCTGTTAATTAATTGCAGTCAACCAAACATTTAAGCACACGCAAGGAAAGGCGACCGATCAACAGAACAAACACGCACAAACTAATTCCTCTCAATAGGATTGCGGCTTGTAATAGTTAAGCGTTCTCTGGCGACGGAATTCTTAACTAACAAGCCATGACTTAAAAGCTGTGTGGCTGTAGTAGATAACTGAATTTACTCCGACACTCATCTGGCATCTGAAAAGCTCGCTCTTTACCTACACATGTAAGGCGATCAACTACTCATGGTGTGACTGATGTGGGTCACAGAAATGACTTCCACTCTCACAGCATCCACAAGGCAAGCTCTTTAAACACATCAACTATTTAACACCAAATGCAGTTGATTCGCGCTCTTTTGCCAATTGCAGCCCACAAACCAACTTATTTACAAATAATAAATTATTTATATTTATATTGATACATTTAATAACTCACAGCATTTTTAAGGCATTAAAAATCAAATAGTTTACACTGTTTATTTGTCGACTATTTGAATGCTGCCTTTGAGAGTTTGCAAACATTGCCTCAAACCACAACAGCGAAATTCATAAATATTCACAGCAAAAAAGTATATTTTAATTTGGCTATTTTAGTTATTTGAGTTATTCTACTATTTTGTTGTCATAAGCACATACAGTTCTAACACTTGAGCGATCCACTTTCGATGCTGCCCCACTCGAAATCGCACTTAAATTGGCCACTGGAATTATTCGCAGTAATCACAATTGACTGCCAAGTGCATAATCAATGCAATTTGGAATGATTTGCAGCAAAAACTGGCCGCAGCAGCAACATTGGGTGTTTGCCAAAATGTTGCAACAAAATGCTGCACAAGCCAACTAAGTATGCAATGCTTTTTGTGGCAGTCGCCAGTTAGCCAGTTGGCCAGTTGTTGGCTGTTGCCCGTTTTGCTAGTTGGCCAGTTTGCGAGTTGGCCAATTGCAACTTGGTGTTTATTAGCATGATTAGCTACCCTGCATTGCCACACACACCAACACACACACACACACACACAAATTGTATGCGCATTGAATTTGGGTCAGTGGAGAGGTTAGGGTGGTAGGGAGATGCGGAGGAGGAGGGGTACATGAAGCAAAATGGCAAAGCATCTTGTAATTTGATTTCAGCATCGTCCACATTCAGGCAAATGTTTCT
This sequence comes from Drosophila setosimentum, assembly GCA_035043505.1. Lineage (NCBI taxonomy): Eukaryota > Metazoa > Arthropoda > Insecta > Diptera > Drosophilidae > Drosophila > Drosophila setosimentum. The sequence continues at coordinate 2,920,180 of JAWNMY010000003.1, read as the reverse complement.
GTTCTTTCCCCCACCCCCCCCCTCCCCCCTCCCCTTCCCCCTCTCTCTCTTCCCCACTTTTTCCCTCTCTTTTTCTCTTTGTGCATTTGTTTGTTTGCTTGTGCTTGGCAAATGGCATTAGATTACACTAAATTACACTGTGCAACAAGTCTGCAAATCAAGTTTTGTTTATAGAGTTTCGCAATGACAAACTATCGAGTTAAGTGGAACTGCTTTGATGTCCAGGGGCAATGAGGACAAAGCGACTTCAACTTTAATTGAACTAGAAGACTGGAATAGATGTGGATGTGAATATTGGAGACGAATAGAGACTTTGAGATGTTTCTCTGAATGGTTGTAATAACATTTAAATAACACAATCATGAAACAATGATTATCTTAGCGAATCCGAAGATTATATATAAACTCTTAAACATCATGTTTTTTGTTTGCACCAAAAAATGAGGAATTTGAATGCTTTCTGTTTGATGCAGATCCAGAATATATATACTTCTTCAATGCGTTTCAAACTTGAAGACAAAATTCGATATCCCTATTTAAGGCTATAAAATGATATTTGTCAAATTGTAAGCTGAATTAAATATATATTTCTGAATCACCATTCTTAGCTGTTTAGCTTTAGTTGTGTTCATCATTTATTTAGCTTAATATTAGGCTACAAAATGATTATTGCATCCGCTGAATAAACTTAGCTAAGCCATGGAAAAATTACACTAAAATAGGCTTAACAACTTTAACGCCTAAATAAATACACTTAAATTAATCATTCACTACGTATTTAGTTTAATTATTCATTTGTCGTACAGTGTTGAGGAATATGCAATTGCTGGCAAAAGTGCATTGAAAAGACATTGCATGGGGCAAGTCGGAAAGCTTAAAGCGCATTTTTAATTAGTTTTCCATGCACTTCAATTTTTGGCACACACACACACACAAAAGAGATAAATAGAGTGAGATAGAGAGAGAGAGAAAGGGAGAGAGAGAGAGAGAGAGGGAAAGAGAGGGAGAAAGAAAGGGCGACTGTCGCACATGGCTTATTTCGATTCATTTCCGGTTAACCGCATCCTGCGTAATAAGCGGCACTTCCTGCCCGAAATAGACTTAAACTGTTGTTGTTCGCCTTTTGTTTTTGTCATTGTTTTGTTTTTATTGTGAGGCAAATTTTGTGTTAGCCACAAGACACATCAGACCAACAACAACAAGAAAATAAAAACAAGTGGAATTTGAGTCCTTGCTTCGACAGGATGTTGGCCGGCACTTCCGCCCCATCCAATGGCACTCTTTTGGGGAGCCTTGATAAAGTTTTTGTGTTTTGCATGTGAATTGCACGTTTATGGCCACTTTCTGTAAGTCTGCTCGTGATGCTGCTGTTGGCCAAATTGAAATCTGAGGCACAACTGAGAGTGCATTTTTTTTTTGCACGCCCCATTGTTGTTGTAATTGCTTGTGTAACACACTTGCCACTTGCCACTTGCGGCACATCATGAAGTTTCCTGCAAATCCCTAAAAGTAATTTAAACATTTTAAAGGTTTTCCCAGATATTCTCAGCAGTTGTTTTCGTGTGTATTTGCGAAAACATTTATCAAACTGTGTCAATTATAACGAAAATTTAAAGCCCTTAAAAAAGTTATTACTTTTCTGATGTGGGATGACATAGGTTTCCCCGCTGAGCGATGAGTATTGCTAGTAAAAATCATAATAAAGTTTCTTTGATGACCTTCCCCAGTTCCCATTAGAGCTAATAATCAGAGTCTCAGTATTACTTATACAAAATTATTATAGTATAATATAAAATATTTATGTTTCTTATTAAAAATGTTATATACTATATATATACGATAACTCACCTATTAGCGGATCGTTGCAGGCAGTAACTGAAATAAAAATACGAATTTTTGGAAATTTATTATTTATTTATCTATTAAATATGAATCACTAATCGCTTAAGGAGCCAACATTTCAAAACCAAATAAATTTCCGATTTCTTGCTTCAAGCAACAGATAACAATTAAAATGTCAACTTACTGTCCACATAAATAATAATAATTCTTAGATTAAGCACAACTTTAATTAACCATATTATTATGACAAATGGCAACAGTTTAATTAACATATTACTAATTGTTGACACAATAAAAACACATCCCCATCCACATCAGCAAATTCAAATCAACGCAACATGCGCTGGCAACCAAAAATGTTGCACTTAAATAATGTAAAATTACAATTTAATTGCATTGCAAGTTTGCGGCGAGAGAAGCAGCGTTCCAAGGGTTGAACTGAGCTGTTGGGCGGAGGGGAGTGTTGGGCGAGCAAGCAGTTGCTTGAAACACTAAGTGCACCCATATGCAAGGACTTACTGTGCCCATTACATACACATACACATATGTATAGATACATGTGTATATATATGCATATATGTATAATAGACCCACAAGCGAACCGGGCTACATATGTTCCACAATCGTTTTATTTGCTCGAATTAAGCAGCTCACAAAACACACGCTGTTGCTGCTACTGTGGCTGTTACTGCACCGTGGTGCCAAGTCCACAATCTTATATTACAATACATTTTATTTTTATAGTTATGCTCTTAAAACTCTAAATGGACTTGCTTACCTATTGTTGCATTTAAGCTCGTCGTAAAAGCTCTGGATAGTTAACAAACGAAATCCACAAATTGCGACCGATCAAGAGCAAAAGCGCGCACAAACTGAATCCTCTTAATTGGTTTGTGGTTTGGCTTAGCCAACTCACACACTAATTCAATAACAGCTTTGAGCTTTCATGCTCACTGCTCTCCGCACGCACTGTCGCGTGAATGTGAATCTAGGTTTGATGCATGCCATTTTTTCACCAGAAATTATTGCGTTTAGTTAAGGGCAAACGCGCATTAAAGAATTTATGCAAAGAATATTAAGAACATTGGACGATAAATATCAGTCAGTGAAGCACTCTTTAAATGAAACTTTGGACGGCGTATAAAAATGACGACCGATCAAGAGAACGAATGCGCAAAAACTAAATCCTCTCAATGGGCTTGTGGCTTGTAATAGCTTGGAGCTTATGCATTGTCTCTTGCTCTTCAGCTATGCGCTCTCTGGCGGCGGAATATGAAACCATGGCTCAAAAGCTGTGCGGCTGTAGTGGATAACTGAATTTACTCCTACACTCATCTGACATCTACAAAGCTCACTCTTTACATACACATGTAAGGCGATCAACTACTTATGGTGTGACTGATATGGGTCAGTGAAATGAGTTCCACTCTCCCAACAACCACAAGGCACGCTCTCCAAACACATAAAATATTTAACATCCATATGACTCGCTCTCGACATATTGACTCAATGCGAATGCAGTTGATCAGTGGTCTTCTGCTTAATGGAGCCCACAAGCATACAATTGAAATCCACACATTTCTCTCTAGCTAAAGTCTTGCCTCCTTTTATGGAAAATACAAATGTATGTTGTCAACTATTTAATACGCTTCAAAAAATAAAGTTTTGCGCATTTCGTTGCCAATGTGTGAGGCTGTTGTGTGTGGGTGGCTTTTGTGTATATGGATGGCATCTGTATGGGTGACATTTGGATGGCTTCTGCCTGTGGCTGCGCTGCGGTTGTGCATTTCTGCGTGTTGCCTGTCAGCCTCTCTCTATCTCTCTCTGTCTCTCTCTCTTTATGTCTCTGCCCCCGCCATTAGCATTCATGTGCGTGAGCGAATAGATGGTTTGCGGGCAAGGGGAGGGGCATAATGCCTAGGTCCTGCCGAAAAAGCCAAAGCCAAAGCCATTGCTGCAGCTGACGAGGACGAGGACAACGTTTGGGGGTTAACTGGCATTAATGTCATGCAGCCAGCCAGTCTGCCATTTTGTAGGTGCACACTTTGCGGTTTGTTGCAAGACACAAAAGCGAACACCCAATGAACCCCAACCACTGCAAAATTTGCTGTGAAATCCATTTAAAAGTTAGCTTGCATATCTTCGTCTTGTGCCACACACAAACATGGATAACATTTACTTAAACGCATCGCTTTATTTTGCCATTTGATTCTCGCCTGTTGCATGCCACATCACATTTTCTGCATGTTTGCTTAACTATTTAGTAGCATTTCTCCATTGTCTTTGACATTCCTTTGGTAAATATGTCAGCTTGTCACAAGTTTTCCCATTTTAAACAATTTGTTTACTTTGTATTTTAATCGATTGCATAAATATCTGAAAATAGTCGCGAATCCTCGTTGTCTGTGCATAAATTTAAGTTATTTTCAGATTCAGTTCAGTTTATTCTCAAAGGGAGAGGTTATCAAGTACCTATTTTAAATGGAGGGTGAGTTATTCAATATTTAGTTAGCATAATCAAATTTAATGATCCATTTCAAAGTTAAATTTACAATGCCTGGATTTACTTATATATCATAAATGCTAACTCTAGATCTTATAGCATCCAATCCTCTGTCGATCCTTAAACAAATATTTGAATAGATCACATCTACTTAAATTCCCTACAAGTTTCCCTGTAAATACAATCATTAATTTGTTTTAGAAAAAAGTTCTAAACTTTTTCTTTATTGGCGGAGCTAAATGTGTTTAGTTTTATTTCTTACAAAATGGATGATCTTTTATCTTATTATAAAGGTGGTAAATATACACCCTGTTTTCATATATAAAATTATATATATATATATATATATATCAAACTATTCTGATAGTGAAACTTCAATTCTATCAATTTTTCAATAATCTTTGCGCCTGTCTTCAACTTTTTCAATTTAATACAATTGATTCTGTCAATTGCAATAGTTATATCTTTATAGCTAAATCAATTTCCAGCAAATCAATGTCAAATCGCATACAAATAAAATGCGCTATAAATAATAAGACCATCAAAATAAAAAAAAAAACTGGGTCAAAGTTGGGGAAATGGAAACGGAGTTGTCTCGATTAAAGACGACTGTTTTGCCGTGTGGCCGCCTGAAGGAATTCAAATGCCTTTTTGCGTTTATGTCATATTGATTTTGATTCAAATGGCGATGATTATTGATAGCAGCAGCAGCAGCAACAGACAGCAGCAGGTGTGGCAGCATGCTAGATTGGGGCAGGTGCGTGCCATGCGTGCAAAACACAGCACAACACAACGCAACACAACATTCACAATTGGTTAACTTGCCTGCCAGTTGCTGCCAAATCGACAGGACAGGACAGGGCGACGGCCAACCTCATTCAGTCTTTAAGCGACTTTCATCCGCGATGCGTGCTCGACAGCCAAATGCCCAGGAACGGGAACAGCTGCGTCGACAGCGCTCCGAGACGCGCATGATTATGGCACGCTGCCGTGCCAGAGGTTCCACCGATTCACAGATATAGCACTCCATGTGCCTCAAATCAATTTACTAATCCTGTGTTCCGTCTTCTTGCAGGCTTTGAGTATGTGGTCAATCCACCGATTTTACCCAAAGTGGCCTTTGGCAGCACCATGGATCGTGAGGTGATGCCCTTGAGTGGATCAGCCATGACCAGCTTCATGAGATCCCATCTTCCAGAGCCACGTCCGCATCCCAGTCCACTGGATTATGATTGTGCGAAGCCGATTGGTTTTAAGGTAACTAAACAGAATCTTAGAATCCATTTAAGCTATTAGAGCCAATCTAACTTGTCCAACTTGATTAAACTTGAAATATATTTTTATATTTTTTATTTATATATTTTATAGGAATATTAACTCAAATGACGAGTTACTCTATGAGCAAATTTGTTGTTTACCAAACAATTCAAACAAATCTCATTAAATATAAGTCTTATTATGTTTTTTCACAGTTGAACTTTATTTTGTATGTTATGAAATACTTTTAGTTAAACAACATATTTGAAGTAAACTAACTAAATACTTTTATTATAACGATAACTATTACTTGCATTAGGTCAACAACATTTTACTCCTAAATAATATAGCTTCATAGGAATATTCGATTTTCTTCTTTAAGGCTTCATCTCTTTGCTCTTCGCTCTATCTATTCATTATCTTTCTCTCTCTCGCAATCTTTGTCTCTCTACTCTTAAGTATCCCTCAAAAGCTGGCTTCTCCGCTCTGGCCAACAAGATGTCTCGTTTGCCCATTGTCCGTGAACAGATCGTTCCGCCAATGGGCGCCTATGAGGCATCACCTTGGATCCTACGCGCTGGCTACACTTTCGATCGTCAGACTGTGCCCGAGCCCAAATGGTTGACACCTGGGTAAGTTAATTAGTTGGACTACCTAAAAAAAAAATGCTAATTAGTTAATTTGTGGCATATGCTGCACTCACATCTCAGTGCCTCAACTTATACCATACACAACAAGTATCCGTATTATAAATTGGAAACGGCTTTCGGCACACGTCGCAACATTTGGCCAGCTGTGGCTGTCTTCTGTGCACCCAACAATTTGGCACAGTGTCTGATCTGCCGCCAGCGACCCAGGGGTGATTATTTCCACAACTTTGCCACCGACAAGGATATGTGCCGCAGGTGCATGCACGACGAGCTGGCCGCCATCAAGCATTGCAGCCTGAGCGTTGTGGAGCGTTTTCGCAAGAATCAGCACATCAAACAGTTTATGCCCGCCCGATATTGTGGCTTCTTTCATGATCATAACGGTACCACTGCTGCCACAGAGCTCACCACACGCAAGGAGCTACGTGAGAAGATCCGTGTTGAAAATTATTTGTATCGTTTTGCACGCAAAATCGAATAGCGCCAGAAAGAAATATGTTTTACAAAAGATGACTCCAAAGAAAATGCATAAATCGAGCAAAACTTAACCGATTAAAAAATTAAAACTAACGATTTTTGATTATGATTTGACCTCTAGAAACATGATTTTAAATTGGAGTTCCTTAATTATAACTAAATAAACTTTCATGTGAATGAAGCAAATTATTTACTGCCAGCATATTTAAATTTTACTAGCAAGAAGTAAGCTAGTTTCAACTGCTAGCTATTTGTGGGGGAAATAATTTAAAATTAATTGAGCAATTCTATTAAGCGAAGCGCTTAAATTGGCATTGCAAAAGCCACAAATGCCACACAAAACAGGCGCGCAACAAATTGTGGCATTCATATAGGAAATGGCCAACTAAAATAACATGCATTGACAGCCTGTTACCTGTCGCACACACTCGCACACACTCACACACACACATGGTGGCTGCGAGTGTCGTCGCCATTGTTGGTGGTTGCCGCCAATGCCTGCCACATGGTTGCCTTCCACGTGCCTGGTCCCATTGTGGCTGCAAAAGGAAAAGGAAACTAAATGCCGGAAATGCGAATAAAATTTTCCACTAGAAAACTTACACAAAATGCTTATTAACTTGAGATTCGTAAAAAGAGAGAGAGAGAGAAGCTGAAATGCTTAAATGTAGACAAAAATGTATTTAAAGTTGTTGAAGTTTACAAATATTACTTGTGTAAAGTTGAATCATTGATCGACTCGAAAGAAAAATGTGTTTTCAATTTAAGTGTGAGTGGATATATAAAATGCATAGATAAAGCACAGGTTGTGTTTAAAGTTGCCAGCACATAATTTTAATAATAAATACATAATTTAAATAACATTAGTTGTCCAAAGTTGAATCATTGATAAACAAAAAAGAACAGCCACTGTGATATAAAATATTTGAGTCATGAACTACATCAGCAGCGAGCGTTCTCTTCCTTTTAAACAATAAATACTAGATGTGAAAATAAAATACACCAGCACTTCAAATAAAACACTGACAAATTGTTGCAAATGGCGATGCAACCAAAAAGAACAGCCACTGTGATATAGTTGTGTATAAATATGATAGTATATCAGCAGCAGCAGTTCCCTGTGGTTAAACATAGCATAGTTTTTTTTTGGTTTTTTGTTTTTTTTTTTTGGTTTTCGAATTTATTTAGCAGTTGATAACATTATTCATTGTGTTGTATGGCACTTTTGGTACAAAAAGAACAGCCACTGTGATATAGACAATACGTTAAACATACAGCACAGCATCTATTCTCTTTACATTAAAGGCAATAAACCAGAAATCGCAATCGCAATCGGAATCACAATTCTAGCGTATACAATTTCGAATTTGGTAAACAGGAATAGATATAATTAGTTTAGTAACGAAAGCGAATACTTTGTTATATACTTTTCAGACCGGAAACGGAAGCACTGTTAACACTTCTCGACACGAGTTGGTTGAATTTTGGGCACAACACGCGCTATAAAGGAAAATCACTGTGATATGTATCGATTAAGTGAACGCATATCACAACGATCGTTCCTTTTAGCGAGTGACCCATATCGAATACATATTTATATATATATTTATATATACAACACTTCTGTATTATATATATAATCGCTGCGTATGCCACAACGAACTTCAATGGTTGTCTAGCTTTATGACCAGAGAAATCACCTAAGGCTGGACGACCAAAGAAACTAATTGCAACCTTTGATCCGATATAGATCGATATTTCCATTTAATTAGTTTTGTTGGTTTTTTGTTGTTGTTAGAAAACTTTGGGCTTATGTTGAACATTTTAAAATTATAGCACGAGTGTTCGGTCTAGTCACTTTATATATGGTATATAGAGTTTTGATTCAAAAGCGACCATACCGACAATCGCCATTTAATTTTAAAATACTTGGCTGGGTTTAACTGCAACACACACAAAACACTGGGAAAAATCTCGATTTTCTTTTCATTTCTTGCCACAATTTTGAGACACACTTTGCCCAGTGATGGTTTTTAGAATTGTCAACATTACTGTACAGAATGCATCCCAAAAGCAGAGCTATGAAAATGTTGAGAGTATTTTTAATATACAATTTGTTTGTTGATCCATTTCGATTATACGACAAACTTCACCCAGTGATGATGGACAGAAACAGAAGTTGTCAAAACTGAACAAGGTTTGCCATATAATGTTATTATATATAATACTTATATAATTGGTTACTCTAAGCGATCCTTGCACTATGACACTCGAATGCTGACTGATGCCCTAACCGAGTGTGGGTTCAGTTTATATACCCTAACTGGCTAAGGGTTTACCTGAAGTTCAGTTGGGCTTAGCTGGGCTGCTTACCTGGAATTTACCTGCTTTAAGCGACGCTTTCCACGGAAATCGCAGTTTCTGGCCTTCGTCTAGAATTTTGCAACTTAATCCGTGGCCATAAACGGATTAATCCCGCACAATACACACACAGCCAGAGACACACACAATATATTCTGGGTAAAAACGCGCAGCTGTGTCGCGGCGTAAATTCGCAGAAGTGCAATTAGGTTAGTTCCCTAGCCAAAAAAAAATAGATATATATATATAGAAAAAAGGATCGCTGGATTGGTAAATTGACCAGTTAGCTCGAATCTCAATCTTGGCCTGCACTCGTCCTTGTCTGGGTGTGTGTCTTTTTGTCACAGACTGTACATCGTACGCGAATCGTTAACAGCTACTGTGACAGCGCATGTCCTTGAGCGTTTCTTTAGACTGGACTCAAGGGCCACCTGTTGACTGGAGAACCGCCACTCAAGATCCTAGAAAAATGCTTTCTCAAGAACAGTTGTTCACTTTTAATTTGACGGATATGTCCTTACTTCTAGGTGGAATTTTATGCACTCTTTTAATTGCTCAAAGTTCACTGTTAAGTATTTTTTTAATGGGTTTTTTTCATTCGATCTGAAGATCCTGCGGCATCCTTTACTTATGTTTATGCTTAATCAGCCATTTTCACTTTTCTCGGTATTCAGTAGTCGATTCTGGTAAAATTCTGTGCAGGAAACAACCTTCTAGTTTTCGACATCTGTCATTTTCTGTGCCGCAAAGTATTTAGATTTACAAGCTATGGTTTTGAAAATGCTTTCTATTTAATAAATTAGCAAACTACGAGAATAATAACTTCCGCATAAGCAAGGATATATTCCAAATTTCATCAAGGTAGTTTTAAAACTGGGATATCCTTAGAAACACAAAACTTCTTTTCCACACAAGAAATCAGTTTTCTACTGATTGTTCCTATGGCAGCTATGGAAACCTATATGATATACAAGTCTGATCCCGAAGACTTTTTGTCCAAATCTGAAAAGTATATAAATAAGCACATCTCCCTCCCTCGGCATAGTTACATATATATAAAAACACAACACATATTTTGTCCATTATATAGTTCAAATTAATTTTTTATTTACTCAGACATTCACACATTTAATTTCTTAAAATACGTTTAAATATTTTACACCGATTTTTCATTAGTATATGCTTAAGACTTAATTAAAGAAAATATATCAAGGAATATCGCGAATAAAATATTGAGTGATTTTCACACATCATCAGCAGATATTACTGAAATTTCACTTAAAATGCCAAAACGCAAATTGTTCTGAATTCTGGCAACATTTTATGGTTATTGTTGCTCTGTTTACAACAAAAAAAAAAAATAAATTTTGAAAATCGAAATAAAGTTCTATAAAAGTAGTAAGTCTCTAGGACAAATTTCGAAAACATTTATGACAATTTCGAATCCTTAAATTCGATATTCAGATAAACAGTATATAATGTTATCTGCAAAACTCTTTGAAGAGCTATTTTATAGATTCATTTACTGTATTTTAAAAATTGATTATTTTCAATTCTTAGACATTAATCCAAGCAATATATTTTGTTTTGCGTTAAAAACATGCACCATCAAAAATAAATAAATAACACGATTTGTTTTTGGTTTTATTTTTTTTGTAGCTTTCGCTTTGTATTTGTATTTTGTTTTTTTTTTTATTTGGTAAAATTAAATCAATATCTTCATTCAATTATATATTTTTTTTTTGTTATTACCTTTTTTCAGTTATCTTTTCTTAGAAAAACGAACAAATTTTCAGCGTACAACTAGAAGAAGAAGAAAACAAAGATTGAAAGTATAAAAAAACAAGATGAAATTCCAAAATCAATTAAAGAGATAGTTTAGAATAATATTTTGATTCTAAATGGATCTTGTTGCAGTTGCAGTTGTTGTTGTTTCTTTGATTCATATATTTTCCTGTTGTTGTTGTTGTTGTTGATGATGCAGTGCGTCTTCAAGATCCAATATCTTTGCCACTCTCTTCCTCTCTCTCTCTCTCTCTTAATTTTCTTCTTTATTCTCTTTCTCTCTCTCTCTCCGCTGGGCGCTCCGCCATTACCAGCTGTGGGAAGTAAAAAAGATGTACAACAATATTATTGGGTAGGAAAACATTAAGACAAATGTTAGCGAAATGCTTTCTTCTGGCCGTTCTTCTTCTTGTTTGTTTGTTGTTGTTGTTGTTGTAGTCATGTTGTATGTTATTTGTTGTTGTTTGTTTGTTGTTGTTGTCGGTTATCTATGGTATGTAAGTATGTTTCGACGCCATTGCGCTTAAGGATTAAACTTAAAAACAAAACTCTGCAGTTTTTAAATGGAAACCTACAAAAAAAAAAAACAGAGAGAAAGTGTATCACATTATTAACGGTATTCCAAAAGAAAAAGAAAACAGTTATATTTGTATCATTGCTTACCGTTTTGTTTAAAATATATGGGCTTCCATTAATTTGGTGGCATCAATGCCGAGGAAATCAATGGGGTACGTTAACTATGAAATCTAAGCCTTAATGCTACGTGTTATAGCTTTTTACACTGCAAATAGAGGAAATAAAATATTATTTTATTAATATATATATATATATATATATGTATATTTTGTTGTTGGTTTTTGTGTAGTTTGAACAATTGTTTGTTAAAACATTAATGAAATAAATCAATTTTCAAGTGATTTTCGATATATTTTTAATGCTAACCAGAAGTGTTCAGAGAAAATGCAATTTTAAGTAAAAGTTACATTTAGTGTAGCTTAAAGTAAAGATCTGCTAAGCCTGGAAATAATATGCTATAAGAACCTGTTGAAGCTGCAAAAAATAGACTACAACTTTGCCATATAATCTAAATAGTTGGAATGCTTACAATGTTTTATATATTCAATTTTTAATACTTCTATTTACATTTTTCTTTTGGCACTTATTGTATTTTTGTACGTAGTGCTTGAAACATTTTAAATGTATTTCTCTGAATTCTATATTTAAAAAATATATTTTGCTTATTCTTAAACAAAAAGTTTAAAGTGAAGTTTAATATTAAAACAAGTACTTAAAGATCAAATCAAATGAACAAACAGCATCGAATATGTGTTTAGAAACAATAATACATATTTAATTAAATAAAATAATATATGTAAATTACAAATATCAATCAATGTTGTATAAATAAAAATACCAAAAAATGCGTAGTTTTTCTTTCTTTGTGAATGTTGTGTTTTATTTTATTTAATGTTTGGAAGAGTTCTTGTAAAATATCTGTGAAAATATTCATAAATATGTCTTTTTAAAAGTTGTTCGCTTGCTCTCTGAAAATATTAATTATATAAATATACATTTTTTTCAATTTTTTTTTGTTTTTGGAATATTTTCGTGTAGAATTTATTAAAATAAATTTGAAAATGAGTATTGTAGAAATTTGTTTTCTTTTTGTACATACAAAAAACAGTCTTGTGCGTCACAGTAAAAAAATACAGAAAAATATTTAAAGACATTTATAGAAACTTACAAGAAATTGTCGTTGCCGCTTTGGCGACTGTTTTAGCCGCTGTTGTTGCTGCTGTTGTTGTTGTAACTGTTGCCGGCATTGCTCTGGCAGCAACATGCGTTAAATGTCGTTGTTGCTGTTGTCGCTGTTGTTGTTTTTGTGGTTGCTTTTGGTTAGGTGGATATTGTTGCTGCTGCTGCTGCTGCTGTTTGTTGTTGTCATCTTCATCAACAATGTAGTAGCTAAAATGTGTATTGTTGTTGCCACCATAATAGCCACCGCCACCGCCACCATTTTTATTGCTGTTGTAGGCAGCAAGTGTGGTTGCTGCTGCTGTAGCTGCTGTTGTTGTTGGTTGCTGCTTGCGCTTGTGCCCGGTTATGCTTAGAGCGGCCGTTAGACTCGAAGCCGCATGCAGTATCGAGCGTTGATTGAAAATGCTATTATAGGCAGCCGCCGCAGCTGCATTGTTGTTCTTGCGAAATTTATGCTGATGATGATGTGGCGTTGGTGGCGGCGGCGGTGCCGGTGGTGGCTGATGTTGCTGTTGTGATAACTGTTGTTGTTGCTGTTGTTGGTTTTGTTGTTGTTGCTGCTGCTGCTGTTGTTGTTGTTGTTGTTGTTGTCCTGGTGGCTTTGGCGGTTGTCACGAACAGGCTACCTCAGTTGTTGTTGTGCTATTATTGCTGCTGCTGTTGTTGTTGTTGCTGCTGCTGTTGGTGCCATTAGTTGGCTCGCTGTTGTCCAAACAGCTGTTGCTCTCTGTTGTGCCATTATTGCCGCCCGCCTTCGTCTTGAAACTGGGCGCATTCATTTGTGACGCTGTGGGCGTGGTCGGCGTCACACCACCCATATCGCTAGACGCATTCGAATTGTCCTCGTTGAGCTGTGTGTGTGTGTGTATGAAAGTAGTTGCATTTAATTGACAGTTATATTTGTATATATAGATATTGTAACTGCTTTTACCGATTCACTTAGACGATGCACTTTGGCGCCACTTTCGCGTCCACGATTGCTACTCGACTGTTGCTGGCCCGGTGGCAGCGGATCCTGCGACTGTGCCAGCTCCGTGGAGAGACGCTTGCGATTTGCCAGCATTGTGGTATTGAAATTATTATGACTCTCCATCGATTTGCGTTCGCGCTTCAAAAAATCAGCATCCAAATAGACAGACAACTGTTTGCGCTTCACATGACGCGCATCGATGGCCATGCCCTCTTTAAGCATTTTAATGTTTACCTGTAGAGAAGGTGGCAATTTATAATATATATTTAATAAATGCATAAAAATATAGCATATATAAAAATTATATATAAAATATGTATTTTGCACAGTGGACGCTCAATAATTTTTATACTCAATATGAGAATGTCTAATTTTTATGCTGTGCATATTTCAAAACATTTCAATCAATCAGTTCTTTTCTATCTATTCAATTCTTTCGATTAAACAAGCTTCCACTGTACAATAGTTTAGATTTCATTTATACAATAAGGTATTATTATTTTGTTGGTCTGCTTACGCCATGCATAATCACATGCTCTGTAAAGTTTTGTATGCTCTCGGTTAGATCAATGTTGAGGTTCTCGGAACGCTCAAACTCGAGTCCAATAAACCAAAGCGAACAGAACGGCGCTGCCACCGTCGATGTGGCAGGCTTGTCATCTTTTTGTTGCTGCTGCTGTTGTTTCAGATCATCTTCGTTGCCGCTGTTATTCTGCGAATTGTTGGCGGTGACAGCGCCCTTCTTCAGCTCAAAACACTTTGGATTCACATGGGCGAGTGCAATATGCGGATTACGCTCCAGATTCCCAATGAGCAGTCGCACCTTGGACTCGACCAGACCGCACCATTCCAAATGATCGTCTGCCGTTTGTGAGTTGACGAGCAATACAATAAAATGACGATATCTGTAAAAGAAACTGGGCGCCTCGAACAGACGATCCCAGTTGACCCGACCAAGCATTATTTCATCTGTGATGCTCATGCCGCGATTGAACTCGGTCAAAATGACTTTCTTAGTCGACTCGGACACATTGAATGTCGAGTTCTGTTGTGGATATGCGGGCGTTATGATCGGCATCAAATGATAACGATCCGAGGCATTAACACGCGGATCCCAAACCTAAACCAAACGAGATGAGAATTATATACATAAGTTTATATCTTACGTTATATTTATATTTGATGAGACTTACCTGAAAACGTAGATTCACATTGTCCGGATGCTTGAGCAGCACCGGATTGGGCCACTTCCAGCGCGAGAAGACCAAAAAGAATTTGTGCACCAGCGTTGCAGCGGCCGCATTCGGATACAGTTGACAGGTGCGTGCCACAAGCATGGCCCAAGTGACGCCACCAAAATAGCCAAGCGAATTCGAATAGATCCCATGCTCTGTGCAGGTAAAATAAGTATTTGGAAATTGATAAGTTTATGTTAAATTATGATTTCAATTCGCTTCACTCACTTTTGGCCCACAATTTGATGGCGCGCAAGGCGAGCCGAAAGTTCTCAATGTTGGGAACTAGGGCAAGTATCTCGTCGGTGACACGACAACCGTTCAAGCTGCGCACGGATCGTGGATCCAGATTCTTGAGCAGATTATCATCGCGCAAATCAAAATCATCGGGTATCTCCTTGAGGGAGAGGCGGGCAAACAGCAAATCAATTTCGATGCCATCAAAATTCATTTTAATCACCGGCACAAATGCCTCCTCAACCGAGCGACACTCGGTGACCTCTGACTGCTTCTTGAGCACCTCGAAGAAGCTCTGAAAATAGTCGGTACGCTCGATATTGCGTGGCGCCACACACAATGCATCAATATCGGCACCCTTATGATGTACACCCAGTCGATACGACCCAAATGTGTAGATTTTGCCGCCGAGACGTTCGGCAGCCGCCTCGGGCATATTCTTGCTAACGGATATCTCTTTGATCCATTGTTTGACCAGTGTATTCAGCTTGGCCAATATCTCCATACGATGATTCAACTCATCCTGACTCTCGAACACATTGTACGGCTCCAGGGATTTGCCCAGGTCCCCTGTACGTTGCAGATCCTCGGCACGGGGCTCCGCCAAACTGATGGCCGAAGTCATACCCAGCTGCTTGGCTGGCTGGGTGCCATTGTTATTGCCATTATTATATTGCTGGCGTTGTGTTGGTTCGGAATTCCACATTTTTCTTTTTTCCTTACGTTTAAATACTGCAATCATAAAAATATATATATGCATAATTAAATTATGCGCTCTTTGATCCACATTTGTTTTTCTTGACTTTGTTTTGAGTACTCACCTAACTAGTCTTACACAAATAGCTGGTTATATTTTTTAATCTTAATTAATTTGCCTGCTTTGCTGCTGCTTCCAGTTTGTGTGGTAGCAATAAATGGAATTATGCGCACAATAATAAAATGCTGCAAGTAGAAATGAACAATTATTTTCTCAAGCACAAAAATGAAATCGAAAACATTGAAAATAAAGCTTCCGGCAGTTTCAACAAATCTTTAATTGCTATTTCTCTGCCACAATGCAATTCCTTTGCACAATGCGATAAAATATGACAAAAAAAAAAAAAACAACAAACTAGATCCACAATGTAAACAAAATGAAAGTCCAAAACGCACCAAAGAGCGTTAAAAAGTTCTCTTAGTGCTGCAACTTTTGAAAACGAACATAAAAAATCAAAACCACCAAAACAAAAAAATAGCTAAATGTCACTAGAGAAAAAATAATTATACAAAATTCTTTTAATTTAACATTTTTAACAATTACTTATTAACAACCACAAAATGTTGATATATTTGTCAGCTATATTTCTTGACACTTCTTGAAAATAACAACAACAAAAAACACAATATGCGAAAATGCTGATTTAGCAGAAATAAAGCTGAGCTCAGCAGCACTGCCTGTTGCTGAGAGCTGGCCACACTTTGCTCAGAGCAACAAAGAGTGAGAGCTTTTCACATTTGTTGTTGCTCTTTATCACATAAACAAATGCGCAGATATCATTTCAATTTGGGACAACGCAAAAGTGCAAACTAATAATCCACACATATTACAAACATAAACAAAAAAAAAGAAACAACAGTATAAACGAATCAAAACGGAATAAAAAAAACAGATAGACACCTACACACACAGAGAGAAAATACACACACACACATACACACGCACACACATCACACGCATAAATTGTGAATACAAACAAATTGTGCGCTGCGCAAAGAACTTTTCTGTTTACTGCAACTCACCTGCGCTTCTTCTTCTATCTCTTCTCTTCTCTTTCTCTCTGCTGTAGTTCGGCTAAGTTATCGGTTTTAAACAAATTGAAGTTTCGTTATGTTGTTGTAAGTGTATGCGTATATGTATATGCATGTGTGCAGATATATACATATGTTCATATGTATATAGTACTTTGGCAACGTACGAATCTTGTTTCCCATTCATTTGTGTTTCGCTCCGGCTCTTTTTACTTTGCACTTTTTTATATTTGTTATTTGTGTCGCGCTTTTAAGTGTGTGTGCTTTATTTTTTTATTCGCTGTCGCGCGTCGTCGTCTGCTTCTTCTTCATGCTTATGCTGATATCTTTCATATCGTATTCGCTGCTTCTTACCCACATGTAACCTTTTTTCTTTTGCTGTTCGTTTTTGTGGCCTGCTTCTGCTTTTTTATGCTACGTGACTCTGACGATTCGGTCGCTGATTGACGCACAACAAACAATCACTTGTCATTTAACGGATTACATGCATTAATGAAATTGCGTCTAGTTGGTTTACTTTTCTTTTATTCTTCGTATTCGACTTTTGCTGTTTGCGTTTAATTGTTTAACCGTTTGTTTTGCGCGTTCTGCAAATTAATACGAACAAGAACCGCAGCAAGCGATACAAATGTGTGTGGATAATAAAAGAGAAGCCACAAAATACAGAGTTGCATTTCGTATGTATATCGTTGACCATTCACATGTCTGTGCAATGAGCTTACAAATAAAATACTAACGGTAAACAAAAAAAATACTAAAACACACAATCCACAACGTTACTTTTCAGTGATACAGAAACGAAGAGTTTATTGATAGATGCTGTAATTAATTATAGCTAGATTGTTTTTATATAATATCATGTGTGCAGCCGACATCCGGGTCTCTTGGAATCCACACAAGTTTCATGCATGTGGCAACGCTGCTAACAGCTGTATACTTTATTTGTATTTTGGTGAATTTGAGTCAAGCTGGGCAAACAATTAAGAATCATGTAAAAGCAGGCAATTAATGGCAGCCACGACAACAACAACAACATGATACCCTGGATGCGCGACAAGTTCAATGAGAAGCGCGCCAAGTGGTTAGCACGCAATAAGCAGCGGCACAGCAACGAAACCGAAATCAGCGAAACAAGTTCCACAACACAACGCACGGCGAGTAGCGGCACTGGCAGCGGTAGCGATGCCGGCAGCAGCAGTCTCAGTTTGCGCAGCGGCGCTTCCAGCAGCCTCCAGGTACATCACCATGTTGAGACCCAAACGGATGGCAGCGGAGCGGGTGGCGGTGGCGGAGGTGTTTGCATATTGCGTACTCCCTCGCCAGCGAGAAGGAGACGGATACAGTTGGAGCTGCAGCTACAGCAGCAGGAATCAGCAACAAGGAAGAAGGAGAAAGCGGAGCAGGCGAATACGTAAGTTGACAACAAAAACAAAAACACCAAACAACAACAACAGTTAACAGTTATTTTCCCAATTATCGAAATTCTCCGTTGGATTAACCACAAAAATAACACGAACACACACACACACACCCACAAACTATGCAAAAATTGCGCAGTTTGTTTCTCAGGTGAGTTCAGAGATAACAGTGCTGGTCATATGTTTAGAAACAACGGAAAAAAAAAATTACAATTGAGTGTTGCATGCTTGACTATTTATCACCATAAAATACCGCTTAAATAATTTTGCACTTTCAATTTGTTGCTAGTGTATCCAATTATATGACCACCACTGTATATATACACACACACACACGCAGATTCACTAAAATCTTTCCACTATCCGTAGAAAAAACAATGCTCGCCTGAGCACCGCTTCGGCAACAATTGTCTCAGATCCGGATGGCTTGGCCAAAATTGGGGAGACGATCACAGTACGCGTCATTTGTCCCAGTTCCCGTGTGCTCATCTTCAAGACGGACATGAATAAGCGTCTTAATGATCTGAAAAGTGAGGTTATACTGGAGTTAAGCGATGATCCCGATTCGATACAGTTATTTGCGCCAGATGTGCGGCATCTGAATCCACGCTATCGATTGTATCGAGCCGAGTACTTTGGCAGTGAACTGAATGAATCACAGACGCTCGCCCAGCTGCATGTGCGCAACAATGAGACCTTCATCTTGTCACCGAAACGGAATACACTGTCGCAGGCGGTGACACGCACCCGCGAGGTTCCTGGACCCAATGATGCACTCGTCGAGAGTGCGACCAGATTTGTGCATAACAACACCTGCACGCTGCCCATCATCGACATCAATGAGATCTTTCAGCAATCGAATGTGGGTCGATCGACAACTTATATATATATATATATTGTACTTATATCTCATATCTTTGTCAGATTCAATATGATGTGCGCAAGGTGCTAATTTCGCTGGCGCAGGCATCGGCTGCGATTATTGGCGCCGGTCCGTTTGCGCCGCGTTTAATTAGCATGCTGAAGCAGCGACTGGTGAATCGTCGCAATCATCAGGCGGATACGGTGCAGTGTCTCGTCGATATGGGCTTCAATCGGCAGATTGCTGAAAATGCGCTTCACTCGAACAATGGCGTCTACTCAACCACTTTGGAGTGGCTCATCCAGAATCAGCGAGAAGAGGAGGATCCACAACAGCATCTGGATCAAACTTTGCCAACGTTGCAGCGCAGCTTTTCATCCATTTCACCCTCAACCATTCTCACCAATAACGTAACTATCTATAACTATATATATATATATATATATATATATATATATTCAACTTATACAAACTCTGTCCCTTTTTGGAATTAGGAGTCGATTGAGAACACTGCTGCTCTGTTGCAAATCGTGCGTATTTATAGCCATCGCGATACGCCGCCAAATGAGGAGATTGTCGGTGCTCTTACCGACATGGGCTTCGATGAGGCAGCCGTTTTGTTGGCCCTGCGCATGACAGGCAACAATAAGGCTTCAGCCTGCGATTGGCTATGCGAGAATCGTTCGGCTAGCGTCATCGAGCTGCGTGAGGGTCTCTCTCCAGATTCACCCATACTTAAAGTAATACTCGAAATGCCGCAAGTCCAAATGACGCTCAGCAATCCAAAGACCTTCTTGGGTAAGGTTTACCAACTAGTTTGTGTATATAAAGGGTATACAACTTAGTTATTACTTTTATAAGTTAACTGTTAGCTATTTTTATTTAAATTGTAAGTATAATTTGTAATTAGCTGACGTAGTTAATATACTATGTATACAATTATAAGTTGAATCACAGTAGCTTACATCATGCATTTCTCAGCAATAACTAATAATTGAATATTGTTTTTCTTACAGCCTTTTTGGCCATCTTGGAGAATGAGAATGCGATACGCGTTTGGCGTGGCGACAATGATACCACCTCGGTTATCACACATATCCTGCAGAAGTATCACGAGGAGAAGCATGTGATGGGCATCAATCAGTTCTACTTAAATCGCTGGTAGAAGGCGAACAAATGTGGCCTAAATAATTGAGATTAACCAAATTCTATTTATACATAGCATATACACATTCACAAAATCATTTATACATATACATTTACATATATATATATAGATATACATACAAATATTTAGATATATATATATATATATACATATACATATGTATATTTAAATATATACATACACACTTACATACATACATAGGCATGGTTAAAGTTAAGCGCATCTGAGCCTCATATATATTGTATGACAAGTATTTTTGTAGCCAAAAAGAAAAAAAAGAACAAACTTAAAACTAAAAAAAGAAATCGTAATAAATTGCACCAAGCCAAAAGAAAATGCTAAAAACGCTTCGCTTTCAGAGCACAAATGGCTGCAATTGAGAAACGCTTACCGATCAGTACGAAAGAAATGCATTGAGTAGTCTATAAACAAATTACAACTATATCATTAAATCATTAAATCATCTATGCAACTAGTTCGATTAGTTCTAGTCATGATCTTAGGCTTTTGTCATTATATCATTAAATCTTATCAAGAAAACACTCGCACAACATCTACTCTTAACTTGATCGATCTTTATAACTGAACCGTGATTTCTGTGCGGTTGTTTTACAAAAAACTTTGTTGGAAATTTTGAAGAGTGAAAATACGTATAAATCGCAACTAAACGTAAAGTATTATTTTGTAAAACAAATATTGTATTTGTATTGTTTAAGTAATAAAACAAAATTAGTTTTTATAAAAAGAATTGCTAAGTTTATTGATTGTAATTTCTCTTATATTAAGAGAGACTTTTAAGAGCAATATTCTTAATAACCTTATGCATTCCTAGGTAATCTTTAATTGTTTAGATTACATTTATTTGCAGTTTTTTTTTATTGCACAATATAACTGTAATCTTTCAATTGAAGTGCTTCTAATCAACTTTCTATGCTTAGTGTGAATCATACTTAAACGCTTATCCGCCAAAGTTCATTTGACTCATGAACAAAAAAATGATAACATTTAATTAGGGGTATTCCTGCTGGCACACTCATCCAAGTGCGAGATAACACGAGAGCGAGAGTAGCATTAATATTGCGAATTGTAGATTCTAAGAGACCAGCTTTCATAAGCACATTGGGACAAAGTATGCGAACATCTTATAAAAATATTAATTATATTAACAATTTAAATAACTTCAGCTAAGAAGGGAAAGCTGTCCATCTAGGATTATATAACCCCTGTCGACCGCAGACCAATTCAGGAATATATAAATGGGGCCAATAATTCTGTATGTTTGTGTGGGTGACACTTAGTGTGTCCTTTTGGTCAAGGGTCATGTGGCATGCGGCATGCGGCATGCGGCCAACTGTTTTCATAAGCGTAGCAAACATTTTCACAAGCCCAATTAGTTGACAATCCCTCCATCTCCAGCTGACCGCTGACCACACAAGTGCCGAGAGTTGTTGTTGTTGCTGCAAGGACTCTCAACTCAAGACCAAACATCCTTTTGGCCAACTCCCTCCTAGGCATACTTATGTATGTGTGTGTCTGTGTGTGTCCGTGTCTGTGTGTGTGTGGTTCTATGTGCAACGCACTTCCTGCCAAGTTCTAAAAATTAATAAAAACGCAAAAACTTTTTTCTTTGTTCTTTCTTTTAGCGATGTATTTTTTTTTTTAATTTTGTTTTTGGCGTTTGTCAACTTGCCACGTGTGCAACAAACATAGTTGCGAACAAAAGTGAAAAAGCCAAAAGCAATAAAGTTTTCAATTGTTTCCCTTGCACTCTATTCTCAATGTACTCTATTCCAAATGGAAATTATTTGATCGCTTGCAGTTGATTATTTATTTTAAGCCAAAAACAAAAAATTATAATAAAAGGATCAAAACTAAGCAAGAGTTAAAAACATATGGAATTCAAATTGAAAACATAATTAAAATCTAAATATAATATGTTAAAAATATAATAAATTCATTAGGGTTTCATTGCTATACAGTTTATTTAGGCATCATTTAAATTGCTGTCTGTTCCTATGAAATCCAATCTGAAATCAAAAGCTGGGTTAGGCTGTTGGCAGGGCGAGGAAAGGAATCCCATCTACAGACTTAAAAAAAAACACGATTGCCTCCCTGACTGAGCCCTTTTGCATTTACTATCTTTGAGACAGCGTTTTCCAAGGCGTAACTTTGACAAACATATTATTTGTTGGATATTGGAACAATACCATTTATCTGTAAGGGAGGCAGACCACTTAAGTTATAGACTCCTCTCACCAAGAGTTAAATCTTGACAGAGAAAGAGATGATTCGATTTGTGATCTTTTCCAACTCTTCAGCTTCTGTTTGACTCCAACTAACATAATAAGCCAGTCAGTTAGCAGACAGAGTATTGCTTAGTCGGCTATGCTTAACATCATTATTTGCTATTACTACATATTTTTTTTTTGGTTTCTTTTCTTAGTCGTGTTGGCTTCAAAGTTTTTTAACTGGCGCTGACTTTAAGTGCAATTCAGTGCCGAGGCACAAGCGAAAAAATGCAAAAAACTTTTACCCCACTTGTAGCTAACTTTCTTCATCTTCTTCTAGTTGTTGGTTGAACTGTTGTTGTTGTTGTTGCTCTTGTTTTTTTTTCTTATTTTATTTTTGTTCTTTTTTTTGGTGGCTGCCACATTTTGCTTTGTAGTTTTGCAGTTTAAAAACGCATTGCCAAATGTGTCACACCAAATGTGGTTTTTCTTGTAGTTGTTGGGTTGAGCTTAGTAGAGGGGGGATGCGGTGGGTGGGTAAGTTGGGTGGGTGGTATAGTGATATAAAGAGTGTAGTACTATTCGGTATGCGATTGCTTTGTCCCCAGCACTGTACATTTTGCACTTGACATGAAACAAAAGGCATCGTCAATGTGCACCGATTGCAATAAAGTTATGCAGGAACCCTTCCAACCAAACATACAACCCTGCCCTGCCCCCACTACCACCCCCTGCTCAGGTGAGCATGGAGAAAGTGGGTTAAGTATTTTAATGGTGACATTCAGGCTTTTGAATTGCATTTGGGCAACTCAAAAGAAAAAGTTTTATATAAAAAAACACACTATTATACTACTTATTGGATTTTTTTTTTTGTTCATCAAAGACTAACTGAAACTTGGACTGGCAAATCTTTTGTCCTTGTTAAAATAGTTGTGCACTTTTGTGTGCAAGTTTTATATACAATGGCATAAGGCATCCTTGTATGCGTAGAAAACTTATCATTTAGTCTCTGTAGGACATCATTTAATCTGAACTCACTCTACGCAATAAACTAGCCTTCTTCTGTTAAACAACATCAACTTGATACTATTCAATCAATCAATCAGTAATTTCAATACCTTAACGAAGATATGTTTATGTTGTTGAAATGACCGCAAATTTATTATAATTTCAGCTATGTCAGCTGTGGTATTTAACAGTTATAACTCTGTCATTTTGTCACTTTATTATTTATCAAATATCGAAGAACTATATAAAAAAGTATTATTTATTCAATGAATATGCAAACTTCGAGCTTAGCAGTTGGACTCCATTCTGTAAGAGTATTTGAGCTTTGTGGCAAAGATAAATGTTCTACACGCATATGTTTTGTGTTATTTTGTGTTTATAATGTTTTGCAATTTGTTAAATTTTATTTGGCTTTTGTCTATGTTTTTCCCTTTTGTTTTTGCTTGTTTCCAGTTGAGCGAGAGACGCGCAATGAAAAGCGAATAATTAAACAATTGCACTTTTAATTCATTACAATTAATTTTGCGAGCGACCGCACATTTTTCATTTTCATTTCATTATTTAAAAAAAAAACAGCACTCGAATTACAACTACCAAAAAAACCAGTAGCAAAAACAGCCAACTGCAGTTTTTGAAAATTTATGCTAAGCGCGTTTATTTGGTGGTTGAGATATAGCAATATATACAATCACAGAAGCTGGAGTGCCTTTGAAATTAACATTATTTAAAGTGCGATACTTAGTTGTGCTTTGGTGCAGTACCTCTCAGATTTACAACTGGATATTGATGCATGTGGAGCTGGTCAAGGTTAATTAGTAAACCACTCCGAGCAAATCTGAGAAATAGTTTATTTGTATTTTAATAGAGTGAATCTATCTATAAACTGGGGAAAAGCGTGTGGTCAAATAGTGTAAGGTTTGTGATAAGCAGAATGAAGTATATACGGTCCAATATTAAATATATTATTGATTAGTCAAGTTTAGTTAGCCACATAAGTTACGATCGCAGAGACTACAAAAAATAGATGATGTTATTGATACACATCTATTTAATAAATATCGATAAGACATATTATTGATGGGCTTTTCGTCAGTACGGATAGAAAAACACAGATTTTGTAAACTAGCAAACTAATATCAGCAAAACGTTATATATTTACCATCTGGTATCAAAGTATCTTCTAAACCAGTATATCTCCACTAGACAAATTCTAACTTGTTGAGAGTTATTAATGGAAACTGGTCTACAACACAATGTTTCAGCATGCCAACCCCCAAAGATTGTATAGCAAAATGCCTGACAAGCGTGTTATAATGAGTAGAAAGGGTTTTCTATTTTTATTCGGTTGCATAAGGATACGATATGAACTGAAAATATTGCTACTCGTTCCGCTTCTGGTTTTTTCAAACGGTAAAGTTGCGTTTCCGTTTCCAGTTCCGATTTGACACCCTTCTTTAAATTGTTTAGGACTTGAGCAAAATCGCTACTTACTTCTAGTTAGAATGAGTTTGTTTTTTTATTTGTAAAAAAAAATCATGTCTTTTGTATATATATATCTGCACTGGTCGCCAGCTTGGCAGCTGCAGCTGCAGCTTTTTGCCTAATGGTCCTTGCCCCTTGTTGAACATGCAAAAATTGATGACGCATGCGGCAACAAAAGGAGTTAGCTGGCTAAATATAGGGGAGGGGGGATTTTTAAGGGGGGGTTGCAACGGTTACGCTATAATAAATCATCTGATGCAAGCCAACATCAAACTAACTACTTCTAAATCCGCACCGTCCCGCACCTCTCACGCAGGCAAATGAGTTTTTGATATTATCAAAAGGGACGAAATGCATTGACAAGCAATAGTCAACCACCCCCACAACCCCCACACCCTCTATCTACCCACCCACAACACCACCCCCCCACCTATAATGCTTGCTTAGCCGCAGGATAAGAGACACACGCCCAAGCACTCCCCAGCAGCCTATAAAAAAGAAAAATAAGAGTAGCCTTGGAGGGGGGAGGGGATTGCTTTACTAGCAGAGTGGGTGGGGTGTTGCGGGTTGGGTGTTGATATTGTAGTCGTTTTTAGCTTTTGGCAATTTCCGTTGCATATTTGCAGGCGCCGCACAATTTATGAACATTATTATTATTATCATCGAAGCAAAAACCAGAAAAGCTAAAGCCACAAAAAAAAAACAACAACAACAACAACAACAATGCGAATTCGGAAATTTTTCGCAATTTGTATGAAAATGTTTTTGTCATTTGAAATTCTGGTCGCATTTTGTTTTTTGTTTTTTGTTTTTGAAGAGAGTTTTCGATGTTTATATTTGCCGTAAAAGTCGAAATAATTTGCTATAATGCGCTGACTCCTAAACATTGCATTAAATATGCATTAAAATTGTCGTCTCAGCAAATGCGATATAATAAAATATTAAAATGGACTAAGAAATTGATTGAGTGTAGGACGAACAGATGCCCTGTAACATGTATTAACTAAGTAAACTGCATTCTCTGATCTACAAAAATCACACGTGCCCAACAATATACCCCTCGCATGCAATTTATTGATTGCAGGGTATTGAAATGCGTAAGACGTGCACATTGTTTTGTTTATCTGCGAGAACATTTTCCTTCAGATTTGATTTTAATGACATTTTGCCAAATGAATCTGAATCGCTGCCAAGCCTTTGATTTTAGCATGGTGATATTTGCCATTGATTCTTGCTCAATATTCTACTCAATTAGTTAGCCGTGTTTGGATTTACAAATCATTCAATTTGTTAGCAACTTGCCAAATTTGTCTGTTTCCAGCTCTTGGGAGTTGTTTAAGCTGATTTAATTTATTGCGTAGACTATTGCTTAAACTATATCCAAATGTGTGGAGGAGCGAATGTGTTTTATGTCACGCTGTCAAACCGAATCGGTTCCGATAAAGTTAATTTATTACCTCCAAATCTAATCAAATATGGACAAATATTATTCTTAAAAAAGTGATTGAATTTGAATGAATGAAAGTTGTGGTTCCAGCTTAATAAACTCTGGATTACAATAAACAGAGAAAAAAACTCAGTTCGAGTAGTTCATACCAACTTTGATAGCCCTCAAAGCAACCCTTAAACAAAATCTTTCAAATACGCTACCATAAAACTATAAGATACTCAAATAAAGGACAACTTTTAACTGGCACACCCCCCGCCTACCTCCATCCCTTTATAGTTTGTCTCGTAAATCAGTTGATCCAATTAAACATTTAAAAGCAAATCGAACTGGTTCATTAGCAAACATTACGAGATCCGATGTTGCCCCAAAACATTCGTCGATTGCCACATTTCATTTATGTGCCATAAATACTTGTTGGAAACTTTTACAACGCGACATGAAAATTAAGTTAAGCCACGCCCACTACATAACCAGCAGCCCTATTTGTCTGTCCGTATGTCTGACAGTAACGGAAGCATATAAAAATTCAGCTTAAACGCATGAAATCACACAAAGATACTAAAAATTGAAGCATTCAAGCGGCATGGAGTCTGTGGCAAGCACAGAAGGTCCTCACAACAAACACACACATCGCGCGCACACACACACACACACACAAACACACACACAGATATATATATGCATATAAAGCAAAACAACAACTACCACCCTGTGGACAAAAACCAAACTCTACAGTTTATGACGCAGTAGGCCAAAACGTCCCGGCCTCATAAATATAAAAATTAGTTGCTGGTCAGTTAGCAAGTGGGTGGCTAATGGGCAGGGGACGTGGCTGGAGGGGATACGGTTGACCGTTTGATATCGTGTGGGCTCAGCTCAGTTCAGACGAGGACGCCTCGCTCTTTTGGCCTCGAAGGCTACGGTGGCCGCCCCACAATTAATTAATTAGTTCAGTTTGACAAAAATTTGGTGGGGGTCACCAAAAACCACTAACTGGATGACCAGCTGTGGGTGAAGAGGGGGGGGGGGTGTGTGTGGAAGGGGTTGGGTGAGCTACTGGGGGTTAGAACCGACGTGTGTGTTTATTTATTATGGCAACTGCTGTGTGTGGCACACTGTGTGTGCGTGTGTGTGTGTGATTCTAATTTAGTTGTAGTTTATGTATGGCTTTTTTGTGTGGCAGAGAAAGAGAGCGAAAGTGTTCTCAAGTCACTCTTAAAAACAAATGTGTGTGGTCTGCAGACAGTTCAAGGGCAAAGATCAGCCCATCAGAAGCGAGCGCAACTAATGTGGATGGTGTGTGTGTGCTGTGTGTGTGAGTGGGAGATAAGTTATTTGTCACAAAAGCAAATGCACTCGTGCTGAGAGTGAACTGTTTTGGATGCTATGAGCGTTCCACATAATTTACCTTCCACAGCAGACACATTTGCTCCAGTTGTAATAGTTGTGTATTCTATTTGCAGTAGGACTAAGCTTTTGCGCGCCTGACTTGTGGATCGCTTGATGCTGCGTGCATTAGAAAGAACGAGAGAGAGACAGTGAAAAGAGAAAGCTGTGAAAGCTGCAGCTAGCTTAAGAGAATGCTTTGCTTGAAAACAAAGAGTAAATATAATAAGATGCCGCTTAGAGTCCACATCCAAAATGGCATTGCTTTTAGCAGAGCATGGAACGGAATTTGGTGTCCACTTTATTGACAATTGCAAATTGGAGTAGGAAAACATATTTTTTAAATAGAAAACATAAATTTTTAAACTTTTTATCTTCAAATGCTCCAAAAAATGTATTACAAATTAGAGTGCAAAATTAGTTCTGCCAAAATAAGCCAACTTAAGTGAAATATAAATCTAGTTCACGTTCAGTTTTTAATTGCATCTTTAACGCAAAGCTCTTCAAGTGGCGATAAGCTTGCCGTTGTTTGAATCTGTCCAAGCTGACACTAACAAGCTGCGTTTTGACCAACTACTCGGACATTGATAGCCTTAACATGGCCTTATTAAAATGGATTTATTTTTAATGAGTCCAGGGGGCTGTGCGAAACTTAATGAGCCTGGCAAAACAAACCGCCCAGCCATGAAAGAGGGGTGGGGAGGGCGAGTGGTGGGGTGAGTTCAGTGATTGAGGAAAATCTTTCACGTGTGTGGAAAATAAATCATCATTGTCCAAATACAAATACAAATACAATTGCAATTTTCTTTGACTCCTGCGCTGTGGCTTAAATCCTGACAAATGAGCCAAAATCTCACTCCGAGAACATAAGATATTAACGTGTATTAACTACTTTCACCGCCCAACCCCTCTGTAAATGCATTAAGACCCTATATATATAATATATAAACTACAATGCGATCCTTTTTGCTGCTGCTGCACTGGCGTCAAATTTGCTGCTTCATTTATAAGGCTTAGAGCGCCGCCCTTGCCACAACAGTAGTCATAGCAAAATTAAGCATGAGTATCAACTATGGGCATCATCATAGCCCATAGCCAACCCCCAAGCGTATTATACTTGCCAAGGGTAGCAATAGCAATCTTGCTGACTTCTTTTGCGCCACAGCATTGACTTCCCTTTGTTCGGAGAACACGAATTATGCATTAGTTTCAACTTGTAGTGCATGATTAGATGATATTTTTGTGCTCCTTCCCCATTCTCAACAAAAGTGTGTTGAGGGCTGCAGCTGGCCCAATAAAAATGTAACGCTTGCTGACATGGCTTAAGAATTACGTATACTATAAATAATATATATATATGTGGGCGATTCAATGAATATCTGCTTTGGGATAAGTAGTTCATAGCACATCTTATAAATAAAGTTAATTGGAAAGAGCTATTTATATTTCTAAATGCCATCCAATATTTGACAGAGTTATGGATCAGTTTTGGATATTTCGGAATAATACAGAAAAAAGAGGGTTCTCAAATTTTATATAAATAATAATAAATATCAATCATAATAGATTTTAATTTGCTGCATCATGGCCGACTGATGGATATATACCCTTGTGTACCTTCTAACTAACTTTGTCAAACTGTCAAACAATTCATGTTCAAGCAGACTGGCAACATTTTCTTTAACATTCTTTGCTTTATTTTAATTTTTTTTTTTTTTTTTGAGACATGGCGTAGACAACCCCCAAAAGGCAGGAATGGCAACAACAAAAAGAATACTGCTTTCCAGTTAGCTGGCTTTTAATAAATATAAAGCGTTAATTTGCTGCATAATTGCGCAGTGCCACACCCATCCACTCGCTTGTTTGCCACGTAGGTCCTTCATGTCGCTCGCAGCTCGTTTTGGCTTCTAGTTAAGTAGCACAGCCTCCCACCACTATAACATCCCCTACCCCTACCCCTAGACCCCCCCCCCTCCCCTTCACCTCTCAACTCTCAACTCCCTTCTCCAGAGAAAACACACCACACCCTTGGCTCGAAGTAGACAGGCAACCGTCAATGGGCTGCGGCGCCTCCCCATTTTCATGTCTTCAATGACAGTTATTTCATTTTTCTTGTTGATGTTTTTTCCCTGCACTCATTAAATCAAGTTAAAAAGGCATAGAGCAGCCTGTTCTTGTTGTTGTTGTTGCTGTTGTTGTTGTCGTTATTTCCGTTGTTAGCCAAGCTGTTGAAGTTGTCCTGGATGTGCTCCTGGTTTTTAACTCAACGTTGTTGTTGCTCTTGTTGCTGTTTTCTTCGCCTTGTTCTTGCGGCAATGTCGAAGACAGCGCACAACATTTCCCAAAAACCATTTTACACACAACATGTTAAAGCATAATACACACACAGAAAAAGGACATAAAATCCAAAAGATCCTTGTATACATGACTTGGCTTTAATTATTGCAATAACGTTGGCACTCAGAGTTGGTTCGTACCCGTAACATGATAAGGTTCAGTTAAAAGAGTGACAGCTCTTTAATAAATTTCAATTGCACATCCAACTAATGGGACAAATTGTGAAGGAGTAGCAAATATAGCAAATATTGAGTAATCCAGACAAGGGAGTAGATTGCTGGGAATGAACAGAGAAAACTCTATTAAAATAAGCTGAGGAATCTTAGGGACTAAAGATTTACATTTCTATATATATTCTGTATGACTCAAGCATATTAAATACAACAAAATAGCGAAACGTTGACTAATAATCGAGTTCAATGATAACAAAGAGAAGAATAACAAAGGTTTCATTAGTTACTGAGTTCTGATGTCCTCAGTCAGTGAAAACCATAACTTTTAAATTCACATTTAAACCATCTTTATATATAAATATATTTGTTATGCTATCTTTTAGATATCAAGAGTGAATTTATTGAACTGAAATCAGCTTTCTCCGTAATATAAACCAACACTTTTAGTCGTTTTTAATTCCGTATATATTTTAATAAGAAGTTTCCTTAAAGACTTTCTTTCTTTCTTTTGTCATTAGTTAACATTAGGTTAATGTTTACGATATAATACAACCATCGTCAAGGATACAGCAGGCGGTTAGCGCTAGGCAACATGCCACATCAGCCTCCGATGGACCGGTGTTCTGTTCCACATAGACCGTTTGGGGCTGGGTGACGATCACAGCGGGCTGTTCACAAAAGACGGGTTGTGGGGGCATTACTTCAATCACCTCAACGGGTGGTGGATAGTACGGATCGATGTACGGATCGATATAGTCCACTTCATAGCCAGCGTTATACATGATCCTTCACCGTTTCGAAACTAACTAACTAATTGCAATGACTAAATATTTATTCCTGTACGCGGCAGTAACTTGTTTTGCACTAAACTCACGATTCACTGGAAAGTTGCTTCAAATAAGTTGTCGCAAATTTATATATATAGATATCTGTATATCTAAAGCTGGGGCATTTGATCAATGAGCTGTGATAATGAAAACAGTTTGTGTAAGTGTCCAAAAAAGTTCGATGTGCCAAAATGCACAGTGGAGCAAACTCAATGAAAATTTAAATATTTATTGACTGTTGCTTGAGATTTACTCACATTAATGCCTAAATAATTTGCCACCTTATCAGCATTTTGACTATTTCAACCATATCATTTATTACTATCTCTCTGTGTAGAATTATGCAATAGGTGGCAGATAGCATTGGCCGAATTTGATAAGAAACACAGATTTTACTTACGCATTTTGATAACATAATCAAAGCAAAACTTTCTATCTAGCTGATCGAGCTCTCTAGACTTTAGTTCAATAATTTATTAATTTAAAATTTTAAGAAATTGTTAAGCAACTTTTTAATCACTCTGGTAGCACTGTGCGGCGTCTGGCCGTGCAACAGTGCGAATGAGTAATATTGTTTCGGCTTTAGATAAACAGCAAAGCAAAAGAAAAGTACACACAAATTATGCTGAATGGGTTACACACAACTGCCCACACACACGCCCCTCCCCTCCAGCTCTATTCCCCTCTCTCTCTCTCTCTCTCTGTCTCTCTCCAATTCGAACATACAAAACCCATGTCAAAACTTTTGCTCTGCGGTTTCAATATAGAGAGAGAGAGAAAGAGAGAGAGAGAGATGGCCAGATAGAGAGCGAGTGAAAGAAAGAGAGAGATAGCGAAATTATGAAAAGTCACATAAAATGTTTTATCAAAACGGAAGCAGCAGGCGGCACTTTTTGACACATTTTCGGTTTTATTGGCAAATTTGGAGAAACACACATATAAATAATAACTGGGAATGAGAACTAAGTTTTTTTTTTTCGTTGGGCGTTTAGAACCCGCTCTTCACAATCGTAAAACTACAAATTGTTGCGGCTTTTCACTGTATTATTAAATTTTGGCTTGGCCGCAAAAACAAAAAAGAACATTGGAGATTTATGCAAGACAATATGTTGCCCCAGACCAAAAACCACAAGCCAAAAGCATTATTTATAACAAATCGTAAAATTTTATTGCACGATAAATGTGTGTGTGTGTGTGTTGGTGTGTTGTTAGTGTGTCACAAAAACGAAACTTAATTTAACGTAAAGCATTAAAGGATTTGCAGCGCCTTTGGTTAAAATTATCATGTTGTTGTTGTTGCTGTTGTTGTTGTAGCTCGTTTGCTACATTATCGTGCAACAGCAACAACAATCGCCGCATGAGAAGCAACAGGGACAGCAGGGCACACAGCAACAGCCCTTATCCTTGGACTGCGCAGGCTGCACAATCACCGTTGTTGGCCCTGGGGGTGGTGCCACATTTATCACCTCAACACGTGGCCGATTGTCCATTATTGTAGTTTTTAGTTGAACGTTTCTATTTTGTTTTCTTCGTCAAGTGTCGATCGGGCTACGAGCCTCGACTTGTGGCACGTTAAGAGAGCCGCACAATACTACACCTAATGCCAGATCGCACTATTATAGCTTTGCCCAGGCCAATCTCAATACTCAAATCAAATGGGAAATAGTCTTATCTGTAGATAAAACACTATCAAGCTTTAATCACTCTCTCTCCCTCTTTTTCTCTCTCTCTCTCTCTCTCTCTCTCGCTTGGATAGGCGAGGCATGTTATCTGCAACAAAGTTGTTTTGGTAATTTATATATAGAAAACATTTCAGGGTCCTCTGCTGAGTGGAAAGTGTAAAGAAAGTCACTAAATAATTAGTTAACAAACCAATATATACATATATAGATATATAGATATATATATGTATATATAAATCATTATTAAATATTTCAAAATTAATTTCGAACTGGTTTAAAGCAAGTTGCGTAAGTTACAAAAGCCAGTTTGGCCTCTAAAATTTAATTGAATTCTTATAGGGGCAGGTTTTGTTTCAATTGTAGATTTGCTTATCTTGTCACTAAACACAAGTTGCTGATTATATTTAGTAATAAGAATACTGATACTGATTACTCAAGTTAAACAAAAAGTTCATAGAAAAAAGTTCCCCCAATCTTTAATAATTTAATCAATATACAAATGCGAATGAGTCATTTAAAAGTTATCATCAATGCCAGCAGTGAGTGTAACGCTAATTATATTATATATGTTATCTAATCTGTTTATCCAGCAGTTATCAAAACTAAAATCATAATTGCACAATTTACATGCACAGCATTCAATATATATATATATAATATATATATACATGTTTTAGTTGTGGGGATATCATATTGCCAGATCTCAATTAAGAATTTTAGGGGATGGGGCTGAGGATGGGAGGGGGGGGATGAAGTTTTGTAAGTGGAACCTGCCCTCAATGAAATTAATAAAAATATATTTTTGAGCGCGCTATGGTGATGATAATTAGTGTACGTGATTCTATTTACTTGATGCAGCAGCAGCAGCAGTGGCAGCAGCAGCTTCCCCAAAATATAAAAGGGGTGCTTTGCAGCATTGATGTTGCTGCTGTGCTCCTGTGTGTGTGTGTGTGTGTGTGTGTAATATGATATGCGCGTAAAAAATATAGTACGTGTGTGCGTGACAATGGCAACAACGTGCGATGACAGGACCTGAGACTTCGAACTGCAAAACAGAGTTCGGTTAACTGGGGAGCATGAGGGAGACCCTTCTTTTTTTTGGGGGTCTGCTGTCGGGTGTCAAAAATAAAACAACGCCTGCTCGGAATTTTAAAATAAGCAAATGAGTTTTACGCCAGAAGTAAGTCACCAGCAACAACCAACAAGCAACAACCAACCAAAAATAACAACAACAACAGGCCCCCATAAATATTTATAAACTTTGGCCTGTCATATAAATACAGGGTCATTAGTTGCTTGCACACCTTTACGCTGGGGACTCCACTCACACCACCCTTCTCTCTATCTCTCTCTCTCTCTCTGCGTGTGTGTGGCACGGGACAATAAAATCCAACTAGGCGGTCATTTAAATGTTTATGGCTTAACACGACACTGACAGCAGCTCGATTGGGGCTTATGAGTTCTATTATGCCACACACACACACACACACACACACACACATAGACACCCACACACACACAACAACAAAATGCAGAATGCTTGAGTTGTTCAAAAATGTCATTGCAAGGATTAAATATTGGTAAACGTTGCCTCAAAATTTGAACTTGTTTCCCTTAAGAACAGCAATTGTCAGGTGGCTTAAGCAACTTATACAGACGGACTTATGGCCAGCCATATAAGCTACTTGTCTTAAAATGAAATTCATATTGCCTATCAAAAGAATTGCAATATATGTAGGAGTATTTTGTTCGGATCACTTTTGACCAAGTTATGACCTTGGAACCGTCCTCAAGGCGGCTTTTGAAGCTATAATTCGAACATCAATATTCTAATTTAAATGCAGTATAAATCTCGAGAGCAATCCACGATCAAAGCAGAATTGCTTGATTTTCAACAAAGTTGCTGGTCGTGAAACGATTTCAATTTTTATTGATGAAAACTTAGCATTTGATTGGAAAAACTTGCAACATTTTATTACGCAGTCGTAAGTAGCTGAAGACTGTGGGCCATTTCCAGACGAGGCACACACTTATTTATAATTTGACGATGGCGCAAGCCACGCCCAACTGCCTATGCGAAAGAAACATATAAAAATGATAAAGCAAAATGGCGAAAAGTGGCAGTAAAAAATAAAATGCGCTGCCGCAAAAGTGCCATTTGTGGCATAAACACATGCGCGCCAAAAGTTTGATAAGACAAAAGGCGACAGCAAATGTGCGGGTTGTGGGTGGCATGGTGGCAAACAGGTGAGCTGTACGGGGCAGGTAGTCCAAAATAAGTTTGCCAAGTGTGGCGCCACACACACACACACACATCGATAGACTGGCGGCTCAACAAAAAAGAAAAAAAAAATAAATACACAGCAACGACAAACGTGGCAATGTCCCAAGGATGAACTTCAGCTTCAGTCGTTGGGACCACAATGTGCCACTAAATGCTGCCACTAAATGTGTGCCAAGTATTATTGCAGCTGCCTATCTGTATATACACACACACACATATATATATATATATATATGTATTTGTGTGTGTCGGATATTCTTAGGGAGCCGCCTCGAGTCCTTTGGGCTGCCTTCTTTCGCTCGCGCATAAAATTAGCACAATAAAAACCCATAAATGCGGCACAAAAACATGAAAATCCACTTGTTATAATTTAATCGAGTTGATAGAATTTTTACGACACAGCTTTTCCAGGTAAATTTTCTTCTCCAAATGTACGCATATACAAACGTGTGTGTGTGTGTGTGTGTGGCATGTGTGTATGTTTGTGTATTTTGGCTCAGAGGCAACGCTTAAAATGTTGGTTCAAATAAAAGCTGTTATCACACGAGACCAATTTATGGTCGGCCACAAAGATAGCGCAGCTATAAACTAAAAATCTGACAAAGCAGTGGGGAAAAAAGGAAATAAATAAATTAGCCTCAACTCGGAAATGATGTAAGCCATAATGTTCTACTAAGCAGCCAGAACATTTGAGAAGTGCTGCAGGTATCTGCCCGACACAATCATCTAAATACTTGAAATTGTTGTTGGTTTCTAAATACCTGGAAAAATGTAAAATATTTGCTTGTTTTTCTATTCAAAAACACAATTATAATTTAAGAATTTGAGTGTTAACGTAGAAAATTAATTGGCTCATAATCTTCATCGTCTTGATTGCCCAATGTCGTCATGGATACTTTGCTAGATCTTTGACTGGCTATCGAGCTTATTTTGCGATTGTACTCATCCTCGGTGCATGACAGACACACATCGATGAACCTGGCTAGAGTGGGCGACTTGAGTTGACGGGCAATGGGAGCTGCCTCCTCCAATGCCTCCTTGGTGCGTTCCACTTTATGCTGCAACGTGTTCGCCTTGACAATTTGCACAACGCTCAGGAAACGCCAAATAAAACTGTTGCAATTTTGACTCTCTGCATCAGAATTGAACAAATCAAAAATTACTTCTAAATAATAAATATTTAGTATAAATTGTTGTCAAACCTTTGATTGCTTTGCGTGCATTAAAACAGCATTCATCATAGTGCAACTGAGCTAGTTGAACGCTCGCAATTTGATGCAGCAGATAGCATTTCTCAATCGAGTATTTGGCAAAGCGCATGCGTTTCTCCAGTCTCGCAATCACCTTTCTAAAAACCAACAACAACAATAAATATCAAATTTTATTAAAATTATAAATTAAATTATATTTACCGGGACTTCTTGCCTTCGACATCATCGTCGCCTTCTTGGTATGTGGATCGATCGCCGAACACAAATGGCACAATGTCCTTAATCTTTTCCACTGGCAGCAGCAACATTTGTCGCATCGCCTTCGTGCCAGGTCGAAAGTTCCTCGGCACCCGATACTGTTCGCATAGAGCCAGTGCCATTGTGTTGTACACCTCATTGATGAACTGAAATTTCCAGCACATGACGCGATTCGTCTTTGTCACATAATAATCACCCATGATTTTCTCAACATACTGCGACAGACTCTAGACAAGGGTTAATTGTGAGCAACTATGATCATATTATATATACATATATACCTCGATATCCTTGGCCTTACGCAGCTTCCGAATATACCTTAGATCCGCGATCATGTTGCGATGTGTCTGATATTGTATGCGGAATAGATAAGCTTCTCGGTTTTTCTCCAACATTTTCTTATTGGGATACTTCAAGTAGCTGACATAGTACAGAGGACTGCGACATTGTAGCATTTTCTATAATTAAATATATACGCTTTAGCATCTGCCATGTAGACAAATAGAGACTATAATGGATACCGACTATAAACTGTCTGACAATCTCGTATTGCTTAACAGATAGTGTTTTCAAGGACGACTTCGAACGTTCGCATTGATCCAGCAGCAGACTGGGATTTTTCAGTAAGTTTTTCATGAATAGAACATCTGTCCACGAATCATTCAGATACGTCTGATGTATAACATTGAAGGCACGCGCTCTACGCGCTATTTCAAGTGGTGACAGAATCTCTTCCTAAATGAAATTTATACTTAAAGTAGCTGCAAGTTGCAAGGAATATGATAAAAGAGTTCACCTCCACTTCTGGTATGCTGAGCACATCGCATTTCTCCAGATCTCTCAATATCTTCCACATGGGACGCTCGTCGATAATCTCTTTAGCCTTATTTATCTCTCGCACACGTTGAATCAGTTTTAGGTTCTTCAGGAAGAACAACGACATCGACTTGCCAGTGACATCTCTGATGACATCATTTACCTAGATGCCACATCCACATTCTGTACATATTTCTGATCGTCTTTCGCATTTCGCAACTTACCACAATTTGGCGGGTTTTAAAGTTATTGGCCTTAACCCCAATGAAACTACGCATGTTATTATGTACTTCAACTGAACTAGTCTCGAACTGGTTCAACTCAAAGAGCGCATCGCATATTTGCATATTAATGGGGCAATTGGGACCCCTTTGAGCCACCGACATTTCTATGGTTTACCAATAAAACTTCAGATCCCAATAGATGCATTGATCACAACTTACTTTCAGCGTTGCGTGCATCCTGCAGGGCCTGTTCGATTTTGGCCGCTTTACGCTGCACTTGACTGCGTCGATATAGGGTTATATAATCGGAATAATCAATATCCAGTGCCTTCGTGTAGTAGTACAAGGCAAAGTTCTCGCGACGTCGATTAAAGTAATATGTGCCCCAGTCTCTGTATATATCATGCTCAATTTCTGGACTCCAGTCGAACTTATTCCACGGACTTATTGCGCCTTCAACGCCAACGGGTGGCACATGGCCCACAATGGAAGTCATCGCTATCTAAACGATCCCTAGAGCTAGTCCAAAACTGTAGAAAGTGTAGAAAAAATAAAATTTATTTTATACTTTTGTTTGTAAAATGTTTGTGACTATTTGTATGTGAAATATTACTGACTAACATTCTTTTTTTATATAGCCTGTAACAAGTTGCATGAGGAATATGTCACAGGGCTCTAGATGGAAATTATGTTGATGGTGTCAATGAAATAGTTAAATAATTTGAACATTTGTGCTAAAAATATTATACGCCAGAAGAATGGCACTTCAGAGACCCTATTAGCTACAATAAAGTGAAGGAACAGGAGATGATCCCATAATGCTTCCCGATCAGTAACTAGCCAAATTACGCCTAAGATATGCAAATTATTCATGGGAAGCAGCAGCAAATAAATAATTCACTTGTTCTATTTGAATGTACATTTAATTCGAGTAGTGTTTCACATTGGATTTGTCAATTTATCACATATATATATGTATATATATATATTATTTAATGATAATATCATCTTCATCATTGTTGGAAGTATTTGTTGAAGGCTTGCTGCTCCGACGCGATGAAACAATGCTCTGCTTCTTCATGGTATCCTCTTCGTTACATGTCTTGCATACCTCCATAAATTTGATCAGATTGGGATTATTTAGCTCTTGTGCTATGGGTATAGCCTTATCTAAAGCTTCCTTCGTCTTTTCCACCTTGTGCTGCAAAGTATTCGCCTTTACCACTTGAATGTAGCTCAGAAATGTCCATAACAAGCTATTGCAATTGTGAGATTCTACAAATATAATATATAAGAAATATTTATATAGATTGTGATTCAATTATCTAACCTTCGATGGCCTTGCGTGCACTTAAACAGCACTCGTCATATCGGCCCTGTGTCAGGTGCACATTCGCAATCTGATGCAGTAGATAACATTTCTCGATCGAATAGTTTGCGAATAAAATTCGTCTTTCCATGCGAACAATCAGTTTTCTATGAACTATCCTTATCAGTAAAATGATCGATAGTTGTATTTAACGAAGCATACCTTGAATTTGCTGCAACAGGATCTTGAAGATCGCCATCTTGATATGTGGCACGATCCCCGAACACAAATGGCGTTACGTCCTTCAGCTTATCCACGGGCAGCAATAACAATTGATACATTGACAACGGATGATAGCGAAAGTTCCTCGGCACACGATACTGTTCGCATAGAGCCAGTGCCATTGTATTGTACACCTCATTGATGAACTCAAATTTCCAGCACATGACGCGATTCGTCTTTGTCACATAATAATCACCCATGATTTTCTCAACATACTGCGACAGACTCTACAAAGGGAGGTGAAGGTGTTTGGTAGAATCCAATCATAATCATAGTCATAATCATAATCTGATGTTACCTTAACTCTGCCTTCCTTTCGGAGCCGACGAATCTCTCTTAGATTCGCAATCATATTGCGATGTGTCTGATATTGTATGCGATAAAGATACGCCTGCTTGTTCATTTCCAGCATTTTCTTATTGGGAAACTTCAAGTAACTAACGTGGTACAGTGGATTACGAGATTGTAACATTTTCTGTGAGCAGCATGTAGAAATAGAAGTAGCTTATACATAATTAAAGCCTATGACAGACACTGACCATAAACTGTCGGACAATATCGTATTGTCTCTGTGAGAGTGCGTTCAGAAAATTCTTGGAACGTTTACACTGTTCCAGCAGCAAATTGGGATTCCTACTCAAACGTTTCATGAATAGAACATCTGTCCACGAATCATTCAGATACGTCTGATGTATAACATTGAAGGCACGCGCTCTACGCGCTATTTCAAGTGGTGACAGAATCTCTTCCTAAATGAAATTTATAATTAAAGTAGTTCAAAGTTACAAGGAATATGATAAGAGAGTTCACCTCCACTTCTGGTATGCTGAGTATATCACATTTTCCCAAGTCCCTCAATATCTTCCATCTCGGACGGTCGTCTATAGTCTCTTTAGCCTTATTTATCTCTCGAACTCGTGCGATCAGTTTGGAATTCTTCAAGTAGAACAACGACATCGACTTGCCAGTGACATCTTTGATGACATCATTTACCTAGATGCGAGCAGAAACTCTTTTTGATTTTGATCTCTTTATTAACAGACCTCAACATTTCTAATATACCACATCAAATCGACTCTCGAACTTGTCCGACTTGACGCCGACAAAGGCTTGTGTGTTGTCGAAACATTTTGCCATACTTTGCTCAAATTCGTTGAGGTCGAAAAGTGCATCGCATATCTGTAAATTAATTGGTGCATTGGGCCCCATTTTCCTACTAGCCATGGCTATGAAATATATATATAATATATGTAAAAAGTAGCTTTAATAATTGAATACCTGAGGCATTTCTGGCATCCTTCAATGATCGTTCGATTTGGGCTGCTTCCCTCAGCGCCTTGCTCCGCTGATATAGAGTCATATAATCGAATTCATCCAGGTTCAATGCCTGCGTATAATATTGCGTAGCCATATTCTCCCTGCGTCTATTGAAATAGTATTTGCCCCAATCTCTGTAGATATCATGTTGTATATCCCAACTCCAATCGAACTTCTTCCATGCCGGCATGGCTTCTGCAACTCCTTGGGCCTGAGGTGCATTTATTATTGAGGTCATCTTTCCTTTTGCCTATTTTTTCTGTCTTTTTCTTAAGTTTTAATTAATGTATTTTTTTTGTAAATTTTTGATATAATTTTTTACTGATTTCATCTGTTTCTATTACTACTGATTTTGATACGGTAGAAAATCTGTGATTAAGTTTAAATATTACAAAGGCTTCTTGATGACAAAATCTTTCAACAATTTAAAGGCAACTTGGTGTCGAGCTGAATAAGGGTTCTAAATTGGTTGCAATAGAGTTAAATCTTAAGATAGGTAGATTATATACATTATTTTAAGTTGGATTATAGACATTATTTAAATTTTAATCGGTTTCTATAAAAGGTTATTAAAAAGTATGTTTGAAATGCATTTCTCTATTCGAAATGAAGCACTTAATCAGTTACATTTCCAAA
Organism: Drosophila setosimentum; assembly: GCA_035043505.1. Classification (NCBI taxonomy): domain Eukaryota; kingdom Metazoa; phylum Arthropoda; class Insecta; order Diptera; family Drosophilidae; genus Drosophila; species Drosophila setosimentum. The sequence continues at coordinate 2,878,959 of JAWNMY010000003.1, read as the reverse complement.
AGAACGCCTTTCACACGTACAGATACCATCTCATTTATTGGGACATTCGGTTCAGATAAATGGATATTCCAATTCTTTCTGATTTTTTTGTTTTCTTTTTGCTGATAAACGATAAGGATATATGTGTATTATTATGCCATCATAGACCTGGGCTGCGTGTTGTGGGGCAGGCGTGCAAGTTTCCGTTTCCGTTTCAAATTTGAATTCTGTCACACTTCCCCAATAAGCACCATGCAGCTGAAAATCCAAATTGCGAGCCACGCAATGCCACAAAACATATTATTAATAAAGAAAATCGTTGCAGCAAGTCATGTGACTGAAAGTGGCACAAACATATGAACAGAACCAGAACCAGAAGCAGACCTCATCCTCCCATCCGATTGGCTGCCACTCATCATAATAATTGTGCATGCCCAGTGTGCCCAGCCAAGTGTAAGAAATCACTTAAAACACACACACAAACACACACAAAAACATACACCTAGTGGAAAGTTTCAGTTAAGTGGATTACGTACTCTGTGGCACCAAATGCGACCACAAAAGGCCAATGATAAGTGTTAAGAGTCGTAGGCGTCGTATTTATATTATACAATACACTGTACACTGTACAATATACAATATGTTCTGTGGTTGGGGCTCAACTCAACGCGCACATAAATCTAATGTATAATAAATTTAAATAGCGAATTCATGCAAAATGCTAACTCGAGTGTGGCTAGTTCTCCCCCCTTTCCCCCTTTTTCCACACGCACCTCCCATTTTGGACCCGCCTCATTTTTGGCTGTCTCACGCACACCATGCAGATGCCAAGGAGGAGGCAGAGGCAGTGGCAGAGGACGAGGCCGACAATGACTACACTTTAGCGGCAAATTTGTGCGCATTGTCGCCGTATTATTTCCTATTATTTATGCCTTTTCCACTATTTACTTCAGTAATTTTTTTTTCCTTGTTGTTGTTGTTGCTCACACGCCATTGCTGTGGTATGCAAAAGTGAACGCGAACCACTCCTTCTTAGCCAGCAATAGCCAGCAATGGCCAGCAATGCCAGTGGCGTAGGCAGCAGACCATCGGCTGGCAAATTTTCCATTTAGTCATATTTGATTTTCGAGCATTTTAGCCATCGAAACTTGTAACTGGACTAAAAACTGAATCATTTATGTGACACAAAAAAAAACCCATTACAACCTACTGAATATTATATAAGAAACATGAGTCCATTTGTCTCCCTTGAAAGTGATTAATAAAATGCTTAATAAAATATAATTTTAATAGAATTACAAATAATAATTCATTTGCAAAACTTTACTTGAAACTTTTGAACATAAATTAATTGATTTAATTTTCAGTAAATATTTTTGGTGCTAATTAATTTTGAAGTTTGGACTTTGCCTGGTTGACCTTTTATGTATATATATATATATATATAAAGCTATAACTTTTTATTTTTGCCTGCTAACATTAATTACTCAATTCAGTTGTGAGTTAGATTTTGAGCCCCCTTCTTTAATCTTCTACGTCCCTGAACGCATTTAGCTGGCGTGTTAAGCAGTTGCGATTGAAAAGGCTCGCGTGGATTTTAAACATTTTCACACAACATTCTCATATTTAGACGGCACACATCAGCGGCAGTTGAAAGCCAGTTTGCCACCGAGCCGAGCCACTGTCGGATAAGTTGGCGGTAATGTAAGCTCTATAAGCCAAATAAAGGACACACACTAATAGCATGCAACACACGCGACCAAAGCCAAAGCCAAAGCCAAAGACCCGCCAAACGTAAATCTGTGAAATGTAATTGTTGCCATGAAGAAAGGCAGAAAAGGCCCAAACTCGGCAACCCCAAACCCAATGCCCAATGCTACAACCCACACCCCCCCTCCACAATCCACACTCGACACTCCACTTGGCCACCCCCTTAAAACCAGCCCGCTCAGCTAAGGGCATTTTAAGTAAGTTTTGCTGGCACTGTGTGCCATATTCGCATTTTGATAATCGCTCGGGCCTCCATCGCTGAGTTGAGTCGAGTCGAGTCGAGTCCTGTCGCTGATATACAAATTGGCTTTTGCAATGACTTTATACATTTTACGAGCCAACAGCGGCCCCTTTCGAGTGGGTTTTCCTTTTTCGCTTTTTCGGTTTTTACTTATTTTATTTTTTTATTTTTGCCATTTTATCGAGTATTTCTCCTGTGACTCGTACTCCAATTCTTCTTCTTTCGGCTTGCTCTAGTTGAGAATGTGCTATGCGAGTTTGGCGCACTCTGATGCGATTATAAGGGCTAAATTGATGCAGATAAAATTAATTGAATTCAAAAAGCCAAATCCGCTGCCCTTTTTTTTTCCTATTTCTCAACTTATTTTCCCCTTTTTCGGTATTTTTTTTTTGCTTTTATCTGGTGATTTTGGCCAGATAGTTTGGGCCAGTTAGCTGGTTAGGTCAGGCGAGCTTATTTCTTCAATGTGCACTCAATTGACCTTCGAACTCATATGTGGGCCAAACAAACTTAGGCTGCAGGAATGCAATTAATACATTTTGATCTGAGCTGGATATGAATAAAGTTTAGATATGAGTTGATCATAAAATGCTCCCTTTAGTTATGGTTTCAAACTGTTTCGTATTTCTTTATTAATATGGTTTCATATTCGAAATCTGTTTTCGTTTTTGAATTTCAATCAGTAAATTTATGTTTCAGGTTAATGTTTAAGAGATGAAAATAAAATTAATAAGAATATTTTCCAATATATTCAAGTGAAAATATGGATGAATTAAAATAAAAACCAAATAGAAAATAATGATAAATTATCAATTGAACGGCAACCATTAACTGATGGAATTTGCTGTCATAAATTGGCAGCTAATCGCTTAAATAAAATAAAATAATGATCAATTATCGTTGCAGTTAACGAATTCTGATAATTACTTCAAATAAAACATCAACAAAAATGTCGACATCAGCCATGCTAAATCTGAAAGCCTAAAAATAAACTCTCTCAGAGTCCTACAAATTTGGGCAATTCTCAATTTATCATGTCCACAAATTACCTGTGACGGGGAACAACATCTAGTTGTCTGTCCATGACAAATTCATTGGTTTAGTTGAAATTGCTCATTGACTGCGTATACAAAGAACTAACTAAATCAATAGCCAAATTCTTGATTAGATATCACTTATCGCAAGACCCCATAAAAGTACTAAGTGAAGTACAATATTATAAAACATTTGCTGTACATCGAAGTGAGTTCAGTAGAAGGCAGTTGTTTCACACGTTCGCACTTTAGATTGATCAAGGACACACAGCCAGCAATGCATTCCCACGGACCTCCGCCCCCCCATTGTCATGGACCGCCGACACATCACCAGACGGTTGTTCCTGCGATTCATTATGATCCACCGCCACATCATCATGGACCACCGCCACATCACCATGGACCTCCGCCACATCACCATGGACCACCGCCACATCACCATGGACCACCGCCACATCATCATGCACCTCCACCACATCATCATGGACACCCGCCTCATTACCAGACTGCTGTTCCTCCGATTCATTATGAGCCGCCGCCCCATCATCATTGCCCTCCTCCTCATCATCATGGACCACGGCCTCAACCCCGTTAAATTAGACTAAGTCAACCCATAGAAAATGCCATATATGATTCATTTTCTCAACTTGATTTCATATTTCTTTGCGCTTTGTGATCATAGCTCAAAGTTCGAAAAAAAAAATTCTTTTGTATTTTATTTACTGCAACAATAAATATGCTTTTTATATAAACAACAAAATATTTTTATATATATATTATTTTTATTTTTATATATATACATAATTCATGTTGATCGAATTTCTGGGAATTATTTTCGATACACTATCTTGGCTCTGGAGTTCTATAGATTTCTGTTATACACTTCAAAGATGTAAATATATTTCTACAGCTTTATATATATTCATGGAAAGAAGTAACAGGTTTATTTAATTTCTAGAACAGGTTTATTGAGTTAAATCATTGATAAGAATTCACACCTTTCCTCTATGTTCCATATCGCTTATCCATTTTAAACTTATCATAAGGACAGTTATGGCAATGTTATTTTTATTATTATTTTTCTATTTTTAATTTAGTATTGCGTATGACTAAAAAAAATTACATGCTTAATTGCTGTTACTCATGCTTTGTAGTTTACCCAAAATAATGTATCTATTGATTAGGAAAATATGATACTTGAGATTAGATAAGATTTATCTTCGCAAACATATTTGGTATGAATAACATATATTGTGGCTATTTGTCGGCTATCTGAAGGGGTTTAGTAAGCGTCAACACTTCTCGCGAAACGCACGTAAAGAATTTGAGTCAAAAAAAAAAAAAAAACAAATAGAAAATAGAAAATGCCACCACCACATGGAGGACATGGGCATGGTCATGGAGGACATGGAGGTCATGGAGGACATCACCATCATGGACCGCCCCATCATCATCACCATGGACATCATCATCATCATCATGGACCCAGGCGACCCGTCATCTGTTGCACTATTTTATAGAGCTCGACTGGAATTTAAAGGCGCCCTTGTCATCTAGTTTAAATGTGTGTGTACAAATAAAGTAGAAAGAGTTCAAATTCATATGTTGTTCAAATGTATTTTTAATAAGTCAAATCAAGTGGCGGCTTCTCGTGCCAATTAATAAGCGTCTAATCATTATGTCGAAATACTCAAAACCTCAAAAGCCGCTTACACAGCGGTTACTTTAATGTATATATATATATATATATATATCTATATCTAAGTATATATATATATATATCTTATTATATATACAGGTTTTCCTTGTGTGATTGTGTGTGTGGGTGTGTAAGTGTGTGTGTTGCCTTGCGTGTCGATTTCTGCTCAGCTCATGTGTGTGGGTGTGCTCAGTGAGAGAGAGTGAGTGAGAGTGAGTGAGAGAGTGAGAAGTCTCCGCTTTAATTTATAGCAGTCAAGTTGGAGCAGACCAGAGAAGACATACAAGTGCCATAAATTTTGGCAAAGGAACACATTATTTATACTGTCAACTGGCTATATTTGAAACGGAATCCAACAAGGCTACAATATACAACCTATAAATAAGTGCATTACTCCGCTAAAGAAAAGTCGAAAAAGAAGGAGTAGAAGCAGAACCAGAAGGAACAAGTAGCGCTCATTTTGGTATAAGTCTTCATTAGCGGTTAAAAGGCTGACCTACAATGGCGGGGCTAGCAGCCAACAGCCAACAGCCAACAGCTAACAGCCAACAGCTAACTGGCAATGGCTGCCAATGGGTTTTTCATACGCATTGAACTGTCGCCGCAGCGTTAAAGCCGGAAATGCCCAAAACAACAACAGCAACAACACCAACAACAACAAAAGCAACACAAACAATATCCTTGTATGCGCTAAAAAGGACGAGCAGAAGGAGCCGAAAGCAAAATGCTTAAAGTTCAAATTAAGCACAACAGCTGGCGAAAAATTGAATTGAAGGCAGCAACAGCAACAGAAGCAACAACAGCAACAGCAACGTTGCTGCTTGCCTCATGTCGGAGCAACCCAAAGCATTTGAACGACAACAGCAACCGAGGCAAGCTAAGGAAAAACCAAATACAAAAAATAAATATATATATTTATATATATATATATGAATATCTATATATATATATATATATATATATATGTATAGTATAAAAAAGCCGAAGCATGCTTCAAGGCGCCGAGGCGGCAAAAACACGACCTCAACTCGATGCCAACAGCTGGCAAAGAGACGCAGAGACACACAGAGACACACAGAGACACAGAGAGACACAGAGAGAGAGAGAGCGTGAGAGAGTGTGGCACTTTCTCGCTCTCCACTTAGCCAGAGAGCCAACGCACAGTGGCGCCACTTGCCCGTGTAGCGTACAGTTCTGGTACTATGCAAAACGCATGCGCCACAAATTTTTTTTGAGTGCAAAACATAAACAGAGAGAATTACGTGGTATTTAAAGCAAATTGTGTTTTAGTGTTTTGTAGAATGCTTTGAGGTTTGCCTCGCAAAAATGTTCATTGCCAGCCCGATAAGAACTGCGCTTATTGTTATTGCTGCGCTGTTGCTGCTGCTGCTGCTGCTGCTGCTGCGAATATAACTGCAAATTTCTGCTGTCTTGCCGGAAAAACCCAAAGCAATCTTATCGTTAACAATTTTTAAGCGTCTTGAAGTGTATGCTTAGTACTATATTTATATATATACTCTATATATATATATACATTGTTGTTATTTGTTTAGTCTGTTGACGATTTGTGGTCACCTGTCCTGTTATATAGCAATCTGGTGCAATCAATATTTAGTTACTTGCCTAATGAGCGTGTCTATAATTGATATCTGTTTGAGTAAATACAATCATTAAATGAATATTGCCAATAACTGGCTGAAGTTGGTATTATTTGATTACGAATAACTTAAGATTGATTGGAAATTCGGTTGGCTTCGCTTGGAGTTAAATAATGTGTTCAATTTTGATATTTCGAACTGAAGTTTTTCTGTTGAGAATCAGTTTCAGGCAAGCTAGTTTATTAGTTCATATAGTAACCATATCGGAACTGAATAGCGAAAAAAACGAAATTGCAACCAATTCATAATCTTTACCGGAACATTCGCACTTTACATACCGGAAACGGAAATGAAATTTGATACGGTTTGATGGCTTGTCAAAAATAGATAGACAAAAAAGTAAACTTATTTTATTTTATTATGTGATTCAAAACCTCATTTATATATATATATATATATTAATGCCGCTACATATGAACTATTTATGCATAAATAATTCTGAAAGGACGTAGATGGAGTCAAGGACATTCCTTATGTCAAGAACTTAACCAGTTAAGCCTAGTCCTGAAGGTGTCAAATTTGCGATTTGTGTTCGTGTTGCGATTCGCTTAATTTACAGCCTTGTATATTTAATTATGCACTTGGTGTGTTCCATTATGTTATGTTGAAAAGTGGCTGGCCATATTCTAAGCATGTAATTATAAATGCGAGTGTTGCTTAGCTGGAGCGTTGCAAGCCACGCCCACCAGCTTAAATAACAGGGGGCAGGCGACAAAGGCGAGGCAAGGCGAGTACCGGGCTAAGTACGGTGCTCTTGCTGCAATGTAGTGCATAAATTATGTTAGGCCAAAGTGCAAGCAAAGTTATTTGCAACATAAACCTTGCCACACACACACACACACACACACACACACACACACACACAAACACATTCAACGTTGGTTTGTTAGAAAGATTAACGCGTGCATTTTGTTTTTTATGCCAACAGCTCATAAAAACACTCGCACACACACTCACACACACACACACACGCACACACACACACACAGAGAGAGAGAGAGAGAGGATACTTATACTAAGCCGTCTGACGCGCCGAATGAAAAACAAACTGCAACGGAAGCTGCGCCTCAGTCATGTGATAACTTTTGGTGGGCAGGGTTAGGTAGACAGGAAGGTGGGATTGGTGGGGGTAGGTGACAGGATGAGTGGCGCTAGGACTGCTCATGGCGGCCACTTCAACGACAATAATAAGCGCCACAACAGCAACAGCAGCAGCAGCAACAACAGCAACAACGGATGCCCCATGGAAGGTGCAAGAACCGTGGCGTCTGTTAATGATAATGATGACAGTCTGTCGTCGAGGCTTTGCCTCGCTGCACTTCCTCCTCACTCCTCGCTCCTCGCTCCCCGTTGCTGTAGGACACTCGGCGCGCTAGTTAAAGTTTTAATTTGGCATATTATAGTGGCTGTTGTGGCGCAGCGTGCGCTCGTTAGATACGGATATGGATATATGAAGAGAGCATATGGCATTATGCTGATGCTGATGCTGATGCAGATGCTGAAGCTGATGCTTATGCGAGTACAAGTGCAAAAGCAACACAAAATGCTGACACGCCACACAGCATACGAGTGGAAACAACCAACTTAAGAGTTCTGGCATTGAACTTTCTGAGAGGAGAGGAGAGTAGAGGAGAGTCCAATGCAGATAGTACATATAACGAGAAATATCCTCAAGTGTTTTCCTCTTAGAGTTAGAGTTAGAAAAGCGTTTTCAATAACAAATGCGGAATTAATCCAGTGCTGAAACCTGGTTTTTTGAAAATGGTTTCAGTTTTGACTGAAGCTTGAATCCATTCAACAGGTTAATTTTTGGGCCCAAATGATTTTTGAACAGAATTGATCTTGAGGTAAAGACATGTTTTTTAAAAATTATGAAATTATAGCTGAACCGTTTCTAGAAGCACTTTTTGAGGTTGAATTTTAACATGGAATCAAATCTGAATCTCGTTTTCAACAGAACTAATCCAGAACCATGATTAAGAACTGCTGGATTTTTTAAAACCGTATAACCTTTAATAAAGTTATGGCATGCGATAATTTGGACCCATTTCCAAAGCTACTTTTTTATTTGGAATGGAAGATTTTCGAACCAGAATTGCGTTACTAACGTCAAAATCAGGCAAAAGAGCACAATCACAGGCAATGCCCAAAAGCAGCAGTCAATTACTTTAACTCTATATTAAGAAGCATACAATACCATTATATTCCAATTTTAGGCGAAATTGCGAAATTTTGCGTGAATCTGTTGTTGCGTTGTTGATTTGTCTGGGGTTTTACACTGATTTCAATGCTGTGCCGCTCACACTTTAAGCCATTTAGCAAATTATGTGCGAGTTGCTTTAACCCTTAAGGAGAGCACTGCACAACGAAGAGGCGATAGCAAAGGCGAAGCCAAGACGGAAAAAGGAGGAGGACGCCAGGAGGAGAAAGAGAAAAATGCTGGGAAAAATGGGGGGGATACATTTTTGGCAAGCATTTTCAATTCAATCAAACGCCCTCTAACAGAAATGCAAATACCCAAAAGACAGACAGACAGACTCCCAGACACACACACACACACACACACACACAGATACACTCACACACATGTTGGCATTTAAATAAAAATAAACATGGCAAATGGTTAGAAATACTTTGAAACACTTTTAAGCATCATTACATTACCAAATTTTTCTCTCGACAAAAGGCAACAAACGCAACAAACGCAAATCTGAGCAAAACAGATTTTCAGGCAAGCAGCAAAATGTGGGCGTAACTTTTTCTTACTTTTCGTTTATTTTATTTTTTTCTAAATTTTATTACTGTTGCAAATGCTGTGTGAATGTGTTGAGAGAGTGTGTGTGTGCGTGTGTGTGTGTTTTTTTTTTGGTGGGTGTGGCCAGTGGCTATAAATACAAGGTACGTGCAACATATTATGGCCACTTCTTTTTCTGCTGACTTTTGTGGCATTTTCTAATTTACATTTAACACAAATGTAATTATTGACAAACGGCAAAACGCTCTGACAACACGTGAACCGCTGTGCACCACCCAACGTTGGCTGGTTTGGTTTGGTTCCTATGTAATTGTCGTTATAATAAATAACTTCAACTGTCCGACACTTGACACTTGACATCAACTGCAACGGAAGCAACACACAAAAAGCAAACGGGAGAATAAACCATATCAAATGGTAAAACTCTTTGGCAATATACCCTGTAATATATACAGACATGTATATGCATTGATTTTTAGAGATTTATAGTTACTTAGTTATTAGAAACTTGATTAAAGTTGTTCAATTTAGCATAAGTGAACTCAATGTAAGAGTTTTTTTTTTGGAGCTCTGTTCACTTTGTAATCGAAAATTCAAATATTTACCGATATTAACCGATTGAAATTCAGTGCCAGAATTGTCTGACTTCTTGACAGAGAATCAAAACCGAAACTGTTAACCGATATTAACCGATTGCACTTCACACTTGACACTTTGTGTGTTTTTATTACGATATTTATTCCATTCTTGAAGCACCTGAGGCACCTTCAGCGAAATGTCTCTAAACCTACCTATTGCCATCTTGTTACAGGGTATTTTAAACCACCAAACTCGACTCGACCGCATGCAAAGCGGTAGAAAAACAGCGGCGCATATTTCAAACGGGACACATGTAAAAATGCTGAAGCGCTGATAAGGACATTAACATTTGCACAAGCACATCACACATTGGAGACGGAGGAGGACTAATGGGCGGAGGGGGAGTGTGGTGGAGGAGGGGAGCAGGAGCGGAGGAAGGGCATACGAATTCGTATGCGAAACATCAAAAAAACTTTACCGCGTCGCTTTTGACACGCAAATTTATAACAGCAGCAGCAGCAATAGAAACTTATTGTGGTGGCCACTACAAAAAAAAAGAACAAGAAGAAGACTAACCAAACCAGCCACATAAAAAAAAAAGGTAAAATTTTGGAATAAATAAAGGGCAGCAAATTTGTTGGAACGCATACAAATGCAATTTAAATTTACTTATTTAGAAACCCCCTCGGGAATTTCGAAATTATTTACCTTTTCACGCAAATTTAGCGACCATTTTTCTCAAAAAGCAGAGTCTCCTTAGACAGGTGGGCCACCAATTGGAGTTTGCATAGTTAATGGGGGAGTGGTTAAGGGGGATAGAAGATGCCACCCTCTGACATGTGCTGCACAAGTTTTGCTCGGCCGAGTATTTTGGACGATTAGAAAATGCTTCACAAGTAACCCAAAAGGCTCTCTGACAAATGCTATTGTTAATATTGTTGTTGTTGCTATTGTTGTTGCTGTTGTTGCTCCTGTGGTGATTAATGACGTCGAATGCTGCGAAAGCAGTCAGTGGGGGGGATGGAAGCTGCCTGCCTTGGCAGCTTAATTTAAAATGAAAATTGTACTTAATTTCTAGCGTAGCTTATCAGACGAGTTGGGTAAACCGAGAGGAGTGGGCGGAAAAAAGTAGGGGAAAAGACATCTGTTTGGCGCTGTTGCATACACCCAGTGCTAGAGAAACAGAGAGAGAGAGAGAGAGAGAGAGAGGGGGGGGGGGGCAAGGGAGGGGAGCTTATGGAAAAGCCATTCGGTAACTCGCATTGCCCCCAAAGCTATGCTCATTGTCTAGCTAGCTTGGTATTCTTTGTTGACTCTATTTATAACGCTTTGTAGATAATTCAAGCGTTAAGCGTAGTACATAAATTGCTTCTAGGCTTCTTCACACTTCAGTCCATCATAAGCGGGGAATATTGGATAAATCAAGTCTGGCTATGCTTTTGGAGTTAACTAGAGCAATCTATCAATTCGAGTTAAAATTGTAGTTACAATCTCTTATAATAAACATATATATGTGGAAGGTCACCAAAAGTCCAAACTCTAATCTAATAAATGTATTATTATTATCTGACTAGGTATATTTGAGTCTTTCTGGATTTCCAGATAGTATTTCCAAGTATTCTTTGGAGTATTTCCAGGCTGCTAACATAAGTTTTTCTGTCAAATGAGTCTTTTATCAAAATATACTCAAAGGTCTTTTATATTATATACTTTTTGGCATTTTGTGGCACAACTAATGTGCTCTATCTACTCAACTGCCATTGGCAATTGTCAATTGTCAATTTAGCTGTACAAATATTGAAAATGATGTGCAAATATTTATAATAAAATATGAAATGAAAATCGAATAACATTTCACAAATTGAGTAAATGAGTAAAATTATTTGAATGTGTAAATTTAAATCGCTTAAGCCAATGAATAAATAAATAACATTTAATTGCTGCACACAATGTATCTAGCATAAATACTTGGCATAAATTAAGCTCAACTTAATTTTTTGGCATGCGGCAAGCAACGCAATTCTCAAAGTGTGGTAAACAAATGTCAGTTTCATATACATTTTCCCGGCTGACTTTGGAATTGGGAGTTTTGTTGCGGGAACCGCAAGCAAATTGAATTAAGATTACCACGTGAGGATTTCAAAGAATTTACACAAACTCAAACAAGCTTTAGTTTATTATTGTTATTATTATTTGAGGGAGGGGGCAGGGTTGACTTGGCTTGGCTTGGGTTGGGTTTAGATTGGGTTGGGCAAAAGCGTTGGCAATTTTCAATCGCAATCTTATTTTTTGTTTTTGGTTTATTTCTGTTGGTGGAAAAGCTACTTTATTTTGACAGCAGACAAACAAATGTCAGAATTGAAATTAAAAGGGAAGCTGCGACAGGCAGACAAGTGCGGGCGAAAAACTTGGTGAAAAACGCGAACAAGGCCAAGAGTGGAAGGGAAAGAAGCAGAGAAAGTAGCAGCAGCAGCAGCAGCAGCAGCCAGTTAGAAGTGGCAGCCGCATTACGCATCAGCGCCAACGCCAACGCCAGCGTCAGCTTCTGCTCCAGCTCCAGCACCTTTTCCTTCTGGCTTCTGGGTTCTGGCTTCTGGTTCATGCTGCTGCTCCCGCTGCTGCTGCTGCTGCTGACTTCACTCACCACGCATTGCTCTGCTGACTTTCTTGCATTTGCCGTTATTCGCTTTGGTTTTGTTTGTTTTTGTGTACATTTCACACAGCGTGAAATTTTCTAAATGTCATTTTGCTGTCATCTCTTGGATAATAAGATTACAACTACGTTGAAATAATAGGATTCAAATGAAAAAACTTTGCCGTCGTCTGTCTCTCTTTTACTTGGTCCCCCCCCCCCTCCCCTCCTCATCACTCCTCTCTGCTTGCTAGCGCTCATCTCAACTTTCAATACGACTTACACCCTCTCCCACTGCCACTCCCTCTCTCCCACTCTCTCTCGCTGATATATCTGAGAGTTTGTTTGGGCAAAGTGCAAAGTTTCATTTGGTCTGCTGATTGAGTAGTGCGATAATGATTAAGCAGCTGCTTGGCAAGTTACTCCCTCCTAAATCTGCACACCAAAAATAAAAAATAAAACTAAAAACCAAATAAAAATTATACACTCTATATGTGAAATGGACATAAAGGTAAAAGCAATGGATCTCGAGACACCAGCACACTTCAGAGACAGTCTGCACAATGCCTGTCTGCATACATAATTGATTCGATCGTCGTTTGGACTCCAATGAGCCAAGCCACAAATAGAAGGCAGGCAACAAAACAAATTTGAAAAAAACAAAAAACAAAATACAAAGAAATAATAATTGTCTTTCATAGATCGCAGCCGCAGGCTACAAATTGACGAAAGTACTTGCCATTATGGAAAAAAACGAAAATGAAGCACTAAAAATAAATTTATGTATGTACAACGAGCTTACCCAAAAAAAAAAAACCAAAAAAAAATCAAAAATCAACCACAGCTCGAATAGATCATTGCCACGGGGCTATTAACAAAAAAAATACGAGAAAATAAATTGTCTATGATGATCTGCAAATTTCGTCTATAAAAGCTCAACGCTGAGCTCAAACTGACATCAGAACTTCATCAACGTTCTAGCAATTCATATCAAGTCAAAATGAATCCAATTCTTGTGATCGCTTTGAGTGCTGTGTTTGTGGCTCTGGCCGTGGCAACGGTAAGTTCTCGACACCAGTTAGAATACTACAACACAATAATCCAATCCTTAAGGGAAAAAGATAGCAAGGAACTGAGAAGTTTTATAATAGTTTTCTAATATTCTTATGATTAAGAAGAAAAGAAAGAATGTTATAACTAAATTCAGTCAAGAAGAAAGACAACAAATCTTATTATTATTCAGGTGAAAGTAATCAATTTCAATGTCTCCATATGATATACATGCAGCCCGTGGAACTGAGCGAGGAACAGAAGACTCTGACCAAGCAATATGGTGAGGAGTGCTCCAAGGAGATCAATCTGACCGAGGAGGAGAAGGAAAAGGTGAAGGCCAAGGATTTCAAGAACCCCACCGAGAATATCAAGTGCTTCTCGAACTGCTTCTTCGAGAAGGTTGGCACCCTCAAGGACGGCGTTGTCCAGGAGGATGTGATCCTAAAGAAACTGGGCCCACTCATCGGTGAGGAGAAGACACGTGAGGCATTGGCCGCCTGCAGTGCCACCAAGGGCGTAAATAACTGTGATACCGCAGCCAAGTTGTACGAGTGCTTTGAGCCATTCAAGCACCCCGAAGTCAAGGCTTAAACTGTAAAGTTTAAAACAGCAACTTGTATTCAAATTATGCTTGCATTAAAAAAACAATAATAATCAATATTTTCATCAAAATTAAAGCAAAATTTGTGTTTTTCTATATGACAGGGTAATGTGGGGGGTGGGAGTAATAATCTCTCTATTTTAATGGACTTCTCAAATGGAGAAGCCTAAGCAATATAGAATTAAAATAATTATTCGCTTGCATTAATCGCACAACAAAAAAAAAACAAAAAATAAAGCTGTCAATATAATTATAAAGCCTGTCCAACAAATAAAGCAATAACTTGTATATTAAGATCATAATCGCGGGGCTATTAAGAAACGAAAACCGGCTTTCAATTCCTAAAAATCTCGACTATATAAGCTGAGAGCCGCACTCGAACAATCCACAGAAATTCTACTGCGTTCTAATAAGTTAAAATGAATTTAATTTTTGTGATTGCCTTAAGTGTTGCCTTTCTGGGCGTGGCAACGGTAAGTGTTCGATTAGAGAAAATATGAGAAACTCTGGAACAACAAAGTACTATTCATGAAAAGAGGAGAGTTTTAATTATAGTAGAATCGGAAAGCACAAAATATCAATAATCAACAGAAGTTGAAAGAATAATGTTTGGTAGAATAATCATTAAAATGTGATAGATATAAAATTCAGTGATTATTTGATTTGCTAACTCATAGTTCAAGATGAAGTATAACAGTTAAGAGATTCCATTATTATCCTGCTATACCTAAAAAGATATTGCGAAGGATGTGTTATTTATAATATATACAAATGTTGTCTTTTACTCCATGATTCCTTAATGGAAAACTTAAACCACATCCAGTCATTGGAGCTGAGCGACGATGTACTCCAGCTGATCAAGCAGCACGATGAATACTGCATCAAGGAGAACCACCTAAGCGATAAGGAGATCGCCAAGCTGAAGAACAAGGACCTTTCGAGTGCCAGCGACAATTTGAAGTGCTTCATCAACTGCACCCTTGAGAAACTTGGCGTGCTTAGCAACGGTGTCATTCAGGTGGACTATGTGCTGAAGACCTTTGGTCCATTCGTCGGGGAGGAGACGGTACGCAAGGTCCTATCCAAGTGCGATCACTTCAAGGGGAAGAGTGACTGCGAAACGGCATTCAAGTTTCACGAGTGCCTTGAGAAACTGAAGCTCGATGGCGAAATTTAATGCGTCCAGCTGTGCAAGCTGACAAATTGTAATTAATTTATGCTTGCATTGAAAAACAATAATAATAACTGTTATTCATAATAGGCAAAACAAAATGTGTGTGTGTATGTGTGTGTGTTTGTTCAACGCACTCGAGAAGAGTGTGGCGGGGAGCATCTCTTTCGCTGTGTGTGTGTGTTTTGCATACCCAATCAATTTGATATGCATGCTCAAAAGCACTTCTTTCTCTGCCTGCTTTGCACGTGTTTCCCATAATCGATTCTTGCTTTTATTAATTGCAAATATTTGCATGTATTTTGTAATTGTTTATGGAATGATGCTTGCCACAATTGTATAAATATATGTAAGTCCGACTGGGTAACTTTTCGCACACAGCTTAATTGTCGCCTCTGGACTGGGCACAAGCCGTCAGCTTAAATGGATTATGTATACATATTTGTACATATACATCTATCTACTATATATATATATATATATGTGATAAATGTGCGTGTGTGTGTGTGTGTGTGTGCGTTTTTGTTGTTACGTTGTGCGTTGGCTCATTTGCCATTATCAATTTGCATAATTAAATGCACAATGAGTGCAACCCACACCTCAGATTATTCAGCAAATGCGTTAATATTGTGAAATAACTTTATTATTTAACGGATTTCATCGCGTGATTGCTGCTGTTGCTGCTGCTGCTGCTCCTGCTGCTGCTGTTACTGCTGCTGCTGCTGTTGCTACTCGCTTATCATTTATGCAAAGTGCAGTAGCCTCTAATTGATCTACCCCTCAGGCGGTAAGTGCCTTTGCCATGCACTGCTCAAAGTTGCCAATAAATTCACAACTGTTGGCGCTCTTTGCAGTGCTGGCCGCACAGCTGGCCAACTGGCTCTTGATCTTGTCGGCAGTCACTTTGCTGAATCGTGCCTGGCTGTATTTGAGCACGGCTTCGCTATTTTGTTTGCCATCCGCAGTCAGCAGGCCCAGTTTCTTGTACAGACAATTGTGATAACACTTGGTTGCCTCGGAGCCATTCGACACAATCTTGTCGGCTGTGATTTGTGCCGCCTCCGCATCGGGTATCTTCAGCTCCTTGATGCAAGCCTGCTGCAGACCCTTATAGGCAGCCATATCAGCAGCACTCTGCGACTGTATTTATGATTATTTTTAATCCATATTCTGAACATATCAATTGCTGGGTTCTTACCAAAGCCAGCTCAGTGAGTGAGCACAATACAAAAATGGTAACAACTATTTGAACTTTCATCTTGTTAGAATAGTTTCGAACTGATTTGATTTATGCTTTCAAAGCTGCTTAAATAGTAAAAATTTTGGCTTACATGCCAGCATGTTAATTGTATTTCCCCGAATTTATTTAATTTAGTTATTAAATTTCAATTGAATTTAATTTTAGGTGTGAATTGCGAACAATTTTCCTTGAAAAAACGTAGCGTTAAATTTGTATTGTTCCAATTACTTTTTTGTTTCAGTAAACATTGTTTTTGAATTCAATTAATGTATGTTTGTATTATTTAATAAAACATAACTCTTTTTGCAAGAGTTTATATAATTTTTTTGATGAGTGTTTTTAAATCTCTCAAATAAATAATTCGATTGTGAACTCATTTTCATTTGACAAACCAAACAAATCTCGATGCTAACACAAATATTTCCAGTATTATTGTTGAATTTGTGGCACAACGAAGATGAAATACCTTTGCCAATGGGAGTCAGTCTTATGGCATCCAAATTCCATTATCAAATTATAAAACTGATCAATTATATATAAGAAAACCAAGTCGATGTTGATGGTTTTCTTGACGTTTAAGCGATGTTGTCCAAGTTAGTTAGTTTTATCAACTAAAATTAACATTGACTATTGATAGATTCAATAGCAGAACATTTGTATCTAAAACTACTCGAGTAGAGCCCAAAGTTATGCAATAAGTTTATGTTATTCAACATGCACAGCCCAAAAGCTTGCCACACATTTTATTATTGAACAAATGTGACTTTTACCCATTTATCAATGTTATAGATACATATACAGATTTATAGACATATATATATATATAGACTTGCTCGCGTTGATCTATTCCGTTTCAGTCGGTTGATCGCTGGTACGCAGAATGGTTCCCCTCACCCCCCTCACAATCTCACTCTCATTCACACTCTCACTCACATTCTCACTCACATTCTCACTCACATTCTCACTCACATTCTCGCTCACATTCTGGCTCACATTCTCACTCTCATTTTCATTGCCATTCTCATTCCCCTTATCGTTCTCATCGTTGACAGCATCGCTATGCTCGAGCACCTCTCGCAGTCGCTGCTCGGCGTCGAGATTCTTGAGATGATTGTAGCACAGGTGGAGCTTATAGGCAGCCTCACAGCGATTCATGTTGGCCATGTTCTTGCAGTCGTTAATCTTCGGCTTGAAGCGTCGCTTTAGATTCTGCAGCTGCATATGGAACGCTTCCTCCAGCATCATATCGTAGTTAACGAGGCCCAGATTCTCGTACAGACAGCGAACAAAACACTGCAACGGCTCATTATGCTTCAGATCCAAATATGGCAATGTATTGTCATAATCCAGATCAGCCAGATTATTGCCATTGTTCTGATCAGCATCACCGTCGCCAGCGGGCATCTCCAATTCTCTGTTGCCGTTCTCACTGAAGAACATGCTGAGCCGAAAGAATTTCAGCTGTGACATCGATATCTCTGTCTCTCTCATGCACGTCTGCAGCAACTCCTGACTGATCTTTGGCGCGGCAGTCGATGACAACTGTACACTCTCATCATCTATTTCGCTGCGTGTCAAGGACATGTTTAGCGAAACGGTAAGCGAACGGGTCTAAAAAGAGAGAGAGAGAGAGATATATGGATATATATATATATATATATGAGAGAGAGAGAGTGAGAAGCTTTCTATCAACTTTCTAGATTCGATCGAACTTTCTACATTACCCATGCCACTTGAGGTTGATTGCTCAAATAGAGGCACAGCGCCAATAACGGTGTGTTTCCAATATACATTTAATTTTGACTCCACTTCTATTTTGAGACACCTCCAAAAGCGATCAAATGACATTTACATGTGACTCTGACGCACGACATTCACTGCTTTTTATAGCGTCTGTTGTTTTAGATAGTAGATCAATTGTAATTGATATTTAATGGTTGGTCAAAAAATATTGCATGCCTCAATGGTTACTAAACTGAAATGGATCTAGCTTAAGTGCCACTGATCTGATGGTCGAACCGAATTCAACCAGAAAAATACATTTTCCCGATCACTATTAAGATTATTTTAATAGCTGCGATCAGCAGACATTTATATTTGGAATAATGCGTAAAGGACACGCCTCAGTGCGTGGCTATATAATGATCGGTGGAATATATAAATAAGCATTTTAGTCATAATGCTATGGATAATTGAAGTTTTCATCGACTATTTACTAAAATAATAAACATTATTTTACGCTTCTTATATTTTTCATTCACTTTTTAAATTTTTGTTTTGGCCAATTACTTAAAATTGGCATTGTGTTCTTAAGCTAATCCCAGAATCTAATCAGCATTCGAGATATTTGTTAACTGAAAGTTTGCCAGCGACCAGTTAGCCACTATTCGTAAAAGCAATCCCTAATTGATGACCTCAGCAACAGACGTGGGCTGATTATCAACAGAACAGAAACAGGGAGCAACAGCAACAGGAAACGGTACACAGAACCTGGTCAGTCTGT
The DNA here is from genome assembly GCA_035043505.1 of Drosophila setosimentum. NCBI lineage: Eukaryota > Metazoa > Arthropoda > Insecta > Diptera > Drosophilidae > Drosophila > Drosophila setosimentum. The sequence goes on along the minus strand of JAWNMY010000003.1, from coordinate 2,860,044 downwards.
ATGTCTTTAAGATCAAAGTAAAGACAGTTGAACTGTCAATCGCACAATATATCTAACAGCACCCCTGAGCGTAGTTTTTATAAAATTAAATTACATTAATGTGAGAACCGCAGGCAAACCACCCACTCAACCACACAACCCCCGGTAAGACCAAGTCACAGACTCATTGAGCCAACTAACAAGGCAGAGACAAGAGACAAGACAAGCGAAATAAGAAAAGTTGCGACCAGCTACTTGACTCTGTCTCTCTATCTCTCAGTCTGTCTCTCAGTCTGTCTGTCTGTCTGGCTGGCTGTCTGTCGCTCAGTCTCTCTCTTAGTGTATCTGTCTGTCAAGACAAAGGCTAGCGAAGCATCAATGTGTTTGTCCCTTTGGCAGGACGCGTGTGGGTTTTTCTTTGACAAGCCGCCACACAGCGCTCGAAACCACGAGCTGTCTACTTAAATGCATTAGCCGTTTCTCGTCGCGTCAGTTGGCAAAATGGGTGTGGCAGTGGGTGTGGGTGTGGTTGTGAGTGTGGGTATCTTGGGCATGGGTTTGCTTTTTAATAGACATTAGTAAACGCATCAGTGATTATGCCAAGGCTTTTGTGTGCAGACAACTGCAACTGAAACGGATGCTAAATGGAAGTGACATGACAGTCAGTCAGACCGTTCTGGCCAGGAAGTGACAAAATGAATTATACACGCCAAAGCCAACCGAGCAGTCAACCAACCAACCAACCAGCCAACGGACCAACTAGGCAGACAGTCAGCTGACGCCAAGCTAATAGCTAATAGCTGGGCACAACTCCAAATTCCCAAAGCGATTGTCCTTTACGTGCGAAACGTCTACCAACCCGAAAACCCAGCCAACGCAGCAACCCTATAAGAATACACTCAAAACAAAACAAAACAAAACAGGAAACATTTTCCACAAGGAGTTAATGAATCTCACTTGTCTCTTGTAGATTCAGAAATACCCTTCAAAAATAAAAAGGAAAATTGATTTTAGGAAATCAAAATTGGCAACGGAATTCAATATTTATGTTAAAAAGCAGTCACTGGAGTCAGTTTATATATAACAGCAACAGTTTAATAAACTTGTTGCTTTAGATTTTAAGGCGATTAACCATCTTTTTTTTAACAGTGTATGAATAGCCCGAGCACACCTCATTGATCCACTGGCAATTGCAATTGCGACACGTGCTCAATGAATGTTTAATGATTTGTTAATTGGATTTTGGCTTTTGAGCAAGCACAAGCACAACAACAACAACAACAACAGCGTAAATATAAAAGGACTTTTTGTGCCTATTCATTTGTAACAAACATTACCCATACGCCCCGTAAATTCGTAAATAAAAAAAGGAGTAGAATACAGTGGACAAAAAAGTGCGCAAGTCTTATTTTTTTTTTGAAGCGACTCTTATCAATATTTATGCATTGCATAAACGTGCAAATACCTTTGGGATACCTTTGAGATCACAAGGACTTAACGCCTGATGACGGTCTGACAGCCGCCACGTAATGATGCCCAACTGTTATGCAAATTCCCAGCCAAATGACCTTTGAGACTAGCCGCTGTAAAATGTCGCACAATTATGAAGAATTTGGTCACTTTTGGAAGTTTCACCAAGCTCGCAGTTCTTCCAAAACTTTTACTTTAACATATACGACAAATGCATTCTGCTCAAGAAAGTAAATAAATGTTAATTCCATTGATTTTCAACATATAAGAAAGCTCTGATTTATATTTATATATATATATATATATATTCAAGTTACACATTCAACAACAAGTATTAACAATTTTTTTTTTTTGACTTTTTTTTTGTTGAAACAAACTAATTATTGCTTTTTCTGACAATTCACAGATAATTTTGTTGGGTTCATAATTCCATTGATGATTGACTTAGATGTCAGCTTTATTTTGATGGTAGCACTCGTACAGTTTGAAGGCTGTATCACAGTTGTCCTCACCCTTTAGCGAATCGCATTTGTCCTGAACCGCTTTCACTTTGTCAGCGCCGGAGACGGGACCGAGCTTCTCCAGGACAACATCGGGCTTGATCTGGCCATTTGCAAGAATACCGGCCTTCTCTAGGAAGCAGTTGGCAAAGCACTTAACCTTGTTATCGACATTGTCGAAATGGCCATCACGCAAAGCGTTGGCTTGTTCCTTGGTGATGCCCTCCTGTTCAGTGCAGGCAGCAGCATAAACTCTTGCCTTCTCCTTTTGCTCCTCCGTCAACTGCAATTTCTACGGTGATAACAAGAGAGAGATGTATGTGGATATATGTGGAATATGGATGGATTATATATATTAATAGAGATCACTTACTTCAGCAGCAACCAGAGCCACACAGGCAACCAGAACAATTAGGAATTTCATGATGTTTTTACGTTGGATTTATTTTTCTCACTGTTCATTTGATACGCTGAACGGCACGCTTTTATAGCATTTGTGATAAGTATTGTTGTTGTTGTTGTTTATTTTTTTATTACATAGCTGAATGATCACACACATTTAAATAGCTGTAGTATATTTAACCCGCACTTAGATTAAACGGGTATGATGGAGTTGTGCAAAAGTATGTAACAGAGGCAAGAAAGCATCGACTAAGCCATAGAGAATTTATATTTATATATATATATATATATTTGATAAGAGTCTGCATTCGAAACGATCTTGCCAAAGCAAGAATATAAGTTTACGATAATTGTTATATTAATATATAACATAATCAAATTATAATATTAATCATTTGCGAAAAATGTCATAAAGATCAGTTGAATAGGTAAAGACTTAGGTTGAGGGTATCCCCCAGTCGAGCACTCTCGATTAGAACAATCGGACTTATTTTCTCAACATCTGTTTTGATCTGTGCGTCACTTTTAGATATTGTTATTATATTGCAATCGGACGGTTTTAAGCAATTATTGCATCCAGTGATTTAAACCAGGTTACATTGCCAGATGTGCCTTTGTTGCTGATTTGCTGATTGTAATTTATAAAATTAACATTGATGATAATTTTAAATGTTTCTGAGGTGTAATTTTTTAAGTGGCGTTGAGTGCAGCGATGCAGCAATTTTCATTTTATTTTTCTTTCTCTTTTTTTTTTAAAGTATTAAATACATAGTTCTCAGGGCTAATTCCCCTAATCAGCCTACTTAATGAGACATAATTGTGCACAATGAATAAATAAGAGCCAAACTAATCATTTTTGGTGTAGTTTTATTATTTTTTGGAATTAACTACTAAATATGCAAGCCAAATTGGTAAATTTTGTATTTTAAATCAGATGGAACTGCTCGTGCTTGATATAAAAACCAAAAATTTGTGATTCCCAATTAACCTGTACTTAATTATTTTGTTGGATTTATTATTATTATTATTATTATTAAAATTTATTCCGAATCTAACAATAAGCGATAGTTCTCCATGATTGTGTTTATACATGTTGTTTTTAAATGTTCAAAATTTAATTAATGCTCAATTAAATCACTCATGTTATTCAACTTTCTGTTATATATAGTATTAAATAGTATTTGCTATAACCATATCAAACTGCCGTTGAAAGCGTATAAGTAGTCAGCATCTCATCAATCTATAATCAACTATTTTCCAATAATTGTCATATCTCAGTACATTTCCATAATCAATCGAATGTAAATAAGATGCCGGGTTGCGAGATCAGGCGAGTACAATCAATTATTCAGGTTTTATAATAGATTATGAGGGTGACCTGCGGCAACTTTTAACTGTGGTTGAAGTAGATGTGGTGCACAGAAAGTACCTGGTGCCAAAGTCCAAATTACTCAGACTGTTCAGTACAATCAAACCGGAACGAAACTGTCCACATTTAAAGCCGATTGATTATTTTCTTAAAAGTTAATGCAATCAAGAAAGGCAAACGTAACTATATCTGATGCTGATCCAGAATACATATACTTTATAGGGTTAGACATGTCTCGTTTAGATCATTACAAACTTCACATTTAAATTATAATACCCGCTTGAAATAAAGATTAAAATCTAAACTCAAAGGGCAAATGCTGAAACTGGATTTCAAAATCCATTGGCAATTATGAGAAAGACCTATTTAATGTAAATTGATTGTGTGCGGGGCCAAATGATTGCAAGTTGATGTTGGTTAAGAGACACTTTGTCAGCGTCTCGTGTTTGGTCACTTTTGGAAGTTTCACCAAACTCGCAGTTATTCCAAAACTTTTACTTTAACATATACGACAAATGCATTCTGCTCAAGAAAGTAAATAAATGTTAATTCCATTGATTTTCAACATATAAGAAAGCTCTGATTTATATTTATATATATATATATATATATTCAAGTTACACATTCAACAACAAGTATTAACAATTTTTTTTTTTTGACTTTTTTTTTGTTGAAACAAACTAATTATTGCTGACAATTCACAGATAATTTTGTTGGGTTCATAATACCATTGATGATTGACTTAGATGTCAGCTTGATTTTGATGGTAGCACTCGTACAGTTTGAAGGCTGTATCACAGTTGTCCTCACCCTTTAGCGAATCGCATTTGGCCTGAACCGCTTTCACTTTGTCAGCGCCGAAGACGGGACCGAGCACCTCCAGGACAACATCGGGCTTGATCTGACCATTTGCAAACATACCGGCCTTCTCTAGGAAACAATTGGCAAAGCACTTAACCTTGTTATCGACATTGTCGAAATGGCCATCACGCAAAGCGATGGCTTGTTCCTTGGTGATGCCCTCCTGTTCAGCGCAGGCAGCAGCATAAATTCTTGCATGGTCCCTTTGCTCCTCCGTCAACTGCAATTTTTACAGTGATAACAAGAGAGAGATGTATGTGGATATATGTGGAATATGGATGGATTATATATATTAATAGAGATCACTTACTTCAGCAGCAACCAGAGCCACACAGGCAACCAGAACAATTAGGAATTTCATGATTTTTTTGCGTTGGATTTATTTTTCTCACTGTTCATTTGATACGCTGAACGGCACGCTTTTATATCATTTGTGATAAGTATTGTTGTTGTTGTTGTTTGTTTTTTTATTACATAGCTGTATCATCACACACATTTACATAGCTGTAGTATATTTAACCCGCACTTAGATTTTGTAACCAGAATGGATAAAAAAAAAAAACGGGTATGATGGAGTTGTGCAAAAGTATGTGACAGAGGCAAGAAAGCATCGACTAAGCCATAGAGAATTTATATTGATATATATATATATATTTGATAAGAGTCTGCAGAGAAACGATCTTGCCAATGCAAGAATATAAGTCAACGATAATTGTTATATTAATATATAACATAATCAAATTATAATATTAATCATTTGCGAAAAATGTCATAAATCAATCGAATGTAAATAAGATGCCGGGTTGCGAGATCAGGCGAGTACAATCAAATATTCAGGTTTTATAATAGATTATGAGGGTGACCTGGGGCAACTTTTAACTGTGGTTCAAGTAGATGTGGTGCACAGAAAGTACCTGGTGCCAAAGTCCAAATTACTCAGACTGTTCAGTACAATCAAACCGGAACGAAACTGTCCACATTTAAAGCCGATTGATTATTTTCTTAAAAGTTAATGCAATCAAGAAAGGCAAACGTAACTATATCTGATGCTGATCCAGAATACATATACTTTATAGGGTTAGACATGTCTCGTTTAGATCATTACAAACTTCACATTTAAATTATAATACCCGCTTGAAATAAAGATTAAAATCTAAACTCAAAGGGCAAATGCTGAAACTGGATTTCAAAATCCATTGGCAATTATGAGAAAGACCTATTTAATGTAAATTGATTGTGTGCGGGGCCAAATGATTGCAAGTTGATGTTGGTTAAGAGACACTTTGTCCGCGTCTCGTGTTTCGTGCAACAAATAACTTTACATCGCATATATTACAAATATTTACTGCTGACAGCATCGATAATTCATGACCTACTCAAACTACTTACCTATGTGCATATATATACATACATCTACTATACTATATACATATATATATATATATATATATAACCCCGTTAAGCACAAAACTTACCCAGACAAACTCATAAATAGTTACGCACGCCAACTCGTACCCAGGAAAATGAAAATGAAAATGAAGAGAAAACAAAATGTCAGAACTCTGGCAAACGCTTATTGGGTGCCATCGTCGCCTGCCAGGGCCATAACAAATATAAAATATTTAAATAGTAATAAATTCATAATGTCAACGTGTTGTTGCTGTAACTGCCATAGATTTATAGACAATAATAACGACAAACACGAAACGCAAGCCCAGAACAACAATAACCAAAAAAAAAAAGAAAAAAAAAACCTGTGAGTTAAGTAGCCAAAAATGAATATAAAAAACTGACGATGAGAAGCTACCGACTCCACAATACTTTGACCAGTATCCATCTAGATGACTCTCGATAAGCGGTTTGTTAGAGTTCTCACATCTCACATACCCAATCCTCTGTTTCGCAAAAACAGTGTATTAACAGGTGGGAATGTTGTATTCTTGAGGAGGATCACACCGTGCAGATACCCTTAAGCAAAATTGCTATCTACTTGCTGATAAAACTCGTCACTTTACAGAAACTCAACGATTTATATCGATTCTATATCGCTCAATGATTTATATATTGAAATATATCTTCGATATATTTTGAACCCAGTCGTGGTTCTTCTTCAGGGAGAGTAAATAAATTAATTAACTACAGATAATCTTTAGCTCTCTGAGATGCATGCTGCTTACTTTTGCATAACCACATTATACCCTTTCTGCGCATTTTCAATGGGTACAAAAAACAAAAGCAAAACTTGACTGTGCAAAAAACAAAAAAGAAAGGGGAAAAATAAAAAAGAAAAAATGGAAATGCCAGTCGTTTTATAACTTCATATAAGAAAATAATAAAATTCTTTTATCGTAGACATGATAGACGGTTAGTTCAAGGGTCGGGGGTTTAATAGCGTCATGTACCTTATAAAAATACATATACTATATTAAATACTGTATGGCATGCCATAAAAATATAAACAGCACATAAAACGACTATGAAAAACAATGGCACACGTTACACTACAACAGCAACCCAGGAGAGAGAGAGAGAGTCAAACAGAGACAGAGAGAGCGAGAGAGAGAGAGAGAGAGAGAGAGAGATAGAGATATAGACAGAGAGAGAGAGAGGGGAACTTCCCGAGCTAATGAAATGTCATTGGACCCGGGAGGCGCGGAGACGGAATATCAAACTAAACTGAAATGCAAATGTCACGCGAAAAACTATTTGACGACAACATTACGTTGACATTATAATGCGATATGACCAAAGAATATATATATATAAATATATGTGGCCACAAGAGACCAGAACCAACCTCAAGCTGAAACTGAACCATAAGCTTATGCTATATGCCAAGTATATCCAAGTCATATGCAAATTTGATGACTTCTTTTTATGACAAGTCATGCAACTAAGTTTATTCACTATGAAAATTAAAAAATAATGAAAACAATTATAAAACTAAAGACTCATAAATTTGATTATGTCCAGCGACAAGCGCTTAATTATATGAGTTTAACACTCGTCGTAAATTAAAAAATAAATAAGAACATATAGAACGGGTTACGATTGATATTATATATTGTTATATAAATGTTGAGCAACTTTTCAATTATACACTTATTGATATCGTTGTTGTGGCACAGTTTCTAGAATCAATTATTAAAAGACTAACTTTGTATTTAGAAATCAATGATTACTATATTATATATATATATATATATTACAGATTAGCTTAGATCAGAGCTGTGAGCTATAAATTATAAATTATTTGAATATCATTATTTTTATAGTTCTACTCAACTAGAAAATCAGTAAGTAAAGTAATAATTTATGGATAGAACTATTCACAATTCATCCAGTTTCATACACTGCAATTCTATTTCAGATAGATAACTAAGAAATTAATTTCCGTCTGCTGAATTTGCCTTCTAGTCCTGCTGTCACTTCAAGGACATCAATTTCAACAAATTTCACGCAATACGATCACGACAATAATTATAAATTTTTGGTAAAATGATGGCAAGTGAAAACCTTAAATGACCGACTGGCCAATATATCATTTATTACTGTCACGTTTATATGAGGTGGGGGAGGGGGGGGGCTCAACGGCTGTGCTTGATCTCTGTGCCGGAACAAAGACCACAGAAATTCAATTAGGCTTATCCCGTGCAACAACAGCAACAACAACAACAACGAGACCAGCAGGTAAAACAGCTGCAACACCTGCGCAATTAATTAGTGTTTGCCGCATTAATTTCACAAAACAACAACAACAAAAAAAGAAGAGAAAAAAAAGATAATTCGAGAGGCTCACATAAAATCCACAAACGCCATAGAAGATGTAGACATAGGGTCAAATCCGTAGCTCGACCCACTGGCTAATAAATTCAAAATGTGCCCAGCATCCGCCGAGTCCTTCCTGGCCTGTCTCAGGACCACTACAAAAAGGATTACCACAGCCAAGCTCTGTTTTTGGGGCACGCAATTAGAGCCACAAAAATATGTACCAAAGTCAGCAATGGACCGGAAAAAAAACACTAAAAAACACTAAAACAGCCCAATCAAATAAAGCAAATTCAGTTAATTTAAATTATAATTAAGGGACCTAGCCCAGCAAATTCCTCTGCACAGGTGCAAAGATATAATGTGCTTTGAAGTGTGCGCTTGAATAACAGTCGATCCCAACTTTAATTGAGAATTTACTTAAATCGTAAGTTTATAAATGAAAAAGTCTTTGTGACAAAATAAGCAGGGATTGTGCAAGACCCAGATATATAGCTACATATATATATATATACATATATATATATATAGAGAGATAATATTATTATTTAGTTTTATTATTGTTAGAGTCTGGAATATTATCAAGGCCATTTGAGGTATCTTGGCACATTCAAAATAAACATATTCAATTCATTCAATTTGATACGTATTGTTTTACATTGTGCGCAATTTTATTCCTTGGGGCGGCTGATAAAAATCTCATCGGTGGTCATAAAATGTAAGCGACAAGCTCCGGCGAGAGATATCATAATTTCCACTTCTATAATTTGTTTACGATTATAACCGCATGCAAAATAAAACGCATTTAAGTAATTAAGTCATAAAAACAATAAAATGCGTGCGCTCGTAAAAAATGTGGCCGCATTTGCAATAAAATGCGAGGGAAACAAAACAATTAGGCAATTAAATTCGCTCATATTACCAAAAATTTTCGTTTTGGTCACAAAACGCGTCGTAAAAGGCCTAAGGGACACTCAAAGGAACCAAAAAAAACAAAAAAACCCAGAAAAAGAAAGGGTCACAAAAATTATGCGCATAAAAATAGCACAAGAAATGAACATGAAAATGCTGTTGATTTGCTTTTGCCCAATGTCGATTGCGGAGTGTTTTTAGTAATATTTATTGAATACGAATTCCAGCAAGCAAAAATAAAAATAAAAAGAGAAGAAGAAGATAGAAGGAAGCAGAAAGCGATGTGCTTACAAAAGCAGCACAACGCATATTTTTGCCCAACTGCCAGCAACCAAAATTCCGAGCGCGACAAAATGAATTCTTTTGTGACAAGTTCGGTTCAGTTCAGTTCTGTTCAGCTCAGCTCAGCCCAGTTCAGTTTCAGCTTCTGGAGGAGCCAGAGTACTTCGAACGCCCCCAAGAAACACCAGTTACGGCCACTTCATGGAACAGCGAATCGCTTCTTGTCGTCTTGCCTTTGCCATTGCCTTTGCCATTGCCATTGCTCCTCTTTTCATACAACGCATCAAAGACACAGTCAGGTGAAGGAATGCAGTAACCATTTTGTAAGAAATTGAAAAATCTTAGAGGCAAATGGTGGGTGTGTGTGGGTGTAGGTGTGTGTGTATGTGTGGGAAAATCATCAGCAAATGCGCTGGTTTAGTTCACATTATTGTCAGTGGGCTCCCCGATCTACCCACCAGTTGATATTTGCTCTTGTGCATGGAATTTTTTAATAAACGTTAAAGTTTATAACATTCTCCGGGCACTTACATACGAGCATATCGACATGATGGACCCTATACTTATATATACTGCTTGCCAAGTGGGTGTGGGGTGGGTGTGGGGTGGGAGTTAAGGTGTTATCGTGAATAGGAGGCGTTCATTCAGGCAGTTTCTCTGCTCGTCTAAAAAGGTAAGCCAAAAGCATAAAGAGCCCTCACATAAAACCGACTAATTAGGCAAAGCATCTAATTAGACGCACACACACACACAACAAGCAGCAGCAGCAGCAGCAGCATCAACTAAAAGAGAAACAGGACTTAACAAAAAAAAAACCAACCAACAAGGATATGCGTCTTCTGCGCCTGCTCGTAAAAGTCAAAGCCCCTAAATGACAGCGTCGCTAAAAATTCTTATCGTAATGCCAAAAATTAAGCCACCAACAAACCAAGAACAACAAAATAAAAGAGCACCCAAAAATTTATTGTGGCAAAGGTTAAAGATGCGCCATGTTAAATGTGGAAATTGTTTAATCCAGAGCTTAGCAATTACAAGGCACAGCGCTCCGTGGTCAGCTGCATGAAATTGGTAGCTGACAGCGTTTACCCAAAACAGCCCAAAAGCAACAAAAACAAAAAGAACACCAAAAGGGAACCATCACTAAAACAAATGGAAGCCGAAGTGTCAATACCCTAACAGAGTTTTGTATTATTTGCCAAGTTCTTTACATAAATATTAAGTAAGACTTAAACTTGCTTCAGAGAAATTACACATATACACAAAATAACTTGATTTGGTTATTGGCGATTTCTATATCAGCTTTATTAAGAAGAAAGTCAGTTCGATAGTTATTTTAATATATCTTCAAGGCTTCAGCAAATCTTCTTTAAGAGTCGACAAACTAAACTTTGCTGCATTCACATTTCCCGCAAAGTCAACATGACTGCTCTGAGAGTATACGCATATATTTATATAAAAAATATATATTTATATATGTACACAGAAAAGTGGAATGAAAAGCTATTTACATTTTATTTGCTTTGTAATTTGATGCTCGATTGCGTTTTTAGTGTGTAATGAGCTGGGCAGCAAATGCGTTTTATTTTCGAATCGCCAAAAAAAAAGCAAAAAAAAAGTCAACGTTGGAAAGCAGGTGTACCAGAAAAGTGGAGTATTCCAACACTATTTGAACAAATTGGGTTTCTAAAGAAGAGAGAAGAAAGCTTAGTTATCGCATAGTTAACTTAAACCAATTTGACAAGCACGGTTAGTTTTAATGTGTTTTAAAAACGAGATAAGATTTGAAAAAAAAACACAACAAAAATAATACTGCTTGCATCGTTTTACGAGTAGTTTCTAAGTTGAATTGTACTTTATAATAGTTTATTATATAATTCATACATAAGAGTTGTGAACATTTTCAGCCAGTGTTTTGTTTTTGTTGTTGTCATCTGTCAAGTCATTAATTCTCAATGTGAAATCGTTATAAATTTTACATAATATTATCTGCGTTTTCAATATGAATTTCGTGGTCTTTTGCCATGCGAATTGAATTTGCTTCATTGTTTTGTAGGCAAGCAAAGCAAATTGTTCTCATCATAATTTGGCATTGCATTGGACGCACGAGTGCATTAGCAACACCCTGAGAATATTTAGGCACTTCTATACTTTTATACAAAATAAATTGCATAAAATATTCCATTTACGTGCTGAACGATAAAAGCCCAAAACATGATACCAACAACAACAACAATAACAACAACAAAGAGATGGACAAAGAGATTTGCAAGAGCAACTCGAAAATGTTATTTATTATATCTAATGCAATCAAAAATGGTTGTAACTGCAATGCCTGCGGGATGTTGAGCGGGGGACAAGCTCTGATTGAGACTGGTGAAGGAAGGGGGCGAAGCGGGGTGTTAAGAGAGAGACAGAGAAAGGGGGGGGTTCTCAACTATGCGCATTTTGATATTACACAATTTGCTGTTTTGCCCTGCATTTGAGTTATGCTTGGAATTTAATATAAGCTATGCGAATTGTGAATACTTCTCGACAGTTATCGAGAGTTCCACTTGAATTCCAATGCGGAAAGAGTTAAATTGAATAAATAATTTAAGTGCAACCATAATTTATATAATTGAATTCAATTTAATCATCAACTCTTATCGTTTGAATTTTTATATTTGTATAATTAAGGTGAATAGCAAATTATGTATTTACTTTAGACTTGTCTTTGTATTATACATTTAAATGCTTACCAAATAAAGCTTGAACTAAAAGATTTAATGGAACCTTGTTATAACATCTACTTACTCATTATTATTATTATTATACCGAATATTATTATATTCGATAAGAGTGATATTAGTATTCATATTACTCTACCTTACTTGCATCAATGCTCCACGATTTGGGTTAAGATCAGGTTATACATAATCCACATAGAAAATCAATCTACCAAAGTATTTGTTCGTCGGCACTTCAAAGCCAACTTTTCCTACTCGTTTCTGAATTGCATCAAATGAGATTATTATTTGCTTAATGAAAGACACACAACACACAACACTCACACACGCACAGAGAGAACTTTTTGTCACGTGTATTATAATTTGTTGAAAGTTGCAAAAATATGCAAATATCACTCATTTCATTAATTAGAACGAGAAGCCTCACCTACGAAATGACTGAGCACAAAGTTTGCCACACAAAGGTGTTTCTGCCATTTGGCAAACCGGTTTGCGTGAATTGTTAAATTATTGCTGAAAGTGTTGTCTTCGTGCAATTTGGGCAATAGTCAAGCATTTGCAATTTGAATTGAGTGTATTTAATTTGATTTTCATATATATTCATAGACATTAAAGCACTTTATCTAAACAGTTTCATTAGTTGAAGCAGCGGCTTAAAACTAAACATGCGAATTGTAAATAAAATTAATTATCATTCTGAATGATGTTAATAGACAGTATTCAATTGTATTGTATTTGTATATAGATTAAGTTTGGATATTTAAGTACCAATAATGGAAAATCCATTTCACATCAATAGATATTTATACATTTATAATAGTTTAATTGGCTTATAGCTGTGTTAACCGATTGAAATTCAGAACTGAAACTGAAATTGTTAACAGGAACTGATATTATGACTATATATAGTTGTCATAACGGAACAGAATATCGAGAAAAATATGAAATACAATTTATAACAATTACCGAAACCTTTAAACTTTAGCGAAATACAATTTGATTTGTCCCTTTGGCTTATAGCAATAAAAGTGCGTTAACAGAAGTTAAAGTCTGTATACCGGATACATATGAGAATCATAAGAAACACACAAGTTCAGGCCAAAGCAACCCCTAAATAAACTGTTATTTCGCGGCTCTTTCATTTGGTTTGTCGCAACTATTCACGCATTTCAGCCAAACTGACCCCAAAAAAACCGGGAGCCAGAGTTCAACAACCTTAGGCCACATCCCCAAAGGAAATAGTCTCTAAAGAAGCTGTTGTTGCGGCAGCTTATCGAATACACACACAAACACACACACATAGAGAGAGAAACACACACAGATACATATATACATGTTAGCAATAATCATAGGCATAAGATTTACTAATAACAATGATATAAGACATTTGCACAAATGAGTATATAATAAAGCTAATGGAAAATTATGGAGCCAGCTGCTTGGGGCAAAGTGGGAAATAGAGCTTGGGTTGGGAGGCTGGTTAGCTGGCGCCACTTTCTTGCCAGTCGAGGGGGGGGGGGGGGGGGGGGCGTTGTTGACATGATTTCCGTGAAAAGTAAACATATAAACATATAATGCTTTATATGAGTTAAATTATTTATGTATAGCTTTTCGAATGGGGATAGTTTTGGGAAGAGGGTGTGAGATCAAAACGATGCACTCAGCAATTTATAATTCACGTTTATTTTTTTGAGAGCAAAAGAAATACGCATCTCAATATCTCATTATTAATTCAATATATATGCATGCATATAATTGATTAAATCGACCTTCATACAATTTATGGGGCTATCATTTGAAATTAAATGGGAACTTTTAATGTTTATTACCTGAACATATTGCAAGTGGACCTTTTACTGGGCGGGTGGACCTCGCAGCTATGCACACCTTAATGGTCTATTAAGGTGTTTTTTGGGAATGAATTTGGGCCTGCGATTTAAATGCAATTAAATTGAAATGTCTTTCTGATACCCTGTAACTATAAAAATGATAAGCGAAAGTATTATTAAGAAGTACTACAAACTACAAGCCAAAAGTATATGGTATCTATCTGTAAGAAATTTATCACTATATACATCATGCTATGCTCTATAGATATCACCTATACTGAGATATATTATCGTTTGTTATGCAATCTTAATGTTTTGGTAAATTGTTTAACATTGGAAAACACACAAAAATGATCAACTAAACTTTTTTAGGACCCTTTAAAACCCACTAAGATCGGGCTACATCAAACCGGGTGAAAAAATTTAATTTAAATTTGAATCGGTCAAGCTGCAGTTGTATTTACTGTTTGCCACACTGCCCTAAACGGTATCTCAGAGTCGATCAAGCCCCTTCGACAGCAGTCGAATCGGTTTCGGACACACTTTATGGCCCGGCAATGGCCCAAAAGGGCTGTGCGTTGACTTCAATTAAAATAAATGAAATTGCTTATACCCCATACACCAACCGCCCCCCCCCCCCCCACCCCAAAGCAAAAAGAAAGTTGGGTTGAGGCTCGTAAAAGTGTTAAGCACATTAAATGAGCGCCTGGCCATCGATAAATGGCGCAGCCCGCATTTATTTATGAACAAACAATAACTTTTCAAGTATTTAATTTAGCTTAAATCTCACTAAATACAATACGCCCAACATTTTAGCGGTTTTTCTTTTTGCTGGCACAAACACACGCACACACACTCACACACATGCAAGCACGCACGTAGAGAGAGAGACGGAAAATGTGAAAACCAAAAATTGTCAAATGCACAGAATTTTATGCGCCATACATTTATGTTGATGCGGTTGCAAAGTTTTTAATTACATTTAACGCCCCACCACTACCCCCCCCCCCCTCCGTTCCCCTTCCCAACAAACTACCCCTTTTCCGCTATCCAGCACATCATGCTTTTCATTTTGACACACCATAGAAAATATTTATATATATATATATATATAATAAATGTGTGTGTGAAAAACTCATTTAATTTTGCCAACAATTTGGAAATGATAACAAAATACAGTTTCTTCTCAGCATGCAGCATACTTGTTCTCACATTATATAATGGGTTTATTTGAACACACATACAAAAATACAAATATATATATATATATATATATATATACTTGAAATAGTATGGCTGATTATTTAGATTTTGCTTACACGCACAGTTTATGCATATAGGTTGCCATTAAGTTTGAGTTGCCTTGACAACGCTCACATTCAGCCCACTTGTCAAGTTCTTGTCAATCATCCATCAGAGTGAGAGCAAACTCTTTTGCAAAACTTGGCTACTTATCTAAAATGTGGTTTAGGAATGCACACAAAAACAAAAACAAAAAGGAAAACGAAAACGAAAACTAATTGCTGAAAGGGCGCTTCTTAAGCAGTGTAGATTATGTAAAGCCTAGCTGAATGACAGCCCTATACTACCATATATCCTATCTCTAACCCTGAATCATAAAAATGTTTAGACAACACACACACACACACTCAAACACACGCACACAAGACGAGCTCATCATTCATTTGAGCAAGTAAACATGGCCAAATGGAGAAAGTGCCTGCTTAATGTTATCAGTCGCATGCGATCTAATGTGACCCAAATATATATATATAAGAGGACGTGAGGAAGGTGGGGAGGGGGGGGGGGGGGTTGCAGATGTAGGCATAATATATATAAGCTGTGCTGCTGACCAAGCCAACAGGCAAACAAAATTTAAAGCAATCTCATTGGAGCTTACTTAGCAAGTAGGTCGCTTGATTAGCCTGGATTATGGCCAAGAGGGCTGGCAAAAATGTAATGTTGGCTATTGTTTATGACTGTGCACGACTAAGATTTGCACTGCATATAAAAGAGTGTGAAGAGAGAGAGAGAGCGAAAAGGTATTAAAACATATTTAGTTTGAATGACTCTTGAATGCCATTTAAACAACTTTTAAAAACTTGTCACTACTAATTGCAGTGTAACTTAAATTTAGAAACACGATTTTTTCATTCGAATTCATAACAAAATTGTATACAAAAAGTCCATTTGAGTACGATTTATAATCAGAGACACATGCCAGCATTTTTGATTTCAATCTTTATATAATATATAATTTTATAGAATGGATTCCCTTTTTACATGCATTTCAAACAATCTATCAAAATTACCGACAAATTGCACTAAATGGTTGAGTAATTTCGGTAAAATAATAAAATAATTGCAATCGAAAGCCATAAAAAATGATGATTGTTCTTGCAATTATTGTGATGATTAAAGGTGCGATATAAATTAATGCATTCAACAGTTGCAGTTATATTTATATTTTGTAACTCTTAAATTAAGTGCAAATATCATATAAAAGGGAATCGTAAAATGAACGCTGCCAGCAGATAGATGAGCAAACAGCTGAGGAAATCATCCATAAAAACAAAGACAACTTCTAATGAAATTTATTATAGGATTGCTGCTTGTCATGTTGTCTCTGGCATTGGCCATTGAAGTAAGTATTTAATAATGAAATACTTTTGCTATATATTATTATTATTATTATTATGCACTGACAAATGCTTGACGCAGCTGACCGAGGAGCACAGGACAATGATTCGCACGAGTAACGATCAATGTGTCCAGGAGGAGGGCATCACCAAGGAACAATCGATTGCGTTTCACACTGGCAACATGGAGGCGGTCGATGATAAGGTCAAGTGCTTTGCCAACTGTTTCTTGGAGAAGATCGGCTTCATTGCCAATGGCCAGGTCAATAGGGATGGACTGCTGCAGATCCTAACGCCCATTGCAGGCGCTGATAAAGCAAATGCCTTTGTATCCGGTTGTGAAGACATCAAAGGTGACAACAAATGCGATACTGCATTCCAGATCCATCAATGCTTCCGAAAGAATCGTCTTACAGTCGTCTAACTTTTATGAGGTGATCTCAACATTTTTCTTCAATAAAGCTCTGAGTACATGAAAAAATAAATACCATAATGTTACTTTATTTACGTATTCTACTGTTATTAAAAATTATAATTAAAGTCGGCGCTTGAGAGGACGTCAAAATGAACTGCCAACACTTTTATCATGTTTCGAAACTTTTAGTATTTATTGGAAAACAGTTTTGAACGCAACATAAAATAATCAAAATTTACAAAAAATGTTGAGACCGAACAAGGCGGCACAGGTGAAATTTCTGAAAAATGTAATCGGATCATCGGAGATATGCCGAAATTATTATCGAAAAGCAGCAAGTGGAAAGCGAACCATATTCGATGTTGAGAATATCAAAGATTTCGAGACGAATGTGAAGCGTTGTGAGAAGCCGGTGGTTGTCGATTTCCATGCCAGGTAAACAGATACCAATAATCGATAACACATTTTAATCGATAAACGATATGCGTTTTACAGCTGGTGCACACCATGCAAGGCACTTGCTCCCCGTGTTGCCAGCATTATATCGGAGCAGAGAGGCGGCATCCATTTGGCCCGCGTCGATATCGATGAACTGACAGAGCTGGCGCTGGACTATCAGGTTGGTTCGGTGCCATCGCTGCTGGTGATGCACAATGGCAAGGTGCTGAACCGAATGGTTGGTCTCCAGACATCCGAATATATTCGCGAATGGCTCTGTCGGGTGATCCACACATGTGCGCCCGATTGTTCATTTATTAAGAAATAAATTGTTTCGTTTCTTCGTTGTTTTTTTTTAATGTACAAACAAACGAATAAACACGTTTTTAATTAATTTTCATGCATTTGAAACAGGCTCAAGCCGTCTGGCGATTTACCACTGCAAATATCGTTCAATTCACCGGCAATTCAAAGTGCAAACAAATTCTCATTCTCGTCTCGGCTCAGCTGCAGCTCAGCTCAACTCGTTCTCATGTCTCCTGTCTCTTCTGTCGCTTCTGTCTCTTGATTCTCTCACTCGGTCTGTTGTCATCTCGTCTGGTTTTCAAACAATTTGCGAATCAGCGTCAGAGTTGGGTGAACCAACAACAACAATTACAATGGGCGAAACTCGTGTATCTCAATTGTTTGTTTATTTGCTAGCCAAAAACAACAAAGTTACTGAAACTCCCCCCATCATCATCATCGTCATAGTCATCATTGCTTTATCTATCCATCCATTTATCTATATGTATATTCATCTCCATGTCTAACAATCTCTATTTGCTTTTACTGGTTATGTGCACCACTGTTGCCCTGGTGCTTGGGGAATACTCTCTAATTGATTTTGCTAATGTTGCTTTTTAATGAAGTGTCAAATGTGTTACTTGGTTTATGCTTTACTTTGAGTTGCGGACTTGGGGGTTTATCGGTTTTAAGCATCGAGCTTCTTGAAATGCATTCGAGTTGCGCCAGCGAACAATGGATGAACAAATACTGCTATTAAAACCTTGTACTCCCACAGGGGTCATTGAAAATGCAACTCAAACTGATGGAAAGCCTGAAATTACTTTAAGCAAGTTGTTCTTATGAATTATTATAGTATTAAAGTCTAGGTGTAAGCGAAAGAATTACTAATTTTGCCATATATAATACAGTTGTCAGATTGATGTATTGTAAATCTTATTATATTATTTAATTGAAGCATGATGTTATGACAAAAGAATGTGTTTCCTAAGACTATAGGGGACTAAGGTATTTACTGGTATCTCTTATATATATATATATAAATATATTATCAAAAGAAACCAAATAAGTTAAATTTAATCGAATGTTATTAATTAAAAGATATAAATATAGTTGACAAATGCATATACCGATTTGCATTCGATACTATAAATAAGCTTGCAATAATTGCATTCAATGTGCAAATTGTGTTTGAGTAGCTTTTCGAACTGCATGAATGCGCATTGGTTCATTAGCCCAGCTGGTTAGAGCGTGGTACTAATGACGCGAAGGTCGTGGGTTCGATCCCCTCATGGGCTACGAATTACATTTTTTATATTTTTGCAATTTTTAATAATTTTTGCTAATTATTTTTAGCATTTAATTGATTATAATTTGAAGGCGAAATCAGAAATCTTTGAATCTTTTATATTTGCACAACTTAATACCGCATTATTCTCACAGACACCTTTCAATCTGTTAAAGTCGGTGATGCTGCTCTCCTCTGTGAATTCTCACTATGTATATAGACACTGCCCGCATTCCAATTGTGACAGACTAATCCTTAACCCTTTTGCCACCCACACACACAAAAGCATTACCATAACCATTTTGGTAGATGATTGAAAAATGGGGGAGTCCGTCTAAAGACCGGCAACACATTTTCGCCATAATCAAAATAGAAATTATGAAGTAAAAGTGTTGAACAGTTGCCAAACTGTTCAAAAAGATACATTTCGCATTGCTTTTTTTTTTTGTATTTTGGGCAAGCAAATTGTTTGTGCTGGGCCCACAAAATAGATGTGCCGCAATGTAATTGAGTATTTGTATTCAATTAAGACTTATTCCAATATTTGCATTCAACGACAACGACAACGACGACAACGGTTGCATGCAACACAGTCCAGACACTCAACAGACGACACTCCATGTTGTGTTGCCCAGTGTGTAAATCCCTGCTTCTCCATATGCTGCGAACATAATTTGCTGAAACGAAACTTGAACAAACAGAAAGGGGACTGTTGGTGGACAGCGACATCAGCAGCAGCAGCAACAGCAGCAGCAGCAGCAACAGCAGCCGAATCGCTCTGCTTTGAAGTGACTGAAGCAAAGGGGGGAATGCGGGAGGAGGCTGGTGGGGGGAGGTGGTTACATCATGTGTGCAAACTGTCTGAATTTGACAGCCCGCATAAAGCAAGCAGCAGACAAACTGTTCTGGCTTGGTAAACAGGTAAGTGAGAGGGGCGTGGCTACACTAAAAAAAAATATAAAAACTAATAAAAAAGACTTTGAAAAACTGCCACTGTTAACTCAACCTATTTTTCAGAATGTTAACTGCCAAAATTAAAAATAAAAAACATTATTTGGCAACATTTTAATGCACAAACGATGGGAATAATTTCCATGTTTAGTTTAATGTTCTAAATTCAAGGATCATTTTTTTTTCAAGTGCATAAATGCAGTGCTTATAGAGAGTACACTTTGTGTGTGCTGTGCGTACTGTGTGTGTGTGTTTGATGAATTTGTTGTTGTTCTCTGATACAAAATGCAACAAATATTAATTTTTATTATGCAAACATTGCTTTAATTACATTATTTTTGTGTATGGCCCAGCAAACAAACCAACTTGACGTGCCTCTTCATATATATATATGTGTGTGTGTGTGTATGTGTGTGGTTAACTAACCCCAACTCCCGCCCTTTGTGTGTGTGTGTGTGTGTGTGTGTGTATGATAAATCACTGGAAAATTGGATTTTCATATGAGCCGTGTGTGTTTGTGTGGCGCTTATGCAATTTTCCGTGGCCGAGGCAATAGCTTTGTGGCTGTGCAAAAATCAATCGGTTGCCAACATTTCAACCGATACACTCTCCCCGTCCCCCTCCCCCTTTCCCTATTTGCTCACGCCCCTGCTTGACAAGCAGAAACACAAAGTTAATCAGCAGCCATGAATTGGTCAATAATTTTTAAATACAAATCAAGTGTTAACTGCGCCGCTTTCTGCCCAGCATTCAATGGCAATTTGAGAGAGATGAGTGAAAAAAGCGATATGGTAAAACTCTGTGTGTGTGTGTGAGTGTGTGTGTGAAAAAATCATAAAATGACCGATGAATGGAAGCTCAATGGCTTTGTAAGTGTTTAAAGGGGGCCTTTTTTTGTGTGCACATATATAACAGATTGGTTATCAAGTAGTTTGCTTTCAGTAATTAAATTACGGCGTACAAAATGTCTGGATTTTGTAAACTGTGCTCAGATCTGGAGTACTTAAAGTTTAATATGAATTTACGTAAAGTTATCGAGCGTAATAGTAATAAATATTGCTAATGGCTTATTCGATAATTGTATGGACAAGGATACAAAAATTTCCAGATAAAATATGCTGCAATCATTGGGGGAATTTTAAATAACAAAATGTATACATTTTAATTGCTGATTTAATTGCACAAGTTTATGATGCAGAACCGAAACGATAGCAACTTTATCTATTGAAATTCAAAACAGGAACATTTACAAAAAATAGAGTAATTAGTGAAATCGATATTATTAGTTCATATAGTATGAAACTGAAATTAAATGCACAGAAAAAACATTCAAAACCAATTCATAGCCTTTATCGGAAACTGAACACTTTTGAGTAACTGAACGGAAAATGGGAGCAAAAATACGATTGCTTTTTATCCATTTTATGTGAGTTCTAGGTATAAATAGGATTGGGAATTGGAATTGGAATTGAAATGGAACCACATCGGTTCTTTTTTTAGGAATAAACTTCAATATAATCCATACTGATGTAAAGTCCTGAACACTTTTCGATTTTCAAATTTATAACCATATTGGGCGTCGTTCATTTGTCTTTAAGCAGAACTTCGAATCACAAAAGCCGCAAATGTCTCCTAAAACACACACACATACACAGAGAGAGAGAGAGAGAGGAGAGTGAGGCAACGTGGGATTTTGACACTCAAGCAGATACGGAATTCAGGCGGAACCCTTTTTAGCCGGCTCAAACCATTTGGCAATCAATATAAACACACAGCTCAATATATATCTATGTGTGTGTGTGTAGCTGCACACATTTGTTTGTATATAGCTATGTGCATATGGAGATGTTGCTCAGTTTTATGCTTCTGCTTCTGCTTCTTTCTCGATATTTTTTTTTATTTTGCTGGTTTTAGGCAAGCAGATCCATCTCTCTCCGACTCGTCCGGCATATTTTTTTTTTGGCCAACGGGCCAAAATGGGCTGCGGCTGGCTGGCGGAAATTCGATTTATTTTCATCAATATTCAATGTCAATGCAACATCTTCTTGGCCAAAAAACCAAAAGCGTACAACAGCAATTGCAACAGCAGCTTGGGGCACCTTGGCTATCTAAGGGTGGTGTATGGGGGGTAGTTACCATTGCGCCATGGAAATGGACTTTGTGGCTTGAACTTTTTGGGGTTTTCCTATTAAAATTTGATGCGCACGTTTGTCGTTGTCTCCTGCTGCACCCTCCCCCTTCCCCATCACGCTTTCAGCAGGTGACGTTGGCATTGCCGCAGTTTTAGAGAGAGTTCCCGTTACACACACACACACACACACACACACACACACACATTTGACGCTTTACCATTGCATATTTAAACAAATTTATTTGCAATTTAGTGTTTGCGGTCTCCGAACATTTCCCATTTCAAAACTGTTCTATGTAACTGGGCAACGCGTTGGGTTGTGGTGAAGTGGGCGTGGCACTGAATGTGGCATTGACAGCTCTGCTCTCTATACTCACTGCCATTATAAGTGGCGCGCGAAAATTAATTAAAATTTTGGTATTTATTGACAAATATGCCAATTTTACTGCGATACCCAAACCAAAAACCAAAACTGTAAAAGCAAATCGCCCCTAAAAGGGGCAATATGAAAGGAAAATTTATTTACATGCAAATTACATTAAAACTAACCAACAAGTGGGCTTGGTTTATTTGAATACTTGCAAGTTACAAATAATGCTCGATATTATTAAAATAAATTAAATTTGTATATATACGGCATTCAGATGATTAGGCTTGCATTGGATGCACATAAATGAATAATGTTTATCCTTTATTTTTTTGTTTCTGAGAAATTAAATTCAATTAATTAAATATGTGAAATTCTTGAGAGAAGTTTTGATAGTTTCTTGCGGCGAATAGGTCTGGTCAACTTTAACAACAGTTTGCCAACTTTGTTATTGTTGTTGCCACCGCTGCGAGCTGAGCAAACAGAAAAGTTGAAAGCCAACAGGAAATTGCATGCGTCGCGTGGTTATTAAAGCCATATGTATTTTTGTGCCAAAGGCAAAAAGCGTTGCCGCATTGCTTTCCAAAAGTGAATGAAAGTCGCAAGAACAGCGTCGTGTCCGCATGCAACGTGCCGATAAGAGTCGCCAACGGTGGGTGTGAGAGTGTGTGTGTGAGTGTGTAGGTGTGTGTGCATGGGTGTATGGGTGTGTGTAGCCACAGCTAAGTAAATACGTTATCCACGTAAGCCGTGGTCGAAACCGTCAATGCCTGTGTGTGTGTGTGTGTCAGTGTGAGTGCGCTGAGAGAGTAAAATGCGAGTCAGATATTGAGGGAAGTTGCACAACATTCAGCTTGTGAACGTTTGCTGTCTTAACTTGAGCGTTTGTTGCTTGCATCCCAATCAGCAGAGTGGCGCAGTGGAAGCGTGCTGGGCCCATAACCCAGAGGTCCGAGGATCGAAACCTTGCTCTGCTATCAAGTAGATTGTGTGATTGAAACACATTTTTTTTTTGTAGTAAATCGGCTATATAACAAACTAAAAATATTTTAATGTATGAATGCTTTTACATGAAAGTGTGCCCCGCTTAAGCCTTTGGGATATTTCAAACCAAATTATTTTTTAACTTAACGTATCATGGTTTCCGACTTTTGGGAAATGTTTCATTCAATTAATAATTGAAACAAATAAAAAGATTTAAAAAAAAAATGGTACTTCCCATACCGGGAATCGAACCCGGGCCTTCTGGGTGAAAGCCAGATATCCTAGCCACTAGACCATATGGGATTGGATGTTACGGTGACAAACAAAATATTTGTATATATGAGATATAGTTTATCGGCACATTTTCAAGGTCCTATTGCGTCAATGATAGAGTCAATTTACAATACAACAATGTTATATATGCAATAAGAAAAGAAAAAATATCTATACAATTTTCAAATTAGAATCCCAAAATATTGGGGTCTATGAAGTTGCTGAAATTCTGTAACTAGCTCTTCAATAAAACAAAACAGATTTAATAAAAATTTATTATAAAAACACTATTACTTTGACGGGATTGCTAAAAGGAAAAAAGAAGCACAAAGCTACATATGAGCTTCCCATACCGGGAATTGAACCCGGGCCTTCCGGGTGAGAGCCGGATATCCTAACCACTAGACAATATGGGAGATGCCCTCTGTCTTACTAACTTAAGTATTTGAACAGGACAATATTTATCTTCGAATGTAATGAATCAATGATGTGCTTATCTACTAACAATTATAGAAGAATATTGATAAGTTACCGTATATTTTCTCCAATTCTAAAACATTGTCTTGAGTGCTCATTGTATATTTACTTTGGATTTGGAACATGAATAAAACTGGAATTTGGCATAAAGGCAAACGCCTCCCATATTGTCTAGTGGTTAGGATATCCGGCTCTCACCCGGAAGGCCCGGGTTCAATTCCCGGTATGGGAAATTGGTATTCATTTGAATTTTTGTTTACATTTTATAAAATGTTTTGTATATAAATATAAATTCTTATGCTTTATAGAAGTTTGAAAGATTTCCTTGACTGAGTATTCGTTTTTTTTTTTTTATATAAATAAATATGCTACATAAATTTTGAAAGAAGTACGATGTGTAGTGAATATAACATATCTGATATCTGGCATGCATTCCTCAATATCCCATATGGTCTAGTGGCTAGGATATCTGGCTTTCACCCAGAAGGCCCGGGTTCGATTCCCGGTATGGGAAGTAATTTTTTTCCAGTTTAAAATTTATTTCCATTTAACATAATATTTAAATAATTCATATATATTTAATATATGTTTAAATGATATGACTCGATTTAATTTTAAAATGAAATGATTCTATTTGGTTGCCATTTAGAAACATGTTTGTTTGTCACAAAGCGTCAGCTGCGATCGAATCGTGTTCTTTTTTCTCTTTTTGTGCTATACAATTCCCAATCAGTTTAAGCAGCTTGCCTTAGGTTAGCGGGCTGTTTGCCACGAAACGATTGTCATTAGTAGTGGTAGACTGACGTTCTACCCAAATACTAAAAGGCCAGTTGATGATACAGAATTATGACCCTTGTGATTATAATTAAATACCACGATTCTGACGGGGTTGCTCCTGCCTAGAGTTGTCGGTTGTACTGATGGTCTTCCAACTAATGACAACTTTTTCAAAACAATCAATATGAAGTGTATATTTTTTTAGCTAGGCAACCGAAAAGAGCAGCCAGCAAAAGTAATAGTCGGGGAGGAGAGGTGGCTGGTACCAGCAGCTCTCGACTCTTCATATGGCGGCATATTGTAGAGGAGAGGTGGCTGATGCAGCAACTCTCGACGACTCTCTTCATATGGCGGCATATTGCCACTTGTGTCTGTACGCGGCGCTCATTGATGCTATGTAACCGACGACCAGTCGGTCCATTCATCCATCTGTCTGGCCCGTGACCGTGGCAACAAAACATCCGGCAGACTGGTTGCCTCGTCATTTTTGGTCTATCTATATATAAATATGTATATGTGTGTGGGTTTGTTGTGTTGGCGCGTGTTCAGTTCTTTTTTCGGCAAAAATTTACATAAAAATCGCATTACACTTAACATCCACTTTGCTAAACGAAGCGCATGAAAGCGGCGGGCGCCGTCACGTGGATGTGGAGCTGCTGGGGTCTTCAGCTCTTCGTCCCACACCCCCCATATCATTGTGTATTGGGTGCTGCGCTTTTGTAAGCTGTGTGTGCCTCTCTCTTTGTCTCTGTCAGATTGAAGTGCATCGCGGCCTATGAAAATTAAATTAAAAAGCGCATCCAAAAATGAGCAAAAGGAAAAACAATTATTTTTTTAAAATAAGCATAGCCAAATTTCAATTTGACAGATACAGTCTATATTTGGACAACACTCACTTTTACTTTGGGAATATGAATAAAGTATGTTTGTTGCAGAAATGGAGAGAATTTAATTCTTATTGACAGAAAAATAGAAGGAGAAAGATCATGTGACAAGAAACTATCAATATGAAAAGTTCTTAGTAAACATTTCAATTTCTTAACTCACTTAACATGCATAATTCCAATTAATTTATTTTTTCTCATAGCTATTCAAACTTATATTTATATTGGAACTTTATTTTGAATTCCCATTTCTATTTGGATTGTTCATTTATTATTTACAATGACAACCATAATTAGAAAGTTATAAATAAAATAAGAACTTTATAGTAAAGAGTTTCTTTGTCAGCATTAAACGATTAAAAATGTATAAGAATTATTTTAAAATGACAACATTAAACATTTAAATTAGTATTTATAATTATTGAAACGAAACAAAAAAAGGTCTGTCATTGCTTAAATGCCTTTAATAAGTGGTCAATATGATAAAAAAATCGTCCTCATTTCTCAAGTTTATTTGTTGTACTTGAACTTAATTGTATTGTATAAAATTGGCCATCATTTTGGGTCCTCTGTGTATTTGGCTAGTGCAGTCAGCGTGTAGTCGGCTCATAGCTTACTAACGTTAAGTGTTTGGGCCATTAAACATTTATGGTGCATAGTTAAAGCGACACACGCTAAAAAAAGAAGAAAAAAATTGAAGCCAGCTGTTACGCGTCTAGTTGGTTATTAAATATAATTAACGCACGGCGATTTGTTGTCCAGCGCCATAAAATGAAGTTGTATATGGCACGAATTAGTTAAATGGTAATCATGACGAGGTAGGAGACGGCAGGGCGGGAGTTGCGGGCTGCCTGCGAACCCATCTGTTGTCTCAAAATGTGCAACGAAGCTTGGCTAAAAACAAAAGTCAACACACACAAATTAGTTAAGTCAAAGAGTCCTTCAACTAACTGCAGTCCTTGCTGTTGTTGTTGTTGTTCTTTGTCCCACCCAGGCAATATACTCGTAATACATATTTAAATGCAACTGATTAATCATGAATAAAGTTGTTGTGTGTTCACAATTGATGTTGTTCTTGTTCTTGTTGTTGTTGTTGGTTGCCTGGTCACGTGACTGAAAACAATTTGACTTCAAACACATTAACAGTTACGCTCGATGTTAAAAATACTAAATAAATAAATACAAAAAAAAAAACAGAAATGTCATGCACGCAGTGTGGCTCGAAGGGGTGGGTGGGGGTAGTTGGTTGGGTGTTTGTCAAGAACAGTCACTAACTTGGCTAACTAAAAGTTTTCATGCATTGCCGTTGACAATGCAATAAACATGCCAAAACAACAGCAATAACAACAATGGCAATAACAACAACTGCAGCAATAACAACAACAACTTGTAAAAACAATAGCGTCAACTGACCCGCCCATATCACCGCCCCCAAAACACGCCCTTACCTTCTAAGGGTGGTGGAGTGCAATACAAAACAAAACAAAAAAATATATAAATAAATAAGTAAGTAAACTCTTCGAATTAGACACGTAGCCAGTAAAATATTTGGTTGGTTCGAGTGTAGGGGGACAAAAACTGTGGAACACTGAAATAGTTGGCAGCCCTTTTCTAAGAATTGCCAAGAATTTTTTGTTTTTATCAATTTTAGAAAGGCTTTGTTAGCACAGGGTGCAACTGGCTGATTTATTAACTTTGCTTTCAGTTTTTGGCACCTTCCCATTTTTGAATACATGTTTAATTTTGTACAGATGATCTTTGAAATGTTATGTTTACTTTCAGCTCAAATAGTTTTAGGCATATACCATAAAATTAAGAGAATTTTAGCTCTGCTCCTTTCATTCCATGCATTCATAATATTCTGCTTTAATTTTCAACATCCATATTGATTATACTCCAAATTTATCATGCTGTCATTTTATTTTTTGATGTTCCATTTGTAATCACGAATTTGTTGGCTTGTATAAATGGTAAGTATTCATTACATGTGTGCGAATTTCGTGTTGGATGATGGAAAAATTTTAATTTTTCTTATTGCAAAAACTGAAAAATAGGGTGACTAATGGGCTGGGCCCTTACAACAAAAAAAAAGGGGGTTGACTGAGTGCAATAGGGGAGTTGAATGCATGACATTCATTGTGTTTAATGAACATCCATTACTCCGCCGTGCGTTATGTAATATCATAAATAATCGCAAAACGTGCAGCACAGCGAAAAACCATAAAAAAAATATTTGCCAATATTGCTAAAAATTGCCCCGCAACAGATGGCAACAATTCTTGAACAAGCACAAAGCACGCCGCACGAAGCGCATTTGTTTTGTCTATTTATAGATTTCTCTCAGTTTGTCTGCTGCCGAACAAACGCCGAAGTGCTGAGCACAAAACCAAGTTTTCGTCCGTCGTTGTCAACAATCCTCGATAGTATAGTGGTTAGTATCCCCGCCTGTCACGCGGGAGACCGGGGTTCAATTCCCCGTCGGGGAGAGATTGTAATCAACTTTTTTGTTGTTTATTTATTATTTTTAGTTTTGTGCTTTATATATTTTAAATGCTGCCATTCAAATGATAATTATCTTTTGTTATATCCATATTAAACTAGTATAAAGTATTAATTTTACTGACAACTCAAGACACTTAAGCAGTTGTCTCACCATAATTCAGGACTTTTTTATTTTAAAAAGTGCCTTAATATTCTTTTTTCTTAGTTTTGACAATTAATTAGACAACTGTT
The DNA here is from genome assembly GCA_035043505.1 of Drosophila setosimentum. Classification (NCBI taxonomy): domain Eukaryota; kingdom Metazoa; phylum Arthropoda; class Insecta; order Diptera; family Drosophilidae; genus Drosophila; species Drosophila setosimentum. The sequence goes on along the minus strand of JAWNMY010000003.1, from coordinate 2,831,304 downwards.
TAAATAAGCAGACTGCAAATATTATTAATGAGCTATGAATTTAGGCCAAAGAGTGTCGCTTTGTTTCCATTTATGTTTTCACATTAACAGCTCAATTTTTTTCTGTTTTTTTTTGTTTTTGTTTTTTAAGATGCGTATCTGTGAAGTGTAGAACAACCCTTTATCTAACTGTCTGTCGCCTGTTACGAGTAGTTGGCAACCCACACGCCAACCCTTGCCCCTTGCCCGTTACCCTTAGTTGTGGTGGGTACCTGCAATACCCTGAACCCATTAATACTCATTAGTATCTGCATTCTTTCTATGTAGGGGGTATCTATGTGTGTTTGTATAGGTTGGGTGTCGTTTGAGACACACTTCAGCTTGCGCCTTTATCAGCCATTTAGCCACTTTGTGCACATATATAATCCCCGGGACGCTCAACAACCGCAACAATATGCGTGTTTATTATTGCTGTTGTTGTTGTTGTTGTTGCGTGGTTGGTTGACTGTTGTTGTTTTGAGTGCGGTTCGGGCTTTATTTCTTTTGTCTATACTCTTAATATTATTAAAAAATACACCCAAGGGCACAACAATTCGGTTGAGTCGGTTAGTTTTTTTTTTTGTTGTTGTTGGTGGTTGCTTGTTGTTAGTACTCGGATCGTTTCCAATAATAGCAGACGCATAAATTCTGTGCTGTTAACCCCCCAGACAATTAGAAGAACAGAAATTGTGGTTGGGGCATAGAGCTCTGAAGTGGGTGGGTGGATGGGTGGGTGAGTGATCTCTGTTTCTGTCATGTGCATACTTACGTTTAAGTAAAAAACTGCAAAAATCATTTTCTACACACACACACACACACACATAAGCGCAACCATTGAAAGAATACAATTTAACAATAAAACACACACAATGTGGCTGACATCCAGTGAGAGACGTAACTCAAAAGTGATAAATGATGTTGCAGCTTGTTGTTCTCGTTGTTGTTGTTGATGTTGATGTTGATGTTTCCACTGTTGGCATTGGCTTTTTGAGTAGCAGGCATCACGTTTATATTTGCGCTGTAAAATGGTTTAGCGTTGCTGTCTTTTTCCCTTACAAATGAATTGCAAGCCATGTTAACTGTCATGTTAGCCAAACGACGAGTTGACAAGCGCAACGGCATTTGATTAGCAACAATACCAGGCAACAAAAAAAAAAAAAAACAACGAATGAGTTTTAATAGAAATGGGTGCTTCGCAGCAAATTGAAGTAACTGTAAGCGCCGCGCATAATCTGCAACAAGACACAAATGAATAAAAAAAAAACGTGTAGTTAAAAGTCAAACATAAAATCAATTTTCACCGCTTACATCGATAAAGGTTCTCAGATTCAATTCGACGAGCAAAGCGTGCATCTTCAGTGGTCGCTGGGCGTGCATCATCATGAAGAGCAGCATCTTCTGCACGGGCAGACTGAAGTTGTACCAGTCTACGGCGTAGAGTGAGAAACCCAACTCATTTTGCTACAATCGATGAAATACAGTTCAACAAAATTAAACATTGCCAATGCAAATGTCAATTGGTTGCATCAAAAGTAAAGGAGAAAATGAAAATATAAATAAGGATTCATTAAAAATGGAATGGACAAATTGCAAAAAGCACAAATGATAAATTGCTCCAGATTATCTCAGTGGTTCACATTATAAATAGATCATTTTAATGATGAGCATTATACTATTACTTTAGTATTATATTTGAATTGATTTTAATTTTCAATTACGCTTTTAATGCGAATTTATAGCGCACTTTTGTGAGTTTTGCGTTTAATTTGCAGTTGCAGTAATGTGAGATTTAGCCAACAAATTCCGCGCTTAGCTCTAAATGAATTTAAATAGAACAGATACAAATCAAATCAAGTAAATTCATTTAAAACTAATAACCGATAAAATGCATATTAAATGAGCTTAGATGAAGCAACCAAAACAGCGTTCATTCATAGCATACTTATCAAGCGCACTGTATTTTGGTTACTTATTTATAGATTAATTTTCTGAATATTTTGGTAACTAAATCTGGAATTATATTTAGGGAATAACGTACACATTCAACAATTAAGGTTGCATGCCAATGATAAATAAAGAGAATCGAAGCCATAACAAACAAATAGAGAAACATGAAGAAATAATCCATTGTGCTGGGTACCTAAAAGAAATTGGAAAAGTAAGCCACAAGTGACAAAAGAATATGATTATTATTTCTGATCAACTTACGCCAACAGAAAAGGCAAAGAATAGAAAGCAAATGAGAACTGAAAATATTATAAAATCGGCCATAACTGGGATGCGCAACAGTTGCTCCAACTCCCACACAAAATTCCGGATCTTCAGCTGTTCCAGAACAAAAGAATTGCACAGCTTCAATTGCCAATGGATGTGCTCCGAAACAGTTAGTTGATGCAACGCCAGATACGGCGTAATGCGTTGGATCTGTAGCAGCACAGATTATATACATATATATACATATATATAGATGTATATTCGTAATACTTACATCCATGTCGCGCACTCGTTTGTTGAGTATCTGCTGCTTGAGGGTGACGAACTTCATGAGGCACGTGATAAAGGTATGCCACAGGGGAATTGTGGTAATGCCCAAGCCAAGCGCATACCACGGTCCCAAATAGCCGACACAAATATTATCCCACAGTTCGCCAAATGGAAACAGTTTGAACAGTAAAATTGGCTGCGCCTCGCCATGCTGCACAGCGACCATGTTGAAAACGGATTGCGGCAAGAAGATGGTGCGATAAATACAATCCAGCCAGGCCATCAAACCAGCCACAACCGATGGCACCCACAGCAACAACGTGATCGTCCTCACATACATCTGGGTGGAGTGCATCAAATCCAGCTCCTCCTCATCAGCCTCCAGTCGCAACTGCTGCAGATCAGCCAGAGCAATGCGCAGCATATGAACGACTCCTGTGGCGTATAGAAAATGCAATTTCCTCATATGAAAACAGAAAAACTGAAAAAGTGAAGGAGTCCTCCTTATACACCCAGAAAGTGTATTCGTTTGTGAGAAGGTCGTAGACTGCAGTTTCATATTACTATATCATATATAGCCAAAGATGATCTTTTTAAATTACTACTATATTATATAGCTTTCATAGGAAGGATCGATCGTAAGATATGTTCTTCTACTATCAATTTATTGTTTTATTAAGATATCCTAATAAATTTAAATAGTTGTCGATAGATTATCTTTCTCCAGGATATGTAATCTTAGTCACTTCTTACTGGCATTGATTAAGCTTAAACTGCATCTTCTATCAGCATTGTGGAATACTGTCTGTAGACACTCACGCTTCCGCTGCATTAAGGCATTCAGTGTGGCAATGGATACGGCTAAATATTGGACTGCTGTGGCCCAGCTGGTGGCGCCATCATTGATATTGCCATAGCCACGGGCGAGGAAGCCACGGATTAGCATCAGAGCACAGCACAGCCAAATGGACGCTGTGAAGATGGTGCAGCGGATGAGGGCCAGCCACGGATGACGCTGCTCAATGGACGCCACATAACCGTACAATTGGAAGGAGCGCAAGTGTATCCTGAAAAGTGGATCCTCAAAGTTCTCCGGCCTAAGCAGTAGTTCCTTCACGTTGTACATTTTGACTGTGAGCCACTTTTCTATCCATTGCCTCTTTTATAGCCTTTGTTTGTTTAACTGTGTGTGTGTTTCACTGTGTGTGTGTGTGTGTGTGTGTGTGTTAAATGCGTCCATTTTGATTGTTAAGTGGCCTGCAATTTGAATAATTAAGGTGCTGAGAATTGCATAGTGTGTAATTGTCATTTAATAGCTGTTATTTAACCATATTTTACAAACAGACGCGTTTTGGTCAACAGATGTTTCAGTTCTCCATTGGTAAACATGGCAAATCGTCCAGCTGACATTTCAACATTGAAATTTGAGATTGTCGAGTGGCCAAACTGTAAGCCACTTATTATATTTTTCAATTCACTGGATATCCCATATTATTAAATCACTTATAACAACTAAGGTTAGCTCTTTAACCAAAAGTGTCAATTGCGTTGCACGACCAAAAAAATAAGAAAAACGATAACGAAAAAGAAAACATTGTCGAAAACATGTCAAACAGAAAAAGGAAACGGAAAACAGCCTGTGGAAAAGTTGAAAAGTTGAATTTCACTAACGAAATTTAACTCGTATGCAGATGCTGTACACTAAAACCATTTGACATTAGACTTTTGTTTAGATACTTTAGTTCCGGGGGTGCACCAGTGAACATGTGGACAAAGTTTGCCCCAAAAAGGTGCCAGGCGAGCGTTGCATGTAAATCTAATTTCCAAGTTGGGAACAAACATTTTGAAAGGCAGGTTTTGCGGCTCTGTTTTAGATGTACAAAGTGCTTGCCTGCCTTCAAACTATGATATTATTATATGTATACATATTTTGGGCAACTTGAATTACTTGGGTGACTAAGCGGAACTGAAATGGTTTTTGTTTTATAGTTAGATTATATTTTTATTGGTATTCTCAATTTACAAGCAGTAATTTTACTGACTAATACTATTTTATTATTATTATTATTATTGTTATTATATTAGATCAACTATGTCTTTCGAGCTGATAACATGTTTTCTAGGAGACTTTAATCTTTTGGCTGACTATTCGTAGTTTATCCACCATTTCCAGGCATGGCTTTCATCAAAGAATCATATGGTTATCTTTATAGAAATTCTCTATATGGTTTGCTAATACATATTCGGATTTGTTCTTAAGTTACTTGAATAAACTTACTAACACATTGCGCTGCATAAATATCGAAATCTATTCAAATTCAAATTTTCCATAAATATTTCAGTTTAGTGCAGTAAAAAGTTTCTATACAAAATGATATTCAATCAGAGCCAATTTGTTGAGTGGCTTGTCAAATGCTCAGCTTTCCAACTAGCCACTTGAACTTGCAACTACCCCAACTCCCCCCAACCCCCCTACTATGTGTAATTCGTAACTCGAGTGAGTCTAATGCAAGTTGAGCTGCTGCTGATTTTGCTTTGTCGTTGTTAATGGTATTAAATGAAATAAGATTCTTTGCATTTACAGTCAAACGGCCAAAACACACACACAATGCACACACACACACACACACACACACTGCACACACATATCAGACTACAACAAAAATGTGCAACTTGCCGATGCATTGTCAATGCGGCAAATCATATGCAGCAGTAGAGTAATTCGTGGGTAATCGTGAATGGTTGAGTGGGTGTTTGGTTGGTTTGGTTGGTTTGGTTGCTTGGTTTCGTATGGATGAATGGGAGTGTCTGTGTGTGTGTGTGTGCGTCTGTGTGCGTGTGTGTGTAGGGGGGGTATATGGATATATAGTATCCAACGGATATTGTGTCTATGGCATCATCGTATGCGTTGTGTCGTCTATTTCACAATTTGCATTTAATATCCTTGTGTGAATAATTTACAAATGCAATAAACGTAAATGCGTTCAAAGCATTGCTTCTGTTGTTGTTGCTGTTGTTGTTGTTGTTGTTATTGTTGTTGCTCCCATTTATATACTAATATGGGAAAATGGCAAACTGAAATGGAGCAAGAGACCGAAACCGTACCGAAACCGTACCGAATATCCGTAGCATTGAAATGCTTCAGACGTTCAAACTGACACGCTCCAACTGACTTCCAAGGGGCCACCAACTCTGCCTCGCAACTCTGCTCCACAACTCTGCCCACCAGCTGTGCCCCCAACTTACTCCTGATTTCTCAGTGACTGTGTGCAACGCATATTTGTATGTTGCATGTTTGCAACTGTCTGTTATGTTAGTATTTCACTGTGCTGTGCTTATTTGTGTTTGTGTGTTTCGCAAATGTGTAAATGCATTCGCATTTACCACATGCACCAAGCATCCACCCCCCTCCCCCCCCCTCTCGCTACACGCCCCCAATTGCCCCGAGACTCCTACGAGTGAGTGTCTCCTTGGCGTGAAATTTGCTGTAAGCAATAAGCCTGTGAGAGGATATTGAAAGTCACTCGTTTCTGGTATTTACTTATGCATTTGTTTCATGTTTGCCAAAATGATGCTGCACACACACACACCAACACACACACATATGACAGTTTGTTGTGGGTGCTTTGCGTGCCTTGGTTTAGTGCTGTTTGAATTGGCTTGCAGCTTTTCACGCTACATTTGCCCAGTTTTGACCCCAGCCACAGCCGGGCTGTAATCGGATATTAGTTGGCTTTGGTTATTGTTATTGCATATTTATTGCCAGTCAAAATTGCAAGTCATGGTGCGATAGTGCGTGCACATTTTGGCGAATAGCCACTGCTTAAAGTGCCACATAACTTGCCACCGATAAGTGTTAACTATGGCAAAGGGTTGCCAGTTGCCAGTTGGCAGTTTCCAGTTTCCAGTTTTTGGTTTCTGCTGTTGTTGGTTGGTTGGTTGGTTGGTTGCTTAACTCGCCTCTCTCTGCTCAAACGTGTGGCAGCATTTGCTGTGTGGTCTTCGTGTGTGTGTTTGGGTGTGTGTGTGATTTCTGCTGTTGTGGTCAAGACTTTGCAACTTTGCAATTGTTTAATGCCAGCTGTCCGCTTTGTTAAGCAATTGGAATTCCAATATCAGTTCATTTCGTATTGCGAACTGTGAAATTAAATGCCAAGGAATGTTTACAAAGCAACTTAACAAAAATACAAAAAAAAACAAAAAAATGCCAAACCAAACAAGATGTGCTACTTTTGTAATTACTTTTGTTGCAATGCACACACTGAATTTGTACATTTTTTTTTTATTATTATTTTTTATTTTCTTTTACGACATATTGATTAAAACTTTCTTTACTTGTTTTCCTTTCAATCACTTTGAATTAGTTTAGAAACATTGTGACAGTTGAGAGATAAATATGCTGGACATGAATGATCTTGACAGACTGTGGTTCGAAGTGGATCTGAATTGAAGTCCCAGTTACATTATCATTATGCTTTAGATTGGATAATTCCTAGACCAATAAAATATTTATGTTATAAGAATCATAGAAATCAAATCCTTTTCTCTTAATCCCTCAATTCTTTTGTCAGCTTTTAAAATATTGTTTGATGTGTAAACCTATCCTTAGTCATAATGTATACACTTTGTGGGGGAGTATAGGTAATTCCGAAAGAGAGAGGAGAGAGAGAGAGGGAGTGAGAGAGAGACCAACTCTTAGTTTCATTCCTGGTTAAAGTCAGAATTTATGCTTTTTAGCTTGCTGCCAGTTATGGGAATGGGAAAGGCCAGCGACCTAGCACTTCTCCAAATACCCCAACCCCCTCCCCCACATCCTCTGCCCTTCAGCTAGTGGAACCCTCAACGCTGACCCCTTTGCGCAGTTAAACAAAAAACTGCATTCATCTGACGGCGACGGTTGGAGGCAGGGGTCAGGGTGCAAGGGGCAGGGTGCAACACACAATTCTCGCACATTGTACAAACAGCGAGCATGCCTCTCGGGATTGGGAATGGGACTGAGAATGAAAATGCTATTCACTTGGTATGGAAGAAGCGAGGGGGGAGATGGGAGGAGTTATACTTGGACGCATACTTTGTGTTCGCGACTACTTTTTGCTTTTCTTTAACATTATTTTGCACTTTTCAATTAAAAAGTGTGCGCCCCATGCAGCCAGGAGTAGTCGGTAGTCGGTAGTCAGTAGACCCGAGTCCCTGTGACCCGAGACCCGAGACCAGGCAACAGGCACACCAGTCAACATCATGATACCGGTTGATGGTGGCAGGCAGGCAGGCGGGGGCTGACAACAACTATGGCGTTAAAGGGCGAAAGTAACCCCAAAAGCTGATAAAAACAAGTAACCAGCCAGCGAAGCAGCCAGCAGCCAGCAGCCAGTAGCCAGTAGCCAGCTTGCCAACCAGCTGCCATAATTATAACTTCTTAATGGAAATAAAAACTCGCTGCTGATTTTTCACTTGCTTCTGTATGTGTGTGTGTGTGTGTGTGTATTGTTGTGTGTTGGAGCCAGAATACCAGCCACAATTTAAACATTATGGAGTTTTACTCGGGCGCATCGCTTTACGCTTATTCTTTCATTTGTTCATTTGCTCTTGCCCAAAGAGGTATTTGCCATTCGCTGTAAGCTTGGTAATCAAAACTAAAAGAGAACCTCTATACATATATATATATATATATTATTCCATTATATATATATGCATTATATCAATTTAACTATTTTCATGCAATATTCATTTTATTTAGATGTCATTCTTTATCTTTTAAACTATGTTTTATAAGTGTATCACTTTTAAGACTTTCTCTAAATGCAAATTGTATTTCATAAATTTCAGTCTGTAGTCATAAAAATAATTTAACAGAGTATCATAAAGTTGTATTAATTCATCTGTAAGCTGAGTGGTTTATGACTAAATTGTATAAGCATAATAAATAAATGTATAAATACACAATGCACAATTATAAATTCCAAATGAGTTGCAATAGTCAGCAGAGTATCTGCTAGCCTTGATACATATAAATGTATACGCTAACTTATACACTTACAGGATATCTTTCGGTCTCCCCCACTCTCAGTTCGAGCAACTTTCATTTGAGTTTTTCTTTTATTTCGTATTTCTGCCCTTATGCCAAAGGGCAAGTAAAAAGGGTTACAACAAAAAAAAAAGAAGAAAAGGAAATTCACCCAACATTGCGAGCGCACTTGCCATATTTGCCACCCCATTTCCCCCCAACCCATGTTGCTGTTGTAGGATGGCGTTGGTCCCATCATGTGTCCTGGTCATTGTGGCAAGCTGCAGTGCAAATAAACATGCATAGTTTATGAATGAAATGAAAAGCGGCTGGCAGCCCCTGACCAATGCACAAATACTCATTTAAGCGCTTGGCTTCTCAGCGCTGGCTGCGCAATGGGCTTACATGCCGTATAATTAATATTAAATGTAATACTTATAAATTAAATAAAAATGGGAAAATGCCAGGCAACAATCAGAAATAAAAAACGAATCCAAGCAGCAAACAGCAAGCAGCAAACAGCAAACAGCAACATCAAAATGAATGAAACTTTTGCCTCTTGTGCGCTAGCTGCAGGATTGATGACTATGGCCGTCAAGTTTATTGCCAGTGACGCGTACACACACACACTCTCAGTGCACGACAATGTGTGTGTGTGTGTGTGTGTGCGTGTGTGTGTTTGTGTGTTTGCCGCCCCTCTAGTTATAAATGTGTGTTTTGCCAAGTTTGACTTGAACTGGAGCTAGAGCCAACTTCCGTTGTGCGGAAAAATGCTTTTGATTTGATTTTCACCAAATGTCAACTTGACGTCACGTCGTCGCGATGTTAGCGTCAACAGTGACTGAGACTGAGACGGCGACGGCGACGTCGACGTCGACGTCAACGGCAGCGTTGTCGCCGCCTTTGTTGTGCCTGTAACAACTGCATGATTTATTGTTTTGATGAAATTGCGTGTAAACAATTTAGTGGCTGGTTGGCGCCCCCTACACCCCACCACCTCCCCGCCTTCCACTCCCTCAATCCCACCTCCTCCTCTTACTTCGCCTCCTTTAACACATTCCCTTACCAAAACTTTATGCTGCTGCTTTAAGTCGATGAACTTTTGAAAGATTTGACTTAAGGTTAAATATAACAATATTTCATCGGCCGGAAGTAGAAACGGACTGAAAACTGCCAAGTTGTTGTCGAATGAGCCATGAAACTGACTTCATTTGAGGTCGCTTCCATATGCACTCATATGAATCATCTGAATCAGTTAACCAAAATATTTACTGGGATCTTTCAAAGTGAGAGTTGATTCGAGAAGAGCGCTGAGGAAACTATAAATTTACATCAGCAATATTTGCACAGAGAGAAACCCACAAAGCAGAACCAATATAAACTTCACGCTTCAGATTTTTAGTGACTGTTTGTTGGATGTGTCGCTTACTGGAGTATATATAATTTATAGATTTTCTTATTATTATTATTATTTTTTTGATCAGTGCTCAACAGATAATTGCTAATTTTCTTGAGAATTAATCGAGGAGCAGCTGATGCTATCTAATATGATGCTCATCACGAGATGTTGGCTGGAATGGCGTGAAACGGTAAGTGGATGGATCAAATTGTCGATAATTACGTTACTTAGCAACTAGTGGCCGCTCTACGGTCAGTTTGGGAATTGGCCATTAAGTGCAGTTTATTTAAAATGCATAACATTTGCGCTACTTATGCAAAAATGCCAGATCACCTGCTGGCTGCTGCCTGCTGGCTTTTGGCTCTGCTCTGCTCTGTTTTTTTTTTTTTTTGTGATTTGAATCGGACTTATTGTTGTTGTCTCTATTGGCCAGCTGCAGTTGTTGTTGTTGTTGTTGTTGGCCAAATGAAGCATGTAATTCGGCGAGTAGAACTGGATTGTTACAAGTAATTTTAAATTGATGGCGCGAAAATTACGACAAACGCTGCGGGGCCAAAGTCAAGAAGCCAAGTTAAGAGAGCTGAGCGGAACCGTTAGAAAGGCGCAACTTTGGCAAGTCAAGTCAACTGTGAAATAAGCTCGCAGCCAGAGTCTGATGATGGCTAAAATGCTGTTGCACAACGCATTTCATTTCTCTGTTGCCTTATTTCTTGCTATTTTCTTTCTTTTCTTTGTTACCCGAGAGCTAATTGTGCACACAACAGATGATCGCTGCATGTTGTGGGCGTGGCACAACATAACACTAATATTTCTTGTTGTTGCTGATGTTATTTTGCCCAGCAGCAGCCAACTGACTGAGCGCTGATTGAGCATACCAGAATATAAGTTTCCAGCGAATTTTGTGTCTATCGTGTGTGTGTTTGGTGTGTGTGTGTGTTTGGTGTGTGTGTGGCGCCTGTTAGTTGAGTTTAGTTAGCAAATTGGCCTACAAACTTGTCGCCATTTATCACACTCAGTGTCAGTCATAGCATATCGAGCAAAAATTGTTCGTGGCAAGCGTGCATCAAAAACTTTTTGAGAGCAATGCTTGACAAAAATGCGTGTCGAGAACACAAAATGACACTTAAAGGTACAAGGTATAGTCTATAGTGAGGTTGGGGGTATTCAAGCTGTCTCATATACACACACACACACACACACACACACACAGACACACACTCAATCAGGTACCATTTATAGGCTGGCTGGCAGAAGCCATCAATCTTGAGCTACTTTATCTTCATCTGACATGCAGACATACTCGATACTAGATACTCGCACTTATGGATATCTTGTCCTGGAGTCTTGCCTTGGTAGGCAAATGTATTTGGATATGGCAATGCCTTTTGTTTGGCCAACAATAACAATTGATGTCACAAACAGCAGCAGCAGCAGCCCGAAAACCAACTAAACTAAGAGCACCAAATAGAAAGCCAAGAAAAACGCATTTTATGTCGCATACTTTTAGGCGTCGACACAAATTGTTCTCGATTTCGTGGGTGGGGGGAGCGAAATGATATATGTATCTATCGATGTATCCAATAATGGGGAGGTGGCTCTATTGTGTCTGGTCTAGGCACAAAAGCCACTAAGGTAAACACCACCATTTATCTTAGACGAATAGATTGTTTGAGCTGCGCTTCAAAGAGTTTTCGGATCACAGGGTATTCATTTGTTAAAGTATGTTTGCTCATATCATTTTCCAAATAACATATCACAATTGATATTATTTCATTTAAGAAAATTGGTCAGTGATAGTTGATATGATAGTTAATACTTCATTATATTTGTGGCATATCTGCTGGAATTATTTATAATATTGTTTTATCTTATCCTATTTTTTAATATTGGAACAAACATATCACATTATTAAACTTGATGGATCTAGAGAGAATATTTGAGAATATTTGAAATATTTGATATGGCATTGGCAAAATTCAGTCGCCGTCATAATTTTCATCATCATGGGTTATTTATGTGACATATGCGAATATGTCAGCTCGGCAATGTATACAACTGATTTTGACAGGCACTTTATCGCTGGCAGAACTGTCTTGAAGACTCTTTAACACTGCTCGCTTGATGACTATTCAACAACAATCCGCCTCGCCCCATCCACACCATGCGGCAACCCTTTTTCTTGGTTTTTGTGGAGGAACTGCAACACGTATTTGGAGTGCAACGCTTTTGGTCTGTGGACAATTCGCATAGCTACGCCTACGAAGAAACGTGCTAGAGTTCAAGAAATTGTTTTTTTTTTTCTCATTTAAATGGGATCTGCAACCGCAGAAGTTTGAACCCTTTGAGGCAACTAACCAATGGCAAAAGCCATTGACACTGGCAGCAACACGCGCTGTTGTGCGAAAATATGCAATTGAAATGTTAAATAAATAAAGGCGTAAATACTTGAAGGGCACAGCTCAGCCCAGCCCAGCACAGCTCAGCACAGCGACAAGGCATAACATTCAAATGCTGTTGTGTTGCACGTTATGGTTTTATACACACACCCATACAACAAATACTTATACATATATATATATATATATTAAAAAAAAATACGCTAAGAAATAAATACTTTTAAATACCCTAGATCTCGCTATGTTAGTTTAAATGAATCAGATTTACAAAGGAGAAATTACTTAAATCAATTTTTCAATTAAAAGATTAATTAAAATGATTGTTATAAATAAGCTTATCTTTAAATCTATGAAAACAACCGATTAAGTATTAACAAATAAAAAAGAGTAGATCAAGTTTTGTAATAAGGGATAGTTGTAAAAAAATTGAAGATTTAGTAGTGATAAATAAAAAGAGTAGCATTAAAATCAAGTTTAGTAATAAGGGATAGTTGAAAGAAATCTTACTTATTAGTATTGGTAGAATAAATTGATGTAATGCGACTAGTTTTGACATATGTTCGTCATCAAGATACATCAACATACCTTCACAAAGAGAGAGAGAGAGAGAGAGAGAGAGGAGCTCAGTTCGCATAGGTTAATCTAAAGGATGACCTCAGTTTTGGCTTAACAGTCAAAAGCACACTTTATGGCGTCTGTCAAACACTTCTGTGGCAAATTTATAATATCTAGGGTACCCCACAAGGCGTTACAAAAAAGAAGAAGAAGCAGAAGAAGAAGAAGAAGAAGAGAAAAGAATGGAAACAAGCGACCCGTTATGCATTCCATAACTTTGGAGTCCGTCGTCAGACGACGTTGACGCTGAAGTTGAAAATGAATGAAAGGCAACGTGATTCTCAGCGACGAACCGACGCCATATTGCTTTTCGGGGGAGAGAGAGAGAGGGAGGGAGGGAGGGAGAGAGAGAGAGAGGGAGAGAGAGGGTGGTAGAGAAGGTGTATTCCGGGCGTGGAAACGCAACCGTTAGCAATGACATTGCCGAGGAGCAACGTTACGGTTGTCCTTACCTCTTTCAGTGGGTGGTGGTTGGGTGGTTGGGTGGTGGTTGGGTGGTAGTTGGCCGGGGAAATAGCAATATTCGCATTTGCTCATTGCTCGTTGGTATTTTCTGTCGAGTTCAGCGCAAATTCATTCATTTCCACTTGAATTTACAATTATGCGAAACTGTTGTTGAATGGATTTTGACTTGCTTGGAGATTTCGGAATTGGGTTTTTCGAGGATTGGGTGTTTTCGCTGTTCGAAGTTGTTGTTGTTGTTGTTGTTGTTGTTGTAGTTGCTATTGTTGCATATTTGAATGTACGTTCGCCATTGGCAGCAAAACAACTTTACTGTTTAGCTTTTAATTAACTGACGAGCAGCTGAGTTTGCATCAATGCAAACTGTACACTGAATCCAGGAGATCCACAAGATCCTTCAGCATCCCCTCGCGTACCTGGTGCCACGACAATTGTCAACAGCAGCTACTAAAAGTTTGTTGACAAGCGTTGCCTAGTTGCCTTCCGCATATGATGCGATTTGTTTGCCAAATGCTTGTGAAATGTAATTAACTTTATGTGGTGACAGAAGCAGAAATAAATATTATATACCATGTGACTCTATAGTTATACTCTGAGATATTAACTATATACTAAAACATTGTGTTCTTATATAAATTTACAAATATTCGAATTGGAATCGCCGCCTACTAATCATATCAATTTTATTCTCTCTGCCGATAATAAAAAAGTTTTTTGTGCGAGAAACTTCTCGAATGCCACTTTTTGGGGGGTGGCAAACTTTTCTATTTGGATTTCACTTCATTTTTCTTTTCTTCGGTTGCCCAACTGCAGGGGCACTTCAGCTACTAGTTGCCAAATGCAATTCAATGTCATATCCTTGAAAGCCAAAAAAAAATCGACATCGCACACGGATATGGAAAATAAATATAGAAAAAAAAAAGAATCGGCAACTGAAAGTTTTGTTATTGAAAGTTCATCGATGAATGCGAAACAGTTTGCAGAAATCCACTGTCAGGACACTTGTGCTGACTGCAGCTGTGAGACCGACTGGCTGTTGGCTGTTGGCTGCTTACAGCCCATTTCCTGCTAGCCATTTTCAACATTTTCCAATTTCTTTTGTGTATGCAATGCCACATTGTAAGCAGTTGTCCTGCGAGTTGTCGGCGAGCCTGCAAGCCTGCAGCTCAGCCCAAGCAACACTAATTTCCTCAACCAAGTCCAGACGTCGTCAGCGTGCATATCCTGCCAGTCAGCCCGACTGTCTCCTTACCGGTTATGTGTCTGTGTGTGTGTGTGGGAGTCATTGCGTTTTGGAGGGGGGGGGGGGGGAACCCCCCGTTGTTTGCATTTTTATTTGTATTTCATTTTCAATTGACTGGCAGGCGAGTCTGCCAGCCACATCGCCACACCGCCTACGCTTGGGGGCCTTTACCTGGCCTAAAGTTCAGGTATGCGCTTTGTGTACTTCAGTCCATTCATCAGAGTTATTTACTTTTTAACGAGTTGATTTCATTCAATTTGTTTACCTAGGTTTCAGTGGCCATTACGGACAAACAGCAGAAACAGTGGAAAAAGGGTTGCCACCGCATTGCATTGCGTCCTGAATAATATTCGTATTTAGCAATGCTGGCCACACTCTGCTCATACTTTAAGCTGCCATCTTACACTTGTATTCTTTGCCCTATTAAAGCTCTTTAATATCGGACCAGCAGCAAACATTCAACATTTGTGTTTATTTTCCCTTAGCCCTCTTCTACCCTGCACATAGAAATGGTGTCTAAGAGGGTAGCTTATTGATTACAAATTTCATTTTAAACAAAACAAATTTTGAACTGACAAAGAATCATCATTTAAAGTCTAAGCAACCTTTTCATCTGCGTATAGATCGTTGACTTTATAATTAGTAAATTAACTTAGTTAAATAATTTCTGAATGGTTTTATATATTATATTATATATTATATAAATTGAACTCTTTGAGAAATTAACAATAAACTGGGCGATTTCAAGGGTATCAATCAGTTCAAGACTCACTTTCAGATTCAACTTGTTTATTTTGTTTCCCAGTTGCTTGTTCTTGAGCAAGTCTAGCAAGTCAAGTTTTTTGTGCCTTTTGGCGTTTTTTCGGTTTCAATAAATATTTTCGCAATGCACAAATTAAAAATTCTTCAAAATAATAATAATGGAACATGACAGAAGAAATTGGTGTTTTCAGGCCGCAAGCTGCCAAAAAGCCAGCTATTGTCTATTTAGCTAAAAAACTTTTGTATGCCTTTAGCCAGACCGATAAGAACAACAACAGCAACAGCAACAACAACAACAACAAACACACACAAAAAGAACATCAATAATAATATCGAAGTCCCGAAGTATCTCGACCCTGGCAATTCGATTGAAATTGTTGCCAGTGGCTATGTTTTTATGAGCATTTCGTTTGTCTTCTTCGACGCCCGTTCGACGTTCAAATATAATTAAATTGCTCACATTTTACAGAAGCTTCGCAAATATGTCCAAAAATTAACCAAGCAAATAAGTTAATTTTCTGTTGCTGTGGCGCCATCTGTTAGTTGTTTGCCAAATTATTTTTTGGGAAGCTGCTGTTCGTTAATAATAATATCAAGAACTACATTTTCCTTGGTAGATAGCAAAGCAAAATAACAAAAAAAAAAAAAAAAAAACAGGAAAAAAGGAGACAGAACTTCACAAGTTTATTTGAAAAGAGATTTTCTGCTGCCAGCGCCATCTGTTGGGCATATTCAGTTTCATTTAAAACTTATAATAATTTTGTATAGATTTGTCTAACTTAGAAACTGTATTTCCTAATTTAACAAAACAAAATATTGCAAAGAAACTGAAAGCAAACCGAAAGTTCGATTCCCAAACTTGGATATTATCAATGGCAGTTTGCATTACTAAATACATTTATTTTTTGCTGTATTTAATTGATAGCCAAGTTATCTGATTTGTGTGAATTTTGTGTGCCTTCTTTGGACTTCAATCTGTGCTCAACTGGCACTTTAACAACTATAAATATTTGGCGAATTTCGTGGCAACTTTCTCCATGCAGATTAAGGCCTGGAAGGCCCTATCGCAAGTGTTGGCGCCACTAATTTTGCTACAGCCAGCCACAGCACTTTCCACTTTCTCCTTGGGGGCATCGAAAAAGTGTCTTACTATTTGATCCTTTTGCAGTTCACCGTTGTTGTTTATGAAACCGTCCTTGATCAGGACACATTTGGCTGCACACTTAACATTATCATTGGCATACAAAGGGCTCGTTTTGCCCGACATTATATTATGGACATCGTCTTTCGTGAGACTATTACCGGCTATGCAAGACTCGATGGCATCGTCATGGGCATCCTTTGCGACAAATCCCAAAACTAATTGAGTACTAAAATATTGGAAATTTATGAACTTTACTTACCACCAGGAATCCAGTTAGACAGCTTGCGAGCAACACCAATGCGAATGTGGACATCATTTGAACGTTGCGTGTTGTGTGTAAACTAATTGATTCTCTAAAGTCCAATTGCCATTTTATAGTCGATCTGCAATTTGTAACAACATTTGTCATACTTTGTAGGTTCCAGTGATTATCTATAGTTTGTTCCGCTCGATGCAGATTTGAGTACAGTGAAGCGATTTGCGATACGACTTCACAGTCAATGTGGCTAATGTTTCTGTGGCAGACAGCAAATAGATGTGCCACACAACGTAACTGAAGTGATAATTTATCAAATTCATTCATTGTTCAGTTTAGTTTCGAATTCTAACAAATGTTGTAACTTTTCAGCTGTTTTTATATGCATTTTCTACATATTCTAGGAGATTTGTATAGTCGCCAAAGCTAATGAAATATTTGCAAGTTTGCAGTTTCGTAATGACAATATGACCTCGATATGACGAACCAAACGTAAAGTTCAAGCAGTAGGATTAACATTTACTGTAATTAAATTATAATTATTTCTCTGATTGATCAAATTAATTATAATTTCTATTCTACTTTATTGCAAATGCATTTCAAAAAAGGCTTAACATTTTTTGTTTTTGTTTTTCCCCACTTAATAACTAAATTTGTTGTAAGCCATTTTTTAACATGCATTTACATATATTAATTAAAAACGTTTTATTGTTATTGTTTATTGCATTGCAATTATCTCGTATTATTTCCCTCCCTTTTTTTTTGCATCATTATTTTTCCATTATTGCATTGTTTTTTGTTGTTGTGTTAAGTGCATTTTCATAGCTTTGTTTTAATCTGCATTGTTTTGTTGTTTTTGTTGTTGTTTTTTTTTTTGTTTTAATGATCATTTAGTTAGCTGTTATTTGTGTTATTAATATTATTATGTGGAATTTGCCTCACTCATTTTCATTAGGTAAAACATGATTTCAAACGCTAATTGAAATCCTTTTAGAGTAATTACGAAAATTGTATTGCACAATTCCACAAGAGATGAAAACTTTGATGCCAGCTGCTTGCGCTGCTTTGTGGTGTAGTTAGAAAAACAAACTAATTTAGTAAATTACTATTTAGTGCACCACCCCTCCCTCTTCTCCCATTTATTTATATCAAGGACGCATAACGATGGCCACCTGGCCGCAGCTTTGGCCACACACAAAGGTCATTTTCCGGCTTTGAAGTAGCGCTTTCAAATGCGCCAAAGGACATTTAACAAATGGCATGTTATTCGGCTTCAATGTGTATGTGTGAGTATAAATGTGTGTGTGTGTGTGTGTGTGTGTGTGTGTGTGTTTGTAATGGACGTTGTATACACGCACACACACAAAAGGCATATGGCAATCGCTGTTGAAACATCAAAGCGATGCGAGTTTTCCAGTTGACTTCATCAGTAGATTGTGTGAAGTATGCCAAAAATGTTTTGTAGACGGTCGTCCAGCATTAAAATTCTTTTCGATATCCTGTACGCATACAAAATGGGCATATTAGTTTGTGATAGAGTTTTGATTCAAATCAAAATAGATTCTAAATTCGAAATTTGTATTTCACTTTTACACTTTCAATATTATCTAGACTTAGATTAGTCGACAGTGTTTTATGAACTCAAACAACTCTCTCCACTAGTGCAGTTCTCTATAAATATATGTTATTTCGTTTAGTAGTTGGTCCTTTAAGCAATGGAACTTAAAGTAATGCCATAAAATCGAATGCTTAACAAGCACTTTGGCTTGTGGCACGTGCTGAACCGTTGCTTTGCAACTGGAAATAGTGTTAACACAATTTCGATTTTTTCTTTTTGCGCCGGAATGAAATGTATTGGAGAGTAAAACAATATTGGCCAAGCTTTTAAAATACATTTTACATGCACTTCAGTTTAATTGGCGCGTGGCATACAAGAATATATATATAAATATATATATATATATTGAAAGGTTGGCGAAATTTGAGATAGCGAAGTATTCAATTAGTTTGACACCCTCAAGGTATTCAAATTGGGGATGTGGGCAGGGCAGGGCCAAGGGGATACTATAATCAACAATTGCTTCTCATCTTACAGCAAAAAAGGGGGCTTGAGATACTTGAAAAGATACAGTAGCAAGTCAATGAAATGAAACTAGAGCTGCATTCCACAAGGGATGGTCAAAAATTGCGAGCACTCAAATGTGGGTGGAGTGTGTATGAAAATGGATATGCAAAAACATTATAATTACCAATTTGACTACAACAACAAAAAGATACATTTAATTAGTACTCCAAATATGATATTTGTGGCATACTTAATTATTATTAGAACTGTTTTGCATCAATTTTATCAAATGGAACTTTTAGTCTACTATTACAGCTACGATTACTGAAAATAAGACTGTTATTTAAATTAGTAAAATATTAATTGCTGTTAAAATATTATATACACTACTATTAAACGTATTCAAATCTATGCAGCACTCCAACTTGTCTTTCTATTTATACAACTATTTATGTTTCTCGTTGTAGTTTTTACTCCGCAGTTTAATGCATAAGATATAAAGAAGAACATTCATTTAGTAGTTTGAAAAATATGTATAAATAATGTGAATAACACACAAAACATATTAAGAACCCCACTGACCTATTTTAATTTATATTTTTATGCGAATATAAAGTAAATTTATTTCTATATATATCTTTTTATGTCGCATGCCACATAAATGAAACTTTGCTTGGAAAATTAAGTTGTGTGTGGCTTCAATGCTTGTTGTTGTTGTTGTTGGACTCTTGTTAGGCTAAAGAAATTTGCACAATTTACAATGCTTACCTAGCAAAGGATCTGCAAATCGCCTCTCCCCTCCATCCTCCGCCAGCGACCAGTGAAAAGCCTGGCACATATTACGAGGGGCAACAAAAAAAAAAAAGAACATAAATACAAAGTGCAGCCAGGCATAAGAAGCTACCACAGACCATTGACAACTATGTGAATACCTCTGCCAGCAAAACACCTCCACTGCCCTGTTCACCGCAATCATCCTGAAGGTCCTTTAAAATGGCAAACTAGACCGGGCAATGGCTCCACACACAGTGTCCTATGTAATATGTCCTACGGCTTAGTTCGCATGTGTTGTGTTGTTAGTCCTGATGTTATTTTTGCTGCTGCTGCTGCTGCTGCTACTACTCTTGTTGTTGGTGTGGGTGTTGCTGTTGTTGTTGTTGTTGTTGCTGCTGGATGCCTCGCTGAGGCCATTGTCTAACTGAGGGCTTTACAACTCATAAACAGCAGCCCCCGGCCTATGTCTTCGTCTAGTAATAACAGTTTAAGCTCGAGGCACTGCCCCAAAATTGTCCACATCTCGTTGTTTAATTTTTTTGGATTTTGTATTTTCTTATTTTCACACTTTTAGCGAAATGTATTTGACATTTTGTCATTGCACTTGTCAATCATAAAGATTGACAGATTGATGTTCTATGTTTTATATATTTTAAATACTCCTCATTTTATACATTTGTTTTTTTAACTTAACTTTATTCTAACTTATGGGTGAGTGTATACAATCTTCTGCCAACTTTAGTTGTTTCTAGTTTTGTCTTTATAACAAGCATTTTTACATGTGCTAAAAAAAAGCCAAAGAACAGCGACAGCATCCCTTCACTGGTAATTCCAAGAAAAAGAAACCCGCGGCATCCCCCAAAATTTTCGTATTTATTTTGTTCCTTGTGCTTTTTGTTGTTGTTGTTGTTGTTGTTGGTGCTGACTGCATGTGCGTTTATGACTTCATAATGAAAGCTAGACAGGAGCCAGGACGATGACTTTGGGGAGGCATAAGTCGAATTACCAGACCAGAGCACAGATCCCCCCCTCTCCCACCGCCCACAACCAAAACACCCTCCAGCTGCATTGCATTGTAAAAAGCGAGGTGGCAAGAGGCAAGGGGCACGGTGGGTGGCTGCTGTTGTTGCTATGGATTTACGTAGGCGTTGCGTTAACATGCGACTAAGTCCTTTTATATCCTGCAGCATTCTCTTTGGCTTTGGCAAGTCTCGGCGCACAAACATATCTTTAGTCTTGGACTATCATCAATTGATGTCCCCATGGTGTAGTTAGGCTGCCCCGCTGAACAACCGCCCCCCCCCCCCTCTCTCCCACCACCGATCCATTCGCTTCATGCTTATAATACACATACATATATAGGCCAAGAAGCAACAGAATTTAATGCCGACCCTCTGGGAGCTATTGTGGCCGTGGCACCAGCATCTTCGTCGCGGCCCCAATGCTCCATGCAACTTTTATGCTCATATGTGTGTGCGTGTGTGTGCGTGGGAGGTGTAGCGGTTTGTTCTGTGTGTGTGTTTGGAGGGGGGTGGGGGTGGTGTTGGTGTTTGGTCTGTGCTATTTTATAAACAATTTTAAACTGCTGTCCAAAATGGTTTTGGCCCTTTGTACGCAAATTGTTTTATATGCGACGGGTCTTGTGCACTTTATTGAATGTAGATGGGCTGGCAGAGAGACAGAGAGAGAGAGAGAGAGAGAAAAGAGAGGGAGGGGGGGGGGTAGAGAGAGAATGGGAATTTTCTGCCCCGAGCCGCATTACTTTGCATAATCTGAGCGTAACTGAAACTATGTGGCTCCATAATGCGCCACATTAACTTTGCAGCGTACAGAGAAAAATATGTAAATAAATATATATATATATGTTCTTTAAATCACGGAAAGACTAAATAAAACAAGACACCAGATAATGCGCAAAAAATTTGAAGTAAGCGCAAAATAATAAAGCAACTTCCAACGTCTGACAAGAAAAAAATCAAGCAAACAAAATAATAAAAACAAGAAAAGAAATATATATGAGAAATTATCAAACAGTTGAAGTCGCTAGTTGGAAGAAGCTGCGCCATGTGGCAATGTGTTTCTGTGGCACACATGTTGCAACCGCACACAGTAGCACAGGCAGTCGAAACCCAACCACCCTTTCCAGCTATCCACCTGTCCAAGCATTCAACTCTGTGCCCCCTTTTTGCCACCTTGCCACCTTGCCACCTAAAGAGTGAAGCGTCTCTGCAAAGACCGCATGATTTCATCTTTCGCTTTCGTGCAGACAACTTAAGCGACAAAAAATTCCGTGGCTTGGGTGTGCCGCTGTGGAATACCCTTTATGAAAGTACTTTACTATTTGACAATATTAGAAAATGGCATATAATAAATGATTTACTAGTAATGGATTTAAAATGTGTATATTTGTTAGATATGTAGTAGTAGATTAGGTAAAATGTACACAGTTCCCAGAAATAATTTCCATTAATAAGAAATGTATATCTAATAAAATGTAGAACAACAAATCATTATTTTAAGATAAATTAAAAATTAATAGAATTTGCTGTCTTGGCAATCTAAAATATTTATTATATTGCAATATGATTTTCTCAATATTCTTTAATATCATCTAATATTTCGCTGGATTTAGGAAAAGACTGCTAGTATCTTTTTGTGACACACAAGCAATTTTGAGAAAGAGCATTCACATCTGGGTTATGGCCAAGATTTTCGGTTAACGATTCGCGTTATATATTTTTTTGTTTTGTTTTTCATTAAATTCGCTTAAGCAGAATGTTTGCCCTGCCGTGTGTGTAAGATGATTTATGAAGCAGACTTCATAAAGTTCATAAATGTCGCAGCAAGCAGGCGGCCAGGCATAGTTGAAAAGAGGTGTGTATCTCTCTCTGTGTGTGTGTGTGTGTGTGTGCCAGAACATGAGAGAGAAGAACAGTCAACACACTCATGCAGTTGACACTTTCACCTAGTTGGTAAAGGGAAATGGAGAAAAGGGAGCAAAATAAGGCGAATGCCAAATGGCAATCTGAACGGGAATGGTTTGGTCTGAGCACATTTTTGCGCATTTAATTAACTAAAATGCTATAAATATGATTTTAAATTAATTTACTTGCGTGCAATATTAATTTACAAAGTGTACGCTTTGTTTCCACTGCCGATTGGAGAATAGCCAGCGAGGAGTGGAGCAGCGGAACGCACCCAAGTTGGCTGCCAGAGATTTATGGAAAATGAGTTCTCAGGTCACTAAAAGAAAAATGAATCTGAATACAAACTTAGCTCATGGGAAATTAAATTGTGTTTTGGCTTGTAATAAGCAAAATGAATAACAAATTGTTTGCTGCATTTAGAAACACAATTGTTGCAATGATTTCATATAAAATTTCGTCCACAACTTGATTATAACTAAATGATATAGTTAGTCCTCTATATATTTACTACAATTGTATTTGTATTCTAAGAATATAATTGTCTTGTCTATGAGTTGTTTTATGTATCCTTTAATTTTGCTATGCTGCTGGAAGTGTAGTCAATCCAGGTTCCATCTCCTGCAATTCATTTGAATACTCATATTTCCTATTGTAAAATCGACATGGTTTCATTACTTCATGTTCACTTGGTTTATTTGAGCTGCTCGTGCTCATCCTTGATAATCTTGTTCTTAAACTAATTTCTTGTTGTGCTGACATTTTGCCCCTTTGCACTTGGGTCTGCCCCGAGGCGGGCGACACAGACACAGACACAGACACAGACGCAACTGGCAATTGGCAGGTGAAAGCTGCCAGGCCATTTTGAGCCATGCCGTCGGGCATTTTTTTGGTGGGTATTAAATTGTCTGGTCACATATCGCGACGTAGTCAAATTTCCGTCGCCAACTGCAAATACAGCTCAGGCACAATCTCCAATTTCAATCAAAAAACCACACGAGCTGCGCGCTTACAGCTTTCAGCTTCCATCCTCATCCACATCCCCATTCCCATCCCCATTTACAGCTTCAGCCCAATCCGCAAACTCAATCTCATTCTGTTCTGCTCCTGTTTCCGTTTTCATACGACGGATCCACATTTGACATGGCCGGGTGCATGGCTGCGACCTCAAAGCTGCAGCGAAATGAAAGTCAATTTGAAGGTTGATACATTGTGGACCCGTTTGCCATGAAACTGGCAGCTCCGCTGACACATGGAGCAGGTGATAAGCCACTCAGTCGCACAAGCCGATGAGAGGTGTCTACTGCATTCACTGCAAGCTCTGATTGCTGCCATGACTGTCTCTCCGTATACCCTGTAGGGGCATCTCCCTGCGTGTCTACACTGTAAATAATAAAAAATTTACTTTAAGTTTAATATTTCGTATTGCTGAAATGTTAGATTTCCGAAAATGAATATACATTTAATGGCAAATGCCAATTATCTTTAGAATAATTACAAATAATACAATTATAGATGTAGAAATCAGGGTATCAAATCAAAAGGCAAACAGCAACTTTACTACTTGAAATTTAGAAGCGGAACCAAAATAAAATGCTTCCTTAAAGATGCAGTTAGATTAGACGAGTAAGCTTAGGTTAGACAATTACAGAATCTGACATTATCATTCCATTTAGTACATATAGTATGAATGATTACCAATTCATAACCTTTACCAAATTACGCTTCGATTTCTCCTGTTAAGAGACTGTCAGCAGTCTGATTTGGCTAACACCCTAATTATGTTTATAAAGTTCTCAATTCAATGCTCCTATTATTATTGCTGCATATTTATTTTGCCTTTTGGCTAATAAGCCGGTGTACTTCTGGTTCATTAAATTCAAAATTACATTCATAACTTTCCCTGTTCTGGATTATGTCAGCATTGAAAATTACTCTCATTACTTTCTCTCTGTCATTGCGCATTTCCCAAGATACTTTCCAATTTTTATATTTTTTTTTTTTTGTCTTTGTCTTATTGCCTCACAAATTTGTACTCATTTGTCAGAATCGATCATACTAACTTGTCTTAATCTGAATTTTGAAAAAAGCGCTGATTGGCAGCTGAGTGCAGCAAACAAAATAGAACCGGCAAAAAATGATGGCGTCTCATCAAATTTCTCGACAGAATTTTCATTTATTTTGATGATTAAAACCTAATTATGTTGCAAAAAATTTGAAAAGGAATTTTTAAATGTGTTTTGAATATTTATGAAAACAAATATTCACACGCCCACAAGTGTGAAAACTTTGAGAATGGAATAAAAAGAAATCGAGGCGAGACTGATATAAAGAGGCGAAAATATTGTCAACAAAATTGTGTTCTTTGGAGCAACAAAAAAAAAAAAAAACCAAACAAAAAAAAGTGCACAAATAAGTAAAGAAAATAGAAAAGAAAATAAAGCGAAAAAGGCACCAAAAATATCACGTAATATAAAAACCACTTTGATGAATACGCCACATGCATATAAAACAGATGTTGTTCCCTCCATTTCTCGCTCCTCTGCTGAGGCTGCTTGCCTGCCTGCAAAGGCGTTCCAGCCCAAAGTGTCGCAAAGAGGCGACGAGGGCATGCCACTCAGACAAAAGATAGAGAGGGACAGAGACACAGAGAGAGAAAGAGAGAGGGAGTGCCTTTTGTGCAGACAAATAATGAAAAGCTAGGTGGGGATCTGGCTGGCAAGCTCTGGATCTCTATGCTTGGCCAGAGTACACACAGAGACGACTCAAGTAGATTCTGAGAATTTTGAATCGTATTTCGATTCCTGTTGCGGTACGTAAGGTGTAAAGTGTATTGATTTGATTTCGATAGTCAACATTAACTGATTCTTAACAAAATGTTGATTTTTGCTTTCTTATCTGAATTTCAAATGTTTTAGTTTTGACTACAGAAGAAATAGAAATATTTTTTTTTATATTTTTAGGCTTTCGATAACGTTCGTACGCAATCTCTTCTTCAAGTGTACAACGCGTTGTTGTTGTTGTACTTGTTGCCTTTACACTTGCAACGCGCAAAGACGTTGGCAACGCGGCTTACGCGGCGTATGCGTAACGCCATTGATTGGCTCAGATTGAGTTTGCTGTGCAGAAGAAGGTAAGTACAAAAAAGAGAATAAGTTGGGGATGCGTCAAATATGGTCATAATTGCACAAGCTGGCAAAAAGGGATAAGCACAACGTTGTTGTTGGGCCCCTCGAGCCGAGCATCAGTGAGTAGCAATGTGTTGCAAGAAGTTGTGGGCGTATTGCGATTGCCAAAGCTGAAAATGTGCTGAGAGTTTTTCCATAAATTGTGGGGTTTTCGCGCATCAGCTTAAGAATTTTGATTGAGACAGTCTTGTGGCACGAGCCACAAACAGGATTTCTCATCTCAAGTTTATGGCTGATGATTTTTATTGAGTTACTTTTTGGCTACCTTTTTTGATTGAGCATTACAAATATTTTGGGCAATAAGTGCAAATAATTGGTAAATTATAAAGTATATAGCAGTGTTAAAGTATAGCTTGTAAAAGCTTTTTACAATTAAAATAGCTATCTTTAATGCTGAAAGTGCTGGCAGATATTTAATGGAAAATATAACCCTCTCGGAAATTGCATATGAAGCAATCCACACCTTGCATAATAATTAACTCAATTGCCAAACACTTTCCAACATCCAAAATCTACACTCGCAAACACAAACACACACACACACACACACACAGAGAGAGAGAGAGGTATTTTAGCTTGTGTAGAAACGCAACTTCATTAAAAATTCCAAAGCAATCAGCTTGGAAAATCAGCGCAACTACGAGAATAACCCGAGAACGACACACACTACTTAAAAATTCCACCTGCTCATAAATTGGCCATGGGCAGGGGTATGTGGATTGCGGGGGGGATGGGGTTGGTTGCTTGGTTGGGTTAGGGCCTCCTCCTCCACCCCCGAAAAGTATGCAACTGGGAGCCGTTGCCCCTGCCACAGTTTAGAAATATGGCAAACAATTATGCGCTTGAGTTTTATTACAAATGCCCGGCAGTTATATTTAGGAGTGGGAGGGGGGATGGGTGTTGGGATCTGGGGTCACAATATTGCAGGCGATAATAACCAGGTTTCATATGCACTCAGAGAGGGGGGGGGGGGTGGGGTAGACCTCGTGCCAATCCGCCCACTCCACTGGTTGACACTCTCCACTGTCAGCGCTGTGACAGGCAGAACGGAAGCACAGGAAATTTGTACCCTTTTTCCTTTGTTGTTGTTGTTGTTGTTGTTGTGCTTTCCCTGCATGTGCCTGTGTTACTTGCCAGCATTATCTTAAAATAAGTAAGCCATGCTCATATGCCAAACCCCCGATATATTTATATACATATATATATATATATATATGTGTGTAAGTAAGTAAGTGCTATGCATGCTATAAGTAGGCGGGACAGAACGCCTCGTTTCATATTACGTCTTGGGCGGTTTAGACATATGACTAGTATGAGCCAAGTTACAACCCTCCAATAACATTGTCCCATGCCTTTGGGGACTCTCATATGGCAGGGGGGCGGAGGGGTCTGTAGAGTCATGCGCATATTTCAGCATGATACGACAGCTTGACAACATTAAATTTGCATTGCTCTTGCCGGAGTTTGTTTATGAAAAAAAAAAGAATGGCAGGCAGGCAGCCATTGCAGGATTGAAGGGGAGGCGGAAGATGGGGGATGGCGGCAAATCGGGACTGTCAGTCGGGCAGGCAGCCACAACAACAACACAACATATGCCCGGACTAACCAATACTCAAACGTAAAGCAATGCAATTTGACGTATACCCCCCTCCACCCCACCTGCCCCTCCCCCCTTTCCATTCTCCGCGTGCCCCTGCAGGCGGCAAGTCCCGGAGCTGCTTACAATTAAAGTGATTGAAAAATATTTTTCCAAGCCATTTTCCGCACAAAAGAAGAGGCAAAGTTATTTTCTTTTTTTCTTTTACCACACATTCAATTCAAACAAATTGTGGGGTATATTGAATGGAGACAGTCCATTTGTTGCAGCAAATACTTCATTAAACTCATTCTTAAGGGAATATATTTACAGAGTATGCAGTTGTCAACACATTTTGATACTGTATGTAATGTAAAATTTGCTTATAGTATCTTAATAAAAAGAGAAAATTACTTAAGTGAAATTGAAGAGCGATTGAGAACCTTAGAAGCTATTTAAAACTCCCTAAAAGGTGTTTTTAGGGCGATGATTCTGCTCAAATTGAGCTTTTGATAGTCCAAAACAATTTACTTTATTCTGAATGGTATTTAAAGTCCATCTACTCTCCATATTTATTTTACAAGGCACTCCATCAGGCTTAAGCATGTTGCCATTTTATGAAATGATCCATTTAACAACATAAACAATGTACAGGGTATTCAAAAGTCCAGCTTTCACTTGCTTGAACTTGCTGCGCACCATAAATAACTTCACATCATAAACTCCAAACGATTCGTATTAAGTTAATATTACTCCATTGAGTGCCTTAAATCTTCACGTACAGGGTATGTCAATAGTCCAATTACTATTTGCTTCATTGCATTTGAACTTTCTCTTTGCTGCCTTTACGAAATTAACTTGGTAAAAGTGCAGCCACGCAAAGTGGCCCAAACTGTGGCATTGGTTTGATGTTCCTGTTGTTGTTGTTGCTGTTGCTGTTGCTGCTGTTGTTGCTCACTGGCAGGGTTTGAGTTGAGAAGTTGTTGCATGCATTCAAGCGCAAAGTTGCAGATACAAAATTGGCTAGCGGGTTGCAAAAATAAAAAGTGATTGCCAGAGCAACCCTCCCCTCCTCCTCCTCCTCCTCCTCCTCCTCCTCCTCCTCGTCATTCCGTTTGCAATGCGGCCTTTATGTCATAAAGGCCAATTATGTTAAAATGTTGTAAAGAGTAAGAAAAAGCGTTGAAGTCGCGTCGTCGCGACAATTCCGTTTACTGACAGCTAATAATGCGGCAATGCCTACAATATCTACTGCTACCACCACTACCACTACCACTATCTCTACCACTCCTAGGAAAAAACACACCCATCCATCTAGTGCACACACAATAACTGTACTGCGTAATATCCTGGCTATTGACGGTTCCAGTGGGTGTTTCTGCCCCACTCATCTGCAAACCCCACCCACAAGTGCATTGTCAACGCGTTCGCCTGATGTACGCCGTTTCCTGTGTCAGTTCCGGCCGTGCACGCGACAACTTTTCCATTGCGTTCCATTCCATTCCGTTTCGTTTCGTTCCACCCAAAAAATAGAGGGTCTCCGGCAAAAGGAGAAAACTTTGTGTCACACTCGAATGCATCGAATGCCCATCCAGCACTGACAATAACTCAAACACTACTCCTGCCGCAGGTTACGGGGTAGGTGTTTACCAGTGGGTGCGAAGGGTGCGTGGGGTGCGAGGGTTGGGGAAGGGGGGATTTTGTGTGGACCTGGTCGCTGGTTCCGGTCGTAGTGTTGGCCCTCGAATCGCTTAGCAAATGACTGTGATTTCCCATTTTTATTTCTATTTTTTTTGTTCATGCCACATTTGAGACGAGTTGAGTTCTTGTGATTAATGTTGCGAACGTTCTGTGGTAGGAGCAATTAGACCATTGACAGGCCTTAAAATCACTGTGGTGAGCACGAGGCGAGGAGTTGAGGAGGCAAAAAATCATAACAGCTGCGGCGACAACGATGACAAAAGCAAATGGCATGTAAAATATGATCACATGATTTGAACCTTTACTTTTATTAATATGGTCGGAAGTCGTTTGGGTTTCGTCACTAAGTAATATAAGTTGTAGCTGAAAATATGATGAGACTTTGAGATGGATAATGAGTAGAGGGAAGGGAAGGGAAGGGCAGGCATTCAACTGCACCATTCTTGAACAATCCAATCATGAATAATATGAAAGGCATTCCAGAGTTGACTTAAGTTATTTGAAAAGAAATTATATAAAATGTGGCATAATTAATATGGTCCTGGCTTTAAGTCTAAACTTGAGATCTTTAATATACTAAAAGAGTGGAAAGGTTTTAAGGTTCGTTGGTAAGTCAAATCAGTTATGTGGCTGTAAAGATATATAGAATATTTTGAGATAATCTAAAGTCATTTCTATAATAAAAATAAATAAAATAAATATTTTTAGATACAGTCAGAGCACTAGAATATTAAAGCTGCCATTTCATCTATCTATTAAACTACGCGCTAATATTCATGCCACATAGAGCATGCAACAAGGCAAAAGGCAAAAGCCATTTGCTATGGCAGCGTTGCAGAGTGGCAGCTAGAGAACAAAACAGTCGCATTATTCCCTAGACGTGTTTTTGGCTATTTCAATGTGTGGATGTTGTTGCATGTTGTGTGCTGTGTATTTTTTAATCAAAAGCCGCAAATTGCCGCATCGCAAAAAATGACAATCAAGCCACCCCAGAGCAACTGACGCCAAGCCAGACCCGAACAGACCAGATCAGACCAGACCGGAGCAGACCAGACCAGACCAGACCAGACACAGAGACACCAAGCACTCGCTGCTGTCCAATACATTTAACGCCTGTTCCACATTCACAACGAAAAAATAAAATAAAAAAATGAGAAATAACCAAAACATATTTAAAAAAAGAAAAAAAACAAGAATAAAATAAAAAAAAACAGCAGCGAAACTGAAGCGTTGGAAATGGCTCTGACATGTTGCCTTTGACATGCGTTTGACATTTGACAGATCGCGCGCATAGTGCGGCGGCAGCCCTGGCAACCCTGGCAAACCGACAACCGAGCGGAAAAACCCACCCGAGCATTTCAAATGAAATGACTAAATTATGTGCCAAGTGGTGGAAGTTGGAAAACTGCGAACTTGGAAAGAAGTCGAAAAATTAAAAATGCGTTTTGCCAGGTAGAAAAATATAACAACAACAACAAAAGCATTTTGTGTACGCAGTCGAGCGTCAATATTTAACTGTCATATCTGACAATTGTATAAAGTGGAACTGGAGACGGGGGAGACGGGGGGAGATGGGGTTGGGTTAGAGTCTGCAAATTGACATCTATAGTCGCATAATGCCTGCAGCGTCTTCTTATCAGCGACTCAGCGTCGAGTGGCATTTAAGGCTTTTGGCTTTATTTATTTTCGTGGGGGGGCAAATGGCACACAACCCTTCTCCTTTGATTGACAGCAACCACCAACAACAACAACAACCACATGAGATATCATTATTCTGCAGGATGAGAACATCATAAGCGGCATATTTAAGCTGCATATTTGTACATTAATAGCGGCGATAAGCGATAATTGCGTTAAAGTTACAGTTAATGCGTAGAGAGAATATCGGGTTCCGATTACCGGATGAGTAATAAAACAGTGGTTAACAATTGCAAAGGAGTTGAGTTTGCATAAAATATATATTACTCGAAATATAGATTCTTCAATTTCATATAAATATATAAAAGAAAACAAAAGTTATCTTGAAAAAACTTATGAATTTATAGATATGATCTGTGGAAACTTTAAAGTTTATTTATCTCAGGATAAGTTATGAATATCCTGACAGTTATAAGATAGTTGAATTACTGATAAACTTGTGAACTTAATATTATATATAATACATTTTAACTGACACAAATAACTTCAACATGTTTAAGTATCTTATTAAGTTTTGTTCGATAGTCATTTGATTTATTTTTACTACAAATACTAATAGTAAATAAAGTTAAAGTTAATATTGAGCATGTGTCGCTGGCTCTTAAGTTCTCTGCACAATTTCTATTCTAATAAGAAATCGAATTACATTAGGATGAAAAGATTATTACACAAAAGATGTCTCATTTGATAGTTTAATACGCGATCTCAAACCACTGTGCACTGTGCACTGTGCAGAGTGTCTACCACCCCCGCTTCAACCCTTTCAACACATACTCTGTGCACGCAATTCATTAAATTGAAATATTTGGTAGATCGATCATTGTTGCCGAGAGCCGTGGACGAGTCCTTTGTAAGCTAAACTCAGCCCACCCATTGCCAGGCACGAAATATGCAAGCCTTTTAGGCACCAATTATTGTGTGCATACTATGCGACTGGGCATCTCCAACCCACACACACACACACTGGCACACACACTGGCACACACTCACATGCACGCACAACCCATTCACAACCCACATCTATTAATCTCTTTTATTGTTGTTCAAAGAGCAGAGGATGGAACACTTGTGTAAAGACGATGCCCGATTTTTGGGCATGTGCAAAGTCAATGCACAAATATAATGAGTGAGAGAGGCCAGATGGAGAGAGGGAGGCGAGAGAGTGCTCTGTATGCCATCTCCACCCACAGCGGGACATCGAGGAATGCCCTGTACCCAATTCCAGAGACTGTCAAAGATGCCGCGCGTGTGTTTTGGACACGCGTTTCCCAGCTTACAAAGCGCATTGTGGCCAGTTTGGGGAGTGGTTCTATGGGTTGTTCTCTAAGGGTTGCATGCAATAATGTAGTGGGTGGTTTGGGTGGGTGGTTGCATGTACATGGTGTATATACACACACATATACACATACAGACATACTCTCACTTCTGTGATGATTGCATTCCCGGCTTACCTACTCACCTTGTTTGTCGCACAGCGGGGCGAACTCCTTTGCTGGCTCCTGGCTCCTGGCTCTTACCACGTGCGGCGACTACGTGCCGCCGTATTGATGTGGGTTATTGTTATAGGCCTTTTACTGTTATTAACGTTGCGCACAAATTGGTATAAATTCTGCGAAAATGCACGACATGCATCCCACACCCACCAATCCACCAATCCACCAATCCAGCTATCCAGCAAACCCACTACACAGGAAACAGGTTGCATTGGCGTGTAGGCGCAGTCAAGGATAATGGCTTGGACTCACACACACAGACAGGCATTCACACACTTGGCCATGCTGTGTGCCCGTTGGGGGTTGTGTCTACACAATTGAAGTTCTCCAGGTTTCCAGCTTGAAGTAGGCGTCAAGGAGTTGCACAAGAAGCATGCAGCCAGGCATTGGCAGAGGCATTGAGATGCGTTACTGCCGCTGGTCAAAGAGGGTTGCATTTACGCATACTAAATACTTGCTTTCATATAATAATAATCAAGTATTTTTATGCAAGTGCTCAATAGCAGCTTAGTATTGGTTATTTTGTGCCAGCAAAACTGATTGAGTATTTGCAGAGTTCAGCTGAAGTGCTGCATAAACAGTCTTATTCTTTGAAGAAAAGAAGTACAATTATTTACATATATACATAAATTGTATTCTTATCAATATGACACTTATATTCCTATTGTTATTATTTGATATTGTATTATAGATAAATACGAAAAACAAGAATGGAATTAAAATTATTTACATTCTCTGGCGACAGCTAATCAGATCCTTTATTACTATATATATGTTATAATATATAGACAACTCTGGGTAGGCACACTCAATCTTTGGCTCTCCCACAGTCTTCACAACTAACTAAATTTATTACACTGAAAATGCGTATGTATTTTTTTCTTAAACAAGACATAGGCGTTGCTTTAGGCCTTAAAATTCCATCATTAATTATTTTATATTTAAAAAAAAAAGAGAAGAGAAAAGAAGAGGAGAAACTGTGCTTCATTTTAAGTATTATCCCAGCTAAGATTTGGTAATTTATTTTGATGTACCACATGCAAGGCGAGAAAAGAGAAAAATGTCCCGAAATGCTAGGATTACCAGTGCTTCCTTCAACAAATTTTCTCACACAGCCTGCGTTAAGTCTACTTTTTCAGTTCTTTTGGGTTTGGCTTGGGCTCTCAGTGCTACGCCCTAATTTCAGCTATTTTTTAAACCGGCCGTGTGTGTGTGTGTTTTGTACTTTTTTGTTTTGGGCGCTGCACTGAAATTTTCAAGTGATTTAGTGCAATTAGTATAATTAACACAGCGAGTAAGACGAGACTAAGGCGACATTTGACAATGACAGTGGCAATGGCAATGGCAATGGCAATGAGAATGGGAATGGGAATGAAATGACGATGTGCGCCACATGTCTTTTAACTCCAACCTGAAACCCAAGACGAATCCCAGCCATGCTAGAAGGATGCTTAAGCCGACATGTGTTGCCGCCTTAAGTGGCAAATGATTCACTGGAAAACAGAGAAAGGAGAGACACACACACAGAGAGAGATAGAGGCAGAGAGAGAGAGAGAGAGAGAGAGAGGCAGAGAGAGAGAGCGATAAGTCAGCAATGAGCTGAGCTCAGTGTGAATTGCTGGAAATCATTATCACCGCCTCTTTGTTTTCCCACTGCTGAAGTGTGTCCTGTAAGGACAGCTTAACGCTCACTTTACAATGAGACAACACTAAATGATCAAAGTCCTCAAATAAACAAATACGTTGAAAGTGAGAGTTGAGATTAAATATATCAATACTTGGATAATTAATATCGAATGGCAATTTGTAAATTGCAAAGCAGAATTCATTTTATTGTCAACATTTTAAATTAATATTGCATATTTTATAATTGAAGAAAAAAACTCTCAACTGAAAACCATTTTAATTTCAACTTGTGTATATTTTTTTGTTGCCCCTCTGCCAACTCATAAAAAGTCCACTTCTAAACTATAAATATTAAAAAGCATTTCTGGAGTGCAACAGAAAAGAGAAAGGAAACAAAAAATGGTAACTATGCAAACAATTGCATAATTGGAAATGCTGCCCGATATGTCCAATGTCCAATGTCCGATGCAGGCTTGTCATTCAATAGTTGACCAAATTGCAACAGTCATGAGTCAGCTCCTCCAGATGCCTCCAGGTACCGACACTGGCCTCATCTGCAACTGCAACGGCCTCTGGATCGTCATCGGCATCAGCAACTGTCTGACTGTCTGACTGTATGACACTATGCTGTGGCATGTGGAACGCAAGTTTCCTGTGCGGCACAAAAGTCAACACTTTAGTGCAATTCGGAGCAATTAACATTGACAGTAAATATGGAATTTGTGCAATGCCACTTGGCCCTCAAAAATGCCTACGAGGCAAAGGTAGCTCAGGTAGTACCTCAACTCTCTCTCTCTCTCTCCCTCTCTCTCTCTCTCTCGCACTTCACATTCTGGCCAACAAAAGTCAACTTCATTTGCAAGTCAAAAGGGGGCAGGAGTTGGGGGAGGCGATAGTCGACACATCATCGGCATTCATCAGCATTCGGAGTGAATGACACTGCAGGATGTGTTGCAGGGCTGGAGCAGACTGGAGTCAAGAGACGAGACAGCTCCAGCCTACCACAGTTGGGAGTTAAAGTTTAACATAGTTGAAATGTTTCTCAGCTAGTTTTTGTTGTTGTTGTTGCTGTTGTCCTTGTATCTTATAGGTTGTGCGTGCCCTGTTGGATTTGGCTTGGGTGGAGGACAACAGCCGGCTGAAGGGGCAGTCTCAGCTCAGTTCAGTTCAGGACGTGTGCGTGCTTGTCAGTGACAACTGGAAATTAGTTTAATAGTCGAACTGGAAACAGTTCCATAGGTAAACACACACTACACACACACCAAACACACACAACACTCAAAGTCATATTTGCTATTGTTATAGTTATGGTATTATTTTTTGGGTACACAGAAATTGCTTTCATTATAGTTCAATATCAAATAAATATGATACGTGCTACTGTTAAATTAAGTTAATCATATATTGCGCCCTGATGACCATAATCAAATATAGATTGATCTATGTCCACATTTCGTTGGAAAAGAAAACGCCCAAATCATTCCATTCCCCCCCAAAAAAATAACAGTTGGCATTTTGACATAATGATAGCATTTTCTGGACTTTTTAAGCAGTTGTAATTACATTTCTAAAATCAGAATCGAGTGTTCACTGTCATATTTCATATAAAAAGTTATGTTGTGTTTGTGTTGTTTGGGGACATTCGGAGTTAATTGCACAACTTTCTTACGTAATTAAAGTTTTCATACATAATTGTGAAACTTATAATCACACAAGTAATTACATGAAAAGTTTAAAAATGCCACTCGACTTGAATATATTCGTTATTCTACTGCCATTCTCAATCTTATTTTAGATAAATTCAATCATAGTTAATAGATAGTAATGAGCTTTTCAATTATTTGAACTGGCTGCGCATTCGTATATTGAATCATAAGACAATAGCTTAGCAACCATAAACAAAAGCGTCTAATCAAATCAGAGTCTCGGAAATGAACAAATTTAATCTGCCTGATAGGCTTAGGGTTGTTATGAACCTGCCCCTTCCCTCCTCCTCACGCCACGCTGCCACGCCGCGGGGCAACACAACTGCTCAACTAAAATGCGCAATGAAAATTTGGTGACATCAAAAGCATTTCCCAGTTAATAAAGCGCATTTAAAAAGAATTGTCGAGTGTTTCACTAGGCGTAGGACTACTCCATTATTTATGGCATTATATGCCAATAAGATGAATGCTAATTTAGTAAACGCGTAGAGCAGAAAATGCGACTGGACAAGATATGTATATCTATATATATATATATGTATATATGAATTGTAAAATGCGTTTCGTTTCGTTTCGATGTGTTTTTTTTTTAATCCAATTTGCATATAAAATGACACAAAAGCCCGCTAAATGCAACCCTTAATAAGTCACCAGGGGACCCTGAACGGCGGTCGCTTTGCCGAGCACTTGAAAAATATTGTGTAAATCCCAAAAGCAGCCAGCAGCAGCACCACCACCACTACCACCACCACCACTACCACCATCAACATCAACTGATTCGAGGAACGCTTCCTTGCCACCACTTTACAATTGTCAAGGTTGGGTTTTCAAACCATATTTGAATGTTCAGCTTCCCCTCGACTGAGTCACCATTGTCAACTATAAATATGTCTAAAGTTTCTGGTTACCATGGCCCATTGGACTCCCTCAATCCATGCAGCAAGGATATTCCTTAAGTATTGTCAATATTAGTAAATATTAAAAAAGTATACGATGGCACAGCAATTGCAACAGGGTGGTTGTTATTGCCATTGCCATTGCCATTGCCTGTGCAACGTCTGCCTAATGAAATGCCAAATTTCTGTAAGCCGCAAGTATTACAGTTCGCATTACCCTTCTCAAGGGGCATGTGCCTCACCGACGACCGACGACCGACGACTGCCTGCCTGCCAATTTTTCACTTTTCCATCTCATATGCGACGTGTGTAATTTTTTATTAAAGACATTAGTCAAATAAGTGCAGATATTTATATACATATATATGTATATGAACGATATCTGGCTCTCATATAACGCCGCCGGGCATTCATCTAAAATTGCAAACACCCAGCCTATGGCAAACCCAACCAACCCCCCACCACCATCCATTCATCCATCGGAGATGCCGTGTGCGTCATTTGTTACATTTATTATTGTTTTTTTTTGACGTATACCCTGGAAAATGTGCGAAGGAGAGAAATCAAGTTTTTGTATCGAATATGTAACAAGCAATGCGACTAGAAGAACTAGAGATAATTTAGTGAGGAGGATCTCTACATATATTATATAAATATCTCATGTGTATCGGATTAGTTAGTGAACAGATTACTTTGTCACTTAAATTTAATTGACTTGGCATATTTTATTATATTTAATTTGATTCTCTGTTCTTAGCAGTTCACACACACATAATAAATAGATATAAACATAAATAAATAATTATCTAATTGTCAAGACAGAAATTCTAGAAAGAAGACGAACAAATACAATTAAATGTCTTCACTCAAACAGACTAGTTGTTAATTAATTTCCTACAGGGCATCTTCTAGTCTCAACATCTCAACTTCAAACGCTCCTTCATTTTTTTCTGTATGTTTTCTTTACTTCGATCTAAACGGATTTGGTTACCCAGCATTGGCGTTCGCCTGGACAAAATTAAACTTTTCGCCTCGCTTTTGTGCAGAACACAAAAACATTTTATGCACTTATGACACTCGCCACACGCCCCCTCACCAACTCCCACACCATGCCCATCATCATCAGCCCTATGCCAAGCACCCGCTAACCACCCTGTGAGGGACACCCTTTCATTTCATTTCGGGCACTGACTCTTTTTGTGCGTGGACCGAGCCCAGTTTTTATTGTAATCGTAACTCAGCTCAATATTGGCTTCATTTTTAGTTACTCAGCTGTTTCCCTGTTTCCCTGTTTTTTTTTTCTTCTTTTTTCTTTCATTCTTTCTACTTGTTTTTCCCCCTGTTTCACTCCGACTGCAGTACAAATTAAGGGCAGTTGCAACAAATGTGGCCGCTGCTGCTGCTGCTGCTGCTGCCGCTGTGGGGTTAATGTTGCCGGAGTCTGGTGTATGGTTAGGATTGGATTTGTATATATTGTATCGTATCGTATTATTGTTGTCACGTTTTTCACATAATTCATAAAATTCGGGCATATTGCTAATTTGTGCTCTAAATTTGTGCAAATGCGGTAATATTCGGTTTTGCTCTCATTTCGCTTTTTATTGCCATTATTGGGTTTCTATTTATCAAATTGGATTTGCAAATGGGGATTTATGCAGACACCGAGTGTTGCATGCAGCTTATTTGTGCTTATGCGATTTGTGGTTGCAATGCGGCCATAGCCCAGATTCAAAAGTTGCCAAACATTGTTAAGCCCGGGGTCAACAGGCAAAAACAATAACAGACTCTGCCGCAGATCAAGTAAATCTAATGATTTACTGCTAAATCTTCTCTAAATCTTCAACAATTTCATTTAATTTTCATATTCTAGTTAGATTTCACTCAGACAAATGCTCGGGAACAAAATATATTTATCGTTGATATATCTACCATGTTATATATGTTCCTCTTATGAATATAATCGATAAATATCTTCGAGTTTAGTTGCAAAGATATTTATCGATTATAGATCTGCCTGTTATTATAACTTCCTCTTAGCATTAAACAGCTTCTGAAATAGATATGCCTTTGAGTATTATTTCAAGCACTCTTCTGTCTCGAATATGGTTCCCCGAAACAAGGGGATCAACTTACTTGACTTCTTAGACCTATCAATATCGGTGTCCTTCACACATTTGCAATCTGTAAAAACTGAAACCACTTTGACATGGACAACCCACTAACCCCTAACCCTACCCCACCTTCCCACCTCTAACTGCTGTTGGCTGTTGATTTATGCGGCAGTGACAACGTCAACATCGTTTCTGGGAATACATCGATCTGTGGCATTCCAATGTAAATGACGTTACCAAAACGACAGACGCCAGTTTGTCAGGCGCTGCGTGTCCATTGACAGGACAAATGGACAAATCGACAAATGGACAAAAACGGGGACTGCAGCTTGCACTTCCTGTTCGTCCACCTTTCCGGGTTTTTGTAATGCCTCCAGCAGGGGCAGCAGGCTCTCTCATTTGACTGGCTGTCACAACAGCCTGTTAATGTCCATGGCATATTAATGGCTTTTCGAAATTATCCTTTTGCCACATTGTATATTAACTGGGTAGAAATTTATGCATTTTTATTTGTATTTTCATTTCCATTTTCATTATTATTGTTATCATTATTGAGGTTTGGCTTTGTTCCAGTCCTGACCCTATTTACTACTATCTCTATCTCAATCTCTACCTGCCTAGATTGTATAGAAATCACACGAGAAAATTTGTTTTGGCAACCCTGGACACAATACTAATCGGCAAATCTTGAACTCTTCAGAATTTGTTTGTAATTCAATGCTAGACATTTGTCAAAAAGGGCGCATCTCGCACGCGGCTTCAGAGATTGTAATACTAGACCCCAGAGATTGACAGACAGAGAAAGAGCGAGAAGTTGATAGATAGTTGCTATATAGAGCGAGAGGGAAAAAGGAGTACCCATATGCATAGCCTACCCCTACTCCATGCACAGAAAGTGCGTGTTTCCAACACTTTGTTGCAGATTTTGTGCATTTATCATGCATGTGGTTGGAGTTTGGGTTTTTGGCAACAAGGGGGGAGAAATAGGATTGGAAATGGGAATGAGAATGGGAACGGGAAGAGGCACGGTATGCGCGTGCCGTGGCATGTGGTTTGGGTTTTAGTATTAAATTGTTTTGCGGTTGCTCTGATAATCAGACAATCGTACAATCGTATATTTTATTGAAGTGCCCAACAGTCCACTACAACTCCCCCTCTCTCTCCAACTCTCTGTCTCTCTCTGTCTACTCTTGACTTTGCCATTTCCTTAGAGGTTATTCACATTTGGTATTTACTTAACTTGTGCTTATGTATAATTTAAATGAAATATTTGCCTCGATTTTGGCCATTCGTCAGACTGACTAGAGACATTTGCAATCTAACTGTTGGTTAATAGGTGTAGCGAGTTTTATTTATAGTTTACTTACACTGTGCAAAAAACTGTAGCAAGTGGCTAGATTCATCTCTTATTTTTTTGTAAACATCTTTGACGATCTATAATCAACTTTATCCTTATCTTTAAGGATACTTATTAATCTACTACAATTTCTTTTTTTCACTTTCAAGCAGTTGTTTGCCCATCGATTCGACTTAAAAATCAATTGAAAAGCATTTGGGGATTTTCAGCAAACGTTAGCATATTTTCTCAGTTGATTTGCTCACTTTAACAAGGCCACTTTGGTTACAAAAAAAAAAAAAAAAAGAAACCGAAATACAAATCTGAACTAAGGCGGCACTTAAAAAAGAAAAACTGCAAATGACCCAACATTTGTTTAGACGAGTGCCCTTCTTCTACCTCAACCGTTATTGATCAAAATTTCTGTGTGTGTGTATGCAGAAATATTGGCCCCGAACCTTTGCCCAACTCATAAAGCACAAACAGAGTCCGAGTTTGGCCGAGTGGTCTCTATGATAAATTTGGCACTTCCGCTTTGGTAACTAAGACATCGGCAGGCAAATCAACTGAGAGTCCTTGCAGAAGCATACAGTCAAAAAAAAAAAAAACAACAACAACAACAAATTGATGGAGAGAAATCGCTGCAATGCATACGTCATTTAACCCCTTTGCGCCATATTTTTCATAAGCTCTGCCAGACTGTGTGTGAGCACTTTTTTTACACTTCGTATACCCTAACCGGGGGATGGGTATTATCGATATGTTATGAGCAAATAAAATCAAGTCAAAATCATAAAAATAAGCAATTATTTTCAGTAGTGTATCAAGTTCAAGAGAGTCAAAAATATTAAGCTAAGAAATAAAAAAAAATATCGTAAGGGTATTCCACATTCGCCGATTCAAGCTGAGCTCAAATTCATGCTGTTCTTATGCCCAAAACCCATTGAAAAGATGAAGAATAAGGAGTATAATGAAGTCCTACAGCAAGCAGCAACTCCGACTCTAGTGAGTATATATATATATATATATTGAAGATCAGCAAGAGCAACAACCGATTCGATATAGCCATGTTGTCCATCCGTAGACTTCAAATATGGAATATAAGATTATAGCAATACAAGACAGCGTTTTAATAAATACATATTTTTAATCAAGAACGCATCTAGCTTGACTAAATATAGAATATCTCTAAAAACTTCATTACGATCATTTAAGAAACAGATAGCAATATGGGATGCAGGGTATCTCTTAGTCGTAATAGCCTCTTATATATTCTTACATGTTTTTTTTTTTGTTTGTTTGACAAGTGTGCTAAATTTGAGCAGGCCAAAAGGATGCGTCGTCTGGGATCGTCGCCTGCTTCGGCTGCTTTTGCTGCTGCTGCTGCTGCTGCTGTCCTTCGATTGATAAAATATATGCGTGGTGTGGCAGTGTTGTGGTGCTGTGGCAGAAAGGGGAGGGGCTTGGGTTTATATAGAGACATTTATTGATAGATAGCAAACGCATCGCTTGAACCCTTTTACATTTGATGAACGTATCGAATTCCCCACATATTGCCAAAAGCGGCCAAAATTTATGGCTGTTTGATTTATTTTAACTTTTAACACGCCCAAACAAATGCTGCCAATGAGGCGCACACAAACCAATACCAAAGGGAGGCCTGCGTGTGTGAGGGGGAGGGGGAGGGGGGGATTGTTAGGCGTATCGAATTTTACTGGGCAGTAATGCTGCGGCTCAGACTTGGTTTTATTTCCGCGTCACCAATATGAACTTTGCATCACAAATCTTTGCAGAGCTTTTCGGGTTTGCCAGAAACTGAGCAGGGAATCCATAAAAAAGAGAGAAGAAGAGCTGATTGGGGTATTTATGTGGATATTATTGAATCTTTAATTGAATATAAGACAAATACCAAAACGAAAATTCCTTTTTGGTTTGTGCTGCTCTTCTTTTTATAAGCTGAATGCATTTCAAATGTGTAAAATAGAAAAAGTTAGTTTGTGTTAAAGTAAATAAAAGGCAGATGATAAAGGCATATATATTCTTGATCAGCAAGACTATGCGAAGTAGTCCTTAGTTTTGTAGCAATCTTAATGAGACTTGAAATATATTCTTAGCTTAGTTTCAGATATGATATATGTTGGAATTGGTCTGATCGGATTACTATATCGTGTAGCTGTCATAGGAATAGTTCTTATATGAAACACTCTTTTGTTCAACAAGTTATCGCAACCAAACCCACCAGTTATGTACTTAAATGAATAATCATCGATATCAGACTACTTTATCATATAGCTATCATAGCAAGAAAGGTTATTTGGCTTGTCTAAGATAGCCATTCTTAATTGTTTGCTTTCGATTTTAAAGCCAATTGATCCCAAGCTGGTATTTGCGATAACCTTTGCAAGTTATTTGCTCACATTCGACACGGTTCTTTAAAGTCTATGGCTGAAATCAGCTGCACCTGCTCAATTCTTGGTGGATTCTGGTGTATAATTATGCTGTTTGCCTTAAATCATTCAATTGTAAGCGTGTATTGTCATATACCACACACCCCCCCTCCCCCGCCCGTTCCTTGGGCAGCAGAAGATGTAGCACCCGCCCAGACTTGTGTTCCCTCCCAATCAGAAAATTCACATCCATTTGCGTATTACGCTTCATTATGCAGATTTCTTGCCGTTCAACATTTTCGCTCCTCTCGAGTCTGTGTATTTTTTTTCGTTTTATTTGTTATTGTTGTTGCATGCCGCTTGCGGCTTGAAAAAATATTTTTATTTAATTTATTTATGAATGAACTGACTGAAAAGGGGCCAAGAGGCTGGCAAAGGGGATGCTACGATGCCTGCCTGGTAGGCTGGCAATAAAAGCTATTGCCACACACACACACACACACACATACGCACATAGACGAACGCATGCGATGCCACGCCTTCGTGCAACGCGCCCCTGGGTGCCTACCACATTGTCACATAGATAAGCCGCGTCTGGCTTAACTCATAAAAAAGTGCCAGCAAAAGGATAATAAAACAAAAACAACAACAACGAAAACAGCAACAGGATGAGGCAGAGGCACAGTGAGTGATGGGACAGGAGGGGTGCGGGGTAAAGGCAAATCTCTGAACGCGTGCGGATTTAAATTTTCAACAATAATAAACAGAAAAATGAAATTTATTCGAGGTCCTCGACTTGCACATACTCTGTAGGTAAAAAAATGCTCTACGTCCGACGAACTACGGAAAAATTCTGATTCTTTATTATATATTGCAAGAATATATTCAGGGGTATGCAAATTTTCCAAGAACATATTCTTGCTTTAAGATTTTTCCCACTCTTTTGTAGTTGTAACCAAGCAGCCCATATTTACATTAGCTTGTATAACCGCTATTAATAAACTACAGGGTATAAATAGACATAAAAAGGCAGCGCATTGCGAGTCTGGGCGTAAATTTCACGGCCATGGTGGGAAATAACTCGAGTATGAAACGCCTCACACATGACTCCACAAAAACCAAAAACAAAAAGCGGAAAAAAGAAAAAAATAAAATATATATAAAAAAAAAAAAAAATACATACTCGTAGATTTTTCCAAATGGTTTTGGTTCAATATATAATGACAATAATCAAAAATTCTCAGGCTACCCATTTGGCTTTTGTAATTTGCCGCGCCACAGACAAAGAATCCGAAAAATGACTCGGAGAGCGAGAAATGAATTTAAAAACAATTTGCGGTCGTTGGGCAACACAACTAACAAAAGCAACATCCACAGAGCCCATGAGGTAGAAACCGCAAAGACAACAATTAAGCGTTACAAATGATTATGAATAACCATTTTTTAGTTTTGTGTTGTTCTTTTTTTTGTGTAGTTCTCGTTCTGTGTTAAACTCTGCGCCCTGAGAAACGGAACAGAATTGTGCTCAGCAATGGAATTTCTGCCGCTGGGCGAGACTTAACTCGTACTCGTACTTCCCTTTTTTTTATTTTTTTTTTTTCTGAAGCTAATGTATGTGGTGCGATATTCAATTGAGCTCCAAGCTCAGCCCAGAGAGACCCATTTGTTAAGCATATGTATATATGGTTTATGAATGAACAAAAGTATGTTCACAAATAGCAGCCGTGAATGATTTACTGAATGACATGAAAGAATTTTGTGATCTCTCATTTCTTGCGATCTGCGCTCGCAGTATGTCCCTAATAGTATTATATGTTGGCTGGTCTCAAATTAACACCATGAGTCATATTTCTGTTTATTATTTATTTATTTATTTATATATATATATATATATATATATTTATTTGTATAGCTCTTTGCTACACTTATTAATTGTTATTTGTCGAATTGCTCAAGATAGAAAATAGTTGTTTAAATTAAAAATGTAGATCAGTTCTAAAATAAATATGCTCTGCCTGAGAGCATAAATATAAATCTACAACGGATGCGTCTGCCGCCCTAATAACGCTTTGGCGATCGAAAGCTCAAATGCCCGGCTAGCTCAGTCGGTAGAGCATGAGACTCTTAATCTCAGGGTCGTGGGTTCGAGCCCCACGTTGGGCGAAATTACATTTTTTTGTTTTAATTTCCAGTTTTTTTAAATTTATAAATCAATTACTGTGTTTCGAATGATATTTGTATTTGCTTTCATAAAGCATGCTTTTATACAATGCTTTTAGAACATATTTCTTTCATATACATACATTATATTAGAAATCAGAAAAAGGTTTTAAAAAAAATAAGCAGAAAAGTAAATAAACTGCATAGAAACAATATTTC
This sequence comes from Drosophila setosimentum, assembly GCA_035043505.1. NCBI lineage: Eukaryota > Metazoa > Arthropoda > Insecta > Diptera > Drosophilidae > Drosophila > Drosophila setosimentum. The sequence goes on along the minus strand of JAWNMY010000003.1, from coordinate 2,786,661 downwards.
GCTTTCGATTCTGACGCTGCTTTAGTCATAATCTAGTCACACAAAATCCAAAAATAGAACACGAGCGAGCTGGAAAAAAATCAATTAGCTCTGGCTTTTCATTTCAAGATTCCCGACTTTATACAGACAGATTTTATATAGACATGCAGTTATTAGAAACCAAAAAAATTTTAAAGTTCTATAGAAAGCACTTTTATTTCACTTTTGATATGTAGCTGAGTGAAAGTCGTTGGTGAAAGCGACCTTCAGCTATTTGCATTTTGCAATACTACCACTACACACACACACACACAAATACACAGTAATTCTTTTCTTTTTTTGTTTGGGGAAAAATACGCAGTCTGCAATAAAAATAGGTTTCGGAGAGCGCATTGAATTTTTGGCTGCATGCCCAGCCGCAGGACAATTTATATATAATACACAAAGTTTCACACAAAAGCTTACTGGATAAACAAATGGACCAGCAGCAACAGCCGCCCCACAACAAGTGCTTTGTTTTCTGCCCTATGAAATATATATTTTTCACATGCTGTAAAAAATTAGACGACGGGGGGATAAACAAATACATTTATTACATGCAAATACAGCAACAACAACAACAACAAGAAGAGCGGCGTCTGCTTCGCCAGACAAAACGCACGCCTCCAATTCCGCAGTCCCCCCACACCCACACCTCTCAACCAACCCCCTCACACACACACACACACGTGACTTTAAAGCTCATGGGATTACAGTATTTGTTGCGGGACTTTTTGGTATTCGCAAAAAGCTTAGGAAATTAATGCGCCGAAGGAAATGCATTTAAATTACAATGTGGGTGAATGTTTTGATTTGCGTGGCGCAACGGTTTGCTGGCGATGCGGGGTTTTACGACCGCTGATTTTCCGGAGGTGTTCGCTATGTGACAGCCGCAGCAGCAGCCGCAGCAACAGCCGCAGCAGCAGCAGGCTACCCGGCCGCATTAATTTATAATACAGCGCCGTTGGCAACGGGCAGCGGGCAGCAGGCAGCAGGCAGCAGGCATCAGCGCTCAACAAATTTTAATGGCGGCTTCACAAATGAATACAAATTGCAATTTGAACTTTTTAGCGAGTTGAACAAATTTCGTAATTAACAGCGAAAAAATAACATTTTGCATCATAATTCTTGAGTTTTTGAGCGACCCAGCAAAGTCAAAAGTATTTCGAAATTTAATTAAGTTGCATTCGCCATGCTGATTTGTCTCACAGCAGGGCATGTTATGGGTAAGAGGGAGGGTAAAAGTGGTTTGTTTTGCGGGGCGCAACCAACCCTTTTCTGCAAATAAAATCTTGGGCTAAAGTTTGTTTTAATGCTTTGGCCAGAATAAAACACATAAAATTCCACTGCCATTGGACAAATAAACATTATGCTGCAGTTTTTCTGCTTGTAACTAACAAAGTTACACTAGACAACATGGGAAATAAAATGAAATTGAAATTGTTAACTGTTGTTTAGCAAACATACGAATAATTATAAATTAGCATTGCATTACACTCTACAACGTGGGCAAGCTGAATAATTTTAACTGTTCGCATTTCATGTTGCGCAGTGTAGTACGGATTGCTTAACCTTTTGGCCGTCCTGATTTGGACGCACCTTCTGCTGACGTATGACGTATGACACTGCAGCATCAATCTGAATTCAGAGAATACACGTAATAAACGAGTCGTCGAATCGAGCAGAAAACCACCCAACCACCCCCTCTACGCATTCGTACTTGCTAAAAGTTAGGGCGAGGCCTCCTGTTCTTTGGTCATTAACGGCGTTAAGCCGCTGGCTTGGTACTCTGACGTTCCCGGAAGGATGTCGTGGCCTGAGTGACGTGTGTGTGGGTGTTTGCACAAGCAACTCTCGCATACGCACACACACACACACACACACATGCATTGTCATTAGCGTTCGCTCGTGTGCCGTTATCCCTTTTTAATAAGGTTTACTCAGCATTTTTTTGTATTGTGTGTTTATTATGCGAGATTTGGTTTTTGTTATGTGCAAGCAATTGTGCAAGCCAAACAATAAAACGGCGACATTACAAAAAACAAAAAGCAAAATGCAAAAGTGAAGTTTGATTACATCCATGGAGCTTAAAGTGCAGTTCAGAAATGCCCGTAAAAAAATAACTGTTGAAAAAGAAAAGCACAAATAAATAAATATCGAAATGCATTCGTTAAGCTCAGATTATGCAATAATTTTCGTATCGGTCAACAATAAAATTGTCAATCGATTCCCCATAAGTCATTTGGTATTTTCCAATAGTAATTATCGTCGGTAATTATCGCTCATTTATATAAAGTCAATATCAGTCATTGCTGCTCATTTCACCTAATACTTTTAATATTGCTGTGACCTGATCACGTGCCATTGTGAGTAAGTTTCGTTCTCTCCGCAATTTGGTCACACAGTCTCCTTTAATTTTGGTGTTTCGGGTAGTGTTGTTAATTTAAATATGGCTTGGTATAGGAATAACATTACAAAGTGCGGCTAAGAAAAAAGGAAAATAAGGCAAATTATATTTTAAATATCTTAAGAGTGCAAAGCAAGGAAAAAACAAAAACAGTCTCCAATTAACACTACGCAAATTTACCTGCATGTTGCAGATGATATATCACTTAGCAACACTTATGCACTTGTCGATTATTATTACTCTGTAATCGTCGTTCTCTTTCTTTCTTCTTTCGCCCACATTCTTCGCACTGCAATCAGTTGAAATTTTGTGGAAATTCACATACATGGCAATGTGTGTATGTGTGTGTGTATGTATGTTTGTGTGTGTGTGAACATATCAATTTCTGTTCTTGAACTTCTCACGCTGTGCAATGATTGTAAATTTGAGCTTAATTTCTGAGTTGCCAAAATGAGTTATTGTTTGTCACCTGCTGTGACGTAATTTTAATTTTTTGGCTTTGCTTTTCACCCCTTATGCCGAATCTTTTGTCATTTTGATGCATTAATTAATCAATCACGGTCAGCAACTGGAATTCTGTGCGTGCTTTAGAGCAAATGTTGTCAAGTTTTTAAAAGAAAAATATATTTTACACTCATATCTGATTAATTGCATATTTTGTTAATTATTTTTCAGAAAGTCACAGCCATAAATAATATATGCGAATCTTACGAAAAACACATTTGGTGTGAAATTGGCGCAGATTAATTTAAATTACGGATATTTCATTTTATACCCAGTTGATCGACCGAATTTTTTTTATGAAATCAGTTATTTGTCCAACACTGTTCAAATTTTTCTTACAGCTTTTTAACGCAAAACCAAAAGTCCCATTAAACTTATATATTCATTTTATCCCCATACTTGATCAATAGAAAATACTCAACAATGTCGAAGTATCTTTTAGAGCTTTTTAAAGTTCTCCTAACTGCACTTTTTTAATTGTAACTTATATTTTTGCTCTTATACTTATAATTGCTCTCTTGTAGTTCTTCTCACTCGTTCCCCACACAAATTTGTCTGGCATTTCAAAAGAACACCTGTCAAGCTCAGTTCAGTTCAGCTCAGCAATTGTAGAATTTCAGACACCAACTATAGATAATTTATAGCGCTTTAAGTGTCCTCTCTTATGGCTTTAGTTGCCTTTTCTGTAAAACACCATCAGCCATTAGACAAGCCCAAATATGTGCACAATTTACCTTATACTCCCCTTGTTGCACGCTCTTATAAACTAATCTGACTACGTGCCTTGCACACCACATTGCATTATCTCTTTACTAAATCTTGCCTGGGAAAGAGGCACGAGAAGCTACAGAGACAAAGACAAAGACAAAGACAAAGAGAGAGAGAGAGAGAGAGAGAGAGAGGTGTGCGTGCACTCGAAATTAAATTGTTATCAAATCGATCAAAGCCACAACATCATTATCTGCGCATTAGTTGTGGCTGACCAGCCAAACACAGGCTTACACCGGCAACTACAACAACAACAACAACAACAACAACAACAAAACAAAAGCAAAAAAATTAAAGAATAATGCTTTAGACAAGATTGAGCTCAACTTCGATGTACCCTGAACACAGCTGTAAAATAACTTATAGATTTGCTTGTGGTTGCTGTCGGAAATCGAAATGTATCGATATTCCGGAAACGGAGGCAGCTATCGATAGAATGAAATAATCTTGGTCTGCCTTCGGTATACAAGAACTGATGTTCCAAATTTGAAAGTCTCTAGCTCATATAATTTCTGAGATTAAAGTGTTCGATATGGCTATTGATCTGCTGAATTTGATATACTCTAGCAGAACAGAAAGTTTAGTTGCTCCTGTACTAAATTAAGTGATTGTTAAGAATTAACAGTTAGTTTTTATATCAGCTATATATATAGTGTAGTAGTTCGATCTGCTGACAAAACTGGAATACCCACTGCGTCCAGGGTATTGAAGCGTAATTCGAGTGCATAAAAAATGTAAGCTGACTTGTGATAAAAACTGGCGCTTGATAAGCAAGTTTTTCATCTTCTTTGCACGCTTTTGTCGCAAACGCAACAAATTAGTTGCTGCAGTGGGCGTGGCACACGATTGTGTCCAGTGTGTGTTGAGTTGCCCACCCTTCTATCCCTTCATTGCCGGCGCCTGAATCTTGCTCGCAATAACTTCTAATTAATGCACGAAAAGCATAACGAAAGCTAATTATGAAACTAATGAGCTTGTTGGGCAATGCAAGAGCATCAAGCAGGCAACAAGCAAACTAGTCAGCAGAAGGGCAAGCTAAAAACAACAACACCAGTCGAGCGTAACCGACTGCGAAATACACTGCTACCCAACAAGTAATACCAGCTGATAACAGATGTCGAGTGGGGTGTTGCCAAAATAAAACTCATGTTAATAAGCCAAGTTTGCCTTAAAAATGTTGTTCATTTTTTTGTGCTCGGGATTGAGTTGAAAATGTATCTGGCTAAAGGTTACTAGTAATAATCTACCAATCAAATTTTGTGTCTAGCTTAAAAATTGTGGGATATATGTGGCTCTATCGATATGCGATTATCAACTTTGTCGATTTCCTAGTCTCTCCTAAAGTTGCGGACAAAGAACCAATATACTCTGTGTACCTTCGGTGGCAGTGTATAAAAACAAGGCAGCAGGCAGCTTAAGTGTTAACGACGCTGTGCTTAACAAGACGAGCGCCGCCGTTCGCAGCCGCCGCTCCAGGTGCGAAATACCATGAAAGAAGAGTTGGTCGCTGCCCACCTTGGGACAAAGGCACACACACATACACACACACACACACACTGATACACGCATACATAAATAGGTATGATATACACATAGATGTAAATATATTTCATTTCAATTTCCTTTTGGGTTGCGCGTCTTTTTAGCATACTTGATTATGGCCTTTCGAGCAGCAAGCAGCAGCAGCGAGCAGAGGCAGCAGCAGCAACAGCAACAATATAAAGAAAAAAGGGGGCTGGGCACTGGCCATCGCCGGCCATCAGTCACTTATGCGCACGGCACGTCACTCAAAGCCAACACACACACACACACCCAGTTAAATAACAGAGCGGGACCAACGAGGAAGGCGTCTTTAGTTGCAGCGTCGAAGCAAAGCACCACATTCCCCTCCTCAGCACCCCTCCACAGCCCATCAGTAGAGCGTCGCGGTCTCTAAACTGAACTGAACTCGACTCTGTCCGCTACTGTCATTATCTTGTTAACTCGTTGTTACGTCAGCCGTTCACTGAGTCTGCTCTTGAGCTTGCACATGTACATATATATACATGTATATATATACATATATACATACATACAGGTATGTGTATATATAGTTCATATATACTAGTCTCACATACTGTGATGATCATTTGATTGCTGGCGACCAACAACAACAGCTAAAGGCAGACAAAGTAGTTTAACTTGCAAGTTTAGCACAAAATCTTTAGTGGGAAATGTTTGTCTAATGTTTGTTGCTTTAAGCTTGTCAACAGGAACTACGAATTTATGGGGAAATATCTAAGAGACTCCATTTAAACAGAAAAGATAGGTTCAGTAATAATCGGTTTTATATGGCAAAGTAGTTTAACTTTCAAGTTTAGCACAAATTCATTACGTGTTTAATGTTTCTATCGAATTTAATGTAGAATTTGCCAGAAACTTAGATTTTGATAGGTTCTGTAAAACTTCAGTTATCAATAACAAAGTAGCATAAATTTCAAGTGATTTATGATTCTCGTATGCCAATTTTACTTTTAAAACTCTCCTTATTTTTTTTTAAATGGGTTTGACTGGAGTAAGTTATCGATATTTTTTGCTATCGCTTCAAACTACTCTTTCCAGTTTGCATCTGATCTCTTTCTTATATACTAAAACTCAGTTTTGGTTAAATTGTGTAATTCGTTATATGGTAGTCTCTAAAAAACTGCTCTGTTAACTATTAGACTTAAATTGTAATTTAATTATATTATAAATTGCAAAATGTTTCATATTTCATATTTTAGTTCTTAGCAAACAATGTAAACTAAGTCAAACATTGCAGATAGTATTTGAAATCCTAAATGAGGATATTTTATATAACATAAATCGCAATTTCATTGCTGAATGTGATTTGTTATTCTGCGCAAGCAGCTTCTAATCAACTGCCCCGCATTGTTTTATTTTGTTTTTTTTTTTCTTTCTTTTTTAGCTTGTTTTTCATAATATTCTGGTCATATGTATGCCTGGGCTCACATTAGTGGCCACTTACATCGAGTGTGCATCTCGCTTAAATTCGTGCTGCTCACTCAGTTCCCCGATTCCAATTCCCCAGTTTGTGGCAGTTCGGGGTCCCTTTGCTTCATGCCTCATGCCTCATGTGTAATAATAATATACACACAGGTGTCCCAGGCCTTTTTGGCCGTTGGCCCAACGTCAGCTTCGTACTTCATCAATAAGCGGCTGCAGAGTTAGAGAGAGAGAGAGGGAGAGAGAGGGAGAGTGGAAGAGGAGTATGGGGCGGGTGATGGCAATGGCGCTGCATGTAGCACATGTAGCGGCGATTACGCGTAATAATCATCATAATCAAAAGTCGCAACACGAAATGAGTTTTGACTTGTTGTTGTTGTTGTTTCGCGTGTTGTTATTGCTGGAGAAGGATAACCAGTTAGGGATTGTAATGGTCCAGGCAGCAGCAGCAGCAGCAGCAGCAGCAGGTCGCTCCATATAGAATTGATTAATATTGGCATTGGACATAGGAAATACTGGGCTAGGTTCTCTCAATCTGTCGGTTGTTTTCACCATCTCATTACAACCGTTGCGGCCCACTGAGTTTTTGTGGCATTAATCTGTGCGGCGGTGCGGCATGCGGCATGCGGCAGTGCGACGGGAAGAAGTAGCGGTTATGGCCATACCAAATTAAACTTGAACGCTGCGGCAACTCTGTGGCCCATAAAAAAAAGCAGAAAAGCAGAAAAGCAGAAAACTTTGTTAATCATAAGTATAAGCGAAGTGCTGTTTGGCCTCCAATGAGAAGGCTGCTTTTCTTTTTCTCCTGATTTTCCTGATGCGCCTAGGTTAAGGTTCAATTTCAGTCTGAGGGCATTTGATTCTTTTTGTGGGCTGATTGGGTGCAACTGGAAAATTGTTGTGGCAGCTCTAGACACTGGATTTTGCTGAGCTCTCTATTGGAATTTTAAGCTACCGATGACTGTCTATATTCTTTCTATATACTTTTAAATATACTTATGTTATATATCATATTAATTCAGATTTTGTAAAATTGTACATATTATTAATTTTATTTATCTTATGTTTTTAGTTTCATTTTATTAATTCAGATCTATCTTCTTCTTTATTTTAATATGCATTATAAGTATTATTTTTAACTGTTTTGATTTAAATAAATGTCTGATTCTGATACTCTTTCAGTGTAGTTTCAATTTATAAAGCATCCAAGCTTACTCTTGTCAGCTCTATACCACTTCCACTTATTCTTTAATATATATATATATATATATATATATATATATGTAAGTGGCTGTGTATTATTAGATCTGTTCTCATTCACACGTAGCACGCTGCTTTGAATATATCTTGCTTTTTTAGTGTTTCACATCTTTTGCATTTTACGTTGGCCATTTTAATAGAACACTTGATGACCCAGGCCAGACCCAGATCCACAGTCAGAGCCAGAGCCAGAGCCAGAGCCAGAGCCACAGTCATAATCTATTCGAGACTCACCCAAGAAGCCCAACCCAACAGGAAAGTAACCCGGTCGGTCCATCTCTGATGATTTCTCGATGTATATCGCATGCATATTATGGGGCCAGGTAGTTGGTCGTTTGTAGATTGTATATTGTATATTGTATATAGTATATACAATTTACAGGTGAGCTCTATAAGCACGAAAAAAATAATAATTAACTGACCATCAAATCAACAGCACGTACTCCCTACGTGAGCATCATTTTACGAGCAAAGGACGGACTTCAACTTTGCAGCTTGATTACTCATTTGCGATATGTATGTGGGATAAGAGTTTGGTTCTAGGGCTACGTGCGAAAATGAAGACTACCACAACAACAACAACAGCAACAACAACAGCAACATCGGGCCAGGTCAAAAACTACTACAATCAAAGTCAATTGGTTTTTGTGTGTCAGGAGGAGGAGTAGGAGGAGGAAGATGGGGGAGTCAAATTACAAGAGGAGGGTTGGCAATATCTGTGAATGCAAGCGGTTAAGTACCAGCTACCGCACTTACCGCATAATTAATATGGCCAAATGCAATGCCACACCGACGGGTTGGACAAAGGGACAAATGGATGGAATAAACAGGCCAGGACAGGCCAGGACATTGTGGACAGGCGGGACAATGCTGTCAGTGCATTACAACTACACACGACATTTGCATTTGATTTACGCACTTAACACATTCCTAGACCAGAGCTGAGCGCGTGACAAGAATTAACTAAAAACACAGGTATATTTTTGACGAAACTATCATAATGAGATTTAAAGAATTGTATAGAGTAAGTTTTGAGACCATTTCATAGTTCATTTGTAGATGATTCTTGAATTTTACTAGATGAAGTTCAGTAATTATTAATTAATATATTATTGGGTAAGTTTTGACGAAGTTTGGATATGTTATTTTTCTGTATTGAATGTACAAATCGTGTCAATTATGAAACGTATTGTGTCACGACACGACACGAGTTCATCTCCCAGATAGAGCTCAGCCTCCGAGGCACAACAATCACTTGGCTGGCCCTTGAGGCAGAGTCAAGCCATAAAACTTTGGCTTAAGTGCAAATGCGCTCAAATCTACACTTAGACAAGTGACTCTGTCTGTGTGTGTGTGCGAGTGTGTGCGAGTGTGTGCGTGCGTGTATTACTATAATTAAATTGAAAATTACTGCCAAGCAATTGCAATTGTCCACACGACTGGACAACTGCAACACCCCGATTCCTACATCATCTACAAATCCAATGTTAATAATACGTTTGTCTCAATGTGTGTGTGTTTTTGTGTGTGTGCGAGTATGTGTGTGGGCCCTAATCATTGTCTGTTGTGTGCATCTGTCTATGGCAAAATGTTTTTGGGGGAGGTTGGTTGGTTGGTTTGTTCGTTGGTCCCAGCCACGCATAAGTTATAAATTATGCATAGATGCATAATTTACAGCTTGTAAGGTCAGCATTTGCAGTTGCATTTGCCAACTGCGACCCCAGCCAGAAGGCACACAGTGCAGTGCAGAACAGCCAACAGCCAGCAGCCAACAGCCAACAGCCAACTACTATCATTATTAATAGTGATACTGTAGTGGTAATAAACCACCTAATGTTCTGGCATGTTGCGAAACGCCCACTTTCAAGTAGATGTTGAGAGCTAAAGAAAGTGCAGTGAAGGTTGGAATTGTGAATTTGAAATTCAAATATATATATATATGTATCTGATGGATATAGTTGATGTTACAGTCCATATTTATGCATTAATTAACTCATCCAAATGTGTGCTAAGAATTCATTATGAGTCTTTAGGATGCAACATGCAATGCTCTCCAATCCTTTTCATATACCCATTAAAAATGTGTATCTCTCTGTAAAGGGAAGTTGTGCAAAGCTGGGTAATATTCAAAATTTGGAATATATTGAAATATTTGTAAGATTCGTTTAAGAGCTAGTTTATTGCTCCCCTAAGGTATTCTTACGTGATTTAAAAATTGTGTTACTAAACCAAACGAGGCGTTACTAAACATGCCTACAGTTTAGCTGATTTTATGAGAAAGATAAGCAACTGACTGAAACTATAATAATATTCAGAGTTAAGCATGCAATGACTTGCTTACATCAGTTATATCTTAACCTAAAATGGAACTTGACAAGCTCTCATAAATAAAAACAATTCATATATATATATGTATATATATAGATATATAGATATATTCATGAGGTACTAAATCATAGTAGTGTTTTTGCTAACCTCTTTCCAAGTACTTTGCCACTGTCTTTTCAAATTCCAATCAAGTTTTCTGTTTTCTGATTTTTAAACACATTTGTCTGACTTTGTTGCACTCCACAAGAGACACAAAACGGAGATCCACTTAAAATAGTCGAAGCACTTCGATAGTAGTTCATTGTACCATCCACACCACTCTCTCTCTCTCTCTCTCACATATACTCTCTCTGTCTCTGTCTGTCTTGCTGTGTGTGTGTGTGTGTGTGTGCAGCTCAGACACCTCTCAAAGCACTTGAGAACTTGTTTTTGCATTGGTTTTAACCGCATCATTTTGATGTATTTTGTGGCCTGGGTTTGTTGAGTTGCTTGTCTTTGGTTGTTTAGCGCTCGTCGTCTTTACTGTATCATCATCATCGTCGTCGTCATCGTCATCATCATCATTATCAACATCATCACGAGTTACACGCACGAGCTGCGTCTGCCTTCTTTTGCATATATACCATATATATATATATATAGATATATCCTGAAAGGGGGGGGGGGGGAATGGGGGTATGCTCAAAGTGCCGACAAGAAAAACAGCGACGGTTACAAATTATCATGCATGTGAGTGTGTGTGTGTGTGTGTGTGTGTATGTGTGTGTTTGTCTTGATTTCTTTTGTCTTATTGCATTTTATTCAAATTTCCTACCGTGTGCGGTTTTTACGTTTATATCGTCGGCATCGATTTGCAATTCGCAATCGTAATCAGCTCGAAGGCAAAGTCTACACGAATACCACTAAATATATATGTATATATATCACTCTTCTTCTCTTCTTGTTTTGTATATATTTATATGACAGACAGCCGCAGTCTATGTGTGTCTTGTTGTGCCAGTTTTCAACAGCTGATGCTGCATATTTATGTTTTATTTCGCATAAACGTGCGTGGCACAAACTGCAGGTTGCAACCATAAACGCTGACTGCAAAGATATTTAGCAAACATTTGAGAATACATTAAGCATTAAACTCGAATAATATTTCTATCTCCAATCAAAGTAGTTGCAATTTGGTTTTAAATTGGCAAACAAGGCTTCAGCATCTTCAGCATCTTCAGCATCTCTAAGACCACAAATAATACACGGAAACACACACACTTTTATCGTGTTATGTGGGTCAAATACATATTTGGAAATAACCAGAAACAATATGATGACTTTATTGAGGCGAACACTCAAACAACCCCTCCCCCCTTCATTTTCCACTACTTTCTTTTGGCCAACACAATTGGCAACCGCACATAGTTACAGTTATTTTGCGGTCAACAGTCAACTGAGGAGGGAATGCTGTAAATATTTATATAACTTTTTGTTCTTTGTTTCTGTTGTCCCTGTTGTTGTTAATATTGTTGTTGTTGTTGTGGTTGTTGCTGTTGTTGTTGTAATGGTCAGCAACGATATTTGCATTGGCATCCACTTTAGAACCTTTTGATGGCCATCCATGAAAATACCTGAACACATTTTATAACTCCTGAAGCCGCATTTATTTCAACTCGACTCCTTGGTCACGTGTTCTCCTCAGCTCCCTCCCTCCCTCCCTCCCTATTCTAATGTAATGTAATGTTTTTTTTTTTGGGGGTAAAAAGAAGAAAAAGAAATATAAAGAAGGTTGTATGAAAGAAAATACCTTTTGTCTTTTAGTTTATGACCCGTAAGGGTCGACAGCTGTGTTTTGTAACCAATTTGCTACCGTGTTAAAAAAGAGAACACACACATACACACACACACACACGCAGAGGGAAAAAAATACCCAAAAAGGAAGATATTTTACATGAGTGCAATTGCGCATTGTGGCATATTTTAAAAGTTTTCCATTTGCATTTAGTGTAGACTGTACTATGAATAAGGGTTGGGTGCACCGCTTGTCTCATAACAATTTTCACCTGTTCGAGAGCGATGCTTAAGAACTACCAATTAGCCTGGCTAAACAATGAGGCAGCAGGAGCAGCAGCAGCAGCAGCAGCAGCAGGAGAAGGATCAGCAGCAGGAGCTAGAGCAGCAGGGCCTGAGGGTCCCCAAGTCAATGCATTGATTTGCCTCAGCCCTAATTTGATGACTATCTGAATAAGAAGGAAAGAAGCAAGGGAGGCAGCTGTGGGGGGGGGGGGGACAGCTGCTGCTGGTGACACACGCACAATTGCTGGGGCGAACGACGCTCAAAATTGCTTATCAAAGTTGCACAATCAAAAGAGAAAAAAAAAAAAAATGAAAAAAAAAATGTAGTCGAGGCAGTGGCAGAGGCAGTGGCAGAGGCAGAGGCACCAGCATAACGAGGCAAACTCTCAAGTAATGGCTAAACTGGATATACGCCGAGTATTGAATATTTGAGCTGCGAGTTGCGAGAGTCTCCAGTTTGAGTTTGAGTTTGAGTTTGAGTTAGGGTATATCGAGTAGAGGGCAAACTTTTGACTGCAACAACAGCAGCAGCAGCAACAGCAGCAGCAACAGCAACAGTACGTGGCATAGACAATCAGTTTGGTAATGTGTGCAAAACAAATCAAGCAACAGCGCTGCAGATATAATCAAAAGCAGCCAACAACACACAACCAGGGCTGGGCTGCTCTCTGTCAGTGTGTGCGCGTGTGCCTGTGTGTGTGTGTGTGTGTGTGTGTGTGTGTGTGTTGCCAACAAATTATGGTAAACCGTTTGAAAATTGCACAAAATAACGTTTCACACAAAATTGCTTTACTTTGTGCGTTTTAGTCACGCTGTTAATGCTAAAGAAAGCAACAAAAAAAGAAAGAAACCCGTTCGACTCTAAAATTGCTTTGCATTGTATGTTAAAATTGATGCTGTTAATGTCAAATGGCAAATGTTAAGTTTTATATGCCAATGTTAACAGAAGCTGCACAGCTGTTGAGGATCTTTTAACAATAAATTCGATGTAATTGTTTTAATTGAGAAAACAGTAAATGAAGAATGAAGAATTTCGTATTAAAATTCAATTAATATTTATTTAATTTGTATTTATTGATGTCTAAAATAAGATACCAAAAACTCTTTTAAATAAATAAATTCGAGTTGATATTAAATGCATCGAATCTGTTTTAAAATGACTGAGACGATCTACAGTTTGTTACACTTGCATAAATTTAGTAGTGACAAAAGTAAATACTTCAATTGACAAAATGTTGAACTGGAATAAATCAGACGACTGTCTTCAAATCCCATTTGATGGTTAACTCTGTGCAAAAATCAGAGTTGAGTCCATCCCTCGCATCGATACGGTTTATGGGCAGATCACAAATCTGTCTCTTTTGTCTCCTCATTGCTGTTTGTTGTTGCTGTTGTTGTCGCAAGGAAACTCTTCGCTGCAGGCGGCAGGCGGCAGGCGGCAGGCGTCGCTGTCTCCGCCGTGTCGCGTCGCATCGTCCTTTTCGTCTTCGCACTATTTTTCATTATATTGCGCCGTTGCACATGGGCTGTCAACTGCCGCCAGAGCTGAGCAGAGCTAAGCAGAGATGACAAACTGAGCCGCCCAGACCCGCTTCTCCCGGCGGACTTCAGCACATATATCCAGCCAGCTGCAGCAGCAGCAACATCTGAGTTTGGGTCGCCTTCAGCTTGCTTTGGATTTGGCTTTGGCTTTGGCTTCCAGTTCAGTTTCAGTTTCAGACGCTCGCCCGCATATCGATTTCAGCGCATTGTGCCTGTTTGCATACAAATAAATGTTCTAAGGACATGTTTTGAGAGAGAGAGCGAGAGAGAGAGAGACAGACCGTTGCCTGTGCCCCGTTTGCCCTGTTCTTGCCACACGTACGCATGTAAATTGTATTTGGTGCACACAGCCCCTTTGTCGTCGTCGTCATCGTTCTCGTTGTCGTATTTAGTGGGAATACCCTGAGTGCTGCTGCCGTTTCCTTGTGCTTGATTTCATTTGCTGGGGCAATTGTCTTCGACTTGCATCGACTTTTATTTTTGGCAAAGGAGCAGCAAAAAAAAAAAAAAAAAAAATATGTGTAGAAAATAAAATCAAAAAAAAAAATCTTCCATTCCATATTCAAAAATTCCTTGCTCTTTTGCAACTTGTCAGCCAAATGGCAGCTATTTTTTTTTCCATCTCTTCTCTGGTTACGCCTCCCCCTTGCTCCGTTGTTGCATGTGGCAGGACTTTTGCGCTTTTGTGCGTGTTTCGGTCTTGGATATTTTTTTCGTTCTCTTTTTTTTTTATTTTTCATTGCCTGGCGCTGACATTTGATGTTTAATTTCAATAACTCAGTGCGTTCGCTTTTTAATCTCCTCTTGCTTTTATTTTATTTTCATTTTTTGTCGATTTTATTTCGCCGCTTTTTATTTTCGTTTCGTTGGCGCTTTTGTTGTTGTAGTTGTTGTTGTTGTTAGCTGTGAAGCATTTGTGTCTCTGACTGCCAAAAATAGCTTCAAGTGCTGTAAATGCTCACACAAACATCTCCACATAACACTCAATTTCAATTACAGCTGCCAATGGCGAAAAGTGTTGGCTGACTGTGTGTGTGTGTATCTGTGTGTGTGTGTGTGAATTACATAAATTAAATTTTTCAAGTGTTCAGACTTTGGAGTTTTGGTTGTCAACGCTTTTTGCTTGTCGTTAAATGTAATAGAAAACCCCTAGAGCTCCCTTATTGAATTTACATTACGTTTTATTGAAATTGTCTAGGTGCTGGCTCTGTTAGCCATGGCCAAGGCCATCAAAAGACGTTAAACATTGTGCAAGGATACGCTACCAGCTGAATGTAAAGATTGTATAACAAGTTTAACCATAACTAACATTTGTTCATCTGCAAGTTGGGCTTCATCAGCTATAATCATATGCACTTAGGTCGATTGATAATTTGCATAAGTTTTGTATACTTCGGAATAAATGAAGAAGAGTCAGAAGGAAGCAACTGCATCCCCCATAGAGTATATATATTTAAATATATATATATCTTCTTGATCAGCATTCAAAAAAAGCCTATCTTAGAGACTAAAAGAGTTGGTGCCTTTCAATTTGGAACATAAGTTCTCTAATAATAAATAAAAACGAAACAAATTTATTTCTGATAGTTATTTAATACAGAATTGTAGAGTTACAGCTTTCTAACTGATATATAATATACCCAGATATATTATTAATCTACTGTTCATATTCAGAATGCGTACTCTCAGCAGATGGCTTCAGTTTACCAGCTAATCGAGCACTCTCGTCTCAAACATTCTAATTTGTGCTTCTTTCCCTATTAGGCATGCCTTCAGCATATTATTTCCGTTCAATATCCTTAAAAAGAAGGTTCCCTCACCCGTGCGCCTCTCTCCCCATCGATTTACTCGTACATGTGTAACGAAATTTGACTGGAAAAGCAATTACTCTACCACAATGGCCAAAAATAATTTTGATTTCATTTCCTGCTGTCCGGCACTTTTGTGGTCAACGCTGTTGTTGCTGTTGCTGGTGCTGTTGCTGGCGCTGTTGCTGCAACCACTGCAACATTTGAACGACAACGAAAAGAAATGAAAGAAAGGCAACAACAATAAAAGTAACAAAAACCTTCACAACATGAGTTCTGCTGCACAAAAGAGAGGCCACGTGGTTTGGGCAATTGTTAAAGGTCAGACAGCGTTTAGAGGGGTTTTTTTTCACTTTCCGTTTTATATCCACTTACTATACATATACCCATATATATATATATATATATATATAAATACACACAGCGGGTGGTTTGGCGGCGGTAGGTGTGAAAAAATGCTAGACGAAAAACAAAATGCAGAGCAGTAGAAATTTTATTTATAAAAAAAAAGAAACAAAATTGAATTATGAGTGCTAAGTAGTATTGGTAAAAATTGGTAAAAGGAAACCCCTTAGCGATGATCAAAAAGTGCCGACTTAAAGCTACTAGCTGAAGGGGGCGTGCATGTGGCATGTGGAAGCGGTAGGGTTGCCAAGTTAATACAGTTGTCAGTTGTTTTGTGTTGTTTTCTTGTTGTCTCGCCAGCTGTTAATGAACATTCAACTGGCTAATTAATTTTATACGTTTATTAAACTTTTGCAGCGCCAGGGGGGAGTGGGGCAGGGGGTATGGGCATTGGGGCTGGCCAAGCCACGAAACTATTTACCATACAAATCTAATTTTATCAGCTTTGTCTTTGGGGCACAGCCTTAACTAGCTATGGCTACACGATTGTCCTTGCCTCGCTTTCCTTTTCCTTTCCCCTCTCTCTCTCTCTCTCTCTGTGTGTGTGTGTGTGTGTGTCAAAACATTGTGACACAGTTCTGCTTTCTTACAATTTGGCCCCGGCGTTTGTTACGGCTAGCGCCATTCTCTTGGCTCATTAACGTTGGCCTTTGTTTTGGCCCTGTCATCGTTGTCGTCGTCGTCTGGCTACAGGAAGCAGTTGCCATTTTAGTCCTTTTGTAATTTATAAATGTCCTGGCTCTTCATCTCTTTCATCATCTCTCTCTCTCTCTCTCTCTCTCGCTCTCTCAGTGTCTCTCTCAGTGTGTCTCTCTCTCTCTGTCTCTCTGGCTGTCTTGGCCATTTGTAGTACTGGGTTCGTCATGTAAATCAGGTCAAAACAATGCAACTGACAGTGAATTGTGCTTCGGTTGAGTTTCGTTGCTGCCACAATGACACATTCAGGATTCTACAGCACAGTTTACTTCATTATTGGTTACTCAGCAATTCATTCACAGGACACACCTTATAGTTGCTGCTGCTGCTGTTGCTGCTGCTGCTCTCGCATTGCCCTTTTTATGGCCATGTCCTTTTGCTTATCCTTGCTGACTAATGACAAGCAGCCAGCCATGCCAGGCGAGGCTAACAGCACGCTGCCAATTCCTTCTGTTTCCCGTGTGCCTTTAGCCTTTTGTCAACGACTCTTACTCATAGTCATTGGCCAGCTTAACCAACTTCGTCTCCGTCTCCATCTCCGTCTCCGTCTCTGTCTTCATATGCCGTAGCCCCTCTCAATTTCATCCATCCGACTCCGACTCCATCACCATCTCCATTTCAGTTCCAGTTCTTTGGCTTTAATGGCGTTTGTCTTCTTGCTGGCCAGCTAAAAAGCCAACTTACAACAACAAACTTACGACCAGGTCTGGTTGTGTGCTACTTGCTGGCTTGGCTTCTTGCACCCCAACTCTCAAAAGAGTCCGTTCAAATGGGCGTGACAAGTGGCAAGGGCCACAAGCAGGTGCACATTTTATAACAAAAGCATAAATTATTTTCTACTGTCAGCATTGCTTTCGACATTGTAGTCTCTGCTGGACTCTGTCTCCCTTCCTCTCTCTCAGTCTCTCTCTCTCTTTCTGTGTGTGTGTGGCAGCAACAACATTTGCAGCATTTGCCTGGACTTATTGTTTGGCCTATTGGCCATATTCAATCCTATCAATTGGTTATTGTAGTGTGGGGGATTATTTAATTGTTTTTAGCCAAGTACGCAAGTGGTTGCCATAGAAAACACTTTGATGCGATTTATTTAGTAGATTTAGATGCGATTAAATGTATAAATATTGTCATGCATACAATTTGCTGATGAAAGATATTTATTGTATAAAGCCATAAAATATCTCGAAGTCGACCTAAAACTCAATTTCGATTGCCAGTAAAATGTGTAAATTTGTGTGTTTGATAAATAATTGAAATAAATTATTTACCTTGCCATATCGATAACAGTAATTGACTTAACTTCTCTGATTAAATTTACGTTTTCATCAGCAGCTCACTTTTCGTAAAGAATATTTTTATTTCATTAAAAGACAAAAGCAAACTGAAGTTTTTTAGCGGGCATATTCTAAAAATAAACATCCCTTTTAATGTTTGTGTTTAATTAGTAAATATCTAAGCTAAATGTTTGTGAGAATTTCATGAAAACATGAAAATCCCACTCGTTTCTTAGAACGTAAACAGATTTTCATAGGCAGTCAAACAAAAAAAAAAAACCTTTTTGCCAACTTTGTTCTTAGAAAAATGTTGGCGTTAACTTTTTAATTTTTGTGTGGTTTTGATTTCATTTTCATTTTGCATTAATTAAATTTGTATAAATGTTTTGTTGGTGAAAGTAAAAATGATTGGTAACAAAATATCTATTATACTTTGAATTATTTAATTGTTAAGGTATATATAGATTCTTGATCAGCATCAGTGGAAGACTCGAAAGATAACGAAAAGATGTACGAAGATATTATAATCAAACTCACTTCGTATGTATTATTTTATTATTAATTTACTCGTCAAATTTAGACAATATCTCAGCAAGAGTTGACTATATTTCATATAGCTTCTATATGGCCGACGAGTTTTTTTTTTGATTTTTGATATCGACAGTTGGAAAACCATTTTATTTTGTTGGATTGCTCAATTTTGGACACGTGTCAATTAATAAGTATTTGTAGCTGTTTACCAAGTTAATTGTTAATCAGGTGACTTGTTGTCATTCAAATATTTGTCTGACACATTTAAATTGTAAGTTGTCTAATGGCTAAAATAATAGCAGGCCAGTTAGCCACATGGCCATAACTAGTAATTTGTTAATTTGCATTATTGTTAAAATGAAATCATTTCAACTAAAATTAATGCATGAGCAGCAGAAAGAGATAGTGTGATTGTGAGTTTGAGTGTGGGAGGGAGAGAGATAGAATGAGTTTAGATAATTTTGTTGATAATTTAATAAAGACCTTGTCAAATAATCAGCAATTGTCAGTTAACCCCATTTCCCTCAGCCACTTCCCATTCCGCTCAAATATGTGGTTAGAAATTTGAAGAGCAGCCAAACATTTAAATCATTGTTGGCCAAAAAAGCATTGAAAGACCACAACAAATTGTTATAATTTTCAACTAGTTAAATAATTTAGACAAAAGGCTTAAATAAAAGCTAACACACACTCACACACTCTCACACACACTTATGCAAATAAATACAATAAAATAAATAATTGATTTGCTGTTGTTTAAGCAGAAATCTAATTGTATTTTCGCATTATGCGTGTAGACTGGAATTTCATTCTCTATATAAGAGTGTGTGTGTGTGTGGGAGTGTGTGTGGGAGTGTGTGTCTATTCTTGCTGGTGGCAATTCAATGCCAGTGGTCGCTCATAGATTTTGCTGCTAATTTCAACTGAAATATAATTGCAATAACAAAAACTAAATAAATAAACTTCTAATTGGGGTAGTTCGACTAGGCAATACCCCATAAAAGGTAAGCTTTCTCTTTTAGTTGCGTTGAATATATGGATATATATATTTCCAGTAGACATCATTATATTTAACATAACTGATTTTAATGCCTATACCCATTCTGTGATGGGCTACAGGGTATTATTATTCGATTAGGCAGTAATTGAAGCAAACAGTTGCAAAAACGATAATTGCCTTAATTGCACTCACTTGTTTTGGGCCCTATATAAAAGCACTGCTTTGTTCAGAATATCGACAACAGTCGCAGTTGAAACAACAAAGCAAAGCCAGACAACATGATGAGGGCAACCCTATTCGCAGCAACTCTGGTCATCGCCATGGCCGTTGTCCAGGTAACAATTGCATAACCAAAATCCAAAATCCCTCAGTGTGTGCAGTTATTTGAATAATGGCATTGCAGAGCGATCCGAACTTCCCGCAACTGATGAAACAGTGCCTGGACGAGACAAAGGTGACGGAGTCCGAGCTGAAGGAGTTCATGAACAGCGGCATGGGGACGAGTGCCAATGAGAATCTCAAGTGCTACACAAAGTGTCTGATGGAGAAACAAGGTCACATGGTCAATGGCCAGTTCAATGCGGATGCCATGATGAGCACCCTCGGGAATGTACCACAACTCAAGGATAAACTGGATGAGATCCGATCCGGTGTCGACTCCTGCAAGGCATTGAATGGCACCAACGATTGCGACAAGGCCTTCAAGATATCCATGTGCCTCAAGGAGCACAAGGCCAAATCGATGAAAAACTAAGTCCGCTTAACAATTCTGAAGTGTTTTCTTTTCTTTATTTTTGTTTTAGTTAAATGCATCACAAGTAACAATTTGTCCAATAATATAATGCAATAAATATAATATTTTGGTATTGGGAATGATATGTTTCTAAATGTGCAAAGATAAAATATGATAAAGAAATATAAAAACTATATCGAAAAGAAAAGGGAATAAAATCAATTCGTGTGAAGTAAACGAATATGGAAATATAATAATAACTAAACAGGCAACTTAATGTTGCATGATGTGTCACAAGTGAGTGCATTGTGAATACCAATCTTGACAAGCAAACAGACTTGCTTCTTATCAGCATAATCGATGAGATTGCCTACAGAGATCTCAAGATGGGTTTAGACAAGGTGGCCAAGCCCAGTAATTTATAGAGATGACAAACGCTGACCAGAGAATATAGATTCCCTCTGGCATACCATGTTGCACTGTGGTGTGTGTATGTGTGTGAATGATTTATCAAGAAACGCACAGAGTTCAGGGAATCTGGCATTGACAACCTGTTTCCTCCGAAAGACGACAGAATTGAGGACAACGCGATGTTGTCTTAGAATATCATTTGTCAATTTTAATAACTTTGAAATCAAGATAATTAAAACAACGCCAAGCGAGTGGAAATGCGGGACAGTAGAACTGCTGGAGGAGCAGCAGCAGCAGCAGCAGCAGAAGAAGAAGAGTTAGTTGGTCATGGCCATGCCATGGGATGATTATAGCTGGCTGGCTGCTTGGCAATCCTTTCCATTTTCTTTGGAACATTGTGACACCAATTACCGCTAATAAATCATTTTCACATGTGCGTGTGCGTTGTGCTCCCCCCCTCCCCTACACACACACACACACACACACACACACACACTCCACACACTTCCTTCACTCGTCTACTCGACTCTAGAACATGTGAGCTGCGCTTCTTAATGGCTACCAGCAACTGCGCTGATGTGTCCAGGGGGAGAATAGAACAGGGCGGGGTGGGGAGCGCAGGGGTGGGAGGGGGGTATGGGTTTGGTCTTTTGGGCCAATGTAACCATAGAAGATGTAACATAAATCAACGCCGCCAGCCTGCAATGCAATGCAGTTCATTGCACTTGCAATGGGGTTGCCGATGCTCAAGCAAAAGATGCAGCAGCAGATGACGATGAGTGAGAGGCTGGAGAATGGGGGGGGTAGGGGGTACCAGGTTGTGTTGCAGGTTGACAAGCCCAGGCGACATGAGACAACGAAATTTTGTTCGTATCTGCGATTGGAGCGTAACAACAACAACAACAACAAAAGCAGAAAAGAAATTGTGTAAAAGAAAGCCAAGAAATTCTTTGAAGGACTATGAATGCGCTGTCTGTTGTCCGTTGTCTGTTGTCTGTTGTCTGTTGACTGCCCCAAACCAACCAAATCAACCCCTGCCAAATGCCAATGACGAATTTGAAACGATGAACAGCTCAATGCGACAAACCGCATTTTAAATACGCTTTCGGCAGAGAGTCACTTGACTATCTAAGACTGTCTGTTGGTTAATAATTACAGCTATCTCGAATTGAATTGAATTTTAAATTGTTCTACTACTTAAACTAATTAGAAGCTAATTGTATTTTCTTCGATTGATGAATTACTTTCAAATATGTTTGATTGATAACCGGTTTTAAGATTCACAGAAATAGATATTTAGATATCGATATGATAATCTTTGAAGTCTTCAAAGTGTTGCACACTTAATGACAACATTATAATACTCCACGACAAGGGCAGCAATATATAAAATCGAGTGCTGAGCTGAGCTACTTTGAATTGAAAGGAAAGCAAAGGTCGGTCGGGTCGCACTTGGAGCTGGAGTTGGAGTTGAAGTTGGAGATGGAAGTTCGACTTGGGCTCAGAAGCAGGCGGTAGTCATGGCAGCCACAGCTGTATGCATACAAATTTGTTGTGATCCAGGCTGCCCCCACCCCCTTAAACTGGAACCTGGACACACAGGGGCACTTGAAAATTGTGCAGCTTGGCCATGCATATAATGGCCTGGCCTTTTATCAACTAACAAATACTGGCAGCACCAGCAGCAGCAGCAGCAGCAGCAGCAACAAAAAGAAACTTTGACGATGGATGACTACAGTCGTCGTTGGCTGCACTGGAAAAACTCAATTTGAATATTGTTGAAACTGAAAACAAGACAAGAGAAGTAACAAAAAAAAAAGAACACAAAACGAAAAGACTCGAGTCCAAGATGAATACGAAGAATGCCATCATGATGAATAAGAAGCAGCAGCAGCAGCAGCAGCAGGAGTAGGAGGAGCAGGAGAAGACCCAGAAGAAGATGCGCTCATGTGCCACATGATGAAATGCAGTCAAGTTAAAAAGTGTCACTTGAGTTATGAGTTCATTGTTTGTACGTAGTTACGTCTACTCAGCAGGGGTGTTGGTGGTGGCAACAGTTGCCGAAGGGGGGTGGCTGGGGGTTAAACTCTGTGCCTTTCAATTTAGTGGGGAAGGGTGGAAGGGGGGGGGGGAACTTATATTGTAAAAGTTGCTGTTGATTTGGTTTTAGGCCTTTGTTCGATGAAGTCTGTGAAAAAGGGTTGCTTGTGTCCCACAATTGGTTTGAGCTGCTTCTGCTTCTGCTTCGACTTCTGCAATTTGCTTCTTTTCGTGCGTTGCCAGCGGTGACCGCTGAATGACTAGGCAAAATTGTATTGCCAAGAATCTGAAACAGTTTTGTTGTTTATTGCGATGAGCAAGTTGTGGATGAGTCAGATAGAGTTAAAGGTTAAAGGATGAGCGAATTTAAATTGAGCAGTGATGATTCCTATATATATGTAGTTGATATAAAGTTGATATATATAACAGAAAAATTTAAGAGGAATTGAAAATACAAGTAATTAATAAGAAATAGTTGGAGACTTTCCCAAAGCTTGTAACGTGAACCGATAAATCTTTTTCTGTCTGTGTATTTCCTCAGTTTTGAATGGAATCCTAATGAAACTTGGCATATATCTGTATTTTTGCTGGATCACTATATGATACAGCTTCCATTCCTAAGATGTGCTGATGAATATATATATAAATATATTTATATTATTCAAAGCAACCATTTATTATAAATTGTTGAATTTGTAGTGAAATTTGAATGTCGCCTGCTTTCTGCAAAGGTGCTGCAGATCGTCATTAGTTAGCTTTAATATTACATATATATATATATATCTTTGAGCAGGAGTAAATTTCTTTTCAATAATTAATTTATTATTATAATTTGTTATTCAGCTCTGTAAATTTACATTAGAAACATCAAAGTGAATAAGCTGGAAAATGGTGAGTACAGTTTTCATTTTAAAGAATTCCCATGACTTTCGCATGCTCCCAATTGGTAGCTCACACAAGATATACGTATATATATATGGCTATAGCCACGTTAACCTTGTATTATATTCATAAATCAACTTAACTGCTGCTGCTGCTGCTGCTTCTGTTTCTGTTATTCTTTGCCTGCTGCCTGCGCTCAGCAAATTGTTAACATCCGGGTAATTTGAATAAAATTGTGTTTATCACTCGCTCTTGAATGTATTTCTCTTCTTCTTTTTTTGTTGGTCTAGAGATAAAAATAGAGAGCAATTAAAACTCGGCTATTTTGTTTTATTGTTTCTTTTTTTTTTGTTGTTGTTGTTGGTCTAAAGCTATGTATTTAGGCGCGCTTAATTATGGCAAGAGTCGCACCGACATCATAAAAGTAGGCGTCTATAATGAAGGTATTGAAAAGGCGGTGACATGCAACCGATAATTAAATTCCCAACATTTCGAAACACATGAGACTTACACACACACACACACACACACACGCACAGTTCCCACATTATAAGGATTTAGCAATAAAGAACAACAAAAAAACCCCCCCAAAAAAACCTAGATACTTTTCTAGGTGTATGTAAATTTGTGTGTGTGTTTTTTTTTCGGAGGGTTCGTCGTTGCAACATTTACGTGCCGCTGCATCTTGAGCGGGCAGCGTTTTCCCCAGTTCCGTTAGTTGTCATTTTCATTGGAAATCGTGTGGAAAACGTGTACCCGCACATAATGTGGCAGAGCACAAACTAAAAGTGTCAAAAGTGCTGCAAAACGTCGGCCAACTGCAAGCAATGCAACGCAACGCAACGCAACGCAACCTCCCCTATACCCACCCCCCCCCCCCCCCCGCGCCACCGCGCCGCTTGCCGCGTTGCAGTTGGTTTCTAATTTGGGCACACGCTCAGCTCAAAAACGCGCAGAGGAAACACACAACAAAAGGGCCAAGTGACGAGCGGAGTGACGAGTGTTTCGGTTAAGGATGGCGTGGCGCGGGGAGGGGAGGGGAGTGGATAGAAGTGGAGGGAGTAGTTGTAGTAGTGGGGGGTGAAAATGGCATTTCCGTTTTTCACACAAGCATTCGAAAGGCAATTTTTCAAAAATTGAAATTCATTTTATATGAGTCCAGCAATGCAACAGCAACAACAGCAACAGTAACAACAGCAACAGCAACAACAGCAACATAAATAAGAACCACACACGCCTGTCTACGCTTCCATTATTTCTCATATCGGGCAGTCGTATCTCAGCTATATAAGATCGTTTAGTGCTGATAATGCTGGTCTCTCTCTCACTCTCTATCTCCTCCAAGCAAGTGTTGTAAATTGCGCCAAGGGGTGACAATTGTCAAGCCACCAGCTGCTGATAAAACTTGGGCATGCTTTGAGTTGAAATTGGGATTGGGATTGGAATTGGGATTGGGGTTTGCTTTGCTTGGCTCTGTCTTATAGACATAGATAGCTGGTAGTCTATCTTGAAATTAGTTTCGGTGCTGTCACAGAAATAGCTAATTCTCTGCCCAGTCCAATCAACATATTGAGATCTATCCAATAACACCCCCAAAATGCGACTACTACTTAAAGCATCATGTCACATACCAAAAAAAAAAAGAACTGATTGAATGATAAAATTCATGTATTTTTATTGCAATTTCCAATTTTTTGATTGTCCGTTTTGGGGTTTAATTTGAGTTTGAAATGTATCTGTTGACTGACTGCCTAAGGGATCCATATATATATATATATATATATATCATAAATATATACAAACAAATATTGAAATTACAGATCGTAAGTTGACTTTATAGATATATGTATTCCCGTATAAACATCTTCTAACAGAGAATAGCTCTGCAAACATTGTGAAATAATATTTATATATATATATATTATATATGTATATACATATCCCATAAGGGACATCAATTCTTGATCAGCATGCATAGCCAAGTCGATTTAGTTAAGCGAGACTTCCAATATTAAATATAAATAATATATACAATAATACAAGAATACTTCGCTTTATATTTGTCTATATATTCAAATAAATTCGAAAGTTGTTAACCCAAAAAAAAGCGTTAGACTTTATGCAGATATCATTATCATTATCAGCTATTTTTTTATAGAGCGCTCGGAATTGCAATTCTCTTCCGCTTAGCAATAGAAAATAGAAATGGAAATGAAAATGTTTGCTACGTGCGATTTGAAAGTCACGAATTTTCCGATATGCATTTTCAGCGCCTCAACTAACACATGGCGGGGGGGGGGGGGGGGGGTGGTTAGAAAAAGGGGTGAAATGTTGTGGCCTAAAGGTCTCTTGGCAGTTAAATTCGTTTAATTCCTTTATCTTGTGGTCGCATTTGAGTGCAAAATGTTGCCAGCTGTTGCTGATGCTCTTTGCCTTTGTTTACCAAATATTTATGCCAAATGTCTGGCCCATTTATATACATATATATGTATATATATGAAATAGCAGTAATTAGATAGTCAAATAATGCAAAAATCAATATATATGCAGCCAAAGAGGATACCCCTGCCACAGAAATTGAAAGAGAGTTGCTCAAGCCGTGTGCTGACAAAAGATGCTCTCGGGGTACGTCCATTAAATTTGTCACCCGCGGCTAAGCTAAATGTCAAATACAACGCATACACTCACACACAGAGTCACACACACACAGAGTCACACACACACACACAGTCGCAGTACAATAACAGCATCAATTTGACACGTACAGGCGCTAATGATGGGAATGACCAGCCAACTGAGCGATCGAATCCCATTGACCGACAGCTCAACATGCCCACAATTGTGACTACCCCTGCTCAGTCTATACACCCCCCTCGCCCCTCTCCCACTGCTCTCTTCCGTTTATGTTCTTCGTTTTCTTTTTTTTTTGCTTGACATCCTGCCGCTTTTCCTGACCGCTTTCCCGAACCCGAAAACTCTGATGTGAGTTGACATTTGGAGTTGCCATCGAATCGAGTCGCGTTGAGTTCAGTTTGAGCAGCGACTGCCAATTTAATTCCCATTGACAAAATGCACAATTGCTCTCGTACAGCGTCCCTTGTGCCACACCCCCCCCAGCACCTTCTCCTCCTCCTCCTCCTCTGCTGTTGCTCGGTTACGTTTTAGCGCCTTTTGTTCTGCTTGTAACCGTTGTTGTTGTTGCTGTTGCTGCTGTTGCTGTTGCTGCTGTTGCTGTTGTTGCTGCTGTTGTTGCTGTTGCTGCTGTTGCTGTTGGTAATTCAGTAATTTCTGCTTGTGACAGCAAGGACGACGTCGTCCGCACAACTTGCTATTAATTATTTTAGAAAATCGCTTGTAATAACAATAAATTTGCACCAGCAACACCAACCAACCAGCTACTCCTCCTCCTCTAGCTCCTCCTCCTCCTCGTCGTCTCTCTCTCTCTCCCTCTGTCTGTCTATCAGTCTGGCTAATTTCTTGATGGCAACACACAACTGTTAAATTTTACACGACATTCAAATATTTGCTCAAATGCGAAATCTTTACTTTTTCAACGAAATGCAATCAATGCAAATGTTTAGATTGGGCTTTCCACTGTCTGTCTCCCTCACTCTCTCTCTCTCTCTGTCTCTCTGTCTCTCTCTGTCTTTGTCTCTCTCTGTCAAGGTCCCAGTCATGCAAAAGCAACCACTTTCAATTTTGACGGCATATCGATTTAATAAATTTGCGTGTGCTTCCCTCGCGACAATTTGATTGACAAGCCACGTCCGTCTGTCCGCCAGTCCGTCCGTCTGTCTGTCCACCTGTCCCTCCCACTGCCAGTCGCCTACTATCAAGCTACAGTCAGTCAATTGTTGAGGGGTTTTTCCAAAAGTCCGCTGTTTACATTACGAGTGTTCGTCGGGTCAGGTTTTCCCTATACATTGCTCTGATACAGTTTTCCTTTTTTTAGGGCCTGGGAAATTGGTTTAATTTTGTTACAACTGTCACTGTTTGAGGTTGGGACTGCAAAAAAGAACACACACACACACACACACAGGAAAAGGCGAAGTGATTCGTTTTTGACTTTTCCCCTCTGGTTTTTCCCATTCTTTTTTTCGTTTTTAGGTAGAATGATAATGTTACCAAATCGAATTGGTTACACTTTTATGTCTTTGAGAGCATAATAAAGTTGATAAAGCCATAATGCACAGTTGGGATTGAAGATGATTACTTTTCTAAATATAAAATAAGTTATAACTATGGGAATATGATGATTGAAGATGGATGCGAACTACGGAGAAAACTGGAGTCCAATTTTATTCTCCTTTCAGCATAGTTCTAATCTGAAGATGAGTCCTTAGATACTTAAAGATTTGTAGCAACTTTAGTGCTACTTTCCAACTCGTAGCTGAATGAAGTTGAATGCTTTCTCAAATATGACTATGGATATTACTATTCTCAGGCAGTTAGCTGAAGACATAATCAAATTTATGTCGATTTTCAGTGTTTGACACGCTTTGAGTTCGTTGCCAATAAATCAACTAATTGAGGACAGCTCGTAAGCAAATTGAGCTCGTAAATTATTAAAGAGCAATTGTCATGCATACGAAAGCAGTTAACACACTCAGACTGAGGCCTCTGGGCCACAAAATGCATTTTAGTTTGCCGCTTAAGTATGAGCAACGTGTCTCCGGGCAGAGTCTTTCACAGTCGAGGCATGACTGTAACCATTAACCATTAAGCATAACCCAAATGCTATCTTAGATGTCTCAAGCACGAGAAGCTTTTTCGGTTTTTGGCCAAGACGGTTGCTGCTGCTGCTGCTCTCCTATAAATTATATTTTGATTGATGTGGCAAGCAGTGCAGCACGTGCAGCAAACTCGTCAAAAGGAAACAATAATGAAAAGAAAGAAACAAAAAAAAAAGGGGAACTGTTGGTGATTAAAATGCAGCCAAGGTTACGTGTGGCGTTCTACCAGGAAAATGAGCAAATGGGCAAAGCGAATACGAATAACCGACCAAAAAAATATGCTTTAATTGTCTTGATATTTTTTTTATATATATTTTTTTTAATTTTTTATTTATTGTTTATATGTATTGTGGTGTATATGATCTTTAGAGTTCGTAGAACTAACTAGCTGGCTACGTGCACGGCATTTTCGACAATTATCGCTAGATTTTTCAAGCCTGACAAAATTTACCAAGTTTTTCGTTTTTTTTTTTTATATATATGAGTTATTTATGGTCGAGTCGTATACCGTTTTGCCGTAAACTAGTTTAGACGCGTTCTAGGAACTCCATTTCGGTTTCTAGCTACTAACTGAAAATCGAGTCTTGCACGTGTTCAAATTGAAGCCGCACTCTCCTCTCTCTCTCTCTCTCTCTCTCTCCCCCCTTTTGATTATGATCTGTCTGTTCGTCTGTCCCATCTGTACAGAGAACTTGGTTTTATGTACAGTAAATAGGGCTCTAAAAGTGCTATAAGCACGCTCAAATGCTCACCCAGTCAACTGTTGGCCAAAGACAACTGTTGGCCAAAGACAATTGTTGGCCAAGACGACAGGCTCAGGTTTTATTAGCTCAGCTCCAGTTCATTTCTAATTGCTATCATTGCTTCATACTTTATTCGCTTCGAAGAATTCTTTACTCTCTGACTTGGTTTTCTTTTCTTTTTTTTTGGTTTTGTTTCTTATAAGTGAGTTAATCACTAGTTTTTAATCTTTGGTAAACTTATGTTTTTTCTTTGCATTGATAACGTTTTGGTTAAGTTGTGAAGAATGTTTTTGACATGAAGCGAAAACAACTTTTCCATTTGGTTGGTTTTATGACGGAGTTCTTATGAGAATAATATGCTAAATTATCTGCTAATTTATGTATATATATATATATCATGATGATATGAAACTGCTTCTACATTTTTATAGCGACTTTTTCCTGTATTTTCATTATTGAGATATTTTAGAGATAAAGTTTTTACTTCATTGAATTGCGATAAGTATTTTTGTGAGCATCAAATTTATATATAAAATAATTCTATCCTATCTATAAGATATATATCTAGATCTTAGCCATAGCACTAATCGCGCTGTGATTATCGAAAGCAATAATTTCTGTGTTAAATCCAATCAGAATCTTTGATGCTCAGCGAGAACAAGTCAAAAGCAAAGAATTCGATTCGAATGCATTCTTTTTGTTAACTGAAAATGCGTAAACAGAATTGGACTGAAAGACTGAAAAGACAATTAGGTGGCACTTGTTTGAGCATAGTTGCAAAATGCAAAATGCAAAATGCACAATACAAAATGCAATATTTGCCATTTGCTGGACATGATTTGCATGCAACAATGATAACAACAACAACAACAACAACAATAAAGAAAGCGGAGCAACGGAGAAAACCCATCAATAGATCAAAACTTCACAGGAGAATGGATGAATGGATGAATGGATGAGTGGATCGATGGATGAATGGATGAAGGCTGGTTGCCCACAGCGGATAACACACAACACACAACACACAACACACTGCAACCAGCCAGTTGCAATCATCGAGAGGCAAAAAACAACAACAACAACAACAACAGAAAAAAGGCTACAAAATACAACGCGAAATAGGCCTCAAAAATCAGACAAGGACGAAGTAAAAATCAACACAGCAGGCAAAGAGAGAGGGAGACAGAGAGAGAGAGAGAGTGAAGGAGAGAGGGAGAGGGAGAGGGGATAAACAATGTTAGACAAGATTGTGCAACAAACAGCAACAGTGATGAAATAAAGGTGGGGGCAAGCGCAAAAGAATGCTGCAACTGGCTGTTGCAATAATATTCTCTCTGCCTCGCTGCCTCGCTGCTCTCTTTTCTCTTTTAACTTGCTGCTGCTGCTGCTGCTGCTGCTGCTGCTGACCAACCCACTCACCTGTTAGTGGCAGCTTGTTGTTGGCCTCGTCTTGCCACTTGCCCCGCCTGCCACTGCTTAAGCTGCTGCTGCTGCTGCTGCTGCTGCTGCTGCTTCTGCTTTTCAGCTCCTGTTGCATTTCCAGCCGAGTTGTTTGCTGCTTGGCGAGTTTTGCGCAAACTTCTGCCGCCGCTGTGATTGTGTGGGGCATAATTGCATGCGATTATGCTGCCTGCTCAGCTGTGCAATTTATATCATGGCAACAGCAGCATCAGCAGCATCAGCAGCACAAACAACAACAGCAGCTATAATAATAACAACAAGCTGCAAATGATAAGAAGAAGCAGCAGCAGCATCAGAAGAAAATGAAGAAGAAGAACTATAGCTGTTCAGCAATCTTCACACTTGCCACTTGCTGCAATGCCACACAACTGAAACTGAAGCTGAAAAGTGAGCAAAGTGTTTTGCACACTGGTTCAATTTTGCATACTTTGCGGTTAACGCATATTTAAAGCCAAATTCCAATTGCATTTCCGGCTTAAATATTTCGACAAATTGATTTTATATATATTCCCAAACGATTGTTGATTTTATCTTGGTTTATTCAGGTTACAACTGGGATTACAAATTAAATATATATTAAATATATTCCACACTTCAAAACTAATCAGATTGCTTAAAAGCAACAACTGTTTTCATTATGCTTTGGCTTCTAGATTAAGTTTAAAAATTAAATTTAAAATTATCGAAAATCGTGTTAAGTCTGTGTCTTGTTTGCTTGAGGACGGTTCCGTACTTTCCCAGGCCAAAACTTCGGCAGAACTGATTTCCCAAAACTTCTTGTGACCTCTCCAATCTATATTTGAAAAACCTGTTTGTGACTCAAAAATCTATTCAAAATTGTATCTCAAAATTTAGCTATATATTCGGACGACTAAAAATGACATAACTACGAATTTTTTAATCATGGCTTAATCTCTAGATTGAAACTGCATTTAAAGTTTATAGTTTGAGCCGTTCAAAATTCAATGCCAACAAAATAGCAATTTGGGACTGGTTAATTCTTCCATAGTCATAACTTCAAAAACCAGAGTTTCTCGATCATTGTTTGAGCACTGGAATAATACCAAATTGAAAATTGAAATCGTTGTTCAAACTTGAAAAATAAAGTTACAATTCTGCCACACAAAAATTAACTTGGAGAGCAGCACAATTAAATTTGAATACTCAAATGTGCAGCAGTGCAACACTGTGCAACACTGTGCAGTTGCTCCATTTGGTGGCATCCTGTGCCACACCCCCTTTGCAAGGGCGACTGTCAATTTCAGCTGCTGTTGAAATTTGTTTTTACTCCAATATTCGGTGGCAATCCTCTGTCCACTGTCGAGTCATGAAACTGGCCCAGCCTTTTTGTGGGCATATTTTATATCTTCTACATTGCGGCTGTGCAACATTTGCCAGTTGCACAATATTTTGTTTGACTCATGACAAATTCGCTTCATATTTTGGTTCTTGCTCTGGAGGCGGAGGCTGCTGCTGCTGCATTGAACTTGATAAAGGAACCGAAACCTAACCGAAACCGTATCGAACCGAACCGGAATCGAGTTTGTGCTGTGCCACACAATGTGGCGCCTTTAATCGAAATATTTGCGTCACGTTTGTCGCACTTTTGGTGATTAAACATTGTCGGCATCTCTAATTATATGTGCTCTCAGAGAGAGAGAGAGAGAGTGGGAGAGAGAGAGAGAGAGAGGGAAAGGCTATTAAATTTATTACGCAATTTAATGCACATTTAAATTGTATTGTTTGTGTCCAGCAATAAAATATGATCTGTAAATTGAAATACAATACAAGAGAAGAGTTTATATTTAAGTGCTGTCATAACAGAGAAAGAGTGAGACAAGAGAGAGACAAGAGAGAGAGAGAGAGTGACAGCTGATAACCTTCGACTTGCTCTTCTCATCTTGTCTTTGCTTGCCCCAAGTTGTAACTTAAACTAGAAACAGTTCTTCTTCGACTGCAGATTGAGATACTTCTTGGTGGGCGGCCAGTCTTTAGACTCTTGATAAGAGATAACACATAGCACATAACAGATAACAGATAAGAGAGAGTCTCTCTTTCTATATTCATAAATATATATATATATATATATATATATATGATGTAAATGTGATACTTAAAGCCAGCAAGTTTACAGCTCAAGCTGAGGTTGCACATTAAAATGTTCAAGTATTTTACAGCATTTTATTTTTATTTGACGAAATTTGTCAAATTGGAATTTCGAGTTGAAACTGAGATAGAAGACAATTTGCTTGGAGATCTGTTGATCTGTTGATTATCAGCTGGAATAGCATTTATGGGAAAACAAAGAAAAACAATCAGTTTTGATAATGTTATATTTAATAATAATACATATTTTCAGATATAAACATTTGTTTTAACTGCTGTTCAACTGTGCAACAAGATAATCCCTTGCTCAATAAAGTTTACTAATTGATACAAATTGAAGGCATATATATATTCTTGATCAGCATCAGATCAGGCAGCATATATCTGTCCGTTGCTCTGTTGACTTGTCACACATCTTCAAACTTGATGAGTAGTTTTAGTTCTGCTAAAAGTAAGTTAAACATTTTGACAACATATTCTTCATCAATGTGCCTCAACTGATCAGAGATATGGTCTGACTTGCAACAGTTTACTAGTTGATAACAAACTGTTTTTTATTATGTTTGCTTTTTGTGCCCAACTGATAACAATCGATGTCCTGTGCAGCAACAGCAACAGCAACAGCAACAGCAACAGGAATCAAAACAGCAGCATCTACACATGCATGCCTCAATATGAGGCAGCACTCCTTGATGCTATTTTTACAATCACACACACACACACACACACACACACATGTGATAGAGAGAGGAGTGTGGGGGGGGGGGGGGGAGAATAGTTAAATGGAAACAAGTTGAACAAGTTTCCGACACCTTTGCACCATCAGCCGAAATAAAACGAAAGGAAAACTGAAACTGAAACTGAACTGAAACAATGCCAATGTGTTGGCGACTCTGTCTTCGCCAAGACTTTACAGAACTAACTTAGTTACAGAGAGAGAGGGAGGGAGGAAGATGAGGCAGGGACAGTCTATTTTTTATTTTGGATGCTTGTTGCACCTTTGGTAATTCACTTTGGGCTTTTGCCTGCTGTCGATTTGACAACGATTGCCTCGAAGGAGTGCAAAGACGGCGAGGGGGGGGAGAGGGGCAGGGGTAGCTATGTGGCATCTTCCGGTCATGCGTGGGCGCGCCTCGTCTAATGAAAAAGTTGGCATGAATAATAAATGCATTTGGAGCTGAAACTTTGCTCGCCTCTCATACATTTATTTATGTGATATATCGCATAAATAATTAAGTTGCCAGTTGCCACGCCGTGTGGCAATAAGCACCACTCTATGAAGCTTGCCTAGTCGTCCTTGGCCTTTAACAATAACCACAAAACAACAGACACAACAGAAACAAAAAACAAACAATCAACAAAATTCCCAAATTGCCTGCCTTCAAACAATAAAAAGATACTTTGGGAAAACATTTATAAAATGGATGCAAAGCCAAAAATAACTTTTCTTTTCTATCTTATTTTTCAGCTCACACTTGAGCCGATGTTTAAGTGTATCTGCAGATACAGATACAGATGCATCTTGTTGCCAGCAATGTGTTAAACATCTTTTGGCGTTGACAAAATTGCCAAGCAGCGCTGCCTGCCACCTACCCTGCCCCTGCCCCTGCGGCACATCGCTTTGCATTGCAGCTGCAACAATTAGCTGCTGCTGCCTCCACTCGCAATAGGAAACTCATCTGACGGATGCATCTTCCTCCAAAAGTTGATGCCGCTGCTTGCTGCTTGCTGCTTGCTGCTTGCCGCTTGCCGCTGATGGCGGCGCGTGTGAGTTAAATGCAACAACAACAACAACAGCAACAATAACAATAACAAAACAAAATGCATTGCACAGTTAGAAAGAGAGAAGAGCAAAGAGAGAGAGAGAGAGAGAGAGAGTGTGCTGAGTGAGGTTGAGCTCAAGAGCGAGAGGCACGCAGAATAAGAGAGAGAGAGAGAGAGAGAGAGAGAGAGAGAAGAGTTTGGGGATAAATCATGTTTATCACTTATAAATAAAGTCCGACTTTTTAAGGTGATTAAATCTAATGCTTAAAATGACAAAAATATTTATTAAAATGAATTAAGAAAAATGTTTATAATCAAAATTAGCTGAGCAAAGTTTAAAGATAAATTACTTTTAAGATTATTAAATATATAGAATGCAAGAAGAAGCACGAGATTTTTTATTATGAGCAGCTTAGCAATAAAGTCCGAGTTTAAAACAAGTTAATACAACTAATGCTTAAACCATTTTATATATATAATAAAAACCATAAATAAATATAATAAACCTCCAAATTGTCTGAGCAGAGCTTAAATATTAGAAAACAATGAGATGAGATGCGTACAAATAAAATAATATATTGAAAAATAAAAATAGATTTTGATGGGAAAATAAAATGAGAATTAGAAAAATGACTATTAAAATTATTATTAATTAATTTGGAGTTTAAATCAAATATTTTGTAAGTACATAATACTAGGATTAATAAACATTTTAAATGCTAGGAAAAAGCATAAATATTAAAAAAGATTTAGGAAAATCCAACTGAAAATTAAAAATTATTGCGAGTTTAGTAAAAGTCTCAAGAAAATCAATTTTGAATTGAATTAGACAATAATAATTATAATTTATTTCAGTTTGAATGAGAATGAAATGAGATGTAGCAAAAATACATCTTAGAATTTAAGCATATTATTTCAATTATGATTTATTGTTATGAGCACTAAACAAAAACCGCAAACATTCAACAAATGTGCGAAATTTCAAATTGTCATGTTTTTTATTTAATGCTTTTCTTTGAGTTCGCCATAAAGTATGGTTATTCAGATCATTCATAGTCGAATTCAACTTTGTGTCATATATTTTCCCCACTTTATTTATATATATATTTATTTATCTGTTGGTTATTCATTAATTTAACATCCAATTCACAAATAAAATGAAAACCACTCAACATGAAAGTCACTCAAAACTCAAAACGCTCACGCTCTCTGGTTAGGTAGCGCCATTTGGCCATGTAGCGGCCAAAACTAGCAACTAGCGCAGCGTGAGAGAGAGCAAGCGTACGAGTGTGCGAGAGAGCACTCTCTCTCTCTTCGTAGTCGTAGTCGTCGTCGTAGTCATCGTTGTCGTCGTCGTCGTTGTGGTCGTGGTTATGTTGTTCTGCTGTAGCAACAACAACAACCAAAAAACCCACCCGACGAGCCTCAACATGCGCCTCCTTCGGGACCGTTGCTCTCTCTCGCTGTCGCTAGCGCTCTCGCTCTCTTTCGCTGTGTAATGCTGTTCGGCTGTTGTTGAATATTTGGCCATTCATTTATCGGTCTGCGAGCAGTTGGCGAAGCGAACTAGCAAACAGTTAGAGTGCGAGCGCCGTACGGTACGGACGTGTGAAGCACGCACAAAATTGCAATTAAAATAATATACAATACAAATTGAAAAGCAAAGAAAGCAACACAAGTAAAAGAAAAATCGCAAAGTGTAAATGAAATTTGTAATAGAAACGAAAACATGCCAAGTGAAGTGAAAATGCAAGCATAAAAAAGCAAAGCTACAAATGCAAATAAAAAAATCTTATTGCCAGTGTTGTGTAAAATTCGAAAAAAATAAAAATATAACAAAAAAAACAAGCTAAACAAAATGTTTAAAATACAACAAAACTGAGCAGTTGAAAATACACAAAAGAAAAAACCAAAAAATTCAAACCAATCAATTTCCCCAAACAAAAAAAAAACAAAACCAACTCCCTGTTTTATTTTTTTTTGCCCGCCCCAAACATGGAGCTCAGGCTACGTCTGCTCCTCCCTGGGCTGCTCCTAATCCTGCTCCTCAGTGCTAGCTGCTGGGGCTCCTCCTCCTCCGATTCGAGCAGCGATAATAGTGCCACCAATGCAATGTTGGGCGGCAGCGATTATTCGTCACTGCTGGCCGCCACCCAATGGCCAGTGGCAGCTGCCTCATTGCCACCAGCACCAGCGGCACACAGCGGACCCACTAATCAATGCACCTGGACATACAATGGGACAAGCGCTGTGCACTGCGCACTGAGACTGATTGAGCGACAGCCCGGCTTGGATTTACAGGGTGCCGATGGCAGCAGTCAGCTGACCATCAAATGCAGTGATTTGTATCTGTTTGAATCGCAATTGCCGGTGGCAATCTTTGCCAGGTTGCAAACGTTGGAAACGCTACGTGTGGCATCATGCAAACTGTTGCAGTTGCCAAACAATGCCTTCGAGGGTCTGAGCACACTGAAATCACTCGCGTTGAGCACAAGGAATGCCGACTGGGCACCAACAAAAACACTCGAACTTTATCCGGATTCGTTGAACGGCTTGAAACAGTTGACGGAACTCGATTTGAGTGATAACAATTTGAGAGCGTTGCCAGCTGGCTTCCTTTGCCCCGTGGGCAATTTGCAGACACTGAATTTGACAAGGAATCGCATAAGGACCGCGGAGCAATTGGGTTTTGCTGACATGAATTGTGGCAGCAGTAGCAGTAGCAGCAGCAGCAGCAGCAGCAATAGTAACAACAACAACGGTGGCAGTGGCAGTGAGTTGCAACTGCTCGACGCGAGTCACAATGAGTTGCGTACAATCACCGAGAGTTGGGGCATATCGCGGCTGCGACGCTTGCAACATTTGAATCTGCAACACAATAACATCTCGGAGCTGTCCGGTGAGGCACTGGCCGGTCTCGCCTCGTTGCGCATTGTGAATCTGAGCAACAATCATTTGGAAACGTTGCCCGAGGGTCTTTTTGCCGGCAGCAAGGAACTGCGCGAGATTCACCTGCAGCAAAACGAACTCTACGAGTTGCCCAAGGGTCTGTTCCATCGGCTGGAACAGTTGCTTGTGGTTGACTTGTCCGGCAATCAGTTGACCTCGAATCATGTCGATAACACAACATTTGCGGGCTTAATTCGCTTGATTGTCCTGAATTTGGCCCATAATGCATTGACTCGCATCGATTATCGAACTTTTAAGGAATTGTATTTTCTGCAAATATTGAATTTACGCAACAATTCAATTGGACACATCGAGGATAATGCCTTCTTGCCATTGTATAATTTGCACACATTGAATCTGGCGGAGAATCGTTTGCATACCTTGGACGACAAACTGTTTAATGGCCTTTACGTGTTGTCCAAGTTAACGTTGAACAACAATCTGATTAGTGTTGTGGAACCGGCTGTGTTTAAGAACTGCTCGGATTTGAAGGAGTTGGATCTGAGTTCGAATCAATTGAATGAGGTGCCGCGTGCTCTGCAGGATTTGGCCATGTTGCGCACTCTCGACTTGGGCGAGAATCAAATACGCACCTTTGACAACCAGAGTTTTAAGAATCTGCATCAGTTGACGGGTTTGCGTCTGATTGATAATCAAATTGGCAACATTACTGTTGGCATGTTTGCCGACCTGCCACGCTTGAGTGTCT
Source organism: Drosophila setosimentum (assembly GCA_035043505.1). Taxonomy (NCBI): domain Eukaryota; kingdom Metazoa; phylum Arthropoda; class Insecta; order Diptera; family Drosophilidae; genus Drosophila; species Drosophila setosimentum. The sequence continues at coordinate 2,748,549 of JAWNMY010000003.1, read as the reverse complement.
TGAATTTGGCCAAGAATCGCATCCAGAGCATTGAGCGAGGTGCCTTCGATAAGAACTATGAACTGGAAGCGATAAGATTGGATCGCAATTTCCTATCGGATATCAATGGAGTATTTGCCACACTTGTCTCCCTCCTCTGGCTGAATCTCTCCGAGAATCATTTGGTGTGGTTCGATTATGCATTTATACCCTCGAATCTGAAGTGGTTGGATATCCATGGCAATTACATTGAGGCGCTGGGCAACTACTATAAGTTGCAGGAGGAGATTAGGGTGAAGACACTCGACGCGAGTCACAATCGAATCACAGAAATTGGTCCCATGTCCATTCCCAACACGATTGAGTTGCTCTTCATCAATAACAATCTAATTGGCAATGTGCTGGCGAATGCTTTTGTGGACAAATCGAATCTGGCACGCGTCGATCTGTATGCGAACCAGTTGAGTAAGTTGCAGCTGCAACAGTTGCGCATCGCACCGGTTGTGGCACCCAAACCGTTGCCCGAATTCTATTTGGGTGGCAATCCGTTTGAATGTGATTGCACCATGGATTGGCTGCAGCGCATCAATAATTTGACGACACGGCAACATCCACGCGTCATGGATATGCCCAACATTGAGTGTGTTATGCCACATGCGCGTGGCGCCACAGTGCGTCCGCTGAACGCGTTGCGTTCCCAGGACTTCCTTTGTCGCTACGAGTCGCATTGCTTTGCCCTGTGTCATTGCTGTGATTTCGATGCGTGCGATTGTGAGATGACCTGTCCACACAATTGCACCTGTTATCACGACCAGATCTGGTCGACGAATGTCGTCGATTGTGGCAATCAGCTGACGATGGAGTTGCCACGCCGTGTCCCCATGGACTCCAGCATTGTCTACTTGGATGGCAACAATTTTCCGGTGTTAAAGAATCACGCATTCATTGGACGCAAGAATCTGAAAGCTTTGTATGTGAATGGCAGTCAGGTGGCAGCCATACAGAATCGCACATTCGCCAGTCTGGCCACACTGCAAGTGTTGCAGCTATCCGACAATCGATTGCAGACGTTGCATGGCTATGAATTTGAACAGTTGTCGGCGTTGCGTGAACTCTATTTGCATAACAATCAGCTGGCGAACATGGAGAATGCCACCTTGGCACCGTTGACATCGCTGGAAGTGTTGCGACTCGATGGCAATCGTCTGGTCACACTGCCCATCTGGCAACTCCATGCCACACACTTTGGCCAACGTCTGCGTGCCATTTCTTTGGGCAGGAATCAGTGGAGTTGTCGTTGTCAATTCCTGCAGGCGCTCACTTCGTATGTGGCAGAGAATGCGCTGATTGTGCAGGATGCACAGGATATTTACTGCATGGCTGCCCCAAATGCTGGTGCCACAAATGGCTACGAGCAGAGCAGCAGCAGCAGCAGCAGCGGCAACGATCAGCTTGCAACGCAGAAACGTGAGCTGGACTTCAATGCAACGGGTGCGGCATGCACCGATTACTATTCGGGTGGCTCAATGCTGCAACATGGCATACCCCAATCGTATATACCACTACTGGCGGCAGCATTGGCCCTCATCTTTCTGCTCGTCGTCGTCATCATGGTGTTTGTGTTCCGCGAATCGCTGAGAATTTGGCTATTCTCCAACTATGGTGTCCGGGTGTTTGGGCCACGTTGCGAGGAGTCGGAGAAGTTGTACGACGCACTCCTGTTGCACTCGGCCAAGGACTCGGAGTTTGTCTGCCAGCATTTGGCCAGCGAACTGGAAACGGGTCGCCCAGCGTTGCGTGTCTGCCTGCAGCATCGAGATCTGACTTTGGGCCACGATGCCACACATTATCAGCTGCTCGAGGCGAGTCGCGTCTCGCGTCGTGTTGTCATTTTGCTGACGCGTAATTTTCTGCAAACGGAATGGTCACGTTGTGAGCTGCGCAGATCGTTGCACGATGCGTTGCGCGGTCGGCCACAGAAGCTGGTCATCATCGAGGAGCCCGAGGTGGCCTTTGAGGCGGAGAGCGACATTGAATTGCTGCCGTATCTGAAGACGTCGGCGGTGCATCGCATTCGACGCACCGATCGCCATTTCTGGGAGAAGTTGCGCTATGCTCTCCCCGTGGACTATCCCACATATAGGGGCAACAACTACACGTTGGATCACAATCATGAGCGCATCAAGCAGCCGGCGAGTCCGGGTCTGCTCTATCGTCAGGCACCGCCTCCTGCCTACTGTGGCCCAGCGGAGGCAGCTGCCGCCGCAGCAGCTGTTGCTGCTGAGCAGAATTATTCGACGGCAACAACAGCAACGCCCAGTCCAAGACCACAGCGACGCAGTGGCGGCGATTGTGCAACATCGTCGGTGAGTGTTAGTGGTGGTGGTGCAGGTGGTCAGCATCATCATCATCAACAACAACAACAGCAGCAGCAGCAACAACATTTGCATGCACAGTATTATCAGCATCATGGTGGCATGCGTCCTCCCTCGGAGCACATTTACTCGAGCATCGATTCGGACTACTCCACGCTGGACAACGAGCAGCATATGCTGATGATGCCAGCCGGAACAAATGGTGTTGCTGCTGTTACTGTTGCTGCTGCTGCTGCTGCTGCACCTTTGCCTCCAATCGAGGCGCAACGTGCACAAACTTGGCGACCACAGGCCAAGCAGCAGCTGCAAACGGCACATGCGGGCACACTGAATCCCACGACGGCGCTCAAGCTGAATCCTCAACAGCAACAGCAGCAGCAGCAACAGCAGCAGCAGGCGAGTGTTTCTTCAACTGCTTCTGGGCAGCAACAGGGACCACATGTGCAGGCATACCTCGTATAGATGGCGATAGAGGGGAGAGCGGGTAAAGAGACATAGTCGAATGTTGGAGTCAGTGCTGGAGCCGGAGTTGGGCTCGTGTGTGTCCAGCTTGGGCAGCAGCAGCAGCAGCAGCAGACAGTGACAGTGATTTCTATAGGGACTGGTTCCTGGTGCATCATTTTAATTACTAAAATATGTGCGAGCTAAACTTAAGAGAAAGAGACAGCTAAAGAGAGCACGAGAGTGAGTAACAGAGAAAGAGAGAGAGAGAGAGAGAGAGAGAGAGAGATTGAAAATATCGCAGTCAGCTTGCGACACAGTAAACAAAAAATTATGTTGACTTAAATTAATATTGATTTAAAAAAAAGAAAAATCAGTCACAAATTGCTTTCAAACAAAAATAAGAATTTTTCTATTAAAAGATTTCTAATATATAATCTATCTATTCTATTTGAGAACATTATAAATTTCATAACTGGCAATTTCTGCATTCATTTAAAATTCCTTTTTCTTAACTCTAATCATTTTTTTTTCCTATTTATCTTTCAACTCAATTTAAATCAACATTCGTAGTTTTTTTTCAAGTGCATAAAATGAGTGAATTAAATTAAAATCTGTGTAGCTAAAAACAGAGCATGTTTAAAATTCAGTTGTGCACACACACACACACGCACACACACACAGACGCCTACTATACATAGTTTAAACCTCCTCACCAACACTCACCACCTTTCCCCCCCCCCCCCCTCCCTCTTTCTAGGCCATAAACAGCCCTTTTTCCTCTCGAGCCACATTCAGGAAGTGAGCGTAGCGTAACAAATATTTTGTTTACCCAGTGTAAAGTCATTTTAGTGCACTGTACAAACATAAATCCAAGTACATTAAACACACACACACACACACACACGCACACACTGAAAGATACAAGCTACAAATACAATTGCATTTGTTTGAGTGTTGTTGTTGTTGTTGGTGTGTGTTGTTTGTTTTGTTTATGTAACAAGTCGCATGTGGAGCATGAATTGTGCTAAGAGGGGGCAAGAACAGTAGGAAGAATAGAGAGGGAGAGAGTAAGAGAGAGAGAGAGATTGGGTGAGGAGCAGTCGCCGCCTTGGCAATGTCAAGTTGTATGTTTTTCTCGAGCAGCTGAACAATCGTAGAAGTTTCCCAAAAAGTTCTCCCGCCAGTTTGTGGCAAACTTTTACTCCATGCAACAAGAGCAACAGCAGCAGAAGCAGCAGAAGCAGCAGCAACAGACAGCAGCAGGCAGTGGGGAATTTTCATTCATTTTCCTTGTCGTTTTGTTGCAGCAAATGCGTTTAGTGCATTTTCTTCAGCTAACTTCTTAATATGCTTTTAATCAGTTAGACCAACAACAACAACAACAACAACAACAACGACAACAACAACAAGAACAACAGCAACAATAACAAATAAACAGTCCGCAACAAGCTTAAGATTTATGAACTGCTCTCGATGAACTTTTGCTTTGATTTTGTATCTGTAAATGTCATTTTCTTGGAAAAAGAAGATACAAGATACATTTGTACTTGACTTGATTTATGCAACTGATTTTAATGGAAGCATTTCTGTTCTTTTCTTCTTCTTAGTTTGTACTTTAATTTGTATAATTGAAAGATAATTTATTGCTTTGCTCTCTCTCTCTCTCTTTGGTCTCTCTCTCTCTCTCTCTCTCTCTCTCTCTCTCTCTGTTGGTTTGTGCTCCAAGTTCTTGTACATAATACAGAATGGAAAAAATATAAACTTGATATGCCTAAAATAGTTATGTATGCCTAATTATAAGTAAATGCCACTGCAAATACGTAGTCTCCTACAATTAATTCAATAATCACACACACACTCATACACACACACACTCATACACACACACACTTACACACACATATATACAGTGAAACTTGTGTAAAAATGATGCATTCAACAATTAGCTAGCAAACGTAAACAACTTAAAAAAAAGCAAAAGAAAATACACGTAAAAAAAAAACTAACTATGCAGTAAAGCTCATTTTAAACACTTACGCTTACCAAAATATTGTAATAAAAATAATAATTAAAGAAAAGAAAATAATATAATAATAGATGAGTAATAAATGGGTTACAGCAAAAGAAGAAGAAAACAAAAAAAGAATTGAAAGAAATAAAAAGCATAAAAATACATGGCGTATACACAATATAAATAAATACATACTGCAAAGAACAAAATATACTAAATATATATGTGACTGTAAAAACATAATGAACATAAATACTAACTGATATTATATCTATTAAATGAGATAAACATGAAATATGCATATAGATATATATATAGATATATAGATATATATATGCATATGGTATTTACGAACACACGAGTAAATGTTTAACAACTGCCTATAGCAAGTAACGAAAGCGACACTTACCAACACTTAAAGCATTTATTTCAAAGCAAAAATAATACTTATATGTGTATGTAATATTTTGGATCATAAACTCAACTCGAATACTCGTCAACAAATCTTAAGCAACCAAGCAAATTAATAAATAAACGCAACACATGCAAATTACGCTATCATATTTAAATATATATAGAGTAGCAGCAGCAGTGTTGGAAAGAGTTAGAGAGAGGGGGAGAGAGAGAGAGAGAGAGAGAGGGAGGCGAGAAGATAAAGAAGCAAACACTTGTACCAGTATGAAAGCCCAAAACTGTTATTTATTTTTTATTTTGTAATATAAACAAATACCACATAAAGAAAAATGCTATGTTCTAAGTTATAATTTAATGCCACTCTCACATATACATACATATATATATATATGTATATATATGTATATATATATATAATGTACTCTATGAATAATTCAAATTCTTGTGAATAACTATTTATATATTGATCTATATAGGTAACTATTATATACATCTATGTACGACAACAAAACAACAAAAAACAAAGATATTTTTCTGTTTCGCAAGCGAACACATGCAAAATGAAAAATGAAGAAAAACCTTTTTTTAAAAACTAAAAAAAAACAACACTGCGTATTTATTTCGGATGGAACATGGCTGGTTGATGATAATGTGGGTAATTTTCATATTCAGTTCGGGTTTTGTAAGAATACCAATTCTTTTAAAAATCTCTTTCATATTATGCTGGTAAAATTATAAATTCTTTTTCAGGTGTTTGATAGAAAACCCGTTTCACAATCAAACTGAGTGCTGTAATGGGTTAAAAGATGTTGAGGCCGATGATGATGATGATGATGATAATATTGGGGCAGGTTTTATATTAAACAATGCTCAGTTTGCCATCAAGATGATTGGGCTTGTTGATGACGATCAAAATGATTATCATGTTGGCTGCCTTTTCAAATTATCAGAGCTCTTTTCAGTGGTTTTTGTTTTTGTTTCTTTTTTTTTGCTAATTTAATTCATCATGCACATGAGTTGCTGTTTTGTAATCCTCACGCAGCAAAGAATCCCTGAGAGAGAGAGGGTGAGTGGCAAGGGAGTGCGGGGAGGAAGCTGCACGCAGTCGGCGGCCTGTCAAAGTCAACTGAGCAAACGTAACTCTCAAAGTGATAAATCATTTTTTTTTTTATTTATTTCATTTTCTCTCTCTTTCTCACTACATTAATGTTATGTGTGTGCGTGTGTGTGTATATATATAAAATACATATTTATATATATATATATATAAAACCAAAATACAAATGCGTCTCGCGTTGCAGACAAAAAATCATTCCCACCGTCCTCTGGCAGTCCAAATAGTAGTTCTACACTGGTTGTTGATGCTGTTGTTGGTCTCTGTCTGTCCATCTGTCTGTCTGTCTGACTGTATGTCAGTTTAGCGGAGTGTTTGTCTGCTTAAATGACGGCATACTTGTGCATCAAATTGAAGGGTAACAAATACATATATATATATATATATATATATATATATTCAGTTATATATCTATATAGACAACATGCTAGGCACATTCTCCGCATGGTTTTTATTCTTTTGTTTTTGGCATTTATGCCAAGCTCAGCTTCAGTTTCAGTTGCAGCCTCATCCTCAGTTTCACCAAAGCGCTGTCTAAGTCAGCTAAGCGAGTCGCTACTCTTGATATGTCGGCAAAGTTGGCAACAGAAAGCGTTAAAATGCAGCATATGCCACAAGGATACATGGAAAAGGAAGCTATCAGCTACATTCGAGAGTGGGTTTTGCTAAAGATTTAAACAAGATGTTAAGGAGTCGTAGGAATTGCTCTAATATCTAATCTCTGATGTGAAGAGAAAGCATTTTTAGCTTATTTTAGAAAAGGTGTTAACAACTGTAAAAGATTATATCAAAAACTGTTATAGGAACTGGTTCTCAGCTCTAATACCTTGTAAAATAAGGCACATGAAAGCAGCCCAAACTCCATAAAGTATTTATCTCTATTCTTCAGCAGATTGAAAATAAAATGTAGGAAAAGTTGAAAGGAAATGGTCTTTGCAAAGGTAATTGCAATTGAAGTGAATGAATGGAATTTAATTAAAGTAATGCTTAAATTAGCGCTCAATTCTTTGCCAGTATCATCAGCATTCATTCGCTTTCATTTAGTTGCACGTGGCACGTTGCACGTTGCACGTTGCAGGTTGCAAGTGCAAAAAAAGTAGCTAAAATTCACAAAAACAGTTGTACTCGATTTCGTTTCAAATGGCAAACGAAAAACAATTTTCAAAATACAAATAAATAAAGGGCACAGCTACCATTTGTTTGCTACAACCCGATGGATGCCCCCCGCCCACCCCCCGTCTCAGTTGCCCCTTGTTTGACAGGGGGGCAAAAGTTTTTTAATTTGCTTTCATTGAGGTTGTCGTTGGCTGTTTGCGTCAAAAGGGAAGAGTGTGTGCCACACACTCCACTCCACACCACACCACACAATACAACACAACTTGCACCTAATAGAATTACACACAAAAACCTACAAAGAAATGCCAAACACTCACACACACACATACATATATATATACACATGTGTGTGTGTGTGCGTGTAACCCTCCACTCTGCAGTCGTATCTAGATACAAATGCCAACACAGATACATGCTAAGGAGGAGTTACTACTGTGCCCAGGCACAAATAACTGTAGTTGGGGGGGTTTAGGAAATGGATATCGAGTCGAGTTTGGGAAATTTTCGAAAAAATTCGTTTAACAATTTCTTAATTGTTTGCAGATACGCATCTGCTGTTGCCAGTGTTGCGGCTGTTGAGATACAGATACAGAAACAGATACATATACAGATACAGATACATTTGCTGTGGCACAAAATCAATAGCTACTAAATTAGCTCTGCACTTTAAATCAATGTAAGAGCAAAACGAGCAGAAATATATATATATATATATATAAAGATATATATGTGTGTGTGTGTGGGTATTTTTATATGTACGTGTTATATATGGCATATTACTTACTAGGCAACTGATCAAAATTCAATACGTGTTGCAAATATCGAATTTCCATCAAAACAGAAACAAAAACACAAAAACACACATAAAAAACATTTGAGGGTTGCAAGAAAAAACAGAGAAAAGTGTGGATGAAATTGTGTGTGCGTGTGTGTGTGTCTGAGTTTATATCGTATATACTTCTCATATGAGGCAGACTTTGTTGCTGCTGCTGCTGCTAAAAAAGCGTAACTGGGCCTCGTCTTTTTAGGCTCGCCTACTTATTATGATAATAAATTTTTATGCTGCATGAAATAAAACCGAGTGCAGAGCAACAAAATAAAAAAAGGAAGCAAAAAAAAAAAATAATAAAATTAAATAAGAAAATGTATCTGAGACAAGCTGCACATACAACATGAATCCGAGCTGAACAGCAGAGAGCAGAGAGGGAGCGAGCGAGAGAGAGAGAGAGATAGAGAGAGAGAAAGCATATCTTACGTAAAGTGAATTAAATTGAATTGAAAACTGTTGCAAAAATAATAATAATAATAATAATAATAATAAAAAGGTCGGGCAAGTTTAAATGCTGCGAATGGACCCTGTCAGCACTTGCAATCAAATTATTTAAATCTAATAACAAAAACGGTTGCCCCAAAATGTTTGACACCAACAACAGCAATAAAAAAAAGAGGAAGCACATGATAGAATGAATGGCCATCTTGGGCGAACCGAAGCTGATATACCCAAGCAGCTTAGAATAACTTCTAGCTAAGTTTTAGTCTTCATCATTAGTTCAACTCTGATATATATATAATATATATATAATAATATAATAATATATATAATGGATGATCTTTTAAGTAGAACTTAACTCTCGATCGATCGTTCCTATGGCAGCTATATTTTATAATGAATCGATCCGGGCAACTTTGACATTCAAAGCTTCAAATGTGAGAAACTGACAGACAAACAGACATGTTTACATATCGAATCATCTAGTGACGCTGATCAAGAACATACATGTATATATATATATATATTATTGGAGTCCAGGGACCTTACAAACTAACCAACAAATTCATGACACCCTCTGCAAGGATACAAATACACAGAAATAAACAGAAAATGGAAGAACAAATTTCGGGTGTCAAATGTCTGGACAGAATGTAGGCCAGTCATTGTCAAAACATTTTGCATAAAGATTTACCCTAAACTGACTTTTATATATTTAAATATATATACACACACACATATATATATATATATGTGTACACAGAAAATTGTTGCTGCTGGGCATTTTTGTTATTTATTTTTTATGTGCGTTTACTTTATGTATTTTGTGACACATAGAGAAAAAGCGCCTTTCGTCACGTTCCACGCACAGAAAATAGGCAAATAAATCTGTGTAATGAACAGCCCCTGGTAACTCTATGCATACACATATATATATATATATATATCTAAATATATAGTATATATATTTATTCAGTGAATAGGCAAAAGGTGAGCGTACATCACTGCAACAGTTTGATCGAATCAAAATCGGTGTCCGACTTTCTGTCTCTCTTGACAGTTTCACGTCAGAGTTTATCAATTTATTTGCACACTGATAAATAAGTCAAATTTAATTGGGTTTACCTTTTCGCTGAAAAATGACAGAAATGTGTTAATTAATGTCCAGTTTCAGCTGTCAACCAAAGTGTTTTGCATAACATTAAATAGAATGTGGCCAATAATTAATGGAATGAGCGATAGAATGAGAAGCATAATTCAACTAATGAATATATAAATGAATTTTATAACCAAAACAAAATGTACACAATAAATTGACAGATATTTTGTACAGTTTATGAAACGAATAAACAGTGTGACTCAATTTGTTTGTGTAGAATGCAAAATAATTATTGATGAGGTATTTTTAGATATTTGCATCTATTTATAATAATAGATAATCTGGGCTAGAGCTATGGCTCATTGATCTAAGAGAACCACAATATATATGCCAGTCTTGGCAGTTTACAGACTATAGCAATAATAATAATAACAATAATAGTAATATTAACTAACAAACAATGGTCGTGAATCCACTTAAATGAGTTTCATAAGGATTATTTCTGTCTACCTTCTTCAAGTGTTTGCTGTCGCGTTGCGAGCGCTTTCAACTTTGAGCTGCTGAGGCCATTGCTACACTTGAAAACCTTTTGCACACTAAAATCAACAAAGGTGACACTTAAGCGCAACAAACACAACAATAAAGCACAACAACAAACATTTTGGGGCAACAACATCAGGAAAAAAAAACAATTAAAAAAGGTAACCCGAAACGAGGCAGGCAGGCTGGCAACGGGTAGAGGGACAATGGACGATGTAAAGGGGTTGGGGGGCGAGGTGAGGCATTGAGGCATTGAGGCAACTCCTGAGCGTACACTGAGCCATAATTTGTAATTGTTTGAGCCCACGCAAAAGACAACAGCGACAAAAGTGTAACAGTTTTTATTGTTGTTGTTGTTGCTGTTATTGTCGTTGTTCAAAAACAACAAACAGAAATTAAAACACATGTGCACAAACAAACACAAAACACATGTGGGGCATGCCACACAACAGCGACGAAACCCTTGCCACGGGGCCACAAACCAGCACATGCAGATTTCAGACTGTCTCTCTCTATGTGTGTGTGTGTGCCTGTGTGTGTGTGTGTTAATGCGTGTGTGTGCTTGTGTTCTTTAAGGGTTTTTCTTTTATTTTTTGTTATGTGTATTTTGTGTGTGTTTTTTTTTTTTTTTGTAGAGTAAATGAACCCAGCAAGCCAAAACAAATAATTACACCGTTGAGGAGGAGCCGGGAGGGAGAAAACAGCAAGGACAACAAACCAAGCAGGCTCAACAGCCAGGACAATGCGTTCTTGTTGTTGTTGTTGCTGTTGTTGTTGCTGCTGCTGCTGCTGCTCGTCCTGCGACATTTTGTCGTACTCGCCATGTTGAATGCGACGCTGAATAAATGCTGACAATGGACGTGAAATTATGACAAAACACACATAGATATATATTATGACTATGTGTGTGCGTGCGTGTGTGTGTGTGTGTGTGTGTGAGTGTTGGTTGCCTGCCTGTTGGCACTTGTCACATTTGCGTTATGGCGGCCCTTTCGAGCTTATTATTAAATTGGCCCAGCTTAGCAGCAGTTGGCCAAAAAGCAGAAGAAGAAGCAGAAGAATCAGACGAGAGCTCCTCACAAGTGCCTCGAGTTTTGGCTTAAGTAAGAGTCTCAATTGGTTGGATTCAATTTGGGTTAAACTACTCGTGTTTTGTTATTGCTTGCAACATTGTGGCAAATTTGTATCTGTTGATGTGTGTCTGTGTTTTGCTGCTTAATTATAACTGAAAGTTGTCGACACAATCAGATCATAAATTCTTTTGTTTAATTAAGTTTATTACTTGGCAGCTACATAAATAGTCTGCCCAAATTTTAGCACTTTAGGATTTCAGTTTGCTTATAAGTAAAATAATAACTATATTTAAGTTATAGCCCTTAAATTTTACATTTGAATAAGAATAATTAGAATCAATGTCAATCCTAAACTAAATCTCTTTAGAAAATCAGTGAAATGGAGCTATAGACAATTTTCTGATAACTACTTTCTATATATATATATATATATATAACTTTTCATAAACATAAAATTGGGTCACTCTTGTAATATGCATATTTTTCCAAAAAAAGCAAATCGATTTAATTTCACCACAAACGATGCAATTTTAGTTTGCTGAATATTCAAACCAAAGCAGAGTTTCGTTTGCCCTCTACTCTCCGCTCCCAAAAATAAAATAAATAGATATACTGAAAATCCTTTTGTGTCCTAACCAAAAAAAAACTATTGAAAATATATATAAAAAATCAATACGTGTGAGGACATGGTTTTCAGCTTTTAAAGTCATTCTTCACATGCTTTTGGGCACTCCAAAAAAGAAGCAAAGAAAATTGGGAAGGAACGATAGGAAAAACAAGACGTTTAATGAGCCGGCTGCTTCACTTGATGGACGTCTTACACGCAATGCACAAGGAAGCCGGGGCCACAAGGCGTGCACCAGGATGGGAAGAGGAAGAGGACGACACCAAACTTGTCCTTTTGCTTATTAAATTTCGTTCGAGCAAGTGTTGAGGCACCCCAAGCAGAATGCAAGCACAAACGGACACACAAAACACAACTGTAAAAACGCAAAAAAAAAAACGCCAACAAAGCAAAGTCAAAACCTGGCCAGGATGGGACAGGACATGATAGGACAAGGAGCACACACGCACGCACACAACGAGGTCATGTGACCGATAGAGAGACAGAGAGAGAGAGAGAGAGACAGAGAGAGAGAGTGTGAGTGAGAGAGAGAGAGAGAGAGAGAGAGAGGAACATTAGAAACATGGCCAGCATTGAGATTGAAGACAATTCAATTGAAAAAACAACAGAAAACAAAAAAAAGACAACGATCGATAATCTTTACTACTGACCAACACAGGGACATATGGCACGCTGATGATGCTCAGAAATGTCCTTTAGTTTTGGGTCAGTTGCTCTTAAACACTTCAAACCTGCAGCGAGTGCCTCATTTCTGTGTGTGTGCAACTTCAGTGTGTGTGCTTTTTAATTCGGTTTACTTAGCGTCAAGTGGCCCCCAAGCAAACTTGAACAAGTCTTCAACTCTCAACTCTCTCACTCTCCGTCTCTCTCCTCTCTCTCTCTCTCTCTCTCTCTCTCTCTCTCTCTCTGTCTCGCTATGCTTTCTTAATTTTGTTTGACTTTTGCTAAAGTTTAATGATTGGACGAACATGTTGTTTGTTGGCACTGCGTCTAAGCAAATGCAGACAGTTGTCGAACGCAGTGCTTTAAGCAGTAACCAGCTAGTTGCAACAGACGGGGGCATCTTTGCAGTGATCTGCAAGTGCTTGGTAATCGGCTGTAATCAACACCCATCCATCCATTCATCCATCCATCCATCCGGCAGCCAAAAGAGTTGAGTTTGATTTGCTTGAATAAACGAGTTGGTTGGCAACACTTGTCGCCTGCTCTACACAAGGAAGTTTTTCATTTTAAAATACCAGCTGCTTTTAAGTAACCTATTTGAATTAATTGTTAATATTTACACTTATTATTCTCCTTTACTAATTATTCTCACTTTCAATCTGTTAATTCTCTTGTCTCTATCTAAAAATGGTTTATCTTTACACTTATTATTCTCTCATTCTTTGGGCACTTTCAGTCTGTTAATTCTCTTGCCTCTTGCAGCGGATTTGCTTGCTTCGTCTATGGCCGAGAGTTTCTCACATGTGCGGCGAGGCACTCATTCTATGTAAACAAGGAAGTAATTAACATTTTCGGGGCATTCTTCCTTCTTTTTTTTTTTTTTGCTGCCCCTCATTTATTTATTTCTCTTATGGTTTTTTTTTTGTTGTGTTTGTTTTTTGTTGAGCTCGTTTCTACTTCATTTACTTTGCTTACTCAAATTTCGAGGCTGCCTATTTACATGCAACAACAGCAGCAGCAGCAGCAGCAGCAGAAGAACCAAAAAAAAACTTTTCCAAAAGAGCTTTTTTCTGTATGTTTGTTTGCGTCCTCCCCTCCTCCCGTCACTCCCTTTTCTGCTGCCCGAGGCTGCACTTTTATAAAGTGTTAATTTGCCGTTTGTAGAAACGGGTTTAACCCTTGCTGGGCCCAAGACCCAACAACAGAAAAATAAGACCCGAACCCAACCATAAACTGCATGTTTATTAAAACTTTGATTTGCGTTTGAAGCGTGTGACAACGACTAATGCACCGTTAGACTGAACATTTATTAATAAATTTTATTAAACAATAAAATTGTTTATAGCCAACAACAACAACAACAACAACAAACTACGTGCGTTTCCTCTAATCAGCGACATTTTATGTGGCACTTATGGGATCGGACGTTGGCTGTTGGCTGTTGGCTGGCTCTGCTTGATTGGGGGCTGTGAAGGTGAGTTGAGGTGACTTTGTTATATGTTTGTATTAAGAATGCATAAAACTATAACCACATAATTAGCTATTAAGCTATAAGCAGCGCTGCGCTAATTTTGCATGCAGCGAAGTCAAACGGGAAACCAAAAATGTTTAACTATGCTTATTTTTATTTAAATATAAAGCCCATAAATGTTTATATGGCCTGAACTAACTTTATGGCGCTCATAAAAAGTGGAGCATGCATTGTTAATATATCTGTGTATGTGTGTGTGTGTGTGTGTGGTAAGCTTCGGATTTAGTGAACAATGGGGCAGCAGTGAGGAAATGAACGAGTGATAAACTTACTTAAGGGGATAAAGTGAAGCCTTCACTTGAGGAAGATCTATGCTTATTCCTATAAGATTAACATTGATATAAAGTATAGACTTAAATATTGCATATATATTTAGAACGAAGTAATACAAAGAAAATATGTATAAATTAAAATTGGCTTAGTTCTTGTTGTAGAGATGATTTCTTAGTGTCATATAGTCTTTCAATAGGTTCGATCGATATTTTAAAAGAATAGAAAAGAATAGAATTAATAATTAGATAGTTATTTAAAAGTCGGCATATGTCTTCTTTCAGTGTTGTAGTCAATATCAGCGTTTAGAACTATTTGTTGCAGCTTCGCTGAGCTGCCAGCCTGCCAGAGACTGGCTGTCCATCAATACAAACTATGAGCAACATCAAATCCATTGAGTAATATCCCAAATCCGCCATTGAAACTAGTTTTTTTGCTTCTTATTTTTCATCAATTTTGTATTCTTAATTTTTGCCATTTCTGCTGTGGTTGCTGCTGTGGCTGCTGCTGCTTTGTGTGTCTGTCATAAGCATTTTGAAAGATCTTATCACAAGCCGCTCACAACTCAAGTTACAAATTAACTTGACCAACGAACGATTTTTGGCCATTTCATTTTGTGGTTACTGTTGCTGTTGTTGTTGTTGCTGATCAAAGCAACAAAAAGGTTTTGATTTCCTAAGCCACACATAAAGCGTAAAAAATGATATGGCAAAGTTACAAGTTATAAAATCAGCACGCGTAGCAAAAACGTTTAAAATTAAATGCCCAACAAGAGATTGCTTACAGATGATTGAAATTGAGACAGGGGGGAATTGAGTGGATGTGGGGGGGGGGGGGGTCGGGGTGATTGGAACACCCCCACAGTGAAATTTATTATCTGACCGATAAGCATCTTAGAGCTACA
This sequence comes from Drosophila setosimentum, assembly GCA_035043505.1. Lineage (NCBI taxonomy): Eukaryota > Metazoa > Arthropoda > Insecta > Diptera > Drosophilidae > Drosophila > Drosophila setosimentum. The sequence continues at coordinate 2,733,121 of JAWNMY010000003.1, read as the reverse complement.
CAAAACCAAAAAAAAAACACCACAAACTCTTGACTATTGATTGATATGAGTGGAGATACTCTGACGGCTTTGAGGCCAACAACAACAACAATAATAAAAGCCAAAAGTTGCCGGCTATTTTGGATAATCGAAGACCTTATGGGTTTTTGATGGCACACACACACATACATACATTCACACACATACATACATGCACATACATCCATGTGCATAGTTGTGGTCAAAAGTTTGGCCATTGTTTGTTCGGGCTAATAATAGCGGCTAACTAAGGTAATGAAATTCTGTGTCTTGTGCTTCTCTCTTGTTGTCAGCCAGATGAATTCACATAACACATATAAAAAACTTTGTTCATTCATAAAATGATGTGAAGACTGTGAAGAAGAAAATAGAATTCATAAATATCGGTTTTTGAGAACAGTACAAAAAGAGAACAGCATTCTGAAAGGATGTTATTTGTAGAGGCAGTTTTCCTTTAAGTACTTCTTCTTCTTCTTCAACTTCTTATTATTTAAGTACTTCTTATTCTTCTTAAACTTCTTATTGCAGTTATAGTATTTATCGAGAATATAAACCCTTATTGAACTGCTTTTGGCAGTTGATTGAGCCATCTCCGCCTGTTTTTTTTTGGGCATAGACTCTTAACACAAATCTTTACCTACTACAACTTTAAGTTTAGTATTAATGGAGAAGTCATCGTTTTTATTATTCTATTTATATTAAAGTAGAAGTAAAACTACAACTAATAAAAATACCCATCTGGTTTTTAAGTTTGATCACTTTTAAATAAAGTTACGGCGCCTTCGAAGAAATCTGACCAACAGTTTTCTTTTTCTTTAATTTATGATTGTTATTAACAAATTTGATCTTGTTGTACGCATTCCCCACATTTTTGTGTCTTAGATAAGACCCTGATCCGAGCCGTGCCCAAAAACAAAAACAAAAAGTAAAAATTATTTGAATATCATGGCTCAATTAATGCCTAATACGAGACACACCATCAATGCTCAAATCATTAGTCTTAATGTTATATTTTCGATATCGCAAGCTGAAATCGAATGCCCGCATAATATTGCATGTATACCAAATTTTATATGATTTTTCATTTGATTCGCTATGCATTTGAAATCATATTTACCTTGATTGGCAAAATGTGAAGCTGTGCCATCATTATTTCGCCTATCTACGCACATATCTAATTTAGTTTGTAAATATATTAAACATTCACAAATTATATTTGTTTATTTAGTTGAAAATTTTACAAATTTGCATTGGCAACAGTGAAAACCATACACAAAAACTGAAACTACACAAAACGACAACATTTGCTTATCTAACCAACCACGTTTGTAAATGCAAACAATATGTAAAAACTCCACCTGACCAAACTGACCCTTGACCCCCCACCCAGCCCCACCCTGCCCCTAGTTTGAAGCCAGCTCTCAGTTAGCTAGATATTTGATGGCTGATAAGAGCGCTCCGTAATGAGTACACATTTTATTATTGAAATTTTTCTAATTAACTATTGCACAATAAACAACAAAGAGGAAAACGGGTAATGAAAACAAAAATAAAAAAATATACAAAAATTATGAAAATAATGCCAGACTTTGTCTTTATTAAAATTTATGCGCGTTGACAGTTTGAACTCCACTAAAAAATTAACCCAACTTGGGCCGTAAAATGCATTAAATTTGACTTAGTTGGGCAGCCAAAAAATATATAAAAAACTCAGTAGAAAGAATGGTTTTCTAATAACGATCTCCAGAGGCAGGGTTTGTTAATACCCTGTTTTAAATGTTTCAATCGGGTAGGTTGAATTTGTAAATGAATTTAAAGCAATTCCAAATATTTTAAGTAACTTTTATTATTAGTCTTTTTAGTTGTATAACGAACGCGAACATTGGAAAAAACAATTGCAATCAATTCATAATGTTTAGCAACAGTTTCAAATATAAATATCAAACGTAAATATTAAATCAAAAAAAAAACTATTCACTTCTTATCAGTTTTCAAATCGACACACAGAAAAATCTGCAAATTGAAATAGATTTAGTGCTCGATTTACTGATTTTGGAGTATTTCAATTTCCAATTACTCACAACATTTAGCGGAACTTCTACACTTCGCGTACTGGAACCGGAACCGAAAGCAGAAATCCATTTCCAATGACAGGGTATGCGCATAGTTCAACACACACGTCCTAGATCATAACTACTTGTTTTTTTTTGTCTGTCTGTCGCTGTCTCTGTCTCTTCATATTTTACGATTGCGTTTTTTATTGCCTCGACCCCTGAGTTAAAAAACGTAGTAATTGTGGAGGGGTTAGCGGACTGGGGGTGGGGCAGGAGTAACGGGGCAGCGCGTTGATTGCACGCACCATGCAGGTTGGCATTTTATTAATGAGATTAATCAATTTTTTGTTCGCTCTTTTTTTGGTATGGTATGTGCTGTATGTGTGTGTTGGTGTGTGTGTGTGTGTGTGTGTGTGTGTGTGTGTGTCTGGTGTTTGAATTTGTGGTCTGTGAGTCGGTTGGAGTCTGGTGGTGTTTTTTACGATGCCTTTGGCCAAGGGGCTTAATATTTATGTGGGAGTTGCAGTCGTCGTCGTCGTCGTCGCCGTCGTCGTTGCCATCTACTTGGCCGGGTTTTCAGTTGACGGCCTTTTACGATCTGTCAACGCCGAGTCCCTATGTGTGGAATATATGAGCTCAATTGTCTTTTTTACGACTGCAGCTCATTTGACTCGCCCCCTATTCGCTACCCTCCCCCCTCCGCCTACCCACCTTGCTGTATGACTGCCTGGCTGCCTGTCAACAGTTAACACAAACAACAAGCAGAAGAAGCAGCAGCAGCAACAGCAGCAAACGTAGCTATTTTATGTTCACTACAAAATGTATGAAATGTACTGCTAATAGCAATATTCTCCCTGGGGCAGACCAGAATGACTGAGGCAGGCTTGCTGGGCTGCGGGGTGCGGGGAGCGGGGTGTTGTTGATATGTAGGCGTCTCGTATTTTGTCTCCACTCCAAGTGCAAACAGCTAAAAGGTAAAGCGGAAGTTTTATGACTCCATATGTGCAGCAAAGGTGAGGGTGGGGGGCAAGCCCAAGTTGCAACAACAACAACGACAACAACAACAAACAATTACAAACAACTAGAGGTGTGTATATGGAATGGCAGGTTTGGTGTTGTTCCTGTTGTTGTCGTTGTTGTTGTTTGTATCTCTGTTTTAATGTCATGCGTAAGCAGGCGCCTATGACCTCGTAAGTCAAACCTGACCCTCACCTAGCCCCGCCACAAAAGGTGCAAGCTGGGATTTGAGAGCTAACAGCGCGGTTAACAGTCATAAATCTTGGGTTCATTCCATTTTAGAAGTTTGTGCAGCTGAAATTGCATGATTTGCGAACATATGAAACCACTTTAGTTGCTTTTGTGGCTAATATCTACCAGCAGGATTACATTTTGAGTGCTAATTATGTCTCTTAAGTAAGACAACTTTATGGTCGTCTTATAATAGTGGAAATTGTAACTAGCTCGAATGATAAATATTTAGTTTCCGCCTTACTCATTAAATGAAGCAAAAATGCGTTAGTTGAGACAGTTTATCTAAATGAAATTTATAAAGATTTTCAATCATTTCTATTACACATTCTTGATTAGAAAGGCAAATCTTAAAAGTTATGCTTTTTATTGCTATTCGCTTTGCATCAAGGAAAACAGTTGTTGATAAACTGAAATAAATTTGATATATTTTTTGAGAACTTAAATTCCAAATAACTCTAAGTTTGGCTAAATCAACTTGGATGCCGATCAATAGATATATATATATATATATTATAGGGTTGGATATGCCATTTCTCTGCCTGTTGCATACCTTTGCATACGAGTTTTTATACCCGCTTCAATAATTTATACATATATATATAGTAAAAACTGCAAGTATTTTATTATATTAATGAAATAAAAATATCTTGTGACTTTTTTAAGTTTTAGTTTCATTCATTTAAATTTTAAGTTTCTAACTACCTTTTGCCATTTTACCGATTTATTTAATATTGTCTTTCTCTCCACATTGAAGCAATTATAAGTCTTGTGGATTAAGAAGTCTTGTAAGCTATTTTTAGATTGTTAGCTACCTTTTTTCATTCAAAATGATTTGCAATCTCATGTCTCGCAAATCGCACTGCATCTTTTTCTATACACCGATTTATTTAATTTCTTTATTCGTTCGCAAAAGAAAAAATAAATAGAAATACCTTGCTGTGCCTCTGGCACATTGTTAGATCTTGAGCTCCGTGCAACCGCCATAGAAATTGTTACAAAAACGCTGCGGGCCATTTGCCAAAGAGCTCAAAGAGCGGCGCTTGACAAACGTTAAGATAAATGCAAAAAAAAAGACAGATTTGAAACCGAAATGAAACTGGGCAACAATTGCTCAACACAACAAGCAAAAAAAATAAAAAAAACGGCAATTAAATTCCCAGAAATTTTTTGAGGCTCAGCCACATACGTAATGCAGGCGACATGCCACAATGCAACACACACCTACGTTGCTGCAGAAAAAGCGCAGCAGGCGGCAGCAGGGGGAGATGGGAGAAGGAAATCGGTAGTCGTAAGTAGCCTGAACTAACAATGCAGTCCCAGTCATTGAGCGTTGTCAGATTTAAGGTCACCGCTACAAAATAAAATAGCAAAACAAATAAAACGAACCGAAACCGAAACCGAAACCAAATCCGTGTCTGTGTCTGGAGCTGGGGCTGAGTCAGAGTTTGTACGATTGTTTGGCTGACTGGTGGTCAGGTAGTGGCAGAGGCAGAGGCAGCGAGATGATGTTCAGATCAACGGGTCATCATCAGGTGGCATGACAATTAAAATTAGGTAACACGGTGAAAATTGGAAAGTTGCCGCCTCTTAAGAACTTTGAACTGCCCGCGCCGAGATCTGAGATACGTTTCTTGTTGTTGTTGTTGTTGTTGTATTTTGCTTTGATGCTGGCCGCCACCATTGTTGCACGCTTGATAGAGTAATTTTCTGTGCGTTGCTGCCCCAGCTATTTAACTAAATATTTTGATTAAAGTCAGGTTGCTGCTTTAAGCAGTCAGCAAAGAGGAAAATCAATAGGCTTCCGTTGCTGCCGACGACGATGGCGATGATGGCGATGACGATGACGATGGGTCGGTCGCTTTATTTAAATGGCAAGTTCACGCCCGACGCTGTCGACTCTGTCGACTGTCGTCTCGTCTGTCCATTAAAAGTAAATTCCTCACAAAAACTTTTTGGCTGTCAGCAGCAAACAATGTCAACATGCCCAAAACATGCGACCAGGACGAAGGGTCCTCTGTCTCTCTGACTCTAACTCTGACTCTAACTCTGACTCTGACTCTGACTCTGACTCTGTCCCTGTTACGGTCACCCTTAAGAAAAATCAACGAAATATTCATGCGAAAATTTGTTAACTTTTTCTCAAGGCTCTCTCTCTATCTCTCTCGCTCTCTCTCGCTGTCTCTCTCTGCGGGCCCACTCCAAAATTTGTTGGACACAAAAAGGGCTAAGCTATACAATTTTGGGGCCATCTAGTGCTGTCGCTTCCTTTACGCTTTTCCTGTTCTTTCCCCTTTCCCCTTTCCCCTTTCCCCTTTCCTCTGCTCTCTATTTTTTTATTCATGAGCACACAAAAATAATACAAATGAAAATAATAAAAATACAAATTGAAAGGAAAACAAAACACTTTTTGTAACATGTATGCTTTTTGTTGTTGTTGTTGTTGTTGTTGTTGTCGCCCTTGCCCCTTTTTGTTGGCCAAAATAAAAATAAATATATTATTTTACACGCTGCCAAGAAGACGCACGCCAGACGCCACACACTCACACACAGAGACAGAGAGAGAGAGAGGGAGAGAGAGGTCTAATTCAAATTCAGTTGAAGAAGTGGCAAAATAATGTGCCAGCAGGGCGTGCACCATGTGGGTGGAGTCCTTGCCACAAGCGGGTGGACTAACGGGCGATGGGGTTGTCTCGCCGCGGGGCGGCGCCCGTGACGACCATAAAAGAAGAAGAAAAAAAGAAAAAAATAAGAAACCCAGGCAGGAAAAAAGCCACCCATTTGTTGTAACGGCACAACACCCACAACACCCACCCACACACACACACACATAGACACACACACATGCATGCCGAAAATAACTCAACTCAATTCAACTCATTCTATATGCGATGCTAACGATTGCAGGCTGACTGAAACCAATACGTGTCCTTGCGCCTCACGATACATTAACATATTTGTTTTGTCTGCTTTCCTTGTACTTGCTACTCCCCCCCCCTCTCTCTCTCTCTCTTTCTCTCACTCTGTGTCTGTCTTTCGTGCTGTCACTTTCACTTGCCTCATGGGAGAAGGGGGAGTTGCCTAACAAAAGTGCCCAAGAAATTATGGCGTCAAATGGAAAATATGAAAAGACACGCACTGCGCGAGTCCGATTGCCAAGCGAAACAATGGAAATGCATTGAGTGGGCTGCCAAGTGGGTTGGCCCGACTGCAGAATACACTTTTCTAATTGAGCTTAATGTTTGCTAATGGAGGAAATGGGTTTTATTTTCATATAGAGGCAGCAAAGAGAATAAATATATGGAGATAATGGAACCGAATTTAATTATGCAATTTGCTTTTAGACCATTGAGTAGAATTTAGAATTAGATTCAGTCTTCGTTTAGTCTATCTATAAATGGACTACAATTTAGAAATAAATTCTAGTGGATAATGATAATCGGTTCATGTATAAATTTGACTAGATTCATTTAGTTGTAGTCCATTTAAACGAGCTCAAGTTTTGCATAGCTCAAATGTACTCAAAGAATCTTAACCAGTTCTTTGACAAAGTTGCTCGATAATCTCTAAAGGTATATGGCCTAGAATCCCGTTCGACTTACACAAGTGCTTATAATCTATGATTGCTTTCACGCCTCTGAGCTGCACTTAGACAAACCCCAATATCCACATAGATATACACATAAACATGCACAGATATACAGATATACATATACATAATAAATACACCCAATCAAGCCGTGGACATGTGGGTCTCTAACGAATTCTGGCAGCTATCCCACAGTTCTTAAACCCCCTCCCCCCCACCCACAACCACCCACACACTCCTTTCTCTCGCTCCCACTTTGACATCCACTTAGAGAGGTGAGGCATAAAAAACATATGTTGCCTTGCCGCTTTGCTTGGTCCTTTCGTTCACTCCTTCTACGGCTGCGCCTGTTCCAGTCTCGGTTGTCCTTTTCCCAACAATTGGTTTTTAGGTGGCAGTCGAGCACATTTTAAGTGGTAATCATTTACGCTTCGCAAATAAATACCGAGTTTGTGATTTGAATTTTCTCCCTGCTGAAATACCCCTCTTGAATACCCCTCCCACTGCTCACCCCCTTCTGCCCCATCTTTTTGGTTGCCAGTTGCCAGTTGGTTGTTTTTGTTGCTGCTTTTGCCGAATCGCTTCTGTTTTGTGTTTTACTTTGAGTTTTTTATGTTTGGGTTCATCCTTCATTGTTTTGTTTTTTTGTTCAGCTTTTTCAGTTCTCTTTCTCTCTCCCTCTCTCTCTCTCTCTCTCTCTCTCTTTCGCTCTCTCTGTTTGGGTCGCTTTCTCTGTGCGCTGTCATAAAATTTGGCGGGCCTTTGAGCATTGTACATTTTAAAGGTGCGACTCCCACTGCTCCTGGCCCTGTCCCTACACCCCCCTCCCCTCCCCCGACCCCCTCTGACGTGCTTCCCCCTTTGTTTTGTTTGGTTTTGGTAAAGCTGCAATAGGTTCAATTTATGGCGATTCTTCTGCACGTTGCAGATTTCCAGTTAAGTCTTCCGCCTGGCGGCTTTACACCTTTTCACCAAATGTGGAGAGGGGTAGAAGATGGGTGGGGGTAGAGGCTTTTGGTTAATGAGGGTTAGGACTGAGAGCCTCAGAGTCAGCATTGGTATTGGTTTCAGTTCAGTTTTATTGCCTGCTACCAGCCTGCAAATGAACCATTGAAATTGTCAAAGCCAATCTAAGCTTTCGCTTTACTTAAGGGAATGAAATCGAAATGTTTGCATTAAATAACTTAACAACCAGGTAAAGAAAATCGAAAAGGTTCTTAAATGTTCTGTTTTTGTTGTTGTTGTTGTTGTTTGTTCTCCTCTTCTTGCTTAGCTCAACAGTTCTCTTAAATACAGCTTAAACTTTGGAAAGAAATAAAAATGTGTTTTGGGTTTTTATTTATTTTTGATTAGCTGCTTTACAATTTAAATACTGTTCAGCTGATTTCCCGATAACTATTCATTTATATTTTATATGTCTTTTGTAAGATTTTATCTGGATAGTTGATAAATATCTCTTCATATTTTATATGTTTTTAAAGATTTATCTTTCTTTTCCGTTTACCATATTATTCCAATTGAATTGAATCACGCTGATTTATTTTATAAGATGTAGCTGCCTATATTTTTGGACCAAATTTATGTTGTATGCCAACTCATTCTTTACTCTTCCTGAAACTATTACTATGCCAGGTAAATAAAAGCATTATCTGATGGGAGCATATCTCCGATTTGAAATCAACTCGAGTTGATTAACAGATTGAATAGAGTAGAATAAATTGGGTTTACGATTTAAATTAAGCACTGATGATGACTACTTTTATTTGACTTCCTCTTTATCAGTTTCACTCGACAATTACTGCTGTTTTTCTTCTTGGCATTCACATGGGTATTCTAATTTTAATAGATCTTACCAATTACGGCAAAAAGAAGCATTAAACTCAATTTGAACTCGTTTTTGGGTGCTTTTTCTACTTTCGTTGTAGATCGTTTAAAAGTAAAAACCAAAAAACGAAAGTTCATACAAAAGAGCAGACAGAGAGAGATAGAGAGAGAGAGAGAGAGAGATATGAGAAATGGGCTAAATGAGCGAGACGAGGGATGAGCTGTTGTGTTGGTTAACCCAACCAGTCAGTCAGTCAGTCACAGCTGGGCCAAGTCAATCGAGCCAGAACGCAGCTCTCTGTGGTCTCTCTAATGAATTGGCCGCGTGTGCGCAACCGCAGTTAATGACGCACACGCAGCAACAGCAACAGCAACAGCAGAAGGGGCAAGGAGTTGGAGTGGAGATGAGGCAGCAGAAAAAACTGAGACTGAGCAGACAGACAGAAGAACTGAAAAGTCGAGTAACACGATCAGGTGCGAACAAAATTATCTGTGGCCGCTGCGCAGATGCAGATGCGTAAAATGAACAAAACTGAGACGCAGACGCAGACGCAAACAAAAACACAGCCAGCGGCTAAAAAGAGAGCGAGTGATAAAAAAAAGAGGCTGTTGCAGTGCTCAAATAAAATGAAGAAGAAGAAGAAGAAAGAAACAAAATCAAAACTTGCCGCGAAGTTAATTATAATTGCCTGGGCAAAAAAGCAGGGAAGAAAAAGGTCTTTCTTAGGGGAGTCAGTTGAGAGTTCCACACAAACACACAGAGCAGAGCAGAGCAGAGCAGAGCAACAATAACAATAACAACAATAACAACAACAACAAGAACAATAACAAGGAAAGGCAGGTCGTTGGTTTTATTGATTCGGTTTTTTTTTTCATTTTATTTTATTTTATTTTTTTTTTTTTGTTTTTGAAGTGTGCGTGTGCCGGCAACTTAAATAATTTTTCATTTGAGGCACGTCAGAGTGTCTGTCTGTCTGTCTGTTTGTCTGTTTGTCCGGCTCTCAGCTTATAAAATATCATTGAGGTTGCTGGATTGCTGCGATTTTTAGTTTTCATAATTATATTTAATTTCAAGGTTGCGCAGCGGAAAACAACAAATAATTGCTTCAACATAATCGACTCAGTGGCCTGGCCTGGACTGGTTGGCCTGGTTGGCCTGGTCAACTGCTTAACGCCTTGTCAGAACAATGGCCTTAGCTCTATGATTAGGCCCCACACTCTAAAGATAAATATATATATATATATATACATGATTAGTTAGACAATTGTTCAGCTGCTGCTGCTGCTGCTTTTGTGTGGGCGTGTGCCGTCAGTGTGACCGACTGCTTGGGAATTAGCTCAAGTGCGGGCACTCTTCGCATGTGTGGAGCACGATTCCAACAGCAACAACAACAGCAACAACAACATTGAAGTGATATAATCAACGAGCTTCATCTGTGGATAATAGATTCGTTATTGAGAAACGTTTTTATTCCAATTGAGGTCTGCGAATTGATTGAAATAGTCTCTTACTATATCTCTCTCTCTGTCTCTCAGTCTGTCTCTCTCTCTGTCTGTCTGTGCTGCCCATATGTGTACAATCAGAGATATGGAAATACAATTAGCCATACAATTAGACGACTCAATGCAAACCACTTTCAATTAGCTGGCAAATAGAGAATTGTGTCATCAGAAATAACTCTTTTTTTTATTATTTGCATAATGCAGTTTTTTTCTAGTTTTAATTATTGGACTATTAATAATTCAGCTTAATTTAAACTGATAATTAATGTATCAGAAAATGTCTAAAAATACACCTTGTGTTTAGATACACTTTAAAATATCATTGTCATTTTAGCGTAAAGTTTTTAAAGCATTCAAGGATACATCTTCGTCCTCATAAGGTATATATATTTTTGATCTGCTTCAGTAGAAGAATTGACATAAACATGTGCTATGGAAACTTATTCCTTCGTTTTGATGTCAATTTGATAAAACTCCGGTTTTTTTTAAAGTAACATTTATTATATAATTCGAGTCAACTGTCTAATGTTTTCAAATGAATTATATTTCCCTTAAAGAAAACATTTATTACTTCCTTTTTTTTACAAAAAGGTGTAATTTATGTGAGTACGATTTGAATGCTACAGCAGCTAATAAAAGACAACTTTAGAGGAAGTCTTAGAGCACATGCCACATAGCCAATTGTTAATTGACCCAAAAAATAAAAGAACTGCTAAAAGCACTCAGAGCTGCTCTTGCAACACAATGCTGCCACAGGAAAATATGCACAAGACAAATAGAGTTGATAACAGAGTTGTCTTCTAATTGAAGCAAATGCACAACACACAGAAAACTACCTACGGACAACAACAGCAACGACAGCAACAACAACAACAATTGATTTTATGGTCATACATCGGATATATATTGACATATCAATTTCCCAAGCCATGTGTAAACATATCAAATCGATCGTGCAACTTGTCATGCCCAAATAAACTGAAATGCCGAATGGTTGTCAGACACTAAATGAAATTGTAAACACACACAAAGACACACACACACACACACACACACAGTTATTGCGACGCATTGTGTTGAAAAGAAATTAACACGAAATAGAATAAAACATTCACTGAACAAACAAATCTTGGCAAACATTTCAACAACAACAACAACAACAACAACAATGAAAGAGTTGCAAGCAGCTCAATTTGATTTTCAGAGCGCCGCAACCAAAGTCCATGTTCAAAATTGTTACATTGTTGTGGTTGTCGATGTTGCAGTTGTTGTAGTTGTTGCAGTTGTTGTTGTTGCTGGGCTTTCAACGCCTGCGCAAAAGTCAAACGCGACAAGCGTCATAAATTGAACTACAACATGCTAAGCAACAATGCTAGCAGCAAATAACAACAACAACAACAACAACAACTGCAACAACAATAAAAACACGACTGAAATGTTTTTTGTTGCTGTTGCATTTTGTCGTGCAGTTTGCGCCACACCCAACAACAACAATTTAGTCAATACACATACAGAGATATGCATCAGTGGCCTGTCCCTGGCTCAGGCTTGGGGGTCTATGATCTAGGTGCTCTGCGCTCCATTCTCGTCACTCCGTACTCCATACTCCATACTCCATACTCCATTCTCTATACACTGCGACAAAAAGTCGCCCTCTTCTTTAGAATATCGCCAATCGATGGTCCTTAATTACTAATGTTTACTTTTAATATAAGCAAGAAAAAAGAAAAATCAATTTTAGAGATGAAAATAAAACACTGTGAAAATAAAAAAATATAAAAGGAAAATCGCTTGTTTTTAGGAATATTATTTCTAAACAATAAATTGAGTTATGGCGAATTTCTAAAATTATGCTCGATCTTTCTTTTGAGTGTAGTCTAAAGTTGGTTCCCTATATGCGGCATTCAGCCGTCAACTTATTGAATTTCACACGCAAAATGGAGTGTCTAAGTGGAGTGTCTAAACTGTGTTGCTGTTGCTGTTGTTGTTGTTGTTGTTGCAAGGTGATCTGGAGCTCCACCTATGCAAGACAGCTTTTCCAAGCCTTGTGCACTTTTCAATCGTTCGCTTAATGACCTCTGTGTGTGTGTGTGTGAGTGTGTGTGTGTGTGTTTAGTCAACACAGCAGTGTCTGACGGCAATCACTTAGAACTGCAAAATTTCAGCACCAGCTCCAGCTGCGTTTTTATGTTTCCAGCTTGGTTGAATGGTTCTTTGTGTGCAGCTCAGCTTTTAAACTGATTTGGATGAATTTGACTATTGCTATGCATAACAGACTGTTAACATGAATAGATAATTGTACACACATGTTGCAAGGTATGTTTAGTTATCGAAATAAAGTTGTAAGACTTTGACTGAAGCATGGCTTGTGTTAGATATGTGAGTAGATTATCGATAGGCTGTCTGCATACAGAGTTTTGTCTGCTGCTTCAACTTGCCACAGTCCGAGCTAGTTTTAAGATTGTTTACCTCTTGATTTAAATACTTTAAATACTCTTGCAGAGCGTTTAATGAGTTTGTTGCTTCTCCGAACGATCAGTTGTGAAAGACAATCACATTTTTTCTAACAGATCAATTTTATTTACATCTATAATGTTATATAGATATAGATATGGTAAGGGTAAGGGTTATTTTGCCATGTCTAAGATAGTCGCATTGTCTTGTTTCAATACATTTTCTATATAAAGCTGCTCTTTGTGCTATTTTGTTGCCACACAGAAGACTCCTCGCAGCTTCTGAACTTGAACTTTAATTAGCAAATAACTGACACATTACAATGAAGAGTGTGTTTTGATCGTTTTCAAACAATTTCTCTATATTTGTACCCACTCGTCACTTCAGCCAGTCAAGCGCTGGCAAATAATCAGAATAATGCACCATCATATTCAGAATATAATGAAGAGCTGAAGGAGAGCTAGCTGAGGGCAGTCACTGCATTTAAAGCATTTAAAATAGAGCAGAGCCATTGATAATTATAAATATTCATGCAACACAAACAAAACACACACACACACACACAGACACACAGACAATATACACTGACAATATTCCCAGTGTGGCATTTAGAACGCGGCTGCTATAATAAAATGCAAATGTGTCAATTAAAGTGTGCTTTATTTTGACAACAGCAAATGCTGAGGCTACACTAACCCCTACACCCCACTACACCCCTCTCCACCCTGCTCCAGTTGCGTTGGTTCTCGCTGTGGCTGTGGATGTGGATGGATAGATAAATACATATATAGACAGCACTTGGATGTCAGTTGATGTTGAGTGTTGCTTGCTTGCTGGCTTGCTGCTTGCTGCCTGCTTGTTGGCTGACTGACTGACTGGTTGTTGACCTCACTCAATGAAAATACACACACACACACACACTACACACATTGAGTTGCACACCCACAGTGACAACAAAGCGTAGTTTCACTTACAATTAAATGACGTCGACGACATTTCTACAATTGTTTGCCACAATAGCAACGGGACATCAATAAAAACGAAACCCAAGAGCTGTGTGCTGAGTGTGTGTGCTGTGTGCTGAGTGTGTGTGTGTGTGCTGTGTGGTTTTACAAAAGGCCAGCGATCGGTCAATGTGCTAGTTGTTGTGCCCGCATCAAATCGCTTCCAACTTATGCAATCCTCGACGCACACAACTCGCTGACAATCGAGTCAACATTTAATTGAGTTATTATTACAATTTGCATAAGCAAAACTCCGACTCCGACGGCTTTTCTAATTAGTCAAACTCCAGCGCCACACGTGCACCATAGACTCTCCCTCTCATCGCCTCTCACTCTCTCTCCCCTCTCTCTCGCTCTCTGTCAGTGCTTTGCCAATTTTGCACACTCAGAAAAACAGCAGCCTGAATTTAATTTAGTATTCAGAAAGTTGATTTGCAAAAGCCACGTTTTTTCTTTCCTTAATTTCACGGAAAATTTTCTTTTTCATTTAGAAAAGTGTCTAGTTTTCTAAGGGGTTTTTCATGTGCAGCAAATGTACTTTTTAGAATCGCATTTCTTAATAAGTGAAAGTATTTCAAAATATATTTAAAAAAAAAACGCCATCTTTTTGGGAATGTTCATTTAAGTTAAGATAAGTTTAATTTTAAGAAAAATGATTTGAAAATTTATATTATTGAGATTGTTTTTCTGAGTGTACATTTTTGATTGACGCAATGCATCGAGTGTGGCCAGCGTTGCGAGCGTTGCGGTTTCCGGTCGTCGTCGTCATCATCGTCGTCGTCGTTGTCTGCTTGGTCCACTTCAGTCCAGTTGATGTTGTCCACGGCTTGCTTTGCTTTGCTTTGCTGCACATACGAAAATTTATGTTTATTGACGTCTGTCAACAATTTATTTAAATTTATTGTGACAGCTTTTTCGACTCGCCCGCTCGCTCTCTCGCTCTCACTTTCACTCTCTCCCAACTTAGGTATGCAGGTACAGATATATTTATATATATATATGTTTATATATCTATTTGAATGTGGCATGTCTTCTGTCAGTTCTTTGCCACACACACACACACACAACTTGATGTATTAATCGTGGCATCCACGAGGGGGACCAGTGCAGGGGGCGTTAGTCAAGCGCAGCTGATAGATGCCATATGCTTTGTGCTGTTGTTTTTTTTTTGGGTATTTCAGATGCAGGTGCATCAATTAAAAGTGAGCAGGGATGTGAAACAAGCGTAGGCAACTTCAAAAACTCATATAAACACAATTGATCATGCTAAATATGAGAGGGCGTCTCTACATACATATATAGGTAGTCATTTGTTATAGGCGATTGATCAGTTATTAGGCTAATTAGTGAGGCTCGATCAACTGATGAGTGGAGCAGGAAAATTGTTTATGTAGAAAGAGAAATTGGTATCGCAGTATTTGATATTATTAAACACAAGTCAAGTTTTCTTTGAAAATATTAGTTTTTATTCTCAATTAGCAGGCTGACTGGGTGGAAAAAAAATATGATTTTATTCTTGGAGCCAAAGCTTCGGCTTGTCATCTAAATATATATCAACAAACTCTAATAGAGCGTTAAGACACTTCCTGAAATGATCTAAAACCTGTTGATGTATAACTTCTTGACCCACTTTGTAGTCAGCTTGCCACAATCAGCAAATCCTCGAATCACTTGATAGTTTCTGCATTCCACTTGCAACTTTTTGGACACAGCATGACTAATAGAGAATTTTTCTGTTCTGTTTGGTTTTTCGTGATTTTTTTTTTTTTGCTGTTTCCCAGGAACTTTTAACTGAGTTGCAATCATCGATGACTAAAACGCAAACGAAAAGTTTAGTTTAATTCCTTTTGAATTTAATTTATTGTTTGGTTGTGCCTGCGGCAAAACTGCGAGCTGAAGCAAAAGTCGCATTTAAAAACGCAACCCTTTTTGTTGTTGTTGTTGTTGTTGCTGCTTTTGCTGCTGCCAATGTCGGGTATTGCCTTATTTAAGAGTTAACGTGTTGTGCTGTCCCGCAATCGCTGTTGGCCAACCTGTGTGCTGTGTGCTGAGTGCGGTGTGCCCAGAAGAGACTACAACCAAAACATGCGCACACATAAATCATAAGCGTCGGCGGCGGCGAATTACCCAGAAACGGTCAAAGATACAGATACACCGCAACTATATATAGACAGGCAGACAGAGAGAGAGAGAGAGAGAGAGAGAGAGAGAGAGAGAGATAAATTCGTTACGTGTTTTTTTTTTGTATGTGTGCAGATACAGATACAGATAGAGAAAATGGCAGTCAAAGTTTTTAACAAGCATTTAACGATTTAATTTGGCAAATACAGAAAAGCAGAGCGGTGCAAAGAGAGACAAGTTAGCAAAAAGGGTTTCAAGAACTAACCAACGGATATTTATGGATTGAAGGCGCAACCTTGCCAAAAAGCAACAAATTAAACATAGCGAATAAGAATGCGCTAGTCGAGAGAGCTCGACTAACAGATATCCTGGCTCAGTCTTAGATATTTCCAGGCAATACAATATATGTATGCATCTTCGATGATGATCAATATTATGTTAAGATATATTCTCTCTTGATTCGAAAGATATGTCTTTCAAATTGTCGATAGGTATCAAGATGAATGAAGTTATCTTGATCTACGTATGGTTTACGAGATTGGGATTGGATTTGCTCACTTCTGTCTACGTTACATACCTCTGCACAACTTTATTATACCCTTATTACATATTTGCTATAGGTTCAGGGCATAAAGAAGAAATAAAAGCAAAATCGAGTGCAGAACGCGACTGGGGAATTGCTAACTGCGGCAACTGTTGGCAGCAGCAACAGCAGCAGGGGAAGTTGTGGCAGTGGTAGTCTCAGTGGAAGTAGTAGTAGTGGTATCCCGTATGCAAAAGTGCCCTAAATGACCGAATGGGATAGAAAGGCCGATCCAAATGGACAGGGTTTGTCCCGCATGGGGACGTAGCATATGTGCCTCTGTCTGTGTGTGGATATATTTGAGTGTGTGTGTGTGTGTGTGTGTGTGTTTGCCGAACTGCCGACTGCAAATGGAGCACATAAATTATATTCCATTCGATGATATTTGCGTTTTGCTGCTCTTTACTTAAAATCCAGCGCACACTGCAGAGGCGACTGTTTATGTGCAGATTGGAGAGGGGTGGGGTGGGGTGTGGCAAAAAGGGATTGGGAATCCAGGCACAGGACTCGTCTCGACCAGAATTGGGTGCTTTGCGGAGCAATTTTTAAGTTTTTCAACTCGTTGCCAGAGTCAGCAATTTGCTATGGCAATATTTCTTGTAGACTACACACACACACACACACACACACACACACACACACACACACACACATACATGTATATGGATTTTAATGTGTGTTTTGGCTTTTGGTTGGGTTTTTAGTTATTTTTGTGCTACCCTCGAGCTATTAAAAATTGGGCATAAGATGGGATCTGATATGATTGTAGGATTGTAGGTAAAAGGTGGCCTTTATGACTATATGAGGAGTGCATTCAATGGAGTCGAAGATTATGAAAGCTGACACTCAAATATATAGAAACTGAATTGTTAATTCAACTTTTTTTTTTTAAATATAGCACAAAATGTTGTCAGCACAATTTAAATGTTTCTTAAGCAGTGCCTCAAACCAAATTGAATATCGGTTTTTGTTCCGATAAGGCTTACAAATTGGTTAAAAATATATATATATAATATGGCAAGAATATGGAGTAATAATATAATTTTCTCTAAATGTGTGTTAAATAATTTAATTTTAAATATTTTTTTGTTTCCGATGCTGAATTTTAAACTTCCCAGTTGCGTTTCAGATTGCAGTTGCAATCCAAGCTGATATGGCATCTAAGTACAGGGTACAGTTAAGTGCATCACTCTCTTGTATTTGCCTGCTTACTGGTTGTCTATTTGTATAATGTGCCTTTGACTTGGCGTTTGGCTGCAGCTGAGTTTGGCTTTGGGTTTCAAATTAAAGGATTTCGAGGCTCGACCGCAATCATTTATCGACTCGTAACGTTTTCGCTTTTTTTTCTATCCATCTATCTGGCTAAGTAAATGCGCCATAATTTATGGAGCCTGCACCATTAAAATATATAGTATGCACAATATACACATCCACATATATTTAAAGTTCGCCCATAAAAACTGCGGTTTTGTTGTACGTTTTTCTTCTTATTTTTTTTGTTGGCTGGTTGGGCCATTTGTTTTGTTTGTGAATTTATTTTTATCTTTTGCTGCTAATTGCACGTCTCAACAATTGATTTAAATTATCTACCAAATGTGCATGCACGAAACTTAAAAGTTAATTTTTTTTTTTATGTTGTTGTTATGGTCGTATTTATGTTATTTATGTGCTTGTTTGCATACAATAAATATTTCATAAATTAACGGTCGCAATTGGGTTAACCAGCGATGAAAAACGTTGCAATTCAGCTCCACATGAAATACACAAATTATTACCCAGGCAAAAAAAAGTGCAAAAACAAAACAGAAAAAAAAAACACACACAACTCGCAAGTTTATTAAAAGCTCTGTCACTGCCATATGCTCATAGATATATATAGATATATATATATAGATATATATATTTTTTATTCACATTAATTTGACATAAACCAATGCATAAATTACGTTTTATGTGCTGCAAAACTTTTAAATGCACTTTTATTCATGTGTGCCGCCGCCTGTTGCGGTTAAGTTGAACACTTCAACTCGAATATTGTCCAGGAATCGCGGTTTTCACTTTAAGTGCATTATTAATACAGCGATCATGTCATGATTATGAAGCTCTGATTTCAGAAAATCTATTTTTATTTGACGCAGATTTTTGAATAGAAAAAAATCCATTGGTTTTTAAAAATCTGATCTCTTTTGACGTTGGAACATGAATTTCCACCAAGACTTGTAGTTTTAAATTCAAGTGTAGCTTTAAGTGTGTCGTTCGTGTATTGCTTTTGTAGATTGGCTCAGTATTGTCAAATTTGTGACTCGAAAAATCAACGCATTCTCCCAAACAACAATTAAAAATGAAAGAAAAGACAGTTTTCAGTTTTCAGTTGAGTTTGAGTTTAATTTCTCTGTCGAAAATGCAAACTTTCTTTGCTGTTGCGACAATTTATGTTGGTTGTAATTATATAAATATGTTTTAATATTATTTAAGTGATGTCTGTTTACGAAATTGTCTGAACTGCAGCAGCTCGCAGCTCGCAGCTCGACTGAGAATATGATGTCTGTTGCTGTTGCTGTTGGATGGCCCATTAATGACATATACAGACGCAAACAGCAACTTGTTTGCCATAATGGCTAGTAAATTAAACATTTAATTTATTAACAAACAGTTTTGCTGCCAGTCGCCAGAGGCAAGCAACAAACAACAACAGCAAGAACAAGAACAACAATATATTTATAGAGGAGAGGCAACTGCAATAAACGACTTTTAAAATTTGATGCTGCTGCTGCTGCTGCTTCTTCTTCTTCAGTTTATTTTGCATTAAGAAGAAGAAGAAGACGACGTTGAAGTTGAAGTAGAAGAGGCAGCTGCAATAAATGGTTGAATACAGTAGAATACAGTAGATGTTTTATTATTTGTGGCGCATGACAGCAGACACAACTCGAATTTGTTAATAGCTTAAAAGGCCACTCACAGAATATGAAAACAAATTAAGGCTGTTAAGTCATAACAAACACGAGAGAGAGAGAGAGAAAGACGACAATTTCTCCACAGTGCAACTTGTGCGTCTTTTACTTGAATTCATTTGATTTGCTTGCCCCAAAAGCGACTTTGCAGCAACAACAGCAACAGCAGCAGCATCACTTAAATTGAAATGCTCACTTTGCCTAAGTCAAAAACAAATTGCACTAAATTGATAATTAGCCGGAGCAATGTTATGAGAAAGAATTGGGTACTCACTGCATAGATTACGGGTCTTTTTCCCCATTTTTTTTTTGTTTGTTGTTGTTGTTGTTGCTTTTTGTCTGGGGCAGCGATTGAAACTGGAACAAGCGCTGTGAGCGTTTTTGAGCGGGGAAAATTAAGCATTTATACACTAAATTGTAACCACTACGTTGAACTAGGCTACAGCCGATCTGTGCATAGATAATGAGCCATAATAATGCTGTGGAATTTAGCTAACAAGTTCTACTCCTCAGCTATTTGCAAGTATGCAAAATAAGAATAGATCAACTAATGCGGTTCTAGTCGAGTTCTCTCTCAGATGCCCTGAATCCAAGTCTTTAACTACTGCAGATATTTATATATGTGTATATTGGCATCTATTGGTTGGTATGTATGAAAAACTATTATTCAAAATTTGAAGTGCAGCTCTTAAAGTCTCTAAGAAGATATATTTATGCAGACGGACAGCGACACGTTTCGTTCTACACAACTTTACTTACTTTTCATGGGTTTGGGGTATAATAATTAAATGAAAACTCCCTGAATATAATTATTAAGTAGTAAAAGTAAAACAGCTCTAAAGTTTGTTTGTCTGTTTGACTCAACAAAGTGTCCGCTACATAAAACGACGAATTCTGTCACGTTTAAAAACTACTTTAATTTCAGTAAATTTGCATTTTTTATGGCACACTCAGTT
This sequence comes from Drosophila setosimentum, assembly GCA_035043505.1. Lineage (NCBI taxonomy): Eukaryota > Metazoa > Arthropoda > Insecta > Diptera > Drosophilidae > Drosophila > Drosophila setosimentum. The sequence continues at coordinate 2,712,816 of JAWNMY010000003.1, read as the reverse complement.
CAAATTGCCTGTTTTTGTATTGCCATTTAACAAATTGCGATGCCTGTTCGCGACTTGAGTTCGTCACCCACTTAGGAAATGACCCGCAAGGAAGAGCGACATTGCTCCAGATTTTATTTGTAGTCTTCAGTTGGTGGTTAATATACTTGCTTGCTTACCCGGCAATGGCAGCGTTTGGCTGGCTCAATTTATGACTTTTAAGAATGCATCATATATCATTATAATTGTCAATAATCGTTCGATTTATTTATATTTTCTCATATGTGCTATGGCATTTTATGGCCATTTGCCGGGGTCGGAACTCATAAAACTGCGACAGTCTTTTTTATTGTATCTTTCCAGCTGGCTTATAAATCATGCGAATATATGAAAGCAGCAAAAAAAAACATAAAGAAAAACGAAGTTGAGTCCATGAATATGGGTGAACTTGAAATACTCTTTGCATAAGTGGCGAATAAGTTGATTTCTCTATTGTAAAGTGACTAAAAAGAATAAGTTGAAATTTAACATTATCTATAGTTAATTTCTTGTTAGTGTAGTTGTATAAGAATTGCCAATACTCTTTTTGAACTTTATCTGTAGCAAGTCTTATTGCGGTTTCTTTGATGTCTGCTGTGTTGCGTCATAGTTGCTTCAAATTTCATAATATCCTGTGGCATTGGCATATGAAATATGAATATTTTTGCATTGTGTACAAAATACGTAGCTGAATCGTAACATTTTATTAAGCATAACATTAATTTTTTTCTTCTTTTTTTTTCCTTTGTTGTCGTTTTTTTTTTTTGTGCTTTGGTTAGCGACACATTTGCATAAGCGCAGGTTCCGTCAAATTATTATTATTATTTTTGGTTGGGTTCGCCGGGCTTAGATCAAAGGGGCCTTCTGTATCAATATTTAAAAGCCAACCAGTCCAAGGTCACATGGCCAAAAGCAACAGCGTCCTCGTCTTACCCCTCCTCGCTCATCAAAACAGCTAGAATTATGAATGAAAGAGGCTGAAGCGAAAATTCCATTGCTGCTGTTGCTGCTGCTGTTGTTGTCGCTGTTGTTGTTGTGGGGCAAACTAGCTAACTGTCAGCAGCGGGCTTAACTTTACAGCGTTGCATGAATAAAAATTTAAATAATTTATAAAATTTGTTACTTATGGCGCCAGTCAAACACCCCCACCGTGTCTACCATAAACAGGCCCTGCAGGCGCATCAACGAAAAGCGAAAAAACAAAGCTGCGTCACACACAAAAAAAAAAAGAATGCTTCGAAACGGTGGCGTATGCGTAATCCGAAATGCCGGTAAACGTGCAGTGCTCCCCCCATCCCTCTCTCCCTCTCTCTCTCTCTCTCTCTCTCTCTTTCTGTATTAACGTGACTCCATCTGCTACTGGCTGCTGCTGCTGCTGCTGGTGCTTTCTACCCAGGCTTAAGCTACACGGAAGTCGACAGGCTGCTGTCACCCCTCGGCCCCCTCTCATTGCTCGCTGTTGCTTTTTGTTGTGGCGTGTGTTTTATTTTTAACGAATTTTTATGATGTCTATGGCAATGGGGCAGACATTCTTTGTGCCACCGCCGTTTTTGGTACATTAAAAAGCGTCTACTGGGTCCACTCCACAACTCCACTCCACCACTTCTGCCTGCCAACCCCCAAAATGCCCAGCTCCCTGTGCATATTTTAGTGTGTAGTGTGCCGAGTGGCGTAATTCTTTGTCTTTCCCAACCGCCTTCCCGTTTCGCAAGAAAAAAGAAAAGAAGACAAGAAAAAAGTGGGAGCGTGTGATAATAGCATGAGTTTTATGCTAAATGGAAATTTTTCAGCATGCAATTTGCTTGGCTTAGCTGAGAGTCTCCAAAGTCAGGCACCTGTGTCAGCTGGCTGCCTGTGACTCTTCGCATCATAGTCCCAACTGTGTCTCTCCCACTCTCTCTCTCTCTCTCTCTCTCTCTCTCCTATTGATTTGTCGCGCTGACGGTGCGTATGCGTAATCCCATTGACTTTGGCTCGCTTGGCTGCCTTATTTTTGCGTAATTTAATAACTTTGTTTAACATAATTGTCAATTGAAGCGGCGACATCGCCGTTTATAGGTCGTTTAATGCCTCACATCGACATCGACATCGACATCGATAACAGCAACAGCAACAGCAACAGCAACAGCAACAGCAACAGCAACAGCAACATCGACTACGGCAACACGGCCTTAAGCCCATCCACATAAAGTGTAATGAGCTTTGAAATTTGATAAAGCCAAAAAAATATACAAGAATACCGAAAACAAAATAAACATGGTAAATAAAATGTTGCGGTGGACTATAAAAAAACACCTTATCGCAGAGCTCTTAAGCATAAATTATTTCGCTTGGGGCATATCCTCAAAAAACACTTGGTAAGTAGCTCACTAGAAGTCCGATTTGGTCTGATTAGTCTTCCTTAAGGAGCGAATAATTAGATGCTTTAGGATGTTGTTTCTTTTCAAAAATACATAAATCGAATTATCGATTTATACTGAATTTATTGCTTACTTATTCTATTTCCATTACATTAATGTGAAACAATCTTTTTCTTGAAATATTTATTATCACACTTCTACTCCAGTTAGTTAACTTTGCTCAAGGAATTGGGTTAATACATTTAAGACCACTTATCTATTGCTACATCCATTTTTTGCACATCATCATTTTTGCCGATATTCAATGAATAAGTAAACACTCATTCCCTTCAACTATTTGAGTGCAGTCTGTGTTCAATATTTAATTTGAAACACAGACACACTTTGTTAGTCCAAGGTGCAAAAAAATCATTGCTCGGAATGCCGTCGACTGATATTCGAGTTGAGTCTGGCCAAAAATGTCAACTCATTTAATATTTAAGTAGCTGGAAAGCATTTTGACAAAATTGTTATGAATTTGTCACACACACACACACACACACACACACACACACACACAAACACACACGCACACACGCACAGTATATTTTTGCTGAGTTTTGAGGGTTATAAAATTTTAATTAGTCGCCTGTGCGCTGTGCATGCCACCAATTTGAACTGTTTTGCAAAAGTTTTGTGGTGCCACAGTGCGTATGCGTTATTCATACGACTCCAAACTCTCTCGTATGTGCGAGTACTCTGCTTGGTGTGCGAATATATGCTACTATCTTGTGATACCCTACAATATATACATATAAGTGGATAGATAAGTCTAAAAATGCAAGTTGGGTTTGTCATTTAAATTTTTAGATATTATTTTGTATATATCCAAGTTAGAATAAATCTATTATATGCATATATATTTGTTGGTAGTAGTGCTGCTTAATTAAATGCAAATTCTCATTCTCATTTCATATTCATACATTGCACTGCTGAAATGTGAATCGCTTTCTCTTTAAAATCTGCTATATGTAAAAAAGTTAAGTTCTGCCAAACAACAATTATGTAAAATGATGTAAAACATAATAACAATCACAACTTTCTCGTGATTTTGTTTTATTAATTTGTTGTTATTTATATTAGCATAGTAAAAGTAAATAGTAATAACAATAAATGCTAATAATACTATTGACACTAGTAAGAGCTGTAGCTAGTGGACATTCAGATAATTTATGTATTTACTGGTTAAGGCTAGCTAAGAAGAGAACCTTCAGATATGTGCCAAGTAGAGGGTACTCTTCTGTTTTATGTTGTGAACAGGGTAACTTTTAGTGTATAGCTTTTGACTACTGCACTTTAGGTTATTTCATACTTGATAGAAGGACTCAAGTGCAGCGTTGTCGTTGGCGGCTGCATCTTTTACACAAATGACAAACTGACGTACGTGACATTTATGCGAATTGGCAGCTGCTGCCAGCGGGATGAGGCTGCGGGCGGCATGCAACATCAGCAACAGCAGCAACAGCAGCACAAATTGTAGGCGCTCCACATATATATATATATATATACATATATGTATGCATGTGAACATAAAATGTATGTCAACTTTATGTGCAATCTGTATGTGAAATTTATGTCATACTAAATGATATTTGTATGGCGCATTTAGTCGAATGCTTAAGTGGGGAGTGAGGAGGGGTCTGTGACTGAAAGAAATTGCAAGAATTTTTCAAAACTGAATGACATGTCAAGGTTCTGGTTGTGACTCTGTTAAGGACACATCACCGGCATGTCCTGATTCTGCAATGCTGTCAAATGAGCTCAGAATTTTTTAATGGTTTCTCAATGAACGTACGACAGAAATTTACATACGGAGAACTTAGAGAGAGAGTTAAATCTTTCCGATTTTATAGTTATGTGCTCTAAAATAATCCAAAACTCAACTGACAAGCACAAATTGCTGATAAATTAGACAGCAGCCAAACCCCAAACAATGACTACCAACTTTACGTGAATCTGGCCAAAATACAAAAAAACAAACAGTCTGGCAACTTGTGGCTGGAGATGGATGGATGCAATGTCTTTCGCTGGTCTCATTAAAATGTAATGAAACCTTTTCGATCGATTGCGCGTAAAAATGTTTGCTATTAAATTTTAAATACACCAATACCCAAACACACACAGACACACACATGCATGTGTGTGCAATAAAATGAAGTTGAACAAATCGCATAATAAAACGAAGAAGAAGCAGCAGATACACAAAATGGGTGGCGTAACTTTTTTGAGGGGGGTTCGCACAGCACAATTTGTCGGTGGGGTTTGGCCATAAAATGTTCGCCAAATGTCGTTTGATACGTACACGCTTATCACACACACACTCACACACACACACACATGTACATTATTACGACTTCATAATGTGAATGTATGTGTGTGTGTGTGTGTGTGTGTGTATGTGTGTGTAATGTAAACGTAACGCACATGTTAAAAGGGCCACACACAGACACGCGAAACCGCACAACAAATATAAACATATCGAACACAACGAGACACGGCAACGCGAACAGCAACAACAGCAACAACAACAACAACAACAACACAAACAACAACACAAACAACAACTCGAACAACAACAACAACAACGGCGGGCTGAATGAAAGAATGACAGCTACAATAATAACCCCATCACGTATACGCAGCGTTGTGCGGCTGCCACACACGTGTTGTGCTCGCTCTTAGGGTCCTGGGGCCTCGTTCCTCGGTCCTTGGTCCTTGGTCCTTGGTCGTAGGTACCTCAACAGTGAGTGCCGGAGTCCGCGACTCGCCTTTGATAAAATGACATTAAGAAGTCGTGACAATGCCACTAACTGAACCCCAAAAAGGAGACGCCACCGTTGCCGTTGCCATTGCCATTGCCATTGCCAAAAGACGTCAGCTTGAGCAACACTCGACTCCGCGTTGAGTCGACTCAACAATAACAACAACAACGGCAGCGGCAGCGGCAGCGGCAACAAACCGCATCGACGCACACTGATTCGGAATTCAGTTGAAAATTAATGAAAATATGAGATGAGCTCAAGTTTTGGCCATCTTAAGCAGGGCACGTTTCGCTTTTGGGACAATGTGAGTTAAACTTTGTGAGACTTTCGACAAATTTTGTAAAACTCGAAATAGTTGAACACGATTTTTTCACATTTATGTAGTTTGGGATAGCTTTGGGATAGATTGAAGTGGCAGAATTTGTAATCCAATAAGGGATTCTTGTATTTTCGGAAATATGCATAAGACAATGGGGCAAATAATTATAAGATCCAAAGAAATCCACAAAAGACTTTAAGGTAATATGAATATTTGAATACTAAAAAATTGTATATTAATTTAATTCTGATTTATTAAATATATATTTCTTAATATATCAATTATATTGGTAACATTGATTTGACAAAAGTATAGCTAACATTTTATGGCAATTATCTTATAATAAACTTGTACCCTTTTTATGGCGTGTCCCATTTGCTTAGGCTGGTACCACTGTGCAGCGTGGCCGCTTGGCATTCTCGGCCAGGTCTTCAGCTCCATTGGCTGTGTCGTTTCAGTCACTCACTCGTCCGGGGTCTATCTGCATGGTAATGTCCTTTGAGATACGACAAAGCGGCGATTCCACTTCAAATAAACTTGGCCAGGCTGCGACTCACACACACACACACACAAATACACAGAGAGAGAGAACACCCCCACCATTATGGGTAACCTGCCCCCTGCCACCAATGTCCCATTGTACAGTTGTGTCAACAAAGTGAACGTGCCAATGTGCACATTATATGGAGTTTTCCATGTCTTTTCCATTGCAGAGGGTGTGGGTTGGTCGGCAGAGGGGTGGGAGGAGGGTGTGCGCCAAATTAAATAGAATTTGTATGGCAGCAAACCACACCGAAAAATGTTGTGGTCGCCAGTTGTGTTTTCCTTGATGTTGTTGCTGTTGTTGTTGTTATTGTTGCTGGTGTTGGTGTTGCTGGTGTTGGTGTTTGGGAGCAGCATTAAATTGAATTTGTCTAATGACAAGTTGTTGCTTTTTTGGGGAAACGGTGTCACTCTAATGGGCCGAGTACTGAGCGCAATAACTGTTTGCCTAACGTTGGGCAGTTAAAAGTAACTACTATAAGCTACAGGTACCCCCCAGAGGACAAACCTATGGGACAACACACGATTTAGTTATCAGCAGCAGCAACAGCAGCAGCAGCAGCAGCAACAGTAAAAACAGTTTTGTGGTTTACCAACATATTCAGTTAGAAGTCCAACCCCAAAACAAAAAAAAAAAGAAATGAAAAACCAATGCTAAAACTCATGTTAGAACATTCAATGGCGTTTTAATTGTGGTCGAGTTTGAAACATTTATGTGAATATTTCCACAGTATTTCTGAGGATATTGAAAGGAAATTGCAACTGACAAAGGAAATAAACATTTGCATTGCGATTGCGGTAGGCCTTCTGTCTATGATTCAAAAGTGGAAATGCCAATTGTCAAGTCATAAATACACTTAAATCGATTAGTTTGGAAAATAGAATAGCATTTTAAATATACAAACTGTGTTTATTTGTCATTAAATATGCTGCATGCACTCAATTTGTATTAAATTAAATTAAATTGTTCGTTAAACTTCTGTCAATAGAAAGAAACATTGAAGAAAATGTACAGCATTTTTATAAGATATATAAAAATATAAGTCTATTAAATAATTATTGTATACAAATTGGAGAATATGATATTAAATTGAAAGTAAAGAGAGATGGACAAATCTGAATACCTCTAAGTACGCCCTGAGGTTGCCCGTAGATATTATCGTATTGAGATGAGAAATGTTTTATTTATATTAAAATGTTTGATTTATATTATCTATTATAAAATACATATATTTTCAAGTTGCAAGTAAAAACATATTCATATTAGAATGTAGCCTAGATGTCAATTGCTTTTGCCACTCAACCCAGCTCAGCTCATTCCTCTCAGCCCATTCTTCTCCCAACTGTTTAGTATTACGGCACTTGGACGCGTTCCAACAGCAACTGTCAAAACAAAATATGAAATTTGAGCTGATTTAAGTGAAATTGTGTGCGCCCAAACACCCGGCTACATTTTACCTTCCACCTACACTTACACCTCCTCCTCCTCCTTTCCCACCTCCGAAGCTATTACGTCTCTGGCCACGCTGCTGAACAAAGAAAACTCATAACGTATGTTTGGTTAGTTGAGATTTTCTGACACAGATAGCAGCTCGTAGCTCGACCAAAAACTGGACAGTCAACTGGCCCACAACGATGACGACAATGACGTTGACCAGCAACAGGAGGAGCAGGAGCAGAAACAGAAACAGAAGCAGGCGCTGAGGCAGTGGCAGAGGCAGTGGCAGAGGCAGAAGGAGAAGCAGTAGAAGAGGCAGGACACGACATGACGACGCTTGCACAGATATTCATAGCCATGGCTATGGCTATGGAAGTTGACCAGCACACACACACACACACACACACACACCGTGCCTGGGCTTCGAAAATTGTATGAATACGAAAGTGATGAAAAGTCGACGATAACGTGCCAAGGTCGTTTCCGGCCGCGTGCATATGAACCGTACAGCCGGAGCGCCCTTACGCCACCAGGACTTCAAACACAATGCATTGCGGTTACGTTGGGTATAACCAACCCACTTCCACTAGCCAACTACCCCCTGCCAAGGCGGTGGTTAAGTCTTTAAGTAAAACCCAATTTTGTGGCCAGCACAAACAAAAAGTAGCTGTTAACGGACATAAGTCAGTAATTTCAATTTTGCTGTTACCCAATACTAAACGGTACACAGAGAGAGAGAGAGAGAGTGAGAGAGAGAATGCCCCCCTGCTCCACACCCTCCATAACTCTGCAGAACTTTTATTAAGTTGCACGTAATGAGCCTACTACAAAATGTACGTATATATAAAAGCCAACTGAGGCAGCAGTTGAAATCAGCTAATCAGAGCTGGCATGCCATGAAATTCAAAACCCCTTTTGAGGAACACAACATGAAAGAGAAGTATTTTGAAGAACCTGTGCGAGATAGAAAGATATAGATGGAGAGATGAGAGAGCATATTTAATTACCGCACACACAAAAAACCGTCAAAATTAATTATGACAGCTGTCAGTCGTGAAGTGAGTGTGCCGAAGCTCAACTGACAGTATAAAAATGTGAGCAGCAAAGAAGACAATGACCGACTTGACTCAGTGCATAAATGAATGAATGAATGAGTGAGTGAGCGAGTGAGCGAGTGAGTGAGTGAGTGAATGCATCCATGATAATCATGAAATGGGTCAAGCATACCAAAAGTGACAACAGAGACGGTCATCATCTTCTACCGTTCTCTTCTTGTATTCTGTACTCCGACTCCGACTCTGACTCCGACTCCATATTCTATATTCTGTTTTATGCCATTTGGTTATGCTCTGTTATGTATTGCCGGGGGGCAGGTGCCACAATACGGTGTGTGTTGCATTACGGTAGATCAAACTGTGTCAAAACTCAAAATTGAACCGGTTTAGCACCAGTTCAACGTCAGTGAGCCACTGCAGCTAAACTGATGATCTTTTGCTTTATTAAATTATTAACTAAAACTAATTTAACTCTCTGTTCAATATATTTCAGAACTGGAAAATGATTGCGCTTTGGAATCTTCTTCTCAGTTGCGGTAAATCTTGCTGCTCACTTTAATTATTTTGAATTGAAGACTTGCATATTATGTTTCAAGGGAGAGATCATTTTACAAGTAATAAATACATTTATAATTAAAGCTTGGCTTAAGTTTGTTATTACAGCAGTTTTGGCTAGAAAGAAAATTGAAATTTAATATACACTTGGAATTTATAATACTTATCAAGTCGTTTCTAGTAACTGTATTATTGTCGGACAAGTTTCAAGTGAAAACTATTATAGAATTCAGTCTGGCAAGCCATAAGCCCAACGATACGAATTATATATATATATATATATATATATATATATAGTTTTCTAGTTAAGTATAATATTACAAAATTTGTTGTTGAGGCCATAATTGCCCATACCAGCTGACTGACTGACTGACAGATGTGTCAAATCCTGAATGATAAGTGAGAACTAGCTCGGAATACATCACACATTACTATTTCTATATATATATATATATACACAGAACTATAAATATTCAACATTTGCAATGACTCAGCATTGTCTACACGTGCCTCAAAAAAGGTGTTGCTTATCCGCTCACTGATCTCAAGTATCCTATTCTAACTGTCTGGCTGTCTGTCTGTCTCTCTGTCTGTTTCTCAGTCTGTCTGTCTGTCTCTCTGTCTGTCTCTCAGTCTGTCTGTCTGTCTCTCTGTCTGTTAAGCATATACTAAGCAAATGCATATATTTATATGGTTTATCATCACCCTTAACAACTATCTACTCTCTGCTCAGTCTTTTTGTTGGCTCGTCTGTCACATTCATAACGCATTTACTGCTTGATTATGCGCCATTCTATAGACGCAATTGTCATGCATAATTTCAAATGAGTGTTTGGGGTGTGTGGTGGGTGGTTATTCTATTTTCAAGCTGATAAGCAAAATGGCTCAATGTCGGCGCTCCAAAATGGCAATTAATGCGCCAACTCGATTGCAACTGTGTGTGTGTGAGAGTGTGTGCGTGTGTCTGGATTGTGAAGTTCATCTGGGACTAGTTTTGATCTAAATATACACGATGAGAAAAAAACAATGTGTGAAATTCTGTGTTTTCAGTTAGAATCTAATAATATTTAATTCCATTTTTAATTTTATGTATTTTAATTGTTTATTTTTTATTAATAGATTGTATTCTTTATTGCATTTCTATATCGACAGATTGTATGAATCAAGTTAACCAAATTTACTACAAAACAATCCTCTATATATAAATTTTGTGATAATAAAGATACATTTTGTAGTCTTGAGCCGAATTAAGCTTCCACTTGAGCTGAGTGACTATTTTGCTGAGTGTACGCAAACATATATGACAGAGACAAGACAGATGTGTTGGTAGGGGCGGTTCAGGGTCGGGGGGTATTATGAAGTACTCGGAATGGACGCTTGCATAAATGAAATTAAGTCATTATTTTAATACGCGGCGTCACTCGCCGACGGGACGACGACGACGACGACGACAACGACGACGCAGCGCCTTGTTTGATATATGGGCGATGTTTTGTGTATGCATAATTTCATTATAATAAACGCACTACCGAAAACCCCTCGACCCGTCCAAAACGGACGGAGACGGAGACGCCGCTGGACGAAGAGACGGACAAACATAATCGTAAGTGCGGCCTGTTCGCACGGCTGCCCCGTCGATTATAAATGGACGTTTGTTTAAGTACGCGAAACGTCAGCGAACCGTGTGTGCTATATATACACAACTACATATATATATATATATATATATATATATTTGTTTAATAATATGTATAAGAGATGTTGGCGGGGTTAGTCGGGGCGCCCGCCACGCCCACCAGCTGCGATGCGGGTGACGCCTTCATTTTGAGACGAGAGTCGACTTCCGTTTGCGACCCAATTGGGCATTTGCATTTGTCGCCGACTTAGGCCTCTGCTCTACTTATTGTTGTTGTTGCTTTCTCTCACTTACACTCTCTCTCGCTCTCTCTCTCTCTTTCTCTGCTACACCCACGTCGTTTTGTGTGTAATTATGATAAGAAAAGGTTTTACTTATGCTTGGAACTGAGCTCTACCTGCCTTTTTGACTACCTTCAACTGATGATGATGCCTTCCACCTTTTGGTAGCCTATTATTTTTGTTGAGCTACCGTTAATGCTGTTGCTGTTGTTGTTGTTGCTATTGTTGTTGTTGTTGTAATGATAAACTACCTTTTTGGCTGGTGTTGTTTTTGTTGTTGTTTCTGTTGTAGCTGCTGTTGTTTTTGTTTGAATTTGACATGGTAATTAACCCGCGACGCTCAACTTTACCCAACCAATTGGCTCTGCTACTTGCCTATCAGTGTGTGTGTGTGTGTGTGTGTGTGTGTTAGCCAATATTGCGAGTGTATGTTTGTATTTATATGGCCATGTGCGCTTCCCTAAATTAATCAACAAACGCCGCTCAATTTTCAATTAATTTCGGCCATGTGACATTAAAATATTTGTCTTGCCTAATGATTTAAATAATTTGCCTAGCTACAAATTTGCGATAGGCATTTAACCAAATTTGGTAGCAGATAAAGAGCAGAAAAATTAAATTAAATTAATAGAGTTGCCTCAAATTCAAATGCTCTTTTTATATTTAATAATTGGACATTTTTATCTTGAGTTGTTTAAGTTAAAAAAAGTCTACTTCCAGAAAAATTTAGTTTATTTTAATGTCTTTCTAAATATAAAGAATATAATTAAATATTTGAATCATGACCAATTCATAAATTTAGTTTTATAGCTTCAATTATTCAAGATTGATATTAGGTTTCGGTGCATAAATTATACTTTTAAAGAAAAAATCATTAAAACAGAGAAGAATTCTAATACATAGTTAATTAAGCTACCCAATAATAACAGCAGCCTCTTTGAATACCCTACGATTTTCAGATTGCTGCACAATTAATCTCGATACGAAGGTTCCCAGAACATAAAGCATAATTTAATAAATTTGGGCACCGAATAAGTATCGAAATCCAAATCAAACAATAAATTCGCAGCGTGGGCAGCTCTGATATCCACTTGTGATATTTAAATATCGGCGGCAACACAAATTGTTGATTTTATTAATTGGATTTGTTGCCGAACCGAGTTTCTAAGAGTGGAATTGAGCTATGGGCTCAGTTGAGTTCTCGAGTTATTTTTTTTGTTGTTGGAAAGTGTTAGATTGTTTGTTATTTGGCTTGTATTACAATTTTGATTAATGCGGCCTCTTGACCCCAGTTCGACAATATACTTGTCGCAGTTGTGTGTTTGTTGTTGTTGTCGTTTTGTTTTGTTGGTTTGTTGTTGTCACGCCGCTTGCTAAACAAATAAAATGTAAAAATCTTAACGCCACGGGGGGCAACAATTTCGATGTATCTGCCCCAAAACACTTTTAACTTATGCATGCGCATCTTGTCCAGCCCATTGGAGCCTCGGTGTTTTGGTGGCGCCTTCTGCACAGTGGGTTTGGGTTTTTCGGCTTTTTATTGAGGTGTCATAAGCACGGCCCGAAAACAACTCTGTTGAAAAATTGATTTCAAATTGAAATTGAGTTTGTTGCTCAGCTCTTTCGAACTCAGCGAGTCTTCTTTTATTGTGCATCATCCAAGCCATTTGCTCAGGCGCCGGAATCGTAATCAAAATCATAAAAAACAACAACAACAACAACAACAAACATTTTGAATTAGAAGCCCCGGGAAATGGAACCGTTTTAATTGGTCTAAAAGCGGAATGGTTGAGAAAGAAGAAGTCGAAGTCGATGTCGAAGTAGAAAACCAGACGACCAGGCAATTATCAATTGTGTGTGCCACAATAAATTCCTGCATATAATTGATGAGGATTTATATTAGATAATTTACGATGATATGCCACGCTGATTTTTAGCGTGGGCTTCTACAGTTTTTAGTATGATTACAAATATATATCTATTCTTTCGATATATATATAAGTATATATTGCTGGCCATAATGTAACTGGGTGGATAACGATGATAAAAATATCAATATGTTATTTGAGTGCCTCAGTTTGTTGTTGCCGTTGTTAGGAAGTATTTTAATATCCAAAGACCATAAATAGTTTAAGGCAGTGTTTTTATGGATTATGTTGAGTAGGTTGTCGGGCAGATAACATTTCATGTCAGTTAACGTTGGCTTAAGTGCTTTACGCATAACTTATTAACTTATTATTAGTATAGAAATTAATTTCCGTACTAAGAGTTATAGTTAATATAATTCAATAAACAAAACACCTACTTCACTTTCAGCTTTAGTTTATTTGGGCCCATATTAACTCCATTATTCATATTTGCCAACTCTTTTGCTGCTGGGCTCAATTATCTAACCTCCCAATTTGAAAGCTGTGCTTAACTCATTGTGGAAACGTTTTCTTCTCTCTGCTCACATAAATTAATAACAAATTTAAAACAAATATCTATCTGTTCGACTCCGCACGACCCATCATTAATCATGGCCCAAAACATATTTGCCTGCCTTGTGTCATTTTCATGTTTCTACCTCCTACCCCTCCCCGTCCCTCTCTCTCTGTCTCTGTCTGTCTGTCTCTCATAAACTATCTTTACCTTATCTGTTCATAATTATTTGGCTTTTTTTTCTCTTGCGGCTTTGGTTCGTTTTAATTATTTGGCTCAGGCTGCAGTCGCGGCATAAATATTGTATAAGCGTCTCTTTGGCTGTGGCTTTTTGGCACGCGATGTTTTGTTATTTTAACTGTAATATCGCATTTGTTGTTCGTTTTTTCGTTTTTTCGTTTTTTGGCTTTTTGGATTTTCTTTTTTATTTGTGTTGGTTTCCACAAATGTCAAGCCCTTTGCCTAGATATTGGGTCAATATGTCAGCGTTTGCATGTTTCGTGTGGCCTCACAAACATGCATTAATTATGTAGATAGCAGCGGCTCTGACTCCGAGTCTGACTATAACTTCAACTACAACTGCGACGCAGACTGCATTGGTGTCCAAAAAAAAAAAAAGAAGAAATAAGAATGCTCTAGTCGTGACAGCTCGACTTGCATATACCCTGAACAAAACTGTTAAACACTTAGTTGGCTTGCTGATATTAATTTGTTCGAGATGAAAATAACCTGCATCTTGCATGTCAAATGAAATGGGTATATCTGCATATAACAAGCGAAACAACATTACGACTTGTGGTTACTCTGTGATTACATCAATAATAATCTTATAATGCTCTCTTGCTTATTATACCCCAGTCAATGTTCGTTGTAGGGTATAAGCACAAGGCACTGTCAGCAGTTGCAGCAGGAGTAAAAGATACAACACACACACACCTCCCTCTCTCCCCCTCTCCCCCCTGCCACATTCACATGAACCGCATCTGGGGCTCCACATACTAAGCATAATGTGTGTTAGATATAGTTGAATGTGTCAGATATTTGTTTGTTGCACGGCGGCACGTCAGATTCGAAAGTTCAATAGCGTTCACCTCCACCCCCCCCCCCCCCCCCCACTCCATCAACCGTGATCAGCAGCCCCTCCTCTGGCCAAGGCGGGCAAAAACTGTTGGCAGTCAGTGTTGGGTGTAATCAAGATGCATTAAATGCCAGCTAAATGCAGTTGCACTTACCGCAAGGTATGCCGCATGCAGCATTCATAAAAAAAAAAAAACGCAGCCGTTGTTTCCACTTTTGGTTGAGCAAATAAATTATAAATTTATCTGTCTCGCTTATTGATTGTTCAACTTAAATCGAAAATTTATTTGACTGCAACATCGTGTTTTATGCAAATCTACTCTTTTTTCTGGGCTGAATTATGTTTTCATCTTGTAGGCTCAACGTTGATTAAGATTTTTCTCTTTTTTTTTCCATCTTTAGACCACGAAAATTTATGCAGGTCGTGTATGTTTTTGTTGGCTGTCATTGTTGCTGTTGTTGTTTGTTTGTTTTGATAACATATATAAAAAGTGAAAATTAGTTGCATGTTTTTCACTTTCGAAATCTCTATTTCTATTTCTATTTATTGCCTTTTCTTTTCTTTTCCTTAAACAAAAGTGTCGAAGATGATAATTTAAATGTAGATTGTGAGTATCGATGTGAATAAACATAATTCAATATATTTTTTGTGTGTGAATCTTACCCAAAGCTGATCAATTATGTGCTGAAAAAGTTGTCTTTTGGCTTTGTTTAGATTTGTGTATAATAGCATAATAAATGTTTGTTGTCTTAATGAATCAAAATAGTTGAGATTATTAAATAATTTATAGAGCACTTAAGTCAGAGAAATGCTTGTTCTGCCTGATAAAAATTGATTACTTTAGTTCGTTAAACATTTTATGACATTTTCATATGTTGTAAATTGTTATTATTACTTACTTATTTCGTATTTAGAGTTAGCTTAGCTTCTGCCCCAAAAAAAAGTTGATGCCAATTTAATGATGGCCAAAGTAAATGAATTTATTCAATTAATTTTCAATCTTTTTCTCCATTAGGAATAATTATTTATTAAATATGACATCAGCTTAAAGTTTAACAATAAATTAACCGACAATTTGACAGGCGGAAGTTGTCAAATTTGATTTGGCATAATTTGATTCCTTTGGCAATTAAATATGTTTTTTTTTTCAAACATGTAGCATGCAACATTTGACTCATGCAACACCCACACAATTAAAGCCAGAGCAGCCACAATACGAATGAGAGAGAAGCGAACAAACCAACAAACAAACAACAAACATTTGACAGTTGTAGAAGTAATTAAGCAAAAATCAAAGCCAAATCAAAGTGCATGGCAATTGTCGCAGATTGGGGCTTAGTTGGAGCGAGGAGCTGCGATTGTCATTAATTTGTAGCGCATTTAAAGCTGTTGGATGGTTTTTATGGTGGCTTATAGAAGCAAGCAGAGCCGAGCAGAGCGCATTAAGCCACCAGCTCAACCCCCAGCCAACATAAGACTCTCTGGCAGCAGAGCGAGCCAAAGCAATGCCAAAAACAAATGAAAGCCAGCAGCAGCAGCACCACCAGCAGCAGCAGCAGCAGCAGCAGCAGCAGCAGCAGCAAAGTCAAAACGATTATCTTAATTTAATTGTCTTTTATTTATGTCAGCCCTGGCATTTATTTGGCCAAATGGATTTACTGTTGTATCAGCAGCACAAGCTCCTGCATATTTATGGCGTCTCCATACACACACACACACACACTGTGTCTGTGTGTGTATCTGTGTGTGGGTGTGTGTAGGTTTCATTTAGATCCGCCTTCTTCCGGCTGTCTGAAGTTGCAGGCTCGTAAATAAGCTCCATACGATAAACTGGCATTAGAAATTGACAAATTCAACTAAGCAAAGCCGCCACATATTGCCCATATCCTTATGTAATAACACCACCCCCGCCCACACCCCCTTCTGTATATCTGCTGCTTATGTAAATTTTATCGGGTATTCGCGTATTGTATTTCGATGCGCCTTCTTCTTTGCCAATAATCATAAAAACTAATTAATGTGCGTCATCGCTCGGTTTAGTTACAAGTGCGTTGCACAAAACTTTTTGGCTCGTATAATTAACGTTCCAAGTTTTGGTATCAGACACTCTTCCCCGCCCCCTCCACCCCACCCCCCTGGCTTACTGTCTCGGTTTATTTGCGGCAACTCGATATGCGTCCGGGCGACGAGCCACGGGCCACGGGCCACGGGCCGTTGACAGTCGTTTGTTTTTGCTTATTTTGCGCTCGATTAGCAGATAGCAGTGAAATTAGTAAATGAAGCTGCAATCTGAAAGGCCATTTATTTTTCCTCAGCTTTTTTCCATTGTTTTTGTCGTTTTGTTTGGTTTTTCTTGTTTTTTTGTCTATTTTGTTTTACAATAACAACAAGTTGAGTTGAGAAACTTTGGTGCTTGTGTTCTGCTTATGGCCATAATCAAATTGAACAACATATTTTAGTTGGCAGCAGTCGGATTACCAATGGCAAGTATTATGACTCATTCGAGGAATATATTTTGTTTTATTAAAAGGATGGGAATTATTCATTTATTATTATTCTTTATCGAAGAACATCATATTATGATACGCTGTAAAAGCGGTTCCTGGAAAATGCTTTGTCCCAGTAATCCACACAGCTGAATAACTGGTAGAGGCTCAAACCTCAGTCCACAGACATAGCGTTGTTAAAGTTGGCCTTTAGATTAATACTGCTTTTAATTGCGATTTTCAGAAATCCAGTCACTTATTAAGACGCTTTCACCATGACAATAATAATAGATTAAGATTTGAAAATACGATTTTCACTTGACATTTATTTAAGAGTCATACCTTAAAAAATGGCTTAAAGGAATAGGTCAAAACTTTCTCAAAACTGAACTGATTTTGATTAGGCAGGGTTTTATGATCTTAGTTTTTATGTTATGTGGCTTCTAAATTTATGGTTGATTTAAATTTGGGTTCGCCTCACATATTTATGTCCAATTAAATATTAAAGTTTTTTCTGGACAGAACTAAAAAGAGCTTTTGGGGTCGGCTTCGCATGAAATTTGGTTGACTTAACGACTTGTGTCGCAAAACGTTTGATTTTCCAGTTGCTTTGAGTTGATGCCAATTAAAAAAGACGTCACAGGACACTGGGCTGCTGCTCGAACGAAAGTGCTGCTTAGCCTGCCAGAAAGAGGAGAGCCAAGGATAATAATATATCAGCGGTCCGGGACCGGACATGACAGTTTTTCCCGTTTATTGGGGATTTTAATTTGAGGCCAACATGACAAAAACATCGATAACAATTTTCGGACATCTTTCAAAAAAGCAACAACAACACGAAGAACTTATCTGCAAGCCTCCCAGTGGGTTGCCCATTTCAAGAAGAAGACGCGCAACGCAAAAGGACATTTTGGCGCGTGTTTGGATGGCCTGTCGTATAATTTTTTTTTTTTTGTTTTTTTGTTGCTTGGACTCTGCTGCTGGAAGTCGACATGTCAAAAAGAGAAAAATGTTTGACAAATAAACAGTTGCGAGGTCCCAAATTGCCTGCAGTTATTGTTTTGCCTGTTTCGGCTGCTGAACCTTCGTTTATGATGTCTTTGGGCGCTTTTGACCTTTTTTTTTCTCCATTGCGTTGTCATAAACTTGTAGACATATATATATATAAATATATATATATATATAAATATATATATATATATATATATATTATATATGTATATATGCGAGCGTGTTTTTTTTGTTATCACATAATTTTCTTCACATTGCTGACTACCTGTCGAATGCTGTTTGTTTTTTGTTGTTGTTGTTGTTTTTGTGCCCGTTTGTGAAAAATAAAAGTGAGCAGAAGTCGGTGGCAGGCAGGTTGAGTTCGCAGCCGCCATCAGCATTAACATTTACCATTTACAATTTGAAGCATCGTCAAACTCTGCTCTGCTCTGCTCTGGGTCCATCTTCAAGTGGAGTGCTCGACAGGGGGTCGAGTTTTGGGTCAGCTCGTTGCTGCTCGCTGCTGTCGTTGACTTATCTTGGGTCTACATCGGTTAAGGTGCTAATGTGACAGCTACTTTTACTGGGACATATAGACTGAACCTGCTGGACACAACTTGGCTCAATTCAGCTCAGCTCAACTCATCATCACGATGTGCTTCATTAAGCCAGACACACTTGGCAATCATATTTCATAATTCATTTTCAGTTTTGCCAGCAAAAGTCATTTATTTAACACACAGCACACAGCTCGTCACTTGGGGCGCCCAAAGGCTCACTTCTGCTTCTGCTTCTGCTTCTGCTCTGCCAATAATGATATATCGAACTGGTTGAGACGTCTTCTGAAATATGTAAATCAACTAAATGACGTAAATATTTACAAATCAAAGATTAATCAGTGTAATCCAATTTTAATGGTCAAATTGAAATACTTCTTCCATAAATGTTCTTATTATGTTAGTTTCTAGTGCATTCTAAATAACATGGTAGATTCTATATAATTTATATCTTGGACTTAAATTCACTAGCCATCTTAATCATAACTAATAAAATGTGTCGGTTTTATTAATCTGTAATCATTGTGATACTTTTGATATGAAAAATTATTTTAAATTTGACTAATTATTTGTTTCATATCAA
This sequence comes from Drosophila setosimentum, assembly GCA_035043505.1. Taxonomy (NCBI): domain Eukaryota; kingdom Metazoa; phylum Arthropoda; class Insecta; order Diptera; family Drosophilidae; genus Drosophila; species Drosophila setosimentum. The sequence goes on along the minus strand of JAWNMY010000003.1, from coordinate 2,693,695 downwards.
TATACATTGAAATTACTAATATAAATAGATTAATATTTGGATAAAACATTTTAATATTAAAAAAGTAATGGAAACTAAAATTCTTTAACCAATCGTAATTTCATTTTCGATACAATTCTATGTATATAATGACGTACTTCGACCTAACTTTCCCCTTCCTTCTCCCACTCTCTCTCACCCTCTCCCTCTCTCTCTCTCTCTCTCTCTCTCTCTCTATTTGATTTTAGTCAAACTTATTGATTGGATTTAGCTGCGTTTTGTGTCAAAGAGTTATTTATTTACTTATTTCTTATTTTGTGAATTCTTTGCATCAAATATTAAAATCAAATTAAATAATTGTCAAAAATTTGTTTAGCAAAATGTAAACTGAATGTTGGGTGATTTTGATTTGATTTGGGTGCTGTTAATATTCAGAGAGCTGCATATAGTCAAATTACAAAATAATCACCTGAAGGGACCAAAATTGGCTCAAAAGTAACTGGCTTCCACACATTGGCAGCGGCATTAAGCGACCTTTCAACTCGTCTCGCCTGCTTATTTGCCATTCATTTCTATGGCTCTCGAATATACCTCACATATACCCTATATATATATGTATATATACATATGCAACTTTGGAGCAGTCAGCTTCCTTCTATGGCTGGGGTTTTTTGGTGCTTTTGGTGTTTTTGAACTCTTAATGCGGCAACGCTTTCTGTTGAGAAGCCCATGTTGAGCCCATGGCTATAATTACTGTATGGCTGCCCTCTTTGCGGCGTCTGCAACATTTATAAGTTTATCGTCTGATTGCTAACCATTCAAACTGTTGTCCCCCTTTAAGTACCTCGGCTCCTGCCACAAATTTCTAAAACTTGCAACTTGCGGGGCTGCTGTGGCAGTGTGTTTGAAAAAAGGGTCCAGATTTGACTTTCGCAGTGTGTTTGTCTTCGGCTGTGTCTGGCAAACTTTGCGTGTCCTTTGTGCATTTAACGTATACTTTAATGGCAACACGCAGCAGCAACTCGGCTTTTAGCTTCAATTCCCAAAATACGCCCCTTTCTCAACCCCTTAAAATTAACTAAATTGTTGCGAAATTGTTTATTGCTGTTGCTGAAATTATGAAATGATTATAGTAAATGTTGTGTGCCTAAATGTAATCTAAGCGAAGTCAATAAACTTGGCCAGTTTGTTTAAGCCACATTAATGTTTCTGAATTGCTCTCTCTCTCTCTCTCTCTCTCTCTCTCTCATTCGTACTCTTTCTCTCTCTTCTCTTCTCTTTGGTTAATTTGCGTATAATTACACATAATTTGCACACATTTTAATGCAAAATAAAAACAGAAATGGAGGAAAAAAAAGTTGAAAGCACTCGCATTATTTATGCATATGTCTCTCTTGGCCAAGCTTCATGTACCCACCCTTCCCCCACACTTTTGGCCATCACCTTCGGTCTCTTTCATTCAAAAATTATGCATTACAAAATGGTTAAGTCCTTGCGGAAGCTGGCCATAACACCTACAAACAGACAGCCAGGCACCCAGACATGACTTGAGGCCATATTCATATGCATGTTACGGCTTAAGCGTGTATTACTGTGTATTGCTGTGTATTTCTGAGCAAGTGTGTGTGTGTGTGTGTGTGTCTGATAGTAATGATAAAGAAAAAGTTGCCAGACATTGGCCTGGCTGGCTGTGTTGGGGTCGTATCTCCAACAAAATACGTGTTTATATGCGTGAATTTTTCGCCCAAAAAGGACTCAGGTAATTACCATGTTTGGCCAACGGGTTTTTCGCAGGGGTTTTCCTTTTGTCAAGGGTTGGGCGATTGTATGGTATTTTGTTCCGCATCTGTTTTGTGTGTTGCTCTTGGAGCTTCGGCGGTTGGGGAACTTTTATGCATAAATTTCTGTTGAACGCGGCGCGTGCCAAATCAGTGTTTACACTTTTATTTGTTTTTTTTTTATGGTTAGGGGGAGGTGGAGGCGATTGGCGCCCCAATGGCATTTTTGGGGTTTGCAGTGCGGTCATAACTAACCGACAAAAAGTTTCGGTTGAGACATCCCTTGTGCGGGGGTTGCAACTTTGAGTTATGTCTGAATTAGAGCTGAATCTACCAAGCAGGGCTGCAAAAGAGTTTAAGATTTTTCAATTACAAATGATCTGTTGAAGTCTTCCTATAACTCAATTAAATTCAGCTTGAATATGGAGTTAAAGGACTATAAGAAGAATAGGGAATTAACAGAAAATTGATTCTATTCAAGTTATATTATAGTTCATTTAAAGAAAACCCCTTAAACAAATATGTATTGTCCTGCAACTCTGGTTTACATCATTAAGTCTTGAAGAGAGTATAAACTGTTAAAAAAAGTGAGATTAGATTCCTAACAAGACGTGTTTAACTACAATTAAAGTAAAGATCGCTTTTAAGTCTAGAAGAAATTAAGCATTGATCAAAACGAAAGAAATCGGATTTTATTCGATACAAGTCATATATCATTATAATCACAGTAAACTCCTTTGGCTATAATGTGTTGCACTGCAACCCTGGTCTACATAAATTTCTGAACCGTTTACAAATTAAACATAATTTGGGTGTAACTTTACACTAGAAAAGGGTGCAAATGCCACCATGCAAATTCGAATGCTATCTCAATTTTTTCCTTTTTCTGGTATGGATGCCGCCCATGACCTGTGGTGCCACCGCCTCCTCCTCCTCCTCCCCAACCGATGGCCAGGCTAGTGTTGGCCTGGCCGTAATCGAAAAGAAAACCCACCCTGTTGGTTGAAAATGGGCTTGGCTGCAATAATTTGTGGGCTTTGGTTGCCTTGAGGGCGTCTTATTTATAGCAGGGCTTAAATATCAATGCAAGTTTTATGTGCCACTCCAAGAGGCAGCCCTTTACCTGCTTAAGGCATATGGTGGGGTGGGTGCAGTGGGTTAGTGGGGGTTGCTGACGCTGTTACGCACTTATTGATATTGATACAAGTTGGCGTTTTACTTCCGGCCTTTTTATTTCCACCTGTGCCTCTCTGTCTCTATCTCTGCCTCCTGCCTCCTGCCACTGCCACTGCCACTGTCTGTGTCTCTTGACATCGAAATTCGGTTTGGTTTGCGGCCGACTTTGGCTTTTGCTTAAGTATACATGCAATGTATCTTCGATGGGGGCATTTTTGTGGTTATAATCGGATTTTATTGCAAATTAACGAGCCCAGTTCCCGCCGCTTCATCCCCCGCCTTGTTGTTGTCTTTGCCTTGGTTATTTATACGATTTTTATTACCATTGTCGTCGAAGTCGTCGCCGTCGTCATCGTCGTCGTCGTTGTTGCCTGTGCGGGTTGTTAGGCAGGTGCTCACTGTACCTCCTTCAGCGCCACTTCATTATCCCCCTTTTGCGCAAAAGTTACTCTGCTACTTTCGTGACCCCCCTCCCCACACCACACCTCACTCCTGCCCACCTTTTGATTTGATCCTTCCACTGCCCCAACCCTCATTTATTGTTATGTGTATTTGTTCTATATTAATTTGTTGCTACTGCGGCAAGAAGCTGACTCCTTTTAGTGGGCCCTCAATATTCATTAGTACTTTGATTTGTTATGGTTTCACTTCACTTCTTGGCTTTTGCTCAGCGAGCGGCCTTTCTCTCTTTTGGCTTTGATATCAGCTCTTGTGTTGTTTTTATTAGCACAAACATTTTGATTACCACACAAGACTCAAGGCAATCACTGGGTTTATTACGTTATATTGGGACGGGGTGAAGTTGAGGGGGTTGCTTTATAACACACAACATGTTGAACTAGTTTATCTGCAGCTGAGTTAAACAAGATATTTCTCATGCAGTTTCTTACAAAAGATATATATATAAATATAAATATTTTTATTGATTTACTCTAGCACCAAAAATGGGCAATGCCTGTTTTTCTACAAGGCTTGTAAGGCCGGAAAATGTTGATGTAAATTCAAAAAGTCGTTAAGAAGCAGTAAAAATAAAAAAAAAAATCATGTTTGAACGATTTTTTATAAATTTAAAGTTTTCTTTATATCGTTTTTGAAGTATCTGAAAAATCATTTGAAAAACTTCATTTTATAACTTGAAGAAATTTGTTAATTTGTAGGTACAAGAAAAAAATATTCTGAAGTTCCATTTAATTTGAAAATTGTCTTTTAAAAATCGTTTTAAAAAGTTGAAATACTTTTTTAAGCGTTAAGAAATGCGTATTTTGTGAAAAGGTATTTTATGTCCGATGTTTTTTATTTTACTTTTTTATGTTTTTGTTTGTCTCTGTCATATGTCGTTATTACTGACGGAAATACATGTATTTTTTGGTGCTGTTGTTGGGTGTTGGTTATGTTTGCCGTCCGTTGATTTTTTTATTTAATTACCGCACCAAATTTCCGACACTTTAAACGATGGCGGCACTAAAATAATTGCAAGTGCTGAAAACATTAAGAAACCGGCTCGAAACGGGAGCTGTTGCTGCTTTTGCTGCTGCTGCTGCTGATGTTGCTGCTGCTGCTGTTGATGCTGGCTGTTTTTGTTGTTGTTTCAAGTTTTGAGCTTGAAGCGCGACTTTCAGTTTCGTTTTTGCTGCTGCTGCTGCTGCTGCTGTTGCTGTTGCCGCTGCTGTTGCCAATTGTAATTGAATTTTGTGTTTGTCGGCAAAGTGGCAAACAGGCCCGGGCCAACAGCAGCAACAGCAGCAACGGCAGCAACAGCCAACAGAAACCAGCAACAAAAAGGAAGCAATTTCAGGCTAAATTTAGTTTAAATGCCTACCCGTTCAGAGGCAGCTCCTGCTGCTCCTGACAGACTGTCGCCCGACGACAACGACGACGACGACGACGACGACGACGACTTGTTATATGGCATAGTATGGCATAGTTGGACGAAAGGTTTACCTCTGGCATCGATTCCATGTGTTCTGCTCGATTTTAGAGGCAAAAGTGTTGCCTGGTTGCCTGGTTGGCTGTTGGCTGTCTGGTTTGTTGGTTGTTGGTTGTTGGCTCAAATTATGCTTACTTTGGAATTCAATTAACTTGAATTTGTTGCACTGACGCGACGTGATTTCATTTTTTCATTTCTTCACCATTTTTGCAATGCACTTTGCAAAGCGTCAATCGAACGCGGAGCATTGCACTGCACTGGCTGGTTGTGATTGTGTTTTATGGCAACTAATGAGTGTTAGTGGCATTCAGTTTATTCGATTTCATAGCTGAATTACAGCTGCCTAAATGGATTTGGACATCAGAATGTTGGCAATTTTATGGGAATAGGATTTCAAATGGCAATTGCAATTTTTTGAGTTTGCTAAATGTCACAAAGCCAACCACTCTGAGATCTCTTTTGCCAAACAATGGGATCACGAATGTCTGGCCACATGTGTAATTCAATCATCAGCAGATCGAGTTGATTATATAATAATCAATCCAATTTTTAATTGCCTTACGGTGTATTTGAACCAAAATGTAGCTGGGATTTAAACTACCAGCAACAGATTGATGTCGAAATCAACGCCCATCCATCATAATCATCCCTAAATGTTTTTAAAATACACCATAAATTAATAAAATGAGCTTCTATTAATCCTTGATCAGTGGGAAAACATTAAATTGAAAATCATTAAAATTTCCGTTTTCACGTTTATATTTTTATACTTACATAATCATTTGTTCAAGCATTTTAATGCTAAATTGAACATTTAAATTCTGTAACAAATGGAAATTGAGTTGCTTTATTCTCTGCTCCTCAAAGGAATATACACTTTAGATTGCAATTTGTACGTTGGTTAACATCAACCTCTGGATTTATATTCCATACAATGATTGATGCAGTCAATAAATGCATGCGAATTTAAGTGTAAATGAGGGCTTAACAATTACCGGAGTGATTTTATATATAATATGTATTCATGTATTTACAGTGGCTGCTGAAAGACCAACACTGGCAAACCAGGCAACCAGAACAAAGATAAGCTTCATGTTTTCAAATCAGAGGTTTATAAACTACTTATGGAAATATCGTTCGCTAGATCTTTTTAGGGATTTACCTAGAACAAAGTCAAGCTTTACATTCGCCACGACTGATGATGATAATTTCATATAAAAGGTTGTACAATATGCTAGTAAACAGACGAGACAATAATCAAGTTAAGCATCTCTCTCTCTCTCAGTGCCATTCTCATGATTTTTCTATTAAATATAGTATTCTCAAATTGAGGACGATCTTTATTAGTTGATTTTAAACATTAAGCTTTGATATCGAATCAGGTTAAAAGATATTCTATTTTATGATGATGATTGATGATGATTGATATTGGCTACTCAAGTCAACCGTAGCCAGTCTGAAGTGTTGTGGGTTAATTATTCAGGATGTGCTGAGTTGTTGATGTACTTTGTACTTATTCTCGAAGACAGTATCCCTATTTGGAATATTTCATTTAGTTAGCATATCCACTCTGGCTTATCGGTCTCCTTCTCTTTAATCTAAATCTAAATTCAAGAAGCTGCCACATATAATAGTAATTTGCAACACAATGTCTGCAAATCGATTTGTGGACTGCAGCCGGGAGCTGTTTTTTGGGAGTCACTGTAAAGTGTACTCCTCTGTGCTTCACTGCTAACTGGCAAATGCTAACTGCTATCTCTTATGTCTAATCCGAGCATATGGTTGAATGGTTATGAACGAGAACCAAAACTGAACCGAACTGAAACTGAAAATGGAACTGCGAGCATGGGTTGTTGAGTTGGGTAAATGTTTGTTGTTGACGCTTAAGCTTAGAGCTCATTACAATTTTCAAGTACATTTGCGTTGATAGTTACACCGAGCGCATAGACTAACATACCCCCAGACCCAAACCCAGAGCCAGAGCCAGAGCACTGATGGTAGCAAAATCCCTGCCCCATCGCCCCTACAGCAGTTTATTTCTCTCTCTCTCTCTTTCTCTATGTCTCTGTCTCTGTCTGTCTCTGTGTTTCATGCATACAAACAAGCACTCGAAATATATACTATGCAAATATCATAGATACTAGACACCAAGTGGCGTTCCATCCGCAAAAACTCTCTCCACACTCTGAGTGGGTGGGTGGGTGAGTGGGTGTGAGTGGCACCCCAATTTCGTATCCTGTCTGCTACTGCTGCTGCTGCAACGTTTTACTATTATGTAAATAGTTGGGTACTTCCATGTTCTTCCCAGTTTTAGATGTGTTTGTATGGCAAATGTCTGTTGACCATTAAATTCACTTCACTTCATTTAAATCTGAAGCATCTTTGGCACTGGACTCACTCTTCTCTCGTCTCGGATTTGCATGCGTCTCGGAGTTACCAAAAAAAAAAAAAATATACGAAACTTTTTCAATAACACAAATACACTCAAAAGACTATCTAACAAAAGTGGCAACTGCAAATAATAGTTTCCTACTCGGCTTTACTTATGGGATCCAACATATTTCAAAGTTTGTTTCTTCTTTTGCCACTTCTGTTCGAAAATTTTCACGCTGACGTTGGCAATTTTCCTTCGTGTTGTTGTTGCTTTTATGAATTCTTGAGTGTTGCCAATTCGTAGGCGTTGCGAAAGCATCTCTTTGGCCAAAATCGAACTAAAGCCGAGGCACTTGAATCGTCTCTAAACGCTTTTCGCATTCCCTGTAAAATAATAAACTGATTAATAGTTACTAAAAATAAGACTGTTTTGATCCTTGATTAGTGTGAAAATTAAACATATATATTTGAAAAATAATTAAATAAAATATAATAAATAAATAGAAAGTATGAAAAAAGTAAATTCTTTCACCCAACTGAATTTAAAAGCCTTTTTCTTTGATGCTCTTTCGTTTGTTATTGAATAGTGCCGTCTTTCACATGACACACTCTCTCTCTCTCTCTCTCTCTCTCTCTCTCGGTCTACACCGCCCTCTCTCAATCAAATTTATGGAAACGATCTTCATTGAAAACTTAAGCTTAAACTTTGCAAGGCATCTGATAGTTTTTAACTAACACATGCTTGTTATTATTCACAGTGATGTATTTATACAAAAATGCAGCTGGGATTTCAATTCACTGGTTGAGTCTCTGGGCAGCTGGCCGCCAGGATGTATGGGATGCATAAGGGACATGTGCAGCAGGGCTGGCAAATTGAACAAGACAGTTTCAGCTGCTGCTCGGTACCCAAATGCAGGGCACAAAAACCGCAAAACCAAATTGATTTTGTCTACTCAAGCTGGGATATGGGCCAGCAGTAGTCAGAGTGGTAAAATGCTGAGTTGTCGAGTGTGTGTGTGTGTGTGGGGGGGGGGGGGGGGGGGCAGGGAAAGAATACTCTGACACATGCATATGTGCAGCAGTTTCGTCAGTTGGTGGCGCAATTTTCATTACGCATTTGGACATTGGACATTGCTCATATGGCATTACGCATACGACCCATTGTCCGGCGCACACAATTGAGCTCCAATCGATAGAGGGAGCGAGAGAGGGAGGGTGTGTGTGTGTGTGCGGCAGTATTGTTTGGGAATCGTGCATTGATGTATGCATGTAAACATAATCAGTATTTGCAAATAGAAGTGCAGACAGACAGGACACGGTTGGTGGCGTCCAGCGTTGAGAATCCGGAGTCGATTTTGTAATCGGAATCGTCAATGGTCATTCTCTTTGCTGCCGGTAACTGGACGAGTAATCAACTCATCTACGGGCTACTTGTCTCATCAGCACAGTAGTTTCATTTTGCATTTGTTATGCAACAAAAAAAAAAGAGCAGAAAAACAAGAGCGAGAAATGGAATTCGGCGATGACATCTGCACTTGTGACTGTCAGAAAAATAATGGGATTGGTTGACTAAAAACCAAATCTAAAACAACTCTTTGAATAACGAGTGGCAGTCAGAAATGATTATTCAAACACATGTTGAGTTGCAATAAGCAGTTAAACCCAACAATCAGATCAGAGCCAAGTTACTCCAAATTTGAGGATAATAAGACAAGGAAAGTTAGCAATTACCAAGATTGAACAGAAGGCTAAGTTGGCAGTTGGCAGGCAGGATCCATATACACATACACAAATATCTCATATCAAGGAACCACAACAACAAATCGTGGCACCAGCTGCTTCCTCTCTCTCTCTCTCTGTGTTCAATGGTTGCACTTAGCTCGGCAGAGGACAAAAAACCAAATGTTGTCGGGGAAGGGGCCAAACCAAATGACAAATTTGTAATGCCTCACAAAGCAAAACGCTGATAAGATCAGCGGCTGTCAAACAAAGCGGAACAAAGCGCTGCAAAATCCAAATATACAAAAAATACCTCGAATCAAAAAAGGACAAAACGCCAACCAAAAAAAAAAAAACATACAAAATAAAAACAGAAAACGAGAACACAAACAAATGAATGACAACGACGATCTGAAGATCTCCGGGTGCTGATTTCGGGAATTAAACACGCGCGAATAAAAATCAATGAGCGACGACTACCTGCTGACTGCCTTGACTGGTGGAGTGACGAGAGGAACGGTGAAGGGGGGGTGGATCATTATAGGGATATGGATATGCCCAAAAGGTAAGAGCCAGGCACATGGACGAGCGCACAATCGAGAGATGATTGTCAACAGGATTATGCCACGGAGCGTGTAAAGCGAAAAAATAATCATAAAAAAAACACACACACACAAAAAAATAGAATAAAATAAAATTAGTCGCATACAAACCAAGCCAAGCACTTAAGTTGTTAGAAAAGAAAAACATTTTGAAAGGACAAAAACACAGTCGATGTTGAGACAGGCTCAAATCCGGGCAACAGCAGCCGTACCGGGAAACCAGCAACTTGGGGTAGTTGTCATCATTTTTGTTGATTTCCATTTGGTTCCCATTTTTGCTTAACGCTGCGCTGCACACCAAAAAAAAAATATCCTTTAAGTGCACTTCAGAGCACAATGCACTCTCTTGAGTGATGTCCCGGGTCGCAAATCGCATTCGCTGTCCACGCTGAGTCGAAGCTGGGCCTCTGTCGCAAACTGGATTTTGTTTTGCTTCACGAACTCTGCCTGTGTCCATCGGAGATATGATTTAACAGCAACTGATTAGTATCGCCAACAGACTTAAGATGCGCCGCCATCCATTGTCCGTCCAGGCAACAAACGTTGCAAAAATCATCAAGAGAACTGAGAAGATCCGCTTTTAGCCAAAGATTATCTAAAGCAGAAGACAACAACAGTAACAACGTATTATGAAGAGGTGTATATCAGACAGACCGAAGCATAATTGAACCAATTAAGATTGAGTAATTCAATGAGAAGCGACTCCAGCATGGAATGTCTAAATATTTTTAGTATAGGACAACTATAAAATAAATATATATTACTTGGAGTGCAGGCAACAGCTGAGGTTGGTGAATACGTTTTAGACTATAAATATATATAAATACATTTATATATTTGATTTGATGATTTATCACAATGTTAAGTAAAACATGTTTGCATCTTGTTTGCATTGTGTGCGCAAGCCAGAAATAAATATAAATAAAATGAAATTAATTACAACATTTTGTCAGACACACGCGTTACAAGTTGGCCACATCAGAGCCCATCAGCATCGATAAGAGTACCAGTCCCTAAGCCCATTTACCTCCTTCCCCCATATCCCATCCCATCACTTGCCATCACTTCTCTTTATTGTACTTGTAAGTAGTGATAGTTGCAGTTGCAGTTGTTCTTGCTGCTGTGTTTGTCAGTGGCAACATCTTTTGTCTGGGGGTCGCTGTTGATGCTGCTGCTGCTTCTGTTGCCTTCCACTTGCCAAGCATCCGTCAACAAATACACACACACACACACACATTCTGACTTCAGTGTGGATTGTGTGCATGCTGTGGCACAAGTCCTTGACTTGCATTTTTGATAAACAACGTGTCAACTTTGTCGACATAAACCATAATCTTCAGTGTCAGTTTGACTTACAACTCGTGTACTTTTCAGTGCTGCACTTGCGACTGGTAATCATGTCACGAGTGAAGAACCCAAACAGGCCCCCAGACCAGCATCCACAATTCCACTCAAAATTTCCAGAAAGTGAAAGACATTTTTCCTCAAGATAAAAGCCGAATACACCGACAAAGTGAACAACAGGAATTGCCCTGGGATAGTTAGGATATGCTCGGGAGCGGTCTTTAAAGATTAGCAGCAGAAAACAACTGTCAGCCTTTAACATTAGACGCTGCCTGAATTTGAGATCATTAGCGTAATTAAATGTAGATGATAAATTTCATTTAATTTAGTCGCCTCTCCCTTTGGCTGCGTACTGAAAAAGGGAAAAAAAGAACTAGAAACAAACAGAAGGAACATATAATATATATACAGAAATATAATTAATCAGCAAGGCATGTGGCATGTCTCTCTTGCCTTTTTTCCTGGCTTGAGGTACAGTTCCCTTATTATTATTATTTTTTGTATATTTTTTGTATATTTGGTTTTTTGTTTTTGGCTGGCAGACGCGCTCGTCGGCACCTAGAAATTAAAGTAAGTGTCGGTCGTTTTCGGGTCCAACTCTGCATTCGACCCAAGCGGACTGCCACATGACGCACGCATGTCTCATTTGCCACCTCTCATCCTGTTCTAGCTAGCTAGCATTCTCTCTCTCTCTCTGTCAACAGCAACAGAAATGTTGTCAGTTTAATTTTTTTTTTGTTTGGTTAATACTGCTAAATTTAGCCAAAGGGCGCAATCAACAAGTCTCGTCTCTAGCTGCCATGTAATTTCGCTAAGTGCAACAGCAACAAGCGTTGCCCCAGCAGTCTTTCCAAAATGATTCCCAGCTCTTCAGCTCCAGTCTACATGGTGCAAATTTATCGTCACTTGCATGGAGCGTGACATTGAAATTGTAAATTAGCCCCGCATCGTGAGCTATATACTTATATATATACATATATATATACATGTATATTTAAATATGGCATGTCTCCAAGCATTATACAATTCGAGAATGAGATGGTGAATTTGTTGTGGCAAAGTGCGAGGAGGGCAGCATGATGGAATGCTGGAATGGAAGGAGCGGAATGGACTTGTGACAGGCGCCAGGCTCATAAAGGCAATTCAATGATTAAATATGAAATATATACATGGATTTGTTCGATTTGTTTTACTTTACTCAGGCCATTATCAAATCTTTCAAATTCGGTAAGTTAATTTTTTAATTATAGTAATAATTTGTTGATAACTGAATACACAATTGCAAAATCATCTAGTAAAATAGGTAGGTTGATCTAATGAATATATTAAATATATTTAAATCAATTCTAGTCTGCCAAATTCAAAATGTCAAAGTTATTTCCCAACTAAGAATCATTTCTAGGGAAAAGTTTTTGATGATTATTTAACATTAGTCAAACCACGAAACACCAGAGTTTTCCTATTTATTTTGCAACGCCCACTTTGAAGGAAACACTTGAGAACATTTTATAGATTCTAATGGTTTGCCATAACTCAACGCATCCCTCGAACTCCAGGGCTTGGCGCATAACGACCTTATCGGCTGTCCCGCATGGGGGTGAACTTTTAGCGGTTAATGATAATGCCAAAGAAATCGCATGTTGGCCATTTAGATGACATAACCGATAACCGATAAACTGCAAATTGCCACAAGTGGAAAGTGGAAACTTTTTGTCGCACATTAAGATGAACCTAGCCGTAAGTGCGTCGATTGTTGTCTGCCCAGGACGATGAGATATATATATATACATATATATATATAGTTATACTTATATGCAAACCTTGTTGAAGTCAATCAGCGCATCTTTCGGCATGTGAGCCGTAGATGCCGTAGGTAGCAAGAGGTAAGGCTTTGGGGCTACCATTTCCACATGGCTGACTTATTTTGTTCTTGAGGGCTAGCAACTTTTTAGTTATATACGTTAAATAAGTCCCCGTTGCGCGGCAAAACTTTGTTTACGGCAATAAAAAAGTTTCTCCTTAAAATATACAAAATAAACTCAAGAACAGCAAACGAAACGAGATGAGAGATGAGTAGAGAGACGAGTGAGTATCTTCTCTGAGACGAGACAGGGTGTAGGGATGGGATGGGATGGGATGGGAGCCTAAGAGCTGCTGAGAGTTTTTTTTGATGTGGATGTGCAACCTTTTGGGAGCTGTTTCCAAAGCGCAAATGTAATATTTGCTAATTTTATGTGAATTTAGAAAAGAAAGTTTCCGTTTGCTTTTCTGCTTTCTTCTTGCGGAGCAGCACATAATCCTCTCGAGTAAACGCAAATCTGGCGCATTTATGGTTAAGCAAATATTTTTATTTTATTTTTTTTTTCCTTTCTGTTTCTGTTATTTCCCAGAATGCACAGAGATTTCTTCTTTTTTTTTTGGGCAGCAAAAGAAGAAGAAGTCAAGCAAAGTAGAATAAAATAAAATTATAGAGAGCAGCGAAAATCAAACAAGCACCTTACAAAAGTCTAATGTATGGGATTATCCCTAAACAAAACAAAAACATCAGCAGGAGCCGAGCACAGCAGTCAGCACCAAAGGCAAATCAATTTTACATATATATATATAAAAATGGTTGTGTGTGTATGTGTGTTGATGTGTGTGTGTGCTCTGGCAAGGATAAAATCCTTTCGCATGGTGTGTTGATGTCTGTTCGCGAACTTGGGCAAAACAATAAACTCTTGGCATCTAATAAAAGGTGAAAATCTTTTGAAAGCTGCCAAAGGTTTTCTTTTCCTACGCTTTTTGGATTTAGATATCTCTACTACAAGGTGGAGGTGGACGGGATTTGGGGGGGGGGAGGGGGATGTACTTACGTGTATCTGAAGGTAAAGGAATCTTGAGTTTTGTCAGCTGGCATCTTCATAAATGCGGTTAAATGTAAAAGTTTTTGCATCTTTAAAATGCTTGTGCGATGTGTTTTTACAAAGTTCATTGGATTGAATAGGGAATGATTAGGGGAGTTGGGGTGGATGGGCCCGCGGGGGGGTCTTGCAGCTTAAGAAACGCTCAGGTGCTCAGCTTCTACCATGCATTGAATATTGCGAATACAAAAAAAAAAAAACAAATACATAAATAAAAATATTTGGAGTGAACTTTGATGTCTGGAAATATATTCAAATATGTTTTGGCAAATGCGCTGTCTAAAATCTCGTTTTGATAGATGTTCTACAGATCTAATAATGTTTATCATGACACATGAAAAAAACCTTGAGCTCATTTCTATATTCATTCCTGAAATTTGAATATATTTTTGGCATGCAATTTGAATTTGTGAAACATGCACTAAATGTATTTTATTAATGCAGCAATAAACTGCTATTTATAAAACTATCAAACTCATTTAAAAATAAATACCAAATCATTTATAAATTTAATGCCAATTACTCAAATAGTAAATCTCTAATTATAGGAATTGGAATGTATATTCGTTAAAATTGCCTTATGGCCATGGGATGCACTTTAAATGAGCTGATAACTGTAACCACATCATTGCCTAATTTTGAGCCAGTTTCGGTTTGAAAATGTTGGAAAATATAAACAAGCAATCGAGTCTCGAAAATATTCTTTGGCCTTAGGCCAGCATAAAATGCACTTAAAGCCACAAACACGCATGAGAGTCTCTTGTTCGTTCGGTATTTCAAATAGCTATTGGGAAATGGATAGGAACAAGGCCATTGCGTGCCGATCGATTGACGTTTGCTTGAGAGGGTTAATACATATGTGTGTGTGTGTCTGTGTATTTGTGTGTGGTAGACACTCACATTTACTGATAAACTGTTTATAATTTGGCTGTTATTGAAAATTATCTGTGAGCCGGGCCCAACTGCAACAACAGCAGCAGCAGCAGCAGCCACCTGGAAAACTGTAAAACGCTCCCAAAACTGACTGAGTTTGAGCCGAATGCTAATTATGGTCAGTAAATTAACTTGGCGACCTTCATTGCCAGCTGAGTTTTTAAGCCGTAAACCACACGCAAGTGCTTAACTTTATTTTTTTGATAAGAGTTCTTTTATATATACAATTATTTTGAAGCATTTGATTGATTAATTCAAATCAAACTGGGCCACGAATTGAATTTATAATGATTTCGTAATTTAGCAGCAATTTAAATGATTCAGATACATAGACACACAACTTTATGTTTAAAGTTTTTGGTTAACTGCCTTTTGTAGATGGCAGTGGGTAGATTAGTTTTAATATAAGCTTTGACGGAATAGTATATTTATATGATGGAGATAATGAATACATATATAGTAAAACTCTTGGAAACTAATTTGTATATTTAATTTCCCCAAGCCGAACTATCTCTTAACATTTTAAAATTATTTTGCATTTTCTCAATAATGATATTTTCAAATATCAACTAAAAAGTGTATTTCTAGCTTCGTCTTTGGATCAATAATCTTCTTTGCTTTGCTTGTAAGTTTTTCGAGTTGCCTTTTTTCCTATTTGGGGATGCCTCTTCAATCAAATTGACATAAACACATGTTGGGACCCTAAGTGTTGTCGCGCCTACAAAACGAAGACACCAAAAACTGAAAACAGCACAAGAAACGACTGAGGTAGTTTGGTGGTTGGGGGCTGGGGGCTGGTTTTGGGCAACGGGGAAAGCCTCTATTAATAGATCATTAATTGATGATTATGTCAGTTGAAAGCGTCGTTGACAAACTGGGTATCTGATGGATACATGAGGCGGCGACGCCCCACAAAACAACAGTTGAAAACTTTCAATGCACTTGCATTGAATGCTGCCATTAATCAAGCTGGCCACCCTCCTTTCCCTCCTCTCCCGCCACCAGTCGACCAGCTTTGCTGTGGTTAAATATTTTGAATGGCAACATATGTTTGCTGGGCCATACAGCAGCATGAGATTTGTCATGTGTGTGGCCACAATGCACAGCTAAACAGCTTTCTGTGCTTGTTGCCCGCAGATACATTTTGGGCCGACTACTCCCAACTATTTACGGCCAAAATCGCAGCAATCGCAAACTACGCCAAAAACAATCTTGCAACCAGCAGATACGTCGACGACGAGTCGAGTAAACCACAAACAAGTTGCAGCTGCATTGTGAGCCCAGCCCCAGCTCCAGCTCCAGCCTCAGCTCCAGCTCCAGCTTCAGCTCCAGCTCCAGTTTCAGCTCCAGCTGCGTATCTGTAGCATAGAGAGTAACCGGAGAGCCGCGACGCAAATGTGCATTCTGTGGTTGCTATATGTTTTATTTTTGGCGGTTGGCTGTTGGTGGTGCGGCGAGATTTTGCGTAAAAGTTTTTCAAACATTTTCAGCTTGCAAGTATGCCAAACATTTTTGTATTCAAAACTATTTGGCTGTCAGCATTTATTTGCCGCCACGACGAAAAATGAAAACGAAAACATTAAAAGCGAATTCAGCTTATATTGAGATACATAGAAATGCAGTCGAAAGTTTCATTTGAACAATAAGTTTATGGGTATTTATTGATTTTGCAAATAGTTGCGCCACAACCAATTTTCATTTTGATTGATAGCTTTAGCTGTCGGCAAAATTGCAAGAGAGATAGAGAGAGAGACAGAGAGAGAGATATCTAATATTTTATAAAAAGAGCGAGACAGACAGACAGTTAGTGTTGCAGTGTGGACTTAACAGATTTGTAAACCGAATGCTGAAAAGTGATAAAAATGATGCATTCGAGTATTTTACATTTTTTTTTTTGTCACTATATTATCATCCATCAGCCAGTTCAGAGTCCTTAAAAACTATTTTTTCTGCTTTTTTTTTGTTTTTATTTGTGTGTGGTAAATAAACTAAAAATTGTTTGCATTTGTTTTATACGCTGCTAAAGAGTTTCCAGAATTATGTGAACTTATTAGAGAAAAAATACAACAAATTTTATGTTGTTGAATGTTTTCTTTTATTATTTGTTGAGATCCTAATTCGATTTGGCTTCGAGAATTAATTGCAATGAGTTTTTATATAAAATGCTGATTTTAATGTCGAGTGAAAACAATTATAAAATTGAGTGTTATTAAATCACATTCTTCGGGCTTCTGTAGTGATTTTGATTATATAGATTGGGCATAAAGAGGTCAAAGGGGGCTTACATTCCATTGAATAATGACTACAGCTTGATTTTTATTTGCTTCTGCTACCTATTCAGCTACCATTCGTTGCATATAAAACATGTTAATTGAATGCTGCTTATGCTGGAGGTGCACCTTAAGTGCATCTAAAACAAAGTCATAAAACGTCTAGTTGGCTGTTGTTAGTACGCTGAACGTTGAACGTTGCACGTTGCTCGTTGCCCAGAAGGCCAGGGTAAGGCTATTAAAGAAATTCCTGGATGTGGCACAGGCAGAGAGTATCTATCTAGCGAGTGTTGAGCATTGCTCAAATGCCAATAGCGTCTTCTCCTTATCGTCGTCATTCTTCTTCTTGTTATAGATGACGCCGATTATGATGATGTTGCCGCTGATGATGATCATGTTGTTGCTGTTGTTGCTGTTGTTGTTGTTGCAGTACAGTGCATTGGATTGCTCATTAACACGAAACTAATTAATTGCGCAATTCAAGTAAACTATCATGTTGCGAGCTGGTCTTGCAGGCATTACAAGCACTTGATTGATCACCGCCAGACAACGGCATGATCTTCCAGGGCCAAGAGCAGGGCTATGAGCTATAGGCTATAAGCTGTAAGTAAGTTGGCTAGTTGGAGGGTGCCAAAGTGCCATGCAGGCCAATGCATTTTAAACGCTAATTTATTGTTAACAGCAACATCATGTTGTTGCCGGTATGCAAAAATGTTGCCTGGCATATGCAATTAATTGTAACAAGGCCCCGCCAGCCAAACCAGCCAAGTCAGCCAACTCAGCCAAGTCAGCCACCAACTAGCCCAGTCAACTCAGCCAGCCAGGCGATACAACCTTTAACAAGCCTCATTGGCCCATTGGCAAAAGAAAAATGGCAAAAAGGCAAACAGCAGAAGGAAAAAAGCGAACTGCATTTGGCCCGGCCAACACTTTTGCGGCAGCGCGTTAAGTTGCGGCAATTTACGTGTTAATTTGAAGTCGTGTCTCTCCAAATGTTTTGGGCTCTTTGCTTTTACTCAGCAATGCGGCGAGAAAGTCGTAAGTAATTCATGTGTTGCACGTAATTGCCGGGGTGGTGGCGCTGCAGTTGTCGTAGGCTGCCGTTGCATTCAACAGCTGCAAGCTGCCAGATCTGCCTAACGATCAGTTTATAGGTAACATTCGATGGCGAAAGTTTGCCACTTAAATAGTAGCCAAGTGTCTTGCATAGCAATTATCGATTTCGATGGACGATAGACGATAGACGATAGACTTAACGATAAGTGAGATAGATCGTTATTCTAATTAATCGATTCAATGATTCAACTAAATGCTGGAATTTTGATAGGATTTTAATTGGTTTAAGCATGCCTGAGAAGATGTATCCAATTTAGATGTAACCATCTTTGATTGAGTTATCCTAAACCAATACTTGAATGAAATAAATTTAGATGCGGTTTATACTTGGGAAGTTTCAATTAGTTTCTGAATTTTGATTAAGATATTGCATTTAATTAAAGTACAGACTTGATCCATACTCATTGATACTATGATAATAATTAAGTAAGGAGTTTTGCTTAGACAAAAAATAGATGAAATCACATCGCCCAATTAGAATCATTGATTGAATTTGTAACTGGTTCCACTTCCAGCTCTTTATATTACTGATTATGTGCTGGAGAAGAATACAACTATGCTTGAAAATTGCATTTGTGTGCCCTTCTCAAAGTCTATTGTGGCGATTGCTTCCTTGATTATGGTCTTCAGCAGCGCTCCAAGCCCTGATTGCACAAGTCAAAAAAGTTATGAGCAAACAATTTTCTGCTTAAAAGCGCCTGTCACAAAACTTTCGAGTGCCCCTTGTCAACTGACAAACCGAGTCTCTCTGCCCATATTGTAGCCATACAATTTGTCTGCAATTACTCATACGAAGGGGAAGGAGGTGGGGGGGGGGGGGAGGGAGGCAGCCATGAAAAGTTGTGAGAAATGCAAAAATGTGATCCCCTACGTGATTTGTTTTTAACGAGCCAAAGAAAACTATTGACAATGCAAATGTCGTATTTTTGTAATTTACTGGACCGGAACCAGCCCAGCAAATGTTGTCCACTCCATGGCATTGGTGGGGCGGGGGGCATGGCTGTCCGCCCATTCTAAGTTCAGATTGCCAAACGCACAATGGAAAATATTGTGTGTCAAAATGCGTATGTTGTTTTTGATGTTGCTGTTGTTGTATTTGCTGATAGAATGCTTTGTGTTTGCGTGTTTTGGATAATATTTCGCATAGTTTCGCAGCTGAAGTGGTTGGGAACGCCCCTCAAGGGTTTTCGGATCCGTCAACAGTTGCGGAAACTTGCCACACAACGAAACAGTTTACAATTTCCAAAAAGGACCCTCATGTCCTCAACTGGACACGCCTCGTCGCTGCCTCGCCCATCACTTTACTTTTTAATTTGACAATCAATTGACAGTTCGTTTGGCAAACACAAACATACACTCACAAATTTGTGCAAAACTATTGACAATCATAAAATACAACAAATAACAAAAAAAAAACACAAAAAAAAACATATCAAATAACTTGACCGAAAACGATTTCAAGCAAACGTTTTCCATCCATTGAATTTGGAGTGCTTCTTATGTTTCAACAATATTCAACAATATTAATTGAATTCCTCTGATTGAAAACCAATTCAAATGGCAACAACAGCAACACAATAACTATGCAACCATTTGGGATTTCCACTCTAAAATGTTGTTACATTAAAATGGTTTCGCCTGCAATCATTCCTCCATCCTTTCCAGTTCCCGGATGTAACTAAATCCGATATGCATTTTAAACTGTGGAGCTGCGTGCAAACAATTTCAGTTATTCCATCAGGAATGTTAGCGAAAATGGACTAATTTGAAATGTGACCAGCTGTTTTTAATTGAAGACGCACAAATTATAAATGGAGACTTACAAATATCAAAAAAAGATTCACTTTACACAAGTCGCAACTTAATTTAATCGATTTACTTATTCAAGCCAAACATTTCCAAAATATCCTCTTTGGTTAATTTGTCATCATCTTGCGTGGCAGTGGCTGGAGTGGCACCAGTTTTAGGTGCTGCAACTGAGACTCCTCCTCTTCCCGCTGCTGTTGCTGGAGTTGTATTTTTTGTAGCTGTCTGATTGGGTTTTTGATTTTCCAAGGCTTTCATGTCCATTTCGAGACCAGCAATTGTGTTCCTCTTGACAATGACTGAGGATCGGTGCGCCTTGGACGACTTTCCCTTGGATCCTTGCTGCTGGTCCTGTGGCGAGGGATAGTGTTGAGTCTTCACCGTGACATCGAGCGTTATGCCAGCCACTTGTGGACGATTCTGTGGCACGCCTCGGTTAGCACTCAGCAATGCGATGTAAGTGCATTCTTTGCTTTGCTCAGCTAGTTGCTGCTCGATGGCTGGACTTGTGGGCTCATTCCAGCAGTGATAGGTGGCCCAGGAGATGCCATAAGGTGGCCCTTGGCGTTTGATTGGCTCAACTGGTTCTTCTACGACTGGTGTGGAATGTTCCTCCTTGAATGGCGCCAGATAGGTGAAGAGATGTGGCTGACTGCGTCGCTTGTATTCACACATGCAAACACATTTATCGGGATCGACTATGTCCTCGTCCTCGTCCTCGTCCTCCTCCTCCACGCCTGCTTCAGAGGATTCTGACAGTGGTTCCAAGCGGGGAAAGTCGCGGAATGGAGCCAGCCAGCAATAGTCCGTATCTCGATCCTCCAGTCCAGAGTTGGAGAGCTTCTCGGCATGCTCCTCCTGGACATCCACAACCACATTGCCATCCCCATCGCCATAGGCAACTGGACAGCGACACAATTGGCAGGTGCAGGTGCACTCCTCATCACACGAGTGCTCCTCATGCTCACAGCGAGGGCAGAGCACATCCATAGGCGGGCAGGGCACACGATGCTCCAGGAACTGCTCCTCCTTCTCGTTGTAGGGCAACCAGCGGCAGATGTAGGGACCCTGACTGCACTCGGCCGTAATCGTCGGCGACAATCGCTCCAATTCACATTTCATTTTGCGACAGTCGCATTTCACAAGCTTCCGCTTCTTCTTCCTCTTCCGCTCGCTTGAACCCTTACTGGTTGTGGTCTTGGAAACTTGGGCTTCCCTCAGCCTTCGGTCTCTGACTGAACGAATGGACTCGGCCTGTGCGACGACATAGTACCCGGCGTGTAGTGAGATGCCTGAGGTGGCTTTACTGATGTCCATCGTTAGCTTATTGAAGAAGAGCTCGGTGGTGATCGCTGTGCTTGTTGTGTTTATTGTATTACTCGATATGCCATCCACAAGTGTTTTATTCACCGCCTTTTTATCGCCTCCCCCAATCAGCTGTGACTTTTCTGGTGGATTGCAGTTGCAGGTGTCGACGTATTGGAATCGTGACTGCAGCTCCTCGTAGAGCGTCTTGTAGACGCACTCGATGCACTTCTCGTATTGCAACTGTTCCGAGTACATCAGACCCGCATAGGCAGCAAAGATCTCCGCCGTACGCTTGGCGGCATGCAACCAGAGGCATTCGGTGCGATGCTTCAGTTGTTCGGCCAATGCCTGGACCCGCAAGCCATCCTCCCCCGTGCCATGATAATAGGCACGAAAGGCACGCTTTGTAATCCCATAGGCCAGCTGGCCATCCATGCGACTCATGCCCGCCTCGACGCCCACATCGTGCAGGAAGTTCTCCTTGTTGAAGCGTTTCCTTGGCACCCGGTCCATCCGATAGCGCAGCTCCTCGTAGTGGCGAAAGGAGCGCTTGATCAGATTTTTGGTCAGTTTCACCTCCCACGGACGCAGTCGACAGATGCACATCACCTTCATCAAGCTATTGGCAATGTCATCGATATCGGTCTCAAAATAACTCCTATCATCTTCATCGGGGCCACAGTTCTTCACTTCGGGTCGCCAGCATTGGCACAATCCGATTGCCTGTTGACTATGGTAAAAAGACGGCACGAACATTCTTCCTATCTAAACTGATGTTAAACAGACTTTTTACAAATTTTGATTGCAAAAACTTTCGATTGATATTTCAAACTGATATTTTCCGATTGAATCAAAAAGGGATTGACAAAAGCTTAGCTGAATTTAAAGATAGAAATTCACTATTGCTTCATGTCTATAAAAATATGGTACATATTAACTTAGATATGCATATATATATAATCCACCTGTTGACCCTTTGCTATGAGTAATTCAAAACGACAGTCAGTCGGGCAACTTGTCGCTTCCTGAATGACAACGTCTGTCAGGGATTTGAATGGGGAAGTGCATGGCTGACAGATGGCTTGATTCGTGGCAGACGTACACAAATTCATATTCATCATGGGCGTGTGGACAGCATGGTGGGGGGATGGGGAAGAGGTAGGGGTTAGTTGATGCAACATACTGCAGCCAAGTGCACAAAGCCCGCAGCAACAGAGACAGTGGCACGCATCATTTCGATATTTGTTTACTCAACAATTTGCTATGCGTTTGCTGCCCCTATCCACCTCCAAACCACCAACTCTCCTCCCTTCCACTAGCCATGTTTGTTTTGTAGCGGAAACGTGAGGAATGCAACGACAGCAACAGCAGCAGCAACAGCAGCAACAGCAACAGCAGCAGCAGCAGCGAGCGCCGTCTGATTTACTATCGTTAATTCGAAATAGTTTTGTGATGCACTGCAAAAGCGGAAATGCAATGCGACACAAACAAACACACACAAACACAGACGTAGACTTATGTATATATATATATATATATATATATAGATATATATGGATATATATGTATATGTATATGTATTTAGAGAAGCGACTGTGCAAAACCAACTACAAATTTCTATTTAGAAATTCTACTCCAAACTTTAAGAATTTATTTATTTTAGATAAGCAAAGCTTCAATACGCTTTCGTTGTGAAATTGATGTGCTTATAATGAAAATCATTTGTATTATATTATTATTCTTTAGCTGCTACTTTAGACTTAAACATTCAAAGAACCACACTTAGCTTTGATCTCTAACACGATCCACTTCTGTTTTTTTTTGTGGATGTGCCTAATGTTATAGTTAATGTACTCAATTTGTTTAGTTGCTGTTGTAAAAACAGAATCAAAGTCTGCACAAATATTGTCAGGCGCGGTCAGGACAATATTTACATAGGCAGAACTTGTATATAGGTAACATTTCTGGTGCAGCAGCACTCCAAAACCAAAAACCAACCAAAAACAGAGCCTACAAAAAAAAAAAATACAAAAATAATGGAAAATAGGAAAATACCACTACGACTACCACTACCACTGCAGTGGAAAATGCGGGCGCATTGACAGTGCGGGCGATTGATTTTTCCTGTGTTTTGGGTCTATTTGCTTGCAGCCTCAGAGTCAAGTCACACAAAAGGGAGGACCTCAGCAGAGAAGGGAATGGGTGAAGTAGTGAAGTACTAGGCACAAACTAAAATAAATCCATTGCCAATGCAGTGACAGTTAGGCAGACAGAGAGAGAGATAGACAGTGATAGAGAGAGAGAGAGAGAGGGGCAGAGTAGTAGGCCAAATGGTAACAGACAGTTTTAGTGCAGCTACAGGAAAAATGAGTTTAATTGTTGACCTTAGCTATTAGCCCCTGTCAAATGACTTTGGTTGACAGCAATTTGCCTTTTTTTCCCGATGCAATTCATTTTGGTGTGCACAGTATTCTTTTGTTTAGTTGGTCGCATTGTGTCGGCATTCATTGCTCTTTAATTTATATGCAAAAAGGCACAACGTGCTGCATTTCGCAAAAGTTTCTCAGAATTTGTGAATATATACATATACATATGTACATATGTATTGGGAGTACGCTTTGGTATGCACCAAAGGCGCTGACTGACAGGCCGGTATCAAAAGGCCCGAGTTTCACTCTTGGCCCTCTTGTCGCTTTCTGTGTCGGCCACGTTTTGATATTTGTTTATGTTGCACCAGCTTCAGCAGCACTTTTTTTTATTCTTTATTTTTTTGGTTGCCTTTTGTCTTGTTATTTCTTGATTTGCAGCACACTTTTTCTTACATTTAAACGTTTGTGAATATATACTCAACACATGTCCATTTAACCGGGCCATGTGCTGTGCAAGTTGATGATTATTGTCATGACTTATAAATGTTGCATACAACAAAAGAAACGACAACTGACTCATAAGCAGACAATTGCAGTTTATTGAGCGAGAAGCTCACAGAGAGGTGAATACGTGTCCAAAGAAATGCAAATGAATTTATTAAGAGTGATAAATGTGAAAGATGGCAATGCTCACTAAAATCCCATAAGAACTTTATTTATTTACTTTTTCACAATGACATTATAATTATGAAAGTCTTAAATATTTATGAGATTATTATTTAATATATATTAAATATTGAGATAGGGAAATCAGAAGAATGAGCTGAACTGAGTGAAACATTTATTGACTGCTGTATACCAGGTTTTCCTTAGAGAAGGTATTCTGCAGATTCAAATTTGTTAGATAGCATTTCAGTGGAGGATTTAATTCTTATACCGATTTGAAGAATCAGTTTCTCAATTATTTTGCCATCTAAACTGTTTGACATTTCTGTTGAGTTCAGTGTCTTCGTTTGCCTCGCTTTTCATATTGGCCCTGTAGAGAAGAACAACTAAGCCGAGAAGTCGGACAAATCATGGCTGTTGTGAGCACTGCCCACACTCAACGCCTTTCAATTCCCACAGCGACTTTAATTTATCATGCTTGATCTTGATTAAAAGTGCGCACCCGCCACCCGCAACCCGCAGCTGTGCCTAAACACCCCAATGAGAATAGAGGAGAATGGGACAGAGAGGGGTGCAGAGGGGAGTGGGGAGAATGAGCCATAGCAAATTCAGTCGGGCAGTCAGACAGCCAATTATAGACAGTCAAAGTCGCGTAAAGATGCCAGAATGAAGATCCCCACAGACAGCAGCAAAACTGAATGAAAACGAAAAATTAAAATTATAATGTGAACAGCAGCAGCAGCAGCAGCAACAACACCAACAACAACAACAACAACAACAACAGCAAATGCAATAAAGACATCAACAGTTCGGAGGCATCAAAGAATCAGAGCCAAGTCACTGGCAACTTGAAAGGGGAATGGTGGGCAGCGGCGGACGGTAGCAAAGGGCAAAGTTATAAGATTTCCAAAAATAATATTAAAATTAGCAACGAAGCGCAACAAATGAGATTTTCAACCAGTTGCAGTTGCACTTCCACATGCCCCAATCCGCTACACTCTCCAGTCACCAATCCACAGTCCCCAGTCCCCAGTTCCCAGTTCCAGCCCAGAATGATGCCCATAAATTGAGCGAGTACTGTTGGGCACGTCCAGACCTCGGAGAGGCGTAGATCAATCAGTGCCCCAACAGCAGCAACTGCAACAGCAGCAGCAACATAAAGAAGAAGAAGCAACAGCAACAGTGAAAACAGACAAACGAACAGACAGACGAACAGACAAACAGCTTAGTCCCAGTAATTAGGAATGATAAATGCTGGAATACATAGTGTGCACAAGAAGCCATATCTTCTCCATATGAAAGGGTTATAAATAAAAAACTCAGAGAATAATAAAACAAAACAAAAAAAACAACAAAACCAGAGACGACAACAAATTGGGCAATGTGTCGGCTGGTTAAAAAATAGATGTGGAAAAACTGGCACATCTCTCAAACACATCAATAGGTTAGCTGGAAAGGCAATTAAGTTCTGGTATCGAGGCGGGGCATATATATTTATGGAGATATCCAAAGCGCTAAGCCAGTGGGCTTAACAGAGAGTTATGGTGCAGAAGGGTGTTTGGAACGATACCTGAATGGCAGGGACATTATTGTATATATACTAGTTAATTAAAGAAATCAGCATTATTGCTGCATAAATAAGGCTAAATATAATTAGATGATTTACCACTAAAATTCGAAAATTCAGGGCGATTTGGTTTAAGCTAAATTATAGTGCTTCTGGAAGAGCGTGTTAGAAAATTGCCTGAGAAATGACTCTATAATTCATTCGCTCGCTTTTATTTTAATGAATATATTTGAACAATTTGCAATTACTCTTTACTTCAAGCAATTAAGCAGTCTGCAGTGGTAGCAAATGGTAAAAAACAATAAGAAATAAAAAACGCTTGTGTTTTTTCAACTCAACCGTTGCATGGGCCCACTTTTAACTGTTGCAGGCTGACTAATGCCTTTGAAGTTTGAGCTAATAATGTTAGCGCTATATTTGACCGCCGTTTTGGCCATTTTGGCCATGTTGGCGTTATCATGACTCGACCAGGCCACAGGTCAGTGAGGCAGCAACAATGTTTGGCCAAAACCGCAGGTCTGGCCGGCAGGTGCAAGTGCCCATGTTGCCACCAACAAGAGGTTGGGCGGTGGTAGGCATTTACAACATCTATGCTACTTGCGGGTTGCTTTACGGGCATTTGCATTTTGCATTCGCCACTCGGCATTCGGCATGCCACGGCATCTCACGGATATGTGTCTATAACAAAACAATTAGAAACGACGACGACGACGATGAAGCTATGGCAAAAGCCCTCCACGATTTGACGCTGATTTATGAGTGGTGCAGTGGGGTGGGTGGTGGATGGTGGGCTTGTAAAGTAGCTAGAAAAACTCAAAGACAGGCACGTAGCAGCAGGCCGAGGGGATTAGTTGAAGCGAAAGGCAAATAAAAGAAAACGCTTCGCACACATAAAAAGCCCAAGTCGAAAAGTGCTTGTCAGGCGAAGGGGTGGGGGGGAGGGAGTAGCTAGTGGGTTGGCCGATGGCTTGACTAAGTGGGTTGCTTGGGTGTTTTATTTTATATATAAATTTCTTTTTTTTTGTGGTTTTTGGCTGTGGATCTGGGCACCACCCGTGGGGCATAGTAAAATGCTAGTGAAACAATTATGCAATTACTTAATTTGATGGCCCAAGTGAGTGCCATCTCTCTGCATATCTATTCCCCTGCAATTCCCCGAATCCCACCCACTGCCTTATTACAGTAAGCAAATGTTACGTATACGTTATGTTGGCCCCTGCCCACTTTGAGCTGACTTTGCTTTGTGGCCTGTAATTGTTTTAACTGCCTTGTGCACGCGCTTTGTTTACACAACCTGCTGTGTGTGTGTGTTCCTCCCCTACGAACAGTACCAGTCGCATTGACTACAAGCAACTGGCTGAGTTTACTGTGACTTTGTGTGTTGTGTGCATGTTCCAGTTGTGGCATAGTTTATGGTTTCTGGTTCAGGGTGCTGGTGGCATTTTTTTTTTGGAAAATGCATTGTTCATGTTTGCATGCGATTTTATATAGTTTTTGGGTGGGTTAGCTAAGTGCAGCTATTTTCAGGTTGTGTTATTCCTGACTGGAATCAGTATGTGCTTTGGCAAATATTCAATTTTAGTTGCTTAGTTTGGAATTGGCTGGCTTTAAATGTGTGATTTCTTCTTTTGAAATTTTCACTTATGCCCGGATGCATGGCACTGAGCTTACTTGGGATTTCCATTAGGCGAATATTGCAATAAGTGCTCCCACATCTCTGTCTTCATCTCCTAATTCTTCTTCTTACAACTGACTCATCCTCTCTTTTGGGGTCTATAAGTCGCTCACAAGAACTTCCGCGTCATAAAGCTGCCAGAAAAAAAAGGGTACCGGAAAAGAAAATATGAATAAGTTGTTATTATCATGGCCAAAAATATGTCATACTCAATGTGTGGGTGTTTGTGGATGGGTGTGTGTGTGAATTACCCACTTGGATATCATGTGGCACGTACCGGTCCGTCATCTGGTGCGCAAATTTTCAACAACAATCAACACCTCGACGCCTGGTCGAAAAGAAAAGAGCTGGCGGCGGCGTGTAACGGTAACATTGTCGGTAACGGTAACAGTGTCGGTAACGGTAAAGGTAAAGTGCTTGGAATTGCCAGAAATCGTGGCTAATATAAATCATCTTGGCAAGCAGCTTTGCATGTTTAAGTGTCATACGTAAGGCATGCATGTGAGTATCGCCCCGCCCTGCCACCGCCCACTTAAGTAGGTGTGCCACAGCGACATTGCGACATTGGGGCAGCAACAGCAACAGCAACAGCGACAGCATTAAGCACTGCGACAGTGTGGCACTAAACAGTGGCAGTGGCATTGAGACACAAACACTTGAAGCTCGCTCTCAACCCTTTTTGACTTTCGCAAATGTGCGACGCCAACTAAAAGCTTCACCGAGCAGCCCCTAGCTCACTCGCCTGCCCCACTGCCCCACCCACCCACTGACTTAGACCCACCTGGGCGCACCTTAAGACCCTGAAACCCTGAGCATATGAGTTTTGTTTGCCTTGCCGCTCAAGTTGTGTTTTTGTGTTTATTTTCGTTAGGATTTACTAAAGCAATTTTCTTTGTTGTTTCTCAAAGGCAGGCAAACAATGCGAGTGTGTGTGTGTGTGTGCGGGTGTCTATGTAAACACACATTTGACATTTGCTATATACATATACATATACAATTTATTTTTTGTGCAAATAAATAGTTGCAACAGCTGTTGGCATATGCCTCACAGCCCTATTTTTCATCTCTGCCCCACTTGTGGCAACATTTTGCAACATTTTTGGAATCAAAATCATATGGAAGAGAGAGCGAAGAGGATTTCTTTTTTTTTAATTAAGATTGATTCAGTTAAGCTCTGATGTTGTGGCATATCTGCGTGTGTGTGTGTGTGTGTGTGCGTGTGTGTGTGTATCTGGATTTGGTATTTTCTCATCACAACTATGTCAGCTGCACTTGCAAAGGAATTTTCAATTAAAATTGCGACAAGCAAAAACAATTATTGCATTTTAAGTGCAGTTGCACAAACTAAGCCTTCAAATCAAAGCTACAAAAGTTCGTTAATAATTTATTTTATATTTTAATTATACTCTAAATATTGATTGTGCTTAAGGTAGGTAAACTTCAATATTTTAGACACACTTTGAAAATATTACACGTAACATTTTTTTGTTTTTACAACTTTTTGCATCTTTTAGTATATACGCCAAATAATACCATATAATAATTGACACTTGGCTCTGGATCTTTGACATGTCTTAGGTATTTGGGGACAAACCAAGGTGACAACATTCTCAAATTCGTTACGAAATTTCCTTTGAGGTGAATCAACAATGCGTAACTACAGTTAAGATTCAGGGAGCGTCTGTGACAAACACCTGCCTACGCTTACCTTGACAAACACACACACACACACACACACAGACAGACAGACAGACAGACAGACAAATACACACTCAAAAATATGCATATTTCAACTTATGTATGCTGTGTTGCCAGGGCTCATATAAGAATTAAGCCATAATGCTTTCAAGTGCAAAAACTTGACAAGCGCAACATAACAAACATAAATAACCAAAACGAGAACGAGAATGAACAAGAGCAATAGCAACGACTCTGCTCACATATGATTTTATGATGTGCTGCAACAACAGCAACAACAAGAGCAACAACAACCACAGCACAACAGAACACAACTGTAAAACTAACAACTGCGTCAAGTCGCCGTTGACATACGACAAGAGTCGGGCAAAAAGCAGCAAAAAGCAGCAAAAACACAAACGAAAATCTAAAGAATGAGCCAGCAACAAATCTTAGCAAACCCCTAACCACCACCCACCACCCACATCAGCCACCCCCTGCTAAATATTTTATTGCATTGTGTGTGGGCGTGGCAGCAGCAACAGCAACAGCAACAGCAGCAGGCGGTGCACACAAGAAATTGGAATGCCACAGAGAAAGAAGAGGAAGAAGAAGACAACCAGATGATTGAGGTGGAATGAGAAATATTTAAATGACATTTACTCACTCACTCAGAAGCTGCAGCAGTTAGTAGCTGAGCTGTAGCATTGGCCAAAGGGAGAGGGGGGGAAGGGGGGGCGGGGGAAGGGTTGGTTTGGCTAGGGAACAGCTTAGCTAAATTGCATAAAATTTATTTAAATGATAAGGGGGCAGAGGGATGCCTCTGCTGCTGGCTTAAGCTTTAAAACAATAACTATGCAATATGTGTAGACGACTGCTGGCATTTTACCTACACGACAAGCATAACAGACGACATATGGCAAACAGAGACACCCCCCCCCCCCCCCCCACCCCCCACTGTATCCCGCCTTAGCCAAAGTAACTAAGGGTAGAGAGAGAGAGAGAGAGAGAGAGTGGAGCAGGCGCCCCTAGTCGAAGGCAGCATCCATCCCAAGCCGAGGCAGAGCTACAACCACCTACAAACTGTCGTCAGTCAGCTTAAATTTATTGCTTCCTTATGTTGTGTTGCGTTATGAAAATAAATACCTTGCCACACAGACGACGCGCTCTCCTGTGTATATATGAGTGTGTGTGTGTGTGTGTGTGTGTGTATTGGTGTCTATCTCACACTGTAATACTTAAATTTGAACTTTTTTGTTGCGCCCATATTTTATGGGACTCCCTATGCACACTTTCAAAATATTATATTATATTTCCTTCGGTATTTTTTTTGTTGATTTTTTTTTTTTTTTGGTTGCTGTTTGTTGCTCAAAACTTTGAAGCATCTTTTTTTTTTTTTTTGGGCAAGGCTCTAAATTTTGTTTTTCGACTTTTGGCAGTCCTTGAAGCGGAGAGATACCAACCCACCCGCCCACTCAACCAATGGCAAAACGAATCCCTACATTCAGTGCCTGACCTCATTTTTAATGGCGTTTGTTTTGAAGCGGGATTTCCGTTATGCGGAAAGGGTTTTATGACTGCTTTTTATGGGCTTTTCCAAATACACAAACGCACACACACACACACACACACACACATTGACACACACTCATACATGCATAATTCCAAATGCAAGTCAAATATATATTTCGTTTGTATTATTTATTTAAAACTTTGCATTATGACAGGCGCGTGTCATATTTTTTGGGCTTGCAGCCAGCAATCCACACAGCCACGGGGCGTATGCGTAATTTGCGAACGACCCAGTTTCCCAGACACAAAATCTAAAATGCATTACGTAAGCAAATCGATGAGCGGAAAATGCGCTGCTGGCAAACAAAAAATCAGCAATTCACCCAAAAGTGGAGCACTTGAATAAATAAATCAAAAGTACTTTAAATTCTTATTTGCAATAAGTGAAATATTTTAGTAAGCAACTGTCAATATTTGTACAAATATTATTTAAATTGTTCGCATCGTCAAACGTAGTTACTAATTAAATATTAAAGATTGGCATCCAAGCAGTGTGTGCATAATATTAGCATTTAATTTTGGTTGTCCTTAACGGCAGCTGCAACTGCAACTGCTTATCAAATATTTAAGTTGTCCCAATAATGGAAATGATGAGTAGGGAAAACTCTAAAAATGAATGAGAATTAAAGAAAATGTATGTTAAAAATACTTTAAAAATAGATTTCGATCAAAAATATATATTCAATCTTTGTAAAATGTATTTGAAAGTTAATTCATAATTCGTATGCGATAAATATTTATCACAATTATCATTTCTATTGAAAGCAAAGTTTAATTAGTAAAAGCGTATGTTTATCTATCAAAATCGAATTCAAAATTTATTACATGTTTACTTATTTTTATATTGAGTTCCAAGTATAATTGGCTTTCTGTACATATCTCTCTGTCTATCTGAACCTAACAATGGAAATTTGCCCCATTCATAACGAACTTTGTTTCAATGCTCGCCCCAAAATTGTCAATTGCCTCAACAAAATCAGCGCCTGTTTTCCAAATCGTTTTCATATTTGATTCTTTGCTGCAATTTGATTCGATATGCTATTTGCCCCCAAACTCCCTGCAAACAGGCCTGTGCATCCATTAATTATGTAAAATTGCTGCACAAATAAAATGAAAATCGACCAAACATATGACAACAAATTGCCAACTGTCTCTCTGTCTGTCAGTTCCCCCCCCCATCCTTCCCCTCCTCCAGCACCTCGCTCTCTTCAACTAGCTGATGTTGCTGCCAATATTGAATTTGAAATTAAAGCGCCCACTTGCCCCTTCCACTAGGCAAATGGACAATTGGGCGCCTGCCTGGCAACAGTTGTGTCAAATTGGCCAGAGTCAGTGTCCTGTGCATCCCCCCCAGAATCCTCTGTCCCCGCCATCATCCATCTGTGCATGGATTTAGATACGCCTCCCCCTTGAAATCTGCATGTGTTAATTACTGATGGGTCTGGGTCTGGCTCTGTGCCGGGGCTATGTCGGGGTCTCTCGCTCCTGGTCAAGGGGTCGCTGTGGCAAAAAAAAAGAAGGAAATTGTCAACATGATGGCGGCATTTGTTGTTGCTGTTGCGAGAGAAAAGCTGCCAGCACAAGCTGCTCCACGGCGTTGATTTATAAACCCCGGACACTAGCAATGGAATACGTTGAACAAACACCGAAGGGTGTAGATGGGGCAGGGGACTGTTGCAAGTTGCGCCCACTTGAATTTGCATTTACCTATAGCAAAAACAAATAAACGTCTAATCGAATAAGGGGAAAACGGCAGCAGCGGGATGGGGTTTGAGCGGGTGCCATCAACTGTTGCCTGTGCAGACAGCAACAAATTGTGTGACGTAACAGCTGCCAAAATGTGGCGTGGGTGGTGGGGTAGATTGGCATGGCCAATAACTGATGCTGGCCATAAACAAATAATACTCCGTTTGGTCGCCAAAATTGATTTTTTGCGCCTAATCAAAAACGAATTAATTTCAGACGCAAGTGACAAACGCTTTTTGGGGAGCGTCGACATTTATTCTGACTTTCGGTTAACTATCAGACCCCGACACTAAAGCCCCGCCCCAACTTCAACCCCCCACATATAATTTTTCCCATTTGCTATCTAAGCCTAACCCGAATTGATTAAATTGGCATGAAATGAAATTTATGTGGCCTGCTCATTTTCTTCTATTTTTTTTTCTGCTCCTTGCGGTGGTTGCAAGGTGTTTGCTTTTGGGGGATGGCAAGTGCCACCAAATGGATGCTGCTGCTGCTGGTCAGGCTCAAAGCACCCTTTTGGGTTGGGCTTTAGTCGTCGTTCGATTAAAGTCTCAGCAAATTATTGCGGTGGCTATTTCTACTGTTTGGTGCCGCAAGGTGTGGCACTTAAAGCATTCACTGTTGCATGGCAGACTTTTAGAATTAGTTAAGCTAAGGGATGCTTAGTGCATGACGTCACCACAACTTGCCATTCAATTTGCAATTATCTATGGAGGTTTGTGGCCAGCTGCGGAAGCCACCCGAATTGCGGTTCAAAGTTTTGCAACTTGAACAGTGAATTTTCCTTAAACCTTTTGAATCGATGAATGCATGTGAATAAGATGCTTGGTCATTAAAGTAATTGTTCAATTTAAGTGCTGCCTATATAGTTTAAGAATGTGTTCTAGAGATTATATCATTATAGATAATCAACTAGAAGGGAACTGTACTTAAATTAAAAAACGCAATTACAGGTCGAAAAACATATTAGATTTCTATTCCAATAAAACCATTCGATTGATCAACGTTTATATTAAAATTCAATCTAAAATACAGCAATCGAAAAGGGACCAAACTGGATTTGTTAACCATGATTTAGCCTCTAGGTTAAAACTGTATTCACAGCTTAAAACATGATTCTAGTTCAAAATTCATGCTAAAATCCTATTCAAAGTTGCTAAAGCTACAACTCGCTGCAAGAGTCAAAAGCTATCAGGGCTTTTTTAATGATGGTTTGACCCTCTAGAAGAACACTTCTTTTAAAGTTAAACGGACGCTTTATGCTCATACTCAATGCCTACTTTTTTACCTTCGATATTCACGTGCATCTCTTAACACTTAACAACCAATTATTTTAACTCCACACTCGGACTTCAGTTGGCGTTTTCAAAGCTTGTTTAGTGCAACTTGTTACAAACAAAAAATATAAGTATAAAAAAGTGCTACTACGGTTATTTTATTGATTTTTTGCTTGGGACTTATTCATTTATATATTTTTATTCTTTTTGTATGTTTGAATTTTTGGGGTGGCAGAATGATGGGTCAAAGTTGAGGATGAATGTAGCGTGCAATTCAATTTCATTAACGCGCTCTGTGCACTAAAATCAATAGTAATTAATATGAGTACTTGAACACACACACACACACACACTCGTACACACACACACCCGGCTTTTTACCAACATTCCAATAAGCCGGTTACGTTCAGCTCTCCCGCAAGAGCAGCACACACAACAACAAACCACAAATCAAAAATCAAATATTAAGCGAGCTAAATGTTTGGGGCAGGGGCATCGGAAGGTGAACATGGAAAAGGGGGCGGGGGGAGGGCGTGAGGTATGCAGGAAGTTCATATGCGATTGTGTGTGCATGCTTGTGTGTGTGTGTGTGTGTGTGTGTAAAATAAATACGTTTTAGCCATGAAAATCCCTTTTAATTGCCACGCAACGGCCAAAGGATTTGCACACACAGAGAAAGACATGGTGGCGGACGAGGGGGGGTTGGCTGATAGCAGGCAAAGCAGAGACACAGCAACATTTGGTTGGCCTATGCAGCCGTATATGTGTGTGTGTGTGCGTGTGTGTGTGTGTGAGTGTGTGTCGAGTGTCGACCCAGTGGAGCGTTCGCTGGCCGTTGCCACAGCCAAGTGGGATTTAGTGCAAATTGCAAAGTGTAACTTGTTTTTACGAAAAAGCACTTTAGCGCATTAGAAGACCACGCCGGGGAGCCCGAACCCGAGCACGAACCAGAGCCCGAGTCCGGCAATCCAGAAGCCCGGTTTGCTTCTAAAATGCGGGGTGGCAGACAGTCAGTCAGGCTGGCTGGCAGGCTGGCTGGCAGGCTGGCTGGATGGCAGGCAGGTGGTTGCCAAATCTATGGTCTGGACAGTTGTCGATGATTTGAAACGAACATAAAAGCCGAGCCGAGCGAAAACCAACTGTGCGTGAGACAGCAGCTTGTGTGCAGCTCATGTTTGTTGTTGTTGCATGTCCGTAACATGACTGGCAATAGCCACATACAACAACGACGACAACAACAACAGCAATAGCAAAAGTAGCAATGCTGTATGCAATGTTCTAGCTGCATGCTTGAATATTCTGCGCAACAAACATGCACAATGCAAACCAATTGCTACTCGACTATGTTGAGTGTGTGTGTGCGAGTGTGTGTGTGCGAGTGTGTGATAGGCTTTGGCGCTCAGACAACTTTCATTAAGCAAACAGCATTAATTACATTAAAGATTTTGAATACATTATGATGGCTTTTAGTTATCGAAGTGAAGTGGAGAAGGGAAGGCCGCAAAACGATTTACATCACCAGGACAACAGCAATTTGCAGAACTTCAAGTAGTTTATGCTCTGAGTTGGGCCCTGTGTTATTTGAACTAGTTAGGTGCCAATTAGTCAACTTGCATCCAAAATTATTGCTGAGTTGTTAAACTCTACCAAAATATTGTTAATAATACACACAGAATGGTTGTGCACTTAAGACTGGAGAGGCGCTTACATGGCCTTAGAAGTAGCTAGTCTATAGTTCTGCCACTGCCACAGTATATGAATCTGATAAGAATTTAACAATTATTATCAATTTCTGCTTAATAAATCGTAATAATGAAAAAGATTTATAAAATATTTTACTAAATTTTTATAAAGATTTATTTAAATTTAGAATGTTTTTTATGCTCTTTGCACGACAAATGCCTGAATTTCTTTATTTAAATGTGAAATGTATTGTTTTAAATTATTAATATTTATATTCCTTATGCTATTGTTCTACTTCTATTGAATAATATTGTGCTAATTTATTCGCAACTCAGTCGTTAGCCATAACAAGCTGTCCAATTTTGTGTGTATTATTTATGTTAACCCCATTTCTTATCTGTTTGCCTAATTGGTCATTTTATTGACATTGGCAACCATACAATATTTTAATGGACTCTCAAGCATTATCTCTTCCCCACTTTTCCCCAAACACATACATACACACACATGCACACACATACACACACATGCATACACTCAATTGACTTGTAATTTGAAATGAAAATTAATTGAAGACAATGGCATGCAAAATGCATTTTCAATTAATTTTCATTCTTTATGAAAACATATTCATATCCTCATCGCACACACTCACACACACACACACATACACATGCACACACTCGCTTACCGATTATGCCATTAAGATTTAAGGTGTCATAATGGTCCATTGTCATAAGTGCCACACAGAATTTTCAACATTTTAAATACTTGGCAATCAATATATGCACACAAATATACACACATATATATATATATATATATATATATATCAATTTGTTCGAAAGCGTTTCAGGTTTTTTTAATCAGTACTAGCAGATAGGTAAAATATTTGATAATTGACTTGATTTTTTGCAAGCGCTGTTTATATTGATTTTATAAATTGAATTTCAATTTAATATTTCCACCTATTGTTTTCCGCAACAGCGAAGGACACGTGAAAATGCCAGTCACGTCAAATGGGTGACAAATATTAATTAACAACTTATGTATATATATATATATATATTTTCTTTTTTTAATATGAATTATTCGTTTTAAGCATTGGGCATTTCTTTAAAGAAAACATTCAAGAATGAAAACAATTAGGAAAAGTAAACGTATTTAACTAAATATATTTCATCTTGAGTTTTGATTAAAGGCATTCTAAATTTTCCGCAATATTCCAAACTTTTGTGATATAGAGTGTCGCAACACGAAGAACGAAGTCCATTTCTACAGCTCACGTTTCGATTCTTCCGTTTGGTGACCGCAGCAATTGGGGGGAAAAAAGGGCACCACTCGCTATCATAATATGGTCTCATGAAGCATATTTTCAAATTGACAACTCGATGAGCAGGGCGCAAAAAAAAGAAGGCAAGACTGTGATTTGTGTTTGCTTTTCGCCGGAAGCCGAAAAGCGTCGCGGAAATCACACCATGAATTTAATGAAAAACGGCAGATATTGAGAGGGATCCCCCACCTTCTGTTGTCCGTCCGTCTTTCTGCCTGATTGGTTGGCTTGGTCGGCTGCCAGGCGGCTCGGTCTCGGCCATAATTGTTTGCAAAAAGTTTATGCACGTAGCGATAGCGTACATCAAAAATGGTGCAGCATCGCCAGCGCCCTTCAACCCCTACCCTAACCCCAGTCTCCTCCACCATCCAGTCGCCTCCGAAATCGCCTTTCGCCTAAACTTCAGACATAAAACGCCAAATTGCACCATTAAGAAATTCGTTGCGCATCACTGAGCATTTAAAATGGTTGGAGCAGGAAGCAGGGGGGTGGGGGGGGCAATGGGGGAAGTGGCACAGGGTGCTGGGTCCAGAGTACGGGGTCCACCACATAAATAATAGTTATAAATACCTAGTGGTAGTAAACTTTGTCATTGAACCCCGTCGAGGTCCGAAATACTTACTACACTTAGCAACACAAACAGCTTAGAGCCTTGACTATTGAAAGTGCTCGACTTAAATATGCCCTGTAGAGTTTTCTGTAGAGCAGAAGTTGTGAATATTTCTGAAGTAGTTAGTTAGACAAGTATGGGGATAAGATCTACAAAAATGTATCTTTAAATAAAATAAAACATGGATGGAAACAAAAAATGGTCAATTATAAACATATAAAAACTATCATAATAAATATCATTTAAATTTATTTTTCATTGGTTCCTGTTTGTTTCTTATCCGAAATAATGAAATAACTTTGCATCTATCTAATTAGGAATTAGGCTCATAGATGCTGCAACGTTTTGGTGTTTTATAATACCCATTCTCAACTCAAGCAGTGGGTATAATAATGCGGCCAGTTGTTCGGGCCAAGTCCGAAACCAAGTCGAGTCTATGGCTGAAATCAGCGCACGTCAGCAGAAAAGTTGCCAGCGCACTTTGTTGCTTCCTGTGGCGGCTGCTGTTGCTGCTGCTGCTGCTGATTCTTTTGCAGCTGCTGCCTTGGTAATCACTTGAATATTACGTAGCGGAAATCGAAAAGTACGTTGGGAAATTTTTTAGCGCTATCTCAGGATGAAGAAGAAGCAGCAGCAGCAGCAATCGCAGCAGTGGCAGTGGCAGTGGCAGCAAAAGCAGACGAAGATGTCGCCGCAGCTTATGACAATAATGAAAGCGTTTTGAATGTGCGCCAGTCGCCATCAATTTGCAGCTTTTGGCTCGCCGCACTGCAAAATGACAGAAGAATTGTCGGCGGGCGGGCAGGCGGGCAGTTGACGGGGGCGGTCGTGCAAATGGCCGCCGGAAGTGGCAGTGCTGCTGCAAATAAAAATGGCGGCGCCTCTTTGCTGGCAGCGCATTTTGGTCATTTTTGCGGCGCCATTGAACAATTTTGGTTTGTGTTTTGCGAGTTGTCGCAGGTTGCTCATAATGATGATGATATCGGTGCTGGGTGGTGGTGGCAACCCTAATTTTGTGCTTGGCTGCAGCTCTGTGGCGCCGCATTGGGCGCCGTCGCATCTTGTTTATGGCGAATAACTAATATGCTGTAAACTAAGTGAGAATCTAGAGTTTCGGCTTAAAAACACATTTGCCATCATTTTGTGGCCAAGATGTGGGAAAAACTTGTACAATGAATGCAGTGATAATATTTTGCCAAAAATAATAAACTATATGAAATGGCAGCAGGAGTTGAAATAATGTGGCAGCAAAGCAAAATAAATGAAAAGAAGAAGGGAAAAAATTGATTGTAAAGTCAGAGGAGAAAATTTATACATGGGAAGAGGGAAACGAAAGTTGTCTAATGGCATAAAAGCGTGAAATGAAGAGGAAAATGCGAAAATAAACTATGAATTAAAAATGTGCAATCGAAAGAGAACTGAAATGAACAAAAGTGTTAAGATGCCCAAGAAAACAGAATATAAAATTTAAGTTTCCGAGTAATAAGCACCTTGGAAAGCTAAGATAGGAAAACACTCAAATTAAGAAAGAAAAACATAAGTAGATGGAAAGCAAATGCAAAAGATTGCTAAGTAATAGATAAAAGCATTTGAAAACTAGAAAAACTCAGCATCACTAATGAGTAGTACCAAAAGGCAAGAATATGACCTCTTTTTTGTAGTCATTAAAAAGATTTAAAGTAATGTAGATAGGGTATAATAGAAGTAAAAATACTATTAGCAAAAAGAATACAATATATATAAAATATTGATAAAGAAACTTGATTTAAAATATAATAAAATATTTCAATCTTCTATATACATCACAGATGCATCATGAAAAGTAGAAAGGAGTCTTATTATTAAAAAAAAAGACTTTAAACAACTACTAAGTAATAGTTTGAAGTTGTCAGAAACTCTTTCGAAAACACTCGAATGGATTAGAAAGAAAGCACCAAAAAAAGTGAAGAAATAGTAGCAAAAACTGAGATCCGCTGAGTGATTCACGCTGTGTGAGCTACTTTTGTGCATTATGTATGATTCACTCGTATTGTGTGCAACCCCTTTCATACATAATGCAAAATACTGGCCATAACTCCAACAGGAAATAAACAAAAGCCACACTGCTCCTAACTCAATTGCACACAGAAATGTTGTTATTTTCGTTTTTATACTGCAAAATATTTGGTACAAACTTTTCGCAACGGGTTTCCGTTCGTCTATCTGTCTGTCTATCTGTGTGTGTCTGTGTGTGTGTGTCTGTGTGTCTGTGTGTGTGTGTGTGTCTATCTGCCCGGTTCGTTCAGCTCGTAACTCCTTTTGTGGTGAGTCCTTAACAACAAAGGACGTTCATTGAATGGTGGAAAAACGCAAACAATTGTAATGACAAAACCAAACTAACCACACGAACCAAGAGAATGCCAGTGCTGGAACGAGAAACGCATGGATAAACGTCCAGTTACACAGATACGATTATTCCTGTCAGTGTGTGCAAGTGTGTGTGTGTGTAGAGATCGGTATAGATGCTTAGAGATGGATGGGCGCTTGACTGGACGCAACGAGTTTTTATTCTACAATAGCACAGTGGAAATATAAAAATCTGCTAAAATCATTCATGAGGGGTTTCAACAGATTCCACAGAAAACTGCCAGAACTGAACTGAAGGGCTGCAGTTGGTGTTTGGCCTGAAATGAGTATAAATATATGTGTCTATCTATCTAGATAGCAGAGAAAGATATATACAAATATATAGAGATAGAGAGAGAGAGAGAGAGAGAGAGAGAGAGAGTGGGAAATAGATAGTGAGACAGGCAGCATGTTGACAAAAATTGCACACAAAATGCTGAGAGATTTGAAGGTTTTTGTTACAGGACAATAGTCACACACAGAGAGAGACACACTCGCATACACACACACACACACACACACACATGGCTGGGCGTTTAAATAAAAATCTGATTAATTTCTTTTATGTGCGCTCCGGGTTTTTGTGTCATTGTGTGGCCAAGAACCAAAACCCAAAACTAGCAACCAAAAACCCAATGCCCAAAATCAGTGCCCCAGTGTCCAGAGTCAGGGTAAAAGGTGGCTTGGCAGGAAGCAAGGATAAAATGGGCAGTGACATGTTTTGTGCGGGGCACATGACATGTGACATATGTGGCACACACTCATACACACACGCACATACAACGATGTACAGCTGCATGTCAAAGGTCGCCGGAAACATTGTCGCAGTCGCAGTTGAGGCAGCCGAGCTGTGTTTTTTTTTCCTACTAAGGTTTGTTGTGCCCCCATGTTGCAAAGTGAATGCAGCACAATCTGGAGGTTAAATCCATTGATGCGAAAGATATCTGATTAGGTATGAATAAACTACGAAGATAGCTAGAATATAAATATTTGAAGATTGTTATAATGCGGGGATTAATGACTGACTCGTTGATAGTGTTACTTTAACCAACTCTTGAAATGCTACAATATCTTCCAAATATTTACTGTTCCTTTGTATATTTACAGAGGAGCAACTTTTGTTTATTGCTCATTATCATATAATAAATCTACCCATCAGCGACCATTTGTGTGACCAGAAACTTTGTTTTATGACTTTTAAAGAGCGGCAACTTTATGGTTGAAACAATCAGTTCTACTTTGCGCATTTGACTTTGAGTTTTCGAATGTGTCGCTAAGTGGCAGATAACTAACAGCTGGTCACACCTTTTTGCCCATTGACAGCTTCATTTCCATATGCTAACTCCCAATGCGAGTTATCGGCATTCACAAAAGTTCACACATAACAAAATTTGACGGGGGCCCAGACACAGACACAGCCACAGACCCAAATTGGGAGCCCAACCCAAAAACCCAAACGCAGAGCGAGACTAAACAAAAGAGCTGAACAAAAAGCATCAGCTCCATTTAGTAAGGCAGCTTAGGTAAATTTTAATATCAAATAATAGAACGAGCATCTTCTTCTTCATCTATTTAATTTTTCTTTTTTTTCTTTTGGCTTTATCGGCATTACGCTTTCCCCCCCGTTAGCATTATGATGGTAAAAATGTCTTCTAATGACTCATAAGATTAAAAAGTAATTTTCTTGTTATGCTGCGCAAACGATTTTTGTTCCACCGTTAATTTTTATACATATTAATATTGGGAAAAGCGAAGGGAGCACAAAAAACACACAGAATTGGAAAATTCCCGAAGCAACCGAATAAACATAAATTTGATGTACAAAATTGGGTCATTATTGGCAGCTTCGTTCATTCGGTTTTTTTTATTGGATTTCTTCCTTCTTTTTTTATATATATATTTTTTTTTGGTTTTGGTTTTCTCTGTGTATTCTTTTTTGTCGTCTTTAAGCAAGGCGTAAAATTACGCCAAACAAATTCATAATTTTCGTTGTATTTCTTTTTATGATTAGCACGCCCTAACCAAAGAAAGAACGAAAAAAAAAACACAAACGAACCCTGGCAAAGATGGGGAGCCAGACACACAATTTGCGCCCATTTATGTTCATTTGTGTGGGTGTAGGAGGTGGCGAGGGAGTGGGGGGGGAGGCTCTTAATTATTAGCCGGGCTTTTTTATAGCCTGGCACAGTGGGCGGGACTCGTGTACGTGGAGACATAACTTTCAGGCAGACAGACAGACAGACGGACAGACTGGGAAGCAGACACAATTTCTGTGGTTTCCAATTCAACGCACTCTCAATTAGAACGTCCAATAAATAGTCTGACGGGGGCGACACTTGTGCGACACTTGGCAAAGTTCTTTGGAATGGGCATCGGGAGGCGAGAACCGAGAACCGAGAATCGAGAGCTGAGAACTGAGAACTGCGAACTGAGAGCCGGCAACTAATAGAACTTGGGGTTCTGGTTTATGTCTCTGTGTCTGTCTTTTGTGAGGGGGGGTGGCCCCTGAAGTTTGGTGGCTGGGAGGGTGCC
The DNA here is from genome assembly GCA_035043505.1 of Drosophila setosimentum. Lineage (NCBI taxonomy): Eukaryota > Metazoa > Arthropoda > Insecta > Diptera > Drosophilidae > Drosophila > Drosophila setosimentum. The sequence goes on along the minus strand of JAWNMY010000003.1, from coordinate 2,651,369 downwards.
TGTTTTGCCATGTGGCCTGTATCGCACATTAAACTAATTAACAATTAAACTGCCGGGCCTTGGCGAGAAACAAGACACAAAACACTGAAATGCAAAGAAAACAGAACTACACAACAAAATATGCTTGGGCTATTAAAAAGTGCCTAATGAATTAATAATCAAATATTTTTGTAATGTCTGTCGTCTGTCTGTGCGGTCTGTGAAATGGCTTTTTAAATGATGTCTGCTTCAATTTGAAGTGACAGAACACCAATCTACATAATGTCAAAAGCACATTATGTTGCCTTGGAATATCTATTTAGAAAATGAGGCAATGTGCAGCTGAAACATAGAACTAGATTGGAATAGAACTAGCTGATGTGAGAGTTGCAGACTGAAGACTGTCAAATCACTTAACAAGTTAGTTAAATAATCAAGTTAAAGCTCAAATGGAATATGTAGATTGGTTTAATTTGTTTGAGGTGCAGCTGGGAAATGTTTGTATAAGAATATGTTATTTATTTATTCCAGTTGTGAATAGAAGATCTGCTGCAGCTTTCAGTTCTTCTTATTTATAGTAAATAAAATTCTAAGTGGACTAGATTTAAATATTATTAAGTTAACTGGATTATTTATGGATGAGCTGCTTTTTGTTCGATTTTATTAATATGTGTATATTATTATAATTAATAGTTAATGGCTTGGTGATCTCATTATATAATTATTGAGCTGTAACCATATTTAATATTTTATATATATATTAATATTTATATTTACATATTGTCTAAACGTCTGCCATCGTGTGCGATTCTTCAATTGTTCACATATCAGCGACCAGCAGTTGCATTTGTAAGTCTGCCAATCCAAAGCTAGGTAATTAGTTTTATCAGCAAAAAATTGTCATGACCAGCAGCGGAGTCGCCTCGTAACTTGTTCCGTTTCCCGGAAAAATCCGATTAAAATGCGCCCACAGCGCATTTGGGAATGGTTGCCACCTGAAATTGGGCTCTTTATGGCATTATTGTATTACTGCTTAGGGGAGCGTGTGGGGCAGGTAGTTAAAGGATTTTCGGATGTGTACAAACCTTTCATTGTCTTTTCATTTGAAAATGGCTAAAGCTAAAACCCATTGCTGTCCATAATCAACGCAAATCCTTGCCTAATGCCAGTTTTGTGTCACACACGCAGCGGGCATGCGGCGGGTGGGTGTGGCTGGGTTAACAGGTGAGGGGGGCACATTGTCATTGTCATGGCTCTATGAAGCGCTTTCACCTTCTAAGGACTGTGCTGTGCTGTGCTGTGCTGTGGCTGCTGCTGATGATGTCCTTTTTTTTGGCTGTCCCCGCTGCCTGTCTGTCTGTCTGTCTGTTGAGGCGATAGCTCGGCTTGATAGTGTGGTCCTCGCTGGTTGGTTTGGTTGGCCCTGGGGCTTCTTTTGGCCCGCATCGACAGCCGGCCAAGCGAGTCCTTTTGCCTTTTGCTGATTTCGCCGGCTTAATGTATGCCCGTTGTCCTTTTTAGTTTGGCAGTTGTTGTTTCTAGGACTACAGCAAAGCAAGGACAACAGCAACAAAAAAAAAGTAAAAGACGAGCAGAAATAAAAGAAGAGCAGTTGCCTTCGCTTTTGTGTGGTTGTTGCGATGTCTTCTTCATGCCCCGAAAAGCAGCAGCTGAGTGTTGTCCTGCCTCGATAGATGGGCGGGGGCACACATGTGCCACTCAATCTGGTTGTTGCTGCTGTTGCTGCATGTCTGCGGTTGTCTTTTGGCTGCCTCCTTTTTTTCTGTTCTTCTGTTTGTCTGTGTTTGTTGTTCTGCCTCTTGCTGCTTGTTTGTTTGTTTGCTGAGCATGTCAACTGCTCCTCTTCTGTATGTGTATGTGCGTGTGTGTGTGTGTGTGTGTGCTTTTTTATTCTGTGCTGTTATCCAGCTACGTCCTGTGTTCAAATTTAATTGCTGTGGGAACTGCACATATGAGCCACTCAGACTCAGACGCGGGCAGATTGGATTTTCAATCAAAATGGTCAGCCTAGTGGCAGAAACAGAGATCTCCAAAAAAAAACGAACCCCATCACAATCACTAGGCAACCACCAACCCCAACCGCCAACCCCAACCACTTTCAAATCCCACATTCCGTTTCGCAAAAAAAAAATGCCCACTTGTATTGTGAGTTTTTTAATTTTTGTTAACAAAATATTATCCAACTTTTAATGGCACCCCTGACAGCGCAAATGGCTTCATATTTCTCAAGGCGCCACAGCGATAACATAATCCTCAAACCACATACACCAACCATTAACCACCACATACCACCCACCAACCACCACCCAGAAGCCCAAACAACACCCAACAAACTACCGCAAGGACATGGAAATGCACTTGCCCACTCAAAAGTGGTGATATCCTAAATGAATTTCCTGCGCATTACTCTCGGGTCTTCAACGTTTAAAATAGTATTCGTGGGGGGGAGGGGGGCGTGGCCTAAGTGTTTTCCACTTTAGACATGCCAACATATATTCAAATTGCTCGCAAAGCTATGAAATCCTACTCATGCTGAGTCTAGCTCAATGTTTAAGTAATATTTTAAGCTGACATTTTCAAAAGAATAATATTTAATGCTACTATTCAAATTAAAAGCAATATTATTTTTTACATTTTACATTTTTAATAAACATAAACCGATTCCATTTTAATACTGGACTCCATTTTTCTAAATTTAAAAAAATATATTTTTCTAATTTATTTCTTTAGTTATTATTTGACTAGGACATTTCATAAAAAAAAACTATTCTCTTTGTACAATATTTAAAATTGGAATTCCCAAATGCAGTTTATCATAAACCAAGCAATTTTATTAAAGCGCTTTCGAGTTGGTTTTTGAATAGACTGTTTTGGGTCGGGTAACTTATGTCATTAGGCAATGCGGCGACAGTTTGGGGTCGCTAAAAAGCCAGCAGAGAGCCGCATCCACATCCACATCCGCATCCACATCCGTATCCGTTGTGTACTGGCCTCGAAAAGCATCCTGCATATTTGGCGACGTGTATTAATGTCGATAAAAAAAAACTGGCGAAAGGCAGTGTTTGCCACTTACTGTCTGCTGGCTGGTGAGTGCTGTTTGCAACAACATGCTGCATGCTGCATGCTGCATGCTGCATGCAGCATGTGCTGTAAAAACAGGCGACATCATTATGCGGCAAACACTTAATTGTCGCTCATATCTATGCCCCACAAATGGGCCCGGGGTGGCAAATTTCAACTGCTGTTTGTTTTTCTGCACTATTCTTGCAGCCCATTTTCATTTTGGCAATTGGCAAAAAGCGCAACCAACAAGTCGAATCGCTGTTGTGAACGCACTGCTCTGCCAGCCAACCATTTTGGCTTTTGGTGGTGCACAGTGGCATTGGAGTTGGTGTTTCAACTGTCAACTGCCACTAGTATCATTATCAGCAATAATCAGCGTGTTGTTGTGTTGTGGCAACAACGCAAAACGGCAAATGTTGCGTAATGTATGCAACACATAACTGCAGATAGTTGCGGCAGCGGCGTTGCCATTTCTGTGGTGCTCCAAGTAGATGTTGCAAGTGCGGTGCGGCAGTCCCAGCGTCAGATTGTAGCTTCAGTTACCAGTTACCAGTGCCAAGTGCCAAGTGCCTCGCTATGCAGATGAGTTATACGAGAATTAGCATTGTGTTCCCTTTGGTGTTGGCTGCGAGTCGCAGTCAACTCTTAAATTGCAACTGAAATTAAGATAACAAAGAGTTTGCTGAATTTGCAAAGTAATATTTGAGAATGCAATAATATTATTTTGTGAATATGTGATAGTGAAATGGGTGCATTTCTTGCAGCGCTCAGTTTGAAATGTTAATTAAAGTTGCAGTCCAAAATGTTAAGCCAACTTAGATTAAAAACCATTAACAGCCAAAATGCTTTAGTTTGATGCGAGTTTGTTTATATATTAAGTTATTATAAATTAAGTTATGAAACCATGAAATGCAAATGTTGTTCCGCTCGAATGCCTCTTGTAATTGAACTTCTCTCCAAACTTCTTCATATATTTTGTCATGCTGCACTTTGTAATTTAGTTATTCAACGTTTAAGTTTAGTTTGACTTTGGAGTCAGAAACACACTCGAACAACTCTATTCTGTATTCTGTATTCTGTTCACATTTCACATCCCTCTAGTTCACTTGCTAATGTCTGGCTAAGTCGACAATATTCACTCTGTCAGCTGTCCTCAGTTGAGCTGTGTCTTGTTTGCCAGCCTAATCTGTTCATAACTCCCACACCCCCAAAAAACTCTAAGCTATACAGATAGCAATAGTCACTAATACAAATACATGGAGACAGATACAGAGACAGAGCCAGAGACAGAGTCGCAGTTGGCTAATAAATAGAAACCCTTTCGTCTATTGGACAAAATGCTGCCAGCGGCGCTTTTTCTTGGCTTAGACAGGCAAAAACTTTTTGCTAATAAAGGTTGCTCTTGTTTTTGCCTGTGTGTCTGTGTGTGTGTGTGTGTGTGTGTGTGTCTAGAAGAGGATGTACTGAGGGGGTTGGGGGCTGGGGGGTAGAGGATTTGTAGCTAGGACATTAAACAGTCAGCTCATTGTCGTGGCTGACGTGGCGCGCCGTCAGCTGTATTTTGTACTTTTTTTTCCTTGTGTATTTAGTTTTTTTGTCCAGCATGGAGCCACTTGAAGCAATAACAGTGCAATGTCAGCTAACGGAGCCACATACAGATATACAAATACAGACACAGATGCAGTTTGCGAGATACTCTGTCCCCAGAAGGAGTTTTAAATGTTTGCTGCCAACTCACAAGAAAATCTTAAACTTTATCTCAAAGCAAAGCTCAATTATAGTATTAAAATATTCGATGTATTCACTTATACCCGCTTTGCCACTGAAGTACAGAGTATGATGGCGAACTACTTGTAACTGGAGGTCATTTTTGCCATAGCAGGCGCTATGAAGATGTATGACAGCTGCGCCTCTGACTCTGTCTATAAATGATGATGATGTGGATGATGATGATATACTAGAGCCAGAGTCCCCAGAGAGCTTGTCTATCTGCCTGTCTGTCTGTCTGTCTGTCTGTCTGTATGTTTTGCCTGTCTGTGCTGCTTATACGCTTTTAGCCTTTTGAAGTAATTTGCAGTTGCCATTTTCTGTTTTGTAATTGCTTATTAATGTCATTGTGCCCTGGCCCAAGTCTTTCAGTACTCTCTGCGATGGCTTCACTTGAAAATGTTTTTAACAATTTTATGCTAATGTGATTTTGCAATTAAATTGCTGCACAATGATCCCAATGAAGCAGGCAACAGCAACACGGAAGGGCAAGGGGAAGACTGATTGAGCGGCACATAATGCACAAGTGCCAGGCGATTTATAATGCCCCACTATCGAGAACAAGAAGAACTACACACGATCAGCCTCCATACACATCCGCATTATGATCGCTCTTAAATCATTTTTACCATATGTCTGCATACAAGTCTGCATACAAGTCTCTGAGTGTTTTCCTATATCTTCACTTCACTCTCCCCGCCACTGGCAGTTGCCACAAAAGAGTCGCCGACAAATGATGATGTAGTTATCGGCTGCTCTCTCTCTCTCTCTCTCTCTCTCTCTCTCTATGTATACATATATATGTCTCTGATGCTGAGGCATTGGTTTTAGCATTTGGCATAACGAGCTGTCAGAGATTAGTTGCACTATGGTTGAATTGAGTACAACTCATCCGTATAATATCTGAGAGTTGCTCAATTGAACTGCCATCGTTGATAGCTGAAATAAAACTACATTAATCTAGAATGTTTTTGCGTGGAATGTTTACAAATTGTATATTCGAATTTATTTGCGATTTTGCAACACTCTCGCCCACTGTAAGAAGCCGACACATTTTGAGCATCGTGTCTGCATTTCTTCATTTGATGTGACTGTCTGGTCTTTTGATCTGTTTATTCTAGCTGGTTAAAGGCATTTCTTCAATTGGTCTTGTCTTGTCGAGACTTTAATGACTTCCATTGCAGACGCATGACAAATAGTTGCAGGCTTAGCTAAAGTGATATCTGCATTTGCGGAATATGGTGCAATGGTGCAATGGTGCACGTTGTGCTCTATTATTTTGGAAACGTACGTTTGTTAAATATTTAACGAGTGCAACTTTATTTATACGTTTGGCATAAATTACTTTAATATTGAAATTGCACATTTCTCATGCGTTGGGTCGACCGAACGCGCATACGCCCCATGTGGCAGCAACAGCAGCAGCAGCAGGAGCAACAACAGCGTCAGCAGAGGCATCAGCATCAGCAGGCACATCAAGTGGCAGCCATCACATGCAATGTGAGAAATCATGCATAAAAATTTATTATGTTCAAGCGCATGTTGCAACATCATGTTGCCTGTGTGCCTCCTGCCCGGCTGCCCGCCTGCCTGCCTGACTCCTCCTCCGTGCCAGCAACCATCATAATAATATCAATGGCAACACAGTACAAGAGCAAAAAATAAAAATAAATAAAATATATAAATGGATGTGAACAGAAAGCAACAACAGCAAAAACAAAACAAAAATCGAATCATATATGCAAAATGTAAAATGCATTTGCAACGAAACTGCGATGCACTATAATATAATACATAAGCCAGTGCATAACTGACATAAGTAAAATTAGACTCCACGAAAACACAAAGTATTCTAAAGCAGCATCAAAATAATTCACTCTTCCATATAAATTATGATCCTTGCTAAGATAAATGTGGAAATGTTCGCTTTTGGAAGGGAACTTCGAATATATATTACTATTTTGACTTACTGCTTAACAATTTTAGATAAAAAACTGTATTTAAATATGATTTATATTTTAATTAATATTGAAATATATAATTTTTATAATTATAGTATAAGGACAACTTTGATCGTCGCTAATAGGAATTGGATAAGGTAACCAACGAGTTGAAATAGTGAGTGTAACTGCATTTTGAATGTAATCTCATTCATTTGTTTGCTGTGGCACATTGTAAAGTGCAGCAAGGCAGCCACAGTAACAACAACAGCAACAACAACATCAAAAGCAGCAACGGCAGCAGCAGCAGCAGCAGCAGCAGTGACGCCAGCGGCGGCAACATCATTTGAACTGTCATTAAACTTTGACTATCATCCTTTTATTATTTGGAGCTACCGTTGCTGCTGACGTTGATGTTGCTGTTGCTGTTACTGCCACAGCAATGCTGCAAGCTCTCGTTGCTGCCGTTGTCGTCCCATTGTTGTTGCTGCCAATTGTTGCAGCATTTTTTATGTATTTCTTTTTTAGCTTTTATTATTATTTTTTTTCCAGCAATGCGCCTGCTTTGTTGTCGTTGTTTTGTTTTCTCTCTAACACGTGAGCTTACCGCAGCGCACGTTGCAAGTTGCTGTTGCTGTTGTTGTTGTTGTGGCCTTTGTGTTGCTCGCTGCTGCAACAGCAACAAGAGTAAAAAGTGCAGCATGTTTATAATATTTGTATTATGATTTCCACTATTTGTTGTACCTTTTTCGAGTCGCCTCACGCTTTCCCAACCCACCAGCACCGCTCTATCTTTATGCAGCTATCTTTAGCTGTGATGTGTCGTAATAGACGTCCTTTATTATGGCCAGTTGCATTTTGTAATATGCATTTGTCAACACAAAAGACACACGAGCAATAGATGCCAGCCATTGCTCTTTCAACTCTCTCTCTCTCTGCAACTCTCTGTTGCAACATGTGCCGCCTAGTTGTTGCACACGAGTGATGCTGCTGGCGTATCTCAATTGCAGGTGAAATGTTGGCTAACGAGCAACTCAGCTCAACTCAACCAAACTCGTTTATGGCCACAGAAACGATTTCAGCTGCCGCTTTTGGCCAACTATTTGTCATCAACGGATTTTGATGGCCCTACAAAATGATACAATAAACGGACCGTTCTCATGTCTAATTGTGTAATTTGAAAAGGATTCCCAAAAACAAAGTGATAATAAAACCTAATCAGTGCTGGATGAGGATGCGGACGATGGACTTGGCGGCTTTTCGGAGCGTTTGGGGAAAGCAAATAGGCTCACTCTGCTGGAGCGTGGATCCCGTTTGATGGTGCGCTGCATAAATTGGGCAGCGCTGCGTGTGAGATGTGTGTGTTCTTTGGGATCGTCAGCAGATGCATCAGATCCTGCTGGCCTCATTGTGTTGTGCCATTGCGATTGGCGCTGATAAAACGCCTTACGCATCCGATCCTCCAGTGTTGTCTCCTCGAACACATCCGAATCGAAGGCGACATCGGCAACTGGATGCAAAAAGCCGGCACGTTGTATATAATCGGCCAGCTCCTCGGGCGACATATTCTTCGTCTTGATTAGCTCCGAGAAGGCGATCTTTGCCTCCAGCTGCTTGGCCTGCGATCGCTTCAGCCGATAGAAATCCTCGCGCTCGAACTCCTCCAGCTCACCATCGACATACTGTGAGGTCCTGATCAGACGTGGTATGACCACACAGTCCAAGGCATTCACTCGCATATTGGTTTGACGCGATGCCTGCATCAGCATCCGCAGCGTGTACTCCATGGATGCGTAGTCGACGATCTCTTGCAGCGCCTGTTGGAAATATTTGCGCACCCGCTGCACCTGCTGGCCGCCACAGCTCAGGCCGGCTAATGGGAAGGCGCCTTGGGCATTTAGCTCCAGCTCAAAGTAGTTCAGATTGATGCCAACAATTTTTTGTTGACGCTTACGCAGAAATGCAGTCGCCACTCGGTTGTCTGCCACAATCACCGGCTTCAGATCCGTGCCGAGCAGATTGGCCTTGGCCACCGAGAATATTGCCGTACGCATTGTATCATCCACCAGCTCCTCCTTGTCGGACATCTGGGCACGAATCTCGCGCAGCTTTAAATCGATCGCATCGCGTTTGCGCTTCAACAGATTCATGCCACGCTTGGCGGCCAGAATCTTTTGCTTCATCAGCACCGCATTCGCTCGCGACGGGAATACCTGCATCTTATCCGTGGTAGCCATCGCTTGGAATAACTGGCGATGCCTCGCTTCTCTTCTCTTCTTCCGCACGCCCTAACAACTATTCCTAAACAGACTTGGGTCCGATCTAATTTAACTACTCTCTGAACAGTTTATTTAGTGACATGACATGCAAGAATGCAAAAGGTTGTCTGACCTCAAACATTATGTAACCTTAAGCATAACCTAAACAATTTAACAAGCCCTAAAGCAACTACAATCTGCAATTGTAACTGGAAATGCATTTGTATTTGCTTAACACACACACACACACATCTATATATATATATATATATATCCATAGAAAATTCAATATATAAACACAAGCAAAGGATTTGTAAAATTGTTTGCTTTTCAATTTCTACAACGGCTCTTTCAATATTTTCATTGCATTTCAGTTATAAAAGTATTTTCCTTAGTGCAACTTGGGTTTGTTATGATTTCAACTTGTTGCACGTGAAATGCATAACATAATTTCTTTGCAATTGCGACTCAAAACTCCAGAATATAATCCAGGCACGTAGAGCCAACCACAGTCCACACATACATTTCCCCCTTTCGCCTCTCCCCGCACTTCACAGACTCCCGTCTTAAGTCTCCGTCTCCGTCTTCGTCTTCGTCTTCGTCTCAGTCTCCGTCTCAGTTGTGGATACGGAAGTTTTTCGCCTGCGCAGCGAAGCAAAACTCCAACCAACAATAAGTTGTTTAATACAATTCTTAAAGTGCAAGTTCCCCACTTGTGGCTCTATAATTGTGTCAGGGGCAGGGGATAGGCGGAGATTGGGCGTGGCAAGTGCAGAGCACGTATGCCAAAACAAACATATGCAATTGTAGATGGCATCGCATAAGAACTACAAAATGATGAGGGGAAAATGGAGACAAATTCAATTGGTTCTGCAGGCAGGCAAGCAGGCAATATTTTCCACTGGCTAAATTAATTTTCAATGATTTGCAATAATAACGCCGACAACATGTCGCATACGTCATCCCCTGAAAGGCAATTTAATTGAGTTGCCCACGCAGAATAAGCCAGGTAACTCTTAACCAAACGAACCTGGCGCTGCTCTCTAACTCAAATGTGAGTGGTAAAAGTAATAATTGTTGCTTGGATGATGCTTGAATACCCTTACTCCCATATTGATTATAGTTTTCTTTGTGCAATAGCAAACCAATGTTTGACAGAACAACAATTTGAATAGATTATTGAAATATTTTTGAAGTCCCTCTATTTAAGCTATATTTGTTAATTACTTGTATTGTTCACTTGTAGTCATGTTAAGAATAAGACGACCCCCAATACTCTTATTAATTCAGTTCATATCAAATATTATATATTTTATTTATGTTTTTCACATTATTCGTCGCTATTAAATAACTAAATAGTAATGAAAAAATCAGTTTAAACATTGAGTTTTCATAGATGAGATATTTTTCAACTCAGCTGATGCGTGTGTTAGGGAATCCAAAGTACGTTTGAAATTGTATACTCATTTCCGGCCTGCAAGTAACAGCAATTCGATTATAATTCAATTTTTTGCATCACCTAATTAAAACTCGCTTAGTTCGTTTGACAAGCGGCTAATCGGCTAAGGGCCGAGGGGCGGGATCTGAGTGGGTGTTTGGCTGGGCGTAGCAAATTAACTGATGGTTTAGGCCCCGCACGCCCTCTTGCCAAAGCTGACAATATCCGGTTTAATGCTATCAAAAAATACGAGAAAATTATTGAAAAAAGAAAAGGAGGTTGGGTAAAAAATGCGACGGCAAATAATAAAACTGGCGTAGAATTTGCCTGAAGCTATTTAACGTCACTTGGCTGGCAGAAAGGATGCTTGAATCGATGAGCGAATGAATTCAATTGACTGAAGCCAATTAATAAATGTGCAAAATAAATAATTGCCGCCACTCTTGTGGCAAAAGACAATTAAAGAGGCAAGGTTTTCTTCAAACAAATAAGGTTAATGACAATTATCTAAAGCCAAAATATGTGATGTATTCAAATATTATGCACAAACTGTGTCGGTCAATTAAACTCTTTAATCTTTAAAAATATGCTACATAGAAAATATGCAATCAGAAAAAATAATGCTAACAATTCACCTGAGACTAAGGCACTTAGGAACTCCTTTAAATATTTAAATTTTGTGTATCGTGCGTTGGGCTTGGTGGCTTTTATGAGTTTGTCGCTTGCAACTGTGGCACAAAATCAACTTCAAATCACGACTAAACAAAATACATGCCGAATAAACCTACTGTGAATGTGGTTATACTATTTATGCCGGCAGCCGGCAGCCGGCATAGTCTGACTGCAGCAGTTGCAAAAACAACTTGCAGACAGACAGACAGACAAGTAACAACAACAACAACAACTGCAGTGGATGGCGGTGCAAAGTTCCCATCAAGTGTTGCTGCTGTTGCTGTTGCTGTTGCTGCTGCTGCTGGTAGCTAAACAAAACGTGGACAACAAACTAAGCCATTTTTGTCGCCGCCCGTCTAAATACCAAACTTGGCAACAACTGCAACAAAAACAAAGTGAAAATGTCCTGCGCAGCATTCGAAAAATCAGAGGAAAAAAGAACTCCAAATAAATCATGATTCATGACCAAAAGCCACAGAAATGCCAAAAATAAAAGCAAAAACTGCAAAAAAAAAGAAGAAAAAAAAACAAATAAATAAAAATGCGGAAAAAACACGAAAAGTAGAAGGAGATTTTGAATGGAAGAGGCGACAACACACAATGTTCGTGAAGCAAGCCGCTGACTTTTGCCAATGCTGCGAACTTTACGAAAATAATGCGGAATATTTTAGAACAGATCCGAAAAAAAAACCAAAAAAAAAAATTCTTGACAGAGTTTAAGAATCGAGAGAATCGTTAGTTTTTGTATCGGAATCGAGAGTTGCCCTTGGCCTCTTGTTTTTTTGTTTTTTTGGTTTGTTGGTTTGTTGGTTTGTCGTTCCTCAGTCATGTTGGCCATGTTAACAAATATTTTGTGCCGTGTGCTAAGCATTTTTATCACGCAGAACACTTCGATGCAGCTGAAAGACTCCAAACAGGGTCCAGTTAACATTATTGTTTTTTTGTCGTCTGCTCAGGTTCCTCATAAAAATCATGTTGTTTGGCCTCCGTTCATTCTGAGTCCCTCTCCTTGCTGCTTAAGCGATCGTTTTGTCATAATGCGACATTTAAGGAATTTTTATATGAATTCACTTAACGATCTCTGATTCGACGTTGCTGACGCTTCCATCCAGTGCTCCACAACAATTTTGGTGCCTGCTTTGAGGTGTGGAATCGCAAAAAGGTGTTCGCACTATGGTGAAAATTAACGAAAACCAAAAATTACTTAAGATTGAGAAGACTATGAAGTATAGATGAAAATGTTTAACTAAATTTGGTGTCACAGTTACTTACTTTTCTCACAAAAATGATTAAACAAAATTTAAATGAACAATAAGTATTTAATTGTTAGTTAGATATATGAAATATAAATTAAGTTATAATTGCATTTAAAAATAACACATTAGCCTTAATATCTCAACTCGAAATACTTGAAAAATGTTGAATGTAAAGAATGATGTACCTTATGGGAAAATGTACACGCAAAATGCATCACTTACGTAGACATATACGAATACATAAAATGCCGATAGTGGAATCAAGCTGTTAAAGGTTGTTGTATTGTTCTTTTAAAGTCACTCAAGTTCGTGAACTTTACAAATAAAAATCTAACCTAAGTGTGCGCTGAGCTGGGCCTCTTGGCTATTTGCTATCATAAATATCCGTTCACTGCTCTGGCACACTTTTATGACAAAAAAAATACAAAAAAAACAACGAAAGAAGGAGGAAATAGAAGAGTACTCTCCATAGTCTGGCAGCGTCCCACTGTGTCGCTGATTTCGCTGTCAGTCGCGCATTAAACTGGCCCCAACAACAACAACAACAGCAGCAACAACAGCAGCAACAGCAAAAAGAGCAACAACAACAAAAAAGCAATAACGATGCGAGCCACATTAACAACCAAATGGAACATCAACAACTTACAACTTTGTCAGGGCTGGAAGTCCAATGACGATGAGGATGATAATGATTATTGTTGTTGTTGTTGTGGTTGCCAGAGCCACATTGACTGGACAACTATGACTTTGTCGCTGTCTTACCCCACTCTTTACTCTCTGCCCTGAATGCTCCCCCAGCCTCACAGCTCTGTGGACCTTTGGCTACCTTGGACAGACAATTAACTTGCTTGCTGACTTTTAAAAAGGCATTGGTTGACATTTTTACGCGCGTACATGATTTTATTTGCCAGTCAGTTCGCTCTCGGGGTAATTATGGCACGTTAAAGTGTTAATGTGCCACGTTAACAGCCAAAGGATCTGCCAGCAACGGCAGAGGCTGCAGCTGCCGCTGCTGCTGCAACTGAGCTAAGCTTCAAGATGAAGCCATTTGTGGGCAGAATAAATGAGCGGCTCAAGCTTCTAGACCAACTGGCTCTCGTACTCATATTTTAATAGTTTTTTGTAATATGACCAATTAGCTGACTTGGCAATGTCAACAGCAGGCAAACAGACAGACAGACAGACAGACAGACAGGCAATTTGCCAGCTGGCTCCACTTTCATTTGCCTAACAAACTGTGAAACTGGTTTTCAATGCAACAGCAGCTAATCCAACTGTAACTAACCGTAAGCCTAGGTCAGCCTGACTGCCTGGCTTAAAGAGGAGTAGCTCCTGGCTCCACTGGCGGAGTCGACTACTGTCACCTGCTCTGCATCAATTGACGTTATTGATTCGCAGCCCACAATTTGCCTCGCCTCGCAACCACCCAGTTGCCATAAGTTATTATGTCTGGCCAAACTGGTTCTCTCTCCAATGGACATGTATAGATTGCCTAGATGTGCCGTGAATGCCGTGTGTGTTGTGTGTGGTGTGCTTTGTGTGTGTGTCTGCCGCCTGTTTCCATTTCTCCTCAGCTACAGCCACATCCAACTCTACATCCTCAAACTCAAACTCAAACTCAAACTCAAACTGCACCTCATCCGCCTCTTAAGGCGTTCGAGAAAATTGCATGACAAATAAGTTTTGTGTGTCGCAGACAGTTGACATTTTTTATGCTGAGTTATATGACGCTGTCTAGCTGAATGGGGCATGCAACGTGGTGTCCCTCCTCTTCCGCTTCTCAGCAATACGCATCGGCATCGCAATGGCTAGGCAAAATATTGATTTTTATAAATGGCAGCCACATGCAAAGTTGGCAGTTGTTAAGGCGAGTCAATTGCCAAGGCATCGGCAGATAGGTTAACCCCTTCCCTACCCCATCTCTCTCTCTCTCTCTCTCTCTCTCTGTCTCGCTCTCTCTCTCTTGCTCCCCTCAACTCTGTTGACCTGAAGTTAAGGGAGCTGTTAATTTGATGGCATGTGTGGAGTGCATTTGGCTGCTTTTCACTTCTGATTCTAGATAAAAATACTAGAGAAATGTCAGAAATATAAAAGGGGCATGCTTTGATGACTGTACTGAGAAAGACTCTTGTCCATATTTGATTGCTATTGATTAACACTATTGAATACGAGATAAAAAAAACTCTTTTTATATATATATATATATATATATATATATAGTAGTCATAGCAATTTTTAACTCGCTAAACTGTTATTTAATTGGAACAAAAATGTACGAATTTGTAATTTCTGAACAACATTTGGCAATTTCACACATAATACAATCGTTGTCGTAGTTTGTGGCATTGTTGTCGAAATGTGTTCATTATGAAATGTTTCCAGTGCTCATTAGTTAAATTACTTGACAGCCGTAAGTCAATTAAATGGTCTATGCGAATTTCTTGCATTTGCCAAAGTAACAGAGAAGAGTGCTTTAATTACTTGCTTACTTACCCCCGAACTGCTAATGCCCCTCCTCCCTTCGCCCTGCTCCGTATGCCTGAGCAAGCGTCTAGGCATTTTAATTGAAATTAATTAGCCAGCGCATAAGACATGGCTGGTTAACTAACAAACGAGACCCACAATGTACTCAAAAGTGTTGTGACTCAAGGAGGTTTGCCAGAGGGGAGGGTGGGGATGGTGGGAGAGACGGGTAACAGGGCGCTGTTAACGACAACAATAAGCTTCAACTACTTCACGCCAATTGTTGACAGTCAGTCAAAGAAACAGCGACACACACAGTTGTGTGGCAACATGAGGCAGGCACATAATGTGCCACAGACGGGGGTATTACTGGTACCCAGAGAGACGCAATTGAAGTTGCAGTCATTGCAAATATGAGTTGTTGTTGTTGTTGTTGTTGTTGTTGCTGTTGCTGCTGTTGCTCTTCTTATGCTATTTGAAGGTGCGCCGGCATTTTGTCATTTGGCGGCATTCGTTGTGTGTCAATCATGGGGCCAACATGTGAATCTTTTCCACATGAACATTAAAGGCGCTCAGCTGGAACAGCTCCGAGTATAACTGGGAACAGAGAATGCGACGCACACACTGCATTTGCCATTTATGACAGTTGAAATGTCAAAAGAACAAACAGCCGCAACAACAACAACAGCAACAGCAACAACAACAGCGCAACAAAACTGAAACCAAACAGAAGGCGATGCCAACAGTTAGCAGTCAGTAGCATTCGGCATTCGGTATTCGGCATTCAGCATTCAGCATTTGCAAGTGCTAAGACTCCTTCGCCTTGCCTTGCCTTGCCTTGCCGCAAATCGAGTCGACTCCATTTGGTGACGTTGACGACGCCAGTCGTCATGTGCGCAGCTGTTTTGGATCTGCGACGGATGCGCTTCATTGCCCCCCAAAAAGGGGTGACGCTGACCCCCCTTAACACACACTTGCACACACACACACACACACATCCAAAAACTCAGTTCCCCTTTGCAGTCTGTCAGCCAACTAAGCATCTGTCAAAAGGAGTATTTCAAAATTGTAATAAAGCTTGATAATATTGTGCGGAAATTTGTATGTGGTTAATAATTGATTGTGATACTAAAAATTAAAGTTATATGTTGGCTATAGAAAACTAATCATGCATAATAGCATTTATGTAAAAACATAATATCAAAACTGGCTAAATAGGAAGAATTAACATAAGATTCATTTTCACAACACTCGTTTAATTGTTAAAAAATAAATAAATAAAAACATGTATTTAGCTCTTCACAAAAGTTAGCTTAATGTATTCTAATTTCAATTACACTTGAATTATTTTATTTTACAGAGCATTCGCAATTCGGTGTTGGACTTTTGAGAAATTGTCGCTTTTATTTTTCGGCGCTTTTTAGCATTTTAATTGTGTACAGTGTGGACAGATTTGTTGAAATGCTTGTTAAAAACGCATTTTTATGTCAAAAGGAAATAGTCGCTTGGCTGCCAACACACACACACACACACACACACACACACAACTACACACGCTTAAATGTGTTATTTGAGCAATGAGCGAAAGGCGTAAAAATCTGCGTAATTAAATTTTATTTCGGGCAGCAGCTGCCGGCAAATGGTGTTGAGCGATTGCTGCTGCCTCTTGCCTAATGCCGCATGCCTCATGCCTCAATCTGCCCATGCAACGCTGGCTAATTAGATGCGCAAGAAGCACAAAAAACGATGAAGAAGAAGAGAAATACGGAACATCAAAGCCAGGCACGTGACCCACACACAAAACTCGAACCCAAAAGCCACCCGGCAAAGGAAATGTAACTGGAACACCTTGTGGCAGCAACCAAACCATTGATGGCTGTCAAATTAGCAACGCATAAATATGTATGTATATGAATCTATGTCTATATATATTTGTATATATTTGTATATATGTATTTGTGTAGCTGCTCATCTGCATAATTTTCGCACACATATTTATGTCGCTCTTTATTGCAGCCACTTATTTAGGCTTGTTCTCCCTCTTCCTCTCTCTGTCTCTCTCTCTCTCTCTCTCTTTGGTGCTCAAGTGGCACTCGTTTTGTTTGCTTTTGCCCTTTTCACTGGTTGAGTCTATGCCTCCATGCCATAACCACCCCCATCCCATAGTTATCCCCATCATCAACCCCATCCGCATCTCCATCATTGCCGCTTATTCATTTCAATTCATTTGACGAGGCGGCGGCTCTGCGCTTTCATCTTGCAGCCTTTCAGGCCCACATGGTGGCAAAGTCGTCATCGTCATCAACGCCTCTTGCTGCACTCAATATAATAAGCAACATGCGAAGCAAACTCGACTCGCGATCAACTCAGATATATAAATTATGCACAAGTGTTTCGTCGTTGATATACTAATGTATGTCAAGGGATGGCTCATAATCAAAGCGAACATTAATAAAAAAAAAATCTAGTGACTTCAAATGTAGAATCAAATTTATCGTATATCAAACGGAGAACTGTCTATTTCAATTTATCGATAGCTATACTTATTCCACGCATATCGATACAAATCTATTTCCGGCAGCAAAGAAATAAGAATCGCAAATTGAACAAATGCATAACTAACCCAAGTATGTATTTATTACAGGGTATCTCAACTAGAGCACTCTAACTTTTATTTTACTATACCTTTTGTTTATTTTAGTATGTAATATATTTGTTATCTTCTGGTTAGTTTATCATTATTCAAATATGCCTGAAAATGTGGAAAGTTCTTTTCGATTATTATGCTCGGCCTCATTTGTATCTAAAGTGTTCCAATTCATTGTGGATTATTTATATAGACCAATTCTGACCAATTTCTATGCTCAACATTGAGCGGAGCATTCATTTGTATTGTTTTATTTTAAATTGACCACCTCGTCACGTCAGCAGCTCATAAAGTTCTATAGCGTTTATGTCTTGGTCGGAAGATATCTTAAAAAGCTATACGCCCCCTTTTTGTTCTGTTATTGTGGGCGGGAGGGCGTGTCAATTCAACGATGTCATCTTGACTATGATGTGTGATGTGTGTGCCATAAAAACGAGCAGCGTTGACAAATTCATAAAAATAATATAATACATTCCACATGGCTGGAATAAAACAACATTCTAAGCAAAACAAAGAAAAAATACAACAACAACAACAACAACAACAACAAAAAAGAAGAAGAAGAAAAACATTCATTGCGATGGCCACATCACATTTATGTGTATTTAGATGAGAAGAGTTTTACTTACATCTGTGAGTCAGAAAGATCAAACACAAGAATACAAATACAAATCATAAAATTATGAGAGGTACTTTGTAGGGAACAGCCGTCAGACAGCGGCTGCTTTGGCTGTTTGGCTGCCTGAACTGAACCTGAGCTGAACTGAACCTGGAACCATGCCTCACATCATGTCATATAAATTCTTCCAAATCCCGAAACATAAAAGATGCGACGGACTCGTCGGCTGTTGGATTTTGTTGCCACATAAGAATTTAACATGTTTTTACAAGCAATCAAATTGCATTTTTCACATAATACTCACACGCACCAAAACACAACAACAACAACACAAAGCACAATTGAAGAGTTCAGACTGGGCCAGTCATAAATTGCTGGGGTTATTTCTATATCTATACGAGGTGTGGGTGGAGGGTGCCATAGGAACCGATTGGAATTCACAAGTTGCCGCTAAAATAGCTGAAGAGATTAATATGCAACAAAGCGATGCTTTATGGTTGGCCCAGGTTAAGTTCCGTCTTTGGTCGCTCGTTTATGTTGAAGAATTTGTTTACCTTTCGGTCTAGTCGCTATTCTGATATATATGCCCTGTGCAAGCTGCTAAGGGGTCTATTGGCCTAATGAGAAATTAGGAATGATGAGAATTGTTCAACTATTTAAAATGAATTCTTCACTCAACTAGAAATATTCTAACGAACACATTCAGCAATCAGTTAAATGATTTCAATGATCAATTTTATCATTGTTAGTACAGGGCATTAACTAAGTTGAGCATTGCCTCAGCAGTGGCATTCTAAGCAGTAGTTGTTTATGATGCTTTTCAACATTGTAAGATTTGTTTGTGTTTGTTTTATGTTTGTCTATAGAGAGTGCTTTGTTCTTGCCTCGTTGCTGCTGCTGCCCGGTGCTGCTGCTGCCCGTTGCTGCCACTTCATTTCGCGCAATTTGACAATAGACAATGACGATTGATGGCTCTGCCGTTTTGGCTCACTTTTTGGGATTCATGGCAAATTACATGCATTTAATCAAATGCGCTAGCAAAGTTTCATTTGTTTGTTTGTTTAGTGCGTCATTTCTATTTTTTGTTTGTCTTTATTTTTTTTGGATGTTGTCTTTTTGAGTGGAACTTTTCAACGCCGTCGACTGATAACGAGTTTTGTGCATTAAGCTCTATTATAACGCCACGAAATTACAGATGCCGCAGCATGTGAATCCCAGTGTGCTACTCGGCGAATCCTTGTCGTTTATCTAACAGCAGGCAGACACAGCCTGTGTGCGGCTGTGCCTCAAGCGATAGCATAGCTGGGCTTAGTGGGGGACAATGGTGAGGGGGTTTGGGGGAGGGGGTTTGTGTCATCTGCGAAACATTCGTTTAGTGTAATTGGGCCAATGGCGCTTCGAGTAACACCCACGCAACTAACGGGACTGCGTCGACTGTTGCCAACAAAACTCTAGCAACAAAAACTGCTGCAAACTTTTTGGGGTAGGCTAGCAATACACAAAAAAAGAGAAGTGAAATGAGTAGAAACCCGCAACATCGACAAGGCAGACAGTCATATATATATATATATATATGTATATGTATATATATTTTGGGCCAAAAGTTGTATATATTTTATGACAGACACGGTATGCGCCAGACTGCCAGACAGCCAGACAGACAGTAGAAAATGGCAGCGACATTTGAGCGACACTTGCAGTTTCCAGAGATGAATTCTGAGCCGAGTCGAGTCGAGATGAGTTGAGTTTTGGGTTGAAGTTTGGGTGGATCAACTTGCAGTAGACGGCGGACGTGCCCTGCCCTCAGCTAGACAGACAAACAGTCAGCCAGACAGACAGCTGTATATAATTACAGTCACAGTTACAGTTACACTTTCACTAAATTGTTGGCCAAAAAAAGTGGTTTATTTTTGTCTCCCTCTCTCTTTTTTCTTTTATTTTTGGCGCACATGTCCCGCAATAAAGTTGAAAGTTTTTTGGCCATACTATTTGAAGTGTCTCTGTGACCCCTTTTAGAGTGTCAACTCAAATGACAGTTGCCCTCCGTCCGTCAGTTAGTTTTTTATGGCGCATACTAACAGTAAACTAAACTTTGGCGAGTCATCTGCAAATGAATAATTGGCGAATTGCTTCCACAAATAATTGAAAAACAAAGCGAGAGTAATTTGTTATCGTTGGCATTGCTCGGTGCATATTGTTTAAATGTATTCCAAATATTTTGTATATATCCAGATTTAGATTAGTTTATTGCAATCTAAAGACAACATTCAAGCCAAAGTTCAAAGTTGAATTAAAAGACATCCTTTACAAGATGCATTTGCAAGTAACATAAAATTGTATTTCTAGTTTAAAACTTTTCTGTTCTCTGTGTATTTTTGACCTTCCAAATCTCTTGGCCATTATCTAAGCCGCTTTGTGCCGTATGTCTTTTGACCGCAAAGCAGCAACCTTAACGATCTGCTTACCCACTCACTCATTTATCATAATAATTGCACTTCCTATTCACTTTCGCTTTGACTGGATTGCTCTAAGCTCAATGCAACTAGGGGCAAGTTTCATTAGCTTTGCCCAAAATCCCTCTTGGCCATCAATTCACCATAAAAATAAGTAATAGTTTTAAAAGAGAGACAGAGAGAAACAGAGAGAGTGCGTGGGGGCCAAAACGAACGTCTAATTACAAGCTTTAAACATGAAACTTGTTTGCCATTTGAATTTTGTGATTTTGCTTTTCGTTCTAAATTTTATGCAGTTTCTCGAGCTGTATTCAAGGACAATTTAATTATACAGCCTTATTTTCGCTGGCATTCATTCATTCTATAGTTTTTGTAGTTTTACACACAGCTTGCACTTCCGCTTGCTGTTGCCGCTGCCACTTCCGCCTCTGCACCCCCCCCACCGCAAATCCTTTGCCCCTCCTTACTCCTTTTGATGGCATTGTTCGGGTTGTCTTTGGCAGCAGGCTGTTGCTGCCGTCGGCATCCGCGAAATGCACACAAAACTGCACTAGCAAAAACTTTTTCCATTTCCTCAACGCACCGCTGCTGCTTCATTTCCCTTCCCACCCTCTCTCTCCCCACCCTCCGGCTGCTCGTCCACTTGGTCCTCGCCCTGCCATCCTTCAAACTGGCAATGGCGCTGGCGCTGGTGCCCTAATGGAACTTTAAGCTAGATTAATTTTTTAATTAGTTCTTTTGTTGTTGCGCATTCGAGTGCCGTCTACCAGCCATAGTCTACCCTTATGCACCCTCTCCCTTCCCCCCCCCAACGCTGTCTCCCTTGGCTGCCTATAACATTCTTTGGCAAGTGCTCTTCGAGCTGCACTCATTTGTAGTCGTATCCATTTCTAGGCAACAGCAGCGCATGCAAACTAATTTTTAGAGCACTTGTTGTATATTTTATTTATGTTTGTATGCATAGCACAAACAAAGCAAAACTCTTCATTGTTTTCCACCTGCACCTTACACTGTGTAACGAGGTTACAAATTTGATAACATTTAAATCGATAAGCTAACAGAGTATTTGGAGTCAAGAACAAATATCATATGTATAAAATGAAAACATTTATGTAATAAAATAAAAAGTTTAATCTTACTTAAAATGGAAGAAAGTATTTGGCAGTATATTAAAATATATTATAATTATTTTATAATTATTAGTTGGACTTCAAGCACATAGCTGGATCTATCATCAATTTCTCTCGAGTTTAAAGTTTTCTTCCATCTGACCTAATTCCAGCACAAATGCGAGAATCTTTGTTGGGTTAAGCTTCTGCTCCTCAGATTTTATAGCCAGTTTGCTCATTTAGTCTGTAAGAATATTTAAAGTCGTAGCAATTTAAGCGAAATAATCTTGGACAAATTATGTTAAAGCATTTCCGACATAATCCTTATGCAATTTCTTCAGTTCATTCTGAAGCTGCAGCTGTTAAAGGCCCTGAAAGGCCGTTGCCATAAAAAGCGCAATTTTATTGAAAAAATCCTTAATTAAATTTCCGTTTCAATGTGTCAAAGTGTGAACAACACAATAATTTGGTTCTTTATTAACTGATGCCGCTGATGTTGTGGTGGGCGTGGCTGAAGGCAGTGGCAACAGCAGCAGCAATGCGAAAGGAAGACCAATCTAGGCAGCAGCTGCGCGAAATCCTTAATAAAGTTGAGCAACATGCATGTGTATATATATGTGTGTGTGTGTGTGTGTGTGTGTGTGAGAGTGTGTGTGTGTGTGTGTGAACGTGTTTATATCCTGCCACCGGAGGTGTCAATTTAAAGCCAATTTAATTTGTGCGACGGCCGCCAGCAGCAGCAGCAGCAACATCGACTTTTGCCAACTGCCTCAAAAAGAACTTGCAACAAGCATTTTTAAAGCGGTTTGCAGCTTGCAGCAGAAGCAACGAGAAATCAACTCATTGACTGAGCATGCCAGGGGCAGACGGGGGTGTGGGTGGTAGACATGGCTGTAGGGTCCAATGGAAATTACAATTTTTAACTGCGTCTGTCTTGCAATGTTGCTGTTGCTCTGCATATGCCGCTTTCAATTAAAAGGCATTGGACATCGCCATGAACACTGCACACTACACACTGGACACACAGTGTGCCACATGTGTTGCTCTTATTGTTGCTGCTGTTGTTGTTGTTATTGCTCTGTTGCCTTTTGGCCAACGCATTCGAACCAAATGTGACAACAATGCCAACAGCTAAGGGAACAACATGACCAACAACCAGTGCGACCTAATTTGAAAGCCAATTTAAAACTCTCTTGCAAAAATGCCAGAAGTGATGAAGGCATCGCCCTCGGGAGGCGTGGTGTGTGCGTTGCAACTGAAGTGTTGTGTAACGAGTCGAAGAGAGCTTTGTTAAAGTGGCAGAGAGTGAAATAGGTAAGCAACTTTGAAGAGTCAAGCAAGTTCTTTCAAACTCTCAAACCAATCCTTGCAAATTTACTATTCATAATACTGACATGAATTAGTTTGAACTATAACAAACTAAATACCTGACAACATGAGGAACACAAATGATTTATTTCCATCACAGTCCTTCAATGCTTAATGTTGCACAATTCTTTTGGAATTATTAAATATTAATTTTTCAAAAATCAAATGTCTGAAATCCTTCTCCTAAGAAATATATATTTTTTGAAATGTAAATATTTGCTATACAATATTTATCTATGGGAAATATTTTGTATGTAGAATAACAGAGAAGGTATTCAAGAAAGTAGTAAAAATAATTTCTGAAAACCAAAGTGAATCCTCGTGTCGAAAAATTTTATAAACTCATTTAATCCTTGCACTATATATCTATATTGATTGATGCTTTTTGCTTGATTACTGGCAGCAAGAATACTGTAATGCTTCTGCCACAGTTGCACAAACAAAAAAAAATAAATAAATACGAGACATCTGTTCATGACAATAACACACTCTATGGGCAGGTTTGGACATACATATGTGTTACGGCTTTAGTCCGATTCGTTGCTGGAATGGATTGGGGTGGACTGGGTGGTGGGGAGTTAGCCGTAGAGCCCGCTGATAAAGCCTCGTCGAGACTTACTCTCGCCTGTCATGTAAAACACAAAACTTGGAGCTGCTGCAGTGGATGTGCAGTGCTGCAAAATTCGAAATGCCAAATGGCAAATGGCAAATGGTAAATGCTGGCGACAAGTCGCAGCCTTTGCACATTCGCAGATACTTGTTTTACTTGTACCAGATATAGATACTCAACCTCTCTCTCTCTCACTTTATCTCTCTCTGTTCTCTCTCTCTCTTGCCCTACCTGGCAAAACTTTTTCTTTTGCACTGCTTTTCCTTTGTTGTTGCTGCTGTTGTCGAAGACAAACTGCCGTGTATTAAATTCTAGCCGTAAAGACAAAATGCTGCGACACGTAAATGGAACAGACACAGAACAGAGTGGTGCGAAAGGTATGGAGGGGAGATGATGAGGGGGGGAAGGGAGCTGAGCTACAGAATTGGATTTGTCGTGTTTTGTGCACGGAACGGTTCGTTTGCCAGGACGAAAACTTATCTGGCCAGACGCAGCAGCAGATCTAGCACATAATGCAGCGACGCACCCCCACCCACCCCCATTGCCCCCCACTGCAATGCCTAGTGACATAGTTTCCGGTGAAAAATAAGAAATGGGGAAATGGGTTTTGGCGGGTTCTATTAGAATTTGTTGCTGGGCAGTATTATTTTTATGCAAGCACTCGCCCCTGCCTCCATTTTTCCATGTGCAACATTTTATTTGACTTCAACTCCTGGCCTGCTACCCGAACACTTCCACCACCCCCCCTGCCCCTCCCCCCATCCAATTGGCTATGCAAAGAGTCAGGTCTTTTCGGGCTGCGAGTGTGGCTAACAAAAGTTGTGCGCAGTCAGTTGTCATAAATTTTGTTAGCCTACTTTTGGCCAAAATTGCTTACAGACAATGCACAGAAGCAATGCGCTATTATTATCCATCTTCTTTTTTTTTAGCGAGTGGGTGGTTGCAAGTGAGAGGGAGTGGAGGCAAGAGAATGTGAGAATGTGATTGTTGGCGAATGAAAGAAAAGACGGAAGGCAGGAAGGCAGGAAGGAAGGAACGAAGCTGTGCAGTTGCCAAAAGACACCATTAAATGCAGATAATTGTATAATTTCACTCTTTATGCTCATGTGAAAGTGGAATGGCTCCTCTTTGAAATGTGGTCAGAAGTGGGTCAAACAGATTCGTAGTGCTTAACACTTAAAGATGGGCATATTTAAGAGTAATATGATTTACAACAATATATTTATGTTCAATTCCAATAAGAAAACTGCATTTTCAAATTTAATGCGCAGTTTTTAACTTAAATGTGCTTAAATAATTGAGTCGATTTAGTTTTGAAGAATTTATTTTAGTGGATAACTTGATTAACAAAAGTTGACATTTTAATTTACAATTATTAATTATGGATACTGAAAGGTCCTCTTCTGTAAACATTTCAACAACCTGACTTTGGAGATTAGCTGTGGATTCGAGTCCAAGAGGGTTTCACTAAAGAAACTCGAATTCTTTGCATTCTTCACAGATGTTTCGAATATTTGAATTAGTTTTCAACATTTGTATACCTTTATTTCTATTGAATTCGTATTCTCCAAAACCTTATTGAGCAACATCATTTCGACCCTAGAGCTTTCGCCTAGTCAGTAAAATGCTTGGTATAATTTTTATAATTATTGCTGGCTGCCCCAAAAACAAAAGTAATTTTAATTAAAATAATACAGACTCGTACTTAATGCTTGCGGAGTGGGTTCGGAGTGGGTCGGGAATATACCACAGAGGTCTACTGCCTGCCAGCTAACGGTTAACAGCTCCAATATAGAAAATGCCGCGTGCAACTAAAAAATAAATTTAATTATGCAAAAAGTGCGCCGTTGCACTCAGGGAATGGTGCCACGCCCTCAAGTGGGGGCACACGGAAATTATTTCAATTGTATGCACTCGAAATAAAACTAAAAAAAATTGTACAAATAAAAGCAAAAAAAAAAGAAGAGTGGAAGAAGAAGCAGAAGCAGAAACGAAACAAGCATTTCAAGAAGACGTCAAGCGGCATTCAAAGCAGAGGCCAGCGGCAAGTACCATACTTGGGAGCAGCTGCTCTTAAGTGGGTGGTGCTGGTCAGGGGCTGGTGGGGCATAGTTGCTCTTGCACAGGTCGTCGACGCGGCCATTTGAATGAGGTGCTGACTGACTGACGTTGCCCGTTGCCGAAGGACAACCCAACCAACCAACCAACCAACCAGCCAACAAACCAAGCAACGAACAACAACAGCGAGCGAAAAGGAACGGCCGTCGGGATCACACCGAAGATCATTTACCCTTCAAGACTAGCATTAACTAACTGACATCTCAGATTCATTATCAATTTCAAAAGTCTAACGATTGATTGTGAGGAGCATAATATAAATCGCCAGTGCAAGCTTTAGTCAAGATATTTTGGTAAAGAAAAAAGTAATTCATCTTTCGAGGCAAGCGATTGTTCCATTGACAGCTATATGATATAGTCATGCGATCTAATATCTAAAGTTTGAGTAAAGCAGATCTAGTCATGTTAAACTAGAATATATATTTTATATTGTCGCAGATAAGAAACTGAACAACAAAATTAGAGGACCCTTTGCAAGGGCATAAAAAAGTTGGCAATGCCAAGCAGCGATTTTCAACTTGAAGTGCTCAAATAGACAGAGACAGAGACAGGTAGAAAGAGAGAGAGAGAGAGAGAGAGAGAGAGAGAGAGATGGAGTTGCGGAGGGAGGGAGGGGGTGTGGCAGTTCCCCACTGGTTTTGGCGGTTTTAGGCTACCTTTTGCGCTCGGCGGTTCTGAGTGGCACTTTTCGGAAATTCAAATTTCCGATTCTTGATGATTTTATTTAAATTTGCGTATTCGAGTGTTTGTTGGTAGCCACTTGAATGTGCCGACTGACTCTGTCCTCTGTCCTCTTTCCTCTCCACTCCCCCACTCTCTCCCTTCTCTCTCTCTCTCTCTTTCTCTCTCTATCTCTTTCTACTGCAAGCGGCGTTTTGCCTTTGTTTTCTTTGTTTCTCATTTTTTTTTATTTTCAGGCGCAAATTGTTTAAATTGGCAGGAATTTGGGCGTTCTGCAAAATTGGCCAAGTCGTTCGAGTCTTTGCACTTGGCCAATACTTGAGCCAATTAACATAGTGTGCAGCTTAACCATGATTTATGTTTTAGGCCAAAATGCAGGCAATCGCATGGGGCAAGCACCCTCATTATCATATCAGACATGGAGGCAGCTGCACCGCAAGAGGCATCAAGAGTGTTTGCCGATGTTTTTGGTCAATGCCAGCCAAATTGGCCACAAAAGAGGCTGCAACTCATAGATAAGCAACACACACACACACACGTGTGCTGCTGCTGCTGGGTGAGGGCGAGGGAGAGGGGGATGGCGTAGGTAGGGGGTGGTTGCATCAACACACGCTCTCTCCCTGTGAATCGCACACGTTCAGCATTCCCATTAGGCAAATTCCCAATATGCCAAGCAGCAGCTGCAGCTCTTCTGACTAAATAGGCGTGGACAAATCTACATTTACCCAATGTTATTTATGACGTTTTGGCTGCGTGGCTAACTTAGATTTAAGATAATCTTGTGTTTCACTGGTTTCTCTATTATTTTATTTGATTTTTTTCTTCTCTTTTTTTGCTCTAACCCTGGTGGTCATCATTTGTAGCCACGTTTCCGAGTGTGTGTGTGGCATTAGCATTGTTAAGGCCTCTGGGCGGAGTTTCATGGCAAAGTCAAATAGTTACCCTTGTTACTTCCGTTGTATTAGCAGTCTAAGGCTATATCTCAGTCTGAGTCTCTGGGTCTGTGGGTCTCTGAGTCTCACTCTCGTATTACATGAAACAATAAATTTTCCCATAGAGCGCGTTTGTACAATGATGTTATCGCCCCGGTTAGTTAAGTCGATTCGATTGTGTGCTGTGTGGAATGGGGAATTAAACTGGCTATAACATGACAAATTGCCTCGAAAATATCCAAATATAGCTCTGCTATATCAATGGCATAGCTGTATCTCATTAAATCAAAAACTGTATGGCTAATATACACAAACTGTTGGAGAAATTATTGGCTTAATGGCTGACATATTAAATTACTTGTATACCAAAAATATCTAGCTAATATACCAAAAATACAATTAACGAGTAATCGGTCATTAAATCGAGATTGCTTTGATTTTTATGAGTATATTGAGCAAAAACAATAATATAAATAAAGTAAACTGGTCGATGCTTGCTTTTCTAATCTCTGATTTGAATACATGTACAAAATAATTGAAATTCTGTACCGAATTTATCTTTCAGATACATGTAACTTAAGCTTGCCAATTTTATCTACAGAACAACTCATTTACTAGTCAGCTTTGAATTCGAAGGAGTTCTTTTATTTGTGGTTTTCTAGCTTAATCATGGTTGGTATATCTTTGGCATCGCTGGGTTCATATCACGCATTCCTCATCAGCATGCAACATGGTTGCGGCCAAAACGGGCAATTGCAATGCAAATGTTGCCACTTAGACACATTTCGAGTTAGTTATGCCACGAAATGCCCAATCAGAGACAGCAGCGACTAACCAAGCCACCACCAGCCTCGTAACCCACTCATTTGACCACCAAGCACACACTGAGAGAAACAAACGCCTTCAGTTGCACGTTTAATTGCGACTGCCACCAAATTGCATTTGAATATTCTACAATACATATACACACATGTCTGTGTGTGTGTGTCTGTGTGTGTGCGACATAATATAACAGAGCAAATTATACCACTTATTGCAGCACAACCCACCCCCAGCCCCACCTTCCACAGAGAGTTAACAAGCAGGCACCAAAAATAAAAAAAGAAAGAAAGAAAAAAAGAAAGAAAGAAACAAGCAAAAGCCAAATGAGCGACAGGCAAACGATTCAACAACCAGACCAAAATCATTGTTGTTGCTGATGTTGCTGTTGTTGCTTTTGTTGTTGTTGCTGGTGTTTTCGGCACTTTTCTTGGCTTGGCGTTGTCAGCATAGTTAGCACAGCTCCAAATCCAGATCCCCAAAGATAAGTTCAGTCGAGCACAGCTGCGCCGAAAAATTGTTGGCATTTTGCGCATGCGTCGCTTAGTTGCAAACAGCAACAGCGACAGCAACACCAACAACATATGCAACAGCCACAACAACAATGCAGAGCAATCACAGGGCACAGTGTGAGAAATTCGTGCAAAAATTACACACTTTGGATAGACAAACAGTGATTTTTGGAGTTAAGAACGTGTAACATGGAAACAGAGGACAGAATCTATTGTGATTATTTGTACTAATAACCGGAATGATTATTAAATAAATTGTGTAAATAAATAAGAAATCGAAATGTAATATATTCATCCGATAGATTGTTTAAAATTATAGAAATGTTTCTCTTGAGAGACTCTCCCATCTTTTGCTTTCTCTCTGGAAGTGCACAATTTGTATGCCATATTTACAATACAATATTACGTTTGTTAAATGTTTGGTGAGCATATTCAAATTATTTATATTCAAGTGTTTTAATATATTTAAAATCTTGTTGGTTGATCACTGTGCAGCAACAGCGGCAGCAATTTGAATTTAGTTCTGCGGCTCAAGCAGAAATTTTCAGCACCTCAAGTGCGGATTGGAGTGGACACTGACTAAGTGTGTTTGTGTTTGTGTGTGTGTGTGTGTGTGTGTGTGGAGTGTTGGAAGAGTTGGAAGAGTTTTCGAGTGCTGGGAGTTAGGGAATGTGCTTGAAAATTAGCTAAAATAGTTGTAGGTACAAATTTAAGGCGCTGTTTTGTTTTGTTTTTCTCTTTTTTTTTTGTTGTTGTGCGACGTTTCTTGGTGAATATCTCGCCAAGAGCTACTCGAGGTCGATCGTGTTGCTGTTGTTGTTGGTGTTGTTGCTGTTGCTGTTAGTCTTGTTGTTGTGCGTGTTGTCAGGGACCGTTAGTTGAGGCAGGCGAAGAACACCAGCAACAACCATGTTGTTGGTTGTATATGTCAATGGTTGTTGTTGATTCGGTGCGGCATGGGTTACAGTTGAACTTTAGTTACAGTTGTTGCTATTACACATTTTAGTTGTACTTAGTAAGGGGGTTAACTAGGCAAAACAGCAAAAAGTTGAAAAAACTAACAAAATACAGGCGATATTTGCAGCCGGTGCGCATAATTTATTTGACTATAATTACAATTAATTATGGTAATTATGTTGTTTTTAGAGACCAATGCCAACTCAATTATTTGAACGCACAGCACTTTCCGCAGCTACATGAAAACTTTGCGGTTGTTAGAAAATTCCCCGACGACTTCCACCATGCTCTCCTCTTGCTCTTCTCTCTCTCATACTCTCCACGACCAGGAAGACAAAACAGCGTCGAAAATAACATTTGGATGTGGCGGCAAAAACTTTTTCCTCGTTGTGGCAAAAACTCGCACATGTGTTTGTGTGTGTGTGAGTGTGTGTATGATGTCTGCTATCTGTGTGGGCGTACGACATTGCAGCGATGTGGGCGGGGCTGGCAACACGCATCGTCCAGGATCTAAAATTGCAGGAAGCACAAAAAAGTTAGCGGGCATCGTACATAAAAACATCAAGCAAGCTGCTTATGAGTATGTCTGTGTGTGTGTGTGTATAGGTGGGAAGGTGTGTGACAGTGTGTGTGTGTGGGGGGGTTGGTAACCGCAATCAAAAGGGATATTTAATTGTGCCTAATTAGCTAATTTATGTTGCTGCTGCTGTTGTTGTTGCTGCCACTGCTGCTGCTATTGTTGTTGTTATTGCTGTTGCTGTTGTCGTGAGTGGCAGCAAAGTGTTGCTCTACGCATATTAAGTTGCTCGTCCCCACGCTCAAACTTAACCTCAACCTCAAACTCAACATCATTGTGCCTTCTGCTGCTGCTCTTGCCTGTTTTCCTGTTGCCACTTCCGCTTCCTGCGCTTTGTCAGCGACATTGTCCTGCTGCAAAATGCTGCATTATTGAGTTAATGAGTGGTTGAAGGGATTGGTTAATGAGCGCCCGCAAATATGCAACAACTTTCCTTGGCCAATGCAATTGCCTCTCCCCCACATAGGCAGCGTCTTATGTGTGTGTGTGTGGCGGTGTGTGTGTGTGTAACTTCATTAGCCACATATAAATTTAAGCCGACACTCAATGAATTAGTTGAATATATATTGAAGCATATTTGAGAAGGCATTCATAGGTAAATGTAAACTGATTACATTTGCACAGCAGCTAAAGATGACCAGCAGATCATCTGAGATATATCATAAGCTTTAAACAGCAATTACCCAGAATAACAAGGGAACACGCAGATCTCAGAGACTGTATCCGTTCCGATAGCAGTAAATGCCACAATTTTAAAGGCAGAATTAATATAATTAATTAATTAATATATAATATGCATATGCATACTATTGATCAAGATCGGATAAGAACCATCCAAGCTATAGTCGAAAATATATTCTCATATTGATCGCATTTCTATCAGCATTTTCTGTATGCATAATTATGCGAGCGCATGTGTGAGAAAGAGATGGCATGATAATCGACTCGAGCGTCAATATGTTTCGAAGTGTAGTCTGTGTTTATCGGCAGATGGCGCTTGCAGACCTGCTCGCATCTTAGTGCAAGTCTTTTTAAAGGGGAATTTGCTAATAATAACTTGAATATATTTAATAACTTGGTTGAGCGTATATCGTAGTCGAGTTCACTCGACTACAGCACTCTTACTTGTATGTATTTGACTTTAATGCATAATAATATGACTGTTGTGCTTGGATACGAAGTATCCTTGTATATGGAAAGATTACAGTGAATTGATTTATTGTAGCTTTAACTTTAAAATATAAATCAGTTCAGCAGGAAAATTCATTCACAAAATCTGTTTTTCTTAATGCAAATTTTACAATTGATAAATGTGTGGGAACAATATATATTAATTGGTAGACTACATCCTTATATCTATGTCCTTGTTTGGTATCGCTATATCTTATAGATTTTTTCCCTGTATTTAATTTAATTTATGCATATTTACCTTAAACGACAGCAGCAAAGATAAGTCTGAATATTTCGTTTAAAATCGTGGCCCAAAGTCAACAGTTGCCCCATTTGCAACTACTTAAGTGAACATTGTGGCTGTCGGCATAATTTTGTAAATGACTGTGAGTCCATCAAGCGTTTTGGGTGGCACTTCCTTATGGAAAATGCATTGCAAAATTTTACACAAATTGTTTATCAATAGGCATTGATTTGTTGGCCATGCCACACTTTTGCCTTAACTTGCCTTGCCTTGCCTTGCCTTGGCTGCTGACAGCCGCATATCAACCGTAGTGGGACAAGGACAGTTAATCTGGCCCATTCTTCTACCGCTCCATTCTGCCCCCGTGGCTGCCGCAGCATAGAGCCTGAGCCTATGCCTCTGACCCAGTTGCAAGTCAAATCGAATGAGCCCCAGCCAGAGCCAGAGCCAAGCCCAGTCAGCAACAACAATCAGCTAAAGCAACAAGGCCTAAACGTACATAATAATGACAGGCACAGCGTGGCGCAGCTTGGGACAGGTCTATGCAAGGGTGGTTGGGTGGCAGGGGCAGGGGATGTGCTGCCGGGGGTGTGAGGCTGAAGCGTATGCTGTCAGTTTTGCATAAATCGATAAAAAAAAATGAAGCGAAAACGAAAGAAAACTACGAACAGGTTTAAAGAGACGTCCATTGTCTTCGGAGGGTGAGCAGAGGGATGAGCAGAGGGGTGAGCAGCGTGGGGCAGAGGGGCGAAGAGAGAGAGAGAGAGAGTAACCAGAGGGGGCAACAGGATGTGCGCACGCTTTCTGGCTCCTTTCTTGGTCGCTTGCCTAATGCGTTTAATTTTTCTTCTGCTACAATTTGCTGACATACCCGTGTACCCCCCTCCCTTCTCACCCTCTACCCCTATAACCTCACACCCCCCTTTGACCCACCTCATCCTCTCTCCATTTCTACGTAGCCGCTTTGTTTGCACGTCGCTTGCGCATTTTTTACTGGCATTAAATTTTATTTCGCGTTTTTTTGCATTTGCATAGAAAATTCATTAATTTTGTCGCGCAGAGCAGCAAAAGCACAAAATAAAATAAATTAAAATAAAAATGGAAAGAAATTGTTAGACAAATTTTTGTGGCTTGCGCTGCTGCAATAAATTTCTTCTGAGCGTGCGGTTCAATAGTTCTCTATAGAAAGTGAGCGTCCAGCTTGCCCAAAAGCGACAGCCAAAGCGATAGAGAGAGAGAGAGCAAGAGAGAGAGAAAGAGAGAGAGAGAGAGAGGAAAAGAGAAACTTGCTTATCATTGCTTTTCTTTCATTCTTTCTAACTGAAATTTCTGGCTGACTGTCTGTCTTGGCAATTGACTTGGCTCATCGATTTTGGTTGCTTTCGTTTCTTGACATGTCATTGCCTGCCCCCTGGCACTACTGCCATACAGTGCAAACCCCCCCCCCCCCCCCCTATCTACCACTCCTCTGGAGTCTAGGCTATTCGTGGTCTTAAGTCTGGACACACACATGCACTTCAAGCTGTCAGTTGGCGCATTGTAATCGGCGTCTGACCCGCATTAATTATAGCTCACTGACATGTGATATTCACACATGCCGCACACACAACACACACACGCACACACACACGCTTATACACATCTTACACACTTCTCAATCTCATTCGTCGTCTTCGTTGCTGTCTCTGGCTCCGGCTCTGGCTCTGTCCACTTGAGTCCAGTGCTCTGTGTGGCACTTAAGCCGACTTCATGTGGACAGCAATGACTTGGGCTGCCTACGAGGCTCGTTAATCGATATATCTTTTTACTGCTCTGCAACTCTTTTACCTCGACTCTTGAAATTGAGCCGTGTCCATGTTCAGAGCTCGTCAAGCTGCTCTGTTGCCAGCTCCCAGCTGCTAAAGCTGCCATTCTTTCACAGCCTCCGCCCTCCTCACTCCTCACTCCACTCGAACATTTTCTTCTTTTGTGATTTTCATTTTACTCACCGTTTATTATTGTTTATTTAGCTGTGAAAAAAAAAACGAAAGTTGTTTCACACCTTCTCTTTTCGTTGGCTGCATTCATCAAGTACACATCATTTGCTATCTTTATCTCATATGGGTTAAGTTCAATAACCAAACCCATTCAAAAACCAAAAAACTACTTTTGCCACAGTATCTATAACATTTTTCCGTTAAAGTATTTATCAAAATGATGTGTGTAAGAGTGTGAATGTGTGTGCTTGTGTGTGTTGTCTTCTAATGGACATCGCTTTACTTTCTATTGTCTGAGAGCCAAAAAGCTTTATTGACACACATTTCTATGGACGGCGCACTTTTATTGTTGTAAGTGGTGCTTTTTGCTCTAGAAAGCGTTGTTCATGTATCAATGACTTTTTCAAAGCGTGGGAGAAACTCAAAACCAACTGTTTCTAGTAATAAGTAAAGAAACTTAACTTTAGAGAACATTTCATTCTCATATGTTGTCTTAGGTTTCAGTTTGCTTAGCTTCAAATAATGCTTAAAGACTCGCTTTGAATTATCAGTCTTACAATAATAATAATTTGCTCGAAATAAAAGCCACAAAACCGCACTAATTAATTCTGTAAATAAAATAGTCTTAGCCAGTTAGTTAAACCGCATTCCCATATTCCCTCTATGCAAACAAGGATGCTTTGGATAACCCTTAAGTGTGGAGACCACCTGTTGTTGGGAACAGCTTGCAGCTTATTAATTTTCAATTGGTATTCGAATTGCTTGCATTGCAGACTCAAATCAAAACGCCATTTACCGATTTAGCAATTCCAGCATTCAGATTCAGAATCAGAATCAGCTTTTGGCTTCAGCTTTCAGCTGCTCTTCAAACCATTCGCTAATCTCAGCTCAAATGCAATGCAAATGCTGATAAAAGTCGAGTGAGCAAAACAAAAGCAAAACCAAATGGAAAAGGGGGAAAATCCTGAATGAAAATTTGTCTATGTCGAGTGTCGAGTGTCGGGGGCGGGGGCGGAGGCGGCGAGAGGGGGCGGCTACTTCAACTCTCAATTCTCGACGACCCCTGAGTGGCAAGAAGGAACCTTCAACTTGAGCGCTTCAACATTTTTTAACATTGCCGCAGCAATTTTCCAACATTTTCCGCTGACTACTAAAGTCATTATATTTGCAAGCGCACAAAAGCAGGTAAATAAGTATATAGATGGGTATAGCAATAGATATAGACATATATATATAAAGATATATATACGTATGTATATATATATCGGTTGATAGCTGTTGTCCTTGCTGCTTGTTTCTTGCTCGTCGTTTTTGTCGTTCAGTAGGTAAGTAATCTCATTATAATAATGGGAACAATTGATTTCTGTCTGGCCAGGCAGGAGTCGGGCTCCTTCTGGCAAAGGACTTCGCCGACTGACTGACTGACTGACTGACTGACAGCGCTGCTGCTGCTGCTGCTGGCTTACCAAGCAGCAGTCAATAAATGTACAACGAAGCATGCAGCGTGCTGTTTCCGGCCATAGACAGCCAGTCAGACAGCCAGCCAGCCAGACAGACAGACAGTCAGCCAGCCAACAATTCAGTTCCAGCACTCAATCATCGCATCATTTCATTGCCAAGAGCTCTCTCACTCTCTGCTCTCCTTGTCTCCTGGTCTCCATTTGGGTATCTGTCCCGGACCAACCGCAACGAGGCGTCTTCAAGAGGCGGCTCCTACTCCACTTCATGCGGCTGTCTTCGACATGACTGTGATGATGCTTTAGTGTTGCCGCTGATGAAATTATAATCAAGGGAATATATAATTTCTTTCACCTGGTTACATCTGCGCCCCCCCCCACCCAACCGCCGCCCTTTACAAACAAACAAAGCCATCAGTGACTTGAATGCCACAGTAGCATTCCCTACCATCTCCATCTCCATCTCCAACTCCATCTACTTCTCCTCCTCCTGATCCTGATCCTGCTACTGCTGCTGTTCGTCCTTCTACTTTCAATGATATGATAATTTGCTTTTGTTTTCCTGCCAGCAAAAACTTTTGCCATCTCTCTGTGTGTGTTTGTAGGGGCTGTGTGTGGCATGAGGCATGATGCGGACTTGCAGGCGGAGGTAGGTTGCCTGATGTGGGCCATCGATTTCTTTATGTAACTGTGCCAGCTCACACACAAATCTTGAGCTGTTCAGCTGCTGCTCAGTTATTCAACTGCCTTGCGGCATTCTTTGTGGACCCTAGACACCAAAACATTTTTGCCTCCACCCCCCTCCCCCCCCCCCCACACACACACACTCAAATGGTGCTCCTCTTGTCTTGAGTTATCTCGTTTAGCAATTTTCATGCTACAAAAACAAAAAAAAATGACATTCAAATGCAGAAGGCAAAACTTACTGCTCTCTCTCCCTCTCTCTCGCTCTCTCTCTCTCTCTGATTCTGTCTCTGTGTGAAGACCGAAATCGACCGCATAATGTGCCACAATTAAATTACAATAAATCATACTCAGATCTCGCCCCAAAAGCCCCCGCGCCCCTCTCCCAGCCATACGCTCTCTTTTATACTCTAGCGTAATTAATCATTTCTCCTTATATATATATTATATATATATTTGTGAGTTTGTTTTGTGCATGTTTTCTTCGTAATTCTTCAGCTGGTTGTTATTTTTTTTTCCTTTTTTTTTTGCTACCACTTTTCTTGTGGGTTTATTTTTGTGCTTTATCGGTAGTTGTTTAGTTGGGTGCTAATTAATACCTCATTTATTTCTACAATTCGTTTGCGCCCTTTTGAATTTTGATTCAGTTTTGATTCGATTGAAGATTGTATGTAAGTCTGTGTATATATTTTTGGCAACCGATTCTTGGCTGTGTGGTCAAAGGTCATCCAATAAGCTGAATTAAAACCATCTTATTGAAATGCTATTGAAAGTTCAATGCACTACAAGCTGGGAAAAAAAACTGATTGCTAATTAAATTATAATTAGAAAAGAAATGTATTGAATTCCACTTCAGAGATGAATAATGAATTTAGTCTTTAGCAATTTCGAGAGGTGTTCTATAACGTCTTAAGAGCTTAAATCAATGAAAAGAAATAGTGAGAGTGAGAGGGGGAGGGGGAGGGAGTAAGAGAGTGAGAGAGAAGAAGGGCCAAGTTCCTCACAAAACATTTTTTAATGCACGCCTTTCTCATTTTGAATGGATTCAGGATATAAAAACATAACGAGAATTAACTACAGCTGCAAACAACTTTAATCCTTAGTTTTCGCTTAAGCCGGTAAAAAACAGTTATTATTTAAAGGAAAATATATCAAGTAAAGTTCTGGTTTACCCAGAATTTATAGAACTTTCCCAAGTTGTTGCTAAGACGTCAACCCTTGGCGAACCAACCAATTCGATAGTTAATCTCTCGCTACATTTAATTCATAAATTTGGGTAAAGCGACGCTTTAACGCCTCATTATGTGCCGCAGACAAAAGGAGCGATGAATGGCACCCAAAAATTAAAAGCAAAATTAAACACATTCAATTAAATTGTGTGCAATTTTTCCGGCACAGTCAACAGAGTTTGGTCCCGCACCGCACAAGTGATGGTGTGGCACACACACACCACCTGCTGGAGTCCCAGACTCAAAACAATCACCCAACCACCCCGCGAAGCAAACAAAAAGCCGCCCCCTTCCCTGCCTTTCCCCGCTCCAGCAGAAAAGGTGAAAAGTTATGCCATTGACTGTAACGTTGCCATTACCTGAGGAGCGTACAATAAGGTGCGTGTTTGCCTGCCCCATCGTTGCCAATGTTGTTGTTGCACGTTGTTGTGGCACGTTGTTGTTGTTGTTGCTGTTGCTTGTTGCCGTTGTTGACCCACGGCGCTTTGTTGTAATGATGCTTACAAGAGTGCAGAGTGAGGAGTGAAGAGGGGGGCGGTGGGTGTGGGGATGGATGGCCAAAATATGGAAGAGTAATGCCAAACATCAGCGCTTATAACTGTGCAGATTATGAAGTTAATTTATCAGCAACGAAGCGGATGAGCAGACAGTCAGTCCCGGGTTTGAGTTTCAGCTTCTGATGAGGGGGCGGAGCTGGGCTGGGGTTGATTATGATGCCTTCAAGTGGTAGCTGTTTTAGCTTTTTGGCTGCCACATTCGACTGCGGCTGGTTAGAGAGAGAGAGCGAGTTATATATATATATATATATAGAGAGAGAGAGAAAGAGAGACAGAGAGAGAGAGAGGAAAGTGAATTGTTTGACGGTGCAAGCGGACATTCATTAAGCCATCAAATTGCCTAAGACAAATTTGCCAAGTCAAATGAATAAGTGCCTCCGTGTGCCACCAGTCAGAGTTGTGAGCAATGATTAGAGTTCAAAGCACGCGATAAACAAGCTAAAGATGTATATGCAAAATTAACTAAAGGTTAATTTAAATATGCGAATCACTCAACTATAAATGAATACGAATGAAAATGTGTATTAATTAAAAGTACCTCTTTAGTTGACTTTGCAATAAATTACATATTTTACATATTAATCTTAAAAACTCTGTCAATTTATGTATAATAAATACTTAATACTTACTGCTTCTACTTGAATGTAAATGTTAATTAAGAGCACGATTTGAATATTCAATATTTTAAATATCTGGAAACACTTGAAAAATTATTTATTATTCTATAAGCTATTAATACAAGGCTTCTCAGTCACATTTAGGTTTTTATTTTGATTCCTTTACAAACAGAACCATAAGCATATTCTTAAAATTTATAAATATTATTTTAGTAACCCCTTTGTCACATTTACTTTTCGCATGCCACTTTTGATCACAAGAAATATATCTTTCATGTATAAATAGATACATATAAATTAGCTCTTCTTGTAAGCCAACATTTCCGCAACAAAACGCTTTTTCAAGCGTTCAGCCTGATTTATATGTGTTTTATTAGATACAGCTTGTTTAAAGCTAACTGCTATGGCACTGCATATGGCGGGCGTCTGGCAGAAGGCCGCAGCTGGCAAAGTTTCCTTGACTAACTTTATTCAGTTTCCTATTTTTTTTTTTGAACTGCCTTTTTTGCGCACTTGCAAAAATTCCAGCTTCAATTTACTTTCAACATGCTTTTTCCTCTCGAGGAGTTTTCCTTTTTCTGTACATGTATATTCTTAAAAACACACACACACACACACACACATACGAGAGCTGCCTTAACGATACGAGGCACGCACACTCCACACATTTCTGGAGGGGGCTTCTGGGGGGTATTGTTGGAGCTTGAGCTTGAGGGGGTTGGCAGAATTTCACCGTCTGCAGCGGCGTAGACATTACCGCAGCCACGCGCGTGTTTTACGTTCATCTGTCTACTTAACGTTTCCTGCCAACCCCCAATCCTCAACTCCCACCATCGACCAACTCACGCCCAACTCCGCTCCACTTGCAGTCTGTTGGCTGCTTGCTTGCAGCTTCATTTCTTGTACGCCAGCCAACCAACCAGCCAACCAGCCAGCCCCCTTTGTCCTCCTTCTCTTCTCCTAGTGCTCTGCTTCTCTCATCTTCATCGTCGTCTGCGTTTTAACGTACTAATCCTTGCTTTTATCTCTTGTTTGACTTTTGCTACGCGCACTTCATCTACACCCGCTCATTTAATGTCATTGTCGCGGCCAGAGGATGAGGGGAAAGGAGGAGAGGAGAGGAGAGGGGGCGGGGCTGCTCTTCATCATACTCAGCAATCCTTTCTAAATATTTGTCAATTTGTATGCGCAAGTTTCATTCAATTCGAGAGCTTGCTTCGCTAAATACACGGGGCGTATGCGTGTCATAAGCGTTTTTTAAAGTGTTTGCTCCTTTGAGTTGTGCTTTGATTTCCCCAAGTGTTTGTGCAGACCCACCCCCCACCTCCCCCCATCGACCCTTTCAGAGGGGGCTCTATAATTTGGTTGCCGTATTTGTTTTCACTTATTTCTGCATGCGATTTTTCATCATCATTTTAACTGGCCTCGGGCAGCATGTTTTTCTTTTCATTAATCAACGGCACGTGACCAAGTTTAAATTTTTAATCAATTTAATTCTTGCATCGTTTTTTTTATGTTGTTGGTTTTGTGTTTTTTTTTGCTCTTCCGCTCACGTGGCGTATGAGCGTTAAGTAAACACACCGAATGGCATTGGTTTGGGTGTGTGTTGTTGCTGCTGTTGTTGCTAGTAGATTCAATTAATTTTTGATGCGAGAAAGTGTTTACTCCCATTCCTGGCATTTTCTATTACGCAGTAGTAGTTTTACTTGAAGTAGGTTTTCTTCATTTTAAAATAAAATTATAAAATTGTTTAATAATAAAAAGAAGAAGACAGTAAACAACAAATGTTGAATAAATGTTTTGTATAAAAATCAATAATCTAAAAACTGGCCAAATAAAGCTTGTCGCAGAAAAAGGCTTACCAAATTTTGAGCCAGATTCAATGCAAAATACACTCGGCATATAATTGTATAATTTTAATAAAATTCTGTGAGTAAAAAGCAAAGATTTGAGTCGACTTGCAATGTTTAATGAGCACTTATGTTGCACGGTTTTTTATGTGGCACAAATGAATGGTATTAATAAATTAAAGCAATAAAGATAAGACTAATAATGGACGAGCTGAATTTCCTGTCTTGCTGAACGCGCATTTATTATAATTAACATTAAATTGAAAGGGCTCAATTGTGAAATGGTGTTTATAAAAAGAAAATGACTTTCATTAGGAAAAACAGCAAAAACAACAAAATAAAAAGAGGGGCAAAAGCAAATGGGAAAAGTGAGCTGCTTCAAATTACGCTACGTTGTGGGTAATGTGTGGTGTGCGTGTGTGTGTGTGTGTGTGTGTGAGTAGACACCCATACTGCGTTTTATATAATAGACATTATCAGCGCTAATTCAGTTAAGTCTTAATTATAAACTACTTAAGCGCGCCTCGCTGCGAGCATGGCAAATTTTCTAAGTCCGTTGTCTTTTGGCTGGAGCTGAGGCTCTCGTGATGGGGAAGCTGCGAGTCTGGGCACGTGTGAGATTTGCTTTGGATTGGTTCGCGTTGTCTCAGTTACAGTTTTTAGTACGACTTTCTTTCTGCCCCACCTAGTTGGCTGTGCATAATTATCAAAGTTATTTGTGCGAGTAGTTTTCATGGCTCCGATTACGTCTCCCGCATGGAAGGCGGCGTAATGCCGGCGGCTAACAGACAATGATCCAAGGAATGTGGGCGGTAGAGCACAAGCTGAGAAATATATAGAGAATTTGGAGTAAAACTGAGGGGTAGTTGTTGGTGGGTGGTGGCTACCCCTTTGGTCCGACCATCGAGCGAATCAGCCGAACGCAAGGGCAACCGAGCAGCGAACTTTGATTGAAATATACAATTTTAATGAGGCAACACAGCTGAAGCAACTCGACTGCAAACAGTACACAACCATTTTTCCTTATTGCGAGGAAAATGACGACGACTAAACAAACAAGCGGCAGAGAAATCAAAGTAAAGTAGTCGCAAGAAAAAAAACACAAAAATAAAGGAAACAATGCAGAACAGAAGCAGCTTAAATCATTTAAGTGGGGATTGCCTGTGGGGGGAATGAGGGGTTGGGGTTGGTTATAAGTGCGTGGAGTGGAAGTGGTGGCAGGTGGGTTGCTGGTGGCAAGTTTGGAAGCACAACACAACAAATACATTCACTAGTCTAGACAACTTATGAGGCATTTTAAATGCATGCCGGAGGACAAGTAATACAAAAACAGACAAAAGATAAACAAATCATTTAAACTTTTGTATAAATTGCCACAATGCGTAACTTTCTTTGTGATTGCTTAAAAGTATGAGCTGGCAATTAAAAGCATCTGATTAGATTGCTAATGAAATAGGGGCTGGTTGGGGGGTGAAAAAGAGCAATAGAAACAGAAACAAACAATCAAAATAAACATTATCGATAAGTATCGATTAATTGGCAGAATTGCAGTGCGTAAAGGAAGTAAAGAATTATGAAGAATAAGAATTAATATTATTTCCAGATTTAATATTAATAATTTTTCTTCTACAAAAGAGGAAAGTACTTGAGTAAACAGAGTTTTCTATTGTTTGCGCTATATTATTACAATCACACAGCTATAAACTGGATTAACTAGTTATCTTAAGGAAACACTCAACACTTCTGTTGTTACAAGGAGTGTAAGGATCAGTTATCATTCATCAAAAAGCAAATGAACCCCACCAAAAAGTACACATGAATATTCCAATAATAGCCCACCAAATAAGTACTCATAAATATTCCAATAATTCAACCAAAGAAAATCGAGAAAATATAATAGGGTGCCAGACGGGCAAACAGGGTAAAAAGAGGTAAAGAGGTATACTCAGCTGCCGCGTATTGCTAACATTATTAAACACAATTTTCCCAAACAAGCAGATAGATAAATCGACAATTTTCCTCAGTGCGAAGTCTGTGGAAATTTGAGACGAACGAGCAAACGGCAAACACCAAAGAAAAGCGATTCTGGTTGATGGCAAATGTTGGCGATTAAAATCTTGAATGTCAAGCAGAAAATTGTCAAACGAAACGTTGATGTTGATGATGATGGTGGTGGTTGGGATGATGGCACAAAGGCAAAAGATAGCAAACAAATAAAAACGCATCAAGAAGCGAAAGGCGAATGAAATATGAATCTGAATCTGAATCTGAATCTGAAACAGAGCAGGCGACGATGACAAACAAACTGCGGTGACAAACGACGACGACGATGATGACAAAAATCAAAGACGATGCCGACCTGCAACCTGCAATTAAGCGAGAGGACGAGACCAGGCAAAGGATATGCCCGGCCAAGGATATGCAGCGCTTAAAGGGGTGCGCCTCTCTGTGAAATTCAAGAGAATACAAATATAAAAGAGGAGCACGTTTTAGGGGCGAACTTCTCTGGCAAGGATATGCAAAGCGAGTGTCCTAGCTACGCCTTAACATATGTGAGCTGTGATCCTGAGGCGGAACTACAATACGTGTACAAATAATTCGCACGAGTAAATCAACAAACAAGCAAAGAAAACAAGAGCAGGAAAAATGAAAGGAAATAAAGAAAGAAAAAGGGAGCAGAAATAGGGTAAAAGCTGCACGCCGAAATCCTTTGGCTGCTGCTGCTGCTGCTGCTGCTGCTCCAGCTCCTGCTTACATCCTGTGCAGCAAAGCTGAACAATTTTACGGTTTCAATTATCAAAGACCGAAACGACAGGACACAAACGGTGACAAAGCAAAAAGGTAGCTGCTGCCCTTTGTTGTTGTTGTCCTTGTTGTTCCGATAGCTGTACCAAAATAAAGGCGATTAGCATTTCTAAGCCTTAGATTACCTGAAGTAGTTTATATAACCCCGAACCGAGCCGAGACTCCAGAGCCTATTCTCGATAACAGGATTGCCCAAGCACACACAAGATAACAAAACAACAAAAAAAAAGCAGAAGAAAATTCTGTTTGTTTGCTTTGCCTTTGCCATTGCCTTTGCTCCCCCCTCAGGCAACATATTCCCTCTCTTATGTATTTATCAGTAATGCAACCCTAAGAATCCTATTCTCTGCCCCCTGCCCCCTGCCCTCTGCTGATGATTTCATCAAACGGCTGACTGCATCGCTGAGGTCTCCATACAAGTATATCTGGTTAATTTATGCCCTTAAATTCAATATTGCTTTCCATTATTGGTTTTCTCTTACGCTATTTTTATTAACCACAAATTCCCAGGCAATTGAGTCTTGAGTTGCCAAACAGAAATAAAAAAAAAAAACACCAACGAATGAGCAGTTATCCTTTAGAAGAGCAGCTACTTAATGTCCCATGCCCAGGCACTCCAATAAATCTAAAAGAATCGCAGATGGGAGTCCATAAATTTGATCAGCATTCATATTTACTCGCTTGGAAGCTAATTGAAGTTAAGAGTTTTGCTCAGAATTCCCAAGAAAAGAATGTCAAAAATGTTGCTAGAATTTTTCGTAGAACTTGAAAATATTTTCTTTTGTAATGGAAATAGATGTTTGGTGATCCATTTTTAAATCTAGCTCACATAAATATGAACTATATATAATAAGATTAATAATAATAATTATAATAAGTCAGAGGAACTAAAATCATGTTTTATCAGAGCTTATAAGACAAACATCTTCTGAAGAGGTTTCCTAAACATTCTTGATTTTGAACAACACGTTCGGCAAAGCCTTGGTGAATTCACACTTTTTTTTTAAGTACCATAATATTATATGATGGATAACTAATGCCTTCCGCCAATTACCTGTGCATAATACTCACCTTGCCAAATACCCAACTTAAGTCCAAGTTAAGGCCTCAATATGCTCAACATTTTTAGTGTTTCTCAGGTCTGCAACGAACCATATATCTTGACTAAATCTTGCTCGTTCATGCTTGTCTGTCCGTTAAGCTGCAACGTCCTAATTTACACTTGACTCCGCCCTATAAGTTGCAACAAGAAAACAGCACCACATATCCGCTGATGCACAGACAGAGAGAGAGAGAGAGAGAGGGTGAGAGAGAGAGAGGTGGTTTTATTCGGTTGAAAAAATTAACGCAGACACAAATTATATCTGGCGCTGATTAATCACTTAACAAGGCTTGTACGCGAGTATTTCGCAGATATTAACTGCACACACACACATCCAACCAGCTGAAGGAGAGGGGCAGAGGGGTTGAGGTGTGTGCGGCATAACAAAAATAAAAG
The DNA here is from genome assembly GCA_035043505.1 of Drosophila setosimentum. Lineage (NCBI taxonomy): Eukaryota > Metazoa > Arthropoda > Insecta > Diptera > Drosophilidae > Drosophila > Drosophila setosimentum. The sequence continues at coordinate 2,607,023 of JAWNMY010000003.1, read as the reverse complement.
CGACGTCAATTTCATGCAAAGGTGCGCAGTCGTAAATTTAACTGGACGCGTAAATCCTGCTCGCAAATGTTTCAAGTTCGCGCCGACATCTCAAAAAGTGTTCTGGTTGCTTTGCTCTCTCTCCTCTGTCGATCCCATTGCTGTCCAATTGTATTTATTTAGGGTCTGTCTCCGTTTGTGTCTGCAGCTTAACTTGGCCTTAACCAGACAGCCAGTCCGAGTCGGAGTCGGAGTTAGAGTCGGAGTTGGAGTTGGAGTCGAAGTCCGTGTCTGGCCAGAGTTGGCCGCGCTAAAATTTAAATTCATACACGATCGTTGGCCCCAAAAAGACTAATGAGCACAATTATGCATTATTGCAGCTCGTTGCATCGAAAATGAACTTTAACAAGCCTCAACACACACACACACACACAGACACAGACTTGATATTCGCCGGTCCTCAAAGCCTCAAAGGAGTGTGCATTGAGACAGGCAACCGAGACGTCAACTGAAACTGGATGTGGTTGTGCCCCTACTAGAGGAAGAGGGCAACACAAAGTGTCTGCTGTTTGAGTTGGGTAAGTCCAACAAACTAGTTTCTTGGCAGTCTTCTCTTTTTTGTTGCTGCTTGCTGCCAAAAGGTTGTTAATACTGTCATCTGAACTTTGCATTTGTGCAGTGGATTTCAAGGTTTTCAAGATGATAATTGGAAATGATTTCAATTGAGCCTCACTTATGAGTTATATTCAACTCAGTCTCAGCTCAAAAGTTCAACTCAATTAACTAAATAATCAGCATAAAATATTTGTCATGCACATTGCACTTTTCATAAAATGAATCGCTTATCAATAACAAATCAAATTTAGTTTACTTGAGTTATATTTCTGTGTTGCCAACTTGTTGTGTTCTTATGCAAAAGTTAATTGACAAACAAATACCGCTGCTTGTAAATGGACGAGTATAGAAACTGATGTTGGCGACAATCGAATACACATTCGGAGCCAACGAATTTTTTTATTTTTGGTTGGCCTGCAGGTCTCCATACCATTGTAGATGTTATTTGAGATTATCTATGCCACAGCCAAGGGGTTTTGGGCCACAGCAGATGTCTCGAAGCTGGCCAAAGCCAAAAGAAGCCAGTCCAATGCGGAACTTTGGCATGTAAATGTATAGGATATGGGGTAGGGGGCAGGGGGTGGGGGCAGGCGAGATGGGCATGGGAACCTATGCGGGGCATGCTTGCCAAAAGTGTAGCAAACAGTCAAAACAGTGGCAGATGTAGTGCGGGGCCGGGCGGGGGCATGCTGCGTCTGGTTTGACAAATAAGGTTGTGGAAACTCACATTTTTTGTTTTTTGCATTGCTTTGCGTCCTGCGTCCATAAAATTCAAATCAATGACAAGAGGACGATGACGATGAGAATGTGTCTAAGAAGGAATACTCAGTGGCAACAACTACGCCGCCAACATTTGCGTTTCATTGCCAAAAATGCCAATTTGGCAGCAAAGAAGAAGCGAAGAAGAACAAGTTGCAAAACTGGAGTTTTGCTCGTCTTGACTTTTTATGGCTTATATTGTGGATATTGTCTCAAGATGTCTGCGGTGGATAATCTTGTTATCGCCGTCTCTCGTTGCACGCTGCATTTAATTGAGAGTTTCGTTCTCTCCACAAACAAACCACAGAAACAAAATTGAACTGACTCGAAAATTAATTGGTATATCAAAGCATTTGCATTTTAATGTGTTTTGCTTGGTCAGCGATTTAAGAATTTATATATAAATTGTTATTCCATTTGCCTTGTTAATTGCTGCTGAAGTTTGGTGTGGGGGTAAGCTGGGCGTGGCACTCATTTCCATTCAATTGCACTTGAGTTCAGAGTTTGAATTGCTTCTATTCTTGAACGTTTTCAATTTTATTTCAATTTGTTTTTTTTTGTATTTTTTTTTTTTTTTGTGATTTTGGGAACACGCAGCTGTCGTTGACATTTTAGCCAAATACAGCAAGGAGGAACGGCTTCGTTTCCCAATTCTAAGCATATCCAAATGTTATTCAATACTTTTTCCTTAGCATTCATCGAGTGCTTTCATTGTAGGCACCAGCGCCATTTTCTAATTTGCCTTTCGACTATAGACGCTATGCAAGAGAGACAGAGATAGAGAGAGCCAGAAGAGTGAGAGAGAGGGAGAGAGGGAGAGAGAAAGAGAGAGGGGAGGGAGGTGGTACAAAATTGTCGCATAATATTACAAAAGACAAAAGGTTCGAATGGCTCTCGATTTCTGTGCGCACTTTTTAATAGAAATCTTTGCCCGCATTTTCGTTTGACAACATTTCATGGCATTTGCTATGCTTTTTTCCTCTTCTCTCTTCTCTCTTCTGCTCCTTGCTACGCTCTTCTTTTCTTTTGCATTTCCTTTTATATTTGGGCATTTCAATTGCCCTGGGCCTTAACGTATTGCTCTCCTTGCACCGCCTGCTCCCTCCTCCGGTCCATTGTGTGAATGGTCTTTGATTTCCACGATGCTTGCCGCATATGCAGATTGAATTACACCACTTGCTGATGTTGCCTCCATTTTAGCCATCAACATTCCGATTTCGATTCCATCATTCATCGACCACGCCACCTTTGTCCTCGCCTCTGTTCTCTAATTGTCCTCATAATTTCTAGTTGCTGCCCAGCTGGATGTGACGTGCCGAGGCAAGCTCCTTATAGGCCTACAACTGGGGCCATAATAGGGGTAGTTCCTCTGTCTATTTGTATAGGGGTAATGACGGTCTCATTTATGACTGGCTGAGAGCTTTTCATACTGGGAACCTAGATAAAGATCGTGTCTGTAGGTTGCTCTCAACAGCTCAAGGACAACCCTCTGCAAATATACAATTTGAAGTCCTTTGTGATTGGCTTTTTAGCTTTGACTATTTTACTTGCACAAATTGAGTTTTAATCTCAATTTCAAATTTCTTATTATTTTATTTACTAGCTTTGATATAGCTTGAAAGTCTTGTGCTGCAGCCCACTTTTGGCAGCAATAACTAAAATTTCTTAACAAAATCTTATCGCACGTTCATCTTTACCAATTTTTGAGAACACATCTCATTAGTTTTTTCCATTCATTTCAACTGAATTTCTTTAATTGTGTCGGCATTCTTTGCAGCATAAGGAGACATACTTTTTGCCAAGATGAGGTTTTTTTTGTCTTCTGCTATTGGCCAAAAGGTCTACGCCATGTTGAAGCGATGCCTTTAAGAGGCAACAACTGTCATATCGTTAGGCCATTCCAACTGGCCAACATCTCGTTTAAGTGGAGCCCACCGAAAAAAAGAAATCATAATATTAAAAGAATCTGCAAATGACGCGAAAATGTTTCAACACTCTTCGACATGCTGGCAGCCAGCAGCCAGCAGCTAAAAGGCCAACAAAGGCATACGAAAAATGTAATAATAATAAAAAAGAAAATTATTGCACTTCACATTCGCAGTCATCGGACAGTGCCATCTTTAGCTGCAGGCCTTCCACGTTCACGTTCACAACCACATCCACAGCCACATCCACATCCACATCCACATCCAGGTCCTCATCATCATCATCATCGTGGTTCGCGTCCTCGTCTTCGTCTCCATTGCAGGCGGCTTCAAAGATCGCGTTATGAAAATGCAACGCGCATTGCGCAAGAGCCACAGACGAAATGCCCATCAGCTCATATTAGGGAGGGGCAGAGGAATGGTTGTAGTTGCAGTTGCAGGGGCAGGGGCAGGGGCAGGGAAGACGATAAAGATGGAGAGACGAGCAGTCGAATGGCGATTGGCGAATGGCGCTGCTCATTCTAACTAGAAGGTGATATAAGTGGTTCGATTGTTGCCGCCGCCATCGCACAGTGCAACCAAAGTGTCCGAAATGCTGGCCAAAATTCCTTGATAATAAAACTCCTTTGAATTTAATATGTAGTTTAAATAACAACTTGCTGTTGACGTCGAATTCCATAAGTTTCATGATCATAATCAAAGTAAAGTATTTATTCTGTCAAACATCTTTTAGAGGTTATCTATAAACTTATTTTACAGTAAGTCTATAAAAATGATTTTAAAGAACATATTGATTACACTACTCTATGCAGACTTATCGCAAATAAATTCGTATTTAGTAAATATGACAATTCAAAATATTATAAGAAACAAAAAGGGCTCAAAAATTCCAAGAAAATCTTGGTGATTAAAGAAACTAGTTTAAAAATATACACTAAAACTTATAGAAATGTAAGTGTTATTTCTGTCTTAGAGATTAACCATAAAGCTAATGTATTTTCTATCATTTGGCTTGGCCCCACTGTGCGCACGTTGGCTCGAAGCGGTAACCGGGCTTGAAGTCGGAACCGGAGTCAGCGGCGCGTTAGCGCTAATAAGCAATTGCCAAATTACATTCGCGTGAGTAATCTCGCTCCCCGACGCAAGTCGCCAGCCGGCACCCCCTCGTCCCATCGTCCATGGCTCGACTCACCCACTTCTGTTGCCCCTTAGTGGACAGTGGATGTGTTGTTGCAGTCGGCTGCATCGATGGCTGTTGGTGGGCGGAGCTTTTGAGCGCACCGCAAGCGCAGATACTTAAGTGATGCCCACGTTGCATGTGATGCCACGATGCACTGAGGGGCATGCCACGCAGTGCACTGACAGTCAGTCAGTCACCCAGTCAGTCAGCCGGTCACTCATTCATGCTGTCATTAATCCCAGCAAGCAGACTGCAAATGCAATGTGTGCGCCTCTAAGCCTGTAATTTAATTTGTTCTTTTTTCTCTTTTCCCTTGGACTTTTTGTTTTTTGTTCTCTCTGGTGGTGTTGTTGCCCCAAGTGGTAGTAGTCAGTTAGTTAGCACTGCGATCACCAATTCTCCTTCTGCTGCTTTCATCCCTCTCTGTCTCTCAGTCTGCTCTTGGTTGGCATTTATTTTTATTGTTATTTTCGGCTTTTGAATGTCTTCCCTTTAACACATTTTGGCATGCAATTTGCTGAAATTAAGTTCAATTGCGCTTTGTTGCTGCTGTTGCTCTTGTTGCTCTTGTTGCTGTTGCACTTCAGTGGGTTATCATTGACACATCTCTCATTCTGCATTGTTGCATGCGGCCACAACACCACATGGATATGCGCATTAGAGTGGCACCTTGTGGTTGGAGGCTATTTATAATTCGATTGGTGGTTTCGCTCTCTCGCTCTCTCTCTCTCTCTCTCTCTCTCTCTCTCTCTCTCTCTCTCTCTCTCTCGTCATGATGATGATAATGGTGGCCCCCAGGCGTAGTATAACTGTTAATGGCAACTGCAATTGGAATTCGTTCACAAGAGTCAATTTATACTGGAGCGATTGTATTTAATAAACATATTCCGAGTGCACAAAAATAAACATTGCTAATGGGAAAAACATGTGAAATGCCATTATGCTAACTGTAAATTAGCTCATAGCGCAAACTAATTGATATTTAACACTTTAATGGGATATAAATCAAGGTTCAAGCTGGCATTATTAATCAAACAAACTTCGATAAATTAAATGATGCATCCATTGTCATTGTCATCACTTTGATAAAACTCTGTTCATTTTCAAAGGCAATATGTTTTGATCATGAAATGCCCTCTGGAATATTGCTAAAATACGATTTTCACTCGCTTCATTCCGAACAAAAGTCTTCATTGTTTTTTTCTCTTTCTTATTATTACTGCCAATTTTTACCATATTATCCATAAGTTGCTGCACATGCTATTTATAGCCGTTCTCAGTATCCCACTTTAGGCACATCAGTAATTTAAACTGGCAAAAGGAAACTCGATCAAACTCAACTCAAGTTGATCTATTGCTCTCGAATGTCATTTGAGTGTGGATATATTCAGCCAGCACTCAGTCAGTTGTCTAGCAGCAGCAAGAGCAACAGCAGCAGCAGCTGAGGCCCCATCATTAACTCGAGCAGTCAGTCAGTCAGTCAGTCAGTCTGTCATACTCGTACTCGTACTCGTACTCATACTTGGAGTCGTCGGCTATACTGCCCTGGTCAGTTTGCCGCCTTGAGTGATGGCCATGGAAATGGTTGTCGCTGTTGCAACTGCTGCGCATGCGCGTGAAGACCAGCGACCATTCAACGCTTTTAGCAGACACATCGCTGAGCAGCTACAGACACAGACACAGACACAGACTCGAAGCTAGAGACAGAGCTGAGCTGAGCTGAGTTGAGCTGAGTTGAGGGCTCCTTGAAACTGCATTGCGAGAGACGTCAGCGGCGTCGTTTTGGTGCAAAATGTTTGCGGCAAAACCTGCAATTACCATCGCCAGCTTTGATAGCCCATACCTGTCCCCCCCTGCCCCACGCCCCTTTAGGGCCAAGTGAGCGCTGGTGAGCCAAGTTTAGGTTTTTAGGCATTTAGTCTTTGTTTCGACAGCCACAAGAGGCAAGTTGCAAGCGAAGCCGTAGTCTGCATTTAAATGCCAATCCCTGGCAGTCTGGTAGCGCTGAAGTTGATATGTTGTTGAGTACTTTTAATTTGCATGCTGTTAATGGTGTTGCTTCATATTAGGCAAGGAGTAAGAGAGCCGAGCAGAGTCGACCAGAGTCGAGCAGAGTCGAGGCCAGAAGCCAGCCACAGAAGGCAATCATTGTAGTTGTTGCTGTTGTTGTTGTTGTCATCATCAGGATGTTAATGCCATTGAACTGAGCTGCTGCAACTCTTGGTCTTGGTCTTAGCCTTGGTCTTAGTCTCGGTCTCGGTCTAGGTCTCGGTCTCGGTCTGGGTCTGGGTCTTGGTGTTGCCTTTGGGGGGCACAACTGGCATATTAATGGCAAGGATTGAAATCAAATGGCTGTTTTCGCCTGTGGAATTCTGCACAGACTCCAAAATAGACGTAATGGAGCGAAATTGTTTTGCAATTGGCCTTTGTAATAATAAGAATAAGTTCTTATCGCTTATGACGTAAATGGAATAACTACGTCAGTCAGTCAGTCGCAAAGAATGAAGTAACCAATATGGCAGACATAACACATGAAAGGAATGCATAAAAATTAATCTAAGCTTTTGTGAGATCAAAGCTGACACTTAGGAATTCCAGAGTGGAATACACAAACACTTATGCAAAACATTGTGAGAACTCTACTGAAGTTGGCAAACAAGCTGCCACCTTTAAAGTAATTAATTAGGAACATGTTGTTGTAAGCGACTCTGCCGAACAGGGAATTAAAACTATTTGTTGTTGCCCATATGAAATTTGTTTAGTTGATCAATATTATGTCAATGTATGTTATACATCAAGTGGATGGCTATATCCCCAGAAATCAATGATGTGAATTAAGCTTCATCAGTTCAATTGTATCAACAACTATTAGAAATTCAAGGTGCGATTTATATTTTAAGATTTCATAGTTTAAGTTTCATAGTTTTAAATTAAAATTAATGCAAATATTTGTTTCCCTTATTTTGCACTTTCCACTTAAAAGTAATTTTCAAAAACAGTTCATATACATTTCAGTTAAAAGCTGTTCCCACCAATTTCGAGAAAAACAATTTTCTTGAATCTTATTGATCTTATCGATTGTCGAGTTTTGTGTACTAATTGAATAAACCAATAGCAAGGGTAGGCCTGGCCTGGCTATGGTCTTACCAAATGTAAATTGCAAGTAATTGTTAGAAGTAGACAAAGTGACAGACAGATAGACAGATGGACAGATAGACAGAAGGCAAAAGTGAATCATGTAGGTCTAGAATAAGTCTCTTGTACACTGGTTGCTATTCATTGTAAGTAAATGTGAATACGGCTTGCCAGAAAGTAACTCAAATAGACTTCAGAGACTGGAGACTTGTTCTTGCTTTTGATGCTGCTGCAACTGTTGTTGTTGTTGTTGTTGCCTACCTGCCGCCTGTTTGTCTTTAGCTATAACAGCTACCGCACAATTTCCCAAATGACAAACATGCCAAAATGGTTACGAGCCATAGACAATGGCAACAAAGGCAGGCTAAAGAGCAGTCGGAGAAGTAACAGCAGCAGCAGAGCAAGAAGATAGATAAGAGAGAGTGCAGAGAGAGCAGGGAAGAGGAAAAGGAGCAGCAGTAGCAGTAGCAGCAGCAGCAGCAGCAGGCGGCAAGCGGCAGCACATTAATCACAATGCTCCAAAACAGCTTGACAGCCAGCAACATAGAACCTCTTCTCCCTGGGTGTCTCGAGTCGGAGTTTTCTTTAGCTGTCTCTGTGTGTGTATGGTGTGTGTGTGTGTGTCAGTGTGTGTATGGTGTGTGTGTGGCATCCTTTGGCATAATTCCTATTCAATCGCTAAGGACAATGCCATGTTGTAGTTTCAATTTGCGGTGGGCATGAGATTTGTGCCAAGACAATTGCCAAACAGGAAGCCAAACGACTGCCGACGATTCTGACTCCGAATCCGGTGTGCCATCAATTTAAAAAATGAAAAATTTCCCTTTTTGCTTCTGCCGGCGTCCGGAAAATGGAAAATTAAATTAACCTTTGGGAGCTGTGCTGCCTGCCTGCCTGCCTTCTGCCTGCTGCCCTCTGCCCCTTGCCCCTTCTACGGCTGCTTGGAAACAATGTTTTTCTGTCTGGTGCCGATAGCATCTACTGCCGAAATATGTTAATTTTCAATTTAGTAGTTTGGCCCCGACAAATATATATAAGTATATATATATATATATATATGTATCTTGGCTGCTATTTTTTTTTAATTCGTTTTTCGTCTTATATTTTGGGCTGGTCTTATGAAGCGCACTGGAGCGGATCGGTAATGGGTAACGAACAAATTATCACATCTGCTTAATCTGCTGCATATCATTTTCCTACTTTACCCCCAACTCCTTAAACCCGCCCCCCCCCCCACCACTCCTGCTTCTTTAATAAGGAGGAAGTGTTTTCATGTTAGTCGTCGAGCTCATAAACATTTTGTTGACCACATTTCAAGGTTGAGGAAATAATTAAGACATTATAAATTATTTGAGAGCTGGCGAGTGTTGATTGTTAACTTTGAAGTCTTCCTGGCTTTTCCGAGTTTCCACTAACCCACAAGGGTGCTCTGCGTGCTTCCCGCTTCTAATGAGCATAACAAAATATTTTTAGTTTTTCATTTGATATGTATCTCGAAATTTGTTTTCAACAACTACAGTCGAGTTGACTAATGTCTTTTATAATGTTCAGCATTTAATTTAGCATTTTAGAAGCCGAAACAAATGAAAAAGATATGAATAAACATTTTGAGTCAGTTAGAGAGATACTTAAAATAATGTGGCATACAATTTGATATGTTATCATTTAAATAGAGAACGAAAATGTCTAATTATATAGGATTATATTTAGCTAAATCGACTTTAAACTAATCCATTATTCATTCATTCATTTCGAAGTTTCGCCAACACTTTTCACAATTTAGTTGTGCCTTAGTTTTTCATCATTCACACCTACAACAATTGGCCAGAGGCGAAAGTCAGGCAAAAACAACTTTGGCGACCTTTAAACACTTTACCTTTGGGCAGGGGTTATCCAAAACCAAGTTGGGGTACTCCTGTGCACAAATAAACCTATACTGACATCTGTCATTAGCAACCATGTGCAGCAATATTTGCCACAAACCCAACTTTTTGTTGGTCAACAGAGAAGCAAAGCAACCAAAGCAATCTGCATGAAACGCTTTGCATTTTCAGTTTTTGTAGTTGTGCAAAAGTTCATAAAATTTTCTGAATTACATTTTCCATTAAATTGGACATGGAAACTCTCCGCAGACCTTCTGTGCTCATCGAGGGTGCCGGTTGAGAGGGGGAAAGCGGGGGTTTAAGGGGTCGACATGATGCATGTGATTTAAATTGATTTAGTTGCGTTTCAGTTGGAAGCTTAGCGAGTTAAATGCACAATATAAATCAAGTTTAACATTTGGCTGGCAATTAAATCACAAAAGTTTTTAAATCAAAACTGTTAAGAAATGCACAAGAGTGGGAAAAACGGAGGGATGGAGGGGGCCGTGGCAAACTGACAGTTAGTCGCATCAGTCAGAATGAAGAGTGTGCACTTTTAGCTGATCAAAATCAGTGCTGCGCAAAAAAAAAAACAACGACGCTTAAATCAATTTCTCAATCAATGTCAGCACTGACATTGAGCGTTTGGGGACTGATGAGGGGGTCGAAAGGGGGCTGAAGGGTGGTGGAGGGTACCAGAATGTTGTCGATTCTTGGAATTGCGCTTAAGCGGGAAATCGTGGCTTACTCTCTGGCCCCGAAATAAAAGTAAAAGGTTCAAATTGTGTCCAAAATGTCAAAAGCAGACGCGCTCAATATGATCGCCGGTTGGTCCCTAAACAACAACAACAACAACAACAGTGCCTGCCACACAGTGCCTGCCACTCAGTATCCAGTACCCAGTACCTTGTGCCTGTGCCTGTGCCGCAATATCCGAAAGCTGTCCGCAACAGAAGCCCTGGAAATTTGATCGCATGCAGATAGCGCGCTCGCTGACTCTCTGCCCTGCCAACCTGTCTGTCTGTCTGTCTGTCAGTCTGTCTGTCTGTCTGTTGCATGCAACTGTTTTGTCTTTTTGGCGTGCGATAACTGAAGTCAATGACTGGAGCTGCCCCAGCCACTGCCCCCCAAACTTGGCTGCATGAAAAGTGAACTTGAGTTGCAGTTGCGCGTTGCATTGTTTTGTTGCCGCTTACAGGAGCCATCGACATCATGGCCAGGGCCATTGCCAATGTTGGAGGCTATTGCTCTTGTTGTTGTTGTTGTGTTGTTGCTTGAGCCTCATCCTGATCCTCATCAGCATCATCATCGCCGCATACAATCGTCGATAATCTCACGCTTGGCATCGCCAATATCGCCACGACAGCAGCAAGCAGCAGCAACAACAGCAGCCTCAACTGCAACAAACATTGTTGCATCTTTAACAGTCAGGAAGACGTTGCAAGATTCTCTTTAGTTTAGTTTAGTTTTGTGGCCAGTTCGTTAAATTACATGAATGTATAACCATTTTAATTTTTGTTGGCTGCTGCTGGGTTTGCTGCCTGCCCCTTCAGCCTCTTCTGCTTCTACTGCTTCTGCTTCTTTTATATGCTTTTGTATTTCGGGCATGGGATTTGTCTGTCTGTCTGCCTGAGTGTCTTTTTGTCTGTCTGTCTGTTTGTCGCACTGCCGATGCCTTTTGAATGATGACCTTACAAATCACGTTTCGCAATGAGTACGCTTTGCAGCCAGATCATCAAGATGCTTGGGTGTCGATAGCAGTTCAGCCTCAACTCAGCTCTCCATCATGGAGTTTGCCAGCAGCGGCGGCTGTGAGAAAAATTCTAGCAGGTTTTGTAATAGTTCCCAGTTTGTTGTGCTGTATTCCAGGAATTACTACAAAATCAAAGATAGAAAATTTGAGTTGCATCCAGATTGAGCTATGCAAAAAATAATACTTAATAAAAGTAAATATATTTTATAGAACAAAGATCAGAGCAACAAAAGTTCATCAATAATCAACATTTGTATATCGTATTGATATTCTCAAGCATTTGCTTGATTTCATCCTTTTCAGCTGCCTCCACATAATTCTGTCCCGTGGGTGTTGTACCCACTTTATTGGCTCCATGCTGCAGCAGATACTCAACGGATGTTGTATGCCCCTCCCAGATGGCAGCCAGCAAGGGGGTTATGCCATACTTATCCAACTTGTTGACATCGGCTCCGATCTGCACGAGATATTTGAGTACCTTCAGCTGCCCAAAGTCGGCTGCATAATGCAATGGAGTTCGTTCCCCAATTAAATCGTTAACGTTGCGATTCGAGTTGTCAAACGCATCTTGCACTGCATCCACTTCACCATTTTTGATGGTCCAAATTACATTTTCATTATTTTCACACATATTTTTATTTGATTACTGTTTGTTCAGTTGTCGCAAACTGATATGTGGCAGGAGAATTGAAATGTGGCAGTAAAAGCAGTTATATATATATATGTATATTATGTTATAGTCCGCAATTATTTATGTAACACACTTTTCAAATGGTTTCATTTGTCGCCGTTTCGCGCTGCTTGAATCGATGCCATCCAACGTCATACAGTTTGTCCTCTATAAGTACTATTAGCTAATGCTGCCCTTGGGTAACAACCTCTCCTCATAAACCCAAGCGAAACGATCCACACCCGCCAAGCAACCAGGCAACCATTACACACGTAACTCTCACGCCTCCTTTGCCTGACTGCGCATCAGTTTTGATTAGCCAAGCATGCCATCCAAATACAGATATATTTATATATATATATATATTGTAGTAGATATCTAGATGAGGGGGCGCCTGCAATCGTGGGCTGTCAGTTAATTTCAATTTTGAACACGATACGCCCCAAAAAGGATAACTCGTGTGACAAAAAACAATTAAATGGCAGCGCGACACGGAACGCGGGCAACTGTCAACCTAAAAGCGCGAAATTCAGCAGCCCAGAAAGCAGACCTTATTGTAATTCACACACACACACCCACACACACACACACATACACATACACATTTTCCTAAACACTCGTACCATCCGTGGCTAAGGAGAGAGGAAAAGTGAAAGAGAGGTGGATATAGAAAGCGTTAAATGGAAATGAAAAATCACGGTCTACAAATGTGTTCCATACACACACACACACACAGAGGGATGGATGGTGCAGGAGGGGAGGGCGCGGGGGCGGGTTAGGTGGTGCATGTTAGACGACGTGCAAGCGCCGAGGCATGCACAATTGGGCGTTGTAATTGAATTAGTCACACCCACAGATTGCACACATGAATGACTTGTCGAAGACAAAAAGAGAGCAGCAACAACAACAACACCAACAACAAAAACAACACACACAATAGATAAAATAAGAGAATAGAAAAGCAAAAATAGCGAATTATTTATTAAACTAGGTTACCAGGCAACAAGCATGCCAAAAGAGACAGAGAGAGAGAGACAGGTCGAGAGAGGGAGAGAGCAAGTAACTTGTGTGTCTGTCTGGGGGAATGTAAGTTGGGCATTGGGCGTTGGATTGCCTGAGTTCCGCTGAGTGCCCCAAAACAGCCGCTTTGGGCATTTCAGCAGCAGCAGTAAGAAGCTCCACAGTTTACAGACATTTAAAATAATATATTCTTTAAAATGCTCACTCAAATGAAGAAAAAATCCTTGGATTTATTGCCCAGCGGAAGTACTTTATAAATAATTACTTTTCCTTCATGACTTTTGTAACTTTTGCACACTTAAGTATCAGAGAAATGTATTTTAAAAACAACATTTTTCATATTTATATTTTTTGTTTTACCATCTTTATGTAGCACATATTTTTAAATGTCAAAAATATATAATTTACTGAAATAAGCATTTTGCTTGCCAACTGTTTGAAAGTGACTCGTTATAAATTAATCCAGTTTTTAACTTCTTGCGAGAGAGAATCACACCTCTCCTCAAATATATCGCAAGATAATAATAATAAACGTTGTTTTTTTATTGATAATTACTCACTCCAAAATTATTGAACTAGCGCCAGCTTATCATTTTAACTATAAAAAAAAGATTTAAAGACGATCTTAAACAGATAAACGTAGAAAAAAAGTTTATGGCAATAGATAGATTAAAATCTTGCCAAAAATGCATAATTTCCATTACATCAATCTCTTTAAAATATGCAATCATTTAAAAAAATGTTGAGGATCTTACACAGAATAGCTAGGTAGAAAAGGACTTATGTCATAATATATGTAATAATAATTCAATTTGACGATTTTAAGCTGAAATTGAAAATGGGAACACTGCGAATATAATTTTAATATGCAATCTAAAAATGTTGAATACAAGAAAAAAAAACACGTAGTTTTCTTTTGTTGTGTTCTCGCTCACACTTACTAAGAAATACATTTAGTTTTATTTTGTTGTGTACTCGCTCACTCTTACTTTCTCTACCTCCCCCACCACCCAACACATGCCCAAACACACCCACAATCCGCGTCTCGAGTGAGTAAAGCCCCAAAGCCAAGCCGCTTTTCAAGTATTTGCTCACGTATGCAAACACTGCAAGGCCAATTTGCATAATAATCGTGACGTTGAGCGTCGAGAGTCGCGAGCATTGAGCGCTGAGCGCTGAACGCTGAGTGCAGCCCTATTTTGAGTCACCTGACCTTGTGCCAGGGACCCGAAAACCCAACAACTGTGCAACTATGCGACTACTTTGCTCAGTGAGTGCACTGTTGTGAGTGAGTGTGTGTGTGTGTGTGAGTGTGTGTGTGTGTGGTGTGAGTGCAACGAGTGGTCGAGTGGTGAGTGGTGAGTGGCGAGTGTGCACAAAGTTGGCCCGTTTGCTTCGGCAACACTTTCTCGAGCACTTTTTTCCGCGGCGCCTAAAAGTATGCTTTCAAATGTGAAATTTGAGCAGACGCCGCTTGTAATTAAACATGTACACCCCAGCAGCTACAGCAACTACAGCAGCGGCCACTACATTAAGGTTATTTATCGTCGAGTGCCTCGTCACAATGATAAAATGCATGTTGACCTCCGCTGCGGGTAAAGAGAGCGAGGCGGAGAGGCGGGGAGGCGCTCTGGCAACACTCAAAGTGCCGCCGCACTCTGTAATAAAATCCAAGAATGTGTTGCCACAAAAATTTTATTTCCTAAATAAACACACACAAAAACACACTTTGCAAAGCCAGGTAAAATTATAGAGTGTCTGTGCAACTAGAAAATGAGAGGTGCTTAATGAGGGGTTGGGGCGGGTGGGTGCTGGAGAAGTGGAAGTGAGATAGCTGAGCTCGTCCTTGCACGGCTCACTCATCTAGCTAGAGTCACTCATGCGGTTTTTACTGGTAATTAAATTAAATTTATTTAAGCTGAGTTACGCTTCCACACTGGCCAACAGGAAGGATGGGAGTGGTGTGGCAGGAGATGGAGGACAGCTGTGTGCTGTGCCTGTCTTGGCTTGGATTACGTTGGTTTTCGGCAACAATGTTGCGGTCTGGCAACCACAGGACTTTTCAATGGGACTCCAGGACTCCAACTCAGCTCAGCTTAACTCATCTCAGGTGCTAGATACTCCGCTCTCCTGGATATTATGGGGGCTACGTTTTGTATTGCACTTAAAGTGACAGTTTTGTTGCTTTAAATTGTGTAATCGGACCTGATAAAAGCTTTTGCCATTAAGAGCGACAGTGCGCAACCCAATGCCTGACCTGACCCAAGAGAGACACAGAGAGAAGCTCTGCAAAAATAACCGAAATTCTTTGTTTTATGATATAAGCATAATGCGCTCGCTTCTATCTGAGAAACACTTGAGGCAATAACACACACATCCTCCCAATGGTGTGTGTGCCAGTGTGTGCCAGTGTGTGCCAGTGTGTGCCAGTGTGTGTCCAATGCCAGCTTGTTGTGCTCTTTTAGTTTGTGTGTCTGTTTTCATTTTGTTAGAAGCTGAGTTTACGAGCTGAGCTGCTTGGCTGCTTGTCTGGCTGGCTAGCTGGCTATCTGGCTGGCTGGCACTTGTTGGACAGTCGGTAGCCAGGAGGAGCCTTGGGCTGGACAAGTTGAGTAGACTGAAGAGGCCATCATCAATTGTTGAGCACTGCAAATTTAACACTAGCTGCCAGCAATTCAGCTACAAACTGCTTAGGGTTGTAAACTCTTTAAGCACAACTCGAAATATTCGATGGAAAATGCATTTCTCTGTAAAAACTGACTTTTAATGTAGCTCTTAAATATTCATATGCAAAATGTTGATGGAAAATAATTACAAATTATGAAAGAAAAATGCAACAACTATGAAAAATTAAAATAATTAACAAGTTCATGGAAGTTCAATGTTAAATATGTGTGCAGACTTCCTATCCTAAACATATTTATACATTTCACTAAATATTTATTTGGCAACATTCCACAAAAATTGCATAGTTTAACCCACAAATTTTGTAATTATATATCTTAAAGATTTCTCACTCAGCACATTTTTATCAGCCTCAAAATTGGCCTCAAAAGTTCAAAAGTCAATTAGTTGCGCTTGGCCAGTCAAGGAAATGGCCAATTGACTAGGAAATTGCCAGCTTGATTTTTTTGTTTTGTTTCTTTTTTGTAATAAATATTGCAGTTGTTGCTGTTGCTGCTGTTGTTGCTGTTGTTAGTTATTATTTGCAGGTTATGCGCTTTTATTGCACAATTTTCGCTGATGCCATTTTTGGACACAGTTGTGTTTGGCTGCCAACTTTATTTATAGGTCATTTACAACGCCACAACTGCAATTGCAACCATTGTAGGAAAGGCCGAAAGGAAACAGCAACCAAATAATAAAAATAAATATAAACAGAAACACAACTGAACTGAACTGACTGCTAGCTTTCAAAAGCCAAGTAGGCAGCTCTCTCTCCCTCTCTCTCTCTCTCTCTCTCTCTCTCTCTCTCTCTCTGTGTATCTGTGTGTATCTGTGTGTGTACAAGTAAATATATTATTTTATTTTTCACAAGTCCCCCCAAAAGCGGCGGCAAAAAAACTATTTTGTATTTGTTCAATTGCTGCAAATGCTTTCAAAGTATTTACAAACGTTTTCAATTTTGTCTGTGATGCCAGAGACACGAATTGCAATAATAACAACAACAGCAACAATAACAACAACAACAACAACAAAAATAGTTGCAAACAAGCCAAAGAATACACAAATATTTTATGCATAACGAATTTTCTATGCACTTACTGAAATTATATTTATATATATATTTGATACAATGTTTAGATGGGCTGGGAGATGTTTGCCAAGTATTCCACATCTTTTATTTCATGCCCTCAAATGAAATTAAGTGGTGCAAAATGATGTAGCAGGCAGAGGGAAGCATCTCTGATCCCATAAAGCATATATCTTCCCGATCAGCATCAGCAGTCGAGTCGATCTCTCTGTCTGTCTGTCTGTGTAAATCTGTAGATCGCATACTACAATTTGGAGTACAAATTCTCATATGCCAATTGGAGATGAAGTTTATTTCATTTTATCTATACAAATGGACTTCCAAAACCAATGAAATGCCACAATTTTACTTGCTATTACTCAACTACACAGATTTTATCAATAACGGCTATAAAACTCACAGCTTATCGTGCAATGCATATATTTATATATTTCAAGTTATTTTCCATTTATCGAGAACTGCACCCGTTTTGCCAATATCGATAAACATCGATTTACGAAGGCAATAAAATCCAATTGATAAAGAACATGTTTTTATCAACTTGAAATTGAATGAATTCATATTCTGATGCTATCTTTCTTGCTGTGGCAAAGTGATTCCATTAGCGAATGCATTTCACTTTTCTCTATGTGAGAAGCAAAAGTGTTGGCGCTGCCAAAAGCATTTCAATTTCAATTTCTATGCTGAAGCACAGCGCTGCCAACTGAAATCGTGCCGTTAATCGCTTTAAATATGCGACAGGTTGCTGCCAGTTTTCAACCCAGGCCCAGAGCTTGTAGCATTGTTGCTGCTGCTGTTGTTATTGTTGCTGTTGTTAGTGGCGTTGCCTGGCAGCCTCATACAGTCCTCTCCTCTCAGTCTGTCCGTCAATCTGTCCATCTGGCTGCCTGTGTGCGGCTTCCAGCCGTGCCGGGCAGCCTTTGAGCGAAGGATTTCATAATCCGCTGCATTTGTCTCACTGATTATGCAATTTGGCTGTTTGCTTTTTTCTTTAGTTTTCCTTTCTATGTGTTTGTGTGTGTTGCCTGTTTTGTGTTTTGTTGCTGCTGCTGCTGCACACAATTCAGGAAGTCATTTGCTCAACCTATTTAAGCCTTTGAACAAATAAATGTTTATTTAAATTAGGCGCCCAAAATAAATAAAAACACAACAACAAATTCAAACTGGAAACGGTAGCATTTTCTATTCGATTTTTACATTCAGTTTATAGCAGCTGTTGCTATTGTTGTTGTTGCTATTGTTGTTGTTGCTGTTGTTGTTTTTGTTGGGCGTGTCCAGTTTTGTGATTTGGCCAGCTCTATTGTTGTTATTTTATGCAAATTTCTGCATGTCAGCCAGTGACTGAGATTTTATTTGTCTAACCCCTGACATTAAAAAATTATATGAATGATTGAGTGATTAGACGACGCTTGAGTTGTGATTCATGTGTTGAATATGAATAAAAATAGGAACAATGAAAATTACAGAATAGTTTTGTGTATAATATAATAAGCCATAATATATTAGCATTAGACTACTGTATGAATGAACTTAGAGTATTCATCGGTCTCTTGACAGGAACACAAAGTCAGCTTAATAAACTAGATAGAGTCAGAAGCGAGCTCTGCCAATTAAGTGATAATGATCAAGAATATTTATAGCCGGAAATAAATGTAGTATCCAGAGAAGTATGTCTTCAACCCGATGGCTCAGGGAGGGACACAATAAATATAATAGATCGCAGTGAAATAATAATTAAACAGTATAGCTCAGATAAAAGCAATTTGCCAAAAACGAGACATGTTTTGTTCTTCAACAACTTCAAAGTAACTTCCAACAAACCATCTTCCACTAGAAAGTGCTGCCAAAGAAGAAGAAAGCCAAAAATGTATAGAATAAAACAGTTAGCAACAATTAAATTTGTACACAAAAGGCAACAGCAACAAAAGTGAAAGAGAACAAAAAACAGTTGCTAAAAAATTAAATTTTAATCAAACATATTCGTAATTGAATCAACACTGAGCTGAGCACAGCTTTTGACTGCATTTTTCAAGGGGTGGCAACAACCCAAATGGGGGGCGTACATACAAATGCCATGCCCAGCATATGCACTCGAATGATATTTTTGTTTGTTTTGTAAATATTTCAAGTTCCTTTGATAATTTTTTGCATTTGATGAGATGGTTTTTTTTTTATTTTTAAATTTTTTTATTCAAACTGGTAAAAATCAATTCGTGCACAAAAATGCCAACATTTTAATTAAATTTTCAAGCAATTCAAGCAAAGTTGCCATAGTTGACAGCGGGGGGCGTGCCAGCATGCCACAGGGAGTTGGCTGTGGTGGGGCACACACACACACACACACACACACACATATAGGTGGGTGCACTTTTTGTTGACTGCACATGGAGAAAAGTGTGCTGAAAGTTTTCCCACAGAGGTTCTGACTCTCATCTGCCAGCTCTCCCTCTCCCTCTCTCTCTCACTATCTGTTTGTCTGTCTGTCTCGCTCTAGGTCGCTTTCTGTGTGCTAGCCCAGCCATTAATTAACTAGAAATGCCATTTTCCACAATTATACGTTCCCAACTCTACTATATAGAAATGTAAAAACTAATTACATTGCAATTTGCCAACGTAATAGCTCGGGCCGAGTTCAGCTCTCTCTCTCTCTCTCTCACTCTCTCTCTCTCTCTCTATCTCTCTCTCTTGCTCTCACTCCACTCTGTCTCTATGTGGGCGCGCCCATTGATGAGGGGGCGGGGGTGAAGAAGGCTTGCAGAAAACTGCATGCAAAGCAATTTTAAAGCTAGGTAAGCAAAAGCGGGACCAGGGAGCAAGTGGAGGGGGGATGGGGAATAGGGATGGGGCACTAACAAGCTTCCGCGTGACTTCCTTGGAAATACAAAATCAATGCAGAAAAGTACGAAGGACACATCGAGCAAACTTAAAGTTTGCACGCGCCCAGCTAGGCAAGCTCGCTCTCTATGTGTGTGTGTGTGCATGTGTGTGTGTGTGTGTGTGTGTGTTCGCTATTGGTGGGCGGAAGGCGTGGCATAATATCATAATTTGCAAGCAACGCCATTCACAACGACTGCAGCAGTTGCACAGTGTCAAAGAATGAATAGTGAAAATAAAACTATATTCTACAAATAATCAATTTTGATGCATTCAATTCAAATACTAATTCAAAACTAAATAAAGTTTTCAAGAAATTATCATTGTTAAATCATTGAAAGCTCTTATTGTAAATATTTTAAATAAATAAAAAATAATATTCGATTATTATGAGCGAAGACAAAATTGATTATTAATTTTAGAAATCATCAACTGATAATTAATTAATCTATTTTTCAATATTTTTGTACCAATTTACATTTTTCTTAACGTGATTCCTTTTGACAATAAGTCAATTGTTAGAATTCTCCTCTCTTGTCACACTGTGCCATGGAACAGTTTACCATTGTGGGACTTTGCATAAAGCGTGCAGCCTACAAACCGAACCTGGCACTGGGACTGGAACTGGGACTGGGACTGGGATTGGGCCTGGGACTGATTGACTGGGCCGATCGATGGGCGCTATAATTTGAGGTTGCCATGTTGTCCTTAGTGGTTATTCAATCTTGGCTTAATTTGTACCACTTCCATCAAAGAGGAGGGCCCCCTGTATGGCGATTGTTGTTATAGTATGAATTACATCGTTGTTGTTGTGTTTGTTATTGTTTTCGGTTTCGGCTTTTTCTTGCAGGCAACGCACAATTTGATTGATGTGGGATTTGTGGCACTTGCCCACACAACTGTCGAGGCTTTTCATAATGGCAGACTGCGAAATATTTATACGGCATATGTGAATCGACCTGCTGTTTGTTGCCACCATTTCCCCATTTCGTAGGAAATGCAATTCCTGTTATGCGCGTGTCGCTTTTTTGTTGTTGCAGTTGTTGCGGTCACTGATTACTGCTTCTAGCATTTAATTATTTAAATTTAAATGGAATATAAGATACGAAAGAAATGATTTCATTTAACAGTATTTATAGTCTTTAAGTTTATTTAGTAATTTTATCTATTCATTTCAATATATTTTTTAGCTTTGTTCATATATTATAATTTATTATATTATAAAAAGAGATCACCAAAGAATTAACAATCATTTAATGTGTACATTTTCCATTTATTCTGATTAAAACATTTGTAAATATTATTAATTTGAACTATTGGAAATTAGCCTGTAATAAAATATTGCACATTTTAAATCGGTTACTCTAATAATAAATATTAATAATTGAGCTCGATAATGGATAAGTCTGGATGTACTCATTTCTTATT
Organism: Drosophila setosimentum; assembly: GCA_035043505.1. Taxonomy (NCBI): domain Eukaryota; kingdom Metazoa; phylum Arthropoda; class Insecta; order Diptera; family Drosophilidae; genus Drosophila; species Drosophila setosimentum. Next base: position 2,586,069 of record JAWNMY010000003.1, on the reverse strand, counting down.
AAACCTGTTGATTACACTGGCAATGTGAAACCGGAAGTAAAAAGAAGCGATAAAGGACTTGAGCGGATATCTTCGCGACGCGATCCAATTTATCTACAGAAAGAATTAAATAAACACCTGAAAGACAAAAAGATACAAGGCTTTTACAAGATGCATATTAAAGCATCCAAGCATTGATTTAAATACTTGGATGCTTGACTCTGAACGTGGGGCACCAAGAAATAATTTATTGGCTAATTGTGAACGTGGCTTATAGCGCTGATAAAGCTGCATTTGGGTCATAATGAAGCGCAGTTTCTGGCAGCAGCTTGTTGCAAAATTATGACTACAATTTGCGCGCAAGGCAAACCAAATAATTTGTGGTTGCCTCTAATGCACTCACATATTGCCGAGCAAACCAAACGCGCAACTCGCAACTGGCAGCTGGCAACTGGCAACTGGCAACTTGAACCACCCAAAAACCGAACCGAACCGAACCGAACCACTAACAACATGTTGGTTGGCCTCCATGCATCTGGCCAATAATTACGTAGGTCGCGCAAGACCTGGATTGCTAAAAGGGGGGTGGGGGGAGGGGGAGGCAATACTAAATTATGTTCGCAAGTTGTGCGTAAAGTTGCAGTGATGCTAAAACTTTAGCACCGCACTCAAGGACATTCCAAGGCGGCCCGTTTAGAAAGGGGGAGGGAATGGGGATAGAGGAATGAGGAATGAGGGACTCGACTGCCAACTGCTGACAAAGTGGCTGCCTACACACACACACACACACACACACACACACAGCACATTGCTGCACACAGAGAGACGTTCATAAACTTTATCAGAGGAAGCCGCTCGACGCGTTTCTTAGCCATTTTTGGCCAGCATGCTCTTGGCCATTGTCTGTCCTCGGTGAGACTGCTCCTTTCCTATAGTTTATGGCATATTATTGGCATAAACATGGCGACGTGCACTGTGCACCAGGTATGCAAGGTGCAGTCTACCCCTCTGCCCCCCCGCATCTCCATTCGGGTGATTTATGTTTTGTGTCAGGCAAAAGCGTTCAATTAGCGACTTAAATTGTGAGACCCAAAGCCAGGGCAAGGCCAGGGGCAGCTGGCTAGACAGGATCGCTTTATGGGGGCTACTGATTCAAGCCATATGTGACCCAGTTTTTATCCATTGACAAATTATATAAATTGCAACAAGGTTGCAGGGAAGCGGCTAATGATGAGCCGCATGCGCATAACTCATGCGTGGCGCACAAAATGCCGAAACATTTTGCACAATTTGTGGCTCATTGGGCTCAATAACAATACTTCATCTTCAATAAAGTAAAATAAGCGAACCACAAAAACGAAACGAGACTACAGATACATCTTGAACTATAGCTATATAACTACGGGAGCGCTGGCAATCGTTCAGTTCCAGTCTCCATTCCCCAGAAACCCGAGTCCCGACTCCCGAGTCCCGACTCCCGACTCCCGAGTCCCGAGTCCCCAACCCATAATTGATGATACCGAATGCCACTAAATTATCAATTGACCATAAATTTGCTCATTACGTTCAGTTTTGTGGTTCGGTTCGGTTTGGTTTGGTTCGGTTTGGTTTTGTTTGGTTCGATTCGGTTAGTTGGCTTCACTTTTTCATTCAAGTTTTGTGTCTGCCACTAAAACGTTTAACGTTTAACGTTTTTAGCCAGGCCAACGAGAGTTGGCTCATCATCATCATCATTTGCCATTGCGGCTGGCGTTTTAAATAACTTTTTTATAAGGCTCCGACGATCTTGCCAACTTATTGGCATTTGCTTGCTGCTCTGTCTTAAATATTTTTCTTTTATTTTTGTATTTTTTTATTTTTGTATTTTTCTTTTCTTGTGCACGTTTTCATTGCTTTGCTTTCTTCAAGTGCTCTTTGCATTTTTTTCTCTCTTCGTTTTTTTGGCCTAGCAAATTGTTGTTTACAGCTGTCGAGTGTTGGTATTTCATGGCTCTGTTCTCTGCTCCCCGCTATAATTGCTGTTTATGCTCTGGGAGCGTTTTAAATGTGAACGGTGCCTAACTCGAGCTACAGCTTTAAATGGCTAACAAATTCCTAGCTAAATATGGTCAGTATTAAGACTGATCGCTTTACGATTCCAAATGTGATGTGCCTGGCATAACCCAACCATTACCTGAATAAGCTTTGCTATTTTCTTTTTAGTTTTACTATTATCATCTCTGTCATGGCTTGCAAATTTATAATCCAAGCTTCTTTCTCACAGATTAATATTATTAATATGCTCGAATCCTCATTGTCTGCACTATTCTTAAGCAGTATCAGGATCTCAGAGACTATGAGGGACAAAGACTTTTATTATGGAATATTATTTATGAGGATAACTCATCCCCTATTGTGAATATCGATATTAATACTTTTATTGTATTTAAACTTGTGATTACTTTTTTCTTTTATGATATTCCAATTATCTACTGCATTCATGCCATATTCTTGAACCTATCACATTTAAATGGGCATCTTTGTAAAGAAACTGCCAGTTAATCTACTACTTATCTGCTCGTATCATAAATTTTGAAGTACTTTAGTGCAACTCAATTCCTGTTGACCTTTTGCACACTCAATGTTTGCTTGTGAGTGGAAACTGTTTGACATTTATGCCTTGCCACTGTATTACGTGCCTGCATCTCCCTCTCCCCCTATCTCTCACTGTCTCTCTCTCGCTCTCTGTTGAGTTTCATCTGTGGCTTTGACTTTGGCATCCACATCCGCATCCTGGACGCGAATAGCACACGTTCCATGGGTCTGCATGATTAACATATCACGTAGACGTTACACAAGCTGCACACAACAAATAAACGGCTGCTCAGCTCAGCTCAGCTTTGCTCAACTGCATCAGCTGCCAGTCACCACTGGACACCTATCACCCCCCCCCCCCCCCACCACACTCCAGAACAAGCCTGCCACCTTCCCCCTTTCAAATGACGTACAACATGAATGGCAGCAGCAGCAGCGAATCAGTGAGAAACCTTTGGACCCGGTTGAGGGAGTTGTTGGGGTCTAGGTGCTTGTAATATTTAACACCAGCTGAATTTTAATGCGATTTGCAGCTGTATGACTGACTGACTGACGGACTGACAGACTGCTGAGCTGAGCTGACTGACTGAGTAAAGGACAGACTGTCTGCGCGCCTAATGGCCAACTAATATGCGCAAAATGACTTGCAGGCAACTCGCGAACTGCCAAATGTGAACATTCCTCCTTCCTGGCCCAGGCCAACAGATCGTGCCAATTGGCGTACACTAACAAAAAAATAAATAAAATCGGAAGTGCAAAGGATGTAAACTAACATAAAAGAAATCAACTAGGAAAGATAATTGCATTCACTTTATTTTATTAATAGTAATCCATCATTTAACTATGTTAATGGAATTTAATGAATTGTGAAAGTCGACGAAATGAATTCAAAAACTTGCAGTCAAGAAAATTATGTTACTTTGTTTTACAAAGGACATGCTGTTTTAGATCATAACTCTTAAAATCTGCTGGAGGACACAGACATTTCTTGGACCCACAGATAAACTTACTTTAGAGTGATATTTAAAGAGTTAAAGGGTTGGTCAGAAAAATTGAGCATAATCGAAAAAGCCAGGTTGTCTTTTGAAAGACTCTGCGGATCTTCTTTGGGCCACAGCTAGTCATTCGCCAGCCAATTCGAGTAAAGTGAATCAAGTTCGAATGTGTTTCAATAGAGGTCGTCCATGCTAAAGCTGGTTTCGATAGTTAAGTACATATTTAAATAAAAAATAAAATGTGCAAAGAACATGCGATTTTTCTCGCAGTGTGCGATTAGGCATATTGCAACACCTTGTGTGAGTTGTGGGAGTTTTGGTTTTGATGGCCGAGGAGGAGTCAGGGAGTCGCGCAGCGATCTTTGTGGTTGCTGCTGCCCTCCCCCAGCTCACGATCGTCGAGTGGAGGTGTCAATAACTTTCAAATGCCGGCCCAGGATCTCTGCCACAGCAATGTTGAGGCATGCTGCATTATCATATTCCATATATATGAATATATATATATGTGTGTGTGTGTGTGTGTGTGTGTAACAACATGCAATCGCCTCATGCATGCGGTGTCCCTTGGCCCCCAATTGTTGCAACGTTGAGCGACTCCTTTGCCAAATTTATGCATTTCTGAAGTTTTAATAATGTAGCTCGTTAGCCACGGTTTGTTAAACTTTGTTTTCATTTTCACTTCACTTAACTTCAATGCAAGGCAGCTCTGGCTCCGGCTCCGGCTCCGGCTTCAGCTCCAACTCCAACTGAGTCGCTCCACATCTATGAAAACCCGTCACGTGTTGCTGCCAGCTTCCATTCCCTCTCACATCCCTTCCCTCCTTCTGTTGCACACTCGACTCAACTCAACTCAACTCAACTCAGCTCAGCTCAACTCAGCTCCGGCTGCAGTTTTCAGTTTCAATATGCGCGTCGTGCATTTGCTTGGGGTCATTGTTGCTGTTGATGCTGTTATTGCTGTTGCTGTTGTTACTGTTGTTGTTGTCGCTGTTATTGTCAGCTATTTGTTGCCTTTTGGCCATATTGCAGTTGTCCATGTCTCCTTGTGGCGCTTAGTACCCTCGACAGTCCAGTCTCCAGTCTCCAGTCACCAACTCCAACACCAAGACCAACCCATCCCTGCTCCCTCAATCGTTTGAAAAACGTACAAAAGTGAAAACACATTTTGCATTCGTTGCTGCCACTTGGCTACTTTGCATAGACACCTCCTCCGCTCCCGCCCTCCCCCCCCACACTCCATGAAAATAGGGGGAGACCACATAGGATAAACATTGGCTATTGTGAATGCGGCTAAGCTGGAATTGTCATGATATGATCGGCATCATTAGTAATCGTACTGTTTAGACTCGGCTCAGTTGTCAGAAAAACATACATTTTATAAATGGGGATACTTTTGTGTTTTGTCAGCTTTACATTATGATTTACTATAAGCTTGAACTAATCTCTCGATATGTATATAATATGTATAAAGACAAAGTTTGTTAGTTTGTGCAGAGATTGAATTAATAAGGAATAATCTGAACATTTTCGAAGGACTAACTTCTTATTGATCTATGTATGTCCTGAGCATAATGCTCTTCTCTTCTTCTCCCTTACTCTTTTTCTATCTATTTCATTCTCATTCTCTTAGTGTCTGCAATACATAGATCTCTTCTGCATTTGAAGTAATAATGTCCTTAACAACATCGTTTTATATATATCCCATAAAATAGATCTTCTTTAATTATCATTAGCTGCTTCCTTGGGTACAATATAAGCTAGTTATAACTACACATATTTGCTACTATACTCGTTATATTCTCAGTTAATTTATTGGGTCTCAGTTTCACTTTTGCCCAGCCATTTGCTTACACTGCCTTTGGCAAACCAATTCCCCTCACACTCCATTATGCTTTTTAATGGGGGGTCTGATGAAGTAATACAATTAAATGTCGTATTACAAAAGAGGGGGAGAAAATACAAAACAAAAAAAACATTAAGCGGCCTCTTGCAAATGTCCAAAGCACATGTCTGGGCCATTAGGCAAAATGGCCAAGTCGTGAGTTGGTGTTAACTACAAACGAGTTGAATTCGTTTTCATTTGCTGGCCAACGTAATAAATGGCTTTTCATTTTATTACATAAATTGAACAAAATACATATTTTTTCTTATAAATAAATGAATAAAAATAATTTTAAAGCTTAGAAAAATTTAAAGAATACAAGTCCAACTTGTCGTGTAATACAAATGTTATTAATAATTGCAGAGCTTTTCACTCTTCGTGCTACATTTCTTAATAATTTCGGTTTTGATCTCTTGAAGGTAGAACTGGAAAATGTTGAAGACTGTTAATAAACTTGCACTTCATTCATCAACATCATCATTAGCTGTAAATTTGTGGTCTTTTCGTGTAATGAATGGAAATCATTGGAAAGTTTGTCCTGGCAAGCTCAACTAATAAGACATATTGTCTAGCTAGACGGTAAGTGGACCCAAAAGGTAAGTCCTCCTTACACGTTACACTTTGGTTCGCTTCGGCTTTGGGTTTGGGTTTGGGCTTGGGCTTGTGTTCGGGGTAGGATTGCGTTTGGGTTCGAGGTACGTGTAATTCGAGTCAACCTGTTGTTGTTATTCTTATTATTATTATTGTTATTGGTGTTGTTGTTGTTGTTGTTGCTGCTGTCGCAAGTTTGGCAACTTGTTCGCTTCCTTGGACTAACCGTAGCACATTACAACTAATACACTGAGACGTTGATGTTGTAGCCCAAAAGTTTGCGTTCTTTGAATTTCACAAAGCGCATAATTACCAACAACATGGCCAAAAACGAACAGAAAAATATAGCAAAAGAAGGAACACAAAAAAAAAAAAAAACATACCAGAAAAATGCGAGACAAACTTTTCGACAAAATTATTTGTGGTTGTACGGCAAGGACGACAACAAGTCGAGAGGGGTTATGGGTGGGGGGAAGGGGTGACTGAGATGAATAGCGAGTGGAAAACTTTCACATAAAGAAAAGTTTGCGCAAACCGACTTAAAGAAAATTATAATTACACGCACAGTCAGCCAAAATGGTAGTCCAAATAAGTCTTGGTCGGGTTGTGTGTTCAAAGGATGGGGTGTTGCTGGTTTCAGGGGGAAAGGATGGGGGGGGGGGGGGGGGGTTGGTTATGAGTTGTTATAGCGCACACAAGAAAATAGTTTAATTGCCGTTAGTTTTGGCAAGTTTTCGATTCGTAATTTGTATGTGGCGAACAAATGGGCAGACACAAACAAGCGAGGCAAATTATGGAAAAATATGCTAAAAATTGACATGAAGCATGAAACGCTTTTCCAGAATAATTAGACCACCTGCCTACAACAACAACAACGAAACAAGTTCTGAAAACTCTGCGCAGCAAAGTGAACAGCAACTTGCACAAACAAACACAGGAAAAATTGAATTGCCTGGATTGAATTACGTGCTGAGCTTATAGAGGAGAGGAGAGGAGCTTTTGGCTTTTTCATAGTTTTCCGATTAGTTTTGATTTTGCATTTGTATTATTTTCAATCAAAACTTCATAATTGGCTAAGGCAATTAAAATGATTTCGAGAGCACGCGAGATCGACTCTGGTTTGGTGGTCCTCAAAACAGCCTCATCAGACCTATCGGCCCATCGAAATTTTCATTAACATTTGTTTACACTTCATAAATCAAAAAGCTGGCCATTAAAACCAGCGCCAGCCATAATATAATACAAAGCAATCCCCGAAACCTTTACAAAAATACAAAATAATACAAAATTAAAAATAAGAAAATCAACAACAACAAGGCGAAAGCATTTCAATCGCTTTGTTTAATTTTCATTCCTGGCTGACCCAGGAAATGTGACTACCCCACAACTCAACTCCCCCCCTAACCAGTACAGTCTGACCGAACCCCAATCGAAAGGAGCTCCACCTCCACGTCCAGCTTCACAGACCACGGTTTGGTCAGTTTCATTAATGTAATGGCTAAAGCTGAAAAATAAATAAATAAATACATGGCCATTGTTTGCTTTTTAGTTTCAGTTACTAACTGCTTTTCAGATTGACAAAATAAACACTGCGAATTTTGTGACATTTACTTTTATTTTAACTTGCAGACAGCTTTTTCGAGTGATGAAAGATTTGATTTATTTCTTTATTTATTCAACGACGAATTTCAATTAAATAATGAATACAAAATATGGTTTGTCGTAATAAAGAGTTCTCAGGAATAAATTGTGAAGAACTTTAAATAAACGGAAATCTATTTAAAGACACTTTCTATTATATACATTTCCTGGTAGCTGAAATTCAATTTCATTTGCTTTTTATTATTGTCGTCGTCTGGGGTGAATTGGAGTGGCAATTTCTATGTAGGCATTTGACCATGGTCACTTTATCTGCAAAGTGTTTCATTTATTTAATGCATTCACAATTTTCTAGACACTTTAACTGCGACTTTTGATTTCCATGGCAAAGTTATATGTGCGGGGTGGTAGAGCTGCTCTGGGGGCTTAGGGCTGTTCCAGCTTTGAACAAAGCCTGGACGTAGCCAGTTTTTTATGGCAAGGCAAGAGAAATAAACAGCATGCGGCCATATAGACAGCTATAGCGTCTAGCGCTAAAAATGGAGGGCCAGACGAAAATAAAAACACGCAAATAAAAGGATTTTTCGCGCTTTCCTCTTTGGCCAAGGCTAGACTTCGATAAGGAGTAGGAGACACAGACGGAAATGGAAATGGAGATGGACTTTGCACAGCTGCCTTGCCTCGCCTTGCCAGGCGTTTGCTTTTAGCTCGACTTGGCGTTAAGATTGCCGTTTTCCGGCTGCTAACTTTCATTAAAGTTTTGGCCAAATGTGCATGCAAATCGGCTGCTGCTGGCGCTGCTGCTGCTGCTCGGCACAGCTTGGCCTGACTAGACAAATTTGATTGAGAATTATGGGGCGCTTTACGGGCTCAACGGACTCAGCTGGTATTGCTAAAAGCAAACTACACTGCGACCAAAAATTGTAGCTCACAAAACGCACGCAGGTATTCTGAAAGCAAGTGCAAATCAAAACGAAGAAATTATATATCATTAAGTCGATATCTGCTGGTGTGTATATAGTGTCATATTCACAAAATATATGAATCGAAATTTGTGTTTTACCAAATTGATATTCAGCTTGTCCTCGAGGGAAGCATTTATCAACATTTACCTGCCTGAATAAAATTACTCATTATGCAACTGGTTCATGCATGGAAATCAATTCGCACCAATTGTATAAAAAGCAAGTAAAACAGAGAGAGATAGAGACAGAGAGAGAGAGAGAGTGAGAGAGAGAGAGAAGAGCATTTCAATTGAAGCTCGGTTAATTTGATGGCCAGCGACGAGGGCGTTGTTCTGTCCTGTCCTGGGCCACTGAAATCAATGACAGAAATATGAAATGAAAATATAATTGGTAATTTATTGTGTCTACAGATTGTTGCACGAAACTCGAGCAAACCAAGTAAAACAAGTATCAAGCAGCAGTTTGTCTGATGGGTCAGCAGATGCCCTGCAGAAACTAATTGCTTGCTGCAACTCTATTTGAACTGCTGGATTATTGAAGAATTATTTTGAATTTATTTATAGATTCAAGCAGCTTTTGAGCAGCTAATCAATTGGTCTGTTGCACAACTGTGTTATACCCTCTATTTGAGTTGACTTTGCGGCTACAGGGTATTATAATAAATGCACGTACAATATGTACACATATATGAATTGTCGATCCGTTTGCCTCATGGTTATGCATCGCAGTTGTGTTTGCGGCAGGCAACCAACCGACCAACCAAGCCACCTCCTCGCCCATTACGTGCGTCAGTTGCATGCAACTACGACCAGCACTCGGCAACACACTCCATGCCAACTCCACTCGAGTGCCCCAATAAAAATCATAAAAATTGTGCCACAATAAAAAGCACAGCGCATTGCAGCGGGTGAATATATAAAAAACAACAGACACACGCAAACACACACCGACCAAATAAATCACACAGCTTTTCAGACATTGGGCCCGCCAAGTCAATGGTTTTGCCCCCTCTCCCGCCCCCCTTTCCGCTCCAGCAACAGTCGCGTCTGGCAGATGCAGCATACAAGGCTGCAGCGGGATTCGTTGTCCCGTCTACAAAGGAAGGCTGCAAATTATGGGATTGGTTACTGCAAATGACAAACAGATTAGAGACATGCAGCCAGGCTAAAGGGGCAGAGGGGTAGCGGCGAGTTGGAGTGATTCTTTCCTTTTTGATTTAAATATAACGAAATCACTTAAGAGAATTGCAAGCAATCCAAAATTGAAGGTCGACAACTTCATGCATCATCATGAGTGCTGAATATGGATAAGATCGTCATTAAATCAAGTAAACAGCCTGGAGTAATAGCAACTATTAATTTGTAAACAAGATTTTTGAGATCTCATGTTTTTAAACATGACAGCATACTTTCTTGGAATACTACAACTTCTTTCTAAGTAAGGCAATGATGAAGTTCATGTTATGATGCAACCAGTTGCCCATTCAAATTTATACACTTTTCGCACAAGATGTTGTGTGACATGAATATTTGAGCAGAGATTAACTTATTTTTAGAGGGTTTTTTTTATGCAATGATGATGGCCTATCATTAATTATGCGTCCTGCGAGTCAATGAGCCGCTGCCTGCGGCTGCCACAAACAACAACAAAAATGTAAGACAAACAAAGGCTAACAGGCCAACTTGTTGGCGAACAATGGCGAGTACCCAACTTGACAACGAGGCTGAGTTAAATTTGATTGCTATAAATCAATTGGCGGTACGCAAAACTGACAAAGCCAACTGCAAACTGAAAACTGAGAACGACCAAAACGAGCAACTGGCAAAAACTTTCCATTTTGTTGCGGCGTCGGCGGCGGCTTTTATTAGATATCGTTCAACATTTGACAATAAATCAGAGCGCAACACTTCAAAGAGCTCTCAGACAGATCTGAAGTATTTCAGCTATTTGCGGGCCAGATTCAACAACGACTTTGTCAACTCTTTGTGGCAGCTAACTGACTGTCAAATGTGTCTCCGTGTGTGTGTGTGTGTGTGTGTGTGTGTGTGTGTTGGCCAAGTGTTCGTTCATTAACGCCATTAAACCAGTTTTGACATTTTAATTAAGCCACCAGAATGTTGCAAGCAGGCAAGCAAACGGGCAGCTGCTCCCGCGTGCCTGGACAAGGTCAAGATCATAGATCATAGGCGAGGCTTCTTATCGCTGCCAGCAGCAACAGCAACAACAACAGCAACAACAGCAACAACAGCCGCAGCAGCAACAGCAGTTGCAGCAACAGTAACAGCAACATCAAGGCTGCTTATCAGCCATATCAGTCCAAGGCATCTCCATCTCAGTTGGCGCATGTCCTGCGTTCAACAACAGCGAGTTGCAGCAAAGGGGGCAGCAATAGCCGCGCCAGCGTCGGGACAAGACACAAAAATTTGCATTTACCAGACTGTCGCCCACTTAATTACGCAGCAACCGCAGCAACCGCAGCAGCCACGCAGTCGACGTCGCGGCAACATGTTGCACATTACACTAACAAGCATGCCACAGCCCAAAGTAGCAGCTAACCTAAGTCAGCCGACAAAACTTACCCAGATAAACATATACAATTAATTGATAAAAAAAAATACTCTCAACAATTTTGCTCCATTCGCAAAATAATATAATAATAACTCAGTCGAGGCTGAACTGATTTCTTGACATACTTTGACAAGACAGAGTTTCAAATTTCAATAGACTATTTCATGTTGGTTGCCACTTTAGAGGATTCTCTAATTAAACTAGCTTTATTAGCATATTTGTTCACACTATTCTCACATATTACAAGCGACATATTTGTGTGGTGGACGCAGCGAAACGGATACGTGCAACTAGAAATATTTCGCAACAAATTATTCAACACTTTGCATGCACAGCAAGGCAGCAACAACATCAACATAGAAGACATGCGGCGACCCTCAGCCGTCCCAGACTTGGGCGCGAGAGCAACCAGACCAGACCAGCCCAGAACAGAACTGAGCAGAGACCAGAGAGAAGACCAAACCATGGTGAGGCAAGGTGAGGGAAGGGAAGGCAACGCAATGCAATCGTCTGTCCGTCTGACTCGTCCGACTGTCAACATCTTGTCTTTAGTCTTTGGGCTGCTGTTTGTCATTTCCTTTTGCTGCTGCTGTTGTTGCTGCTGCTGCGGCTTGTTAAATGCTGTTGGAATTTGCCACAGCCCCACAGCGGATGACAGCAGGCCTAGAAAGCCAAGTGGTGGCAACTGGCAACGGGCAACGGGCAACTGGCAACTGGCAACTGGAAATTGGCATCGGTTGTGCTGTGTGTGCACGTAAATCATGCCAATTTAAATGAGTAAAAGCTATGCAAGCAGGCCACCTGCGCGACGCGTTTTGACACTTGTCATCTGTGGCATGTGGCAGGCGGCATGTAATCCCAGACTGTATGGCGACAAATCGAAACAGAGACACGCCGGAAATGCAACACATGTCATCAACAGTGGCAAGGGGCAAGGTGCAAGGGGCAGTGTCTTTGTATTAATCAGCCAACGCGCTGATTGAGTAATGTGCCTTATAAGCAACTATCTATCCCCATCTCTCTCTCTCTCTACCTCTGTCTCTATCTCTATCTCTGTCGCTGCCTACAGTGACCATAATGGCCAATCGGCAGGCTGAGATGCGTTAACATGTTGCCAAGCTGACCATTAAAATGTTATCGCTTATTTATCGCTGAAGATGCAAAACCAGAGAGTTGGAGTCAAGTTGGAGTCGAGGCCAGCGATTTGTGTCTGTTGGCGGTCTTTTTGCCACTAATCCGCGCACGCATGCGATGCGAGTCTGCTGTGGCAGCCACATTGCCGACATTGTTGATTAAGTATGCAACAAAGTGTTGCAAGCAAGCAAAGCAAGCAAATACACAAATGAGAAGAGTAAATAAAAATGTTTGCTGAATTATTCTTGTTAACGCTTGTCTACATTTTCACATGACATTAATTCACAGTGTCAACAAATTTATTTAAAGTGACTGATATGTGAAAAAAAATATATAATATAATATATATATATATATATATATATATATATAAATATACATAAAGCTTTGTGTTTACTGGCCTTTTTTTTGTAATTTTAAATTTGTGTTTAGTTGGCCTCATCTGAAATGTTTATCATTTCATTTATTTGAATTTTCTAAGAATACAAAATAAAATAATTACATTTTTTGAGTGGATAATGATCGCTAATGACCATTTGATCTGGTGATAAACATGTATACTATACACACACACATGTGAATATGGTAAAGAATAGGTAAATAGAATAATCCTAATGAAATTTATATCATATTCAAAGAGACAAATGTGTGATAAATGTTAATATATATATATATATTATATAGTTAAAGTAACATATATATGTAAGTAATATTGGAACTGAATCCAATTTGTATTATAATCGAAAATGAATAATGTTTTATAACTACAAGTTAAACAGCTTTTAGCTAACATATCTGATATATCCTTAAATGATCTAAAACTGATTTATTTTATGTTTCTAACTCTTCGATCTCTTAAGTGGATTTTAAAAAGTTCAAAGACTTTAAGAGTTATCTGCTTTGGACTGGGCTGGCAAATGGAATTCGTATCCAAAGCGCATCTAATTTATTGATAAAGAGCGAGGCGCATTCCAATTTCTACTCAATCTCATAACTATTTAAGTAGCTGCTCAGCTCAGCTCAGCTCAGCCCAACCCAAACACAAGACAGACAGATAGACAGACTGGCTGCTTGGTTGGTTGGATGACTGCCTGACTGACTGGCTGACTGGCTGTCTGGCTGGTTGGGCTGCTGTGGTTAGTGTTAACCAGGTTGCAAAGGGTCTTGGGTCCCTATCTGGTTTTCGGTGCAAGTCCAGCTGATTGGTGGGCTGTTGAATGCTAAGTTGACGCTTTGATCTTGTCTAGCGCGTAAATCTGGCGATGCGCTTTGAGATTAAATGCCATTTGTGTGGCAATGTGAATGCCGGCACTCAATCTGACCGCAGAATCCACCGCCTACCCCTCACTCCACACCACCACCCCCCGCCACGTCTACGAGTTGTGTGCACTTGGCAAATTAAGCAGAGTTGTTGCAACCAGGTAAGCAGGCAGTCAAGTCGGGGATGCGACTCTGCCAGGCTTCCAGGCACCTGTTCATTAAACGGTCGCCGGAAAATTATAGTTGAGCGAGTGCAGTAAACAAATGTAATCGACATCCTGTGGCACAAAGGATGCCGCCGCCGTCGCAGTTGCTGTTGCCACAGCAGCCAGCAGGTCTGCTGTGCTGCATTCTGTGGCATCTACTCAATCGGAGGCGCCTCAATGCCTAAAATGAACTACATAGCAAAAGCAATGTCAAACAAAACAAATGCAAGAGCAACCGAGCAACCAAGCAAAAGCAAATAATAAACACAACAACGATTTTTGATTTACCATGAAATTTAAATGACCCCAGCAGAAGAGTGGCGACAACTTGAGACTTCACTTTGCGTTTTATTGTCAAGGCGCGCAAATATTGTCAAAAGACTTTCAAGTGGGGAGAAACTGGTCCCTCAGCCAAGCCAAGCCGAGCCGAGCCAGGCAGAGACGGCATGGCACGGCACATTTGCATCTGTGCAACGGAAGCGCCACAGATATGAAAAAAAGATGCCGACAATGGGCACAAGACACAAGGCACTGTGGAAAACTTGTCTGTGTCTGTGTCTGCGTCTGCGTCTGAATCTGGATCCCTCTGTTCGTTCTCAAGTTTGCAGTCCTGTTTTTTGTTTGCGCCGGCGCTTCAAGTGTCCCTTTTGGCAGGTGCAGCGGGGGCAGGGGCAGTGGCAGGGGCAGGGGCAGGGCCTGGGATGTTTGCCCACTTGTTTTGGATTTATAAATATTTTTTAAAGTTTACTTAGGACCAGCAGAGACCAGCAGACTCGACGCAACTCGTCTCGAGACGCCAGCGACAACGACAACGAGAATGTCGTCGACGACGACACTTGAGCGCAAAAGTGGCAGGCAATCAACAACAAATTATGAGTGCTACAATTTGCTTAGTCCCAGGCTATCCGTGAGCTCAAGATAATAGATATAGTAGATATGGTAATGGATCGCCAACTTATCAACACCAACCGACACACCACGTACGCCTGAGCCTAAGTGATTCAATGCACTTAGGCATGGTTTTTTGTTGATGTCGACATTGAACTTTCGCCGGGGATTGCGCCGATTGCTGAGTTTAGCAGACAATGACGACACTCTACTGACCCAGTTGGCCAAGACCAGGTCAAGATAATCATGACACGCTGCTCCTATTGCAACAACACTGGTTAACATAAAATTGGACACAGCTCTGCAGTGGTCTAAGAATCTTCTGAAGATCTTGTGTGAAATTCGTGAAATAACAAAATTCATAAATCAAAATTGTGGCTTATATTAAAATAATGTTAAATGTTCAATTTTTATATTTAAATTGAGCTGTAAGCAAGGTTCGTTCAAGGCAAAACTCGAATTAAATTGTTTGCAAATGCGAAAATTATTCGTATTGATTTTTAGCGTCGGCAGTGCTGGAAAATTTAGTTGCCAAGTGTAATTGACTTGAAAGCAAACAATTTATGATGACCTAAGCCAAACAAAAGCAGCGAGAATCCACAGAAAAAGGGTGCGGTAATCAAAGGAATTGGCCAAGACTAGATTGAGCCAAACGGATAACGGCCAAGTCAGCGCCAAGACCTAAAAACTGATGACGTTGTTATTGTTGCTGTTGTTGTTTTTGTTGTTGGCCAATGATGATGCTGATGCTGATAATGTACTCGATGAGACGATAGAGCACGCCGAGTGCAATCTGTGGAAAGGGGAAAGGATGCTTTAGTAGCAAAGCAGACCCACGCAAAAACTTATGTGAAAGTCCAAGAGGGATGCTGTGGGAGGAGTGAAGGGGGGCGGGGGGGGTGGGGCGGTCACCATGACGATGATGACTGGCGCGAGCTGCAATGTTGACCTTTGAAGCGACTCTCGGCAAACATCTTTATGCCGAGTTGAGAGCAATAAATAGCAGCAGCAAAAGAATTCAAGTGGAAAAGCATTGCAAATAAATACGAAAAATCTAGTGGATAAATATTATTTGTGGCGATAACTACGAGCAGATAGGGCAACGGTATAGGCCAAGCCAGGCAACGATTGACTAGGCTAGGCTAGGCCCGGTCTAAGACAAAGCTGCGCTTTTTTTTTTTGGCCAATTGGGTCAGCAAGTCAAGGACCCGGTTGGAGAGCGCTTCAGGGAATTGTTATATTTCAGAACACACTTATTTCCATTTATAGAACTTCAACTTCAATTCCGACTGCAATTCGTAACTGGAACTGAATTTATGGACAGTAGCAAATAAGTGCATAAATTTTGGCTTAGAAGCAGCAGCAGCAGAAGCAGAAGCAGCAGCAGCAGAAGCAGAAGCAGCAACAGCAGCAGAAGAAGAACGCATCAACAGCAAATCAATGCAAGTGGAGGATGACTCGTCAATTTCAAAGGTAGTTGACTTATCGACAACTGCAACAAGAACAACAACAATAACAGCAAGTACAACTCCAACTCCAACTCCATCTTGTCCCCCACTCGATGCTGCTTGTGCAGAGTCGTCCTCAGCCATGACTTGTTGTATATATTGAAGTTGGCTTTGGCTCCTCTGCTTTTTCTTGCTCTTTTCAATGCTTTCAGCTGACTCACTTATGTAATAACAAAATTGGCATAAACGTATGTATTAGAAGGAAGCGGCGACAACAACAACAACAACAACAACAACAACTACAAATGGATTACAGTTCCCCGTTTTTGCTAACATGATTATTGCTTGCTAGAAAATATCCACAAAAAAAAAGTGCTTCTCACTTTGGCCAATCTCCAAGTTTTTGGGGTGTCACAAATGTGTCAAATTGCGTGGAGTTCAAAGTGGCTGTTCAGCAATTGAATAGAGTTTTCCGCTAGGCATAGTTAATAATATAAAAAAGAAAGATAAAAGAATGATGACTTTTAACAATTAATTAATAAAATTCCAAATCCAGTAAAATAAAATCTAATACAAATGTCCCAGAATAAAAATTCACTCTTTATATTATTGATTGAAATTTCCCTATACTTTTTTGTTATATGAACGAAATGGAACCTTCTCCTGGCTGAAAATCCCATTAGAAAACTGGCAGCTGTTGTGTGCAGCGAGCCAAAGAACTTTGCGGTTTTCGCCATATCTTTGGCTATCCAATTGCCAAGCTGGTAAGTCCACATTAATTACGTGTATTTTAGCGTTGTATATGAGAACGCAGAACATGCCGGCGAAAGGACGCAAGGACTCAAGGACTCACTAATACACAATAGTCAAGACACAAACCCCGACCAAAGAACATGGCTAATCAGCTCTAATGCCGCCCACAAAATGCCCAATCGTCCAGTTCGCAGTCTGCTTGTCAAAAGTTCCACTGCATTTCTTGCGCTGCAAGAGACCCACAGAGAGAGATAGAGAGAATGGGAATGAGAATGAGAGAGAGAGAGAGAGTCGCTACTCATCACTCGGCTTAAGTAGTATGGAGAGAGAGAAGGGAGTGTAGAATTGCCGCTGCGTAGCGCCACTTAAATAAACGACGCACAAACTGCAAGCAGTTCAGTTTCTCTCTCTCTCTCTCCCTCCCTCTCTCTCCCTCCCTCTCTCTCTCTCTTTCTCACTTACTATGTATGGCTCCTTCTGTTGTTTGTGTGCTTCTTCCTTGGCCACCGGTGCTTGTTAGCTGTCAAACTTGAAAATTTGCAATGACAGCAAACATTGGCAGCGCCAGCGTCAGCGTCGCAGTCGGCAGCGAAATGAACGCGGCGGCGTTGCACAAACTAAAAACTCATTGTCAGGCGCTGTCTGTGCCACAACGTGGCAGAGACAGAGGCAGTGGCAGTGGCACTGGCAGAGGCCACATTGGCAAAGAGGCAGCAGCAACTCGATCCGCATTGGGGGTGCGTTGCTGCATAATAAACTGCAGCAGTAGCAGAGGCAGGCAGCAGAGGCACAGCGGCAGCAACTGGACAGCAATCGGACGCAGGCTGGAAACAATAGGGCGCCAGTTAGCTGCCCGTTGCACGATGCTCGTTGCACGTTGTGGCGGCAACTGCCGCAGCGCAAAGAAACAATAAACACACGAAAATAATGTAATGAGTGGCAGCAATGGGACAAGTGCAACTTAGGCTATGAGTGCAACGCACAGTGGCACAAAATGCATACCTTGAAGCAAGTTGAATGTGTCAACTTGAACACAACATTTGGAAGTAGAAATTTGCATTTTAGTTGCAACAAATTTAGAAAAGTTCTTCGCCAAAAAAAACTCAAAGTAAGCAAAGTCCCTAGGAAATAATAATTTTACTTTTCTCCTTGACTGTTTTACATATATCAACTTTCCTTATTGCTTATAAACTTTTCTATGAATTTCGACTTGTCTTGATACATTTTTTTTAAAGGTTTTGATTTCACAGATAATTGAAGATGATTTAATGAATTTATAATGAGAGCAAGTCGCTCAGAGCGGTAATCTGTGGCTTGACTTGTTTTAATTAGTGGCAAACTTAATAGGACCTAGTAATACTATCCCTTCAAAAATATTTAAAAGATTTTATGTCATTTAAAATAAATATATAAAAGATGTAATGTTATGAGGAGTAGCAAAACAGGAGTGAAACTTTTAATGTATTCCAGCTTCAGATCTCAGATCTTAAACTGATTTGAAATGGAAACTAAATATTGAATCTATATTTGTCAACAATACAATCCCATTGTCCACTCTATGATACGAAGGGGTTACTGCAAGATAGTGGAGAGCATATTAAATTAATTTTAAAACATGCACCGTGAGAAACTTGCCGAGTGGGCGTTGGGTAGACTAAGCACCGAGGGCGGTGGGGCATTGCATCCATAATTGATGCGCAGCGCATTACTAGACAGAAACCTTGGGCACAGTGCTAAAAAATAGAGAGGAGGGAGGATACGGGGGGGGGGGAGGGGATGCAACTCAACGAGTGCCATCCCTTTTTGCAGAGTTGCCCGCTGCTGAAGCTGCTGAAAAAATATGGCAAAAGAAACGGCGCTTTGTGGCAGCAACAGTCATTGACGTGGCTGAAACTGGCGCGCAGCATCCATGCCCCAAACGCTGCTGCTTCTTCTTATTAATTAAGAATTATTTTAATTACGGTAATAAATTTGCGGCCTGGCCAAAGAAAACAGAGAAACAGAAAAACAGAAAAACACTACAAATAAAATGCGCGTTCGTATAAAGTTTTTTATGCGCTTTTGGGCCAGGTTCGTGGCTTTGGACTTGAAATTTGGTGATGAGACGAAGACGGAGACGGAGATGGAGATGGAGGCGGGCTGCACAGTCTGGGGTTGCATGTGCGTCGTGGGGCAGCGCCGAAAATGTGCGAAAATTTATGTTGCATGCGATTTTGGTGACTTGTTTGCAACTTGTTTGCCATGTTCGATTGAAGACTGAAAAGCAGGCAGCAGGCAGCATGCAGCATGCAGCATACAGCATCTACCTGTAGCAAGTGGGTCAGGCAGTCAGGCAGCCAGGCAAGCACTGCCGAATTTCAATTAAATGCACATAAATTTAAAAATTCGTAATAATTCCGGGACGTGGTTCGTGTGTGTCTTTTTGGCGAGGGGACAAAACGTTGCCAGGCACGCAACCAACTGGGGCAAACTGACGCAGCTGCTGTCCGAATTGTTGTTCTTGCTGTTGTTGCTGCTGCTGCTGCTGCTGCTGTGAACGTGACCTGTAACCCCTTTCCCCAATCACACACACACACACACACACACACACAGCTGTGATCCGTCGTCGCATCGAGTTAAAAAATCTGTGTGGCTATTAATTAGCCAAACTTCAACACCTGCTGTGCGCACAGTCCAAAATTAACTTGACAAACTCCACCGAACCGGGGCACAACTGGCAAATTTCAATGTGTTCCCCATTTGGGCTGTGAATTGGAAAATAATTGTGCGACGGCCATTAAATTACAATGCCCAATGGACAACAGACGTTAGAGGCAGCTTCAAGTTGGGCAGTTGTTGCTATTTTTGGTGGCTAACGGTGGCAGGCAGGTGCAAGGCACATTGGCCACGTTTCGGCAATTATGGCATTATAAATAAACAAAGACCAAATAGTTATTAACTAATAACTGACACACGCAATTGGGGGGAAAGTCGAGAGCTCTCGATAAAGTTCATAAAACATTTATGCCGTTGCCACCTGGCGACAGAAAGTGGAGGTGGTGGGTCAAGGGGTCAAGGTTGTCCAACTTGATGAACAACAATCGTAAACAAATTAGTGAACTTTGTTTGAACAGCTGAACTTAATTGCTCTTGATTTAATAATTTCAATTGGACAACATTTTGTTGGCTGTTGGCCCCAAATGCCTCAGATTGCTTGATTCGCAGATAGCCAAAGTTTGTTGTGTGCCCCCCATCAAATATTGACATTCATTGCCATATACTATACTATATATGTATATATATATATATATATATATATATATTGACGCATTTATTTTTGAAAACCAATTCCGGTTGAGCGCAATTACGGAAAACACCGATAATGATTCGATTGGAATATTTAAGTGGCTTTTACTGGGAGCTATTTGTTATAAGACACAATTTGTGTCATGAATTGCATAAACTTCTTATTATTTATTAAATGCTTGATCTTTTTATGACCCCATCTAAAAGGAACAACAAAATGTTTTATTAAGGAAGCCATAGGACTTCTTTCTTTTATCAATTATAGAAGAAGGTTTCTGGTAATCGACTCAAGTTTGGTTAATTTAACTCTAATACTAATGATATATATATGATTATATATTTGTAATATCAGTTGTACATTTTTTCGATTGGTCAAAATTTGGAAATTTTTGCTGAGAAAGGCTATTCGTACTTGTCAACATTGTAAACGGAGTAACACAAATGTTGAACACTTAGAATAATGCATAGTTCAAATGGTATTTGTAGAGTAACGATTTCAGCAGTCAGCTATGCACAAACAACACTCACAACACAACACAACACACTCGTGTGTGTTCACACACCCCTGTGCAGCTATTTAATGCCATTTAAACTTGACACAGTGGCAGAAAGGGGATTTGAGCTGTGTATTAGACGGCATTCGACATAATCGAACTAATCAATTTGCGTGAATAAACTGCACACGGTTTATTATCAGGTGGGCTGTGTTGACTGTCGTTGTTGTTGACTGTTGTGGCACGTGGCGCGTGCCGCACTCACCCCCCTCAAACCGACATAAATCTTTATTTACAAAAGTGTAAACAAAAATTACTCATTCGCGCGCATTTACAAAAAGAAAAAAAATATAACACACAAAAAAAGAAGAGAAACGGAAACAAAGCAAAAGTGGAAAGGTGAAAAGGTGAAAAGAGGAAGCGTGAAAAAGGCTCAAAATGCGAAAAATCAACGACTTCGACATGGGAACAATACGAGAGTAAGGGAATACCATTACTCTGCAGCTCTCAGCTTCAAATGTGTGTATTAGCATGTGTGTGGTGGTGCATGGGTGGAGAACTGTGGGGGGGGGGAAGGGAAGGGAATGGAGGCAAGTACTAAAAATCCCATAACATCCCCAATGCGCTCGCTAATGGCTCTCCAGTGTGTTTGCCTCGATGTCTCGCCCGATGTCGATGAACAAAGAGGGAGGCATGGGAGGGAGGATAAGGGACGAGGGTCGAGGCAGCCTCTGTCTCGGGGTTCGAATACGGTCCCTGAGCCGGGGCCCCCGTTCAAAAGTCAACGATTGCCGCGTTGCGGAAATTAACGGAAAATCAGCAGAGCAGGCGAAAAGGCAGCTGCCTGTTAACAACAAATGCCGAAGGATGCTTGATTTAATGTACAAAACTTTTTGATGTTTTCCAAGCCAGGCATCGAAATCATCTCCCTTGTCGTCTCCACACCCATTGAACAGATAGGTAGCTTATCATCAGGCAGACGTTGTGCTTATTTAAAAGTAATTATGGCCAACCCGATGTTGGGCAACTGGCACCTACATATACATATAATGCCTCTCGTCTCAGTGTCAGTCAGGCAGTCAGTCAGTCAGTCAGTTTTCGACCTGAAGACGCCTCAAGACCCCCCTGCTTACACTCCCGTCAACTCACTCAAGCAGAATGCGGCAAATCACGCACCCAACTTTCGGATCGGCCATACATATATGTATATATATATATAGATATATATATGTTTATTGTATATACATATTCTGTATAAATGTATACAAATTATGCGTATTTATCAGGAAAATTCAATGAACTGTAAATGGTGTGGAAGTTGTTCATGTGAGCCGAGTGTGCGTGTGTGTGTCAGTGTGTGTGTGACAGTGTGTGTGTGTGTGTGTGTGGAGGTGTATTTTAGTAAAGGTGTTTTGCACCACGACCTATTGTTGTTGTTGTTGTGTGGTTGTCTGTTACAACATTAAGCCAAGGGGTCGGCCTGGGAATGCGCACAGGTGTGTGTCAAAAGGCATGCCAAATTACTGGGTAGGAGGGGGTAGGGGGTGGCAGGGTGGATGGCAGAGGCGGCAAGTGACAGCCAGTGGCCCAAAACACTAAGGCAGGGGTGCTAAATAATGAACTGAAGGGCTGGAGAGAGTTTAGCTAGGTGAAACGACTTCTGCAGACGTTGTTATTGCTGTTATTGCTGTTGTTGTTGTTGTTGTAGCTGTGTATTGGGTTTATATTAAAGTTTAGCTGATATACAAAACATTAATTAAGGTACAACAGGGGGGGGGGGGGGAAGGAAATGGTGTGTGACCTGCTATAGCTTAGAGAAAATGCCATAAAATGAGAAATGGTCACACTTTATCAAATCAAATAACTATTAACAGTTGACAGAAGCCAACGGAGAAGAGCCCTCAAAAAAAAAATGTTAAAGCCAGGTTCGAAAATTGAAAGAGTGTGAAAAATGAATGCGGAAATCCATTAAAGCTATCGTAAAACGAGAAAAACAAAATGGGTAAATGGATCTGCGCCTATCTCCATTCAACAAAATAAATCTTTCGACCGATTTCTTAATATAGTCGATATATGCTGGGTATCTGGCGAGCTTTATCAGAATTCAAAAATGCGTGTAAAAATAATATTGGGACAAACGGATTTAAGTCCTCGATTCGCCTTGTGTTGCTTGATTAGGAACAAAATAAGGATATAAAAAAATGTGTCAACTTTCAACTTTGAAATATTGCAATCAATATTTTCCCAAGATGTTGACAATATTTTAAGCCATATTTATTGCTGTTCTCCATTGTTTGGTTCCTATAAAATATGTTACACACATTAATTATAAATGGAACTGCATTTTAATCTACATATTTTCTGGCATTTCCGAAAAATGTGCAATTCGAATTCTAAAGCCAAACTTCTTTGAATCATTAAAACTTTAGCTGAGCAACTGCATTTTCTGGCTGCTGCTGTTGCTGCTTATTTTTCAGCTCGATGTTGTTGCTTCAACAACAACAACAGCAACAACAATTACAACAACAATAATTGCTATTGTTGTTGGGGGCTCAGTTGCCTGCCACTTAGCAGGCGGAGTGTAAAACTTTTCATTTTAACAACAGCAACTGCAACTGAATGCCAACTTTGTGGAGCCCAAACCGGAAGTGTGGGAGTCACATGAACGGGGGGAAGGGGGGCTGGATACTGTGTGCAAGTGTAAAAGAAATAAACGGACTTCAAATAGCAAAAGTCAACACGAGCTGTGCGTTATGTGTGTGTCTGTGTGTGTGTGTGTGTGTGTGTCCTGGGAACAGGACGTTTGCCTTGTCTTGCTTAGTGCCAGGGACTAACTTATTATATTTCCAGAGCAGGGCGATGGCAAAGGCTCCCAGGACTAAGTGCAAACACAAAGATGAGATTTCTTCTATCTGCTTCCTCTTCTCTCTCATCTCATATATATATTTAGGGCCAAGGAGGCAGGAAGGGGGGGGTGAGTGTGTCGGTGGGGATTCAGAAAAGCGTAACGGCGCTCAAAATGACTGACACGGCTTGCTGGTCACATGGTCAAGAGCGTGCAGCGAGCCGTGGCTATAAAATACACACAAACACACACACACCCACACACACACACACACACAGACAACACAACACACAGAGACAATGAGAAATGAAAATTCCATCGTCCCCTGCGTTGTGGAACATTTTGTATCTGGCTTAGTTGTTTTAAACTTTATTGTTTACGCTTGTGATCAGCAGCGACGCTGACGCTAACGCTGACGCCGACGCTGGCGTCCACGAACACCATTTTGTTGACTGCTGTCTGCTGTCTGCTGCCTGCTTCTTCTTCTTCTTCATTTTCTTCTTCTTTTTTAGCTTCTTCATCTTTAGCTGCTGATTCAACGGCTGCTTCTTCTTCTTCTTATTGAGCTCGCACTTTGGCCCATTGTGTGGCTCTAAAACATAAACGGAAGCGATTTATGGCGCAAACACAATGAACGAGTCAGCCAGCAGCAACAGCAAACACAACAACAAACAACACACACACACAACAAAATGACGCACAGCAACAATACACAACACACAACACACAACACACAAAGGACACGGATACGGTCAGAGCAACAATTTGTGTAGTGTTGACCAGCATCGTTCGCTCATCTGCTCATCTGCTCAGCTGCTCAGCTGCTCGTCCTTCGCGTTGTTTGTGGCAGCTCATAAAAAACACAAGCAAACGGATATCAACTCAGCTTCGACCAGGTTTGGCAAAGCTCACAACTAACCCAAGATTTTGGCCAAAAAGCAACAATCGAAAAGATTCTTTTGCTTGAAATAAATAAAAAAATAATTTAGAAATAATATTTCTGGTGTGTTTAAGTTTGTATATGAAAAGAAGGGTTCAAGACTATATTAAAAACAAATTTGTATCCCTTCAGATATTTAGCCATATTCTACATAAA
This sequence comes from Drosophila setosimentum, assembly GCA_035043505.1. Lineage (NCBI taxonomy): Eukaryota > Metazoa > Arthropoda > Insecta > Diptera > Drosophilidae > Drosophila > Drosophila setosimentum. The sequence continues at coordinate 2,561,507 of JAWNMY010000003.1, read as the reverse complement.
CGTTCATAAATAAAGGTTTATATGAGTAAAAGGAGTTCGTATGTGAAACATAAATAAAAAGTTTGCTTATGAAAAAAATCTATTTACTGTCCTTTATTTCAGTTCGATAAAAATGCTAAGTCTAAGCATAAAAATATAATGCAAAACCAGATATTTACTGAAGACAAGCTCGATTATTTTTGGCAGTAATTTCTAATCCACTTTTAGCCATAAAATAGCCAAGTGCTCAGCACTAGTCGCGAGGGATCCAAGTGATTTTTGCTCGCATTGTTCGCTGGCCGCAACTAAAGTCCTTGTCACTGGTCACGGCCCGGAAGTATCTTTATTTTAGCTTTGTTTGCACTTGCTTCACACACACACACACACACACGCAGAGAGAGACACACACACACACACACACACATTTGGGAGGGAAGACCAAGTGTTATTATCCTGCTTAGCCATAATACGTTGTTAAAATGTTAAGTCTGTCATTTGTTGGCTCTATACTAAAAATCACAAGAAATTGAAAAAATTCCACAAGACTTGGCCAAATAAATGCCAGGGCATCTCCCGTACCAGTAGGCGCCAGGAAGGGGGGGGGGGGGGAGTGGGACACGAAATTCCAGTGGGCAGATGAGATGCGTAACGGCTGTGCCGAGTGCAGAGTCCTGTGGGAATCGTTGACAGGCGCGCGTGGCCATTTTGTATTTGGACTTTATTAACTTTTCAGCAGGAAATGCGAGGCGGCATTTTGCCTTTGATTTGCGGCCATTTTGTTCAGAGCACGCTTCCGCTTTGCATATTTGCGATTGTTGTTATTTTGTTGTTGTGGTTGCTGTTGCCGTTGTTGTTGTTGTTGTTGTTATTGCTGTTATTGCTGTTGCTGCTGCTGCCGTTGCCACCTGAAGTAGCCAAAACAACAATAAACCTTGTTTGAGCTTCGCTGCGTTACTTTTGGGGGAGGTCGTCTTAACAATTAGGTTCATTAAATTTCAATTAATTTGATTAATTGAAGCAGAAATATGCGATTCATTTGATTTGTTTTTATAGGCTAAGGCAGCTGTTCTATATACACTCCCTCTCTCTCTCTCTCTCTCGTTCTCTCGCTCTCCCTCATCGGCTCCTTCTTTGCCTTCTTTTGTTGTATGCTTCAATTGCAATTAATAACGGCAGCCAAACCACAATTAAAATTAATTTGCCTGTCTAAAAAAAAAAGAAAGAAAGAAAAGAAAAGCAAAGCGCACGCAGGCAAATAAAAAAAGTAAAGAATAAAAATGAAAATAAAAATAAATAAAATTGAAGCAAAACGCATGCCGGAAGCAGGAACAAAAACTGCGACCAAGTCCTTTGCATCCGCACATCCGCTACATCCGCATCCGCTGAGAGTTGGGCAATAAAAATTCTCAACGTAATTAAAATCAAAGGATTTCGCGTTTAACAATTTATGTGCGCTATAATTTTTGGGGCGACGCAGACACCGCTCGTAAATTTGCAGCGCCCAAACCAGCCATTGGCCAAAACGCTTTATGGCCGTTAATTTGTTGTGCGGCTCCGCCGGGAGTGGGCGGTGACGAGGGGGTGGGGGGCGGGAGAGGGGGGTGGGGTGGTGGGTTACTGAGGGGACTGAGGGGTGTGTGTTACCAAGGAGAGGAACTGTGTGCAAATGATTTGTTTCCTTGGCACCCGTTTGCAAAACAAAAGCATCTGAAAGCTGTGTGTGTGTGTGTGTGTGTGGACTGTGTGTGAATGCGGCGTATTTCGCGTCGTTTGGCTGCACGTGACTGCATGCCACACATGCCTGGCATAAGGACAAACGGGACATGATGGACACTGGACACTGGACACTGGACACTGGACACTCCCTCACATTGCTGTGTGCATACGCACTCTGGAATGCCATTCCTTTTGGACCCTATTTCTCCAACCTTTTGCCTTCTGCCTGCTGGCTCCTGGCACGACCTCCACTCCCTCCTGTTGACCATGTGTCCGTGCATTGCATTTCATCGCTAATTTAAGTTAATGTTCATTGTTGTAAATTACATTAATTTTAATGCGATTTCGCACACGCGCCTGCACTGCGGAATCGTCTGCACTGTTGTTGTACAGTGTATATTGTACGAGTGCCACGCCCACATCGCCGAAAAGCTTTTAAGTGTGTGATTGTTTGGCCGTTGCACTTTTATGTAATTACCGCACTAACAAATTACATCAAGTGTCACAAATGAATGCATTTATGATGCGCATTTTAAAAATTTCACCCAAACTACCCCCCTCCCCTCCCCTCCCCACCCCACCACCGCTCATAAATTTACTGTGTAAGTGAGGGGGTTATCGAGGGGGGGGGGGGCGAGTTGTTGGTTGTGGAGCATGGCTTATGCAGCAAGAGTGGGCCGCATTGTAAAATGGCCTAAAGTGCACTTGCAAATGCATTAATTAAAAAGCCTTGTGCACGGGTGAAAGCTTACATCCTTATTGGCTTCCTCTCTCTCTCTCTCTCTCTCTCTCTCTCTCACTCTCTTTCTCTGTCGCTCTGCATTTTTATGAGATTCTCTTGAGTTGCATACATGTGAAGCTAATTGGTTAAAGTTTACAACAGCTTTTTGTGCCTGCCTTAAAATCTGTTCTTATACACTGCAAAAAACTGAATAATGCTTTTTAATTAATAAGTTTGCAACGACTGTAATTAAGTCGCAATTGAAAATGACCAGCAAAGTTAGTTTTGATTGCATGTGGCATGTTCGTACACGATGTGTGTGACCGACATGAATATGCAAAAGAAAAAACCCATAAAACAAATATTCAAACAAATGAAACAACAACAACAACAACAACAACAGCAACAATTGCAACATGAGGCAACTAGCTGACTTGCGGCCTTGTGTGGCCTGGGCCTGGGCCTGGGTAAACACACAAGTGACTCTAATGGTAACCGAAACCAGGACAGAGGCCGGTACAGAAACCGAACAGAATGTTGCTGCTGCTATAACAATATTTGGTTTCATTTGCATAAAATGCAGCAGCAGCAGCAGAAGCTGAAGCAGCAACAGCAACAGCAACAGCAGAGCCAGCAGCAGCAGCAAAAGCGGTGCAAAAATGTCAGGTGCAAAATGGGGCAGACACAAGAGCAGTCAGCAGTCAGCAGTCAGAAGCAGGCGGCCAACGCGACGTATACGCAATGCGGACTTCAACGTAGCGGCAACAATAACAGCAACTGCAACAACACCAGAGCAACAACTGACAAGTAAACAAGGCTGTAAAATTGCACACTGAAGGCTGTCAATAAGGGTGTGGGCAGTTTGGGGGTTGGAGTGGGGGTTGCGTTAGTTCTGTTCCATAAGCTGAACGAGTGATTGAACAGCAAACATGTCCGCAACCACTCCACACACACTCCCCAACTCCCCCCCACAGTCAATGCCAATCGGCAATGCCATGTAAAACACATGTTGCCTCTTTTGGCATTCACATGCCACATGTAACCAACCCACTCCCTCCCACCTCCCCGTACAACCACCCACCTTTGTCTATTTGTTACAGCATTGTGTCCAGGGCGTAGCCAATTTTAAGCAAATATTATTGTTTGCATTTATGTTTGTGTCTGATATTGCACAAGCGATAATACACATGCCTATATACATATATATATATATACATATATTAAACTGAACTGCACTTAACAAGCTGCGTTTTACACTTGCCAACTGGGTTTTATATATGCAACTTATGTCATAAGTTATTAAAGTTGTCGTTGATCAAAAACCAATTTGTAATTTGTTGTTTAGTGTATTTGCCAGTTAAAATGGTTGCTTTGGTTTCACTTGTTTTTTGTTATTCTCATTGCTGTTGTGTGAGTTGATGCGTACTAAAGGCACAACAACAACAACAACAACACACACACACAGAGCCAGTTAAACATAACCTCAAATTAAAATATGTTTACTAACTTATAAGGAAACTAAACAACTGATGCTACTGTGTATGCTGGCACAGCCAGGATACGAGGCATAAATTATAAACTTTGTGTGAAATTGGCAAACGTGGCAAGTTTTGCAGCGAAAGCTAATTATGCATACAGATAGAGAGAGAGAGAGAGAGACAGAGAGAGACAGAGAGAGAGAGAGACTAAAGTTTATTTACCTTCTGCTCGAAAACACACGCAAAGATTGCAAAGAGTTTGAGTTGGGAGGGGGTGGAATGAGAATGGGTTGCTGCTTGTTGCATGGATATTATGACAGCTGGTTTGACTGACAGGCAGATGAGGCTGGCGATGAGGTTGGCGACGGACGCCAGCGGAAATTAAGCGCCTCGATTTGCGTGCCCGCCACGCATAAGTCAGTAAACAGCTACCCCAATCCCCCCCACTCCCCGCCCCTTGGGCTAACCCTATCGTCGCCACCCCTCACCATTGTTGCCATTCAGCTGGTAAGTCCAACAAATTGATTAGGGCCTCAAGTCGCTTGAAAAGATTACCACAGAGCCATCAACAAGGCGTAAACTACTCGACTCGATTATTAAGCTAAATGCATGAAGAAATGCGCCAAACTCAACGTCACTCAGTCAGTTGCTCAGTCAGTCAGTTCCTCAGTCAGTCAGTCCCTCAGTCAGTCGCTCAGTCAGTCAGTCAGCTATTCAGTCGTGTCAAATTGCTTAACAAGCAATTATGGAGCCCGTCAACAGCCCGGCGCAACTCGCAATGAATTCAAAGCTAAGCCGAATCCAGTTAAAGCCTTTGGGCTGCTAACCACGCCAATAAAAAAATAAAAAAAAAAACAAAATGAAAGGGCTAAGAGCGTTTTGGTTTGCTGCTGTTTAAGCCGGGTTTGGTTAGTTAGTTGGGCAGCTACTAATGACTTTAGAGACAAATCCGCAGCAGCAGCAGCAGGAGCAGGAGCAGCAGATGCTGATAATCATGTGGACAATGATAATAATGATAATGATTATGACACTCGACTGCAAATGAGTGGTAAACAAATGACTTAAGTGAGCAACTTACAAGTTGCCACAATTATTAGCCAGATCCACAAACAGTTGCACAACTGCTGCTCATTCTGCTATCGCTTCATCTGTGCAACAGTGGAATTATCTGCAATTATGTAAGAATACTTTAATTCTATAACTACTTAACATTGCCTTGATAGATAAAATGATGATTGACATGATTCGTAACTTAAGCTTTAACTCTACGGCATAAAGGTAATTTTCGAAATTATAATATTAATTATATTTACAAGTCAAACAGACTCACAGAATATTCTTGGAAAGCGCTAACTACTTGCAACGAATTTTGTCTTATTTCTACACTATTAAAAGGGGCTAACTGAAGTTATGCAAAAGTAAGATATATATATATATATATATATTCTTTATACCTGTTTTAGCATGACAATCAAGTCAGAACCGTGTTTACACCTTTAAATAAAGTGTTAATCAAGGGATCAAATAATATTTACAAAACTCCGATTACCTAAAATCAGAAGACAAAAGCTTCGCTTTAGATTCTGTTGTATCCTTAATAATATTTAATATTTGAGCTCACTTGGATGCCTCAATAGTTATAAAAAAACTAGAATAATATATTTGACAGCTGAGTTCAGGGTACATGAAAAGTAAAGTGGACTGCATTGTATTGTAAAATAAGTTCTAGCTTTAAACATATATTAAAGTAGGCTACCCCAACTGAAATTCAGCATGTCAGTAAACCTTTTCCACCCATTTGTCCCATCCCAGAACTGTCCTTCTGTGCATCAGTTCACTCCATTTGGCAGACTGTGATTTATGTGACACACATTAGGACGCACTCGCTTGTGGTCATTGAAGGGCAGCAACGAAAACTAAAACATATTGCAGCATTTTATTATATTTTAAAATTAACAATTTGATGCTCATTGGCGAGGGGCTGGTAAATTGTAGGCGGGGCCGGGGGGATGTGGTAGATGCTGCTGCATTCCAATTTATGCAATTTTTGCGCCTCTGGCCAAACAAATTACTCAAAAAATGGCGCACAAATTAATGGAAGAGCGAGAGCGGGTGGGAAAGGGAGGGAATGAGAGGGCTTACTAGTAAAAATTAAAACATTAATCTGCACAAGGCAAGCAACGATGGCACATGTATAATAATTAAGTTTATTAATTTATGTATAAATCCAAAAAAGGGCACACAGCAAAACGGGCACAAAAAGAGGTGCGAATGCGAACTTGGAGACTAGTTGACTATCCCAACCGCTCTAGACCCCCTCTTCCCCTCATCTCCACACACACACACACCCCCTCGTCTCATGAAGTAGGCAGCAATTTAACAAGAAACAGAACTGAGAACTTTAAATGGTTCTCAGTCTCAGTTGTAGTCTGGTTATGTGACTTGTCTTGTGTCTGTTGTTTTGCTGTGTTTTTTGCTCTTTTGTTTTATTTCTTGTTGCTTTTGTTTTTTATGCACTTTTTAAAAATGTCCGTACGCCCTCTAGGGACAGATTAGCGATTAATCTATGGGGCATGGTCACATGCAGGTCCGTGGCAAGCGTGGTACGAGGTAACGATTAAAAAATCTCCACAGTAAAGACTGAGCACTTAATCAAAGAGGATTTAGAGAGGAATAGAGCCAAAGCCAAGAGACCAGAGACCAGAGCCAAGAGCCAAGAGCCCAAGCTCAAGCCAAGGCAGTCAGACAGCTAGCCACCAAAGCGTTGATGCGGCGCTTTGTTTCTAGATGCTTCTTGTTTTCCTCCTGCCCCCGCTCCAACTTGCCGCACTTTAAGAAATGTTGCAAATACGCTGCCACTAAAACTGGGCATATCAGACAGACTTACAACCAGATTGTAACATTTTCACAAGGTCTATTTTTGTGAAATATTTATTAACCTAATTCCATCATCAACATTTCGACATTCTCGAATGTTTTATTATTGCTTAAAACATGAGCTAAAATTTATATTTTCCTGTCAGTGTAAATTGTTGTTGACTTATTCGGTAGGTAACTCAACCTTATGGATGGACCGGCAGATGGTTAATAATGCGGATTAGAACTCAGGTAGTTGGAGAGAGTATATAGAAATGCTAAGGGTAGTTTTCAAAAATATTTATATGAGGGCTAGCTAACTATTTTCTTCAGTATGTCAGAGGTCAAGCAGCTGACAAGTATCATCGATTCTGGCTGCCAACTAATGTAAGTATTGAAGAAAATTTCTTTAATAATTCCAGTGAATTGAAGAGCAATCTGCCTGAAAATATATCATTTTTGTAGACAAGTCAGTTGAATGAATTAATTTACCGAACACTGTGAAATAGATGTGCTTCATATCTGAACTTCTGATCATTAACAGATTTTCTTGGCATCCATTTAAAATTTACAGCGCATTGCTGAGTCGCACTAAATTCTTGCCAAGCATTTTCGCTTTTTACGGATTTTTACTACATATTACAAGCAGTTTTATTTCGCTGAGCATTGTTCATAATTTCTGGTGCGCTTTTTCATTTACCAAGCAAGCAATCCTGTCCACCCCCCCCCCCCTCCCCCCTCCCCCTCTCTGTCTGCCCCATAGCTTTTCATGGCTGCGGGGCTGAGCTTCCAAGTTGCAGAGCACAGAGAGCTCTGGCAACTCATAAAAGACCTTAAATAGTGGCAAAGACATTTAGACACTGCCGTGCAGCGTTGCAGCATTTGTCAATTTGCAATGAGTTGAAAGGGGCGTGGCTGGACATAAAAATGATATATGCGCGCGCTGAGTTGGCAATTTTCATATGAATTGGTAAAACGACGCCGACATTCGCTTTATGAATTTCGTTATGGCTAGAACTGAAAACTATTTTCCCTGTGTGTGTGTGTGTGTGTGTCTGAAATTGAATGCATGTTGCACTTTATTTTCACTCGCTTGATACGACAATGAGTGCATATTTAGTATCAACTCAAACCAGGTGACGCTTTCTGTTGCAATTATGGCCGAGAAGCCGCAAAACAGGAGTTGACTACAGTTTTGGCCTTGGCTAAAGCACTGCACAGCATGGTTCGCTCACATTTCTGTGATAAGCCCTGCAAATTTTTGGGTATTTTGCCTGTAATCCCTTTGTGTGCTAATTGGAGCGTTGCTAGGACTATAAATGCTGACGGGGATACAACCACCTCCAGCACCACCACCACACCGAAAAAACCGAAAAACGAGTTGCGCAAAATATTTTGCAAAATATTTGGCATAAACAGTTGTCGCTCCTGACATTCAAAAGCCGCTTAAATCTGCACACTTGGCCAAAGGCGGCCGACAATGCAAATGTTCTTTATACCTTTTAATTGCTTTAGCTTTGTGGTCACCCGGTTGGGTGGGTGGGTACTGCTGGTGATGTTTTTGGTGGTGCTGTACACAGAATTCAAATTCGTATTATGCAATCCCGACACACATTTCACATCAGAGAGGTTCTTAAACATTATTTTGTTTGGCTCTTCAACTTGTGGCTTTTTACCACAGCTCAAATCTCTCTTAATTACAGCTGGCTTTTATGGCCCAATCTTGAATATGAATTGAGGATTACGCAAAGAGCAATTAAAACCAAATAAAAAATATACAGTCATAACATAAAATCAATAACCTATTTATACACTCAATTCTGATTGAGTAAGCATTTGATTAGCTCATTTTTATTGTTTACAATTTCCATTCAATAATCACAATTGTCACTTTTCATTAGTCGCTCGCGTTATGAATTAATTATTGCACAACAACGGAAGCTGTGACAACAAAATAGTATTCTAAATATCTTGTACCGATAAGGTTGTTGATAATTGTCTCCCGGTCAGACAGACAGAGAGAGAGAGAGAGAGAGAGAGTGGGAGAGAGTGGGAGAGAGAGAGAGAGTGGGAGAGAGAGAGAGAGAGAGAGAGAGGAGAGAGTGGAAGAGAGAGAGATGGGGAAGCTGTCTTATCGGCACAAATTAATGATGCTGTCGAAGTTCTTATCTATTCAGACGAGTAGAAAAGTACGCAAACTGAAGCTGAACTCATTCGCAGTTTGATCACGGATGTCGACAGCTTTTAATGGAACAACAGACAGACAGACAAACAGACAAACAGACTGCAAGTGTAACATAAAAGAATTGTGCTGCTTTATTACAAGCGAAACTAAACTCACAATATTAAGCCCAAATGTGACTGGCAAGTTTGAAGGTTGAAATGCACAGCAAAGTGTTATAAACAACTTAACTTGTCCTAATAAAAACAATTAACCTTAACGCTAACCTTAACCCTTACTACCCTTTCGGGCTCATTACGCAGTAAGTTTTGTATTTTGATAAGCAAGTGTATAAAACTTCATGATATCAACGAGGGACAGTTTATAAACCTGGACAATAACACTAAGCATTAATATAATGTATACAAAATATTGTCTGCTTGCTGATTATATTCAGTAAAAGTGCAAATGCATATTATATATATATATATATATATTTAAATATTATATACAGCAAACATGTTGATGCAAATTTGTTTAAATCAATAACAATAAATTGAGGTGAATGAATGAATGAATGAATCACAGATGACAATTAATTAACTTTGGCTTCCATAATCTGTGTGCCATAAACTCTTAAGTCCTGTTGCACAGAGTATGTTGCTTTCCTGACTCATATACAAATATGTTTCTTTGGTTTTTGGTAATTTATTGCCATGTTGACAGCTGTTAAGTAACCATATCGAACAGCAGCAATCTGCAGTTGTTATTTGTGCTGTGCTCAGTTTTTGGGCATCTTAGTGGGTGCCAAAGTGACACATTTATGCGACAATTGGCGGATTTATTATGTGTCTGTATGTGTTGTGTGTGTTGTGTGTGTTGTGTGTGTTGTATACATTGATTGGCTAGCCAATTTGCATATAATTTATTTTCAATTGTTGTGACATTTTGTGGTTGCGCCACTGTAGTGGTTGAGTCTCTATGGACACAGGTTGTGCCACAGTCGTGGGAAAATGCTGCATATGGCCTGGTTGCAGGTTGCCAGTGTTGCCAGTGTTGATTGTTGCTTGTCGCTAGCGACAAATCTGAGGCCCCACAACTTTCACTCCATGGCTTACTAGCACTCGATGATAATTAAGCCATCTTGCGGCATGTGGCAGGCATCGTTTATCTGGCTGCAGACAATGGCAGCATCTAGTGGCAGCTATCTGTGGCAAATAGCTTTAGCCGTGGCGCACCTTCAATTAATGAAGCGGCCCCAACTTCATTTAACTACAACAACAACAACAACAACGACGACGAGTTTGAAAACTGGAGGTAAAAGTGAGCATTGTTGCCTTTTGGCCTTATTTCTGTCTGGTTGTCGTTGTTTTTTTTTTTTTTTTTTCGGTTTATTTTATTTGTATTTGTTGCACTACTAAATGCCAATTTAAGCTGGATGCGAACCTTAACGTGCTCTTGCTGCGCTGCCTGCTGCTGTGGCTGCTGCTGCGGCTGCTGCGACTTCTCTCTCAGGTGCTAATGCCTGTTAGCCGTTAGCTGTTAGCTGTTTGGCTGTTGGCCGTTAGCCGTTAGCCGGGCCAAGAAGTTGTCACGCTAACCGACTGCCACAACTGCCGACTGCCGACTGAGCCAATGAAACCGGTTCAATATCGAATGTTGGCATATGAAATCGATCGCGGACGATCTGTTCGCGCCAGTCTGTTGCCAGCTCCAGTCTCGAAACCAAATATTTTCGAGAAAGTCAACTCTACACTTGAAAAAATAATCAATTCATTCTGACTGACACACATCACAATTGTCCGTAAAACATTTACCAACACAGTCAACATTTTTATTTAAATGAACAAAAACGAAATAAATTTCTATTTTTATGAGAATAATAATCAAAATTGATCTTCTATTTATTGTTTTAATAGCTTTGACAATTGAAAATGGCGGATGATGGGAAGAGAAAGGACCCACCGAAGCCGGTGGAGAAGACATCCGATCCGATAATCTCGCAAATCGGTGACTTTAGACGCTATCAGTTCTTCTTCTGCATGTTGATATTCATGTGCAAATTCGGCACCGGGTGGCACACACTCGGCCACATCTTCCTCGCCGCACCCACGCCCCTCAGCTGCACCACCGAGAACGTGACAGATCCTTGCAGCGACGATTGCCATGAAACGGAATTCGATCACAGCACTTTCCACTCGACCATCGTCACCGAATGGAATCTCACTTGCAAGAATGCCACCCTGGCGAGTCTCTCCCAATCCATTGTCATGCTCGGCATTATGTTTGGCAGCATGTTCTTTGGCATGCTCTCCGATCGGTAAGACACACATACACACACATATATATAAATTAATTCATTTCATAATATTTCGATCTCTTCATCTGTCTTTAATTTGCAGCTTTGGTCGTCGTCCGGCTTTCTTGGGCTGCTGCTTCATGCAACTGATTTGTGGCTTGATCGTTTGTGTTTCGCCGTATTTCTGGTTCTACTGCCTGTTCAGATTTCTAACCGCATTTGCCACAGGCGGCACCATGACAACCAGGTAAAACAAATTGACTACTTCGCCCACCGCTTACAGTCACACTTAATTAATTCAACACATAATTCACGATTTCACCATGCATATTCACATAATTTTTATAACAAAAGATTGCTTTTCTGGAAAGAAATAGATTTGATGCAATTGCTATATAATCATGTTGGCCGATTAGTTCCTATAACTGCGATATAAGTTTCCTTCTCTTGCCATATAATCAGCAATGCAACGAAACGTGTTTTAATTATCAGATTAACTGGTTTCCTCGCCGGGCTCCGACTCAGTTATAAACTATGTAGAGAAATAAACTAGCATATTAAATTGACTTGACTATAAAAAGAGTGATATAAGTGCTCACTATATATGTATATATAATTATAGCAGTAGCATTGTAAATTTACTGCCTCTCTTCAGATATATATATATTTATATCTCTCGTTGCAGTTTTGTGCTCATCATGGAGTTCATTGGACCCAAAAAGCGTGAATTGGTCGCCATTTTGTATCAGATACCGTTCAATGTTGGCCACGCCTCACTGTCTGTATTCTCGTACTTTCTGAGGGATTGGAAGTGGTTCCAGTTCAGCATTACGGTCTGGTCCTTTGTATTTCTGGTTTACATTTGTCTGGTGCCGGAGTCGCCACGTTGGCTCTTCACCACTGGACGCGTAGACGATGCCATCAAGATATTGGAGAAGGTGGCCAAACACAATAGAGCCCCAGTTGATACGATTCGTGCGGAAATTGAGGCCGGACACAAAGTGCTCGCAGCGCGGACACCATCGAAAAAGGGCAACTTAATTGATCTGTTCCGGACACCCAATATGCGGATCAAGACCATCTGCATGGCCAACAATTGGCTAGTTGTCTGCATGGTGTACTATGGCACCGCTCAGTACATCTCCAAGCTGGGCGGCAATATATTCCTCAACAATCTGATTGCCGCCGGTCTGGGCATACCCGGCACCCTGCTCTGCGTCGTCCTGACCAAATACATGGGTCGAAAGGTGACAATGATGATGACGAACGCGATCAGTGCGTGTGGATTGTTGGCACTCGTCTTTCTCACCAATGCCAGCATGAAGATTCAGGTGATGTGTGCCACATTGGGTCTGTTTGGGGCATCGATCACATTCCCCAATGCGTATCTGTGGGGTGGAGAGACTTTTCCCACCGTCGTCCGGTCGAATGGACTCGGACTGTGCTCGATGATTGGACGCATTGGTGGATTTATAGCGCCGCTCATCTGTGATCTGGCCATGGTGAGGGCCTGGCTAACACCACTCATATTCGGTGTGTTCTCCGTTTTGGCCGTACTCGGCACCATTTTCCTGCCAGAGACCCGAGGCATTCCGCTGCCCGAAACTCTCGAGGATGGCGAAAATTTTGGACGTAAGCCGCGCGATTAAATTGCCTAGGTTTTTTCGCGCAGTGCAAAAAGCAACAGCAGCAAATAAGAGCAGCAAAAACAACAACAACAAAAAACATCACGCTTTTGCTCAACGTTACAAATCGTAAACGAAATGGAAAATATCTGAATGCAAAATGTAATTACTGCGAAATGGGTTCAGTTTCGTGATTATGAAACGGGGTTAGTCACTCGAAGTCACCAGCCAGACTCTTTGCCCCGTTTGCCCTCAAAACGCAATAACAGTTAAAACCCGATTGCCAGACTTAAATGCCTTTTAAGCAAGCAGGAAATACAGAAAATACTAAATGTGTGTGTGGATATATCAATTAATTAACAATTTAGCATCATTTTACAGGTAATAGAATACAAAATTTATTTTAGTTTATTTTGGTGATTCGAATAAATACTGTCTGTGTAAATGCTGACTTTTAATTAATTATATATTATGGATCGAAGTTATCACTAGTGAATAAAGACTTTAATATTTGAATCCTGATTATCGATTGACACTTGTCAGAGCAGCTTTAATCAAATCGATTACAATTATAAATATCGATTACTTGCATGGCATTCACACACACACACACACACACACACGCACACAGAGATTGAATGCGCAAATGACCTTCAAGGTAAGAACCGACTGAAAAATCCACATCAAGGTTAATATCATTGTCAGCTTTTGACACGCCTCATTTATATGCAACACTTGGTAAGTAACTCCATGTCCCTAGCTGTCGACATCTTTGACAAAGCAACCCCTTCCCATTCCCCCCACCCCTATAGCCACAATATACACACAGCCACCCCCCCACCCACTAGGCACTCATCAGCAGTGTGTGTCCGACTCAGTGGGTCTCAGTCAGCAATCAAGGAGTCGGTCAGTCGCCGTCGGCACTTGGCTACATGCTGCTCAACCGATGAGAGTGAGAGAAAGAGAGAGAGAGAGAGAGAGAGAGATTGAGAATCAGTCTCCAGCCTGGTTGTCTGGACAGTCAATCAGTTGGTGGGGCAACCGCAAGCCGCAACTGGCCGCCGGCAGCCAGCAGCCGGGCAACGACTTTGGCGATTGTGAGCCGCAAGTTTTTAGCGTCAGCGGCACTGGCAGCTTGTCATGTCAGTCTGTACGAAAACTGTCAGAATTCGAGTTGAAGTCGCCGTTCGACTTGCTGCCTCGCTGCACATTGCCCAAGTTCCACACCAGCGACAACTCCAACTCCAACTCCAACTCCAACTTCAACTTCAACTTTCAGCATCACCATCAACTTCAAGTCCAAGTCCAAGTCCATGTCCAAGTCCAAGTTCAATTCACAGCGTCGGCGTCGCATTTTTAATCAGCAGCGGCGCGTCTTAGTGATAATTACCAGACATTTTTGCAGCCCCAAAGCTGCCGCCGCTGCCCGACGCCGCCTTTTTCTTTTGCTCCTGTTCCTGTTCCTGTTGCTGTTGCCGTTGCCGTTGCTGTTGCTGCTAGCCTGCTGTTCCTGCTGTATAATTAATTACAAGTGCCGCGCTGCTGTTGTGCTCGAGCCCATTATTCATTGAGTTCAGTCTGCGGCGGCTGTTGCCGTCTCTCATTCGTTCGACTCTTCTACATCCTCCGATTCTCATGCGTTGCTCCAAATTCATCACCAGCAAAGCAATTTGTTGAAATTTTGGCCATTAACAGGCGACAAAAAGCGCCAGCTTAATAACCCCAAACCGGTTGAGAAGAAATATAAGTAAAATAAAATACAAGATTTAAAATGCTTGAAAATTACTAAAAAAAAAAAACATGTTGCATACAGTTTAAAAAACTGCTTCATTGTTGAGTCCTTTGAGAAGAACAATACACATTAAAATAAGAATATTTGACATTTAAAATGCTGTCTAGATAAAAGATCACTAATTATGTGAAACATTAAAAATAGATTAACAATATTTGAATATAATTACAAATATCTTAGTTTGAGTAAAATGTAAATGCCAAATTTAACCAAGTTTCTCGCATTAATATTCCACCACCCTCCACCCCAAAAGGTATGTCAAAAGTGCTTGCAAAGTGAATGTGTGTGTTTCTTGGGGCATGCAGCGTTCAGTTTGCTGTATTGTTAATGTGCCAGGCAAAAGACAAAAAAGATCCTGGCAAGGCAATGTTAAAAAACCTGACACTTGGCTAGAGTCGAAAAGGCCAGCGCAAAAGCAGTTTGCCATTTTGCCAACATATGGCAAATTTGCTCACCGACTGCATGTCAACAACGGCAGCAACGGCAACAACAGCCACAAAACCCATTTAAGTTCAAAGCGCGACAACCGCCAGAGAATGAGAAGTTGAAGCTTGAAACCGCTGCAACTTGTGGCTGAAGCTGGAGCGGGAGCGCTTTGCCAGCCCAGCTGAGCCCGATCATTATCTGAGTCGCATATCTATTTGCGATTACGTGTTGCAGGCAGGCAGGCAGGCAGACAGACAGACAGACAGACAAATAGACGGACAGATGGACGGACAGAGAGTCGAGGCTGTCAGTCGTGGGAGTTAGTTGGTGCAATTGGCTGGCGATGGCAGGCAATTGGCAACGTGGGCGCTGTGAAACAGACAAATGTCAAAATGACGCGCTTTGTTGTTGATCATATTTACCGCACAAGCCAAAGTGCGACTGCCAGTCTCAGTTCTCCGTTCTCCGTTCGAAAGCAACAACGAACTTGGCCTAAATGCAATTAGTATTCAAATGTGGACGCGCACAGTCGACCACAAAAGCCAAAACGAGTCATCAACAGCAGCTCAGCTCAGCTCAGCTTAGCACAACAAAAGTCATTTTTGCCGACATGGCCACTTGGTGAAGCAAAGGGAGAGAGGGAGAGAGAGAGAGAGAGAGGGAGAGAATGTGTTGGGGTTGAGGTGGAGTCACACTGTTTACACGCTAAAAAATGCGTCTAGGCAGAGACGGGCTTGCTTCAGAAATTCGCCATAATTTAGCGCACGCATTTTGCATTTTAAACGATGACGATGACGATGAAGATGATGATGATGGTGATGATGATGATTGTGATGGTGATGGTGATGGTGACTTCTGATTAATTCCGACAAATTCGTTTGACTAATTGCGAGAAAAGAGAAGAAAAAACAAGAGAAAATAAATGCAATGCGAATTGGGTATAAATTCTGTGTAACCACACACACCTTATCGGCCGCAATTAAATGACCAGCCACAGTCCCAGTTGGATTACAAAATCATCTCTACGTGACTCCAACTTATCAGCGAGAGCTGATGGACTCACAGCCGGAGTTAGAGTGTGTCTGTGTCTGTAAAGCGGCATCGGCTCTGATGATTCAATATATGGTTATTCGCTGCATATTAAACAGACTCGCATATGGTCTCTCTTTTTCTCTCCCTAGCTCTCTCTCTCTCTCTCTCTCTCTCTGTATATATATATATATATAAGTATATCTGTCTGTCTGTCTGTCCAGTTACATAACCATAAAGAAAGTCAACGCATTGCAGGCGCCATTAAATGTTTCCACTCTGCCCGGTTGTAAATTTAACAACCGAGTTATGACAACTGCCAGCAATTAAAATTGACAATTGATACGACAGACAACAACAGCAAAACCAGCAACAACAAAAAAAAAAAACTGAGAGAGAAGCCAACGGAAAGCTGTCGACTGCGGGGAGGGGCAATAAAAGATGTTGTTTCTATGTATTCTTCGTATTTTTATGACTGATAGGCGCCATGTCAATTCACGTTTACACGTGACTCTTATTGTGATGTGACACGACATAAGTGACTAGATTACTTCTACCCCCAGAGACTGTTGGACTGGCAGTGATTTTAAGTTGTATTTGAAATTTGTAAATGATATTTATTGAGCTGCATATATTCCACCAAAAATGAATCTGTTAAAATATCAGAAAGCTGAAATTGAGTGCACTTCAGTGAATCACTATTTAATTGGTTGGCCTCTGTTCCATAGAATCTTTTCTCTGTGCAGCAATCAATTCAATCCCACAGAACACAGAACACATAAGCCGTCAACAAGCGCCGTGGCAAGCATCAAATGTGGCAACTGTACACAGTCATTATAGTTAATGTGGTCTATCCATATCTTTCGCGCCGACACTAGTTATCTCTTTGGTTTGGGGCGCAATTCATCTGTATTGTTTTTTGCACATTTCTTTTTATTGTGGGACACTAGTTGGAAATTTGCTGAAACTAATTGCTGCAAACGCTGGCCAAGAGCGGATGACAGCAACAATAACCATATGAGGCACTCAGATGAGACCAGATCAGAACTCGTCTGCAGATGGGTTTGTGCCCAATTGCGTTTCGGGCGGGCAAATATGACAATTGGCGGCATTATTAAAAATGCTACGTGCGCTAAATCTACCGACATCAGCCAAAAACAACAGCAAAAAAAACAAACACAGCAGCGAAAAAAAGGGAGACGACAGCGCAGAGTCCAAAACAGGTGAAATGCATGACAGAAAACGGGCGTCTGTCCCCCCCTCAGCTGCCCACCCCCCCTCCATTTAAATGGACATGCGTTGGCTAAGAGAGATAGACAGAGAGAGCGAGAGAGAGGGAGAGAGGATGGGTAGATGGGTTGACAGTTGCTGATAGCGCACTCAATTTGCATTTTTGGAGAGACGAGCAAAAATGTGGAAAAACGCTAAAACAAAAAAAAAAAGAGGGAAAAAGGGGGGAAAAGAGGGAAAAATAGTCAACGGGTGCCAGCAATTACTTTTTATAACTTTCTAGCTGCCACTTCAATCTCAGCCAAAAAATTAGTTTGCCTCGCGCTGATTTCAGCTTAAAAGTCGGGTCGTTTGAGGGGTGCTGGTGGTGGTGCCGGTGGTGCTGGTGGTGGTGGTGGTGGAGTAGTAAAATAAAGTGACAGGGTTGGTTGGTTTTGGTAGTTTTTCAGGTGGCAAGCAAACATTAACATAATATTATGAAGGGATTTTAATTAAAAAATCTCAAAAGCATTTGTTCGGTCATACTCAACAAAGTCGTTTCATATCGGACGTGTGTGCACTGAGAGAAATTACACAAAAGGCAAAGGATACAGCGCATATAATTGTAGAGATGTCAATGAATAAGTAAACTCATAATAATAATGATAATTAGAATATCCAAAGAGTGAAAATAAGTTGAGCAAGAAATAAAATACAAAATAAATGTCTGATTAATAAAAATCGAAGGAATGAATTTTCTTTAATTAATTACAAGTTGAACTTCAGTTTCTGTGTGTGTTACGCCTTTCAACTGAATTTATTTAATTAATTATTTTAATTCTCGTTAAGCACAATTGAAGATTTCTTCATGTGTCCTTTGGGGGTCCATCTTGTGTCGTGGGGCATTTAAGTCTGCCATCCGGCGCAGACAATTAAAAACCCTCTGCAGAGTTTGCCATTTGCCGTTTTATAAGCACAGATTACAGCTTTACGTAACGCACACGGAGACACAAGACACAGAACACACACACACACACACACACAGGACATTGAGTTCAGAGCCAGACGACACACAATGTCCGATAAGCGACCGCAGACAGGAATACGGGTTGGGTTACGGCAAATGTCTTTCTATCTACGTGCGAGTGTGTGTGTGCGAGTGTGTGTGTGTTGTGATTTTATATTGGTCATAGTCATTCTCAGCTAGCCCCCCCCACCCCCCTCACCTCTTCTTCCTCTCAACATTCTCATCCTTGTCTGGCTGTCTTCTTTAATGACATTGCATTGCACTTATTTTTTTTGTTGACTTTTTTTTTTATACACACATATTGTACTCGACTGACTTGCCACCTTGGGCAATGGGTGCCAGAGAGAGACAGCAATAGAGTTGATGGCCAACAGTAAAAACTGATGATAGCTTAATTTTAGAGTTTTTAAATCGTTTCGACGTTTTTCCATACGTCGTCGCCTTCAACTTGCTGTTGCTTCGCCTCCTTTGGCCAAACAATGTGATTTGGGCACAAAATCAGTTGCGAATTTGCATCGCAGACAGCTCAAAATGAAGTCATTCAATGGGTGGAAACTCCAGCCAAGCACCAGAAACAGAGAGAAAAAGAGGCAGAGAGAGAGAGAGAGGTGGGGATATCTATTAAATATGCAATGCACGGACAAACAGCAGGTGATCATGTACAACGATGGCTGTGTCATCAGATTTCCGATTTTCGTATAGTTTTCTCGACTATTTAACGGATTTTGCATTCGGAGAAAAAATGCTGGTCAGCTTATGGGAATGAGAATTAGGTGAAGAGTAGAGAAGTATGAGTAAAATGCAAATGACTGTGGCAAATAGTTGGCTGAGCTTCCATTTGTTGTGCTTAAGCAATGGAAATCGATGTTTAAATAAGCATATTGCAAAACACAAAACACATATTGAGCTGCCTTGACTTTAATCTTAACAATCAAATAAATTTATAAATATATTATTAATGATTTATATTCTAGAAATATTCTGTTATTTATTTTAGCAAGCATATCCTTAAAGTTGTAAATGTATAATATTATTTATACATATATTTTATTTTAATCATATACTTATAGTTCGAAACAATTTTGTCTTTCAATGCGCAGTTGGGGAATAATTTGTAGCAAGTCGTAATTCGTTGCACAAATATGCGACCGCAAAGAGAATTATGCAAATGCAAATAGAGAAACTAATGTGGGGCTTGCCACATAATCGGCATTGTCAAGAACCTTCTCCACCCCACACAATTTGGACAATTTGTAATAGAAATGGAATGAAATGTGTCCGTAATGTGGCATAGTCATAGCCACATATTCCTGTCTGCACCGTATAATTTAATACTTCATCAATGTTAAGCAACCATTTAGTATGGTAATGAACCGAAAAGGAAACCCCAATGCCAAATTGCAAAAAACCCTTTCGAGACAAACACATCAACAGGATGATAAAAAAAAAAAAAACAGAGGGAAAGAGAAATGCTGAAATTGAAACCGTTTATGGAAATTGGAAAATTACGCGCGAGACAATCGGACAAACGCATAATAAATTTGAGAATTTCCATATATGAGAGCGGATGTGGGTGACATATATATATGAAAATATGGCAACGCCAACATCGTAAAACCAAAATCGGAGCGTATAGTCCGACATTACAGCAAGCAGCAGGATTGCGGGACAAATGAGCAGGCAGCGAACAGCAAACCGGAAACGGAAATATTTCCCAATTTGCACGAAGCAGAGACGACAGAGAGAGACACACAGAGAGAGAGAGACAGAGAGAGAGAGAGAGAGGGAGGAGAGGGCGTGGCTGTTAACGCATTTACAAGCCTTGGCGACGACGACAATAAAATATCACCAAGATTATCTGGCCAGAAGAAGAACAGGGCCACGCTTTTACTTTGCATAATAAGCCGGATTATGGAACCCGTACCGGGGCCAGTCCCCTCCTTCCCGAACGCAGCCGGCAACGACTTTGACAATTGATTGCGCAACTCAATGAGGAAATGCGTTCAGAGGTGGGGGTGGTTTGGGGGCGGTGCTTGGATTGCATGGCCTGGCAAATGGCATGGAAAAATGTATTTGACGAATTGCATTGGCAGTGAGTAAAATTTCCGCTATAAATTCAATGTTTTACAGGGTATAAAAACGCATGTAGACATTTATCATATTTGCTTGGCGTCTGACTTCTCTAATGCTTTTTAGGCTGTTTTATGTTTGAAATCACTTACGAGTTTTGCGCTTTGGTCAGCGGAAGTGGCCATAAAATGGCCATGCTGCCATTTTTATGCCCATAAATTTGGCTGTGAAATTGAAACTTAAAATGCGTAAAGTATACGCCCCCCCTGCTCTGGTACTCTCTGCTCTGGCACTCTCAGCGGCCTCGGGCGAGCAGTTTCAATTTTTATGCACATTTTATATGCCTACTGTAAATTGCTGTCCAGCCACGCCCACTCGTACACAGCCACCCCCCACCCCTCAGCTCACACAGCTGTACGCTCAAGTTCAAAGGCCAGCGGCGCGCACAAATGTTGCGGCATTTTCTTTTGGCCACTTTTGTCTATGGCCGACGCTGTCGAAATTCCACGTTCGCAATCGTCATAAATCTTATGGCCACATCTTGAATTTATGTGAATCTCCCCACTCTACAACCTCCACCCTCCTCCCTCCACCTACCCCCTACCCCATCCACCATTCCCACACCCCCAGATCCAATGGTACGCATTCTGTGGCTGTGTTTTGTGGCTTAGATTACTTAGTTCGCGCCACTTCGATGGCGGCTGTGTGAAACAGCTGACGGCTTTTGGCTATTGATTTTTGTGATTCTTGTGCTTATTGAATTTGTTTGCTGACCAAAGTTTTTTAATCAAAATCCTAGTTGGCTTTAAGTGCTCTTTGCTGCTGCTGAAGAAAAAGCGAGAAAAACAAAATACAAATGACACAAAAGTCTTGGCAACAATTTGAAACGTTTTAATTCTAAGCAACCAAACAGACAAAGCACAAAATCATTTCGTACAGCGTAAAGTATTTGCAGCAAAAGAGCTGGTCTTCGCCTGGCTACTGGCTACTGCCTAAGGGCTAAGGGCTAAGGGCTAAGGGCTGTGGTATGCCAAAGAGCTCAACCCTTAACTAAGGGCAGTTTTCATTAGTTGCTTGCCGGAGCGGACAGCGAGCGCTAAGACAATCAAAGGTGAGCGGTTGCCTCTGTTGCCTCTGTTGCTTGGCATTTCTTTTACTTTCCGCATGGCTGGCACAGCACACAAGCATCACGTGGTCAGGAATCCAAACCCAAACGCAAACCCCAACCAATCCCAAACCGCCACGGCCACAACCCCTAGACACCTGCAGCTGCATCCTTTGGATAGCTGTAGCCAAAGCCAGAGCCAGAGCCAGAGCCAGAGCCAGAGCCAGAGCCAGAGCCAAAGCCAATGCCAATGCTAACGCCGCCATGAAAATTGGCGTCTGCCAAACATAAATAAAAAAAACGTAGACAAATCCGGAATAAATAACAGCGTTGTCTAGAGATCTCTGCCCCCCCCCCCCCCTCCCCCATCTCTGCCACTCGCTCTGCACCTCTCCACTCATACCTCATTTGTCTGTGTGTAGTGCAGGCGTCGCCGCGTCTCGACTTGGCTGAAACGGCTACGTCAGCGTTATGGCAACCAGCAGAGATGCCACACCTGCACGCCACGTCCCCACACTGTTGCACGTTGCGTATACGCTCAGTTGCACCGCAAAATGAGCGAAAATCGCGCCATCTATTTGCCATGGCAATGTTGGCCATTGTTGCCTTTTGTCTTTTGTCTTTTCGCAACAGACGATTAATAAAATATAACCATTTAATTGGCACGGCTGGCAGGCCGGATATGCGTCCAGCATCAACTAGCAAATTAAGTAACCATTCAAATAATCTTTAACTTCAATGTGTAAATAAATTGAAGTTTAACTTTGCAGATGGAGCTTTAAAATGAAAATATAACTATAATTTATTATTCACAGTTGAGCAAGCAAGAAAGTAAACAAAAACACATCGGTTTAAGCTATATGCTTAATTTGAGTTCCTTTTTAGCTCACTCTTAATTTGAGCTTACTCTCATATGTATAGTATTAAAATGAGAGTTACGTGATAGCAGCAATGTAAAGATTGGCATTACAAAAAGGAAATAAAGTAAAATAAATATTAATCGTATTGGATATTATACTATATACTGCTTATTTACTTCACCATTAAGTTCATTCAAGCAGAAGCAATTGTTATGTAATGTACAAATGCACATACATATATTTAAATATATGATTAACATAAGCTTGACTCTCTGTCCGCGATAAGGCTGTGCGCCTCATTTATGATTATGGGAGAGCGCCAAGAAATCTGTTCCGATGAATGCAGAGATTAGTTCAAATAATACACAAAGTATTTATAAAAAGAGCAGACGACTCAATTCCTTAGTTTTGCTTGGCATAATCGACGAATAAAGCTGGAAATATTTGCGGAACAATCAATTTAAAATGCAAAATAATATTTTGTTGCTCTCAATTGTGTTGCTGTTGAGTTTCCAACAGTCGTTGGCTATTAATAAAAATCATGTGCATTCAATAATATCCCAAGATATCATCAACAAATTAAACAACTACGATAATCTGAAAAGTCGTTTTGTGTCAGTAAGAAACTTGTTTCTAGAAATTAATCAATATCGGACAAAGCAAGTAACCATATACAAATCGATGGTCCAGAAAATAAAGCTTAGCAATGAGGAACTAAATCGGAAATTGATCGAATGTCAAAGCAGATTAATTAATAAAACTAGTCTTGAGTTATCCCACCTACAAAATAACATCATCGAAACGAATGAAAAACCAAACTTACAAGACCAAACCATAGAAGAACAATTAAGGAAAACAACAGACAAATTGAATGATGCAAATAAGATAATTAAAGTGCTAAACTCAACGAGTGCTGACAACAATAAAACGATCGCGGATCAGTTAATAAAAATTGGACACTGCCAAAGTCAAAACCACAGCGATAAGACACTAATTGGCGAGATGTCATTCAAAATGGAGACAATGACTGAGCAACTTAATCAATTTGAATCGGAGCAGAGTTCAACTGCGGACAAAATTAGGCAACTGAATTCTGTGGTTGAAGCCTATTCGACTTGCTGCCAGGCTTCTAGTTGTTTGCCATTTGGCAACTCATCCAATATGCATATGATTAATGTGCCCGGCTATCAGGCACCCTTTGAAGTGTTGTGCAACAGCAAATTGGCAGTTGGTCACGGCTGGACAGTTATACAGCGAAGAATCAACGGCACCGTTGACTTCTATCGCAACTGGTTGGACTATAAGGATGGATTTGGCGATTTGAACGGCGAGTTTTTCATCGGTTTGGAGAAGCTGCATCATATGACAACAGCCAAGCGGCAGGAGCTCTATATCCAACTGGAGGACTTTAGTGGGGTCTCGCATTATGCCAAATATGATAACTTCAGGGTCGGCACTGAGCAGGAATCGTATGCCCTAAAATCACTAGGTCTTTACGCCGGTACTGTCGAAAACGCCATGCTTTCCAATAAGGGTCAAAAGTTCAGCACACGCGATCGTGATAACGATAACCATCCAGCAGTTCACTGTGCTGAGAAGTTGCACGGTGCGTGGTGGTACAGCGCGTGCGGCTCGAGGTGGGTCAACCAAAAATAAAACCTTCCATATAAATATACACATGACTATAAATACTTCAATTTATCTGCAGCAACTTGAACGGCAATTATCTATTAGCTGACGAGCACTACGATGAAGTAGGCGAAGGCATATTTTGGGATACTGGTGACTGGCATGAAATAGATTATTCTATGAAATCGGTTCAAATCATGATCCGACCAAAAATTTAATTGTAAAGAAAACATAATTAAATATTGGTCATTTGTTAATATAAAACGAAAATATATAAATATAAAATGGAGCTCTTATTAAAATTGTTACTTAAATTGAAAAGAGAGTAGATCATTTCGCTCAGTGTGCCGTTCAAGTTCAGTTTGACTGATAACGCGCTTAGTTTTTGCCAGATATCAATTTGCTCTTAGTCACTGCGGCAGTGCCTAAGTCGGAAGCTCGAAATGAGATTCAAGTTTGTTTCAATTCGAAAAGTCTAAGCACAATGTGCAGATGTTTGCATTTATTAAAATTCACAATTTTGCTGCTCATCGTGAATTGCAGCTGGGCAGAAGATCAAATTGCTGGACTGGATAAGGATTTGCTTAAATTGGAGACAGCTGAGTTTGACGATATTGGCACAACTGAAAACAGTTGTGGTTCCCATGTTAGGGAACAGTACTGCCAGAAGCAGTTAAAAAAAGCTGAAGCAAAGTTGAGCATTAACGTAGATCAAATTACTTTGCTGAGTGACAAATTGACTAGCTGCCTGGTGGATCGAGAAGATCAAGCTGAAAGTCAGAGTGAAATAGAACTGAGAGAGAAAGTCTCAGATGTGAGTTTGCAGCTGAAATTAAAAGCGCAACAAATGCTGGAACTGCAAACGTTGAACATGGAATATGTGAGAAAACTGAATGCTGCAGAAAACAAACTAAAAACATTTGACGAACAATTTGAGGAGTTCCAACCGAGCAGCTGTTTGCCCTATGGCAGCACAACTGGCATCTATAGGATCAAACTATCTGGCATAGACACCTTCTATGTGCCCTGTGATGCACGTTTCGCTGGTTCTGGCTGGATAGTCATCCATCGTCGCATGGATGGCAGCGTTAATTTCTATCGCAATTGGAGCGATTATCGTGCCGGTTTCGGTGCACTTAAGGGCGAGTTTTTTCTGGGCCTGGAGAAACTGCATCAGATGACGGCACAGCAATCTTATGAGTTGTATGTGCAGCTGGAGGACTTTGAAGGCGACATACGATATGCTCACTATGACAACTTTAGCATTGGCAGCGAGCAAACCAGCTACAAACTGACCTCTTTGGGCAGATACAGTGGCAATGCCGGCAACTCGATGGGTTTGAATGTTCTGCAGAAGTTCTCAACACGCGACAATGATAACGACAGCTGGCCGGAGGGCAGTTGTGCTAGAAGATATCACAGTGCCTGGTGGTATGCATCCTGTGCAGCCTTGTGGTACGTCTCTCACTCTCTCACTCTCCCACTCTCTCATTTCTATTAAGCTCTGTTTCCATTTGTCAGCAATCCCAATGGCAAGTATTTTAAGCGACGACAACTGGGTGCTTCACGGGGCAAGGGCATTATCTGGAACCACTGGCATGGCTTTGATGAATCACTCAAATTCGTACAACTGATGATAAGACCCATATCAATAAACAATTATTGAGCATCGAGGTATATTTTCAAAACAAATACACTCAACAATAAAATTCTATATTGGCAAACATTATATTTACGTACTATTTGTTTATAACATTCGCATACACATAGTCAAAGTTCAGAGCCATTAATTAAAATCTTAATCAAAACAGTACCCATTTTATTTGTTTAAGTGTAGCTGTGTCAACCGATAAGGCAATGTATACATATATTATATATATAAGCTACATTCTTATATTTATATTTGGGCCGATGCAAAGAATATACAATGTAGAGATATAGAGGGAAGCCTCGCTGTAAGTAATAAGTTTCCAATTTCAATTGCAGTAATTAATTCAGACAGTCTCAGATTCAAAGATTCACACCAAATGGAAATAGACTCGGCGGGGAGCGAATGCGAAAGAAAGAATATAATGTGGAAAAGACAACGATGTGCGTTCGCCTAAATGGCTGCAATCAATTAACCGGCAACAGAGTCAAACAGCCAGCACCATGTCGATGTCCCCAGCTGGTGTCAGCCAAGCTGTGTGGTAGTAATGCCAAAATAGAATTCCCATAGCCATCAAAGCCATTCTCCAGACTCTTGCGAATTAATGAACAACGCAGCAGCAGCAACAGCAGCAGCAACAGCAGCAGCAATCGCAGTAAATAGCATAGGGATGTTGCTAGGGGACAGGGGACAGTCAACAGGGGGCAATGATTGCCTCATATTTGCATATTCATGTGTCAAAGGAGCTGCTGCACTGATTGCTCAAGGATCACTAAATGTATCTGTGCACTCTGTACAACTTCAGCTGTATCTGTATCTGTATCTGCAGCAATTGCTTCCGCTTAACTGGTCAACGAAATTTGTGTGCAAATGTGTTGCTGGCTGCTGTTGCTCGCTGTTGCTGTTAGTTTAATTAGTTGTTCAGTTTGTCTAGCTAAGTGAGTGTCTGGTAAGTATAAAAGAAAACCTACAAGATGCAGAAGAGGAAGGAGACGCAGTCAGCCACCTAGCACTACTCCTCTAATGGAACTAAACTTTGAGAAAATGCGTTTCGCCTGTTAATGGACGCTACGCAATGGCAACAGCAACAGCAACAGCAATACCAATAGCAACAGCAGCTCATTTGATATTCCCTTTTCCATGCTAATATGGCATGCACTCAATGTGCAAATAGTTTGAGAGCTCAACTATAAAACGAACTACAAACTAACTCAGTGACTCTCTGATGTTGGAAAGCCTAACGGCATCTGAGAACACATCTGAGGTGGCTGCCACAACAGCAACTGCATGGAACTAGTGTCTGTTGTCTGGCTGGTCCAAAAGGGTTTTGGTTTGACTTTTGTGGTACTTTTGGTCAGCATCTAAAGATACTTCTGGAAACGGCTCAAGGCTTTTCAATTGCTCGGAGCTAAGGTATGCAAAACGAATAAGCTGCCTGCAAGTGATTGACAAGAAGTTTGATTTCAAGCAGACTAACTAATAGCCTGATTCCACTATCAATATTTCTTACATTTTCGAAAAAGGGAGAACATTCTCCACATTCAACACATTCCGCTCCTCTCAGCGACTCTCCAGTTATCGAAGATTCATTATTTAATTAACAAAATAATATTATCTTAGATTCAGTTGGTTTATCTACGACATAAAATCATAATTAAAGCGAATTCTTTGTTTTTAATGAATTTTAACAAATATTTGTTCAATATGATTATTTTGTATTGAGTATGATCGTATGATGTATACAGAAGTTTTTCTGTGTATTTTTGTATATTGAATTTGCGAAATTTAGTTAGCACAGTTTACGTTCTTTTTTTTTTGTATATTGAATGCACTCGCCCATTGCTAATAGAAGCTTTTGAAGTACTTTGTGAGCACATTCCGAATGCAAAAATAAAATGCTATACATTTTGGGCAAAGTTTGCAATTGATAGCTGTATCATAAACTAACGCCGACTCGCTTTTAAAACTATTGCAAAACATACCAAAAAAAGAAAAAGAACAAAAATAAAAATAAAAGGAAGAACAAAAGGCTGTTCGCCTTTCCCCCTTCCCCTTTCCACACACCAGCCATCGGCAGGCAGGCAGTCAAACGCCCTGTGGATGCAGACAGGCAAACAGAAATGCAATACAGAGGCAGCTCTTGGACACGAGGCAGGCTGGCAGGAAGCGAAGCTGGTTGCAAAGGGGGCAGGCAAGCGATTTGTGGAGGGTGCATGGCGGAGGGGCGGGTGACTATGCCAAACTTTGTGGCATAAACTTTTAATGAGTTGCTTTTTATATTTGCGATTTGCATGGCCACGCCCCCCATTTGTCACACAAATGAAATCTGCTAGAGCGAAATTGCATTAAAGTTGCCACCGCTGTTGTTGTTGTTGTTGTTGTTGCTGTTGTTCCTTGTAAATTATTCACGCCCTGCGGCCCCCTTCAATGACATTGCCTACTTTGAAAGTTTTGGTCAAAGCGTTACCCCGGCCCCTCCCCCTCCCCCTCCCCCGCCACCCATCGACTAGCTCGATCTTGGGCTGTTTTGCGTCTCCGGCTCAATGATGAGTGCAAAACAAAAATTTGCGAAATAAAATAAATAAATATGCTTGAGCGCAAAAACTTTTAAATTGAAAATGCGCTTTGAATATTTCAGCGATTTGCCATTCGCAATTCGCATTTCGCATTTTGCAGCATTTTACAGCACTGCCAGTGCGCACTTCCTGTCCGCCATCTTGTGCGCCATTGCACTTTGCCAACTGCCAACTGCCAACTGCTAACTGTACTTGTGCTGCTTGTTGCTGCTGCTGCTCTTGCTGCGCATCTTCGCTTCGGCTTTCGGCAAGCGGCAAAAATAATTTGAAATTTTAATTAAAAGTATTTTTGGGCAAAAGTTGCGGCGCTGCCAGCGGCTCTGCTTTCTATCAGCAGGCAAATACGACAAAATCAAGAACAAAAAAGCCAAGAAAATGAAAAAAAAAAACAGATTAAATAAAATTCCAACACAAAGCTAGCGAAAAACTATTTCCGGCCCTTTCATTTAATTTGCCACTCTCTCGGCCCGCTCGCATCTCGGCATCAATTTTAATATTGACGCCAAAGGCAAAAATGCGCACTTGAACACTCGACTCGAACAGTCGCCGGAGACGAAAAGTCAGGACATGTTGCAGCTTGCAACTGGAGCCAATGCGACAAGTGTTGCCCTCCACGTTTGTGTTAGCGTGTGTGCCGCTTCCACCGTTTATACGTAATGCCATTTCATGATATCGTACTAAATGTTTACTGACATGAATTGTGAAATACACAACAATTATTAAATGCTGACCTGGTTAGTCTGATTTCATTCGAAATGCCTTCCGAGAGTAAAAGTCTGCCACACAGTGCACATTTAATTAACCCATTATTTGAGCCATGACATGGCAACTAATTCTTCGGTTGACTGGTTGGACTTTGAAAGTTGTTTTGGATTAAATAACTAGTTCACTTCTGTATAAATTTACTTGATTTAAAAAGATATATCGATGTCGATTACAACTTGAGAGTTGCTTATCTGCTGTTTATGAAATTTGTGCACGTTATTAATAATTTGTCAGGGTGAATTATATATAAAGCAGTTATCAATAAATACGTAAACTTGTTCTCTCAAGTTCTTATAGTATCTGCGATCCGCATGATCTTACAACGGCTGTTGATCCTGATCAACAATAAATACCCTTTACGGAATCAGAGATGCTTCCTTCAATATGTTAGCATTGTAATAATGCAATTCACATGGAATTCTGAGAAATCAAATTGTATTGTAAAAATGTTCTTCTATTTCATTGATCGCGATAAGAGTGCACGCATTAACGTTAGATTTTCGAATGTGCATAAAAAGTATTACGACTAGTTCATGTCGCTGCTGGCTGGCAATGCGTTTCTCTTCTATTATTTTTCTCTGTCTTTTCTAGCTGTAATTAAACCTTAGTAGCTGCTGAAGCAAAATGGAAGAAGGAAGGAAGCCTTAAGGCAGCCAGTGACGATGGTTAGCGGTTGGGGACAGAGACGGAGACGGAGACGGAGACGGAGTTGGAGTTGGGGTTGGAGACGCTTTCAGCTCTTAGCACAAGAAAGAAAGAAACTTTATTAATAAAAGTTTTTCCTTTGGTATTTTACCCAAGTATTATTAAAAACTTTCATATACGTAACGTTGGCAATGCCATTCGCCCTCACATACACGCACACACACTCACACACACACACACGGACACACACAAGAGTCATAGACGCATATGTTGACGGCTGTGCTTACATTCAGGCATTAAATTGCGAGGTCCTTTTTATGCATGTGACAATATTTGTTGCAGTTGTTTTTTTTTTTTGGTTTTGTTTTTGTTTTTATTAATTTCGTTGTCATAGTATTGGCCCCCTTCTTCACCACTTTCTTGCAGTTTTCGTGGTTGGGAAAGTATTTCATAAATGTTTGCTTTCGCCTGACTGCAACGCTTATACAACATGCTTGCAACATCAGACTTGAGTTCGCTCTATAATTATGAATGGGTTAACCTTACAGAGTGGCAGACATGGCAAATAACTCTTCACTTGACTGGTTCAACTTTGATAGTTGTGTACCATTAATTATTTGTATATGGAGCAGCTCACTGAAAATACTTTCTCACTGGCTTACAGCCAAATGGAATGTCCATCAAAGATTGCAATTTTCAGTCATTGACAATTCTGTGTCCGCTGAGTATTGGGCACGTGCTTCACTTGTGCACCACCAATCGAACCACAGGCCACGTTCACATCAAGTTCACAAAGTCAATTCGAATTAAACAACGCATTTGACTGCCATAAAAGCAGGCGAACCCCGCCCATATTTATGGGCACCCGACCCGAGCTGAGTTGGCCAGCTCAGCAAATGCAGTTGGCCACGGTTGAAACGTGGCTAGCAGCAGACACACCCCAAAAGGCAAATAAATTAAAAAAAAATAAGAAAAAACACTGCGCAATATAAAATCCTACAAAATTGTAAGCAAAAAAATAAACAAATGCTAAAAAATTAGTCAAGACAGACAAAGGCCTTGAAATGTTAAAAGTATTAAAAAAAAAAACAAAAAGCATAAAAAAAAAGGTAGAAATAAAAACAATCTAGAAAAATCGAAAAACGGGCGGCGTTTCAATTAGCTGTCTGATGCTTGTCGAGCAATTAGGTGTGTTACCCGGACTAAAATGATTCTAATCGTTTGTGTTCCAACATAGATTTCGTTTTTTTCGCTCTGGTCACATTTCGTTGTCATGTCGTCGCTGACATTAGCGACACTAGAGCCATTAGTCCCCACATATACATATATAGTATGCAACAAGAAGCATTTGTTTGATTAAAAATAGTAGATAAGACAAATTTAATTAAGGTTAATTTCGGACTTGCAGTGAGCGAAACAAATCTGTGGCTAAATTATGACCAAGTGAATGGAGTGTGGAGGTTTTGAAACCGAGTAACGGTAGAAATATAACCTATATATTGGCATCAATCAATACATTTGAATATAAGGATAGATGCCTATTTAATAAGCATACTAAAAAGATGAAAAAATGAAATTTAATTATTCAATTCAAATAAATAATCACATTTCTCGGCATTTGGTTCCTGAAACAAATAAATAAAGAATACAAATATCTATTATTTGTATGGCATTTGTAGGGTATTATTTTGGCTAACATATTTAGAGTGTTTGCAACATTCTCAGTTCTATTATGTCTTGTCTTTTTGTTTTATTGGGTTTTGTAATTGTTTATCTGAAATTGCAAATCGAATGCGATGCAGTTGTGAGAAGGGCTGTGGCCATGCCCACTTCTAACTGCACTTTGTGTGTGGCTGTGTGAAAAGGTCAAAGCATTCGATTAACTTCAATTTGCGCGGCTTTCCAAGTTGTGTGTGTGTGTGTTAGTAGTCCATTGTTTTGTAGCTATTGACTTAGTTAGAAGAGAGACCGCTGATGTGTTGCCATAGTCAGCATAGTTTGCCAGAGTTTGCCAGAGTTCGCCAGAGTTCGACAGAGTTTCACATAGTTCAGGTGTGCCGCTAAAAGACGGCGTGAAAGCCAAACCTACCGCAACTTTAAAAATAATAAAAACAACAAAAAAATACTCTCCGACTCATCTTTTAGCTGCACATAGACGACTTACAATGGGCCCAAAGCTGCGCATTGATTTATGCCTCTTTTGTGGCCATGTCATAGTTCAACCCAGCAACAGTCTCATGGTGGCCTGGCCAACGCTTCTGAGATTGTTTGTGTGTGTGTTTCTAGCCATGTTAACAAAATGCTAATTGCTGTTAGAACAAGGCACGCGTCAGCAGCCAACTAACAACTTGGCCAAAATGTCAGCGCGACAGCCAAAAGAACGTTGCAAACAAAATTGATAGCCAAAATTGGCCAACTGGCAAGTGACGGGTTTTACTTATATTTTTTGTGGCTTTTTTCTTTGCCTTGGCGACGATTGCACCGCTCATAAAATATACATAATTGATACCGCCAGGCACAACGAGTATCCACACCGACAGCCAAACAGAGAGAGACAAAGAGAGACAGAGAGAGAGAGAGAGAGAGAGAGAGAGAGAGACAGAGAGTTAGTCAGTCAGTCAGTTAGTTGAAATTAATTTGCACACTCGAGCAAAATTATTTACAGTCTCGCCTGGTTCCGCAAAAACCAATCACTTGCAACTTCCCCTCCCCGCTGCTCTACTCCTCCTCCTCCTCCTCCTCCTCCTCCTCCTCCTCCTCCTTCCCCTCATCAACGTCAGCTTCTCCTCAGTCTGTAGCAAATAATTGACTTGACTGGCGAACGTGGGCTGGTTTCATAGCTGCAGCATTTTTATGCACCTCAGCCACGTGACATATCACGAAATTCTGTTAACAGCATTGCCAATAGCAGAAAACGACTACAAGCGAGAATGGCCAACAACAACAAATAGAAGAACAACAACAAGAACAACATCGCACTGGAATCTGTCAATTAGTTGTGGGTACATCAAATGCATACGTCGCCAGTCTGTCGTTTTGGCCAAATCATTTGCCTTGCAATTTCAATTTCAATTTTATAATCTCCAAAGAATATGTTGCTGCTTGTTTGAGCTTGTTTATAGCTAAGCTAATTGCATGCATATGGCCAATAAAAATACAGATAACTACCAAATCAATTCAACTCGTATCTCTTTTAATAATACTTAATACTAAGTGCTGAGTTTATTATATACTGCTCGCAAATTGTTTTTCACACAATCTGAAAATACTATTTAAGCGAATATGATAAAAACTTGTGCATTCAGGTGTGCTTCCATGAGCAACATACATATATATTAAATATAGAAAAGATCTCTAGAAATTTAACACGTTATCCCAACCAAACTCATCGGGTCTGATGCTGATATTATTTTGAGAAAAGACTAGCATCATTAGACAACTGTATCTTATACCTTTCATATAAAAAACCGATTAATTCCACTGCGCTGTACAAGTTTATATATAATATTCGCCATTCCAAAGAAAGCCAAAATTTCTTGATACTTTTCGAAAGTAGAACAACTTTTATAAGCAAATTTCAATTAGAATGTGACCTTTTCGTGTGCAGTTATGACCCTGAAATCGAGATTGCAGTTAAATAGCCAACAGTCTTTGGCCATCTGGAACATGACACACTAATAATGAGTGAGCGAATGGAAATTAAAAACTCACAAATTGCTAAAGCGGCAGCAGCAGCTGAACGCAAAGAGTCGACGCAAGGCGTTGTTCATGTGCCCCGCGGCAGTCAAAAGGCTGATCAAGCAGTAGAGGGAGGGGGCCGCAGTGAAACCTTGAAATGTCACACACACAAACATACAGACACACACACAAATTAAACGCAACGAAACGGTTTTCCATGCCACAAATCGCTTTGGCAGCCGGGCGCATGCAAAAAGCCAATCTTGATTACAATCAGTCCGACAGTCAATGGGAGCAACGCAGATGCAAACGCTGATGGTGCAACCAGAGGTAGAGAGAGAGAGAGAGAAGGGGTAACGGAGTGAGCGCCGCATGTTGCATGTTGCTAGGCGATAAAGATCAAATGAGGAATGAATGTCGCCGACGCAGCAGCCTCCGTCGTGGCTGCCACTGCCGGCCTAGTTGCATGTTGCGTAGATATTTGCATTTTGCGGGCGGTCTTTAACTGACAAGATTTGTGGCTGCAACGAGTTGCAATGCAATGCGCTGCAATGCGACCGGCTGCAATCAGCCAAATAGCTGCATACAACACCCAACTCTTCCAGGGAGCAAGTGTTATCTGCTTGCAACAGAGCTCTTGGCTCGCTTGCCTCACTCGCCTCCAGCCACTGCGCATTATTAATAATCGAATGCGTTCTGCAACATACGCAATAATGAATGGTAAACAAGACGGAAGCATGCTCTCCACAGTTGGCAGCTTAATTCGCAAATGGCTCTAAATCACAGCATGAAATGCTACCTGAAGAATACACGATATATTCATATTTAAACAAGACTTTCGGTATTTAATAATGAATGGTCATTCTTCTTCTTCGGATCTATATTATTATAGTTTCCTTGTTGTCCAATTTCCCTTTAAAAGTTTTCACATTCAAATTATAATTATGAGATACACATAAATATAATGATCCAATAATGTGCTAAAAATATATTAAAAGGCTTTGCCCTTAAAGTTGTTGCTTTTTTGCTATCGTATATCGATACTTATCGATATTAGTGAAAGGGTAGCTATCAATAAAATTAAGTAAACTCAACATGAGCGGAATATACGAGAACTTCTATTCCAAATTTTAAATCTCTAGTTTCTGTAGTCTCTGAGATTCACTTGTTATATATTTTAGGAATTTATCATAAATGTGGGTCGCCAACTTGAAGCCACGCAAAACACCTTGCAACATACTTGTTGATGTTGTTGCTGTTGCTGTAATTGCTGTTGTTCTAAGAGTATTCAAAGTTGACTTTTGACTAGACAACATTACAATGGATGGGTGTAAATCATGTTTGCACCGCACTGCTGTCCAAATGTCTGCCGCCAACTTGACTTGTGGTCAATGGCTTGCACATAATGCTTGCCCCAAAAGCAACAGCAACGGCAACAGCAACAACATCAACATCAGCAATTGCTTCCATGGGACATTTGCAAACAATGACATTATGCTGACGTTTATTAATCGCATTTGGAGAATTAATGTCGTGACATTTTCGGTTTAATGTACTTGTAATAAATAAATGCGGCGTTTAGAAATAATAAAGAAAAACACAACAACGAAATAATCAATAGAGCATGCTACTGAAATTGTTAGATTTCTTGCTGTTGTTCTTGTTGTTGCTGTTGTTGTTGGTCAGCGTTTTATAGTGGCTATAGTGGTGCAGACATTGTGTAACACCACCAAACACTTTGCATATATTACAATTGAGCTGAGCTCGTTGTGCCCAAAATAAATGGTATATGATAATTTGAATATGCGATTTGTAACTAAAGAATATAGCTCATTAAGTAATATATTTCTACAACAGTATATTAAATGTGGTCACTATATGCATATCGTGACAATTTATTTAAATTGCCAACAAAATTAACCGAAGCAAAAGTTGCACCAAGGAATATCATTACTAACATTTAAAAGTTGTAACAACAAATTTAGTATTGGAATCAAATTATTGAATATATATCGCATATACAAAAATTATATTCATATAAAACAATTCAATACAGAGAAAATCGAATACGTAAAATAAATTCCACTAAAAATGTAATTAGTTGAATTTCAGAGAGCCAAAGCGAAGCGCTTAAAATGAAAAGGATTTTGCAAAAGTGAAAATGTATATTCAAATTATATGCAGCTTAAAAAAAGCTACATACAGGCTAGACAGCAATGATAATTATAAACGATTTTCCAATAATATATGTATAATCATTTTATATACTTTGTAAAAGCTTTACACTTGTTAGTTGATTGACTAGTTTATTTTTGTGTGTGTGTGGTTTCAAACAGAGTTTTAATACAGCGTAGTGGAAAAATGTTTAGGAGAGTCCTTTATCGCTTAGCAATTTAGCATTTGTAGTGGGTTTTCCATTAATTTTAAGAGCCTTACGTGAAAAGTCAAATATCGATTACAGACATTTAACCGCAGCCATTAAATGGCAATCAACGCTTTGATGAGCTGTCAAAACACCGCTTGACGTAATGAGCCACTTGGCCTCGGGGTGTGTCCCTAGTGTGTTCCAAGTGTGTTGATGACTGAAGCATTTCCAGCCCAGTCCCGTTCACTCCGATCTCCACTGCAATATAAAGACCAATCCAATCGCAACAATTCCATTTTAAAGTTAGTATCATGGATCGTAAATTCAATTGTGCCCAGCGCAGCTCAAATATGCAGATAGAGTGAAATATGGCAAATTGCCCAACCAAGCAGCAACTTTGTGCCATTTTCAGTTTTCATAAAAAAAGGATGGCAGCAAAGGCGACGCAAAGCACGACTAAAAGCTACCCTCTAACAAAATATGTAATATTTTCCACAAATTGTTAAATACCAGCTCGGCCTTTTGAACATCTTCAAGAGAATGAGTTTAAATAGTTCAAATACATGTTAAATAGTTAAATAAATTTGCACAACTTTTTAGGATATTTGCTACTATTTTCTTCTTTTTTTTTGACTACGTTTTGTTTGAAGGGTATATAAAAACTTTTACATAGTTTCGTTTGTTTAACGCTGCGGGCAGAATTCACAATGTGCTCAAGGTTAAAGAGAGTGCCGAGGATGAGGTGTGTGTGCGAGGCTATGTGTTGTGTGTGGTGGGGAGGGGCAAGAGGCATTGTCTATGGTTTTGTTGGCAGCTTCAACGGCTCATCATTAATGCAAATTCATTGTTGCAGCTGTTGGAAGGGAAGAGCGAACGAGAACCGCGTGCATTAAAACAATTCATGTTGAATTTTTGATATGCAATCTGCAAACAACAACAGCAGCTGAAGAGATGCAACTTTTACACATACACACACACACAAAAACAAAAATATGCACACATATATACATACATATATATATATATATATATATATATATATACATGTATATAACTGAAATGGGACACTAAAAAAACACAGTTTGCTGTAAAATTAATGACGAGTGCTCAGAGAATGTAGGCCAGGCCCAGACCGCATTTGAGCTGCATTAAAAAAAAAATGACAACAAAAACCGAGGAGGGTGGAGCAGTAAAAAGACTAGAAACAGTGGCAGCAGCAGCAGCAGCAGCAGCATCGCAACTTTATGAGCATCTCTGGCATTTTGCTTAATTGAAAAAGGCCAGCTATGGGTTTGGGTGGTGTGCCCTAAAAGGACCTCATGTCCCTGCCAGCTAAAGCTGAAGCAGAAGCTAGCAATGCTCGGAAGGCATGCAGTTCATAAAGCTGACACGGCTATAAAAGCACATGACCAAAAGCGAACACAGCCCAACCAGCAGCAGCAGCAGCTCAGCCAAAATAGACCGACAACCAAACAACCAGCAACAACAAACAACAAACAATCAACAACAAAACAAAAAAAAAACAACAAGCGGCGAAAAATTATCAACTCAGATTATGTCGAGATTAATTACATACGTTGAGCGCCATTGTCTTGTCAATAAATTGTCGTCGTTGTTGTCGTTGTCGCAGTTGTTGTTATTGTATATACCCTGTAGCCATAAAAAAAATTGCAAAGGAAGGAGTATAAATGATTACAAATTCAGTTTCATTCTATTTGCACAATATATGAAAATAATCATAAAATATATTTATTTGTTGAGACTGAATATGAAGTTTATTATTATCTGATCAAATATATTATTTGTGTTACAATTTTGAAGACTTCCTTCCTCGACGACTTATTTGTAGCAAGCCCAAATAACAATAGTACACATGCTGATGCATTTAGAGGGTATCTGTGTGGCGTATACTCTCAACTCGTTGCTGTTCTTAGTTACTGTTGTTGTCAGCGTGTGCAGTGCAGATAAGAGTGAAAGAAAATGCCGGCGTTGGGCAATGTTAATGGTAATGGGAACCTAACTGCCACTACCGAAATGTTAACTGACTTTTTTCTTTAAAGTTTTTCCTTATTTTTTGTTGTTGTTTGTAGGCTGATGCTGTCAAAAATGGTTGGCAAGCCTGTTGGCCAGGCGGCGACGACGGCGACGGGGTGGCTAATTAATTGAAAATGTTTTGCCAACGTCAAGGGAGCGCCACAAGCTGCTGTCTGTTTGGGCCACGTTACTGTTGTTGGCCAACTCGTAGACGTAATAATGAAAATGCGATATGCGATATGGGATATGGGATATGGCATCCATATGCCATATGGGCTCTCTAAGCCACTCAACTAGCCACGATAAGCATCGTTTTGGCCAAGTGCGCGTAAATTAATTGGCAGCCCAAGGCAAAGGAGGCAACATAGCCTAAAGACAGCTTCAGCTTTGCCAAGCAGCTCCAAGCAGCCGCTTCTTGGCCATGTTAGCCGCCCAATTTAGTGCATGCTTTGCGGCAAATGGCCAATGTAAATTTTTTGACCAAACGATGAAGCGAATGAGGGAATAGATCTAAGGTAAGCGGAGATGCAGCTGTTGGCGGCTTTGTTTTGGCCAACAGAACTGTTGCATAGTGTTGCAAGAGAACTGCAAGATAAATATAACTTGGCAATCAATGAGCAAATAGTAGACGTATTTCTCGACACTTCAGAGCTGCACATAATTGCATTTGCTCTTGAGATTTTCGCCCTAATCTGATATACAATTTTAGTGGCAGTTGCCTCAAAGCGAATGCATTTCACACTTTGCCTGCCAGCCACAAAACTAATTCAATTAACAAATATTTACTAATGCTTCACTCAACATTAAAAGCAAATGCAGTCGGCGAGGAAACACTGAAGAGTTATCCTAAACTCAACTGCTTATATATATATATATATATTTACTTATATTCCTGGGCTGACTCCGCACTGAATGCAAACGACGACCTAGACATAATTATTTATAATTAAAGTTCAGAACTTGCTGTTGTTATTGCTGCTGACTGTGGCAAATGAATGGATTATGCTGTTGAGAATTAAGCCATGGCCAAAACATGGCCCTGACTAAGCAGACAACAGGGAACTCGCCACAGTGCTGATAGAAAAACTTCTGCCAGACGGTGTCAACTGCAAAAAAACGTACATTTAAATGGGGCATATTCACTCGTTGATTAAACTTGTAATATAATAATGAAAATATAAAGTATATATTATAGTAATAATAATATTTATTTTCAGTATTCCTATACTAATTAAAAGTAAAAGCATTTAATTGTCAAAGTGATTTTTATCTTAAGTTAATTTTGATATTCAGCAACAAGCGACTCTTGTGTTAGTTTTAGTGGCTGTGTGTGGACAGTGGCAAAGTTTTTAATATATTATGCTGCTTATTTACATGCCACGCACTCACACACACACACACACACACACACACACACACACACAGGCACTCACACACACACGAAAACCTTTAATTTCCCAAGTGTGTGCGCCGACTCCATTTTTGCTCGCGGCCATTTTTCGACAGTCGTCGCGTGCCTCCTGAATAATTGATGCCGGCTATGATGGGTTAAGAGTCTCAGAAACCCACTTCCCCACTCTCTTGCATCCCCCGCACAGCACACCACCACCCACTCCTTCAACGGACCGTGTCGCACTTGCTATTAATGAGTTTCTGCTGCCTACGTACATATAATATACGAAATGCACATGTGTGTGGATGTGTGTGTGTGTGTGTGTGTGTGTGTTATGCCTCTTCCATATTGTAGTTGACAAATAAGCGCTTAAGTAATTTGCCACCAACAACAACATTAGCAGGGGCAACAAGGATATTATGTGAAGCTTGCCGCTTTACAAGTGAATATTAAATAAATTTCGCCAGTTATTTGCGAGCAGCTTGAAGGCCATTAAAGGGGCGTTGCAAGGGTTGGGTGGGGGTGTAAATCTTTGTGAACTCAACTTGTAATTAATGTCAAATATTTACACATTCACTGGAGATCAAAGGTTTGGCAGTCTCACAGAAGCGATGCTAATTAAATGAGTATTTATATTTAAATTACATAAAACTACTTAAAGACCCCTCTGCCACCCCGTCCCCCTTTCCCCCCTTCACACACCCCTAGTTCTTCCACGCACTAGAAAAACTCCGGTAAACTTGTGGGAATTACATGGATCTCGGAGAGTTTTGGACTAGCTGCCGGCGTTTGATATTTCTCTTTCCCATTTCCAATTTGGGGCAAGCAGCAACCCCTTCAGCCAGAGGCAATCACCATGTGGGCGATGTTGTGTGTGTGTGTGTGAGTCTGTGTGGATGATGTTCCCCATCTGTATATGTTTGCGCTATAAATCTGCTTAAGTTTGCTAATAGAGCAACACAAACAGAAGACGCCTTTGATCTGCGCAATTGAGTTGTCAGTTTCCGCTAAGCAAACACATAGTTTATAATTACTAAGTGAGTGATATTTATAGAAGTTTATAGAAGTGAGTGGAGTGCAGAATTCATCTGTTGATCAGTAAATCATTTGGAATGCATATCTAAATTAGATAAGTGATAATCTTGTGGAATTTATGATTTATTTATTAGACATAATAATATTTGGCAAATATATAGTTCAGTTTACAGTTCTCATTCCTTCATCAATTGCTGCTTGCCAACCCACTTTCTGTGAGAGTCCTCTCTTTTCCTTTAACTGTGCAACTTCTTGCCACTCAAAGTTCGCATTTCCTGAAGGACTCGCGTATCCTTTAAGCCCGCATGAGTCAATTTGTGTAAACTTGCTGCTACCTTTTCTGCTCATTACCTTTTTATTATGGGATTTTACTGTCGCTTTCGTCTGCATAAAATATGCACAAAGTTAAAATGCAACCCTAAATGTCAACAGCAACCTACCCCCTTCCCCCTCACCCCATCTCTCTCTCTCTCTCTGTCTGCTCCCCTAGCCACCCAGTGGCATTCTCAATTTGTCACACAATTTAGCCGGTATTCAATTTGCTTTGAAATGCGTTCGTTTGCTTCGTGCCGCGAAAGCGAAAACCGCAACAAAGTCTTTTGAGTGCACTCCTTTTGCTCAACTCTCCTTGTCATCCTGCATCAGTTTAAGTTATTTATTTTCTTCCTCTTTTTTCCTTATTGTTTTGCTTATGCAAATGTTTGGAATTTGTTGATCTGCCTGCCGAAATGCATAAACTATTTTCGTTGAGTGTTTTTTTACTTTTGCAGTTTTCAAAATGCATTTCTTGTGCGCGCCTTTAGCATGGACAAGAACCAAAAACCGTTACCGAAGCTCTCACATGTCTCTGTGCAGTTTTCTGTTATCTGTGTGTGCGAGTGTGTGTGTGCGTGTGTGTGTGTGTGTGTGTGGGGCTGGGGCAGGCAGCGCATGTGTCTTGGCCGTATTCAGTTGCTGTTGCTGTTGCTGTTGTTGTGCTCTGTTGTGGCACTGTTAGCGCAACGCATGACGAGAATTGCATTTGGTAACCCCATTTCCGGTTTCCGGTATCTTTTTGACAGCCCGCCTCACCTCACACAGAGCGAGAGAGACAGAGAAAGAGAGAGAGCGAACGGAAATGAGCTTATGTGCAGTACGCAAAAAGGGACTCACACTCGCCACACACTCGTCTAAAGCTTTTTTCCACACACACACGCACACATGTTGCTGCCCATTGGTCGTTGTTGACTGACCCCCACCCCTCCCCCCTCTCCACCCGCCACTGCCCCCTCTGCCATGCATATATCAGTCGTGCATCGGAAGCTTGCTTGCAGTGCTTTCGAAGCTTTCTGCGGGGTGTGGTAGGGGGTAAGGGGGGGTGGGGGGGGGCGTGAGGGGAAAAGCGCTTTCATTATGGGCAGCCCGAATGCATTTCAGCATTCGTATTTGCATTCGGCTGTCGACTGCCGACTGCCGACTTCTTGTTTCATTATTTTTTAGCTGTGCTGCGAGGCGATTGAGATTCTCACGTGTGGAGTTGATTTGATTTGATTTGATTTGATGAGTTATTAAACTGATTGCGATTCGTGTTGTCAGCTTGATTGATTGGCTAATGAAGTTATCAGATAGGTGTGTGCAGTGTTGTGTGGACAGGCGGAACACCAGCCACTTCGGGCAAATTAGATGGCTCATAAAAATAGTGGATTTTAATCATTTAAAGGTAGCACTGAATACTAAAAACTGATTAAATTGCTTATTTAAATGAATTTTATTTGAAAAACACTCATTACTAATCAGTTAAATAGTATTAATATTTATTTATATTGTTTAAAAATATTAATACAAATAAGATAATAACAATTATCGACTAATCGATGTTATTGCTATTCTCAAATATTTATATTATTTATTAATATTAGTTAAAGTACATTTATATAGAAATAAAAAAGCACTTGCTAATACAGAATTTGCTTGAGTTTCTCTTTTATCGATTAATCGTTTTTATTGGCATTTTCAAATATTACTAATCGATTAGCGCCACATATGAAACCTGTTGAATTTGCGTTCTCTGTTCTCTGTTCTCGGTTCTCTGCAGAGTCGTGACTGGATAAGTGGACATCATTTGGCAGTAGAATTGCAATCCCATAGTTGGGGCTGGATGTAGTTATGATAACAGCTTTGCCAGCTTGTCACTTAGCCTGACAAGGTCACATTGTCAACGTCAAAGCGCGTGCGTAAACCGATAAAATTTGTCTAGCTTACCGTCATCGACGGCGGCTAAAACAATAGCCAAATAAACAATGGCTAAACGACTTGAGAGGGGCAAGTGGTTTAAAAGACAGGGGAGTGAGTGGGGGGGGGGGGGTGGAGAGGGTGCTGGGATCAAATTTGGAGTCAGTGGCAGCGTTAGCTATAGCGGTAGCTGGAACTGGCTTTAATGATTCAATCCAAATATGGGTGTCAATAAGTTAACAGGCAGACAATGTTGCACTTGCCGCAGCCATAAAACCGGGCAATGGCCAACGGCTGCAAAACGGCCAGATCTAGAAACAGAGAGGCACTAAGTGGAAAAGAGAAAGAGAGAGATGGACAGAGAGCGAGAGAGAGGAAGAGGAAGAGAGGAGGGAGACAGCACCAAAGTCTTGGAAATTATGAAATGCATTTAATTTTGTTGCACACTGTTTTCCTTCTGTTTTTTTTCTCCTTTTTTTTTTTACTTACATCTTACGTTTTGTTTTGAGCTTGGCTCGTTCATTGGAAAATCTATAAAAATTCCATTGACCATATTTTAAGCCATTGGCATTGGAGTTGGTCTTGGCCATGGTCTTGAGAGTTGCGACTGCGGCTGCGGCTGCGGCTGCGGCTGTTTAAGGAAGCAAATGTTTCCGTGCAGCTGCCAACTAGCTGACAACTTGTATGGCCTGTGTTTTATGTGCCACATGCAGCATGCAGCAACAGCAGCAACAGTAGCAACAGCAGCAACAGCAGCAGCAGCAAGCAGTTTGTTGCTTACAGTCGTATATTGCAATCTGTCTGCAATCATGTCACATCATTCGCCATAACTGGTTCTTGGCCTCATCTCTCCCCTTTTTTAGCCAGTCACTAAGTAAGTAGCTTGCCATGGCTAATGAGCGCGTTCGAGGGCGTTTTTCAT
This sequence comes from Drosophila setosimentum, assembly GCA_035043505.1. NCBI lineage: Eukaryota > Metazoa > Arthropoda > Insecta > Diptera > Drosophilidae > Drosophila > Drosophila setosimentum. The sequence goes on along the minus strand of JAWNMY010000003.1, from coordinate 2,518,253 downwards.
TCCTATACATATATAAATAAATATATATATATATATATATATATATATATATATATAGAGAAAACATTTGCTGATGGTTGAGCGAAAAAGATGAACATAAATCTCGAGTGTATGCATAAAACTTACAGAACATTAAATGTGGGCGGAAGTGGGCGGGTAGTGGAAAATAAGCAGCAGCAACTACGAAAGATGGCAATAAGTTGGATAAGATGTTATTTTTTTGTGTTGGCAAACAAAGCGATGGGCAGGCTGAGAGAGAGAGAGAGACAGAGAGAGAGAGAGAGAGAGTGAAAAAATGGTAACGCAGTCAACAAGGACACTGTCATAACTTTTTAAATGGCCAGAAGCAGTAAAAAGGGACCTGCTGCAGGAGTGACGTTGAGAGAGAGAGAGACAGAAAGAGAGAGAGAGAGGGGGGGGGGAGGAAGGAAGGGGGTCAGGCAGGCAGACAAACAGACAGCTGACAGTAGATAAATTCTAAGCAAAGCAACTTTTGTTTGTGCTGCTTTGGCAGCCAAGTTGCAAGCGAGCCAAGTTGCACTGCCATATTGCAGCAACTGACAAATCGCAAAGCTGCACCAAAGCCAAAGCTCAACTAAAACAAATAAGAATGCTGTCGAGTCGAGTGAGCTCGACTAACAGATACCCTGCACCCAGCAGCTAAATATATTATGTTATTTGAAGTCTACACTGACCTAGCTTCTGATTCTGATCGAGACTGTAGATATATAGAACTTATGCGCTTAAAGATGCTTCCTTCTGCCTTTTGCATACTTTACTAGAAAAACACAAACTGGGAAAACTGCTTAGTTGTTTTAAGATTTGCCCCCAAGCAGCTCAGTTTCCATTGGCAAGTCATAAATCGAAGCGGCTACTTAATTTTTTAGCAGCTGCTGTTTTGGCCAAATGCATTTTATAATTCTCAAAGCTCCCCACCACCCAGCCCCTCCCATCTTTCACTCGGCAACTTGCTGGCAATGAGCCAAGCTAAGAGCTCAAAATGTGAGTTGCACTTTTTGCAATTGACAATTGACATAGTTTCCAACTTTGACAAGCAAGTAAATTGCAGCTCTTTTGTCATGGAATTTCTTTGTGTGTGTAAGTGTGTAGGTGTGTAGGTGTGTGTGTGTGTGTGTGTGTGTGTGATAAAGTGTGTGCTTGATGCGTTTTACTTGAGTTACATTGGCAGCTGCATAATTGAATTTTTTTTTGTACACTGCAATCATCTTGAAATGTGTGTAGAAACTGAAAATGCATCTAATTTGAATGTAGTTTTGCTCACAATAAAGTTAAACGACTCTTTTTTTTTAGACCAAACGATATCCCTTAAAGACTTTAGTATTGTCATACGTATATAATTATTATTCGATTTTCATGGCATTGCAGACTCTTGGGCTTATGCGATTAACGTTATATTATTTCCATATTTTCGTTCTTAAATCAATTAAAAATATGCTAAAGCATGCAAACTGTTTGATTAACAATTTTGTAAGTGCAGACAAAAATAATTAAAATTTAAATATAAATAAACAGACGGTTAGTTAATTAACAGTTTGATTGATTATTGTCATATTGATGCAAATAATGCCACCTGGGACAAATGCAACATAAACGTGAATTCGACCAAAAATCACGCACAAAATAATTACAATTTATGCATAGCTATATATATATATAGATATATATATAAATACAGTGTCTCTATGCAAACATGTGCATGTTTTTTCTGTCCATATATAGATATTAATTACTGCGTCAAATATTGGAGCTTAACACATTATTTTACACATGCTGGGCACATTTTAGTAGGAAGCCCCGGAAAACAGCAAAACAAACATCCCAATGACATGGTCATGTCAAATCATAATGGATTTTCTAGCCAAAAATGTGCATGCATTTTCACATTTTCATATTTTCACATTTTCCACTATGCATTTGGCATTTGACATTCAATTATGCATTTATTTGCCAATTACTACAAAGCCCACAATCAAATTTAGTCAGCGGTATCTATTTGATAATAACTATTTATTTCAAAATGAGACAAATCGATATCTAAACTGGCTACTTTCATTGAGGTCAATTGACACAGAGTAGCTGCATAAATTTTAGCTTGAATTTACTGACAATTTTACAGCTGGAAAGTGTTTTTTTTACTAAATACAAAAAATACGCTGCAAATTTTAAAAATTTTCGAAATTAACAATAAATAAAAAAAATTGAGATCGGAAATGCGTTGGTTTTTAGAAAGACACAAGAATTTTCTAACTCAGCTTGATTATTTTTTCTGAGTGTAGGTAAGCTTATTTTTTTTTTTGTCAAAGAAGAATCTGTGTTCTTAAGGGCTTATACAAGGAAGGAGCATAATGATAAAGGAGCGTTATTTTAGAGCCATAATAATAATGCTTCAGCAAAATGGCCGCCATGAACAAACACCTCAGGAGCGAAAGGGAAGCCCATTATCGTTATGATCATTGGCATTAGCATTTAAAAGAAATAAAATATAATTTATTATCAGTTGGTTGTCACCAGCAACGATGACGATGACGATGGCAATAGCGATGACGTCGACTCCGATTCGAATCCGCAACGGCCAATTGGGCGTTGATGCGAAATTATTAATTTTGTCGCATTGGCAAACAGCAGCAGCAACAGCAGCAGCTAAGTCTGCTTGGGGCGTGTGAATGTGTCGGCGGCGAGTGAGTGAGTGTGCAAGTGAATGCCCATATGAATGTGAATGCCATTTGGACGCATCATTACGATAACAATCGCAGCTAAACGGCGACTCCTGGCTCCTGGCTGATGGCGGCTGCTCGCTGCTGGCTGTTGGCTGCTGGCTACTGGCTGCTGGCTGCTGGCTGCTGTTGGCCAACAACACGATGAAGATGAAGAAGAATGATTGCGACAAGAACATTTCCGTGGACGGTTCCGTCTCGGTCTTCATTTCGAATTCCTGACATTCGCTTAATAATGCAAGATGCATGTCGATATGTCAATGCGTTTGCGCGCAATCGATCATTTTGGATTGGATCCAATCGAATCGAATCGAATCGGAACGGAACGGAACGGGAAGAAGCCAATACTAACTAGTAGGATTGCATTGTTGTCGATTGTCGATTGAGACAGACTACGATATACCCTGAGTCCAACTGTTGCCAAATATACCTCTCAAAACTTAATGTCAGCATGGTTCTAAGAAAGATAATGAAATCAGTTTGCGACTATAATTTGGATGTTTCCTATTCGATCTTAATCAGATTTGGACTGTTGATTAACAGTTTGTTAATGTACATCGGCTGCATATCCTGATCAAGAATATATATATACCTTATGGTATCTGAGGTGCATCCTTTAACGGGATTAGGGTATAGAAAAAGAGGAGCAAGCCTGGACCAGTGCCATATGTGAGCCATATCACACGCTGACTGTCTGACTGACTGACTGGCTAACTGGCTAACTGGCTAACTGACTGACTGACTGACTGATGGCTGTCCCTTATTTGACACAATGCTGCCAGATTAACAGTGTTGATAAATCTGGCCACAAGACATGTGGCGCATTATCAGTTGCAGTTGGCAATTATATGGCCTAACTGGCAACACGTTTGTGTCACGGCTGATAAGACTTTAGATATATATACACCATATGCTTGGGCACGAAACTCACATAACAATTGTGTGTAAGGATGTGATTTCCCTTAGTTCTGCCCCTGTCTATCATTACATGTTCGCTACTGTCAAATATGCAATAATTTATTGTCAGATCGTTCCAGCAATGATCGAGCAAGAAGCAAAAGAAGTACGTCAACTGTTTAATGCCACATCGAGCGAACATTGATTTATGTTTGGGCTGTCCACACTTTTTGTGGCCAATCTTTCGACAAAGTTGTCATAAGGACAACAACGCAACAACACAACAACCAAACAGCCAAACAACCAAACAGACAAGTTGCAGACCTGACTTTTGTTGTCTGTTGTCTGTTATCGCGCGACCCTTTTGCAGCATTTTTATTGCCATTTTATGTTAATTCGATTCGTTTACTTTGCTGTACAGTGTACAGTGTACAGCTAACAGTGTACACTAAATCACTGGCTTCTCAGGCATTTCATAATGTAAGCGCAACATGTGCATATTCTATATATCACACAGAAATCACTTTATATATAATAGGGGTACTCTCACGCATTTTTCTTTCTTTTTTGTTATTTACTTATTAATATGATTATTTCTACCTTCATTTCTTGCATTTCTTCACTCATTATTATGCAAGTGCACAATTCTCTGTTTATTTTTAAGGTGTCAAATAATTATGGTTATTGGGACTCTTCTTTTTTTGGTTATTTTTCTGAAGTTTCTTTTCTTGAAAATTGTGTTATTCGCCTTTTATATTTTCTTGTTTTTAAGGTAATTATGAATAAAAGTGATGTGAGTTGTTTATCAAATGGTTTCGAGTGTACAAATGTACACCAAATTGCAGGGGGCTTGTGTAAACGTGAGTTTAGTTCTGGCACCTTTGGGCCAGGCCAATAAGTCAAATCGCAAACATGTTGACAAATTATTCAGTTTGTATCATAGCGCCAAGATATTTATTTCTACGCGCCGTTTGCATAATTTCCACATAAATTCACTAATCATTTTCGTCAGTCTGTCCAAGCCCAAAAATCCAACCTCGCATATTAATTTCCATCATAAATTACGAAAAAAGTAAAAATAGAAAAAACAGTTGGACCACAAAAGGAAAAAAAATATGTGTGACGACCATTTATAACGTTGTGTGCCCAAAAAAAAAAAGAAAAAAATGAAATAAAATAAAAATTCTAACTGCTGGTGTGTCTATAAAATATTAAATTTATATTTCATTTGCAATTGTCGCCGACAGTTTGGCCCCGCCTGGCAACTCTTTTTCCATATACATAGCTAGATGTTATATTGCAAATCCCTGGCTTGAAATGTATAATAAATGTCTACGACAGAATTGCCACGCCCAGCATATGTATGAAAAAGGCACACAGCCAAAACTGAAGCTGGCCAAAATTTATGTCCCCTATGAGTTTTTATATGAATTGCGACGTGTCAGCATGTAAGCGACTCCAACGGTTTACATACGTCTCCGCCAGTGAATTATATGCGAAACATTTTCTCATTACACAAAATCATTTGCATGAGCAGCTGCACACTTAAACCTCATAGCATATGGCATGAGAATTGTCTCAGTTCCAACTATGAATATAATATTATTCTGGAAGTCTAAACTTGATCAAAAGCTGAAGCTTATTGCAAAATCGGTTTAGTTTTGACAATGTTATACAATAGTTATACAATTTCAAGACAATTTATTATACTATTGTTTAAGGATGGTTTTTTTTATGACATAAATTGGCTTAAATTGCTGAAAACAACACAACTCTTTAAGTTAGCAGGTTACAAATCAAATGGCTCTGATGCATTGCATGCGGAATAATGCATTTTAAATGAATTACATGTGGTTAAAGTGTCATTAAATTTGAGCTGTGAATAATCGGATGGATTAGATAATTTATTGGCTAAAGCTTGGTTTATTTACACAGCGACTGGTTGTCTGTTTGAACTGATTGGCATATGTTAGTGGTGTGATTAACTTTCGATTGCTGCCTGGTCGCAAACTCAAATGGTTGGCTATAAATCTGCCAAAGAGCAGCACACTTTCACTTTATGCACTGCACTAAACAAAAATTGTAAAAAGCAAAGGCGACTTTTCATTTTCATTCAGCTGTAAAGCAAAGATCAGATCAACTGTGGCTGCCACATTGCGGTGTCGACACCTGCCGCTAAATAGCATTTCTTGGCACGTCAGGCACAAATGTCTGGGCAATCAATTAATTTGACATGCAAGCGAGACTTCGATCAGTCGAAAAGGGTGGCGAAAGCAGCCAACAACCAAATGGCCAATAAAATATTTTGGGAAAACTGCCGCCTTCAGCCAACCAAAAATCCTTTCACTTTTGTCGCTGCCAATAAATTTGTATCGACAATGCCTGCAGTGAGATTTTAAGTGCCGAACTGTGAACAATAAATACTCTATCAAAAGGGTATTATGCATTTGGCATTTACAAATGTGCACAACGTGGAATGAATCAATCTTTATTCAATACAAATAAACATGGAAATATTTTAATGAACATGAATTACAATAAATTGTAGTCCTTAAAGGGTATTAAAACATGGCCATCTTTTAGAGTAATCTGCTAGTTTTACTTTTCATTTGTGCATCGTGTCTGGATACAATCAGATTTGGATCGGATTGATCAATCAACTGTCAATCAGCTGCAATTTTCGCCACTTGCAACAATGGCTACTGGATTTTGCATAATCGTCGTGGCAAACGTTAATTCAAATTGCCAGCAGCACGCAAAGAAAATGCAGTTAATCGGACACTTTTGTGGAAAAGCAGCAGCAGCAGCAGCAACAGAAAAAAAACTAAATGCAATTAATATTTTTAAAGTAGCAAATCTGGTCAATCAAGTTGCTAATTATATTTGCCAATTGGATTCGATGCGTTTTTGTGCGTTTTCTGTTTCACATTTTGAGATCTTTGTTGTGGGTCAAGCGCGACGCTTAAGCGATTTTGGCCAACCATATCGGCTAAATCGGCAAATCGGCTAAATCGCGCAACAAGCAAGCTGCATGCAACATGCAACATGGCATTTGTGGCATACAATTTTATGCTATTACAGCAGTGCGACGTGCAGTTTTGTGCCCATTGAACGCTTAGCGAACAGAAAACATTTGTAAAACATTTTAATAACCATTGACAGACAACAACAACACTAACAACACTAACAACAAAATAGATAACGATTATATACACTCGTTATATGTAATATGTGTAACTGCTTGGGGCCATTGCGAAAATCGATGTCAAATTGCTGCAGCTGTTTGGATATTTTAAAGAATTTGATATATTTTGACTTGCGACTGGCAATTGTCGATTGGCTATAAAAGAGAACCCATTAAAACCATTTAATAAAGCAAAAATCAAAAAAATGAAATAAAATAAATTTGGATAGCTAGACAAAAATCAAAACGTGCTCAGCATAAATCAAAGCTTTTTCTTTGTATTTAAATTAGCTGATGGAGGGCATAAAAATATTTCTTGAAAACTCAGGCACTTCAAATTGACAATTCGTCTGACGTTAACTGATGTAATTGCCAAAAATAAAGCTGAAAATCTGTTATGGCTATTTATGCTAATAGTTCGATATATGACTCGTTTAATAGATCAATTAATTTCTTAAAAATATTTAGTGCCATCTCTTTAAGCAGCTGCTTAAGCTTAAGATCTTTAAGTGGCTCATTACTCAGATGCAACTTATGGCTTCCTCAAGCGGATGGGGGAAACTTGCTGCGGTTGACGGTGCTAGAACTTTCTGCGGAACTTGTGCTACATGATAATGTTGCAAAATGTTTTATTACTTCCACCTATGCCAACAATTAACATAAGAATTTTGACTACTGCTGCAGCCAAACTGCTGGGCACAACTTTTTGGCCAGACAAGCCAAAACTTTTCTAGCGCACATATTTCGATGCGACCAATGGCATCTCTAGAGATAGTCTGTCTCTGTCTCCCTCTCTCAATATATATATATATATTTCGTCCACTCGATGTTTCACTATTCTCCGCTCTGCTTGGCTATCATTTACATATGCAGCACACTCTGTTGCGAGTTGTGGCATCGTCCTCGATCTCGTCCTGCTTCATCCACTTGTGACTTCCGCTGGCACGCAAACAACTTTTCAGTTTAGCATCCACAAATTTGTCATGACACACAACACGAGAAGTTTGCAAAACCGTTTTGAATTACATCAATTTGCAGACAGTGCTCAAGTGGTTGGCTGCTGCTCTGGCTTAATTTGTGTGCCCCAACTTCAAGCTGCAGGTGCAACGAACTTGCGAGCCAGTTAGCTTGCCAGTGGCCAAAAGCCAATAGCCACCAGCCAATTGCCAATCAATTTCAATCCAATCAATAATTGCAAGTTCAATTAGGTAAAAAAAAATAAAAACAGATTTTGTGCAGCAAAACAATTGCCAATTACCAGAAGAAACAACGCTGCACAGCTGAGGGTAACGGGCACTGCAACCAACCATTAATGCCAATTTTGAATAAAAAATTGAATACAAAGTATCCAAATACCTGCAACATATTTTCAGCTTGATTTTCTTATGATATTTGATTTCAAATTATGCGAGCCAAATACACTTGAGAACTGATTTGGGTAGAGTAGATTGGGTGAAGATTACAAGAAGATATTGTTTCGACTATAAAAAGTAAAGGTTTCGTCAGCCAAGCCAAGCAAGTTCTGCATATAAAAGGAAATATTAACAGAGACCATTAAAACGATACTCTTTACATTAAATAATAATATTTAAATGAACTCTTTATATTCAATAGTTCATTTGAAAAGTACCCATTTATACACAGTTAAATAACTTCTTCAATTAAGTTCTATACTATATAGAGCGATAGAGTTGGATTTAGATGATGATAAAAAATATATATAATATATTGTTAAATTATAAATGTAGTTTTTCTAAATGGCATTCGAGAGATTTAAATTCACAGATATAGATAAATATATAGATGGATATATATAAATAATAATAATAATAATAAAAACCCAGTTGTTACTATTGCTTACAGAGTATAGGCAATTTAGTCATACTCCATAAAGTGGTTGCCAAACTTTGCGACATTAGAATCATAAAAAAATATCATTCAAAACTGTAAGCAAAATCACAATCAGACAACAGACAAATACTAAAGAAGTTAGTTTCAATTGCAGGGCAGTTGCAGTTGGGGGGAGTTTTTGGGGGAAGTCAACAAAAGTCAACTTTTGTATTTGCGCTGCTTATAATTGGCATTTTAGAGCGGTTCAAGGTTTTGATTTCAGTGTGGTCTGCAACTCAGTTTATGTTTGGGCTTGTTTTTGAATTGCTTTTCATTTTTTGCATTTTCAGTTTTTGGACATTTTTGTTTGTGTTTTATTTTTTTTTCGCTTGCATTGTTTGTCTATTTATTTGATTGGGTCTCTTGTGTTTAGTTTTTGGCCATTGGGGTTAAGATTTGACTAACTGGGGCGTGACAGCGGCAATTTACATTTGCATTATGTAATTAGACAACGTCCAAGGGAGTGTGCACGCAAATAATGCCAGAGAGGAGTCGGCAGACAGACAGACGAGGACCGCAAGGCAACTTGACGGCACGTAATGGGCTTTCATTATGTCTGCGGCAATCTCTTGGCTTGGCGGCAGCAGCAACAGCAGCACCAGCCGAAGCAGTTGGATCTGAGTTCATCATGGCAGCGGCATCTCTTTCACTTGTCGCCGCCGCACCACATGTGCTCCACACGCAGTCCAGTCCACTCCAGTCCAGTCCAGTCCACTCCAGTTGAGTTCAGTTCAGTTCAGTCCAGTCTAGTCTAGGCAGCCCCCAGTGCCGAGATCTGCAGTCTGTGGTCATGCATCATAATCAGTGGCGTTGATGGCCGCTCTACACTGCGCGAAATGGCCGGCTCTGTTAACACCTTTCAGCATTTATAAACGGACATTGTTGTGCGCACTCTATGATTTCTTACTCAGCTCAAGCTGTGCACAGAGAGTTCAGATTGGCTCTTCTGTCTGCTGTCTGCTGTCTGCGGTCTGCTCGCTGTGTCGCCTGCAGGCAGAAGCGTTGCAAGCTGCCGCCGTCGCTGACGTCGCTAACGTTGCAAACGTAGCTGCAAGCGTCGCGCATGCGCACGCTGAGATCGCGATTGCCACGCAAAGAACTCAACTTGAGAGTAGAGCTGGTAGTTGTGGCAGGCACACATCGAATATCAAATGCACTTTAGACTAGCTTGCTACTTGCATATTCTTCCAATCGACTGTTATCAATTATTTTATCATTTTAGAGTGGCGCATTTTGATATTATCATGGGATATATTTAATCATTTTATTTACACTACATTGCATTTACAACTGCACAAATTGATCAAGACTAATTGATTGATATTATAAAATTTGATATCATAAAACATGTTTAACATAGTTTATCGCTAGATTTTAAATTTAATTTTATTAATAATATATTCTATTCCCTTAATTAAATACAACTAAGAATAAAATGGAGAGCTTATCTACTTAAAAGCTTTCGGCCTGGCGCCAACAAAATGCATATTTAAAATGTAACAAAATGAAATCATTATATATACATTTAGAGCCATTAACAATCAGCCACATATTGTGGCTCAATCTACAGCAGGAAGTCATTGTACCACTCAATGTGAGCGTATTTGAAGCCACAAGCATAAAGTGCAGTTTAGTTGTTTCCATTTGGCTCACGTTCGCATCTTGGCCACGTTTCACATCAAGTTCAAGGCGTTTGAACTCTTGACATTTGGCAGCCGCCGCCGTCGCAGCCGCAACATTGTTGGCCCGTAAATGTAACAACTCGATTAGCGCGAAATATTTGGCCCGTGGGCCGCAAACACAAAAAGAAAAACCCAAGCAAACTGGAGCGTTAGAATTTAAGGAGAAAGAGAGAGAGAGAGAGAGAGAGCAGCAAAGAGCAGCAGAGGAGAGGAGAGGAGGAGAGTAGGAGCAACAGCAGCAGTGGATGGAGGCTTAACATTAACGGAGGCCCCATTCAGTTGGCACTTTCCAGTGGAGCTCTCTAATTGGCTCGACTGTGCCGAGTTTTAACTGCATATTGACTGACCAGCTCCAATGGGGCCCCATATCTGATGCAGCACGGTCCTCAAGCGGCATTTACCGTTCTGATGCGCTTATGACGAGGACGTGGACGAGGACGAGGACGAGGACGAGCCTGAGAGTCATAATAATGACTCTTCAAAGCGCCAGCGTAGCACAAAAGTGCACATATGCAAAAATGGTGCAAATGCTGCATTGTTGTTGTTGCTGTTGCTGTTGTTGTTAACGTGGCTGATTGCACCACTTGGCACAATAACAGGATTACACTGGACCTCAACAAAGCTGAAGTTGGCGCAATTTTTGGACAACGCTGCTACGCTCTTCAGCCTGAATACGCCGGCAAACCAAACATGGCAAATACGTACGTACTATCCGGGCATATATATATATTTATGGCTATGTATATATACAGATATGTAGAGTCGAGAGAAAAAAAACTAAAATATAGTTTGGCCTATCGAAGGGGGAAATGTGGAAATGCACAGCACGCAGCTGTGAGCAAATAAAAAAGATTGGCTTATGCATTTGTGTGGCGACCACCAACACAATTGTTGTTCTTGAATAGATTGAAGTGAAAATGGAAAAATGGGAAAATTGGCAATGTAAGCGGCAGCTGTGGGGTAAACGATATTGCTGTGCCAGCATAGATTGATACCGATAAGGTTTATGCGTACAAAACTAAAACACGATCAGCAAACAGGCCACAGTAAATCAGGCTAAAATGGCTTATATTAAATTGCATATTTATTAGAACAGACTTTAGCCAATTTGCATATGCAGTCTAAGATTCAGTTTTATGGGCAGCGAATCTATATCTAAATCCATATTAACATTCTTAACATTCTTAACACGATTTTCGATTAAGCGCTCCGCATAAGCAAACGCATTTGTAATCATTTGTGCCCCCTCAAAGTGGCTCAAACTACCAATTTGGCTGCAACGGCAGCAATTTGCAGCAAGCGCAGCACAAAATTTGTCGCACAACGCAGCAGCAGCACACAAATCTAAGCAAATATGCCACAAAAAAAAAGGAAGAAATACGAAGAGAGAAATTCAGGTAGCCACAGAATGCACAACTGTGCCGCCTACGCGAGTTGCGCCCCCTCCGAACGTTAATTGACCTGGCTTAGAAGGCAAACAGCAGAGAGCTGAGAGGACAGCAACCACTTCATCAACTGCGTGCAACGAGCGGACAACAAGGGGCAGGCAACGTTGGAGGGGGGGGCAACAGAATCCTAGACAGACTATAGAGCCACAGTCTGTCGACCGGCGTGGACTAATTTTGTAAACGTGGCCAATAAGCGGCGTCTTGAGCCTTCGCCATAGGCATAACAAGAGAGTGGGACTATATTTAAAGCGGCACGACTACGAAATGCCCTGCAATCTGAAAAAACTAGATACCACAATCCAAGTGGAGCTTCACTCGAAATTATTGCGAGTATTGTATTTTTAAACTTTGAACTTAATCATGGATCGAAATCGATTTTCACTTAAAATAAATATAAATAAATATTATATTTAAATTCCAACAAATATGTTTTAGTTAACAGTCGCAGACTTTACGTCGGAGTTAAGCCACTGCTGAGAAGTACAGGGTATTAAAAGCCATTTGCAAATTAACTTGAGGCTAGACTCAGGTTCGTTGGCCAACTAAATTGTATTTAGAGCCGCTTCTTGGCTCGGCCAACGGCAGGCTGAGCTGCCACGTTGGTGAATTAAATCACGTACTAGATTAAAAATTGTGCATGAAATTAATAATACGAGAGCAGTCAAGCCACGGAAGGGGGCGAGGGAAGGGACACTCAAGCCGGTTTAACGAAACCAAAAAAAACTAATAACCCTTTTTGATAAATATCAGAACTTAACGCATAATCGTAAACACTGGACTCGAGCAGCAGCCGTTGTCACTTCATAAATCTCGGGCGGTGTAAATTGAAACCCGCATGTAAAATAAAAGTGAAACAAAAAAAAACAAAAAAACACAAAATATGCGCAAAAATGTATGAAATTGTCAGCAGGGCAGGTTTCAAGCTGTGCGCGTTTCAATAAAAATCAATCAAGCCAAAATTTATTGAGCACCGCCGCAGCGCTGCCCCAAAGCCGACAGCTGTTTAACACTTAACGCAAAAGAACTCCCAACACGCTCTTCCCCCCCCCTCCCTTCCCACCCTGCCGCCTTACTCCTTTCCTCCAGACCACACCCCCACTCCCTTATTGCTCTCGATGACAACGCGTAGGTGTTATGCAATGCATTCAGAGCGCCAAGAAACAAAAGCCAAAGCTAAAGCCAAAGCTAGAGGCAAAGCCAAAAGCTAACCGCTGCACAGCAGGCAGCACAACAACAACACAGGCACTGACTCACGCCTACACACACATACACATACACACAGACACACACACTGGGTGTGCACCACGCCCCGCACAACACCTTGCTGAAAACCACTTAACCCATGACTGCCCCAGTCCACATTTCCTAGCCTTATGGCACAGACAATCCAGCTTATTTACTTATATATTGCATGCCACAAGTACTATATACATACATATACATATGGTATACATATATACGATATTGATTTATCATATTTTGTGTGCGCTTTTGCAATTGACAGGCTTTGATACAGCAGTAAGCACAAGTCGTGCATTTATTGCTGCACATTGTGACAGCATTTGCTTACAACGTATCATATCTGATAAGTAGCTTAACTTTTATATATGTAGCGGCATGCATATCATTAATTATAAGTTAATAGTTGAAAGATGACTTTAAATATATTCTTGCCACACCCACTTTGACACGTTTGAGGCAACTTTAGATGTCGATTTCGCAATCGATTGCGTTAAAAAGATTGTCACGTGTGTTAGCCATAAAATTGCAATTCCAATTCTATTCCACCTCACTACTCACCCCCTTCCACCTTGCCACAACTGCATTCACCATATAAAATGCATTACGGTATTAATAACGTTCTGTTTGGCGAGCTTAAACAATAAAATTTGTCAATTTGCCACCGTTTCTGAAGCAGAGACAATTGCTGGCAACTTAATGCGAGTGGCAAATTGCATTTCAAATTGCTGAATGGGTGTGTCACGGATATTAGGTCATTTCGATATACCCTATCACAGGGTATTAATGATTTTCTCATCCACTGTGCAACTCTTTGTGCTCTGTGAAAGTAGAGAGAACAAAGTCATCAATGAATTTTCTAGATTCTTCATATTCTAATCAATTCTATTGTTAGTGTATTTAATATTCGTCAGTTGCAGCAGAACTCTTTCTTGTTATTTATTGTTGCGTTTTGCAAAGTGAAAATGGGCGGTGGTAATTTGAAGCACGTTAATTGCCTGTTAAGAGTGCAACGGGGAGGGGGGAGGGGTTTGGAAGACTCGTAATCGAAATCACCTGAATGCCCTCGAATAATCTATTTAAAAGTACGTCTAAAAAATGTGTGCCACAACAACGGTGAAGTGGATATTGGCCATTTATACAATTTTGTAGCATTGAAAAGGCCAAAGCTTTTTCCTGCGCATACGATAATGAAAACATTCCACAAACCAATTCAATATTTCCGCTTTGGGGATAAATGTATATACGGAAAAACGCAAATTGAAATCGTTTTTCATGACCTTTCCGCCGTTCGCCCCTGGCCAGGGTGTGGGTGTGGGGGCTGATTCGCTGTCAGTTTTATGGTACAACAAACATTCGGACCCTAGCACATTTTCAATTTAATTTTAGGAAACCGTCCGTTCATCTCTGAATGGACCCACAAGCACATTTCTGGTTTGGAGGCCTCATTGGAAATGCACATGAATCGGGCCGGATGGCTTCATGCTTGGAATTCGTTATCAATGACCGTTTAACCGAGAGAAACCGAACCCTTACCAATGACCCATGGACAGCATGAACAACAGCAGCGGTAGGCATAAATTGTTCAAAAGCGCCGATAAAAATCGAGCCAGGCAAACGGCAAATGGACAACTATTAATTAGAGCGGCACTACCACGAGTCCAAATTATGGCGCAACAAATGGCCAGAAAATGCGATAGCTATGACCACGCCAGCTGCCCACTGTCCACTGTCCACTGCCCACCCATTGAACTGACCACACCCACACCCTCACCCGCACCCTCGACCCAGCAGTGGTCTGTGTCAGCGTCAGGCGCCCCAAATGACACATAGCACTGAGATCAATTGAGCACTGGCTAGGAGATATGGGCTGCGGGGGCAAGGGAGTGATTGGGAGCGAAATGACGCAGCAAGAAAAGTTTGCAGCTGAACTGCTGTTGGCTATACTCTGCCAAGGAGTCCTATAAATTAATCATGGTACACGTTTATTATATCAGAAATTAGAGAGATCTCTTTTATCTTTTTATAACAGAGTCTCAACTTAAGACAAAAATTAATTCGCTTCTTCGATGCACGAAATTTTTTAAAACAAAATTAAAAAATTATTTATGTCTTAGCAAAAAGTAGAATAAAAAAATCTACGAACTTCTTATGAAAGTCTTAATAACAATATAAAACATTTAGTTTCAATCAAATTAAAACAATAATAATCGAATTTGTTATGAAGGTGTTAAGATTAAACTGTTTAAGAATATATTTCTATAGCTTTTGTGTAACTTTTATGAACTTGTACGTTTTACGTCTACTCAGATATATTTCAGCCAAAGCTTTCAATTTTAGATTGTGGACTTGGTAATTAAACATGGCATATAATGGAAATAATTTTGACACCCATGACTTAGACTAGACTGATGTTTAGTTTTGTCTACCAGCAGCGCTTAGGTTCCGTTTCTGTCTCCGAACATATCTATGTCTCTGGCCTGGTTGTCACTTCAAGCCGAAGCCATGGCAAGCAATTTGCATATCAGTTCAGTGTGTATGTGTGTGTGTGTTTGTCTGCGGGCTGGGAGAGTCTTGTGATAGGCATGGAACGGCAGTTGACGTCTGGTCGGGTCGCTCGCTGCCCAGTTACCAACTGACTGCTGCTCATTGTCGTTTCACTTGGCCATATTTTGGCGCAAGTTTATTGTGGGCCGGCTAACCAGGCTAACCGAGCTGGCCCCGGGACTGACTGCTGCCGCTCTGATCTTGTACACACGCCTCCTCAACCCAAACTTGAATGCAGCTCAAAATGTCAACTGCTAGCCAACAACTCAACAGAACAGAACAGCACTGAACTGAACCAAACGGAACGGAACAGTTCTCCATTGATGTGGAGCACGGTGTTACGCATAATTTTTGTGTATCCACCTTGGAGTGGAGTTGACGGCTGCTCCACAAAATAAAAAAAATAAACAACCGACGGCAGTTTTGATTAACCAAATATTTCAAATGAATCGCGAATAAATTCTAGTTTTTAAAGGCATGTAATTTGCATAGTAATACAACAAAAAACATGTAAGTCAGGTAAAAATACTTACATATGTAATGAATATTATTTTATATTATTAATAAAAAAAATTTAGTTTAAACTCTGATGCATAGTTTACATATATAGCACTTCAAGAATTTCAAAAAGGTATTTTCAGGTTAGTCAATTAAGTCAAATATATTTTAAACTATCAACTATTTAATAAAATATATCATTAAATAGTTAATACATCATTAAATAGTAAATAGAATACGCTACACACTTCAGATATTAACAAGATTTAAAAAAAAAACACAGAAACATAAAAATTCAGTTTCGAAGAAATATAAATAAAACATATTCCATTAGCATATGTCGGACGCTGCAGTTGTAAACAAATGAATGAACATGAAAAGCGTTTCAAGTCCCAAGCTGAGCTTGGGAAGAGCATTTGCATTTCGTTGCCCGCATTTGAGAAGGGAAATCGATTCTAGCCACTTGGCGCTCAGTTCGAACGGTTTTTCTTGTCAACAGCTTTTGGAAATGGCAACAAACTGCTTCATTGTCACTGTTGCCGTTGCCGTTGCAGTTGCAGTTGCAGTTGCGAGTCGTTGACACATAATTTGCAGTTACATAAATCGCATAACTGTGTCATGTCTGACGCGTTTCTCAGGGCTCCGAACCCAAAATAACTGACCCAATGTCAAACACACGCAGCATTCCAACTTGCAACTGCAGCTTCTGAGTACAGTTTAAAACACATTTACAGATGCAGAAAATACCAATTCAGATACTGATACCGATTCAGATACAAATACAGATGCATATGCAGATACTCATTTCAACTGAGCCAATGTCCGACACGTAACTAGCCAGCGCGTGACTGAAATGCGTGACACATTTTGACCAACCCACCACACCCCAGCACAGCCCCCCTTCCATCTTTTGTTTTAGCCTTTTATTTCGTCAGCTAACTGGACAATTGGTCCGCTGACATTTGACTCGAAATGAGCTTATGCACTCAGAGAAAAGCGCGACTCTAAACTAAAATATAACTCTAATTTAGTTCTCATCTTTTTGCTATGCGATTTCAGGAGTTAAATCACTCTAAACTCTTTTCTATGAATATTATATTTTCAATTCATGTAAAATTTCCCAAAATAGTGCAATTTTTTAGAACTGAGTTAGGGCAAACAGCTACAATCATAACAATGTATTGTTTTTTTTGTTGTGTTGAGTGCTGGCTTCGCTCATTGTTGAATTTAGCTTTTGAATTTGATTACCAAGCACCGAGTGGAGTAGTGGAGTAGCAAGTATTTTGTGCATCCTTGAGCAGCATTGGCTTTTATTATGCTAATTTGATATTCCCATTGTTTGAATGCACGCATATCACTTTATTACGAGCCGTTGCCTGCAATGTGCAGCAGGAGCTCATTTGCATGGCGGCTGCCATTTTTGGTCAGCCTCAACCTCAACCTCAACTGTATGCAAATTTTTGGATGTTTTTGTTTTGCTGCAACTCAACTCGAGCAGTAAGTCAAATCAGAACGTCGGCCAACAGCTTTGAGTTTCCTTTGTGCTGTCAGCGACGGAGCAATCATCAATAAACCGACCACTCGTTTCACTCGCTCAACTGACTCCACCGACTCCACTGGCTCCACATAACCCACCAAAACAATGTCGAAATTCAGCCCACAAAAAAAAAGATGAAAAAAATGGAAAAAACCATTAGCACAATATCCAAAGACAACAGCCGAAACAAACATAAGCAGATAATGTGGGCTAAGCAGCAAAAGCAAACAATTTGTATTTAAATACCCTGTTAAGCAAAACAAATTAAAGTATATTTTTCTATACATTTTCAAATAACCTGATAATTTATCTGTGAGTTCTGGAAGTTACACAATTTGTTTTAATTTAGTTTGCACACTTTAAATAATAATTTAAATTTGCAACAACGCTTTCTTTTCTGGCGCCTTCGTCAGCTGCGTTACAAACTGGAAGCCAGTGGGGCTATACCCCGTTTGGCAAATGTAGTTGAGAGCGAAACTTTACATACTTTGTGGCAATTGAACATTTGTTTTCATTCAGCGCAAAGTTGCATTGAAAAGCGTACCGAAAAGTGATTGATGTCGTTGAAGTCGAGCGCCAATAAATTATCTGAAAAGCAACGCCAGGAAGGAGAAATCAAAAGGGGAAAGATAATAAAATACAAAAATACAAAAAAAAAAACAAAACTAAAAACGGCTTTTGGCTGGCCAGATGCTCGACTTGGTCGAGTTAATGATTTGGCAATAATATTACATTTGCGCGAAGCATTTAAGTGGCAAGCGGAAAATTGCAAACGAATTCCAAAATGTTCAATGTTGGACACGGCGTATGAGTAATGCGCATAAGGCAAAGCCGCGCCACCAATTACAAGCTAAGCGACACATCCATACAACCAGCACAGGTAGCACAGTAACAACAACAAATCAATTAAAAAACATTAAGGAAAAGAAACACGTTAGCAGATTTTATACATCTTTGAACGCCCACATTGGGCCCAGCATTGAGTTCAAAGATTTCACAGCGCCGAAAATAAAAACTTTGCCAATTGTAGAGTTTTGCAGGCAGGGAATTACACGATTTACGATGGCGTTTACGGGGCGACAATTGTGTCTGTCTCTCTGACAGTCTGTCTGCCCAGTCGGACACTCTTCGAGTCACAGCGAATTGGTGTCTCTGTTTCTCTGTCCCTGGCGAAAGGTGCGCCTGCGCATTTTTCACGAACCAACACGAATTGTTTGGCTGTTAGAGGTTGCTGCCTGGTTGCATGTCGCCTGTTTGCTTGCCAGCCAGTTTGCCTGCTTGCCTGTTTGCCTGCCAGCCTGTTGTTTGCCGTTACTTTCTCGGCCCCGTTTGGAACATCCGCTTAGCTGCCGACTCACTTGCCTGTCAGTTTGCCCAAATTGCGTATGCGCTGGGACAAAAGGTGCAACCAACAGGCAACTGCAGTTTTGCAGTCAGTTGGCAGTCGGTGCCTTGGTTGCCTTGGTTGCCTTGGTTGCCTGGTTGCCTGGTTGCCACCAACTTATCTATGTATGTGCATCTTAATTGTCAGCTGGTGTGTTAGTGGGTAACTGGGCATGCTGTGGCACAATTGAGGACCCAGTTTAGTGCCACAACCAGCCAGCCGTTGCAGAAGAGATGCCACTACAAAACATAGCACATCGAAGGAAAGCTCCACAATTTAGTTGTGGCTTAGTTCATGAGCTGTCATTAATCGAGACAGCCGCGATGATTTAGTGTTTAGATATGCCCTGCAGTCAATTACAGATCAATACGAATACTGTGAACGAACTGTGAAACTCTACAAATTTCCAATTCTTTTTTTTTATACCATTGGGTTACACCCTGGGAACGAGGTTAGAATGGATAGAAGTTAACTCTTCAACTTATTGTCAAGCTTAATTGGCCCCAAATTGGTTGCATAGATATTATAATGAGTAATGGGAAAGAGTGCAAATTGCTGAAGTTGCTGATCCTAAACAGAACTTAAATGCCATACTCCAAATACTTAAGTCTATTCAGATTGAATCACATATCTGTGGACTTTATACATCCTGCATAACTCTCTCAATGCTACACATTTTTGCCAGCCAATAAATAAATAAATAATTATGTGATAAATTACTTTTCCACACCAACCTTTGTTTTGCAGCATTATTCTGTCTGTGTCCATTTTATTTATGCAGATTAAATGCATTAGCAAATGAAATATGATATTTGCAATTGTAAATGCATTAAATACATAAATTTGTTAACTAGTAAATTAAAGCCACCACTCAACGAGTCCTTAGCTGATACTGCTCTTTATTGAAAGTGAATTTAAGCTGTTAAATATTAAATTGCTTTAAATAAAATAAAATAGTAAAACACATTTTGAGATTGACTTGAATATTCTCTTTTAATTATTTAAAATCAATGGAAAAATTTGTACTGCATTTGAAGAGTGTAAATTAGAATAGAATTTGTGGGAGGTGTTATAATCGATAAAAGATTCAGTGTGTGTGGATGGGTGGCAAATCAATTCGCTGCAGTTTTGATGGATAGATATAATGTGTAGCTTAGTTGAGTGGTGTTGGTGAGCGGACTTTCTTGGAGAGATCCAAGGCTGGTGGAGCGGCAACCTTTGCATTACTGGGTAATTTATCATTGTTGTTGCTCAGAGGAGACTCCGTTGATGGCGGCAGAAATGCCGACTCGTGTAACTTAAAGCCATAAAGTCTGAAAAAAGAGATGCCTGTGCATGAGATGAGGCATGGCAAGGAGACAGCTGAGTCAACAAACCGAGGCGTGTATTTCTTAACTGGTGGCTGTGGGCGCAACTCCGGCAACTGCATGAAGAACATGTGCGGAAAACTGCGTCCAAATATTGCACCGTCGAGCAGGACGCAACCCTTATACGGCTGATAGACATCCTGGCAGCGGGGACAATAAACCTTCACATGCGACTCCCCAAAGTGATCCGCCAGACCGACGGGCAGCACCAGCTGCCCCTCACAATGGAGGCGCGGACAAATGCCAAAATCGCCACGTGTATATTTGAGGCACATGTCATTGATGCCATCGGCAGTGAGTATATATCGGGCATGGATCAGTCCATAAAGATGAGCCGATTCCTCGGCCTCCGATTCCATCGGATTGAAGCCGGATTCCGTGTCGAATTCTGTGTCGAGGATGGTCTCCAATGCACGATAGAAGTTGGGCACCTGCAACTCCAGATCCGTTAAATTGAAACAATACATCATATAATCGTTGGGCACACGACACAGAAAGGTATTCACGGGCAGATTGTGAAACCAGCCCAGCCAGGAGCCATCCGATGTGGTCATTTCATGGTTGCTGCATTTTATACTGGCATCTTTAACATGGATATATTTTAACTTATTTACTCACTTGTGCATCATGCTTAATTATTTATTTATCACAATATTGATTAACAAATGAAAATTGAGATTTATTCTTGTCTCTATTTCAATCAGTTAGCTGCTAGTTTGTTTTCTAAGTGAACAGCTAAATCTATTGAATTGTTTTTTTCCTTCAAAAGCTTAGTTAACAACACTGCACAATCTGCACTGTCATCGCTTTTTCAACACTGCACACAGCGCACTGAAGGAATTAGCTAACACTTCTTACCTATATACAACACTAATAAGGGTAAATAAATCTTCATCTTCCATAAAATAAATTCCACATAAAATGACGCCCAATAAATGAAAGAGTATTGAAAAGCAGATGTTGGTCAACAACTTGAATTAAGACAAATAAGCACAAATAAAATTTGGCATATTTTTGCCATATTTATATGCCAAGTGAAATTCACTTAACTTAAGAAGAGGCGTGCGTGTGTTAGTGTGTGTGTGTGTGAGCTGATTATTGATCAAAGTGTTGCAGCAGCCATAAAACATTTCCGCTTCGATTGGAAAGCGCTTGTGGAGCGAGTGAGAGAGAGAGAGAGAGATGGGGAGAGAGGGAGAGAGAGAGAGAGAGAGAGAGCGAGAGGAGCTGAGAGAGAGAGAGAGAGGAGCTGAGAGGGAGTGTCGCGTCATTCATTCATGCACTCATTCGTGCACTCATGCAGTCCAGTGTTTCGGGCAACGCTTACTTGTCATTTGATTAATGAGACCACGCTCGACCATCGATCTCCATTTAGCAGACTTGTAGCCACCCCCCTTCCCCCCCCCCCTTCACCATCTGCTTGCCCCGCGCACCTTGCCCCTGTCACAGAGTCAGTTGGACAGTTTTTGGCGAACTGAGAGCATGAATAATGGGGGCGTTGCCTACAGTTGAAGCAGTTAAAGGTACGTGAATATTCGCAGCAAGCAACAAACAGCAAGCAGCAAACAGCAAGCAACAAGCAACAAGCGGCAAGCAACATTGTTGATGTGTTGTGTGCCCCCTTTAACGGCGTTCTAATTGCGCCAGTTGCAAGCCTTCTCCTACGGCCATGTTGGCCATGTTGTTTCCCACTGACGACTGATGCGTGAAATATTTCGTGCGTGTGTGTGTGTGTGTGTGTGCGTGTGAGTGTGAGTGTGTAGGGCTGGCTGTACACTGAGAGAGACAGGGGGGCGTGCCCAGTGACATGTCTTAACTGACCAATATATAAAAGCCAACGCAGCGCGTCAAGAAACGTGCTAAGCCCATTGCTCAACTATGTTGCAAAGCTGTTGTTGCAACTGCCTCTTGTTGTTGTAAGTGTTGTTGTAAGTGTTGCACTGTTTCTCAGCCATGAGACAAGAGCTTCAACTTCATTTGGGTTAAGCGATTGCTGGCAGCTGCTCATTGGCTCGTAACTGCCGCCTCTTGCTGTAAATGCTGTAAGACTCGGTTCGTAGGGGTTCACTTTAAAGGTACGCTGAATCAGTCAACGTTACAATAATGCCAAACTACAAAAGTTGCACAATAAACAAATACCCTATACTTAATAAGGGGCACAAAATAACTGAATACTTAGGAAGTGCAGACGAATTAAGACGAATTATGTTATTCACATTGAGAAATTATTATTTTAATTTGATTGCACATTATTATTTATCGATTAACAATATAGCTAACACTGATACCAACTTAGACTAGTATCTAATAATAAACACTAATGAAACCATTCCAGGGAAAGGGGAATAACAATTAACTAAAAGATAAAAGCGAGCTTTAAGTCGAATTAATATTATAATAATTCGTATAAACTTAAACAAAGTAGTTCCTATTCTAATGTGCAAAACATAAACAGACAATTCCCAATAGGAGACTTATTCACATCAATCAGTCAAAAGCGCCATCTATCTATGATTTTAATAAACTAAAAAACCCCAATTGCTCTTTAGTTGTTGCAACAGATCGAAACTATAAATTAATAGGCCAATGGGATGCTCGATCGCTTGTTAAAGGGGTGCATCCCCCTCCCCCCCAACACACTTGCTGCCCCTCATCAAGCATTGCAAATGGCCCCTTCTGAGAGATGTAATTAATAAAGGGAAATACCCTACCTAATTTTGGGGATGGCGACAAATATTAATTGCATCTGAGTGCGCTGCTTGCACACATGAAAATGAGCAGCAATTAATATGTGGGAATATTACTTGGCACTGCCAAGCGGAGTCCATTTCATAAAAGCAGCGCCACACATTTCTCCCAGTTGAACACTCAAAGCAATTTGCAGTCAAAAAAGAAACACAGAAAATACAGAAAAAATGTAATGCATACAAAAAGCAGAAATGCTGCTAAGCGAAATCTAATTTAGAGCAAAGCGCGCTCGCTTGTGGTAGATTCTTTTGTTGGGCTATATACAGAATGTGTATCTATATCTACATATATACAGTATATGGTTTTTGCTTTATTCTTGTTGTTGTTGCTGTTGTTGTTGCTGGTAAACAAATGTGACGCGGTCATATCAACGCTGAATGTCATAAGTTTGACAGCATACAATTTACACGTTGATGGAAAAGGATACTGAGAACGGATACTGAGCAGGAGTAGGCGGAGGCGGGGGAGTGCCAGATACGCGAGATGTAGATTCAGATACAGATATGTTGTATGTTGTGCTGTGCTGTGTTGTGCTGTGTTGTGCACAGGCGAACGCAAAGTGTGAAAACTCATTTGTATCAAATTTCTCATACATGGCTGAAATGGATAGATACATAGACTGTGGAACGTAGGGAGGAGATGGGGCAGCAGCGCAGGTCTCGCACACACAAATTGATGTAATAAACTCTACGCGAAGCGGCAGCGCTGACAGGACAAACTTGTCGATGTCGATGAGAATGGGAACGGGAACGGGAATGGGAATGGGAACGGGAATGGGAACGAGAATGAGGATGAGAATGACGACCCTCCTGGCTGAAAGTGTCTTCCATGTGGGGGTGCAAATCCACAGCCAATGCGGGCCTAGGCTGGACGAGCTACATTTCTCGTATACCCTATACCAGCTACAATCACGCAATTCAAGGGTTGGACTAAGCCCAAGCGGAGCAAGCTAACAATTTACTTCGAATTATATTCATTGGGGATCAAATCAAGTAGAATTGTATAATTCAATAAAAATGATTGCGATAGTTGAAACTTCATTTTAGATATTTACAATTGAATGTGAAGCGGTAAATTTATTGCACTTAACACTTTTCTATACAAATATAGTAATTGGCAGAAATCAGTTTATAATAAAATATTACACAATTAATTTGGCATTTAATTGAAGTCATTAAAATAAAAAAACCCAATTAAATCATGGGAATAATATAGTAAATATGTTATTCATTAAAAAGATTATGCCATAAATATTTCATTTATCTGAAATAGACTTTTAAAATGTTTGAAAACCTATTCCAAAAATATTGCAATAATTTCAACCTTTAAGTCAATTAATCTGTATTATTCTCACAAAACCTTAATCGGCATTTCAACACTTTTTGAGGGAATTCTCTTTTGATTAGAATAAACTATATTATTTATACAAAAACCATCTCAAAATTATTATATTGCTTTAAAATGTAATAGCTAGAATCTATATTTTTTTATTACAAAAACTCATCTGCGATATTCTTCTATCATTTCTTTTCTCATTCCAATATTACAGGGTGAGTATGTCTCGAATTAATCGAATTTTCTCACAGCATTCTCAGTTTTTTTTTTGCTGTTGCCCTTCTCTCATTGCCAGTCACTCACAGAGTTTGACATTTTTGACATGGTTTGTAATTGACACTTGCACTTGCTACAACGGCAACAACACCACCAACACCACCATCACCAGCAACAGCAACAACAACATCAGCAGCAAGCAGGCAATATACAGTAACTGTATCTCTGTGCGTCTCTCTGTGTGTGTGTGTGTGTGCAGCAGCAGCAGCAGCACATCTCCATCTCATCATCGCGTGTCTATATCTCATTCTGCCACTCCCGAAATGATTTATTTCATCACTTGTGCTCCCCACAGCACAACAAGGGAAACCCAAAATTCTATAGGGTGTGTGTGTGCGTGCGTGTGTGTGTGTGAGGGGTAGTTGAATGTCAGTCAAATACGTTGCTATGAAAAATATGTGGAGCTATTACAAAGCTACTGTTTTGCAGTTATTATATTATGCTCCTGCCGCATGCCAAAAGATTTGTCATTTGGTGCTTGCTGTCTGTCGATTGCTCCGTGGACCCTGAACTAAACCCAAATGCAGACGCAGTCTCTGAGAGTCTGAGTCTGATTCCGGCTGAGAATTCGACTGAGACTCAGACATAGCGTCGAGAGTTCTCAGATCTATGCAAGTCCACAATTTTGTGTCTGCCTGTCATTCAAGCCCAATTGATGGCTACAAATTGTGCGTGGTGATTTTTATTAGATTTGATGTGGTAAACAAGTCGTTTGTATATATTTGTGTGTGTATGTGTGTGTGTGTGGGTGTGCGTGTGTGTGTGAGGAGGCGCCACACGCATTTCACAAGTGGGTGGAGGTGTTAGTTAAGAAGTTTGGCGAGACCATATCACAGATGATACGCAGATAAACACAAATAATTGTAAGGAATATTTTAATAAAACTGATGAAACTGACACAACTGATGTGGATGTACAGAAAAGTATATCTTATATATTATTATATTATATAAAGCATAAATTCTGTAGTAAAAACAGCAAGAGTTGAATCAAGTTTAAGCATAACTTGATTTGCTTTTCACATAACAACTGGCATTAAGATCAATTAAGTTAGACTAATTAGAGTTTCATAAAATATTAATCAGTCTTACCAATTTCTTAGGCACAATCTCTGGATTGCAATCTATGTGCAACTGAGCTAATGCAATTTGGTTGCTAATTAAAGTACTCCACTAGTCAACTGGATGTACTATTTGCAGCAATCTCGGCTCATCAATCTAAAAATTCGTCTGGTTATCTAGCATCTACAAAGTAATTTATCAACTGCTGCTGCAACATTCCCGTTCTTATTTATTCTTACGTTTTTTTTTATTGCTTTTCAACTGTAGACTGCTTTCTGTTTGCATTTCGTGGCATCCACAAAGATTATTCACAAATTAACACGAGAGCAATCTGAAATGTTGTTCGGTTCCAGTCGCAGTCGCAGTCCCAGTCAATCGGAACTGCAGCCACAACGTATTAAGACTAGCTCATAAATCAGTTGAACGAACTGAGAGACAACAACAGGAACAACGACTACAACAAACAAATGGGAATACAAAGTATTCAAAGAGTGCCACGCACTTTCACACACAATTTTCTGCACGCACTCAGCCAAAAAGCGTTAATTACACTAATTATGTGTTGTTCTTGTTGTTCTTGTTATTGTTGTTGTTGTTTTTGTTGCTGCTGCTGCTGCTGCTGCTGCTGCTGCTATGGGGATACATGATAACGAAAATAAATATGGAAAAATAACTAAAATATCATTTCTTAGCCGCGGAACGCTTTGAAGTGCTCCAAATAAAAATGCAGACACACCTCAAAAAAAAAACATATATATATATATATAAAAAAAATGAGAACAACAACGACAAAAAACAACAACAAAACTCTTTCAAAGCAATTATATGAGCAAAAGGTTCCAAAAAATGGGTAAAGGAAAATACACAATAAAAACAAAAACCGAAACAGAAACAGAAACATATTTCGGATTGAAGTAAATACATAAATCTTGCTTAAGGTTGGCTCTTCAGCGGAAACATCGCCGCCCGGAAGTCGAACTTAGATAATACCCAAACATACTGCCTACAATCGGAGACCAATCGTCAATGCCAATGGGCTGGGTCTGTGGCAAGTAAGGCTGTAAGCTGAGTTGCTGCTGCTGTTGCCGCTTCTGCTGCTGTAATTAACATAAGCTCTAATTGCTTAATTCGATTGAGCCTATATTTAAATGATGGCACATTTGTTCTTGCCGTTATTATTAGTAAATATTGCTTTTGGTTTTGTTTTTATATTTCTTTTATTTATGCATTTATTTTGCTTTCGCGCTAATTGCCGTTAACGCCCCAAACACATTGGAAGGCGTTCATTTTAACAACGGCATAGAATCGAATGGGACTTGGTCAAGATTCCACAAGACGAAGACCAAATACTCTAGTGAGTGTAGATAATATAATAATGATGATGATGTAAATAAAATATATTAGTTATAGAAATAAACATTGATAAGGCAATAGATATTGTTATAGTTATATAGATAGATATATATTTCTAGATCAGTAAAACTCTCTCTTCCTTCTCGAAGAGATCTTTATGTGTCTTTTGCCCTTCCTTGAAAGTGAATAGACTTCCTTTGTAAGGGTATACGAAATGCTCATTTATGCTCGCATATTATTTGCCGACTAATTAGCTTTGTTTTTTCTGGCCGCCGACTGTTGCTAATTGTTGTTGCAAGTGTTTCTATATTAATTATGGCCAACTCTTTGGCTACATTTCTATCTGTATCCGTATCTGTGTGTTGTATCCGTATATATATATATATGCAGTGTGGCGAATCGTGCCTAAAACAACAGCAGCCACAGGAGCAGCAGCAGGAGAGACGCATCAGTTAGTCAACTGTGTAAATACTTGTCACCATTTGTGGCAGACACATGTGTCTGCTTGTTCTGCCACAGGGCCTCCTCCCCAGGCAGCCACAGTGGGCTGTTTGTTGCGCTTGGCCTCAGAGATTTTACGTTAAATTATACGGTCTGACTGAAGTGATAAAATGTTGCACACGCGGCATGCGACATTTAGTTGGCAGCATTGACAGTCAAAATGGTTGCGAGGTGCCTGCCACAACCAAGCACAACATGCAAGTGGCAAAGTCAACTCAGATGAGCGAGATGAGATGCACTTTTATCATCATTGTAATGATGCGACTGCAACTGCAACTGAAATTGCAATTGCGTCAGCAACAGCAAAAGCCGCAACTCAAGATGCCTCAAATGTGATAGCCTCAGTTGCATGCCACAAGCCGATGGAGAGTTGTTCTTCTTTCTGTAAAAGGTTGACCTATGTTGGCTCGGAATTTCTGTGTACACATTCTGAGAGGTATTTCACATCGAAATATTTGTCTATATCAATGTAAACAAACATCATTGAAATACCAAATAATTTATATTTATTTACAAACATTTCAAAAAATCATATTAATCTTCTTTATTTAAACAGAAAAAATGCAACAGATGGCGCCAGATAGATTCCAATTACCAATTTGATTATTGATCTACCTGCTAAATGGACAAAATCAATACGAATACTTATTGGAAAATGCAGTAGACTTTTCTCAGTGCCAGAAATAGACATCAGAGGGCGTATTTTGAATACTACAAAAGCCATCTTGAAGACCCTTCCTCAGTTTATATTCTTATGCTAAACGATCTCTAATTGTAATGTCAGTTTCGTTCAGCGCAGTCCCATGTCAACCCAAAATTATGGTAACCACAGCAACAAGCCAACAACTCAATTTGGTGAAGAAGACAAACCAACAAAAATAATAAATAATATAAAAAAAATATTGCTGCTGCGATTATTATCAAATGCTGCCCTGACATATCAACCAGGGGCGCAACTGAGCAGAAAAACGCCAAGCATTTCCAAAACGAATCCATCATGATGTCGTTGCATACGCTATATATATATATATATATATACATATACAATAGTCTGATTATGTAGATGGGAACCGCCCTTTAAAAGCCGACCAAATCAACGAAACTTTCAAAAATTTATGAGCCACAGCACAAGTTGTAAAGCAGCGGATGAGTTGACAGCTGACCAACAGCGAGAGAAACATTGAGAGAGAAAAAGAGAGAGCGACATATATAGAGAGAGAGAGAGAGAGGCACACTGTACGATCATCAGTCATAACTTAATTTTTTGACATTTGAAAAGAGCCCAAAAAGCAGAAGAACTTTCAAAACTGAATGCCCCCCTAAATACATAATACACAATACATATTTATACATAAATATCTGTGTACGAATAATTTAAGCGTCGCGTTCTGTTTTGATGTTACAAACTCATCTATAAATTAAGATTTATTACGTATTTGGTGCTACACGCCCCCAACCAATAGGCTATATAGCTTTCAACATAGAATCAATTTTGTTGTTGTTGTTCATTTCGTTTGTTGTTATTACACTTGCTCAATTGCATTTGCTGCTGTTGTTGTTGTTGTTGTTGTTGTTGTTGTTGCTGTTTACTGCATGTAGTCAAATTTGAATTTCCTCATGCTCATTCATCAAATGTTGTGGGCATGTAGTTTTGTATCTGTATCTGTATCTGTATCTGCGTGCAGCTGCAAATGCATCTCTTTATATGTATCTGTATTTGTATGTGTATCAATTGTTGTTGTCTGTTTTGCATTTGAGACAAATTTGTGCGTGTCATCAATCAAAAATTCAACATTTGAAATGCTGATGAAATAATTAAACATACATGAACATACTCGCCCCCTCAACATGCTGAGAACAGAGCATCTCTTTGGGCCTGATATGCACATTTGAAGGCATCTAAATGACAAATTTTGTTGCACTTTTGAACTAATGCATTTAACAGTTGATTTGCTAAGCAGTTGCAATTTGTTTCTATAATTGGCAGCAATAAATTTTCAGTTATCTTGCATATGATTAATAAACAAATTGACAGCTGTTATCTCGATTTATTTTAATTTAATTTATTTGCTAACTTAAAATTCATAAAACTGAAAATAGACGATTAAATGATAAAATGCATTTTTCTATTTGTTTCTCAAATAAGAATTCCTTATCTATGTTTTGAATTAATACAAATCCTGAATAAAACGTAGAACAAAAATAACATTATTATTTTTAATGAACACTCCAAGAATTTCGTGGAAACGAGTTATAAACTACAACATAACAAAGGAGGAATCCTTCATTAAAAGGATGCAGTTGGCTGTGCTGCAGGTGCAAGCCCACATCCACAGTAGCCCTGGACACACCTGTAAAGTTGGCTACCAAACAGTAGTGGCAACAAACACAGACACAGATACAACTGCCAGCCGAAAAACAATGCATAGTCGTAGGTAGTCAATTTGTACGCCCCATTTTGTTGAGCCAGTCAAGGACACAAATGAGATCATAAACCGCTGATAATACTCCTTTTTCCTTTCATATATTTTTGGGTTAGTTGGTTGGTTGGCCTGTCAACGCCTGCAACACAGCGAACTGGATGTGAATTTAAGTTATGAGTATCTAGAGTTGCGTACTCGGCTATCTAAATCTCTTCGCTACGAGTGGAGCTGGTCGGGGAATGTACTGAATGTTAATAGCATTGTGCGCGCCTAAGCATGTGCTTCAATTTATGTGGACAGGCGCAGCTATGTGTCCTTAGCCAGGACATGCCATCGCTAGACACACACAGCCACAGAGAGGTAGAGAGAAAGGAGGTGATCAAGATATCAAATGTGTGTCATCATTAGTGCGCTGACCAGAGCCAAGTCAAGGATTCCTGCCCAATGCCTCTGTCTGATGTACTTAATACACAGCAAACAATTGCGGGTGTTGATGTTGATTACTACTCACATTTAGATTTCTTTAGAATTTGAATAAAGTTTGTGATATTTGTAGTATTAAATATATATATATATCTATTTAGGTTTCAATATTAATTACGCTTTAATTTTCTGGTAACTTTGCTTAAATAGCAGAATATTTTATATATTTTTTTAAGCTCATATGAGTGTAGAAAATCCTTAATTAAAAGGATTTAAAGTAATTGAGTCGAATGCTCGTTAAAAAGCCATTTTGCATAGCTTCTTTTGGTAAATAAACAAATAATCACAGCAATATAATTTGTATTAGATAATGAACTCCAAGGTAAGCATTTAAATGCTCTCTCTCTCTGAACAATTTTATACTCCATTTGGATTTTAATTTATTTCTAGGCTTACACAATTTTGAACAGTGTATGAGATGGTTGTGGCTGGCCACAAAGCGGTTATGCAATCAAAAAATTCTATTCGATTTCGCTTTGCCTCGCTTCGATTTCTCTGGACTTTTGTGTAGCCATTGGATTCTTGAATGCGACCGCGTAACGACATTGAAAGACTGCCAGCAGGCACTGTATTACTTAGATGCGTACCTGCCACTGCCACTGCCACTGCGACAGCGCCCCGCTGCCCCCCGTTCACCTGCCCCGTTGCCACTGCTTGTTGTGTTTTGTGCTTGTGAGTTCGTCTGCTTATTTATATAACTATAGAGCCGCAGGACTGTGTGTTGTAACTGTCGTTCAGATGCGCCACAGTGTGTGTGTGTGTGTGCGTGTGAGTGGCATGCCACAGCATAGACACATATTTATTTATTATTGACGACAGGACAGCAAACAGCAAACCGCATATAGCAAACAGGACACAGCTCGAGAGGCAACTGACACATCCAGAGCTATCTGGCTGTGATGCCTGGGCGTAAGTGCTTCGTTTGCACTACTTATGAGATACTTCGGTGCACAACGCGTGCAACAATTTTTTTGCTTGGCTATGGGACTTGCCACACAGACCTGCCAGACTTTTGCAGCTGCAGCCTGCATATTAAAGCTGACAAAAAATAAACAAAACTTTGCCGTTCCATAACTCATGTGGGGCACGTGTTGCATGCTGCACGAAACTTTCTGAGCCACAAACACACATCGCAACCTAGACTATTAGACTCTGACTTCAGACTAATGGTATCAATTTCCAGCGAGTACAGTTAGCCCATGGGCAGCAGTTGAGAAGTTTAGTTAACAATTTATCAAAGGCGTTGATAATTTGCTGTGATAACATGGCTAACGGTGGCACTAATTGGCTCAAAGCGGAACGCGAAATCTGATATGAAAATTCTAAAAAAAAACAACAAGAATGTATCCTATTTGAAAATATGACTAATCTTGAATTACAAACTTATCTGGAGGCAGCAGAATTCATTTCCGCTGCAGTTAATAAAGATTTATGGTAAGCATTTAATATTATTGGCTCAAATATGCACTTCATAAATGTTATTCAGTTGGTGTTTAAAAATGTTTATATAACGAATTGCATACCTATTTAAATTAAAGACTATTTTCGATTTAAGCTGAACTCTAGCTAAAAATGGTGGGTCTAATATTTAATTATGTTAACAACCGACTGTAATCTGTGTTAGAAAAACCACCACATCAAGAACATATCAAAACAATGTTGAGGGATACAAAATAAAATAGAGACAAAGACGACGACATATCCAAAATCCAAAAACAAATACAAACGCAAACACACGCCTCAAAATATTTCCAGTTAATAATGGAAACATGTCTGCAAGTCTTCGTGTGCTGTCCACGCAGGATTCCACGAATACCAAAGTGCGCCTAGCACAAAAAATAAAACTGTCCACAGATGAGGAAAACTTACATAATAATTGATGACATAGGACACACGTACTACATGCCCAAATGTATATGTGTGTGTGTGTGTGTGTGTGTGGAAGTGGGGGTAAAGACAAAAAACCAACAATGGGGCAACAATCTAATGATCGATATCAGCTAGAACAAAGAGCAGCAGAGACAAGAGACAATGTCGCTCAGAGTTCGGCGCTTAACGCTCAAAATTTGCCTTGACTGCCTTGGTCTCAGCCTATTTGGGTTTGGCCTTTGCGTTTTTTTGGATATGGGTTTGGGTTTGGGTTTGCGTTGTGGACGTGAACGTGAACGTGAGCCAGGCCCCTTTGGTTGACAAAGAACTGTTGACAATGCAAAGGACAACGACAACGCATGCTGATGTGAATCTAACAACACACACGAAAAATATTGAAGAAACAAAAAAAAAGAAAAAGCGAAGGAAAACAACAACAACAACAACAACAACAACAACAGCAACAATGAGAGGCAGCAAACAATTTGTGGTTATCTGTTGAAACAGGTAGGGCCGCATTTTGTTGTGATTAAGATCACCTGAGAGAGTGAGAGAGACTCGGACTGAGAACAACTGAGGATGCCTCACGTTGCATGCTGCTCTATGTCATCATTTCAGAACGTGGCTAGAATTGAAGAATTGATGCAAAGCCGGCGCGCAGAGAGCGGACCGTGGAAAATATCAATTTACGTCATTAGACTACGCCCAAATGCACTTCTTCGCCGGCTATCATTGCAATCAGTTAAGTGTTTTGGCTCCGATTTTGTTTTTCTCATTGCGCTTGACATCAAGGCGAGCGGATCCCTCTTTGTGATTGTATTTACAGCTGCGACTTTGAAGATAATTTGCCAATCATTCGTTGATCCAATGTCAGCGCTAATTATTGGCCATATAGACAGCTGTACTTTAAAATCAACAACATTTGCTGAATACTAGCAAAGACTATAGAGGATATAGCATTATAGTCTTGTGCATTTTAAGACTCCCTAATTTTTAGCTTACTTTAATGTCATCCAATGAGAGAAGTCAAACGTATTTTTGTGAAGTAAAAATATAAACAGAAATAATATTCGCAATAACAGTCTCAACTATATTTATATTTTAGATTGTTTTATATATTAAATAAATATATATTTATTTTCAGTCTCTCCTGATTAAGCCATCCTTTCCCTTTTTTATTTTTAACTCAACATCAACTAGTGTCATATAAAGTATTTCTGAAATTGTTGCTATCGAATGCACCTTGAAAAATGGAATGTGGTTTTCTCATGAGATTTAATTGTTGTAAAGCAGTGAAAAATATAGAGCGAAAATATGTTTTAAATGAGCTCGTTTGGATGTCTTTAGGGCGCTGTTTCACACTTCAAAGGAAGACGAACGCGCGCTGGGATCATAATCATTATAAACTATATATTACGATATTGCGATTTAAAGCAAGTGGTTTAATTGGCCGGCGGCGCCAGCCGACACTTAACAAGAGAGCGGCGGCCAAAAAGGTGTTGGCCAAGGATATGCTTCGTGAGCGACATGTGTTTTGCCGCTGTTGTGAGCCTTTTTAATTAACCAAAATGCAAACCCATAATTTTCGACAGAGACAGAGAAAAAAAAAACACATAACGAAATCTGAAAAACTGTGTTTCCCTTCGGCCCAGTTAAGAGTTGGCTGCTGCTGCTGCTTCTGTTGCTGGCCAAGGTGGCAGTTCCTGCTGGGCAGCAAACGAATTACAGTTAACGCCTAGAAAAACTGTTGGCCAAGGGCGCCGTCTGAGCCAAGAACGGAGCCAGCTCACGCAGCGTTAAATGGACGCCAATCAACAAACTGTAAACTGCAACTGCACCTGCAGCACCCAACGAGAAGCAGACAGACAGAGATAGATATAGAGGGCAAGAGAGACAGAGAGAGAGAGAGAGAGAGAGAGAGAGACAGAGAGCAAGTATGAGTTAGGAGTGTGTTAGAAAATGATATCAAATAATATGTTATGTGCGTCTGAGAAGTTCTCTCTAATTTGTTATTTATGGCTTCCTGTTCTGGCCACCTTCGTTTTTATTTGTATTTTTGTTTTTGTTTTTGACTTTTCTCTGTGTCCATTTTGCCGCCTTCGTAGCCTGACTTGCAATTTTGGTGCGTGTTGCAGGTGTAAAATTTCATTTTTCGAATTTTCGGTTCGGTTCGGTTATTTTTTGTCTTTTGTTTTTTTGTTTTTGTTGTATTTTGGCACCTTTTCTGCAATTGAGTAGGTGTGACTATAAGCATTAATCAGACAGCATTGCAGTGCCAAGTTTTGTTTTCCGTTACTGGGTTAGTCGGAGTGAAAGTCAGCATGGCTCGAATAATTGCACACCGGATTCGAGTGAAGCGTGCGACGGTCGGCGATGAGAGTACCAATTTGAAAAAGGGGGTGATTGAGAATCAGCGTATCATTTTAAAAACCAAAAAACCATCTTTAATGCCACAGCCACAGCAGCAGCAGCAGCAA
Organism: Drosophila setosimentum; assembly: GCA_035043505.1. Lineage (NCBI taxonomy): Eukaryota > Metazoa > Arthropoda > Insecta > Diptera > Drosophilidae > Drosophila > Drosophila setosimentum. Next base: position 2,483,319 of record JAWNMY010000003.1, on the reverse strand, counting down.
CCACAATTAATGAAAGATATTCGTTGCGATATGTGAGGACAGCGTTTCAAGCATTGAGAAATCGTTTGCTGTGAAACATAACATCAATTTAGAATGAGTCGTGGTGCTTCAATTATATATGATATACTGCACTGATGCCAATCTAAATCAAATCGCATAAGAAAATAGGTCTGCTTTGAATAGTGTATTCAATATTCGACTGTTTTTACTGGTGCGAAAGGAATCAACTAAAAGCAGCCATTTTTTGTTACTTTTTTAAGTAAGTAAAACAGTTTTTACCATTTAACATATTTTCGTAATAAAGAAAGTAAGTTTCTTTCTCAGTGTAGGATGAACTTCTTCAAAAGTCTGCTTCTATTTATGTTGAAAAGACTATAAAAAGCATATTAAACACGACTCTGAAGACAATCCATATAGCAAGTATTAAATATTGTATATATAAAATATATATACCAAACATAATAAATTGGAATTTAAACTGAAAGTTCAATTCTGACTAGCGTAAAATAAATATGATATATGATTATTATCTGTAATCAGGCCTTTCCATAAATCTTAAAAATATAATTGTAAAGCATATTTTTCTCGGAATTCTTATTTTATTTTAAATTTCGCTATGATTTCTACATCATTAAACTTAAAGATCTTGTATAAAGATATAGACGGAAATTAATCAAATTAATTTGCACAAATTTTCGTATTATTTCACAGCTGTATTTTTGTGTTTGCTTCGTTGCCCTTCTAGTCTGAAGCTTATTAGCAAAACTGCAGGCAGTAATTTGAGATTGTGTTTTTCAGCTGGTTAAGACCTTTTGTATTACCGAATTTGGAGTCGATTTGGTGCGAAAGGGCCTGTCAAGTCAACAGTTAACAGTCAGATCAGACCAGACCAGGCCAGGCAGCAGCAGCAGCCACAAGCAGCAACAAGCAGCCCAGTTAAGCAGGGAATGAGTGATTAATGAAGGAGGAGTCGAGGAGCTATCAACTTCACACTTGCTAAATGTATTTTGTTGAAGTGCAATTCGCTGACGTTGACTGGCTGACTGAATGACCAAATGACTGACTGACTCCAACGAGCTCAGCTCGCACATAATTAGTGTTAAAGGCAACGCTTTTTTTTGGGCTTTGCTGTTTTGTTTTTTGTTTTTTTTTGGTGTTGTTGTTACTTTTTAGCCACTTTGCATGAGATGCCCCTGCGCGCTCTTTTTGACAGCTTGAGTGCAAGGTGTTGACGATAATTACCGGTAATTGGGCAGACAGACAGACAGACAGACAGACAGATGGACAGACAGTGAGTGCAAAAGCTATGCGTTCGGCTTTCGATTTCGAAGCGCATGTAGGCGCCTAATTATTTTGACACCTGCATTGGGACAGCATACATAATGCCAAAGTTGGAACTCGCCACTTGCTGCGGCACATAATTACAGGATATGTGCAGCATATATATCGCTCTATATTCACACCTCAAAACGTGGCCAACAGATTTTTCAAAAAGGTGGTGAGTGGCAGCAACAGCTGCTTCCTGCAACTGAAAACTTGAAAACTGAATACAGAAAACTGCTGCAACTGCTGCAACTGCTGCCAGGCGGAGGCAATCATTGATCAAGTTGCTGAATAAACGAAGGCTTATCAACTCGTTTGCCTGGGCACATCTTTTTTTCAGCTCCTAGCTGATTACTCGATAAGCGAGAGCGCATTGTATGTGTTTTGTTTTTCATACTCTTTTTAGTTTTCTGTCCCATTGTCAACGCCTTACGCATTTTAAACAACGCAATTTGGGTTTACATATGTGTTCCTCAGCTCTGGCAACGAGCAGCATCCCTGGCGCTATCAAGATCACACACACACACACACACACACAGGAAGATCACGATCTGTGGCAGAGATAGGACTGGGCTTATACGCAGTTTGTGCCTCGTTTCCCGGGTCTTGACAACATGTGCAGATTTGTGGTAGGTGTCAACCACATAAGGATCCTAATGATAGGCATCTATGCATCCGACCTTCAAGTATGTTTATAAAATACCAGCGATTAAGGTTACTTTTTGATGTTCAGGTTTTCGATAGCCAAATACCAAAATTGTTGATTTTCGAGCTACAGATAGAAATTGAGATACCATATGTGAGCATCAGATGGTCATATTTGTTGGTGGCTGAGAAAAATGTTTGTAGTTGGGTATGGGAAAACAAAGCTAGTTTACAACCACACAATAAACTCTGAAATTTTCTTAATTTTCAGCAGAACTCTTAAATCAAAGTGTTGGAGACAGAACCGAAAGAGAGAATCAAACGGGCACTTAAAATATCAACCGCAAAATGTCAAAGAGTTGGACACTTGAGGCGAAAAACACTTCACCCACATGCGACAGACAACTGGTGGGGGACTGAGGGGGCAACGGGGACCAAGGAGATTACTTAACATTTCACATTTTCAGATGTTTCGCCGAGGAATTTCGCTGAAATGTCTTTCTGGGTACGCGTTGGGGCATACGATAATTAATTGCTTCATTACCCCACAGCCACGAAAAGTGGCAAGCAGCAAATGAGAGAAGTGCAGCAAACTAAGTACAAAATAGGGGCAAGTTGAGAGTGCAGAGTTGAATGAATGGACCAATGGACAGACAGACATTAAAAGACATATACTGAAACTTTGACAGGGCAGCTAATTGAATTGTCTTTCCGCGTGGCAACAGACAGCGAAAGCCAAGCAAACTTGAAACTAGAAAGTACAGTTTGTTTGAAACTGGCGAAGATTGAATACCGTTGCAGATAGGAAACTTTAAGTTTATTAAATTGATTGGAAGTTTATTAAAATTAGTAGCCAGACAATTTCTTCAAGGCATCAATTTGAGATAAAATATATTTGCCATGTCAATTAAGATACATGTGTAGCTTTAATGCTGACAGACTATCTTAAATAGTAATAAATAAATACAAATGAATAAATAAATATGTTTTGCGCAGTTTAATCTTAGTTACGTAATTATTTTTGACATTTTGCCACACGCTGCATTACCAAATGAAAATGCCATTTGTAAGTGTATAATAAAATAAAATAAAAATCGACCACAACATATAAAAACCACAAAAATAACCAACGCATATAAATATATAAATGTCTGAGTATTTCTACATATATAAATTGATGTATATATATATATATATATATATTTTTGGTCTCTTCAGTAGTACGATAATGTGCTGAAATTAATTTTAATGCCTAGCCGATGATGAACACGAAGAATGCTTTGTTATTCCGTTTTATGACGCTTTTGTTCTTGCCAAGTTGCCACAACACGGGGCACAGAACTCACAAAACTCAGACAGACCGCCCGCTAATAGTGTCAAAAGTTTAATGATGAGGCCCGCCTGTCACTTTTGGGGCCGTGTGCCGTTAAGTAGTCTGCTAACGCAGTCCCCAAATCCACCCAAACCACCACCCCTCCCATTCCACAACCCGCAATTCCAGTCACCGACCGATATGTCAGCCATGTTCGTGCAACGAGCAGCTGTCAGTGGCCAAGTGACAGCACTGGAGTTGCCATATTGCCATATTGCCACGTTGCCATGTTGCCATGTTGCCATATTGCAGATGCCGTCAACAACTAAGGAGGTTAAAGGCGCGTGTTTTTCGACCAGATATGCAAAAAAAATAAACAATGTTAATTACGACTAGAGAGAACATATAAATACATAAAAATAATAATCATGTACTTATTATAATAGTTGGAAAGGATTTATTGATGTATGATTTAAAACAAGAAAGAAAAAGTATCCAAAACGCGAAGAACATTGTGAAACCTTGTAATCGGAAGTCCAACGGCTGAATATATTTATATCTATATTTCATATTATTCTAATGAAAACTTAGCATATATCAGAATCACGATAAAGCTCAAAACTATATTTTTCATACAAGAATTGAACTTTCGCCAGCTTGCTTTTATCTCTAGCTGATATATGATATAAAAGTGGGATTTCGATGATTTGGTTGGTTAAATTATTATTATAACACGCATAATGGGTACATTTGGTAAGTCTATTAAAGCCACCATCCAGCACAGCTGCTAGGCAAATTTTGTTCTCATAGTTTTTACATGATTTTTTGTATTTTGAAAATTTTACGCCGCTCACTCGATCGATAGACTGGATAGATGAATCGGCTGCACTTAAAACAAAGTGCACGCATTTGTCCAGCAACAAATATAAACAATTAGCAGAGACACGAGAATTAGTTGCACACACAACACACATAGCGAGAGAGAGACAGAGAGAGAGAGGAATAGAGAGAGAGAGAGAGGGAGAGGGTTATGCATATGTAAAGAAAGTTTATTTGTTCAAGTGTTGAACTGCCGCTAAATTTGAGTGTAACTTTATTTCTTGTGTTACCTTTTGTACTTTTGCCGCACACCACCAAAGGCAAACAACAACAGCAACACCAACACCAACAACAACAACAGCAACACCAACAAGCGAAACAAACAACAAACTTCAGACAGAGACAGAGTGCAACAGCTTCTCACAGTGATGAGTGGGACTTGGATTAGGGTATGGACATGGCTTTGATCTGGGTACCAAATTGTAAACCGAGAGGTCGAGAGGAGTATGGGGTATTTGTGCGGGAAGTGGGGGGAGGGAGGGTGGGGTGTGCTAAGCACAGTAAACGTTCGCACACCGGGCGTCCGTTGCAATTGCTGCCAATTAGAATTAATGCGTTTTTTATGAAACCATCTCAAATTTCCAGACACTGTCAACGGCACTGGGAAAACAAACAGCACCCACAGATCGGCAAAACGAAAGCCATTCCGATAATCAACCTAACCATCCGCTAACCCCTTACCCCCTCCCTCCCCCCACATCCCCACTGGCATCGCCGTCAAGCTAAATCCCCGCCGACAACAATTTCCGTGCACTAAATCATCATATTGACTTGTCCTCATCATCATCGCCATCGTCATCGTCATCATCATTATCATCATCGTCATCGTCATCGTCTCCAGCAGCGCCAGTCATCGCTGCAATGCATGGTTCGGGCTCCGCACTTGAACTGGCTCAAGTCAAATTGCCAATTTGTGGACGCCACGCGGCTCCGACGCCGACGTCGACGTCGACGTTGACTCCCGACTCCCAATAATTGTGCGTTTCCGAGGTGCAACAGCAGCAACAGCAAATGGTCAGAGCATTATATCAAAATAGGTACGATGGGTAAAATATATTAACTAATTTATTTTTAAAACAAAAATCAGTCCACAACTTTTATAAAATAAATGAAGAGTCACAAATGTTAGATATATATTTAAAACAGTTATAATAAATTCAAATTTATATGGAAAAGTAGAGATTATAAATAGGTGAGTGTAATTTATTTTATTAGATATAAGATAAATTATAGCTATAAATTATAAAGCATAAATTTAACTTCATTTTGCTAAGAATTTGTTTGTGGAAAGAGTGTGCATATTTTTTTTTCGGTGTGAGTAATTGTGGCACTCAGAAAACACTATTACAATTTTCTTGGAGCAAGGCGGGAAAAGTGACACATTGCTGAGAAGAGATTTTGCGTGACTTCGAAAAACCATTGGCAATCAGGGATCGGTGGGAGGGACAAGGGTTGTTATTAAATCATTATTAAAACTTGCATTTAATTTAATGCTGGAAGAATAATAATATGAATTTATTGCCAAACACAATTAATATTTTGTAATTCTTAAAAAACGCACTAAACACTTTCTCATGTTGCAAGCCATTAAACTTAATGCCACATATTTCTAGACTTTTATTACTTTTGTTTTTAATATTTCATATTATTTGCATATTATAATTGAATACATATTTTTATTCTCGCTATGTGTATTTTTTGCAATAATAATCGATTTCTGCACCCATTGTCTGACGGCTTGAGGAATTGAGCTACTGCTGAGCCTCTGTTGCTGCCACAAGCTCGGACTCTGTGAGCAACTACCTCTGTTTCCTGCTGTTGCTAGTTTATGGGACCTGTGCACAGCAACAACAACAAGAAGCAGCAGCAGCAGCAGCTGCTGTGTGCAACTTTTTGACATTTACAATTGGCGGTGTAATAAAAGTTGGTGTTGTTGCTGCTGCCGCTGGGGGCAGCAAAATTGTCAGCTCGTTAGGGGCACAAGTGTTGTTGTTTCTATTATAAAACAACAGGGCTTAATTATGCCACCGAAATTGGCGTTGTTGACGGGGCACTCCCACACACACACACACACAAGCCACTGCTGTGTGTGTTCGCTATTGAAATTAATTAATTAAATTATGAGCTGGTAGCAGTTGATGCAGGGAACATGCGACATAATGCATGCGGCATGCGGCATGTCAGTCGAAGCGCATTGAAAATGCAACAAAAGCTGCATAGAAATTACAGCTGTCAGCGAGCTGCAACACACCACACACACACACACACTCGCACACACACACACATTGACAGGTTTGTGGACTCGTTATTGGCTTCAGTCGCTTTTGTTTTGCATTTGCACAAATGGGTCAAGCCCCAAAAACAATCAAGAGACGAACTGTGCCGTCTGTCTTATCCGCTCTGTCCCTGTTGTCCTTTGCCGCAATGAGCCTGGGCACTAATTAAGTGGGCGTGGCATGGCATGTGGGCGTACGTGTGTGCATCATTGCACGACATCGCGGTTTTTCCATTATGGGCCTGGCCAAAGTGCTTGCCGCGTGTTGTTGTCGTTTTTTTGCGACCCTGACAGGCTTCTGATTGAGCGCCGCAACACGTCAGCTGGCTGTCAAGTATACGCACTGTGGCCGCATGCCACTCACACGCTCTATTGACAGTCACAGTAAAGTACACTCCACCCACCATCCCCTACCCCATCCATTGTCACTATTGTAATTAAACTGTGTAGAGGTGCTCGGTCGTTTGACCCATTGCTGTGGCTGCTGCTTTAATGCTCGCTGCCCACTAAACATTTATGCTCTGCAAATTTATTGAGCAAGCTCCCAAAATCCTTCAGAGCACAATAGCTCGACAATCTATTGTAATGCTAAAAGCATTGCAACATTTCCAACGAGGGTGGAAGAAAGAGTTTGCAATGTGTTTAAACTTAAGGAAGAACTTGCTCAAATACCTGCTTCTCTGGGTATATATATATATATATATGTCACATTTATATTTTTAATATATTTTAATTTATTTTAGAATATAGCTAGAAAATAGCTAGATTGTTACATACATATTATCTGAATATATTTATATTATATTCACTTTGAGAATCTTGATAATGCTTTTCTTTTATGCTGCATAATTTTGTATTTCCTTCTTGGAACATTGAAAGTATCTCAATAATGTATTCGATTTCGTTTAAATTTGAATCCATTATCAGCAAATAAATCTTGCACAGAACCTGGCTTCTTTTGGGTCCACCCTCTGCTTGTAGGCGGTGACCCAATGGACAGTCAAATGGATGAGCAGTCAGCGGGGCAGCCACGCACACATATGTCATTCAACAAAGGAGCCACAGCCCTCCCACCACCCCCCGTCATCCGCTCTTCCCCGCACACAACCCCCCGGAGCAACATCTATCACGGTGCTATGTCCTATGATATATATACAACTATTGTTATTGTTGTTGTTTTTTGTAATGCCTTGTCCCAGATTGTTTATTATCAACTGGGAGCGATAAAAGTGCCCTAGCCTTATTGTGTGTCATTTATATTTGGCCATAGTTGTACCTTTTTATTGTATTGTTGTTGCTGTTGTTGTCGTAGCCATTGTGTGTGTGTGTGTGTGTGTGTGTTTGGATGGGACAAGATTTCTTTCTAGCTTGCTTGTCAACACAAAATGGACATGTATCAATTAATCTTTGCTATGGCACTGGGAGCCAACAGTTGTGTCTTCTGTCCTGTGCCTTGTGCCTTATCCTTACCACATCCCTATCAAAATTCAATGTGCATACCACAAACGCACGCTTCGCCATGGCAATTTGTTTGATGGCGCTGCGTGTGCCTTGCCCCCCCATTCCACCTGCCCCATGCTACGCTCCTTGTAGATGGCAACCATTAAAGGTCATGAACATAAATTACGTGTAAGTCAGTCAGTCGACGGGGCATAAATAAATTCCCAGACACCTACACACACCTGAACAAATTTCACATGCCACAAGTGCAGCAAAAATAATTATTTAATACTCGTACCTTAACTCAAAGATAGCTGCCACTTTCATGTGATAACTCATCAAAGTTTAATGCTCGACAAATATCACCAAAAAGAACAACTAGAAATAAAATGCGTGAGTTCGTGAGTCGTGTCCTTGTTGTCTGGCCTTTTAATGCTACCCCTCTCCCCCCATCCCCCCGCTCTCTCTCTCTCTCTCTCTCTGCACCCAGGCGACTGCTTCAATAACATATTGTACAACATTTGGTTGTTGTTGTTGTTGTTGTGTTTTTTTTTTTTTTGGGTTCTCGAGCACTGTTGACACGTACTTGGTTAAAAGGAAAATGACGAGCATATTGATTAGCTGCGTGCTCGCCTTTGATACGCCTGTAAGCAGAGTTGCAGATGACTGATAGATAACATGCTTTTAGCTCTCAAAACACTTGGCCAGCACTTTTTTTGAGGTTTGCTTCTATTTTTCTGGAATTGACAATTGCCAGCATTAGCCGATAACCCAAACTCCATCTCCAACACCAACTCCAACTCAAACTGAAGTTGGTTATGCTGGCGTGCACACAGCTCAAATTTGTCATGGAACGCGTGTATTTCATTATTTTCTTTTTAACATGTTGTTACAGCTGAAAAGCAAATGCTGAAATTCTTTGGAAATTTTGTTAAACATTTCAGCTTTAGCTTTTCTCTTAGAATGTAGAACAAGAGCTTAGTCAAGTTGCTAGGAAATGAATTCAGCATTTTCTTGAATATTGTGACTGGGTTGTCAATTAACTTGAGATAGAGGAAAATACATGTTAACAGTTTAAGTTTGCTGCTTATCGTTAAAGGAGGTTTGTAGTCATTTATCTGCTGGTGACTACAGCCTTTTTTTTTAAACTGTGGGAAATGTGTAGGCATTAATCGATTCAAGCCGTGGGACATATAATTTTATGGTTTTTAATGATTTTTCCGACCCACCGCTATTGATAGATATCAATTGCAAATATTTTTCAATTTCATAAATAATTGTCTTCGTGACTTAACTATTTGCAAATAAAAAAATATACTCAAAAGCTTATGCAGCCAAACTTGGCATTTATTTAATTTTATGCAATTGCAGCACCATTTTGTTCCGATGCTGGTGATTTATTTAAGTATTTATCTTCGACTAAATTAAGTATATATATTTCTAATCAGTGGATATAACAATTTTACTCAATGTATGATAACTTAATCAAACTTTTTAATGCAAGCAACATAGCATTCACAATTATACATTTTAGGCCACTAATATAAATAGTTTATTGACTATTCGACTTTTCATATATCACCACACACCCCATAAAATATAGCGAACCAGTTAAGTGAAAATATGTGTTATTATTGCCACCTGTGCTGTGTGTTGAGTGACACATCCTGGCAACGGAGAGGCACACGCAATCAGACCCCTTTGAAGGGGTTCGTGAACTGTTTCACACTTTATCCATAATAAATCCATCAAATATTTCATATGCTTATCATAAAATAATACGTCATTCGCAGCCCATTATTTGGGTACCCTTTTTCTTTCTTTCTACATTGTTTTTTTTTTTTTTTTTGTGGGACAGCAGGTTTCAGTTTCCATATAATTTGATTTTTATCATGGCGCAGCAATTATACCTCATATTCATAGTGAAAAATTATGGAAAAAAAAGAAACAACGAACGCATGCATTTTTCATCCTATCATTATAGATAATTTCTTCATTAGAAACGAAATAAATTTGGGCATAGGAACCGAAACCGTAACTACACTTTCAACCTGTCAGAAATTGTGACAAGTTGTTATCGCAGCGAGTGGATCTGGAATGAAAATATGACAGTTTTTCCAAGGAAAGAAAATAGGGTTCGGTGTTGCGAGTGGATTCTTAATTGCAAAGTTAAAAACAACAAGCAGCTTAGACAACTTTGCAGTCACTCAATGCGATTAGCGACTGATGCGATTTTCATATTTTTGCAGCTTACAAATATGTACCACAAAAATTTCCATCGAAACTTTTCGAGGCAGACTGCAGAGACAAAGATGAACCTGTTCTAATCGGATGCAGCTCGGTTGCACTTGAAGGGATTTGCTCAACGCCGCGTTCTGTCGCACTGACGGCCCGACAAAAGCCCATTAAAGGATAAACGAACTGCAGCCAGGCGGCAGCTGCACAAATCCCTCAATTCCTCAGGCCTGTTGTTTGCAGTTTGGCTGTTTGCTGCACGTTGTTTGTTCAGACCGCATCAGAATCCTGGCCACAGTTTTAAGTAGTTGGGAGGAATGCATTGTAATGCCATTAGGGCTTAGCGTGACGCGACACCTTTTTGCGTGGGCAGCGATTATCGATCAAAGCCGCAAAAACTGTGTCCAGGTAACGCCGAATAGAAACCCGCCGAATAGAAACCCCTACCACAATACATTCGTTGCTAGATAAAGCCACAAAGCGAACCCGTGCGCCCAAGTAAAGCCTCTACTTACTCATCTTTTTTGAATACCCTATATCCACATATTGCTCGTTTAGTGGGTATCACAAGCTTGTTCAGTCGTATAATCTATATTTTCTAGGCATGACTTTGTCTAGTTTGCACCAGAAGTAAGGATACAATATATTAATTTATATTTGTTATTTATTTATTCATTAATATGCTGATCAGTCTCGTAAGATCTTTTGATATTCAATGATTGATTAAGTATAGGGCATCAGCTAGTCGTGCTCATCTACTTCGTTCAATTCTGTTCTGTCTATATTTTGACAAGTGCGTGTTTATTGTTATTATTGTTGTTGCTGTAACTGGCTGCCTGCCTGCCAAGTATCTTTGTTTCGACTCGACCCGTACCAAAAATGAAGAGATTTTCACAAGTTGCATGCAGACGGGCTGTATTATATAACAATTAGGTTATGTAAACCTTACTCTCAACCTAACCTCAATTAGCGTCTTTTTTCATTGGTTTGCCCAAGTAATTTACGCAGTCCAAGTTGTAAGATTTTATTTAGTCTTCAGTTCTCAGTTTTAAGCTCTTCTCGTCTAAATTCTTCGCATTCATGTGCTCTAATTATTTCTCGTATTATTATTTTTTTTTTGTGGTGGGGGGGTGGTGGGAAGGGCAATTGTTCATTTAATTTGTCCATTATTTTCGGTTAGTGTAACTAATGTCGTTCATTTGTGGTTTCTTACCACTGTGTGGTTTTTCAAACGCTTTGCGTGGGTCAATGTCAAAAGCAAAATGCCGCAAGCTGAGCTGGGTTGCAAGTCTCAGCTCCAGCACCTGTTTCAATTCTATTCTTTGTGGCGTAATTGCCACGCTTTGTGGCAGGTAATCATTTAATTGTGCTAATCAAATTTTAGTGATATTCTGTTTGACTTTTGATTGCCGCATTTAGCGGCAGGCAAACTGAAATCATAACAAAAGAGATAACATCGATGCACGTTAAGGTCTTAATTATAATTTCGGACAGGAAAAATGTTTGTGGATCATTTTTTTTATTTAATGTTTTGGGCAACAAATTATTATGAGTCCCAAAAATTGCTTTAATGATTTTGAAAATCTTTATGAAATCAATTGCAAGTTCAGAAACAGACAGAATATTAAGAAATTAATTAAGTGCTCTCCAAAGTCAGCTGTGCATTTTCATCAGAGATATCTGCCTGCCTCTGGACAATATCTTCTGTCGCCTATCTGGGCGTAATCTCTTTTGCTCCAAATTCAAAATTCAAAAATTAAGTTAAGTCACATTCTAAAGACACTCCGAGGTATAATTACCACGAAGCAGTGCACGTGATTAAGACCCAAACCACCACAGCAACAATAACAAAAACAAAAACAAAAAATAATGAGGAAAAGAATCTCAGTGAAATTCCCAGGAAAGCAGGAAAAACATCAACAAACGAAAATCTCGCACACCAAACAAAGTAAAAGATAAAGTCATAAATAAAATTGGGAAGTGTGACCGTGTTGCTGGTCATAAACCCAAAAACCCCGTCCACAGCGTCCACAGCGCCCACCCCTCTGCCACAAACCCCAAACAACTCAAGCAGTTTTAGCCCAATTCATTCTCATAGTGCAGCACGCATCCTTTTTTGAGTGAAATTGCCTGAAATGTTGGCCGAAATGTGGCTTGAAATGGGTTTTAGAGCCACAGCCAGGAAGCATTTGATTATTTTTTACGGCTCTTTGGGGCAGCCGCACGCTCGCAATTACAGGAAATAATTCGGTCAACAGCCGCAGAAGAAGAAAATGAAAAAGAAAATATTAAGAAATATCCCACAGGCCGATGATAAGACGCTGCAGATAAGGCGAGTCAGTCGCAAAGTGAAAAGATACACAGCAGCCCCGAGCCCATAGATAACAATTGCGATTGCGACTAAAGATGTGACCGATGTACTCTGCCAAGGGTCACGTATATATATCGATGGATGGAGGATGGAGGATGGTGGGCTTGAGGGATGTGAAATGGGAAAACCCAAACGGGGACGTCCAAGCGTGAATGTCACGTAGCATGGCGAGCATTGTGCAATGCGCCCAGTGTAAATAAATAAATAAAAGTACACAGCAGCCATAAGACAGACAGAGAGAGAGAGAGCCCTATCGCTGTCTCTTTCTGTGTGTCTTAACCTGGACATTCACACGGCCAAAATATATATGAACGATAATTTATGTGCGTGCTGACATGCGGGACCCGGTTTCTGAAGGGGTCTCCATCTCCATCTGAGTAACAGTTCAACCCGTACCCGAATCCCAGCTACAACTGCAGCCAACCAACCAAGCAACCAACCAACCAATCAGCCCCATCCCGGCTCCAGTTGTTCATACCTGACACAACATGGCAGTAGCTTGTTTGCTTTGTTAACAATTTAATGGCATAAACATTATGATTTCTGTTATTTCAATAAAAGACAGCGACATACGGAACAACATGGCAGTAGTCTACCATCTACCTATCATATCATGCACTTCGAGAAAATTACTACCTTCTTGAGAGATCAGAATGTTTCGAATGATTGACTCTTCGATTATCGAACTGTGTTTTGTCTTAATCAATGCTATCGCTAAAATACTAAAGAATATTATTAATATTAATATGAATTAAAAACAAATCACATATTTTAAAATTGCGTTTAAAAAATATATAAAATTAAATTTAAATACAAATAATTCATTTAGAATTTTAACTAAAAGGAATACATAAAATAAGTAAAATGATCCAGCAGAAAATAGCCAATCAGATATGTTAAACCATTACCAAGTATATATATATTTCTCCAACTCAATTTCTCTCAATGTATTTAGCTTATCAGCCTTAGTTTGTTGTCTCTTTGCTGTTGGAAGAAATGAGCGTGAGCGATGCGCACTCCAAGATAAACTGCATGCATTTGATGATGAACCACAGCAGCAGGCCGAGGCAAGCTGAGGAAAGCTGAGGCAGGCTGAGGCACCACCACAGATCTACTGAGTGGAGGCAAGCGTTGAAATATTTATACGAGTGTTGGACGACGACGCACTGCGAAAATTATTATGCGTAACACGTTCAGTTTGTTGGCTTTTTCGGCGACGTCGACTGCGACGGCGACTGCAACGGCGACAGCGCAATGAGGCCCCGCAGCAGGCGGTCAAAAATGTTAACAAGCGCAATTTGAACGCCTCACAGTCCCAGAAAGTATATAGTAGTGGGGAGTGGGGAGTGGCTGGTAGGAGGGGCTGTAGTCTGGTAGAGGGGCGGTGAATCTGAGTGCAGCTGAGACCCAGCGCGACCCGATACCGATATCGATACTTCTCTGGTCCATTGCACCCGTCGTTTAACGCTGTTTTTTGTTTGAGTGCAATTGATTTTTGATGGCTGATAAATATAGTTATGAATACGTTAACTGGCCATTGGACGAGGCTCTTGCTGCTGTTGCTGCTGCTGTTGTTGCAGATCGTTAGAGCTGATTTTCGTCTCATAATTATGCCGGGTCGAGGCAACGGTCCACTGGGCCTCAGTTATCATTTATCTTATGAGCCTAATTAATTTTCAACCGACTTGCTTTTATTTTAACAATATTCTGCCTTTAACACTTAACTTTTTTACCAAAAAATGCTAAAAGAAATGTTGTAATAATTTATTAAAAGTTAAATTTAATGATAATGGAACATGTGAGCAATTAAAATTGCTTAATTGGCCATCGAAAGTAAAGTAATAAATATTTAACGATAGTAAGAAGAAGGACAACTATCGGTTGATATCAAACTTAACCAGACTGTTCTTAATTTCTACATGTGTTCGACAACTATATCATCCTCATCATTCGTAGAAAGCTAAGCATGTCCACAACAAACTTTTGGCAATTGATTGATGTGTTCAACTAGTCAAGCTTACTAATTGCATTTCTATCAACATTTTCAATAACCAATTGATTGAATTGTTAGATAATTACAAACTTCTAGCAGAGTTTTTCAAGGTAAAAACCACTTACACAGCTAGCAAATTGTCTGCCACTCAAGTGCCTCAAATGAGCCACAAAAAGCGGAATTACGCCTCGTTGCAGAGCCAACAACAACAACAGCAACAAGAACAACAACAGCAACATTAGCCAAACATCATTAGCAACAACATTGAAGCGCAATTGCAATTGGCAAACGTCAAATGCAATTCGCGGCTGTCAACAAGTCGAAGAATTGGACATCTAATGGCAAATGACTTTCACGCCGAACGGACGCGTCCGCTTGAGGTGTTAATTTGCCAGGCGAATGAGCCAAAGTTGTCAAACGTCAAAGCCAAAAAATCACGAAAAAAAAGAAAGAATACAAATACTGATTGGCAACACTTGCAGTAACCGGTTGAACTTATAGATGTCTGAAATTTATCATAGGCAGACGTAGCCTGGCAGACCTGGCAGGCCCGGCACTGATTGGAATCGAGGAGTCAAGTCGTCGAGTAGTCTTGGTAGACTTGGTAGATTAAGACATAACAAGGTCTATAGGCCTATAGCCTTTCACAATGTGATGGCCAATTTAATTACCACTTTAGAGCGTTCAATTCCCCCAACAACAGCAACAGCAACAGCAACAGCAAACCAGGCTCATTTGAGATTCGATTCCGTTTCCTTTGTAGTTGAGTGCCGCTCTCGTCTGGGTTGTTTCGGTCTAGGGCATGCATTGGCAATAAAAGTGTCAAAAGTAACACTCGTGTTATATAAGACATCAACATTCGAGACTCGCCAGCAAATCCCTAAACTATTAAACACAATAAAAATGAGACGAAAAACCCAAAAGACAAGAGCTGCGATCACAGCAGTTCCTGCGGGATTAGTCTCAACAGTAGAGCCATAAAACTGGCCAAGAAAGTATCTCAGATGCTCTGGTCGATGGGCAGACAAAGGGTTATGTCTACCACGAGTATAAATAAATAAAATTTCATCAATGTGTCGAACGTATGCGTCAATAACTTAAAGGATTAGGCGACCAGCGAGAGAGCAAGAACTGAAACTCCAAATTAAAACTCCAACACCAACTCTGATTCAGACTTGGGCTTAAATCATAAAGCAGACCTTTTTTTTTTTGGTGTCTACAAAGAAATGCATTTGACTGCCACACAAAGCAAATCACACAATTTAATGGGTTTGTTGCCGCTCGAAAAAAATAAACTGGAAATACGTTCATTTTGGTACTCTTTTTAAATACCCTTATTGGAGAAGGGTATAATGAATTTTTTTGTAATTAATTGAAGAAGTCATTTGATAATTGTAAAGATTATGCTCGACTCAATAACATGAGATATTTTATATTTTTTACCAAATGGCATTCAATTTGTTGGATTTGATGATAATACATAACAATTTAGTATGTATTCTATACCCTATAATAAGTCAAGTCTGATAGAGTATCTAAGCTGCGACATTTGTCACAGAAAACGCTTCTAACTTGATCTTTATTTTTTGTTGTTGTTGGTTTCTTTGCATTTCCGTTTGGCATTGCTTTAAGTCCAATTTATTTGAACATTTAAGAGCCATAAAATATGTTTCTCTGCTTTTTGGGGGGAGCAGCTGTCATAATTTAAATTCATTAAATTCATACCAATAAAATGTCGCACCAAAAGTTGTTTTCTTCTTTCATTCTTTTGTTAATATATCCCTGGGGGTAATTGCTTCCACGAACAACAATTAAAATGCTACTCAAGTAGTTTCTAGTACACCACAATCTGGCCAATCCTCCACAGAGAGCAGAACAGTAAGTCAAGGTTCGGGGAATTCCAGTAAAGATGCGATTGCGCACTGATTAGATGAATCTGGGGGGCATCCAGTATCACTCTGAGGAGGTGGGGTGTGTCATGCAGGTAATGCTCAGCATATGCTCAATGAAGCAATTTGCTTTAACTCAAATACTACGTGCGTCTGATATGCTTTTTTCCACCGTTTCTTTTTTTTTTCTTACTCTGGTCAAATCGTAATCGGAATCATCATCGCTTCTCACACGTCGCAGACGACCGAGAAAACGCACCGAAAATTAGTGCGGCAATTGCTTCATTGCTTGTTAGACCCAAAATAAATATATACATATATATATATATATATATATATATATAGAAAGGAACGAACAAAAATTAGATTTATTGGACATATGGCACAGATCTTTCTGGTACCGATTAAAGCGCCTCGACTACGACGTGTCAGGCATACAAATTCAATGTTCATTCATAATGTGGATTAGAGTCCATGAAATGGGATTTATTTTAATACACGCCACTTGCTAATCTTCTAAGTGAATGCGGCATCAATTTCCTTGCAAAAACTTATAGCAGCAAAGTAAATAAAAAAAAAACTAAACATAAATTGCAAAGTGTAATAAAATTAATGCAATCGGCTACTAAAGTGAATGTTTTGATTATTAATAACAGTTAGAAGCACGTAAAACAAATTACAATTCATTTACCAGTTAATAGGGAAATGCGGTTTTTATTTAGACTTCTGGTTGTAAATATAGAAAATATAAACTTGCTACATAAATCTATGAGGAGACAGACTTCTGTGAGGCAGATAATAACGTCAGCTTGCTGGGAGGACTATAAAACTTTAAATGATTGTATTCTGCCGTCTTCGGTACATATAGTTATATATATATATATATCATGTATAATATATGATGCATAAATAAAGTAGTCAAGTTGAAAGAAGAAAAAAACTGACAATTTACTCATATCTGCTGCTCTTTTATGACTTTTCCCATCTGTCAACTTTCAAATACCGACTACATAAAACAGCAACCAGAAGATCAACTGTCTCTCTTTCCACAGATCTACAGTGTTCGCACCGAATGCCCACACATTCCACATTAATATGCAACAAATATTAATAAGACAAGCCAAAATGGTACAATGCACTAGGAGATACCCTGCAGTCAGCTCTAAACAATATGTTTTTAAATGCATTTTGAATAATACTGTAACTAAAAAATGAAACCACAATTTTGACTCGGAATTCATGCGAAATTCATGCTCGAATTTTCCACAACAATCAATTTGTAGAGGGTATAAAACTCTGAGGCAAGCGATAGTGGCAGTTGCAACAGTTGCATCGGTTCGATTGTCAGTCAGAACTGGGGCCGAACTTAATTTACAATCTGGCAAAAAAAAAACACACACAGAGAGGGGGAAAAAAAACACAGAGAAACGATATTCATTCATTTGGAGCAAACACCTGCAAGTCGCCTCCTACCTTGCTTGCCAGCATGTGTGGTGCATGGTGGTGCAGTGTGTGGCTGCATATTGAAATGCAGCAGCGTGTATGATTTTTGATTTATGATCTGTCACAAAAATAGCCAAGTCGTGGTACACCCTATTCTAGGTGCGGTAAATATGTAGCAAAAATGCAAAAAAGGAAAACAAAAAATGCGTGCAGTGGAAAAATGCGAAATGCGAAAATGCTGAAAGCCACTGTGGAAGGATGGCAGTAAAAGATATTTACGATGCCCATAGCGCGTCCAAGCCAAAGTTATGCATAAAACTTTCTATAGAACTCTCAAGTTGAGGCATAGGGAGCTGCGCCTTGCGGTTGCCTTGTGACTGCCCGACTGGCTGACTGGCTGACTGCCTGACTGCCATCCAGTGCTATCTTAACACGATCAAAGCCAGCCACAACAACAGAAGCAATCAATTTTCGTTGTTGTGATAGCCGCGGGTAGTCAGACAGCACCGGATCCCAGCAACAGGCAACAACAGGGCAGATCCCAAACCCAAACCCATACCCAAACCGTATCCCAGGCTATATCCAAATGCTGCAGGCGATGTGCGGCTGCTTAATAAATATGATAATGCAGTGGACAGACTGGGACGTGGCCACTAACCAAACAGGCTGCTCTACTAATTAATGTAACAACTACATGGGCAGTCGGTAACTGAGCCACAACAGCCAACAGACAACAACTACAACTAGTTTTCATATTTATGCAATTTGGTATTTCGCTGTCTACCACCAGCCTTAACCCTAATAATAATAAATAGTGTCAGGATTAATTGAATCGTTCGCACTTTGCTGGCTCCTTTTCCTTTTCCTTTTTATTTTTTAATTTTTATTTTTTATTTTTTTTCTTCTATATGGTGTCACACATGCTGCGACAAATGATATATTGCCATTATTCAACTTTGCAATTTATTATGAATTTATTTATGCCAGCCTTATACCCATTCCACGGCTCAAATACATTTGCTGTGCCGGTGCCAAAACAGCAACCAGCAAGTGAAATGGTGGCAGGCAGTCGCCTAACTTGACTTGGCACCCAGCACATTTTATAGTTCATTAATGTGGCAACTCTGGCATGATTTACGCACAAATTCCGTCACAGCAATTCCACAAACAACAATAGACAATTACATAAAGAGACAAATAGACGCAGTGGAGTTATTAGTTAAAGAGTATTTATAAAATTCTTAGAGAAAAAAAGTATAAAATTTAATATATTTTGACTAATTAGAGCGTCTGCAGTCAACAGAGAAAAAAACGCGTAATTCGAAAGAAGTGGCTAAAGGCAATTAAATTGGCCAAGGAGAATGCTTAGTCAGGAGTTGCGCACAATAATTCATATGTCAGGAGTTACCGTTAAGCTCAAAATGCGCTTAAAACAACGTAAGCCAAATGACAAAAATAAAAAAAAAACGTGCAAAAAAATATTATTATTAAGGTAAGGCATTTAAAACAAAGTGCGTCAAGTGTGTGTTGTGTGTGTGTTGTGTGTGTCGTTAAACTGGCCAACACAAAAACGAGACACTCAACGGTTCGTTTGCTCAGCTGCTCAGCTGATAGCTGCAGCGAATTTGTTGAGCTGAGTGGAAATGGAAATGAAATCCGCTGAAACCGCTCTCCAAGCGTAATCAGTGAGTCAGCGAGGGGGTTGAAGGGGGGGGGGGGGGGCTGTGCTTACCGAGCATATGTGAAAATAATCGCAAGCCTGCGCATAAATAATGGACTCGAGTGTCAAAGGGGCATATCATCAATTTGTTTTTTGGCGGTCCACCCCACACAGAAGACACAAGAGACAACGCAACACAACACAACCCCCCAAATACACACACACACACACACACACAGACACAGAGAGACACACACATTTACACAATCCCCTCTTTTACCAATGCATATTTATTTTAAAAATAAAACTGAACTGAACTGAACAATGGGCTGGCATTGAAGGAGCAGCAAGCAGCAGGCAGCAAAGCAGCAAAGCAGCAGTTCCAGATTTGTTTTCTTTCGGTTTTTTTTTCAAATTCGCTGAGTGCTTAAGTGCTTCCGAAAGTGAAACAAATCTGTGACATGTGTTTCAGTTTCTCTTCCAGTTCCTCTGCCCCACCACTCCCCCTCTATCCCCTCACTCACTCAGTGTATAGTAAATTTGCCTAAAGTGGCTCTCTGCGCGCCTCAACCAAAGCGTGTCCAAAAGAACTGTAAAACGGAAACTGCAGCCACCAAACTGTAACTGAATGCAAAGAAAAATGTGCCTGTCCCCCCTTCAAACCCCCCCCCCTCCTCCCTCCCTCCTCCCCTCAGTCTCCTATGCCCTACACAAGTTTGTTGCATTTTAATTCAGAGTTTTCCACTTCACTTTTTTGTTTTTGTCGCGTCTTTTGCAACGCGTTCGCCTTTTTTAAGCGGATTTTGAATGCCGCTTCCGAAAAAAAAGTACACCGAAAACGAAATTGGCTAAGAAATATTGCCGCAGCCGGAGGAGTTAGTTAGAAGAGTGGATCTCTTTCTCTCTCTTAGTTTTTTTTTATTTTTTTGCCTGTGCATCTAATTTATGTGAGCTGCTTTTGTGAGGAGAGCATTCGTGGAATGAAATGTGAATGCGCCTATAAACTGAATGGTTGCGGGGAAGCATATAGCAACTTGTACAACAGTTGTTTAACTGGGCTGAAAAGAGCTCAACAATTGAAGTTACGCAAACTGTTCATAGCTGAGCAGATGCTCCGAATCTTCAATTGGTTTAATCAGACATATTAACTATAAATATTGATGAACTTGATGCCAACTTTAATAATAATATCAAATAAATAATTAAGTGTTAACATTAAAAAGTTAGCTTTTAACATCATCATAACAACAATCTAGCACCAGTAAGTCTTATCCCCAACTCGTCAACATATTTTCTTAGCCCTCCATTAGAATCTAAAGATATTTATTCAGTTTGAGGTGTAGTGTTATGCTTACCCTTCAGCTGTGCCCTAAGCATAATACCATCTCAATGACGCTATTCCCAAATCTATTTGGTTTGAAAAAAAAGACAAGAAAATTGAAAAAAAAAACCCACACAAAAAAAAAGAGCAGAAACTGCTGCAATAACAAACAAGGCCAAACAATGAACGCTGAGCAGAGAACAAAGTCCTGGGCCAATACAATTGCAGTGAGGGGGCTTAATGCCACAAATTGAGCAATTCTTGGCATATGTATGTTATATTCTCCATTCTCTATTCTCTATTCTATATTCCCTGTACCCCGTTTCCATCGCTGTCTCTGTCGAGACTACTAATGCAGCTATTTGAAAACTAATGAGTGGCATGGAATAAAATGGGTACCACCAACAATAACAACGAGAACAACCAAACAAATGGCACAAAAAACCAGGCGGTAGTCAGAAATCCGCTTACAGCGATGAGTTTGCTGCAGAGAAAGAGAAAGAGAGAGCGTGCGACAGAGAGAGAGAGAGAGAGAGAGAGAGAGAGAGATGGATAGAGAGGAGCAGCAGGCGAGTGCAAATGAATGCGCATTTGAAATTAAGCCTTAATCCTTTTACAATTGATGCTGTGCAGTCAGCCAGATACCTGTATATGCCACACATGTGTGTCACTCTCCCTCTTCATGTATGTGTGTGTGTGTGTGTGTGTGTTTGTTGTCCTTGCAAGGACAACACTGCAACCGACAACACACGATTGTTGCTCGTTGTCTTTTTTTTTTCTTCCTTTTCAGCTAAAGCAATATGTTTGTGTTTGCCATGGCTTAGCCTGGTGCAACGAGTACCATCAACTAGGTGTGAGGGCATCTGGTTTTAATGTTCCAAGAGCCCCTTCTCTTTAGCTGACCAACCGCGAGAGAGACACTAAAATAACAGCTTGTAGCAGTTTGAAAGGCAAATTACTATTATGATAGGGGAATAATGCATGTTTATCTTAGTCGAATGGCTAATTCTGGGAAATAGATGCTAAGAGTGTTTAAAGCCAAGTCAAACAGATTTAATATATATAAAATATATCTTTTCTTCGAAGGCCAATGTTGGTAGCTAATATTATGTTATATTTAATAAATATTTCATATATTTATTTATAATTAATGTAGCAATCAAAGCTTTAAGAATCAGCTATCTTAGACAAGCCAAAGAATATTTACCATCATAGACCGGAGTCATATTGGCGATATCTGAATTTCACTTTAAATTAAAGAAAAAAACATAACGCTGATTCTTCCAATGAATACCATATGATATAGAAGGCCGATATAGGTGATTTTGATCCATATTAATTCGCTTACAAAGAAAGTTTGATATCTTGGTAAACAAATAAGTTGTTCATACAAAAACACACTTTTCAATCGATCGACAGCTTTATAGTATATCAATGAGCTATAAAGAACTCATCTTGTGATCGATTGTTACCAACTCTGGCAACACTGGCAACTAACACTTTATATTCAGGCAGCAAGTTATGCTGATCTGGCAACACAGAGAGATGCCATCATACATATATAGAACAAGATGCATATGTGTCCGATCCTGATACACCTCGTTAGTGTGCACAGAGTCAAATGACGCATTGTCTGCAACGGCAGACAGCTGCCCGGAAAACTGTACAAGGGGGTGGGGGAGGAGCGTTGCATTACTCATAATACTCGCTGGCAATTGAAAATCGAAAAGCGTTGCGAAACGGTCAAATGAGAATTTTGTGTGTGTGTGTGTGTGTGCTACAACATTAAACACATTGTACGAAAATCAAATAAGAAATTCGTTACAGGCCTAAAAGTGCATGCAACGACGCACTTAATTTCGAAACAGGATTTACGAGGTTGACACACATATTTAACATGGGCAACACACACGAGCCTCCTCCTGCTGTCCCTGTCTAGTGTCTGTTGTCTCTGTTGCTGTGTCTCTGTTGCGTCTGTTGCGTCTGCGCAGCGGCAAACTGTGAAAAGCGCAAATCGCTTGTGACGAACGACGAAACGAACGAATTTTCAACGCTCGGCTGCCTTAAGTCGCAGAGCCCAAAAAGATGCAAAATGTGCTAATGAAATGTCCTTTGTTTTTGCTGTGCAACACACACAAGAAGAGCTCCTAAATCTAGGCAGCTGCCTGTCGGCCAGTGTCTTCTGTGTGTGGCATATCGAATGCCATGCCACACCAAGGAGAGAGAGAGAGAGAGAGAGAGAGAGAGGGAGAGAGGATAGGTGGAATGAAAATTGCTCGCTCGATTGCATTTTGTTGTTGAGGCGGTGAGGTGGCATGTCTGTAATTTGTTGCATGCAATTGCATGCGTTGCAATTTGCTTGGCTCGGCCTCAAGTGCAAATGCTGGGCATTAATATTCAATTTTCTGAGTGTACTTAGCTGCAGCTTAGATTCGACTCAACTCGAGTTCGACTCGACTACTGCATCTGCCCCAATTAGTTGCAATTGTTGCAATTCGCCACAGGCTCAAGTGCTCAAGCCTTACAGTCGAACAACAACAACAACAACAACAACAACAACATGCAACGTATTTGCTTGTTGTTTTGGCTATTACCTCAAATTATACGAGCACTTGTTGTGGCATCAACCGCACATGCAACATGATAAATTAGTTACATAAACAATGCAAAATGCCTCAATATGTATGTTATCATCTCTGCAATTATTTTTATTTTAAGTGTTATTTTAAGGATACTTAGAAGACGATCATGCTCCTTAAAAAGAAATCCATTGAACATCGAACAAATTGTTATGTATTTTAAATATACAATTTCCTGGCTAATCTGCTACTAAAAAATATATATTTAAAAATATAATTAAAAAAGAATTATTGAAAATATATAAGTTATTAATGCGTGTTGCGTGTTTAGTTTATAGTTTAACCCAAAGTCAGCTGTCAATGTAGGCCAACAGCTGTGAAGGGTTTGAGTTCTGAGTTTTGAGTTTTAAAAGTGCTACTGCAGTGGCTAACTGAGTACAGCAGCTGGGGAATAACCTGGAAATGTGCTTTTGTTTTCTCGACGGCAGCTGGCAACACCTGAGCGAGAGACCGCAAGATGCATAAACAACAGTTAGTTGCCTTTTAATTGATAAACAAAGCAAAAGCAGCAGCAGAAGCAGCAGCAGCAGCAGCAGAAGCAGAAGCCGAAAAAAGGACAAGACAAGAAAACACAGCACGAGTCTCTCCAAGGAAATGCGCCACAAGGGACACAACAGCAATTTGGCGCAGCTTGATATTTGTTTAGACCAAAATATTTGCAACGAATGAGAGGGAAAATTGTACAGATTGAGTTTGTCGCATGCCGCGTACGAGATGCATTTCCATGAAGCACATGCCCAACATGCACAAAAGGATAACGGACTACCGAAACGGCAGCAGCAGCAGCAGTAGCCTTGAAATTGCATTTTATGACTGGACATTAAGAGTCAGAGGCAGCAACAGCAGCAAGCCAAGGTGATTGCCAGAAGCCGAGTCTCAAGCGTGTTAAATGTGAGTGCACAAGCCAAGTTGACATTTTCCAAGCTACTAACTAGGCACCTTAACTCCCTCTCTCCCTCTCTCTGCCTATGGAACCCTCATGCGCATGCGTGGCTAATCGTGCTACGTGTGTCCAGTTCGAATGTTGCACGCGCACAAATGCGCACCTTTAGTCACAGCAAATTATGACAGGAAGAGGGCAAATCTGTAGCTCAACCAGAACAGGGATTGCAACTGCAATCGCCTTGGACCATTTAACATTCAGTCCACACCCACCTGGTAGCCCATTATCCTTTTGGGCAACAAAAAGCGTGCTAAATGCGCTGCCATCTAGACAAATGTCACGTGTTGCTTAAGACCTCGTCTAAAGTTAATGTTCGACCAAGGGACAATGCTTAAGCACCGTGACTAAGCCAGTAAAAAAGAGCATAAAAAATGAGGATTAATAGAAAGGGGAAGATATGTTGAGTAACAACTTATCTCAGTTATTAGCTGATGGTCTTAATGCATCATTAAGAAAATATCTTTGTGGATATCTTTATTCTCTATTTATTTATGTATTGTAGTATATATATATATGGAATATTCTTTAATAGTATCTCTATGTAAAACAGTTTTAACTGCTTTTTATTCATTAAGCAAATCAACAAACAGTATTTAAAAGTCTACCTTTTTGTGAGCAGCTTATCCCATTAAAAAAAAAAAACTACTCGAATGAGGAAAAACTTTTTCCGTGAAAAACTGGCAAATAACAAACGTAAGCCAATGACAAAGGCAGCCAAATAAAATTATGAAATGTTTAATGCAGCGCAACATGCAATGCAATTACACACAAAGTGCGAGAGAGTGCGACAGAGAGACAGAGAGAGAGAGAGAGAGACAACGATGAAAACTTGTGACAAAAGCGCCGGAAAAGTTTCTGCCTTTAGTCTGATGACAAACGTTTTGTGCGGGCTTAAGCCAATTTGTGCCAAAGGCAAAAACAGATTCAGAATCTGAATCGGAATCAGAATCAGAGTCAGAATCGGAGCCCACAAGCAAAGTCGGCGAGTCGGCGACAAACTTGCCTCATTTTGGAGCCAAGTTAAGGCAACAATAAAGTTTTTGGTGCCACTTAACGAAGTGCAATGTGAAAAGCGGCAACTGGCAAATGCAGTCGCATAATGAGCACAGCTCTCGAGATTAAAGTGATTTGCTCAAAGGGGAATCTTTGCAGGGATCTGCAGCTCATAATTATTGGCAATTTCACAGCAATAAAATTACAAGCGTATCAAATTGTGAGTGATAACATTACCTTGGTTGCAGCTGGAACTACACAACATTTAGTGCAACAGTCAGCGCTGCCGTGGCATGCCCTTAATCTCTTTCGCACTCTTCATCTGTGGCCCTTTTGACAGCTGCCTGCAACAACTTTGTTGCACTTCGTTTTTTATTTTGGGCGTGCCCCGCTTAAATAGCCGCAATTTTTATATTAAAAAAAACGTATATTTTTATATATATATATATATATATATATTGAAGCATTAAGAAACTTGTTTGCAAGTGCCGCTTCTGGCTGCTGTCCTTGCCTCCTTCGACCCATTCTCTCCGACACTTCGAGGCAAGGTGTGAACGCGTCAATGTGGCAATGTGGCAATGAAGCCAATGAAAAAGGCCAAAGGCTCAAAGCATAAGCCCAACAAACAGCAACAACATCGCCTGATGCCCACTTTGAACCTTTGCCCTGCGGTCTTGGCGCGTAATTAGACCCTTTTTGTAATTAATAAAAAAATAATAATAAGAAAACAGAACACAAAATGATGATAGTAAATGCTGCGTTAAGCAAAATATATATCAAGAATTACGCTTTGGGATGCCCCAAAATACTTAAAACTTTTTCCTTTTAAAGAATATTTAAAGGCATTCAAATAATGAGCAGAAGTAGAAATATATTTAAATTCTTATCATCAATATATATATTATATGCTTCACTTAATTTATATAATGTGCAATTTCAAATATACATTCAAATGTTGTATAAATTAATCTTAAAGTTATATTTATTTATTATTATTATTTATCTTAGCTAAAAGTTATAGTTATTAAGTATTTGCATAAATAAAGTAGGTTATTTGTGTGTCTTTAGATGTTTAAGACTTTCAAAACAGAATATAAATTCATAATCGATTTTCCATTAAAGCAATTAGATAATTTGAAATAGAGTGTTATTGTGCTTGGTGCTTGGTGCTCGTTTTCTTGGAAAGCTTGCTGTAATTTTCTCGTTAGTTCTTCAATGCCCTGCGGAGCACTTTCTACTGACTGCCACTTCAAATACAAACGTGGGAAAGAACACTCTAAAGAACGCCTCAATAGTTGCAATATCGATGCGATTGTTCTGCCTGTCAAAATATTGAAGCCATTTCAACTCACCAAGAATTTAGTTGTTTTTTTTTTTTGAAGAAAGCCGCTTGTCCCCGGTTGCTACCACACACACACAACATTAAATTCGCAAACTCATTGCGGCGCACTTGTGAAAAAAGAGTGGCAGAGAGGAGCGGAGATGAAACAGATACCGAAAACAGTTCAACAATCACAACTTCCCACCTTTATTAACTAATTTGCTAAGGTTGATCGAGTGACCAGCTCTGGCAGACAATGTGGCCCAATGTCTAATGTCTTCTAATTGCTACAAGCGGCAGCCACACAGAGCCACAGCCTGAAGCAGAGGCAGAGTGGGAGAAGAGATGCGGCATTGACTTTCATATATGTCACCTTAATACGATTCCCAAGTTCGAACAAAAACTTGTCAACGTCATCGTTTCTGGCTTTGCGTGTGGCACACACACACAACAATCATTCTCCAAATGTTCTGGACAATGGAGAGCGGCGGCATCTTGGTGGAAAAAAAATGTCGCACACGTTGCCATTGTCAGTAGATTGTTGAGGAGATTCTCATGCTCATCCGGCTGCATTCTCCTGCTAATATTCATTGTCACCTGAGCATTCCCGTTTCTCTCCCTCTCTCTCTCTATGTGTCTCTCTTGAGTCGCTCTGCCTTTTTGATCCTAGTAGCAATTGTTGTTGTTGTTTTGTTTTTGCTTCCATTTGAAACTCATTTGGCTGCACTTGCGCCATCCCTAAAGTGTTTTGCCAGCGGCAATTTAGCAGGCAGCTCAGTTCATCATCACTTCTTCTATTCTTGGCTTCAATACTTACTTCTTGTAGGTCTCACATTGTTTGAGACTTGCTGCAATTGTTTGTGCCCAATTGGCAAAAATTGTTTGAAATGCCCGCCTTATCGTTTTTTGCCTCTTTAAGGTCACTCGCCTCCCTTTAACACAATTCCTTGCCACTGATTGTGTGTCTGTGTGTGGTCCTCATCCATGCAGCAATGGGAATTTTTGCGGCTCAGAAAAACACATTGCATTTTCGGCATCGACTTTGCATACACTTAAAATGCAGTGTGCTCGACTCTTCGGGCTTTCAGCTGCAACAGCAGCAGCAACTCCTGACCGCTGATGGTCGCCTACGGACTACATAGCAACTGCAACTGTGGGGCAAAACATATCAAGCAACCATTCATTTATAAGCTGCCTCAACAAACAACTAACTATTGAAATCGTAGAAACCAATACAGAAAATTAGATAATTGACTCTTGTGCAATATTTATTCCTCGAATATTCCAGCGATTATTTTTATAGATCTCTGGAAACTTGATTACAATTTCTTTAATTTGTTTCACATTCATATTTTTAAATAACTTTTGTAATCCATGTCCAACTTAGTAATTCGATTCCATTGTTTTTACAATTAGTTGCAGCTTTTAAGCATATGCAATGAATATTAAATATTTATTCAAATAGATGTATTTCTTAATTTTGGCAACTTTCACTCAGATTTTCTTTTAACTTTAAGACTTCTGACCGATTTTGGCAATATATTTTGTTCCACTGTGCGCTCTGCTCACGCACTTTGTGCTACTGATGCCGGCTGGAGCTGAACTGTTTTGCATGATTGACTGTTTGACATAATGAAACGCATGCAGAAACAAGCAGCCAGCCAAGCAATCGACCAAACCGACATGGCCAGAACAGAGAGAGGGCAGAGGGGTGGGCAAAGGGGGGCACATGGGGTGGTGGAGACAGCCCAAGAGCTATGCAAGTAACCAGATTTGGGATGCTCATCGTATACAACCCACGCAGGTTTTGCATTTCTAGTTGTAATTGCTATTGTTGTTGTGGCTGCTGCTGCTGCTGCTGCTTCTATTGTTGTTGTTGCTACTAATCAAGTGCAATGTTGTAGAATGGGGCATGTGGCATGGGGCATGGGGAATGTGGCATTCTGTCATTCAGCCAACTGCTGCAGTATTGTGGTTTTTTGCCAGCTGATTTTCTTTTATCAACGATGCTGCAGCATAAGGCAAAAGCCAGTCTATGATTGCAACAGTTGTTGTTGTTGTTGTTGTTGTTGTTGTTACTATTCTTCTAATCAGTCAGTTGCAGAGGCAGAAAGTTGGTCAGCAATCGGTTCGAGTGGCTAATGAAAATGAAAATCTGTGTCACTGTGCATTGTTTGCATATTGAACAGAACTTGAAATTGAAATCGAGCTCGAGTTTTGAGATTTGAGATTTGAGTTTTGGTTAGCACACGAAATTAACTGTGACTCGATGCTCTCGAGGATGGGTGGGCTGCGGCTGCTGCTGCTGGCTAGCTGGCTAGCTGGCTGGTAATTGCTGGTCAGGTGTAGGCAGCAGCAGCCAACATATATGTAGACATATATATATATATATATATAGACACTTCAAAGCATATGACAAGCAGTTTGTGTTTGTGTTTTTTGTCTTCTGTCACTTCAAATGCTTGCTTGCTGTGTGCTGGGTGTGTGTGGGCTCAAAAGCCAGTTCCAGTTGCCGGAGAGAGAGAGATACGATTAAAACAAACGCCCACCGTTTGTCAGGTCTTGAGGTCTTGAGGTCTTTGAGGTCTTTCGGATGTTCAGAGAGACATGCATGTTGTTTGCTGGCTGACACTGAAGTGATGAAAGTGTTTCACAATCAACGAAGACACTGCTGGCGGCAGCATCACAAGCCAAAATAGACAGCACTGGACAGACATAGACTCTGGTTTTTTTTTCTTCTACTTTTTCCTTTTCCTTTTTTGATTCTTTTCTTTTAGATGCACCCACACACAACAGGACGCCGACATGTCTGAGGGACATGTCTGAGGAGAGCTGAGTAGAGCTGTGGAGAGGAGCTACCCTTGGCAAAGAACCCTATGAGTTCGCAGGGCGTTACTAATTTGTGTCACACATTTGCTACACTTGTTACACGGTTCACACGCCGCTCCCTCTGAACATCTTCCGGCCTCGTTCTCCGGCTCCGGCTCCGGTTCCTTTTCTTTTCTTTTTTTTTTTGGCAATAATTTTTGCGGTAGGTCGACATCATCGATCGAGTTTGAGTGTTGTAGGCTCATTCATTAGGCATGCCGACTGGCATCACTAATTGCCGATTCGTTACAAAAATGTGCGACTTTTTACAGTCGCAACTCAGTCGGCTCAGTCGGTGTCTCTCTGAAGACGCCTCACTGTGTGGGCCCCGTCCAGCGACCACATATTAAACAGTCAGCTAATCCCAACATTCATTTCCAGCTGTGCCGCAAAAACTTTGTGTGAGGTAGCATTAAATTAGTTTACGAAAGATATTTGGACTAACAAAAAAAAAAGTTATGTGATTTTTTGGTCTCTCGAAATAACAATTTGCGCGGGAAGAAAATATGTTTATTTGAATATTTTTGAAATGAAATGAAAACACAAATTAGTTAACGGATATTGTTATTGATTTTATTGTAGGTTAACTATTTTCGTTGCCTTTAAAGAAATTAATTAAAGCAACAGACAAATTCAAATAATACGTGACTGAAAATACATTTTCATTTAATTTGTAGAATAAATAACTCTTGAAGCATTATTTGTGGCTGTGATTAGACTTTGATTTAAGGCAGTTAACTAATCGAACATCGAACGTCGTTTACCTGAGAGATGCACCAATTTAAAGCTAAGCTTTAAGTAGTTAAATGTTATTGCCCCACCAGCCCAGCCACACTCCAGCTGCCAGCAACAGTTTGAATTGCCACAAAATGCATTGCAGAGCTCGGGTTTCAGTTTGGGCCTCACCCACTCGACCGTAGCGTAATTTAATGTGCGTCTAAGAACGCTTTTGGCCATGATTTGGCGTACGCCATTTAATCAGAGATATGGGCAACACCTGCCGTTGCAATTGGTTGCAAGTTGCAAGTTGCAAGTTGCAAGTTGCAACTGGCTGACTGCAGCTCTTGCAGCTCCTGCAGCGGCAATAAACAGATAAAGAAGCAGTCGATGCCCAGCACTTCCTGTTTTGCCAATGCTCGAATAGCGCGACCTGGTAGCCAGCTTATTGGCCTTGGCTTGCTTGCATGCCACTCGCATGGCTTAAATCAAAATCGATGCTGCAGTTAAAGATGTTGCTGCCACAGTTGCCAACTTGCTGCTGGCATACAAAATTAATTAAGTTGACTTCTGGCATTGACCAGGGATAAGATGCCAAGCGGCCAAGCAGCCAAGCAGCCAAGCAGCCAAGCTGCCAGCAGAGCCGCCATCGACTCGGCCATCGATTGTAAGCGGAAGTCGTCTGTTTTGTTATATTTGGTTTTCCGTTGCATTCCGGCTGCCAAGTGTGGAAATTATGAAAAATGAGCGAGTGGAGAACGACAACTAACGAGGCACTCGCTGCCCCAACCAGCTTGGCGGCGCCAACAACGGTTTGCAACAGTTGCCTTTTTATTTTTTGCTTTGCCTGGCTTTGCCTTGCTCTGCAGAACCCCATCAGTTGCACATGTTGCAAGTATTTTACACGTCAACACGGCTAAAAATTCAACTATATTTCACTATCGAAAGATATATCGAACTGGCAATTGATGCTGATCAAGAATATATATAACCAGCTGAGGTTCTCTTTTCACTTCAATCTCTGCAAGCCTTTAATAATTTCCTACCAGCTTATAAAAAATATCTGTTTAGATCTGAAGACAATGGCAAATTGTTTACTGTGTATGCCGCCTAATTGATGAAGAGTTATGGGGCACGCAATGCGTAGGCGCAAACAAATATGTTGCACATAGTAAGTAATTGATTAATTGCCAGATATTGCAAGTCGAGCGCCTTGATAAATGAACTGTTGCCAATCAGCTCAGCTGAGCTTTGCAGCTGTGTGGTCTTCCTCGGTCAGGTCAGACCCTATCAGCGCTATGCACACCTCCCCCTCTCCCTCGAAATGTCATTGAAAGGAGCCTGGGTAGGGAGTACAGTGAATACACACCTTAAACGCAATCAGTTCGGGTATGCACCTTAAAAATGCTGAAAATGTCAACTGTCTCGCGTGTATCCGTATCTTGTATCTGGTAACTGGTAACTGGGAACTGGTAACTGCGCTTTGTTGTTGCCACAGCCACAACAGAATTCTGTCCGCTAAACTGTCACTGACAATTGGGCATGTGATATGACTGACAGTTCAAATTGATTTTGGGAAAGAAAAAACGCTTAGCTTTAGATTACAACACATTAACAGGCTGTCGTCTATGGGGCCAAATCAAGTAGGGGCTTGGCTTACCTCAAATCCCCAAGACAATTGCCGCTCTCGTCTTGGCCAACAATTGTTTGGCTCTGTTACTTTCGAGTACCGTTTTTCTCTTATTGTTGCTTGCAGCTGGTGAATGACTGTCAGTTAATAATAAGTAGAATCTGTAATTAATAAACATAAATGAGAGTTAATTATATATAAATATAATAATAAAATAGATCGGATAAGAAACAACTTTTACTATTTCGTGTTTCTTCAAGTTTTAGGCAGAAGAAAGTAAATTGAATATATATTTAAAAGAAAGCATTAAATTAAAGTGATTTACATATAGAGATAAGTAAATACAAATAAAGTAATAAAGCAAAGTTGCTTAATTTGTAATTTTGTATTACATTTGCTCAGTGTAATCTCAACTGGTGATTGCCATTGCCTTCATTCACACTTAAATAGAGCTTATTTAGGACATAATCCACTTAAATAGAGCATGGCTAAGACCTGCCCGCCGTACTTGAAATGATATCGTAAATCAAATCGAAAGGCTTCCTCCTCCTCCTGCCCCCCCGACAGAAAGTGCTTTCGCTTGTTTGCTGCGATCTTATCGCATATGATAGTAGTTTAATAGGATTTTGTAGGGTGCTTTGCCGCACTGCAGCTTGCAGCTTGCCGCTTGCCGCTTGCATCATGCTCTGCCCGCAATTCATTCATTCATTGACGAAAGTAAAACTTGTAATAAAAAATTAAAATCAAATTCGATTTTTATGATGGACGCCACAAACGCGTTGAGGCCACAAAAATTGCAGCTGCATGCTGATAAGAACAAACAAGTCAAGCCAAACCTTGTCATTGGGGCGTTTTAAAGAACATAAAATGATTTTTAGGGCCATCATTAACATTATCGGTTGGATAATGTTATATGGCCAGAGTGACTCTCTGATAACAGACAGTGAGACAGAGACCAGAACTGGGCGGTCGACAAACACTCTTTTTCAAACTTTCCTTTGACGCCCCAGCGAGCATCTGTTTTTGTGTGTCTGTGTTATTTTTTATGGACTCAAATTAAACGCGATTTGTGAGTTGCTCGTTGTTCGTTGTTCGACATTTGTTGTTTAATTAAAAAATGTTAAATCAGGTTAAGTATTGAGCAAAAGCGCAGCATGAGCCGCTGCTTTGTGTTACTTTTATTTGAAGGGGCCTGGCCAAAATCTCGACAGCGACTGCCATTAAAATCGCGTAAATTTGAGGCCTACATACAGGGCCAAAGGCAGTCAGTCTGTCAAATAAAAGTTCATTAGTTGCGCATTAAAAGGGTGAACAACAAACAAATAATAAAATAAGCAACGATTCTCTCTCTCTGATTCACTATGAAAGTGTTGCCTAATTTGTAAATAGAGTTTAGCTCAGATTTTACTATCTGTCAGACAGAGACAGAGACAGAGACAGAGACAGCAGATGCGAATTGTGGTCTGGTCTAACAAACTGAATCGAGCAACGCGAATTGGCCTTGGCTGGCCAAAAGCATTTGCCAATTGTTTCCTGTGCCAGCTGCCAATGCGAAAAAATTATGCTCGCTGCCAGTTGGCCAACATCAGCAACTAACTGAAAGCGTCTCGTCTCATCTCGTCTCGGTGTCGGCCCAAATCCAATTTGAAATGCGTGTCACCATCGTCACTCGGTGTGGAACGAAATTGCCAGCAGGACAAATGCTGAGCGTGAAAATCCTTTTGGGGCACACACACTCACACACACACACACACCCAAATACACCTAGTGCGTGTTGGAAATTTTCAAGTGTGAAAATTGCTAATGTCTCGGCATTCGCATCTGCAGAATGTGTGTAAAGAAAGAACGGAAACCTCAGCAATCATTCAAAATTCCTATACAATTTTTAGCTATACATGTGGAAATTTCCTAATGCGATTATATCGGTCTACAAATCCATAGGTGCAACAGACTTTAATTTTTGCTGTCTGTAATTTGAGGTAGCAATTGGTTTGCGCCTCCGTTTCTATGTAATGAAATTGTTGGAATATTAAATCTCGTTAACGAAAATGTATAATTTTATATGTACTCTAGTAAACTTTACAAAATGTTAATTTTAAATTATAATCGTATATGCCACAGTAAACACAAAATAAATTACTTCATGAATCCTTTAGATAAATGCAGGTAAATGTGTGGAATACAACTGAAATTGTATTTAAAACACTCGTTGGCCACTCGAAAATGGGTCAAACCGAGCCACAGCAATGTCACTCACAATTCATTATATAAACAAATTATTATTATTATTATTATGGCGGTCAGCGTCAGAGAATTGTAGCACACCCAAAGCACGTTTCAGCGCAATTGTAATGGGCCCAGAAACCACAGCAGAAATAATAATGCGAAACAACAGAGTGAAAAAAAAATGAGATGAAAATGTGATTTAACAAAGCGCTGAAACTGTGTTAAACTATTCATAATTCACACAGAGCAAATGTTAATGAATACTCCCCGTTGCGTTAATGAGTCAAAGCGCTGAAATGATTTGCATTCACTTTTCAGCACTCCATGAAGTTGAATGGAATTTATTGTCAGGCCACACGAAAGTTAACAAATCAGCACAAAACTCTCAACGTTGATTCGTTCAATAAAACCAAATTAATAATATTCACATGCAGCTGCGAGTGCTCCACAAAAACAAAAAAAGAATACTACAATAATGCATATAAAAAATATATTTTAAAAAATCCATTAATATTAAGCTAAAATTAATTGCTGCTGAAAGAAAGAAAAACTAAACTCGTTTTCTGTTTTGTTTGCCATAAAAAGTCGACAACTAATTGAAAATCGAATAAATATATATCACGCACACCACTTGCCCGAAATATGTAGATTCAACACCACCGCCTCCCACCCACGCCTCAGCTGTGTGTGGAAAGTGGTTCAATGGTGCAATTGCTGAAGTGGAAAACTGGTTACGTTTGCACATTTTTGTTTTTTCAACACATAACATCGAGTAATAAAATATATAAACTTTATATATGGAAAAATATATGACGTATAGATTGCAAAAGTTAATTAAATGCCAAAGTAGAGTTTATGAAACTATCAAAGTTTATTTGTTTATTTATTTTTGCTGACTGAAATAATTAAGTCTCTTCAACAAAAGTGTTAATACAATTAAATGGATTGTTAATTAAATCAAATAAACTAAGAAAGCATTAAAAGAAATTAATGTATACAATTAATGAGAGGAAAGCAAAGTACACAATGCTTTTCTTATCTAAACAAAAGCAGAATTGTGGTAAATTTAGTACATTTTGATACACAAAAATTGCAAATAGACTTCCGTCGAAAAAGCCACAATTTTGCCATGCATTGGAATCAATTTTTAGTTATGCGTTAATATCTAGCAAAATACAGCATTTAAGATATAAACACACAATTTTAGTCATAACTTGGGCAGAATTGTTTAGATTTATTAATCATGTTTTCACTTCTAGCTTAATGCTATATTTAAAGTTGAAAACGCTATTTCAAAAACCAAAATTCTCGAAAACTACAGCGTTCATTGCAAAATTCTAAATCTTATCAGACTTCATCTACTTGCATAATTTTGTATGGTTTGATTAAATTACATCAAATTAAAATTGATAATCATATCTCACGTACAGAGTATAGTTAGATAAGATCTGGCAATTTTGATTATGAGCTTAATGTAATAATAATTCATTGGCAGTCGGCGTGGAATTGGTCAATAGGAAAACTGCAATCTGGCCAGATGCAAAACAACAGAAACCCGGCATAATTTCCTGTTTGCGGCCAACAACTCAAAAATGTTCGAGCACATGTAGAAATAACGCAGCGGATACCAAATGCCCAAAAACATGATCAATTATTGTGCGAAATGCGAGAAAAATTGCTGGCCCAAAACAAATAGAATTGGGGTTAACCGTGGATATCCGCGAGGAGAAGAGGTGGTCTTTGTGCTTTGAGCTCCATTTGTTTAGATTGCCAATGTTGCGGGGTGCGGCTAATGTGAGTAATTCACTTATGCCACTGGCTGTTGTTGGTTGTTGTCTGACTGATTAATCGCTGCTAGTTACGAGGGGCAATTGCAAAATTAGCCATAGATAGCCATGCATAAACTGGAATCCAAAAACTCGGCCAGTGACTGCCACAGTTCTCAACACCTACGTGTGCCAACTGGCAACTGGCAACTGGCAACTGGCAATTGCCAGCAGGCAACAGGCAACAAGCCAGCAACAAAGCCAACAACAACAACAACACCAAACCAACGAGCCATGTGAAACAATTATGCAAATGTGCAAATGCTGTGCGAAACAATGTAGAGAAATCATTGCGAGACGCAAATTAATTACCAACTGCAATATGTGTCCTAAACATCTGTGTAACTGTATGTGTGCGTCTGTGTGTGCGTGTGTGTGTGTGTGTTTCGGTGTGGGTGTTGCCATCTTATGTTCTGTCACGCTAATGAGACAATTGCAATTGTTGTTGGCTGCTGAACACACACACACACACACACACACACAACATGTGACTGTGTGTGTGTGTTTGTTGCCTTGTGACTAACTTGGTTGGCTGTCATTAAGATTGCTGCTAAGTTTAGTTGGTCGTCAGCATTGTCACAGTTGCTAGCCCCACCCCACAACTCATCTTCCTCCTGCTCCCTGAATTGCTTCCTGTTCGAGCAACATGTGGCGTTGCAACAACTACTTGCAGCATGTGGAAGCGTGAGCGCTAACTGACCCAGTTCTCAGCAAATAGCATTGTCATCACTTGTTGTAATGTGACATAAGGTGTAGACAATTACACTATGCAACCAATTCAGGGAATCATTTGAGATTCATATAAACCAATGTTGTCTTCAATATTCAACGAAATAGCAAAGATCAACTAAATCAACTAACTTCATAAGAATCTGGTTGCATATCTATACTTAACAACTCCCAACTTGATAAATATATTATTGAATAGTGATAACACTTTAAAAACAGTTCGAAAAATTTACACTAAGAGAAGTTAAAAGAGTTTTTCAAAATTAAATATTTTTGAGTTTAATTATTGACAGATGTCTAAAATATTTAATACAAGCTAACTTAACTAACAGTTAGCTGTTTTCTGCAATTATCTAAACTGAAATGAGATCCCATTTAGCCATTTAGCCACAAATTAACACTTGTTGGTTAGTGTAAGTGCGAGCATAATTATGGGTTCAAACTGGCAGACATATGACTATATCTGTTCAGCTAGTTTGCATCTTAATTTGTTAAATGTCTGGCTGCAAAAGTGTTGCCGTTGCCGTTGCCGTTGCAGTTGCAATTGTTAATGTTGTTGTAAATTGAGTTGGCACAATGTCAAATTACCTGTTTGTATATTGGCCGACTGTCTGGCATAGTTAGCCAACTGTCATCATTATTTTTTGCCAATATGCATTTAGCGTTTGGCATGAACATGCGTGCTGAGGTTGTGGCATCGATTTCAACAGCGAGGGGTTAAGTAATGGCGGGGAGGCCAAGCAGTTGGCCTAATCGCCATCTCATATATTGTTTGACCAGTTTGTTGATGCTGCCGTTGCTGCTACTGTCGCTGCATGTGGCACGCAATTGTTATTGTCTGTGGCATATCCTTGGCCATTGAACTTGTGTGGACTTCAATGTGGACTGTTGCCTGTTGACTGTTGAGTGTTGAGTGTTGAGTGTTGAGTGTTGAGTGTTGAGCGTTTCGTGACTGTCGTCGTTACTCATAATAGTCAAAGTCGCAGTCATCATCAATGCTTGTTTATATTTTCGTCGACATTCTTATCCCATTTGGAGGCCTTTTTGGTCAACAGTTGACGACGTCGCTTGACGTCTTAATTTTGTGGCTGCAACGGCAACGTGGCGACGTCAAGTTGCCAAAGCACTTGAAATGAAAGACTTCATCACAACAGCAAATCTTGAGGTGCTGAGACACTGACTGACTGTGGCAACATAGACTCGTCACACAGAGCTGCAGCCGTTTCAGCCGCAACTTCAACTTCCAACTTGCCACTTCATATGTACATGCGTGTGTGTATCTCTCTCTCTCTCTCTGTGTGTGTGTGTGTGTGTGTGTGTTTGTGTGTGCACACTTGACGGCGTCTACGAGGCATCCATTGGGTTTTCGGTTACTTCCCATTAATTGCAATTGCGTGTCCAAAAGCTTGCTGCATTGTTTGTTTTGTTTGTTTTCTTCTGCTGCTGTTCTATATCCCCTCTCTCTCTCTCTCTCTCTCTCTCTCTCTCTCGTTATATCTCTGTCTCGCTCTAGCTGCCAATCAGGCAGATTTTGGCTTTGTAAATAAACATTGATCTTGAAAAATTATATTTACTCAACTCAACTCAACTCAACTCAGCTCATCATCATCAGCATCATTGCATCAGTCACTGTTTTCTTTGCTGATTGCTTTGTATTGGCCAAGCAAATGACTTTTTGCACAAAGTGTAACCGAGTCTCGGATATTTCTTTCATGTCTGTCTTTTTTTTCCACATTTGCAAGGTGTTAATATTTGCTTATTAAATACGAGACTGTTTTTTATGAGCCATGTGTAAATAAAGCATATGCTTAATGAGCCCAATCACGTTAATTTCTTGTATAAATATTGAGCTGAGCGCAGCTCGAGCGTAAAGCGTTAAGGAGTAAAAGCGGGGCTTAAACAGGTGCTTAAACCTGAATAAAGGCATAATGAACTGATCATATATAAACTCTACAACAATTGTGTGTGACTGGGCAAAACTGATTAGGTGATCATCGCAGCTAAATATGTGTCAATGATATAAAAAAAAAGTAAAAAACTAAACTAAATATAATTAAAATAAATGAAAATGAGAAATCACAAAATTTGAATGATTTCACTCAACACATTAATTCATAAAAACATATGGTGAATAAATATTTCTTCAGCTCAAATATTATATTGCACAAGAAAATTATTTTCACAATTACCTTCAGCTTTTCATTGTAATACAATGCACATTAAGCCATTAATATTTCCATTGTAAGTAATTCCAGCCCATGAAAGTTGATGGCCAAAATTTCACACATAAATGGCCACAACAAAGTGAGATTCGTTCCAAGGGCGTTGCAACAAAACACATTGTGTTGTAATCAAAACCCACTGACTAACTAACCAGCAACAGCCACAACAATAACAACAACAACAATAACCCTAACAACACCAACATTGATCTTGTCCATCAGCAACAAAAAAACTATGGTACCAAGTTTTATTCTTTATTTTCTGGCTATCCTGTCTTTTTTACTTTGTGGGCCGGCTAAAGCACGTGAGCGAGCAACAGACACCCCCTAAACGTAACCTGCAACTTGTTGCATTACAACAACAACAAAAGACTGCGCGACGTCATTGAAGTGGAAAAAATCACTTCCGCGTATGTGACCAAAGCGAACAGCAGTCAAAAGAATATTTTTAGCGCTAGGAAAATAGAGAAAAATTTGTCGAGAAAATGTTGTAGCTATTTTTTTTTGCACATTTTCCATTTTGGCATTGCAATTTGGCGCGCAGGCCAAGGCAAAAAAAAATATTAATGCGAATTTAAAATGTTGTCGATGATAATCTATTAATTATAGAGTTGAGCTAACGGCAGCTCAAAAGGTGTTGAGTGTTGGCTGCAGCCACAACCGAGAGCTCCAGCTAAAAATGGAGCTCAAGTTCAGCTATTGCATAAGCGCAATATAGTTTGAGATATTCTCATTTTTTGTCTATTCTATTTTATTCTTGGCAAGGGTTTGGCACACGCACCAACGGACAGCATTCTATCTAAGGTATTTTGAAACATTTTAGAGTATTTTAGTTGAGCTTATTAAATGGTTTAGTGATTATAAATGAAATCATAAAAAAATACTATATTTAAAAATAAAGCATCAATCTTGACGGTAAGATATTATTATTAATTATGCTCTGAATATATTTATGTTTGCCTCAAAATATTGTTTTAACTTTTGTCAATTAATATGTATATTTAAATATATAATTGATTTTTGTCCGAGTATATTAAATATTCGACTCACCTTCAATATACAAATAATTTAATCTGTCAAAATATCAGCAAATTTTAATGGGCATGATTTAATTATACGTTTTGATAATATAATTATAGTGAATTTAATTTTACATTTAAATAAATATAAATCAGGCATAGTAAAAAATTACTTATTAAAAATTCACTTCAAATTATTTATATTTGTTTGTGCCTGGTTAAAGCATATTAAAATCTTCGGTGCGAAGAAGCTGGCCTGTTTTTCTAGTTTCTAACTGTTAGGAGTTACGCCCCACAGCAACACCTAGACCAGCACAACAGCAACAGCAATAACAACAGCTAAGGCAACGGCAACGGCAAACAGCATCAGCATCAGCAACACCGGCAACAACTTGTCTAGCAACATGGCCAAGCAAATTAAGTTGGCACTCTTTAATAAGATGATGATGGTTCGGCTTTGATATATCAGCGCGCATCGCGTCTCTCTGTCCGTCCGGCCAGCGTGCCGGGGCGTTGCAAACTCTGCTCAACAACAACAGCAACAACAGCAACAACCACACTGGCCACAAAGAGGTGTCGTGCGCTCTGTTGTTGTAGTTGTTGTGGATATTGCTGCGGTGTGGCGAACGGCATTGACAGATTGCAACTGAGCGTGAAAATAGTTCCCATGTCTGGGCTAGTTGGGTATTTTCCAGCATTATTTTTTTTTTCACTCTATTCTCTTCTTTTGCTGCTGCTGCTGCTGAAGCTTCTAATGCGCGCTGCTTACTTGCCGTTATTGCTGCTGACCAGCAACAGTTGTTGTTGTCTTGTACCGGCGATGTTGTTGCCTGGCAGTCATTATATGGAATTTTTGGATATATCATCTTTTTTTGGGCTCTGACTGACTGGCTTACATGCAACACGAAGCGTTTGCCCGGTCCCCGC
Source organism: Drosophila setosimentum (assembly GCA_035043505.1). Classification (NCBI taxonomy): domain Eukaryota; kingdom Metazoa; phylum Arthropoda; class Insecta; order Diptera; family Drosophilidae; genus Drosophila; species Drosophila setosimentum. Next base: position 2,442,473 of record JAWNMY010000003.1, on the reverse strand, counting down.
TTTGCCGGCGGTTAATTTTTGTGTTGCTGCTGCTGATGCTGTGTTGCCGAAACAGAATAAAACGAAACATTTTGGCAGACGTGTCCACCAGGCAACAGCAACAGCAGCAACAGCAGCATCAGCAACAGCAACAGCAACAGAGTCCAAGTACTTTTGCTATCATTGCAATTTATCATGAAACGTCGGCACGGCGGTCCTTTTTGCAACAGTGTTGCCGAGTTGCCGAGTTCTGACTCTCCCCTCCCACTCTGCGACGGCTTGTGTGAGAAGTGTGCGTACGTGTTGCTGATGCGCCGCTGCTGATGTTGCCGCCGTCGCTGCCAACAACAACAACAACTCGTTTGCTGCCCACTAACAAGCATTCGCCACTAATCATAAAAATTATGAGGTCGTCGTTGTGGCCATTTGACACATTTTCAAAGCATTTTTTGAGCTATGCTAAAAATAATTGCGAAAATCAATTACGCTTATCGGTCAGTTGCTAGGGTCAAGCCATGCAACACCAGCAACACCAGCAACACACTTTGGCCATTGGGCATGTCTCAGCTGGGATAGCAAAATATATATAAATATATCTCTATATACAGACAGTGAGGCAACGACAGTTAATAATACCGCTGAACAGTGAGTTGGGCAAGCAACTTTCCAAATCAAATATTTATTATATTGATACTGATACTGAGTGATTGATGTTGGTTTGATTTGGCTTATAGTTTCTGCTTATGTTTATGCGCTGTTTGCTTTAGCTTTAGCTATATATTTAAAAGATATAACACAAATGCGAAACTAAGTCAAATAAAATAGAAATTACCAGCATTGAGTTGCAGTTGATGGCTATGTTCCATAAAAGTGGAATTGGTATTAATTCCACTACAACTATTTAGTGAATAACAAATGGTTGAGTGAAGATCAACTTGAGAAATTCTTGGAATCATTTGGAAACGATCATATCATATAATATCATTCTTAAGCAGTCAGACATTATTTTAATCACATTTATTATACTTATATATCATATATATCATAGTCAATAATTATGTATGGTCCAACTAAATTGCTAATTATTTTAAAACACTCAAAACTTGCATTGAATGTCAACTTTAAATTGGTTTTCATAATTATTTATGGTAAATATAAATGTTTTGAAGCACTTACATTTGCATATTTAATATGGGCTTCTTGCAATAATTGCTGTAGCTTTATATTTTGTAAATTTGAACCACAGTGCATTGATAATTTATGCTACGCATCAGTTAGCATACTTTATACGCGTTCAGATAGTGCACTCATTCGCATTCGGAGTCGCATTCGGAGTCGCATTTGCATTCGCATTCTCATTCTTAGTCTCATTTGGAGATTGTGTTGGTCGCGAAACTTAACTCGATTTCATTTCCTTATCATTATCACCTTGGCCCCGAACACGGACACAGTGCGTCGACCACTCCTTGTGGAGCTCATCGCTCGTTGTCCGCTGTTGGAAATGGAGATACCGCAGCACTGTGGACTGTAGACTGTGGACCTGCATCTTGGGGCTGTGGCTGCACTTGGCTTATCTGCATTGGCCTTAACGTAATTCAACATTTAATCTTGTCTCAGCTCTTAAGTGTCTGCCACAATTTACGCGCTGAACCTGATGGCTCTTATCCATATCAGAGCAGCCCTCCTAGCAACAGTTCCCAAGGTTGCCTGCACTTGATTTGTTGCACGCGCTAAAACAGATAAAGAGAGTGGGAGAAAGACAGAGAGAGAGAGAGAGAGAGAGAGAGAGCGACTTTTAAGCCTGAAATTAAGAATTGCTTGCAAAATGGCTGCCAGCTATACACTTGTTACACTTGCCACTCTTACCACACGCTGCTGCTGCTGCAACAGGTACAATATCCAAATGGAAATTAGAAAAGGGCACGCGCCATGGCCAGATTTATGGTTCATTCAATGGCATCGACTCTCTCCCTCTCTCTGTCTCTCTCTCGTCTATTCAGTCCTTTGCCCGCTGCAGTTCTGGCTAAGTCAAAACGTCAGTCAGGCTCGAGCATGACAAATTGCCAAAGTCGAGGCTTACCTGGACTTTGTCTACTTTCTAGCCAGGCTCATTTGCGCGTCGCGACACACGTTGCCCTGGGTTATCTCTGGGCAGCGAAAAAAAAACCCTAGCAATTTTCCCAAAAATATGTAAGCCAAAAATTTGCTGTAGTCAATTGAATTTTATGGTGCGCTTCACGTCGCGCATTTGGCCAAGGTCGATGGACCGCTTGTTGAGCGCGTGTTTAGGTGGCGTGAAAAATTGTTGGCAACGTGGCAGCAGCAGCCAGCAGCGTGTTGCCAGCTCTTCGAGTGGAGGACTACCCCACCCCTTAAAAACTCAACACATATCGCAACTACACAGTCACAAATTGTTCGCAGCGCATAAAATTTAACAAAATTCAAATGAAATTAAATTAAATTTCCATTAGCATAAATAAAAGTTGAAAAGGAAAAATTTTAGATTTAAGCATGCAACAAAAATAATGCCAGCAGCCTGAGCAAATGAATTTGTATAAATATGTAAAAAAAAATGTATTCCAAATTCATATTTGACAAGCACATAATTTGTGGGTATACTTTTTCTACTGTGTAGTTGTTGGTCGCTGAAGTTGCACTTTGCATATGGCATTGAAATTTATGACACTTTCATCAAAGTAGTGTGAATAGCGCCTACGATGTATGTGATGCGGATGGATGATTATTATGATTATCCACAACATTTTCATCATCATCACGTTAGCACTTGCTTCAAGGCCCACGCAGCAGCAGCAGCAGCAGCACCAGCAGCAACAAAATTAGTTTTGACTTTGCCGGCAAATGTTTACACATGGCTGGGAAATAAGGAGGGGAGCAGCAGTTCAACTCTCAGCAACTCTCTTTGGGTGGGTGTTGCACACATAAAATACCAAAAATATTCAAAAGTGAGAGAAGAGTGGGGAGAGGGGAGAGAGAGGGGCAACACACAACACACGCTGGGTGCAAGTTGCTTGACGGCTGCTGCTGCTGCTGCTGCTGCCGCATTTGACAAATGCAACCGCCAACAATGACGCAGTTGGTGGTGCATTTCTCTTGGCATTTTCTTTAAAAATAAATTTATGTGATAATTCCTCGTATTGGCCGCTGCGGCTTCAGCTCCAACTCCAACTCCATCTTCAATGAATTTTGTAGTCCAGATTTCAGTTTTCAATTTTATTATTATTATTTGTATTATTTTTATTTTTTTGTTTGCGGCTGCTGTCGTTGAACTTCTACCGAACTAATTGCAAGCAAAATACAAGTATAAATCATCGACTGGGAAGTGCCAGACTAGCAGATACTCTGTCGAATTAAATTAGCTATTTGAAGATCATTTTTGGAATGTATATTCAAAGTATTATGAAGATGCAGCAAAGACCAGCTGACTGTCACATATGCTTTGCGGCCTGCCATCATACCCAACCCAACTCAATCGCATTTAAGGAACACCCGAAGAGCAACCCCCAAACGATGCCGCCGTATTTGACTTTTGTGTTCCCATTTTAATGGGCGCATCAACGTAACGCTTTGGCCTTAAATTTCGATCTAATGAAGTTTAATGCGCGCATTTGCCATAAATTATGAGGGAAGCATAAGAAGAAGCAGAAGAAGACGACACAAAACGTAACGAAACGAAACTTCTGCCTCTTCCTTTTGTTGTGCACAACAAGATTGCACTTGGTGCGGAGCCATGTCGTATATAAAGTCCAACCATTGTGCCCCACAACCCAAAGCCAGTTTATGGCCCAGAGGCATCGGTTCGGTTTGGTCTTCGTTTTTATGATGCGTTTTTAATATTACATTACTTTTTTTCTTTCAGTTGGTTATTATACAAAATTATGGCGGATTTTGCATAACAATAAGGCGGATATCGGTCAGCAATGGGCTGTATTTAAAAGAGAACGCTCGTTAGGTAGTCAAGAGAAGCATTCAGAAGCCTGGTCGTCTCCCATCTGAGTCATGAGACACAAACAACAACCGGGACTAGACAGCGAGGCGACATGCGGCTGCTCCATTGAATGAAGAATGAATGAAAATCAAGGTGCCGCCAGCGCTTTAGACCGCTCAACGAATACAATCAGAATAACACACAGAAAATATTCAAAAGTTGAATACAGAAAAAGCAGAAATATTATCTGTCTCTAAAACTGTATATATTTCTAATATTTTCGATATTATTCTGATTCATTATTTTAATATTGTATTTATTTAATTTATCTTGCTGCCTTTTAAAGTGGGTAAATATATTTTGAGTTTAATTTTTCAATTTAAAAATGTAGACTCTTTTAAGCCGTGTCTTGTTCGTATTTGAAAGCATGTTGAGAGACGATTTCTAATATCATCCACCCCATCAAATGTTAGCATTTTGGTTTTGGATTATATTGTGGCTCAATCCCAAAGCGTAAGTGTCAAATTGTTGGATTGTGCTCAGCTCAAGCGACCACAAGGTTGTTTGATTGTGGTTTTCTGTTTGTCTGTTGTTTTTCCTAATAAACATCTGTCGACAACATGCAAAAGTTTATAATGCAGCAAATGTCGAGAATTTTTGTGTCATTTTTTATGTGACAAGAGAGCGTTGTGGGGCACGTACTAAGCTGACACAATGATGCAATCATCACGTGCAGCAGCAGCCACTTCTAGCATTTGTTATTCTTTATTTGCCAGTTGTATATATGTTGTTGCTGTTGTTGTTGTTGTGGTCTTCTCAGCTTACTTGACTTCGTTTCCCATTCGGCGATCTGTAAAAATATGGCATAGAATAAGCATTGAACATTCGCAACGCTCGTTGGCAGCAATTCATGATGAGGATTTTGGTCGGCTGCTGCTGCTGCTGTCCCGCTGCTTGTGGTTTTGTTAGATTACCACGAAAAAAAAAAATATGTCATATTGAGAACCCTTTCAGACTTTAATTGTTGTTGCTGTTGCCTTCGACTGACTGTTTGGCTGGCTGCCTGCCAGCCAGCTGCCATTTTGAGGCTTAACTTTACGTGACGGGGCCACACGCGCGCCTCTTACACCATGAAACAAGTTCCACTATTATGATGTGAACAGTTGTGTTTGACCCAAAGTAACCCTACACCAAATATAACAAAATGTACTTGAATCAAAAATACAAATAATAAAGGGCAATTTATTTATTTGATTTTCATTTATTTTATATAAAGCTTGCTCGCTAACTCATTAAAAACATATTCAGCATAACATTAAATAAAGATAATTATGTACATCAATTTAATTGAAAGCTTTAATCTCAGTTAAGAACTTCTTCACTCAGACATTTAACCATATTTGGATTTCATTATATGCATAATAATCTCCTTTATTTCGTTTATTCATTTATTTTGCTGGGCAGTGCTATTGAAATGAGTGATGCATCTGCGAGTGCATTGACTTGCAATTAAAATTCTACAGATATGCGATACATTAATTACTTGCTTCAATTGAAATGCAAATACCAATGAAAACAAAACAAACAAAAAAAACAAATGAACAAACAAACAAAAGCCACAGGCTGTGGCTGGCCAGGCAGAGGAGCTTGCATGTCTGAGGCAAGTTAAGCATCTGCAGTGTCTGATCCAGTATGAGTAGGAGAGTGGACAGAACCAGGTTGCAACAGACCGAACCTAGCTGGTAACTGGTAGCTGGTAACTGGTAAATGCTTTGGTTTCCGACTAGTTTCCTGGAAAGTCACGCGGATGATTTACGGCCAGTGGAAGCCAGTAGTTTTATTTGCTCCTCCTTTTTTGCAGTCAAAACAAAAGTTGACACTTTATTGATGCTCATAAATTGCTCGATGTCTGCCAGCAATTAAAGCAACAACATGTCCCCAAGGACATGTCAGAGACACGCCCACAACAACTCATAACGCCCACAACGGCGATGACCCTAGTGATTTGTTTACAGAGATTAGCGTGCGAAAAACGACAATTTTTGTATCAGGTGTTTCTTTTTTCCCCGGGACCAGGTAGCAGTAGCAGCAATGTCAAAACTACGTTAAATTTATGTCGCAGCAATTTATGACGTGCACAGTGAGCAACAGCAACAGCAACAGCAACAGCAACGGGATCAGCGAGTCCAGTTCCCATAGCAAACCATATGCCACATTTTGAGGCGCGAGTTCTTGTCCCCGTCCATTTCCCTCTACGGCCGTTAGTTACATAGAAATGAAAGTCGTATATTTGCCGGCGAAATCTAAAAGAGTAAACGGCGCATGCCGCATGCCGCATGCCGCTTGCCGCACGCCTCTATTTGGGTTACGCCCTTACGCGGCCTCCGCTTGTCATACGCCTACCCGAAAAGTAAGTAGAGAAAAAAGATCAAATCCGTATTGGAGTTGGTAGATGGCAGCTCTTTGATTCTGTGCCCTTTCGGTAGCATTTCGCCTTTTTGCGCTGCTGGTCGTAAATATTGAAATTTATGTAGTACACTCGAAGCGGGACTCTCTTGACCCGAACTTTATTAGTATTTATTCAGTATTGACATTGTCCGAGAATTGTGTTTGTTTTTATTACTATTATTATTTTTTTTTTGGTTATTGACGGGTTGTAGTTTTTCATGCTTTGCGCAGCAATGTGTAACAATGTTGCGATGCAACATAAATAAATAGTGTATTTATAAGAAGTCCAAGATTCATTGCCAGAGATATGACATACATATACAACGCTATAGGACAACGCTCTAAGATCTTATCTTTCTGAGACAAGATTTATTGATATGCGATTGTTAAGAGTCTGAAAATGATAAAAATTGATAAACCATAGTCATGTAGTCATATCTTAAGTATTCCATTATCAAGAATTTAAAATGAAGATAGCGATTATTGACTGTTTGCGATATTCCCAAGATCACAATTAAAATGTTCACGTTTAAAGTGCTTACCATTTGTTTTCTGTTTTCTCCAATAACAAATGCTTTTGTGTATAATAGGTCGAGGTTGCAGTTGTCCGCCCACCACAAACTGGGCCTAATCATTTGTCAAATGCATGTCATTTGAGCGGAAAACAATTGAACAACATTTAGCCAAAAACAAACTCCAGCAATCAACATAAATTTAAAGCGCAGTCAGGCAAAATGCCCAAATGGTCATTTGGCCATTACAAAAAGTGAAAGTCGAATATGTGCAACAAAACGGCGTGCAACGGCCAACAACAACAACAACAACTGCTGGCAGAGCAACAGCCCGAAAGGCCCAGCCGCAAACCCAACACCCAAAAAATACCCAAACTTATCCAAACTGAAACTAAACCCCAGGACCCAGACTGGGGTCTCCACATTCGCGCTCTGCTTGTAATTTTCTATACAAAACTTTTATTACCAATGGTTTTCTTTATAGTTTAAAGCTGTTGTTGCTGTTGTATAGTTGCTAGCTGCTAGCTGCTAGCTGCTTGTTGGCCATTTACCAAAAGATCGAAATGCAAATGGCTAAGACAAGCATTTGAGCATTTTGTTAGACAACGCAGACATTTGCGGTCCTCCGCACAGACCCGATGCCGTCTCCCAATCCCAATCAGGTTGCCAGCTCCAGCTCCATTGACCACATATGAGCACCGGCTAACGAACCGCTCCAGTTATGTCAAAACACTGGCCAAATAAAAAGCAAAGCAAGCAAGACTCAAACATGAGGTAACTTGCCAAAATGCAGCCAGGAACTCAACTCACAACTTAGGTATTGACCAGGGGGGGGGGGGGGGGGAAGAGGAGCTTGTAAACCAAAGTGTTTTACATGGGCGCCCGCTGTCGCGATATAGTTTTGCGACTCTTAAATATTTGAACATTCGCGATGGATTTGATAAGTTTGTAAGCAGGCTGACAACATAACTGGAATATTTCTACTTTAAATATAAAAGTAAGAAATAAGTTTTTGCTGGAACACATTACAAAATAGGAGACCAAATATAATATTTAAATATAAACACTATTATTTAGAATACTTCACACTTCAGTGCAAGATCTCCTGCACATTAAAATGTCATAGTTTTGGGCAATATAATATTTTTTTGGTTGGTTAGTCAATTTTTTTGGTTGGATGCAATTCACGTTTGCAGCCAACACAAATTACAAGTCGTAAATCTGTTGTGTGTCTGGCAGAGAAACATGATCAGAATTTGATTTGACATATCAATAATTTACGAGCATAACAAAATTATAGAGTGCAGTGGCAGCAGCAGCAGCAGCAGCAGCAAACAACAACCGAAACAACAACCGAAACAACAAACCGAAACAACCGAACAACAAACACACCGGAACTGCCTCTGGCCGTAATTACAAGCGAAAAAAGCCTGCCACGTAAAGTGTCGATCGATGTCGATGTCCATGTCGACGTTGATTTCGCTCAAGAAAATGCGAAAGGGGGGGAAAATATAACAAAAAAGGAAATCATATGAAAAATCCGAGCTTAGCAGCTCAATGAGTTGTCTAAGCCAGCGACATGGCGTCGATTAAAATCGGTGTTACAATTTATGCAACTAAATTTTTACGCGATTTTTATCGCAACCAGCAAAACACAGCAACAACAACAACAGCAACAACAACACAAACTGAGCAGCAAATGTTGCAGTTGCTGCATTTTTGGCCATTTCTGGCTGCCGTTCGTGTGTGTAATTTTGGCCAAGCAAGCGATTTATTGACCAGACTCAAGCAAGCCCGGTAGAAAATTGTGTGGCGCAATAATCTTACACCTAAAAGCATAAGTTAATTGCTGTTATTTGTATAAATATTATTTTCAATGGCTCATTATTTCATAACCATTAAAGAGAGTTAAATATTTCGATTAATTTTCCATTTAATTGGCTTTGTCCGGAACTATTAAGCATTCATGAACTCTATAAAGGATATAAGGACTTAAGTACTCATTAAAAATTCAAATGAAATTAAAACGGATGACTGACGTTAGAAACTGCCAACAATTTTGATATTTGAAATGATTTTAACAGTTACAAAATGCTTAGTTTGTATTGTATATATTAAAATATCACTCAAAGGAATTTGTGGCGTTTAAATTGTGATTTACAGATTGTTGTTATTTAGCAAATATTATTTTAAAGCCAATTTCTCACGGGGCTTAATCGAACATGTCTATAGACATATATATATATATATATATATATATACATTTGTGTGTGTGTGCATGCAAAATGATTGCATTTTGGGGGCATTTATTAATAGAAATAAATCAAGTTTTGTGCACTGACATCAATTAGCTGCTGCTGTTGCCACACACACACACACACACAGACGCAAACAACAGCAGCCAACTGGCGTCAGATACAAATGTATTTGCAGCAGCAGCAGCAGCAACAGCAGCCGGCAGCCGGCAGCCTTGTTTTGTGGCAAGCCACATTGCCGCACACTTTCATACATACTTATATGCACAGACGAGAGTATGTTAATAATTTGCAAAATGCATTTGTCTGGCGATAACAAGCAGCTGATAGCACAAAAGCGTCCGCTCGCCACCTGGAAAACTGTCAAATCCCCCCTCGCTCCTCCTCCACCCAACTAAGCGACTTAAACCGACGACGCCTGGCGCCTCAAAAGGTTCCCAGTTGTTGTTGTTATTGGCGGCAATTAGCGCTTGAATTTAGTCTTATCGCTGATGGCTTATGAAGCTATCAGAGCAGAGCTGAACAGAGCTGAACAAAATGCAACGAAGCTGATACGAATACACGAGCATGTCATAATTCAGCATTGAAAACGGAGCCAAGACTTTGACATTTTCAGCTACAAATCTAAATGCCTGCTGTGCGGCAGTCTCTCTGTCTCTCTCTCTGTCTGTCCGAGTGTGTGTAATCAATGGAAAGAAGCTGCAGCCATTAGATAAAAATGCGCTGCCATAGATAATAAGTAAGAATGAAGCAGAAGAAGAATTTAAACGCCGCGATGCATCCGATCGATAAGCTTTTTTTATATATATATATTTTTTTTTTTGTGTTTTGAAAGGGGCCAGGGCAATTCATAATTTTTTGTTTGGGTGCCTGGCATCCAGAAAGTCAACGCAACATTGTTGCTGCGCAGGCGTAACTCGATACCAAAAAGGGACCCAAGCCACATAAATTGCCAGGGCACTAAAAGCAGAAAAAAAAACAAAACGAAAAACAAACCTGAGAGCAACGAAAACAGAAACGTATCCCGAAAACGCATATTTCTGTTTTCTTTATTTTATTTTTGTTGTTGTATTTTTTTAATTTATATTTTGTTAATTTTTATATGAAGAGTTGACATTTCGGTCCAGTCGCAGAGGATGTCGCGTCGCGTCGCGTCGTCGCATTATTGTTGCTGTTATCGCCCCGTTTAAGGCAACGCTGCTGGAAGCCTTCTCAGGCAGCCGACTACCATTATGATAAATCATTTTTGTTTTTGTTCATCTGTTGCTGCCTGGCATACTTTGCCTTTGTGGCCATATCCACAGCTAACTAAACTTAAACTTATCACAACATTTGCTGTTTGTGTGTTCCCCGCCAGCGAAATGCGCATTTCATGAAACATAAAGAAAGATATTTATATGCTTAGAGATTTAACAGAATACAGCAAGCAAAATCCATTTCTCAAAAATCATATGTAAATAAAAATAAATACACTACAAAATACTGTTCACTCCATTCAGATCTAAGCAATTCTGCTCGTCAATTCAGATATCTTTGGGAGCATTAGCTATTTATTCGCATCACTCAAACTTATGCCCCGAGGCATGTTCAGATTATAAGACGCCTTTTCACAAGCGATTCGATCTACAATCATTGATCTAGAGGTCGAAATTCGAGCACCTTTGCTGGCAATTAGCCTGGAGTGAATTTCAACTTTTTTTTAAATACCAAGATTGAAAATACCTTTTACATGGAAATTGGCAGAGATTTGACACAGTTATGATTGTTGTCAGACAGGCCGGCAGAAGCGTTCACAATTCGATTCGATGCACATCAAGAGACGACAAAACAAAAAAGAATAACATTCACAATAAAGAACTAACTGAATGAATTCTTCTTTATGGCTTTATGATTCATGCAATGAAACGAGCTAGAATAAAAGAGAAATACAAAACGGTTGATAAAATCGCAATGCCATAAAAAAGAGCGCTGTGACTTCAAAAACTGGGCGATTCAATTTTGGAAAAAATAAAAAAAATAAGACAAAATAAAATAAAATTAAATAAAAATCATAAGTTGGTTTTCTGCTGAAACATTTCATGTGACTGCGGACGTGTATTTAACGCTGCAGGCAGCCGATCAGAGATGAAGTTATATATTATTATAATCAGCACGTTGCTTGTTGACTGTTTTGTTACAGCTCAAAAGATATATCTACATATATAGGATGCGTAATCACAAGTGCCATGAATTGTGGCAGCTACAAACTGATTGATTTGATCTGATCTGGGTTGAGTTGTCGCCCCCATAAACGGAATGCCATACAATACATATATATATATATATATATACATACATATATACATATAGTAGTGTGTCATGGATCGGTTAAGTGCCCAGAGTCGCACTTCACAACAGCGCTAATGTGACACTAAACTGATGTAAGAAAAAATCCGCTTAGCGTGCTAACAAAAGCACCACCAAAAATAAAACTAAATACTCCACCACAACAACAACAACAACAACAACTATGATATGAAATTACAAACGCCCAAATCAAAAAGACGAGAAAAAAATATCAAGCAATAAAAAGTATATTTTGTAAGTCGCAGATTGTATACACTTCTCAGATATTATTTAATATTATGATAAAATATAATTTTGTGATATTAAATTGGGCATTTTTTCTTGAAAGGATTTTACCCACTACGTCAACTAAGATTTGTAGGGTAAGAGATTCATTACATATTTGGAAATAAAAGCTAAATACCTTCTGCAAGTGTACAAAAAATAAAAATAAAGAGTTTGCGATCAGCTTAAATGCCCACGAACGTCAAAAAATAAAATCAAATTTCAAATAATGCAACAAAAATAATAATAAGAATAATATTAAACTCAAGGCGATTGAATTGAGGCAAGCTGTTTGGGGTTAGAGAAGGGCAGGAAGGGTTTCAAAATTCCTAAGACTACTGTCAGGTGTCTAATTCGAATGTCAATGCCGTTGCTGAATAGAGACAGAGAGACAGAAAGAGAGATAGAGAGAGTGATAGAGGAAGGGAGAGCAGAACTTGAACGCATATGGGGAAAAGCTATCAAATCACAGCGAACACCAAACACCAACGCCAAAGTAAAGAAATTAAATAATTATGGCAACGCAACAATCTTGCGTATATATTTTTTGTTGATGTTGAGATTTTTGGTTTTTTATAGTAATTTCTCCCAGACGAAACACGTTTCGATCAAAGTGCCAAGGAGCAGGTTCGAGTGCAGCATTTGAGACTCGATCATCGATCAAGTTGGAGTGGCCCGTACTTCAATTATGCGTAATTTAAAAGAAATTAATGTCGTGCAAGAAATTACTTCTCGATATTCAAGTTTCGGCGCTTTGGTAACCACACAAAAAAAAACAAACCAATACACACACACGCACACACACAACAACAACATCGGGGCGCGCAAAATATATAACTGCGCCCAGTTTTGGGCAAACATAATCATAATATTTATATTATTGCCACTAAATGCAGTCACTGCCCCAAAAAAAAAATCCACAAAAATTAAGCGAAGAATAACGTTTTTTTTATGAAAGTCGTGTCCCAAGCAAATGCTTGCCATTTTCGAAAGATGCTAAACAGATATAGTAATGTCTGGAGTGGTTACTCATTGAAAGTATTGGTTTTAATCTCATACATTTATTCTTTTGTTTAAATATTGACTCACCTCAATTTATCTGCAACAGAAACTAAATTAGAGTAAAGTTCTCTGACACTATAAAATACTTATGTCAAGAAAAACTTATTATAATACGTCAAACTGCTTTAAAATTGATCGAATTTTCATTTAAATATCTTGTTGGCCATGGCCATAAAATAAACCCTAAATATATTCACATATTAATAACAAGCAATTCTTCAAGAGTGCGGCCCGAGGGGCAATCTGTAAAATAAAAGAACATAAAACTTGTGGCACACACTCACACGCACACTCACACACACACGCGCGCACTAACCATATCTCAATCTTGAGGCATGCCATGCCTTAGTGTCCCGGTCAATTGCTTTACTAAACTTTAGCAGCTCAAAAGTTTTGGTACCAAATTACAAAAAGAAAAGAGAAGAAAAGAAAAGAAAAGAAAAGCATAACCCACAATTATGATATATATTTTATGAGAGCACTTTAAAAACCAATGGCAGACAGCTCAGTTCAGTTCAGTTCAGTTCAGTTCAGTTTAGCAGTGTCGAGTTGAGCTGAGTTGACCTGAAGCTAAAGGAGCAGCTCCAACCTAAAGTTTGGATGGCTTTTGTGTGGCGGCGTGTTATTCCTTGGGGCACGGCCAACATATAACAATAAAATAAAGTGCAGTTAACACATGACTTGGCGCAAATAGTGTCACATTTTGATAAATGACACTCGTTTGTCAAGCAACACACACTCTCTCCACACACACACACACACACACACACACACACACAGATCAGAGGCAAGATATTGAGCCGCGAGTACAATATAAACTGCAGGAACATGTCACACACACACACACACACACACACCCCGAAAAAAAATAAAAGTAATCTAGCAAATATCGAAATTGAGATACGCTTGCCATTTGATGGATTTTAGAGACGACAACTATTAAGAAGCCAAGCAGCCTCGACATGTTTCAGGACAAACTTAAAATACTTTTTTCAAGTGTATTAAAAGTATCTTAAAGCAACTCCTGCCACTTTACGTAGCTCGTCAGCCTGGCTAAAAAGCTGTTGGTGCGACCATCAAGAAGGTGCCCCAAAACGTTTGACGGATGACTGAGAGAAAGAGAGGGAGAACAAGAGAGAGAGGGAGAGGAAGAGCGAGGCAACGTTGTGGATACGCTTGGACTGGGACAGCTTTATTATGTCTTAATATAAGCCCAAGGCGATTTAGGCGACAGACCCTTTACTCTTAGCTCTTGCCTCGGCTGGCAGTGGGTCAACCATCGTTTTAAAGGGGGTGGCATGGGGAAGGGGGCATTGCAACTGAAAATTGATTTTAATTTTGTGTATGCAGCAAATTAATATTCTTTCCTTTTCTTTTTTTTTGGGGGGGGGGGGGAAGTGTGATGCGTGGGGCGCGTTTCTTGTAATTTCTTAATCAAACACTGCACCCATAACCAAAAAATAAAAAATAAAAAAAGAGAGAGAAGAAGAAGAAGGAAGCTGAAAGCGGCAACTTATCATTTTGGTGGTCCTCTTCGTGGCCAGCCGCTGGGTGGGCGAGGCTTCGTCGTCGCCAATTCTTTATTTACCGCTAGAACTTGTGCCTCGCGCGATCCTCATCAGATTTATATATATATATAAATATATACATATATTATTTTGGCTGGGGTGTAGCCATAAAGTTCGCGCTTGCAGGCAGGCAAGAAAAGTGAAAGAACGAGTTTGGTTGGTGGGCGTGACTGCAACGGGCCAAGACGGGACCGTCAAAGGAGGGGCAATTTGCTTTTGTTTGCATTTTATATTATTTTTTTTTTGGTGTGTTGTGTTGTGTTGTGTTGAATGTGGGACAAATCAATGCAGTAGGCAAGATAGATAAGTAGGCAGCCCCAAAAGGCACAAAAGCACAAAAGCCTCGAATGCCATTTGATAGTCAATAAATTAAAACATTAGTCGCACTGTGTTGGGCACCGTCACATGCGGCGAATGCGCAATGCGGACGTGTTAAAAATAAACAGTTGTTAAATTGAGCGCAACTAATCCCAACAGCCCAACATCATGATAAATTATGACTTAAATCAGCTTTTGTTCAATTTTCAACTCATCATCAAGACTCACAACACACAGGCGACAAATGCAGCACAGGTGAGCAGCACACACAGGTTAAATAGTTGTGCGCTTGTGTGTGTGTGTGCGTGTGTGTGTGTTTTAGAAAAGGTGTCACCAACACAACAACAAAGAGCTAAATGGATAAGAAATAATGATGTTGCTGCTGCAGGCTATGCAAATGGAAAATTTTAAATGCAAAAGCGCTTAACTTAATGTTGAATGAGATACAAGTGAAATGAACAACGAACCATGTACGAGGAGTCTGATTGTGTTGACGGGGGGACTTGCGGGGGGATGGTTACAATTTGTTGGCAGTCAGATGTGCAACATGATATGGCTAATGTCTAACTGTGGGTGGGTGTACACGAGTCTATGTAAGTGTTGCTACACTGCTAGAAAATTACAACACTGGCAACAGTCGGACAGATGATGACTATGTCAATATCGACTCGATTGTTGATCCTGATCAGGAATATATATATATATGTATATACCTTTGTTTACTACATGCATGTATGTTTGTACATGAATGAATGATGGCTCTACTCATTTCTCACAGTGTATGGAGAAAAGCGCATCGTTTGCTCTTTAAGCCAACAAAACGCTGCATTTTTCCATGCCGGCAACGACATAATTTAGATTTTTCGCCTTGGCTGGCAATCGTTTTTCGCACCGCCTCCCTCCCTCACTCTATCTATCTATCTATCTGCCGCTCTCGTTCTCTCTCTTTCTCTCTCGCCGTATACCACTCAAGGTAAAAGCTAAAAGAAATTGCGCCCAACAGCAGCTGCAGCAGCAACAGCAGCAGCAGCAGCAGAAGAAATAGTCGCAGCAGCAGCAGAAGAAGAAGAAATAGTCGCAGCAGCAGCAGCAGCAGCAGCAGCAGCAGCAGCTTTCCTGTCTATTGTCTGTTGAATTAAGTGCAAACATTAGCAGCGCACAATGCTCAGGCGATGTCTCTAAAGTCGAGGCCCCCAACCCAACCCAGTTCCACTCGCAGCAGCAGCAGCAACTGATGATGATAATGATGTTGATGATGATGATGAAGAAGATGAAGAAGAAGAAGATTACATGGAACGTTGCTGATAATACCGCATAGACTTTACACCTAGCAAACGGAACGTGATAAAGCTTTTTCTTCTTGGCCTGCAAATGATTATCAATCATTTTGGGATTAAAATTCCATGTGGTGTTTTGTCACTCATTTGTTGTTGTTGGCTCACATGTGTGCGCGTGTGTGTGTGTGTGTGCGCGTGTGTGTGTGTGTGTCTGATATATCACATTGTTTTCGATGCTGTTGTCGTCATCAATAAACTGTGCCGGTATTTAGCATACACAAAAAACAAATACAATAAAAAAAAAGTCTTTCACTGCTTTGCCCTCAAATGGTGCAGGTGTTGCCGCTGTAGCAGCAACAAATCTTTAATAGTGTCCAAAGCTAAGGCAGTCAACACACTACAGTTGCAACAAGGTGGGGCAGGCGCCCGGGACTGAGACTGGGACAGGGATAGGTATAGGGACAGGGACAGGGACAGGGACAGGGACTCCACGTTGCAGCAGCAACAACAGCAACATCAAACGGGGTTAAAGTGTTGCCCTGACAATATTTTCTCGTTGCTCGATCTGTTTGCGTTTGGCTTTGCTTTGCTTTGCTTTTATTTTGTTTCGTTTTGTTGTTGTGCATATGTTTCTCCGTTTTTTATTTTCTTATTTTTTTGTTTAACGATTCTCACGTTTGTTGGCCTGACAAGTGGATTTAGCGGCATTGATGTATGAGTTTACAGATAGTTTCCACTTTTTGTTGCTTCTTTTGCTTGACGTCTCTGCGGAGTCTGCTGCCGCTGCTGTTGCATATGTTTAAAATTGAGTGATGCTGCTAATGCACTGTAATTAATATTGTGCTCCAAGTTTGTACAGCATACGGCATGAAATCAGAGCGTACCAAAATTAATGTGGCTTTTGCAAATCAGGTGAATGGCAAAACAAACAAACAAATAAACAAATTGTGTGTTCGAAATGAAAAATTACTTTAAATTTGTTTGAATATTTTACAGCTATTAGGTTAGACAAAACTTGGCTAGAAAGGTGTGATTTACCCAAAAAAAAAAATAAAATAATAATCAGCATAAATAAAAAGTTATACTAAGCGAAAGACATAAGCAATTACATAGAAATATTTTTTTATAAATGAGTAAATAATCGGATTAAATACATTCTGAAAGATATTTAGAAATTTATTCCATTGACCTCTTTAAATGAATTT
Organism: Drosophila setosimentum; assembly: GCA_035043505.1. Classification (NCBI taxonomy): domain Eukaryota; kingdom Metazoa; phylum Arthropoda; class Insecta; order Diptera; family Drosophilidae; genus Drosophila; species Drosophila setosimentum. Next base: position 2,425,293 of record JAWNMY010000003.1, on the reverse strand, counting down.
ATTTCCTCGTCGCTAATTAATGTGATTTTCTTAGAAATCCATTTAGGTATTCTCTATTTGAAGACTCTTTTTATATCGTTTCATAATTAAAGCTTTCATTTTATGATACTTAAATACTACTTTTAAAGTTCTTCGCTGGGCTTCTCATTTCGAATCTGTTGCCAAAATTATAGGTCTTCAAGCAGCTCTTCAACTTGTTTATTATTGTGTTTTACTCAGTCATTTAGCCAAAAGCTAGTACCTATTAACTGTAAGATTTATATGCCAGGCACGTATTCGTATAAACTTAAGCTGCAAGTCTTCAAGTGCTCAATGCAATTTTCAAGCCTAAGCACAACTCATAGTCACAATTATAAGCTTAGAACTGTGAGTTCTTTTTCTTTCATTTTTTTCTCAGCATTGGTTAAACTTGCCACTCGGCTCCGAGTTTTTACGACACTTCTAATGAAGCGTTGTTGTTATTGTTGTTGTAGTAGTTGAAGTTGCAGCAGCTAAAGAGACCGGGGAATAGACTCAACTAAAGTGAACCGCTTTAGTTGACACTGACCGACCGCAGCGATGACTATCTCAATATTTAGGTTGCCACAGAAATAAAAAAGACAGACGATGGCAACAAAGACGACAACAGCAAAGCACTTGAGAATAAATCAAAAGATGCGAAAAACGAGGCAACAACCACAACAACAACAAGAACAACAAACAACGGGCGACACTTTTAGGCCTCGTAATGCTCTAAAAGGCTCAAGACAGACAGATAAAGTGAGACAGATAGAGATGGCTAGAAAGAGACAGACGGCAAAGAGATCTAAGCGAAATGATAAATGTTCGCGTTCGTTTCGTGTATCAAGTGTGAATTTTAAGTGAAAACGTTACATGACGTCTGTGCTGGGAAATTGTTTATTCTGCTTCTTCCTCATCTGTTTGTATCTGTATCTTTTATGTTTGTTGGCTTTCCAGCACAGGTTTGCTTGCCTAGCTTCTTACTTTTTATGTGGTATACGTGAGTGAGCGGCCGGCAAATATCGAGCTTAAATACATGATTTTAATGCCAATAAATAATTTTAATTACAAACACACACAAAAAACAATACAAAAACAAAACGAAAAGAAGAAGCTAGTTTTGATGCTACCACAAAATTCAAATGGGCCGCCTTTTAAATGCCTTTTGCACGCTGCCACATAAAATCTACACACACACACACACACACACACACTCAGAGAGAGAGAGAGAGAGAGACATGCACATAAAAATAGGGAATTGAGAATAAAGCAAAAGTCCGACAAATAAAACTATGTTTAAATATTTCTCGCTTACTTAAATTCCATATAATTCTTCACTCTTCTCTCATTTGGCCGATAGAAGAACCGATGCCGCCTTAGCGGCATCGTAAAAAGTGCGAACTGTAAATCATGACAGTTTTTATAACCCGCTCACACACACACACAGATACAGATACAGTACTAGCTGGTATATTACCTGGGCAGGGTCTTACCTGTATTTAGTTTACACCACTTTTTATTTTAGACTGCCTCCGTTTACCTGTTGCTGTTGCCAGTAGCCGATTTGCCTTTAACCAGGCGGAAATGTACTTTTATTATTAGTTTCTTTCTATTTTTTTTATACTTTTTTTTCTATTTTTTTCTTTTTTTTTTGCTGGAATTTGTATTTATTAACTTGAGATTTAAATTTAATGCGCGTTTTTTAATGCGCAAAGTTAGAAACTTGAGCCCATTATTGTCTTGGCACAAAACGACCCCCCGCCCACCTCCCCCGCCCCGCCGTTCCACGCCTCCCATCCAGCGTTGTTGCCAGCTCTGACATAATCTCGGCCAAGACAAACTTTGCTTGAGCCCAGCCATAAATCGATATAATAATTGCTTGTGGAATCGAATCGTTCACTGCGCCTTTGTTTGGCCCTGGAGCCGTAATGCGCCCGCTGCACAGCTTAGTCTTAGACGGTTGCCATATTTATGGACTAATTTATAGATAGTTGTGGGCCGCTGCCTCGCTTTGCAGCTCAAATATATTTTGGAATTTATGTGTGACGTGCTGCATGGGCTTAAGTCAAAAACTCAAAACTTGGCTAATGCCAACCACATGAAGTGCATAAAATAAAATTAAACGTTTTTTTTTTTCTCAGTTTTTTCCTGTTTTTTTTTTGTTGTTTTTTTTTTAAATCGTTTGCAGGCCCGAGAAAAGCAATCATAATGATCATTTTGAAAAGTTAATAAAAATATGTGAGCTGAACATTAAACTTAGCACAAGAATGGGCTTAAATATTTTTAACAGACAATAAAACAAAGCTTTTGTAAATTTATGATAGGTCTTATCTGATTTTTTGAGTTAGCTTTCCGTTATTGGCATATTATTAGTATACACTGAAGCCATTTAAAATGGCAAGTTGAGCAATTGTAGAAGACTTTTACTGGCAGAAGGAAATATATATATATATATATATCCTTGATCAGTAACGATCGTGAGTTCGTCTGTATGAATAAGCCAATCTCAGAGCCTATACGAGCTACAGATTTCTTATTTGGAATATATGTTAGCCTTTAATTCACTAGAATATTTTTATTATTTTAAGCAAGTCATATTGATAAGTTATTCTTGATTCTTAATAATAATAATATTCTTAATACTTAATCTGTGAGTTGAATATTATTTACATTTTATATATTATATTATTATTTATATATTGCTTTAGTTTCGATTTTAAAAACAATTATTTTTAAATACTGACTAATTTGTAGGTTCTGGCCAAAAGAAGTGAAGAAGAGGACGCCTAAAACTAACTGGAAGAACATTGTGACCATTATGCACACTCGAATTAAGCGGAACCAATGGATTATAGCAGTAAAAACTATGAAATTTCCAACAGAGCAGTACGAGACGTCAAAACAAAAGTTACAAACGTATTTCACACCAATTTTCTACTGAACAAAACGTTAACAACATATGCAAATTATGGAACACTAAAACACATGCTGCAAATAGAGACTAAGAAATGCCACTTTAGAAAATGAGCGAGCAAACGGGTTAAGCCACGCCCAACACTTTTGTTCCACTGCAACTCGACTGCAATTGCAACCCACGAAACTGAGTCATACGTGGTGGGAATGGTGGGGGGCAAAAGATAAATAGAGGGCAGATGTATGGGGCATGGAGGCAGGCAATAGCTCAACGAGAATGCACCGTTAGACGGAATTTGCTGTCTTTTTGGTGGCTTTTATCAATTGTTCAATTGTTGAGGCGAACGCAAAGTATGACAAAGTGGGCAACATTAACGCTTTGTGTGCATCAAAAGACATGTAGAAAACCCGAAAAAATTATGACAATTTCATTCGAAGAACCACTTCGTCAATGTCAAAGCTGACGAGGCCCAAAACTTCGCCGCCACAGAGGCCCTTTTATTTTATTTTATTTTTTTTCTGTTCCTCCCAACCAACCAACCAGTTGGACAGCAAGTTCTCTAAAAAGACTTGTCGTGTGTTTTTGTTTTGTCTGGATTTTTTGTTGTTGTTTTTTGTTTGTTACTTGATATACAACACAAAGCGCTAAGCGGCTAAGAAATAATCATATCGTAGACCCACAAACCATATTTGTTGAGCCAGAGACTGTCCAATTTGGCAGCTCGCGTTTGGGGCAAGCTTCCAGGAAAATAGCTAAAAACTGATTACAGCCGCTTTCAGTTGTAAAACATCAGCTGAATTTTGTACATGTTGTGCAACTTTACAACAGCACACAAAGCCCAGCTCCATGTGTGGTCTGACACGCAGAGAAGCATCTAATTAAGGAGTAGAATCTCAGTTTTGTCAAAATACAAAGAGTTATCAGAGATTTAAATGTTTAGCCAAATGATTTATATATATATATGGATTTTGAAGTGGAGTTACCTCATTTTTCATTTTATAAAACAACTGTGCGAGTGGCGCATACTCTTAATATGCCAAAGTTGTCACTTTGTTAGTTGTCGGCTACTTTTTGGTAACAGTCTTGGGCAATACACTTCACCACAAAACGGCTCGAATGCCTTGCAGCTTCCCACCACAAGAAACTCTGTGTCTGTGTGTGACTATCAAACTGTCAAAATTATGACATTTGAAATTTCACGTAACGTAACATAACCGGACAAGAAAGCAGCCACGGCGAGATCCGTGAAAAAACCCTCCCCCCTCCCTACCCACAATTCACCATGCCATACCATGCCACCAATTGAAATCTACCAAAAAAAAATTGAGTATCCAAAGCCCAAAGCCACGAACCAAATGTTTCAAGTGTCAAGCGCGCTGTTTGTTTGTCAGTTATTTTTTATATTTTTGTTTTTTGTTTTTTTTCAATTTTTGTTTTTGGATATGAAATATTTTCAATTACAGTTCGTGCCAAAACGCAAGAGATCAAATTGTTGGCCACAGACGTGTTTGTCTGGATGTCAAGAGCGCGCAACAAAAAGCAACACAAAAAAAAAAACAGTAAAATATCATAAAACAACAACAAATAAAATCATTATATGTACTTATTCAAATTGTTCGACATGAGTTGTGCCTCTTGTTACAAAAACACAAACCGCAGCCTCGGCAAAAAAAGAAAATAAAAAGAAAACTAATTTTTTTGGTTTGCAGACGAGAGCAAAACAATCTTCAATGAATGAAACGCGAATTTGATTACAGATTTTCAAGTCGTTGTTGTTGTTGTTTTTTTTTTGTTTTTTGCACAATTGTTGAGCATGCAAAATATGAAAAGCTACAAAATTTAGATTTGGCTTGCAGGCAGTTTAAATGGGAATATGAAACCGTAGCAAAAGAGCACGAAATAAAAATTTCGAATTGTTGATTTGGCGTCAAAACATTTTTGTACTTTTCTCATTTAATTGAAATTGAATGATTTTGCATTTATTTTGTTTGTGTTTGCCAGGTTTTCATATAACACAATATTATTTGGGTATGCATATTAGCCATGGCTAATGCAGACGCCCAAATCCAGATATAGGCAATAAAACTGTATAATAAGGCTTTAATATGCAGTGCAGTAGTGCCTAAAATGAACTATATATAAATCAAATTCATGTTGTGAAACATAAAATCGATTTTAATCAAATAATTTGAGTCTCACTTAAAAGAAATTAAATAAAAATATTATTAAGCAACTTGATTCAAACTGTAAGAATTAATGGATAGATGATATATATCTGAAAAAGTTGAAAACTGATTGATTAATAACATATTTTGAGTGTTATAAGTTGTGTTGTTCGGGCAACTGTTAATCATTGAAACAATGACGTGAGTTATTAATCAATAGTGGTCATTTGGGGGATCGCTCGCAGCGCATTTGACAGTCGATGTTGGCCACTTCCGTTTGTTGATTTGCCCACTTTTGAAATTCGATATTCACGAAATTTTGCGCTTTTCAAGCACATTGCGCGTGCTTTTTGTCAGCGCCAAATCGAGTGAGCCAAGAAGAAGAGAAAAAAAAAATGGGCAAAAAAGCTGTTAACTAGGCAAAAACCTCGCAAACCAAAAAAATAAAACCCAAAGAAATGAAAAGAAAAAAAATCACTTCACCGGCTTCACACCGGCGGCGCCAATGCTGACAACGCAATTTCACAGGCGAAAGGTGTTGCCTCCAAATTGGTTCATTGTGGCCAATATTTGTATGAGTCCCGGGGGCGCCACGGGACTTGTGATGGTGGCTGTGTGTCGTGGAGGTCTCCTATTCAATTGATTTATTTGTTTGCTCACAAAATTTGCATACACATAAGTGTAAAATAATTGATTAGAAAGTGCGTAGCTGAGATTTTGATTTTGAGATTTTGATATTGATTTTGATTTTGTATCTTCTGGCTACACTTTCGATGGTAAGCTAAATACGAAGAAGATACTGATGCTAATGCTGATGCTGATGATGCTGATGATGATGATGATGAAGAAGAAGCCGCACAAGCAAATGGGGCATGAAATGTGCATATTTTCTTAAGAATTTTCCAACAAATTGTTACTATTGAAGTGGCGGAAAAAACCGAGAGAGAAAAAACTTGAAATGGTATGAAATGGTATATTAAAAGCGACAGAGGCCGAGCACAAACGCACAGCTGTCAAGCACTCGAAATCATTTTTCGTGGAAATTGTTTCAAATAAAAGAAAAGTACAACAACCAGCTGAAGAATAAGAAGAAGCAGAAGAGACTTTTCTCCAAGCACGCAAAGTTCTCTGTTTTCGAAGGCCGCCGCCTCGCCGAGTAGGCCAGTTTTCGACACTTGCCATGGATGAGAAGAGAGTGGAGGAGGAGGCGGAGAACAGCCTGTCAGACAGCTAGACGAACCCAAAAACAACATAGCTAACCGGCCAGCCACACAGTCTGGGCCAACTGGTTCGGGTCGTGGCAGCAGCAACAATTTGTTTTCCCCACTTACACTTTAACCTTTTCTTCTTTTTCTCTTCTTTTTTCTAGGCGGCATAATTTCGGCAACTGTATAAAGCTGAAAGGAGAGGGGGGCGAGGGGTGAGGGGCACCAGCGAAACTTGTCACTTGCTTTTCTTATGAAATATGTACGTCAGCACACACACACACACAAACACACACGCACAACCAACACACACACACAGTCGCACATCAACAACACTTCAAGTGGTTTGTCAGCAACATTTCAAACAAAGCGTCGGCAACTGCAGTGACAGCATCGGCTAGAAAAAGAGAGAGAGAGAGAGAGAGAGAGAGAGAGACAGAGATGGATGAACAGATGAAAAAAACAATGAAAAAACAAGACTTGTTTGCATCCTCTAACGATGCTGTGCATTTTGTTCACACATTGACCAAAAATCCAAAAACACAAAAAAGAAAAAAAAACAAAAAAAGAGTCAAGAACACTATTCGACATTTGAGTTTATTGTTGGCTTGCAAAACTAGCCGCGACCAAAAAACGGAACGAAACCAAACGAGACTGCAGCTCGTAAAGTTCTCTGAAATACATGCCAGGGATTTACTTTAGTCAGTTTGAACTGACCCAACTTCTAACGCCTAAGTGAACCAAAAAAAAAAAATATATATATCTTGTTTAAGTGCCACCAAACACTTTGAGTAGAAAAAGTGCAAAAGAACGTGTCGAAGGCCTCCCAAGAATTGCATATTACCGATCCGCTGATGGATTTATAAAGACAACAAACTCAATTGGATAATGTTCGAGTCTGTTGAAAACTGAGTGTAAGTGAGGAAGCTGCTGCTAGATACTTAAATGTGTAATGGATTGCAAGAATACACATTATATACAATGTGTTTAAATACTAATATTTAATTACTTTAGTGACAGCTTCATTTTGACATCGTTCCACTTGAAGAGACAGAAAAGCGTTAAAAAAAAAAGAAAAAGGTCAAAAGATGATTACAAAGCCTGGCTTTTAATTTCTACACGAATATCGAGTTTCCACTTTAAATGTAGTATTATTTTGGAGGTCAAGCCATGATTAAAAAGGGCATGGTTTCTTAAAAACAATTCACTTTCGAGGCAGTTGTGGTTGATCAAAGATTTAATCCGTCCATAAAGTAAGTATTTTCTGGGCATACAAATTGAACATAAATATGAATTTAGAATTGATTTTCCAACTCGAAATGCAGTTTTAATCTAGAGGTCAAACCATGACTAAAAGGATCTGGTTTTTAAAAATTAATTTAATTTAATTAATACGACATGCTTGTTGGGAATTGTAATCTGCATACACAGAATGTGGTACAAATAATGTAATATAATATATTTTACAATGTTACGTTGTTGTCTAGTCGAAGCCAACTTGGAAACTTGGCAGCTTCAACTGCAGCACATTATTTGCTTGCAACACCTGCTTGCAATGGGAGGTGGCGCAGCAGCAGCAGCAAAAAAAATGCGAAGAGGCAAACTATGCAAGTGGCGAGACAAATTTTTCATAAACATAAACAGAGCCGCTATACATTTTGATGATTTTAATGGAGAAAAGTGCACAAAATGATGGCCACAAAACGTGTTGGGCGCAGAAGAAGCAGAGGAAGCAGCAACAAAACGGCAACAGCAACGGCAACGGCAACTTGTGCAGTTAGCGGAATGTGTTGCGAAGCACCTTTTGCATTCTGCATTCTTCACTCTTTTGGCCTTAACCAACACCCTCCGCTAACCCCACAACCACCTCGGCACTCTTTGTGCACAGTGACAACGGCAATGTTGAGGCGCGCGCCCATTTAAAATGCAGCAAGTGTCACCATTGACTGAAACGAGTCGCAATAAATATATATATACACGCCGTATATATATGGTGTATATGGTGTGGCAAAGGGGTAACTGAAACGGAGCTCTGTATCCAAAGTGCCAGTGGCTTTGGTGTGCATCGTCTCCTTCTCCTTGTCTGTTGCCTGTTAGCTGGTATTTGCCAGGCTTTATACGGGCAAGGCATGCACTGCATATTGGCAACAACAATGCTGCAGCGGCAAGGAAACAAACAAACAAAAGTTCAAAATTTGTGACAGACTGATCCACTTTAAGGATACCCTGTGAGCTGGGAGCTTAAATTTGAAATGTGGTCTATATAAATTTATGTATTGTTATGGGGGATCTGCTGGCCTATCTTCAAAATTCGTTGTTTTGTCAAGCTACAGATTTAGATGAGGTCAAATGCAGTTACTGCTGGAGTATGTATGCTATAAATAGATAAAAGTGATCAGTATTCAAATATTATTAATCGATAAAGTTTAAAGGAGTATAAGGCATTTAAATATGATATGCATTTAATAATTAATAAATATATCGAATGAACTTTGTAATACTTTCTAGCATTTATGTGACTCACTATTTATGTTACATTAAAACAGAATTCTTTTTGATTAACAAACTACCCCGTTTTGTGGGCACCTTTCTTCTAGGGTATTTACGCGACTTCCAGCGTCGTCCCACACTTTGCATGGCATTTTCTTACGCTGTCGAAGTCAGCAGCACGGTCCCCGTTTCGTTATTTAAATAACAATAAAATTTGATGACAAGCGTCGTTGCTGGAAAACTCTACTCGAACACTATCAGCAACAACACCCGCTGTACCACCCCCCCACACAGACAGACACACACACACACTGTGAACACTCCATGCTTAAGCGTCTGTTCAGTTTCGATTTTGCAGTTTGGCGTCGAGAGCTGATTGGCTTCTGCCGACATAATAAAGACATTCGATGCCTTTTTAAGCGTTTCACTTTCGCACGTAACTGTAAAAAGTTTGCAGCATGTCCGGTTGTTAAAATAAATATTATGAAGTTTTCCGCGCCACCTCCCCAGTCTACCCAAAACAACGATTGTTAGGAGAATGAGTTGGGGTACAAAGTCTAGACGCCAAAACGACAGATGACAGCAGATGTGGAAGAGAAGCCCAACCAAATGCGTCAAGAAGTGGGGGAAAAAGTGGGAAAGTGGAAAAGTGGAAAAGCACTTTCCATTTCATAGGGCGAAGATGCCAAGTTTTAATTAAGAAATCGTGCCATTTTATTGGCTTATACGTTGAGTTGAGAGTCTTAAGTATGCAGCCAACCAGACAGAAGCCACACACAAAAGTTTCTCAACACCCAACAACCCGCAAGGGAACACAAAATCAAAGAATCGCAATTAATCGAAGTACGAATTAATTGATAATCAAATTACAGACAATTTTAATGCTCTTAAGCATGCAACGAATGCACAAGATAAATTGCTCGACCCACTTTTCAGCTTGATTGAATATTTGAATATTTGTGCATTTCGAGATGGGAATGCGCTTCAAGAAAATTGTTAAATTCGAATAATGACGATAAATGTATCTACAATAGTCAAATTTGTGTAAAGTAACTAAAATCTAAGTTTACACAAAATTTTAATAATCAATATGTAACACACATACACAAATTTATAATTGATTTCCCAACAGCGCATAAAATGGATAAAAAAAAATGGAAAAAACCACAGTGAGTGGCAAAAAGCAATTACCACTTAACTTTGCACATACCAAAATTGAAACAACAGCAATTTTCAAATGTTTAAGCACAAAAAAATGAACTAATTTTCACAAAGCTATTTACAAATCAACAGAAAAGCAGACGAAGCGAAGAGAGATAGAGAGGGAGGGAGAGTGAGAGAGAGAGCGAGAGCGAGAAAGAGAGCTAGATGAACGAGAAAAAACGCAAAGGCAAACGCGGTAATTATTTTTTAATGTAACAAAATAATATCTGGCCAAAACGATCAAGTCACGCAAGTGTTTGGGGCCGCCGCAGTAGAAAATTAACATGAGAATAAATAAGAAATTTTTTAGAGACTGAAATCCCAGCCAGACACGAAACCGTTGCCAGTCATTTTGGCCCAGCACGCACCAAGCTGACCGAAAAACAAAAGCAAAAAAAAGAGTAAATAACAATACAGAGAAGGAGTTGAAGAAAGAGAGTGAGAGACAGAGATAGAGAAAGGGGAGCAGTTGACCTAGAGCGGGATGGAATGAGGCTGCATGACGCATGAGCGCAGCTTCCGTTTAGAGATTTGGCCAAAATGATAGGGCGCCAAATTCAAAACCTCAAAAACCACCGTTAGATTTGGTTGCAGTAAAAAAGATTTATCGTGCCAAAAAAAAAAAAAGAGAAGAAAAACAAATTAACCACTATCAAATTAAAAATGTCTCACCACAAAAGTTGGTAATTAATCAATTTGCACTTTGGCTTTTGATAATAACAAACTATTTTGCCTCAATTCATTTGAATTAAATTTGTCTTAATTAAAAATAAACCGCTTCTTAATTTGTCTGCCGTTAATAAATGCCTTCGCATTAAGAGGGAGTTGATTTGGTTTTTGGTCTTCTTCTTCTCTGTTTCGGCATTCGTTTCAACACTTGATAACGAGGCTCGGGGGGGTGGGGGGTCAGACACAATTTACTCGCTGGTGGAAAATCGTTTTAAAATTAGTGAAAGTGATTGATTTTTCCACTTTACAATTTTCAGGTAGACAACACATTCGAAACTGTAATGTCGATAATCAGGCCCAGACCCCAGCCTTCCAAGCCCCCCCCCCCAAACAGACACTCAAAATAATACCAATGGCCAAAATTGGCCATTTGGCGCAGGCGTCAAAGGCTTTTGCATTGTTGTCGGTTGTCGGTTGTTGTCGTTGTTGTCGTTGTTTGCTAGCCGAATTGTTGCACTTCCGTCAGCTTTCGGCGTTGCAGCACTTTTATGCAAGACACAACCATTGTTTGTAGGCGGCGGTGGGGGCGGGGGGTGTGTCGTATTTTGTAGCAAAACGAATGCGAAGACAGCCAACAAAAGTGGCATTTATCTGTTGCAGGGAATTGAAGCAAACTGAACTGAATAAACATGCCCACACACACACACACACACACACACACACACAGAGGCACACATATGATATACATAAGTGTATAATTTGATTTTTGCATAACAATTTGCTTCTGAATTACATATGTTTAAATAATAATTTTCGCTTAGGCAAGGGCATCAATTTATATATAATTGGCATCATTTTGCTTGCTATTTGCTACATACAAAATGGGAAAAATGTATTTAACCACATGTTTGCCATCTCTAATGAAGTATTACCCATTATTCTTCAGAAGGTTTATTTACATTGTTCATTTCACAGTTGATGTAAATGAACTCATTTTAGAATTGTGATTTAAATATAAAAAGTAAGCGTTTGAAAGTCTTAATTATTGATAAACAAGCGAAAAGGTAAATAAAATAAAATCTCTGTAATATTTCTAGTAGATGTAGTTATTAAAACAAATACATACAATACATATTTATATAGTTTTACAGTTGCAACTCAATTGCAGCTTGTTATTTTATTTATTTTGCATATTGTTTGTTTATTTTACATATGTCAAATGTAGAAAACTTTTTTTTGCATACTTAATTAATTCCATTCACAAAATGCAACAAGTTGACAAGTGTTTTTGGGGGGGTGTTGCACAGCAAACTGAAGTTCACAATAAAACATCTGATAATTGTTGTTGTTTCTAGACACATTTTTGTCTCGCTACATAACAAAATAAAATTCCAAAAAAGGAATGGAGACAGCATATTTGTTGATTTTGTGGCGCCGCCAGAGCTTAAATAAAACTCTCGCCATGGCATTGTATGCACTTTGTGGCCCATTGTACAATTTGCATAAATACCATGGCAACAGCACAACCAGTAACAACAATAACAACAACAACAACAACAGGAATCAGAACGGTAGCAACAACAACAACAATTGACACAATGAGCTGCTAACAATGCAACATGTTGTCGCTCTTGTTGTTGCTGCTTGCCGTTTGGCATGTTGTGAATTATGTTGCGTATTTTGACCAGCTCTCAAATAAATCCCGGAAACAACAACAGGAATAGCAGCCACAGGCGGCCAGTATGTCAAAGTTAAGAGGTGGGTTCTATGAATCGGACTCTAGCCTAGTGTTCATTTCAATGCACTCTATAGTTTTCATATTAGAAAATGCAACCAGCAACCAAACATTCAAACATGCAACATTCAATGCTATTTTTTAATTGCTTTCCTAAAAGCAACTACGATTATAATCAGCACGAATTTTTAACCCGGAATTTGGCAGGTCATATGAGTTTTATGGTAACTGAAGCAACATTATGTGAATGAAAAGAATTAATAAATAGTAAATAATAATAATTAGAAATTTAATTACAAATCCCGTTTTAGAAATATTTTATTATTGAAATAATATAAGTAAAAGTTATAAAGTAAAAAAAGGAATTTGTATTTGTGTTTTTGGATATCGACAGATGCATTATTTTTCCGTCTTATATTCTGTTAGTTAATTTATTTAATTTACCAACAACAACAAAATTGCATTGCAAGTCTCACATTAAGCAAAAAGCAAGAGAGTAATCAACGTTCCGACTTTGGCCAATGCTTTTGGATGATTTATCGGATTTTGTTGACGTGTTCTGGTCACATTAGGGGTGCTCTCTGGCCGGGGTTGCCAAGTGGCCATAGCGATTGCGTGTCATCGCTGAAAATGTGTTAATCTTTGGAATTTAGTCAAACGTTCGCCTTTAATCATAAATATTGCGGTAAATTGCGCTGCAAAAGGGTCGTACGACGAGAAGAAGCAGCACAATTTGGTTGGGTTTCTTTTTTGATTTTTTTTTGATCCACTCAACCACCAAACGTGACCAGCTGGCAGCGTTTGCTGCTGCTGCTGCTACTGCTCCTGCTGCTCCTACTTATGGCATTGTCAATGCGTAGCCACTGAAGTGACTCTCTGAGCCACAGTCGAGTTGGAGTGGCACCGACCCACCACAAACTACAACTCGTGCACGCACATGCCACAGCAACACACACACACACACACACACACATACACAATTTGTCGATTGCAGCCCAAAATTGGCGAAATGTCAACGCGAACAGGATTCGAAGTGCACTTCACACACACACACACACACAGCTCTTGCCACTGCAGCGCTGGCGACAAACTGCAGTTGGGCAGATGCAAAAGCTGTGGCAGTGGCAAGGGCAGTGGCAGTGGCAATGGGACACTCGAGTGGCCCTTCGCACCCTTTAGCAATGTAAATCAATGCAATAATTAAGAAAATACAAATTATGCATACACTTATAAATATATTTATGGAGCGTTTTGCAATCAGCATGTCTCAGATCATTAATGAGAATATGTATATATATGTATAACTTATAACTTGAACATGTTAATATTTGATATCTGCTAAAGAGTTGTCTGCATCAAGTCACTATTCCAATAAGCCAGCCCAATGATAAGTTCTATTAGGAATATGCTATCACTTCAAAAGAATAATTGATTTAGATATATATATATTTATATATATACATCATAATGTATTATTGATCCGACTTAGATCTCACTTTATATATGAGAGTATTCAATAGTCTTTAGCGCAAAATAATCAGTTATTTTTCCTCGAATTATTTAGTACATGCGTAAGGCACTTGAGAATGCAGCCCTGTGAGTGCAAGAACAGTCCATGCACCCCCCTCCCAACACACTCATAATGAGAGCAAACCCCAACCCTTGACCCAGGGCGAGGCATTCTTTCTTGCTACTGCCTTGAGGGGCAGCAGCATTGCTCGTTAGCATAACTGCAATTAGACAGCCTTCAGCCAACAAATCTGCATGCAACATGATGCAGCAGTTGATGTGCTCCTGCATTCATGACAAATGTGCGTAAAAGTTGCTCAATTGTTATTGGGGGCGTGGCAGTGCACAAAACAATCGAATACAATGCACCACATGTGCATTGTGTCAGCTTTTAATTAGAGACAGAGCGAGACAGAGACAGAGACAGAGAGAGAGAGAGAGAGAGAGAGGAAGTTTTCAGGCTCGACTTCCGTTGTTAGGGTTGGCAGCACGGCGCTTAGTTCTAAAGGCGCCGTCGTTTCGCACTCCAATGAGAATTTTCGTGTAGTGTGTCGATTTTGCTTTTATTGTTGTTGTTTTCTAGCATTTCTCATTTTTTGTTTGTTGTTCCTGTTGTTGCTGTTGTTCTTGCTGTTGTTTTAAAGCATTTTTCTCTCATGTTTTGTTATAGTTTTTGTTGGTTTTTTGAACTGCAGAACGTACAGCAAGTTGGTCACGTCCATGATTCTACGTTTAGATCTGGATCTGGGCATTGCTTCAGTTGTTCTTGTAGTTTATGCTCTATTTAAATGCTTTTTATTTGCCATGTCTGGCGTTTGAGTGTTACAACTAGCTCTGGCCATAAAAACAAGCAGCTAAACATGTTGTACAAACCATTTCGCAGTCGGCCGATCTAAGGCTAATGCACTTTGACCTGAGCACAAACAGAAGCGCTGCCGGCCAACATGTGAAAAGAATTTGTAACATTTGAAAGGTTTCCAGCTACCTATGAGATCATATTCACAGAATTACCGAATATTTTCAATGAGTTAAATAGTTTTTTTAAACATTATTTATAATTAGAAATTTAGCCAATATTTTATTTAGTGTTTACTAAATTGTTTCACAAATTCCACTTGACTCAATGCTCTTAAATAAATGCATACAACAGAATAAATACAAAAATAATATGCAAAATACCATATAAAAAATAGACAAAAAATATCTCTTAACATATTGACACGCTATTAAATTAAATGAAATTAAATTAAATTGTGCAGTTTAATTTTGTAGTGCTTTGCAGTTGGTTTTGTTGTTGCAACATACTTATTAGCATGGTGATTATTAATTAATTGAAAAAGTGAATGAAGCATAAAATGCACAATGAATAATAAAAGAAGAAAGAAAAAAAAAACCATTAAACAAGTGCTGAAAAAGAGCCACTCAAATAAATGCAACCAACATATGTAATGGATTTCAAAAAGTATTCAAATGAAAAATAAATAAAAAAAAAAAGCGATAACTGAAAAGTAAAGCATACTGATTAATTTATGCAGATCAATTGGATGGCAATATTATTTTTTCTCAAATAGACATATCAAAAGGGAATTTCATTACTGAACACCTGCAAATTCTGGTTTAACTTGAAATTGTTTTCAATTCCTTCAATTAATGCAGAGCAACAAAAAGAAGTGAGTGCTATTTATATATATAGTTAATATTACCAGAAACATCTTAATTAATAAATGTTCTCCCATTGTAAAAGTCTAATTTAGATGGAATAATAAAAGTTCAGGTCCAACACCTAGAACACAGTTAAACAGTTAAACAGTTAAGCAATCTTCATAAATTTATAATAAATATTTAAATTTAATTTAAACACTCTGTAATTACATCTCTATATAAGCTTCAGGCAATACACATTTTAAGCGCTTTTTGCTCGAGTCGAAAATGCAATTAGCTATGTATGTTATTAACTATTACATCAAGCTTAAGCATCTCTCAAGATGTTAAGCCAAAGAACCTCAAGTTATAAATTTTAAAGTAATTTTCACGCAGTTTGCTATTCCTATGCGTTCAGAACTGAACAATTGCCGCAGAGCCAACCAGATGGACAGAGAGAGAGAGTATTGTGTAAGTAATTCTGTCTAGTTTTTTGTTGTTGTTTTTCCAGGCAGGCTGTGAAATTTATTAAGCGCAAAACTATAATTAAAGCAAAGTAAAAATTATTAAAGCAACAGATCAGTGAGAAGACTGCAAAAGCGGCAGCAGAAGAAGAAGTCATAAAGAAACTAGTTCTAGTTTCTATATCAACCTGTTGCGTCTGCAGGGCGACGCAGATAGATAGAGTTATGGAAGAGTCCATGGAACTCCACGGAATAAAGACTCCAATATGGAATAAAGATGGGTGCTGTGTTCGCGCACAACGTTTTAATTTTATGCAGAAATCATAAAAACGCGTCAGGTAACAAGATAGTTGTTGCTCTACACGGTTAATTGTAGTTTGTTGCGAGTTGGAGTTGCAGTTGCGGTTTGCCGTTTGCCATTTGCAGCCCCCCATTGAAAAATGATGCAAAGTCGAATATTTTAAAAATGTTTCTCGGCTGCCAGCGCATGCGCAATTACGCCTCAAACGGGACGAGGAGGGGTAGTTGCCAGCGAGCTCAACATCTCTTACTCGTTTCAAGTGTGTGTGTGTGTGTGAATGTGTGTGGAAGTCGTAAATAAGGCCAGCTCGGGTATAGCTTATAGTTAACACCTATATGAGATGGCTCATAGTTTAAACAAGACTTCCTGTGACCAGGTTCAATGTTCGACTGAACGCTGAGCTTCGAGTTAGTTGCAACATTTGGAAAGGTTGCAAAGTGATTAATAGGCTGACTGGATGGATGGTGGGTCTATGCGTGGCGCGTTATTAGAACAATTAATTAGCATTAACTGATTGAATCTTTGGCACACATTTCTCAGCTCCGGGCGCTACCTCAACAGCTGAACCCGCAGCAATGCCAAACAAATCCAATAAATGTTCCAAATGTGCTACAAAAAAAACAGCGCGTAAACAGCAACGCTTACAATGTTTGAAAATAAATAGCAACGGCATGCACAGACTGATCAGCTAGCGAATATCCTGTAAAATACTGTGGAGGGTATGTGACACTTATCACCATATAATAGCTGTTAATGTAATAAAACCACACATTTGAATAGTAGTAATCGGAGTTTAGATTTGTATCTCGTGATAAATGTAATTCGATTTGTGTATACCCCATCTTTAGCAGACATCAATGCCCACTCTCATAATTACATATATGTATATTCATATGGCATAATGAATTGCTTTTATATACATATACTTACGAGTCTTATAGTAAGGCATGATATAGTAAGGCTTTTGCTTTGATTTTCGATTTTATTCGGATAGTTTTGTTTTTGTTTTGTTTAGCTTTTGTGTGTGTGTGTGTTTTTTTTTTTTGTCGATCGCCCGCTGCGCCACTGAGGCTGATGAAGTAGTTTTTCTGTAGCTCTGTGGTCCGAAAGATTCGCGTGTCCAATTCCAAAATGCCCAAAGTCTGCGTTCAAGGCGGCATGAGTAAGTGTTTTGCTTAATTGCCTATGGCTTATTAGGCACCACAAGCGAGCTGAGCGAGAGAATAGTCAAATTAATTTCGATAGACGACTGATGGGGAGACTGGAAGCAATCGAAGCAGCAGCAGCAGCAGCAACAAAAGCAGCAGCAGCAGCACCGATCCGAGATTCAAGTCTGTGCGTGGTCCCCTACTAATGATGATGGCGTTACGAATCTCGACTTGCCTGCATTGACCAGCGACAGCCAGACAACAACTACAAACAATTACAACCGAATAAGAAACTATATATATGTATATATATCTATGTATAGAAGAAGAGAAATACAACTTCTATTTTGTATTTGAAGCTATTGTGTGGCCACAATGGCATTTTGAGCAGTGGTGGCAATCGAGCAAAACAACAATGCAGAATCATTAATTAAATTTCTTGCCAATGCTGAACCATTTGACCGAACCATAACCAGAGGCGAATGGCTAGAAATATCAGACCACAAAAGTGAAAGAGTCAAAAGACAAAAAAATATAATAAAAATTGCAATTGACACAGCAAAGTGTTGGGATTCTAATGGAAAATGGTTTCAGCTAACTCAATCTGTCAATTATGCAATTGAAATCAATTGAAATATGTTTTGGTTTAGTGAAAAAAACACTCAAATTATTTTATTTGATTTTTTTAATTATTGATTGAAAGTATCTGCAATTATTTTTTAGACATAGTCAGAATTTATAATAATCTTTGTCAGTTTTAAAAATATATTTATTTGTTTAGAATCGGAAGCAAGTGTGGTGATTCCCACATCTGAAAATTGTCGAAATGTGAATTTCAAGTGTGAGGCAAATTGGCAGATTTAAAAGGTAGTTTTTTTTTTATGCCTTTCTATTGCTTCAACATAAGCACAGTCAAATTAGAAAAAAGTAACATGATCATTTATTAAGCGTATTTCCCAGCAGAAATTTTCTGTATTTCTATCCGCTTGTGGTCTTTTTCCGCTCCGCTTTTATTTTTTTGCTGCGTAATTCACACAAAAGCCGCATAAAAGTGCATGAAATTGGGCGGAAATTGAAGTTGGAGCTGAGTTGGATAGCAGGAACTACTATTAGTATGTAGAGCGAGAAAGATACAGACAGAGAGAGAGAGAGAGAGAGAGAGAGAGAGAGAGAGAGTAGAATTATGAATGGCACGACGGGTGTGAGTGCTTTTAAAAACCAATTAATACATTTTTTAATGTATGCGCTGCAGGTTGCTGCCACAGCTCTGCCAGCCGCCTACCTAACGTGAGGTGTGGAAAAATTGTGTTGCCTCTTATGTTTATTATGCAGCGCACCGCATGTGGGCGCAACAAGAGGTTGCGGAGTAGGTGGAGGAGGAGAAGCAGCCGATGGATGGTAGGGGGAGAGGGGAAGAAAAGTTTCGCTGGTGTCGCTGGTGTCGCTCTCTTCTGTGGTTCATCTCAGCACGAGTTGTCAGTGGTTCATTTTTCTTTCTCTGCTCGGCCTTTGCATTGTTTTCGTGAAAAATTAAGTGTGAAACAATTTATTGAGAAATTTGTACAGGTGGCACCGCACCAGCAACAACAACAACAGCAACAGCGACTCTCTGTTGTTGCATCCGATTGTTTAATGACTTCATTTTGTGGGCAGTGTGTGGCACAACCACAGAACCAGATCGCTTTGGCGCTTAATGACCAATGGCTGCCCCCAACTGTTGCAACTGGTGGTCAGCGCTGACACACAGAGCTCCCCAAATGTGTAAGCTTAAAGGCTTAAAAGGAATCGGAAAATTCCTTCAGATGAAGAGATTGATTTGAGTGTAACTGTTTCATGTACCGATGAAAACAGTTCTCGAGAAGAACTCAATTAACTTTTGATCTTTTCAAATTATCAGAATATGTTGAACAAGACAAATTATCCATAAATTATATACACATCCATTGCTTTGTTATATCTATATATATATATATATATATATACATATATATAAAGTGGACATGCGGCAAATATCGCAGAAAATCATAAAACACTTAAACCTGACAAGATGCTCGCATCATTCTCCATAGTTATTTGGCTTTTTTTTCTCAGTCCCGGACAACAAGTTAATGGACGCAAGAGATGCCAAGAAGCGACTCAGATCGATGAGGGCCTATAATAAGCAACAGCAAGTCTATAGACAACAACAACAACAATAAATGTTCCACAATAGTGTAACAGAGCTGAATACCTGGTTAGCTGGTCTGTTCTGCTCTGCTCTGTTCTGGTCTGGTCTGGTCTGGTCTGGTCTGGGCTGGCGTATGTGGAGCATTGGCTGATCATGTCACAAATGTTGATAACGGCGATTACTTCATATGCTTGGCATATTGTCGAAGTAGCGATGGCACAGGTATCCCCGCATATATGCAACTACTTGGGGCATGGCGCATGTGGCATGTGGGACATTATGGGGCAGGTATTTAAACAGGACGCTTCTGCTGCTACGGCTGCTGCAAGCGGCTGCATTCGACCCGTCGCTCCATCGCTCCACATGACACATGAGTAATGGCCACGCAGGCAAATTTATGACAAGTCACATTTCTGATGTGCTCGTTTATCAAAGGCCATAGACAGGCGAAGCAGCAGCAGCAGCAGCAGAAGCACCACCAAATGGAGTTGAGAGTTGCTCTTGCTTACTCCCTCCTCTATCTCCCTCTCGCGCTCTCGCTCACTCTCAGTGTGAGGCACGCGTGACAAGCCAGGTTGCTCGGTTCCCAGGGACTCTGGGGCGGCTCTCGACTCGAGTTAATTATAAGCGGCGAGCTTGAGCTTTAGCGAACTTCTAAAGAGAAGCGCGCTAGTCAAAAGCCATTGACTAATCCCGTCTGACGTATCAACAAAGGCTGTCCCAAACTCACACATGTATGTACACTTAGAAAAAACAATCAACTCAAATATAAATAACTAAATCTACGAAAGTTATTATATAAACTATGTAAGATTATTAAAGTAATGCATTCCTTATATATTATATTAATATTCCAATAATTCTTTTATTTACACACACAAATAAACACTGTGGAAATTATACATATTTTGTCTACATTTTAATAAAAATTTTTTTTATAATTAAGATATATATAAACTGGCAATCTTCAATTACAGAAATGGCTAATTCACATTTAATATCACCAGCAACTTATTAATTATAAATTAGCTACCAAATTTGGTACAGTGTGGCAATAGTTGAAGTGTGGAGGGCAGAGATAGAGAGAGGGGGTGCAGTTGAGGGGGGGCGCATAAACTTCCTATTAAGCTGTAAGCAAGGTCAGACTGACCGCCTGATGCACACGACTTTAACCTGGGGCCACATAAATTCGCCAGCTAGCCAGACAGACAGACAGGCAGACAGCCAGCAAATCACGTATAAATTTGTAGTTGGCAGACCTTCCCCCACCATGTCAATCGCCCCTTGGTCTAACGCCTATCAGCAAAGCAATTCATTTTACACGCCTCGAAAAGTGGGAGGCTGTGGACCGATCTTCACACATTATCGACAGAGGCTAAGCAGGCTCAGAAG
The DNA here is from genome assembly GCA_035043505.1 of Drosophila setosimentum. Lineage (NCBI taxonomy): Eukaryota > Metazoa > Arthropoda > Insecta > Diptera > Drosophilidae > Drosophila > Drosophila setosimentum. Next base: position 2,404,290 of record JAWNMY010000003.1, on the reverse strand, counting down.
TATTCGTTGGCTTTGATGGTTGTGCTAGTTGTGTGTGTGTGTGTGTGTTGTGTTGTCTAAATGACAATTCGCGGTAATAAGAAATGCAAATGGCAGCCTGAAATATCTCGTAAATGCTTAAAGCCAATAATAATAAAAATACATGAGCGTGGGCAACGTTGACGACTGCAAACTAACTAACATTCAACATTGAACATTCAACATTGCAACTGGAGGCTCGCAAAAGTGACAAACGATTAGATCGCAATGAACAGCACAAGTGGGCAAATTTTACGACTGCTAGATACTCTGTTCCTAGCTGGGGTTGAAAGTGCTTTATCCATTATTTTTGTGGGAGTGACAAACATAATTTTAGATGTTGGCTTTGATATCTTTGGGGTTCATGTCAAACTTAACAGCAGAACTCATCTTTTGACCTTTTGGAGTCTGGTATATTTTAGACTATATCTACAACTTTCCATCATAATAGATAAATAAAATAATTGATATTTAAAATATGAATTAAAATAAATAAATAAACATATTATTTTTATTTTTACTCTTTATCAGATTAAAATAGGTTTATCGCTGACTGCAAGTCAAGAGAAGCAAAAAAAGACAAGAAAAACAGATATTTTTTAGCAATCTTCATTCAGAAGTATTCTGTATCTAACAAATATGCACCACAAATAATTATTTGGCTAGTTTAAATAAGGTTTGAGCCAATATACCCACTTTTAGAGAAGTGAAAGAAGCGTAGAAATTCTCTTCTGGTTAGGTTTTGCTGTGGCTTGTTCCGTTTTTGCATAAACTGACTCAAAGTGAAAAATAAGCAGCCAGCAAAAGAGATATTATGCCTGGCACCGAGACTCGAAGACTGAGTCCAAGTTGGAGCCTCAACCAGAGCCAGAGCCAGAGCCTGAACCTGGACACAGGCCAGCGATGCCGTTGCGTTTTGAGATGCCATCGGGTTCTGGGTAAAGAAAGCAGCTCCTTTGTCTGTCCATCCATCTATCCAACTGTCTGTCTGAGAGTCGTTTGTCTGACCGTTTGCCTGTGTTATATATTGTGTATGACTTGGCTTGCGGACACCTACGTGTGACAAAAGTGTTGCCACACTTTTGTTTGCATCGCTTTTTGTATTTTTTTTGCTGTTTTTTTTCTTTTTTGGTTGGTGGCTGGCATGTGGGTTACATTGTGGGCCATTAGCACGCACGGGTCGGGACAACAACAGGGTCTGAGAATTTTGGACTTGGCCAGGCCGACCATTGTGGTTCATTGGAGGCAAAACGATTGCAAGAGGTATTCCTCCACTGCCTCGACACGTCTTGTGGGCCACAATCATGATCAAAGTCTTGACAAATTCTGTTGTCTTGCTTTAGTTTCGTTGCCTCTGACTCCAACTCCAACTTCAACTCCAACTCGAACTGCGACTGCGACTGCGACTGGGACTTGAACGTGAGGCTGGAGCAGAGCCTGGACTCTTTCTGTGTGCCTTGTGGCATGGTTTGTGTGGGGCACAACAAGCAGATCTTTCAAATGAGATCAAAGGAAACTGCGAGTTGAAAAAGTCACTGATCGATCTGCGAAATAAACTCTTTCCAGCATTATACCATGTATATTAAAAAGGTGTATCAACTGGCGAAATGTTGGGCGTGAAACGTGTGAGTTTCAATTTTCGATACACGCAAAATAATCAAGAGCATTTAGCGTGAATTTATCATAATATTAACAAGGTGAAAGTGTCGTATATTTTTAACTCAAGAAAATCATTTGAGGACTAGGTCAAAATCTTGCATTAGCGTCGGATCATTTTTGAAAAACGATTCTAAAAAAAAACAAGTCTTTTAGATCATGGTTTGATATCTATATTAATTTTACATTCAAAGATGAAAACGCGATTCTGATTCGATTGTCTTGCTTCCTCAGACGAGCCATAATATTCACACATCCATAACTTCCTCAAAATGTATCCAATTCTTGAACAGCAGGTCTTTTTAGTAATTGTTTTGCCACAAGATTGAAAGTTGAAATCGCTGTCTTGACTCCAAACTAATGTTCAAATTATATACCCAAAAATATCAGTGGTGACGAGTTAAGTCATTTGACTGACATAGATTTGTCAAAAAGGATCAGATTTAATTTCAATCATGGCTTTAATATAAATACTGGACTTTAAGTTGAAAGCACGTTTCTCGATCGCAATGCATGCTAAAATTAAAAATTAATATACCGCAGGCAGTAAGTAAAAATTTCACATATATTCTCAATATCTTTTGCATATTCCCACCACAAAAACAGCTTCTGCTTTTGCTTTTGCAACAAGAACAACAACAAGCTAAAAATAAATCCTGTGAACTTGCAGATTTCGCAAATTACACGCCACTCACTTGCACCATCTCTTCTCTCACTCTCTCTCACACTCTCTCACTCTCGCTCACTCTGTCACGGTCACGGTCTGTGTCCGCTTGTGTGGCTTTCATTTTAATATTGCCACACCACATTACAAGCGGCGAGTGGCATATGTTTGGGGACACCACCTGATGCGATGGCGCCTCATCAAATATGCGCCACAAATGATATGAGGAGGTAGGAAAAATATCAAAAAAAAAAAAAAGAAAGAAATGTAAAAAATCGACGTGCAACTGACAACAGCTGCGAGAAGAATTTTACGCTTCAATGCCAAATTGAATTGACTGAGATTCATTCAAAAGTCAACGCAGTTATGGGTACGCCCACAGCCACAGCCACAGCCACGCCCACTGGCCACCGCCACCGTTTGCAACAGCTCGTGATTTTCATAATTCAAATTGAGCGTATCCGGGAATGGGAATGGGCGTGGCGTGGCGTGGAATTCTCTAGCCTCTGCCGGGCTCCAAGAAGAAGAATGCATAATGAAATTCGCTTTGTTTACTTTGGGCATCATTGCCATTTTTTATATATATTTTTTTCATATATATATTTTTGCACAGTTTTTTCCCTTCTCCTTTTTCCTTCAAGTGCAAATGCCATTCAAGCAGAATAATGCAATATAAACTGTTGCAGCTTCAGCGACGCTACTCAGCCGAGCATGGAGCAGCAGCAACAGCAACAGCAGCAGCAGCAACAACAGCAGCAAGGAGCAGGCGTTGACAATCCAAGGACTAAGACCACAGCTAAAGGTAGAGGTACCCAAAGAGGGGGCAGGGCTACTTGGCTTACTCACTTGTGTCTGTGTCTGTCTGTCTGTGTGTGTGTGTGAGTGTGTGTGTTGGCAGAGGCATCTAGTAAAATATGAAACCACAAAAGAGTTGGGCTCCCAAGGAATCGTTCATGTCAATTATTCCAGTTAAGTGAGCAACAAACCAAAGGCGCAACTACTTACCCTTTCAACAACCCCCCCACCACCAGTGCCACGCCCTCCAGCAGATGCCCCTGCTCACTTTGTCCAGTTATATTTTATCTTGAGCAATATTTGTATACCCCACAAAAAGAAAGTAGAATTAAGTGGAACGAAATAGTTGAAAGGAGAGCATTTTAAAGCTTTTAAGATCCAAACTATATTTAAATCTGTAACTGCAGACAACTTTAGCAATAGATTAACAAATAAGGTATGCACTTAGGACACACTTAAAATAAAAATTTTAATAGCAATTATACAATTGACATCTTAATATCTGGCAGGTCTTTTAAAATCTTCAAAGAATTCTTTCAAATAACTCATCAATAATTAGGAATTTCTAATTTTATACAGGGTATCAGCGAGTTAAGCACTCTTAGGTTCAATTTTTTTAATGCACTTTGTGCAGTTTAAAGAATTAAATGCTTAGGCTGGCAAAAAAAAAAATGTAATTCAATATAGGTGGAAGGAGCTTCAACTGTGGCAAGCAACGTTTAAAGACGCTGCAAAATTTCCAATCTTTTTTTTTTTTTTGTTTTTGGTTCCATTTTTTTTTCTTAGTTCTAGGGCTGCCTGCATAAATTGCAGGAGCAGAAATCACGCAGATTACGTAGAAATCGTAAACAACAACAAACAAAAAAAAAAAACAACAACAACAAGAATAAGAAGAGGAACAAATATAATACTGGAATAATAAAAAGCGACAGACACTGACACAATGAAGACGCCCAAGCGACATAATAAAGCAATAAACTGGACCCTTAAGGATAACAAACAGATACACAACAAACACACACACACACACACACACTAATAGAAGGAGCCTTGCGGGGGCATACCTCAATAACTCTCTCTCTCTCTGTCTCTCTCTGTCTCTCTCTGTCACTGTCTGTCTCTCAGTTGAGATGCTGCAGCTGACTGTGGTGCGGACTCGAATTTCACATGCAATCGATGACAAATTTATGACTTTCAATGAGTTCTTTTTAGGGCCCTCGACAGAGCCTCCTCCTTGCCTCTTAATACAGTTCTTGTTGTTGCCGTCTGCTCTTCTTCTTCGTCTCTTGTTATGGCTCATATTTCTGTCAATTTGTTGCAACAAATTGAGTTATTTCATGGAGAGCAGCACCCACCGAAAAATGCAATTCGAATATCCTGCAGCTGTCCTGGGATTGCATTTAAGAGTATCTATTTCACGCATTTGCCAAAGATCAAATGCCGAAAGCTAAAGTGTTTAAATCCCACTTAAGGATCTACAAATCGCTTCCGCAACGAGAACTATTTCCGCCTGATTCTGCATTGAGCAAACAGTTGAAGGGAATTTGATTTTAAGTTGCTCCTTGGAGAGCTGCTGAGCTATAAAATATAAACTCTTTGAAGGATGTCAAGCGGAGAGCGGATCAGAAACTTAGGAAACCACTCAAAGGAAGCACTTCGGAAACCTGAGGATAATACTTTACTTTTGATCACATTAAAGTATGGAAAGCAAGCAACATTTCTTTTTATGTTTATAAATTTTACGCATTTTATTGCAGTTTCAGTTGCATTTGGTTGGCTCAGCACTCTTTTGATATAATATGTGCTGGCAACTTTACACAAGTTAAAGTGAAAACCTAATGCTAAGTTCAACATTGTAGCTCACACCAACATTTTCACAATTCTTGTATTGTGGCATTTAGCCACTCAAACAATTCCTTTCAAGTGAAACGTTGGCCTCTTCTTGTGTTCCCACATATTCTTGTATTTGTAACTGAAATGGCATTTTAAGTCCACACAATGCCACGCCCCATTTCAATTGCAAATGGCTGATGGGGGGCTGCGGGGTTTGCAATCAGTTAGGATCTAAGTGGAAATGCATTTTCACAATATCCGCACACATGCACAGTCGAAGTAAAAACCATTGCTTACCTTTGGAAAAGCAACAAAAAAAAAAAACAACAGCAATGCAGACTTTAAATATGCAACTTGCTGGAAAAAGAAAAGTAGCGAAAAACCAAAAAAAAAAACAAACAATAATAATATTGCAGCAAGGCAAGGGCTCCGTGCAACAGCGAGAAAATGAAAACAAGTAGCAAAATAGCTCAAGACGCCAAGAAGTACTTTTTTTTTGGTGTTTTTTTTGTTGGTTTTTTTTTGTGCTTGGACTCGAGTTGGACTGTTGCTTGAGGAGAGCATGATAGAGCAGGCCTGATAAGCGACACGCGACTCGAGTTTTGAGTTTGAGGCAGCCGTGGCAAGCGTCCGTGCCCCGTAATAACGGACAAGATGGCACAGGTTGCCGTCTTTCCGTTTGTTCAGTTTGTTCAGTTTGTTCAGTTTGTTTTATGCCCCGCAAATTGGTTTTCAGACCGGGCAGGTGCTGCTCCTTGCCCAGCTCCAGCTCCAACTTCAACTCCAGCTCCCGAGTTAGAGTCAGAGTCAGAGTCACAGTCAAAGTCAGAGTAGTCTCCACACACCCGCACTCTGCTGCTGCTGTTGCTGCTGGTGCAACTTGGTTGACGCCACATGTGCTCCTGTTGTCGCTTGTGGCTCGCATATGCCACCAAAAGACACGACCAGAGACAAAGTTAGCCCTCCAATCCCCCCTCGCAAAGACAACACAAACACGAGCTCCAAGCTAATACAATGTCTGCAGTTCCGTTTTGTGTACCAACCCCCTCCTTGCAACTCCGCCCCACTCCTGGTGCTGCTGCTCCCTCGACTGCACCCACAATCCACAATCCACATAGAGACGACGAAGACGACGACGACGACGACGACGACGACGACGACGACGACGACGACGACGACTACGAGTCTTATATTAATTGTCACGCATATGTCTAACCCCCGGAACGACCCCGGGGCCAAAAGTGCTCGGTGCTCAGACCTCAGACCCGAGTCGAATCGTTGTTGCGCATATTTTTGGGTCTATTGAGGAGGCCAACAAAAAAAAAACCACAAGAATGTTACCAAAAGTGTTTTGCAGCAATTTCAGACCAAAAGAAACACACAACAAACAAAACAGATAGATAGGCATACACACACACACACACACACACACACACTCTCGCACACACACAGAGACATGGAGACACGTTTAAGTGACAAGTTCTGTTGCTTGTTTTACACTGCAATTGAGAAGCTATACCGGAAATGCTTTATAGCTTATTACAACGCTTACAATAATATCCAAACTGTTGTCGAACTCAGATCAGGTTCTTCTGTATCGATTAATATTATTACATTTTCATTAAAAACTAATAAATAAAAGATCGCAATTGTTTTTCTTGTTGTTGCTGTTTTTAAAACACTTCAAAGTGTACAAATTATTTAAGTTAACATCTTTAAAGCACGATAAAAGGCATTTATTATCTTCGAACTGGCTTCAGATTCTAAGCAGTTGTGAATATTACTATCAAAATTATATCTCAAGTATCTAAAGCTAACTCAAAATGTATCTAGACTATGCTAGAGTATCTAAAGTTCGTAGTTGCGTTCCAGCTACTGTTGATCGTTGTTTGTGTTACAATTTTTGTGTGTCATTTGTAGGTGGGGACTGCAATGGGTTAATGTGTGTACGCAGTAGCCGGCTATTCCTACTCTACTCCAGACTCTACTCCAGACTCTGCCCCAGACTCTGCCCCAGACTTTACATCCGTCTCTAACTCTGAGGCTGACAATGACTCGGATTCGGATTCGAATTCGGTTTTGTTGTTCTTTGCTGGCTGGTTGTTTGGTCTTGGTGGTTTCTGGTGGTTCTTGTAGGCCGCGTTGCAGTTCGTGCCACGGCGTCTGTGTCTGCCACTGTGCTGTGTACTGTGTACTGTGTGCTATGTGCTGCTCTACTTGACAATTACCTTTGGCATATACATATGTCGTCCTATTGTTGTTCTTTCTTTACTTTCTAAATATTTTGTTTTGTTTTGTGTTTTTATTTTTGTGGCTTTTTATGCACGACGTGGCAGCAAAGCCAAAACTAATACACTTTTGTGTGTGGAAGAGCAGACAGACAGACAAACAGAGCTATTTGTTTTTCTGTTTTCATTTCTAATTGAATGACGCGACGGACTCAAATGTGGTCGAAGGGTTTAGGGGAGGCTGGCTGGCTAAATAAATAGAAGAACTAACAGTAGGAAAGGAGAGAGCAGGAAAGCCATTACTTTCCCCAGTGCTCATTTATTAATGCAATTAACATTTGCATATACGGTTGCATATGCCACACAATTTAAGAGTCATATATGGATGCCTGGTGTCTTTCATTTTTGTGGTAGCTGAAAGTGGCACACAGATAAGATAAGATCTTCTTCTCTTGGATTGCTCTAGACAGACCCAATTAAATGACAATAATACAGTAACTGCCATAAGTATATCTACAGCTGCTGCTGCTTGCACAATCAACAAACAAGCAGACAAATATTGACAAGCTTTCTTAGATTAGTTTGTTTCTTAGTGTTGCACAACGCCGCTGTTGAAATACACATCCCAAATTAATTACGCTTCGTGCCCAGCTGCACTTTGCACGAATGTCAATCGAAAAATGTTTTCTAATCTAAACTCATATTTTTCATGTTTTTATTATTTTGTATTTTTTTTTTTTTTTTGTGGAACACACAAATTTTTGGGAAAGTGATTTCCACGAAAATTGAGTGCAAGTATTTGTGACCAAGTAAACATTGTTAGCAGTTGCATGTTTGGGTTCCGCCCCAGCTACAAATCTAGTTAAATAGGTAAATTAAACTGGCCAATTACCGTTCTGGCCCTGGAAAAGAAGTGTATACATGACCAGATATACAATCGCAACTGTTGTACGCCACTTGTGTAAGGCATACACATACATGTACATGAAGCAATGGGTAACTGCGATTACGGAATGCACTCCTTACACGCAAATCGCTAAGGATCCACAAAGTCCTCTTGCGTATGCCATGAACTAAAATAATATAGAAATCTTTCAATTATTCTGAGTTCATATTACATTTTACAAAATATACTAAGACATATTTATAAATTTAAAATACAATTAAGAATATTCAAATTTTTCTACTAAACTTTTATACATTTTCATTAACCACTATTTTGCTGAAAAGATCAAAGTAATAATTCACTTTTTTATTGCACACAAAAAGAGCTGAACAAAGTCCATTTTGACCTGATTTAACCGCATTTAGCTGCACCGTGTAAACAGTTTTGAGCAACTCGTATATTTTTCGCCTACTTTGACAAAGTGCCAATAACTTTTGCATTAAACTTCAATGGGCAAGCCCTCCTCACTCCCCAATTCCCCCTCTCCACCTGTTGGCCAAGCATAACGGAGCAGGCAAAAAAAAAAGTAAACCAAAGAAATGAAATTTGCATGGCTTAGCCGTAAGTTATGCCATGTTAGCAGTTGATTTTGAAAGCGGTCCACAAAATGCACGAGAGGCTCAAGCCAAGAATGAAAGGCACCAGTTCAGTTCAGTTCAGTTCAGTTCAAGTTGCGTGTCAAATGCGTTCAGGGCCTGGCTAAAAATATATATATGTATATATAAATATTGGACACAGGTCAAAAATCTAAGGCATGAAAAACTTGTTGAAAGACTAAAATATATGGCGACGGCTTGTTAACTTGGCTAAATAAATAAATAAGCAGGCAAGAAAACAGGCAGGCAGGCAAGCAGGCAACAAGCAGCTAACAGCTAACAGCAAACAGCAGGCCAGTAACGGCATTATTGATATAAATTCAAAGCACTTCCTGTGGTCTCATAATTTCATAGAGAGCCCCACCATTCAACGCACGCCAGCAAATTACATTTTGCGAGGCCTGAAAGACCTTTTAGGCGCCATAAATATTAATGAGGAAAGTCGCCTTCGTCGCCATTTTGCAATATGGCGGCTTTCTTTTGTCCACAAAGAGTATAATAATAAAAACTCAGAGGCAGCTGAGATTTGCATTTGGAATATTGGATTATCAGCATTTTATCGTCTTATCATACAGAGCAACAGAGAGAGAGAGAAAGGGCGAGAGAGAGAGAGAGGGCCCACCGGGTCAGGCGACACACAGAAAAACACACACACACAGCCTGGAGATCAAAGGAAGCATCGTCTAGAGTTACCCAAAGGGCGAACAGTCAACGAAATGCTATCAACTTCCGATAGGCTTCTGGACATTTCATGCATAGTTGAAGCCACCTAAACCTAAACTAGCCGCCTGACATCGCACAACAAACAAAAATCAAATGCCTCAGCTGCGATGGCGATGCTGCGATTTTCTGCATCATTTACTAAAAACAAGCTGCAGTTGGTCTGTGCTAGCTGAGACTACGGAATACCCTGTAATGTGCAGTTATTTATCTTATGAAGCACATTTTAACTTAAATTGAAGAAAAATAAGATTAATTACTTATGAAATCAACTCAACTAAATTTAACTATATTATATAGATTTTATATTCATTAGAGAGTAAGAAATATGGCTGACTGTATCTAACACCCTCAAAAGTCCATCAAAGTATACATAAACAAATTACTGCAACATTTAATGATAAGAAAAGTAAACTTTACTCTCTGCCGGTAAACACAGGGTATTCTAGAATCTCAAGTGGCCAACAGGATGCAGGTTTATTTGCTCCGACGGCGCCTGGCGACAGACCGGATATGTGTGTGTGTGTGTGTGTGTGCGAGTGTGTGTATTTGTGCCTCATGGAAATTCAGACAAGTGCAGCTGCAGAAAGATGTTGTTGAGTGGCGTCTGGACTTGGTTGGGTTGACTGTGCACCAGCACCACTCAAGTGGTGCTGCTTGCACTACACACGATAGCTGCGGCAAATTAAGATATCAGGCAACGCATTACGCTGCTAGGAGACCCATTCAGTAGGCGACATGCTTTAAGGTTATACAGTGGCACCTTTTTGTCGGCTAAGCCATATAAAAAAAAAAAACGAGCAACTACAACTGAATATAAAAATAAAAAGCAGCCGCAAACAGCAGCCAAAGAAGAACAATTTCCCAGCAGCAGCCATAAAAGGCATCATCTAATCGCAACTTTCTGTCACATTGATGATAAAATTTGGGTCAACGTTTTAGTGTCGTAGCACCTTTTTTTACTCTACGAGTCTAGTTCAGTTCAGTGCTTAGACTCCTCTCTCTCTGTCTCTGCTGTTATCCTTGGAATGCCAAGATAGCCGACTGCACTACCGTCTAATGGCCTAGGCCAACAATTCCTGCAGTTGTTGCTTTCTTGCCGTTTTTATATGCCGTCCCTTAAGTTGAGCGCCGACTTAGCTGCCTGATAATAAAAACGGGGCGTGGAATAGATATATAAAGTCTTTTTTTCCATTTCTGAAGGCAGACCAGTAGCCACCACAGCCAGGCCAAAGCATATCCTTTATTTTCTATTCTGTTTTTTTTCTGTACGTATTTTTTATTTTAATGTTGTGGTTATTGTAATGGGCACGTAGTACACTGCAACAGAAACTTGGGCATAGATAGTAGCGCTACTTCCACTAATTCAGATATGCAAATTATGCTGGCAAGTGCTGCTTGGGAAGAAGTTCGTTCGCATTGCCTTTTCATAGTCCTCTCTTTAAGTGGAATGTGAGCTAAACTAATGAGTTGAGCTCCTGAGAGATGCCAGCCAACTCTTATTTATATTTGTGCTACTTACAAAGTTTTCTAACTGAATAAAACATGCTAGTTTCTGCAAATTAATGGAACAAGAATTTAATCGCAAAAGGTTAGTTTAGCTATTGCAGCTAAACCTGTTCACAGGCTTTGTTATTCTAGAGAGATATTTTATCAATATTTATATATTTTTGTTAGTTGTCTTTTCTCTATAATTAAAAATTTCAAAACACGCAATCATAGTTTAAGCATACTTCGAGTTGATGGAACCACCCCTAAAATTGTCCAGTTTGTGCCTATAAATTTCTCTCAGTGCTGCTGCGTATCCCCGGCGTCGTCAGTCGCTGTCTGTTCGTGAAACAGATAACTGCTACACTTTCTGCTCGACGATGCATAAAAAGGGTACAACAACAACAACAACAACATTGGGCATTGGACAAACCACACAAAACTCTTTCACAAAGTGTTTTTTATGACAATGGCCAATTGCATTTGGCCTCAGCTGCGACTGCAACTACAACAACTGCAACAACGCCAACTGCAATGGCTAAACTCACACGCGACTTGCAACAGCAGCTGTAAAACTGAACATTTCATATCAATTGACATTTGTTTGGGGCATCGTAAAAGGCAAAAAAAAAAAAAAAATGAAGGAAAAAAAAAATACTTAAGCACTGGTCGAAGCACACTGCTCATTTTTATGGGCTCCAATTGATAAGAGGCGAACACTTGCGGCACTTTTGATCCAGAGACACACATTTGATTACTTTAGCTATCTGTCGGCTAAGTTAGGGCCATAAAACCAATACAATATCGCCGAATATGTAAATTTTCTCAACAAATTGTTATCACTTTGTCGAGATGTCGTCGTTGCTATAAATAGTAACTCTGTATAAATACATATATGTGTATATATATATATAAATATATATATTTGTATTTAAAGTGAGTACTATATCATTTTAGCGCCATGATGCGGCAACAAAATGTTGCCTTCGCCCCTCAAGTACACTTGAATAAAACTAAAAAACAGAGAAAGAGCCAAAACAATGGCAAGCTGGTCGTGATTGGCATAATTTTAAGTGGTTCGGCGTTTTGAGGTGTGAAAATAATTTAATATACGAGACGAGACGAGACGAGCCCTGGCTGAGACCATCTCTGCTAAAACCCAAGGCTAACTTTAATAAAACACCTACAGGCGAAATAAAAATAAAAAAAATCTGGCCAACAAAAATTGGTATAAAAAATATTAAAAAAAATTCCAGAAATACAGATAAAAAATGATTATTATAGACTTTGTCCGGCAACTGTTGAAATTAATTGCAATTTATGATGACGTTTAAACAAAAACAACAAATTCAACAGCAGCAGCCGGCAACAATAATAAAAAGTGTAAGTTCAACAAAAACAAAAGCTAAAAGAGTTGTAAAAACAAAAAACGAACAAACCAAAAAAAAACTACGCAGGTAAGCACAATAAACGTGCGACTCTTAATTAAGTCATGGCCTGGTCCGCTGAATTTGTAGTGGGCTTCGAGTGGCTACAGTGGCTCCATTGGCCAGTTAACAAAAAAAAACACACACACACAAATATAAATACGTTTGGGGAACAATATTTATATTAAACAATATATATATATATATATATATATATTATATACATCGATATGCATGTGAAGTGCTCAGGATGGAAGCTGATGTTGATGTTGATGTTGATGCTGATGATGATGCCGATGCTGCTCTCAAGTGTAACGAAAATATTGAAATGAATTTGTCAAGTGAGCAGAAGAACTTGAGTGAAAGCACCCATGCGATTGTGTGTGTGTGGTGTGTGTGTGTGTGGGTTGACCCACTGGGCAGAGGAGCAGCAACTGAGGTAGCAGTAACTGGCTAATAATTAATAAAAACATTGCGAGAAATAAATAAATATATTTTAAATATGAAATATGTAAAAATCAGTGTCAAGGAATTTTGTGGAACTTAAAGAAGTTAAAAATATTAAATTAAAAAATGCAATTCATAAAAATGAAACAACCAACAGTAAAAAACTTCTGTGCCATTCTTAACCTTTTCCAGCTTGCTTACCTTAGCGCATATTTTTACATTTTTTTTCTTAAAAAAAACCCTAGTAGATTGAATAATTAAAAATGCAATTCATAAGATCTAAAAATATGCAACTCCCACGTAAAAACTTGCCCACTTTGTTAACCTTAATGCTGAACATTTTTTTAATGAACTGAAAAGTGCAATTCATAAATATTTAAAATATAAAACATTCACTGAGGAATTTCTTAACCTAGGTTTACCTTCCCCAACTTGCCTACCTTCACGTATTATTTATATTTTTTTGTTGTATAAATTTGTTAATATTAAAACACTGTCATTAAATAATGTATATATATATATTTCTTTTAATATCTCAACTTGCGTAGTTTTACTTCATACTCTGTAAATGCATTTTACATTTCCTGTCGGGCGTTTTTCATAAGTGTCTCAGCTAAAAGAAGAAAAAAAGGAAACCAATCAAGCAATTTTCATTACATGAGTTAATTTGCTTTTGTCTCTGCAGCACGCCCACCTCAACACTCCCCCCACCCCCATCCCATTCCTTGCACCACTTTTGCTACACATTAAAAAATCAATCAGCGTTCAAAAAAACAAGAAAAAAAAATGAAAAGAGTTGGTTTTTTGTGGCGTTTACGCTTTTGCGAATTTTTGCCGACTTCCTTCAGACTTCCTCACCTCGTGGGCAAGTGTGAAATTTGCTGTAAACCACAGCAAGAGGCGTAAAAAAAAACAGCACAGAGCAACACAGAAACGAAAATACCGCAAAGAGGTGCCGGCTATAACGGACAGCGAGTGAGGCTTGGAACACAACTTGATTACCGCCTCATTTAGTTTCATTTAAGCCAAGCGAACAACGCCAACAACAACAAACACTATATTGTAAAATGGCAACAAAAACAAAAAGAATGAAAAGTAAAACAGTACGAAAAGAGTTGGCCAAATGAGAGCATTTTGTGTGTGTGGTAAAACAAGTTAAGCAGAACCGAGCGACAGGCAATAAAAACGACATCGACAAAGGCAACAAAAATTTGCTATGACGCCGCCTTAAAGCTCTATATATATATATATATATAGTATAGGAGGATCGAATTTCAAAGGCATTCTTTTTTTACGATATTGTCTCAATCAGCTATGGGACTTTTATGCACAACAGAAATTCACACCACACAAAAGGCAGCGAAGCGACAAAAATGTTTTTTTCTTTTCAAAATTTTAAATTGTTCTTTTTTTTTGTTTTTTTTTGTGGTTTTTGTGGGCATTAAGAAATTTATTTCGCCCTTCGTTGGTTGGGCTGTATTTTGATATTCAGTGAAGGCGCAGGCGCAGGCGCGACTGTGAAAACAAAAGAGCTAAAAAATTGCAAGTGATAGAGCAAAATGTGCGGCATTTAAAGCAGCAGATACAGATACAGATACAGATACACATCCAAACGACGAAGACAAACGACAAACTTCAGATACAGATACAGATACAGGCAGCAAGCGAGTTACAGATACAAGATACATAATTGCCTGCCTCGCAAACCTGCCGTGCTGAGCGTGTCAATGACAGCGACAGAGAGCGACAAACTCAAAGAGAGCAGGTTGCCACAGAGAGAGAGAGAGAGAGACACGGAGAGAGAGAGAGCGCGCGTTGCAAGTGTGTGAGTGAGAGCGACACCAATACAAACAAACAACAAGCAGGCAGCATAAAATGTGCAAGCGAGTGGCAAGATACAAAAGCAAGCAGCGCAAGCGAGCAAGCAGACGAGAGAGAGAGCAGCAGAGAGGAAGAGAGCGAGAGAGCGATCAGATCAGTTGTCAGTGTGTGCGTGAGAGAGAGAGAGAGAGTAAGAAATGCAGCTGTATTTGTGCCACATTTCCCCTCCAAAGAGCGAGAGAACGAGAGAGAGAGAGAGAGAGAGGGAAACTTGCTCTGGCTACCTGCAAAACGGCTCAGACTTGGTGGCTTAGAGCTCTTCCGGCTGGCTGCCTGCCTGCCTGCCTTAAACTGTTTGCTGAAATAACAAGACATGGCCAGAAGAAAATATTATCTTTCTATAGTAATTTTCACTCATTTTTGGCAATTAGCTTGAAAAGGCCTGCAAAAATATCGAAAGACAGTTTTTT
The DNA here is from genome assembly GCA_035043505.1 of Drosophila setosimentum. NCBI lineage: Eukaryota > Metazoa > Arthropoda > Insecta > Diptera > Drosophilidae > Drosophila > Drosophila setosimentum. Next base: position 2,389,181 of record JAWNMY010000003.1, on the reverse strand, counting down.
CAAGAGCTTCCCGTTAAATAGGAATTTTAGACGAAGAGCAAAGAAAAATATATAAATAAATAATAAATAAATAAATAAATAAATGTGCAGAGCAGTTGTAAGCTGTAAAAATAAAATTATAGACCAATTTATAAAGATGAGTTGCCAATCTGCGTTTCGTGTGTGTGTGCGTGTGTGTGTGCGTGTGTGTGTTTAATGAAGGGTTCTGATAAAATACATGCAATCTTCTATCTGTGAGCTGAGCAACGTTCGGCTCTTTAAAGTGGGTATTAGCAAAATGCTGAAAAATTGCCAACACCAACGTGGAAAAAAAAGGCCACAAAATAAACTGAAAATGAAATGAAATCGTCGACTAACAATTAGAATTGTCTGCTTTGCTTTTTGTGCTCAGCCCGAGCCATGATTATGGGTTATGCGCGCTCTTAACTTGAGTCTGCTTCTGCTTCTTCTTCGTTTTGGCCATATTCGGGCACTCTTTTTTTTGATCTCAACAAATTTTTGTCGATTATCAAAATATTTAAATTATAGGAAGTGTATTATTATATATATATATATATATATATATATATATTCTAAAGGGGCCATTTTCTGGGGCATGCAAATCCTAAAATGTTTGTGAGGAAGTCGCAAATTGCGAAAAACAGTCTGAAAATGCTACAAATTTACTGGCATTTACTGTCAGCTTAAACATTAAGTTCAAACACGTTAAATATGCTAAGCGTGAGTGGAAACTTACCTTATAATGAGTTAAACCTTTCACACATCTTGTAAATTTGCAACACACGCAAGAGAATATCTCAATAGAAAAGCAAATGTGATACAAATTTGTAGGAAAGTAAACTTTTTGAACTTTCCACTCGCATTGGTTAGTCACAGATCTGTGCTCAACTAATTCGAGTGCTTGCCACACACATGTTACGCTCTTTAGTCACAGCAGGTAGCCCAATAGTCTGCCACTAAACTAAATGGAGAGCTTTTAGCTTTGCAGCTTCTTGGGAGAAATGCCACAGAGTAAGCCACATGGCCACAAGCACATAAATCAAAGGCGACCAATAAATAAAGCGAACCATAAACGCGTAATTAACCTCATTCTCTGGCCATGTCTGGCGGAGAGCATTTGAAAATATGGCACAAGAGTTAATGCACATTAAAGCTCATATATCAACCCCTATTCCAAATACAAACGAGGAGCGAAACAATAGGCACAACCACTTTGATCCACTCCATACTTGCCACTCAACTTGCAGCTAAGCGCGACACGGCTGCCACAATGCTGCCACAATGCTGCCAAAGTATCTTTAAGATGCACTTGAGCGGTCGTTGATGCCACAGCGCTGCTCGTTACTCACTCGATATGCATGTTTCACCATCTAGTCCCATAGTTCTTTTAATATAAAATATTGCATGCCACAAGACATATATAAATATACATACATACATATATATATATATATATATATATATAGACAAATACCTCGCATTGTTTCAGCAGCATTGTGTCGTGTTGGCGCATTGCTGAGCCCGCATATCAAATGAGCCTGATACCAGCAATAACAACGCCAACAACAACATCAATATCAAAACACACTGTTCAACAACAGGAAGTTCTTTTATAAGGACACACTGGTATTTTGTGCAGTGCATATAAATTATGTATCAATGGGAATTTTATAGCAATATTTTTTTAAGAATAAACTATTCAGTCACAAGAAGACTGAATAACATAATTATCAATTGCTGTCTCTCAATCAAAGAAACATATTGATTTTTTTTTATAGATTCAGTCACCAGTTGAATTCAGTTGTAAAAATAATATAGTTAATAATAAATATATATTAGAGGTTGTCAAATCGAGACTCAACTCAATTGTTCACATAATCGCTTAGCTTTTATAGCATATTAAAAATGGCGATTAATTAAATGTCAAATCGCAGTTTGATAAATTGCCAATAAATTGATGATACTCTTGCAAAGTGAATTATGTAGGGCAGTGTAATCGTAATGTAATGCAAGTGCGCTTGACAGCTGCCAGGGACTTGCCAAGGAGTTTGCTCCTGTCACACACACATACACACACACACACACACACACACACACACTGCTGGTGCTGCTATTTCTTCTTCAATATTTTGCATGGCAAGCAAGAATTCATGCAACAGCAACAAGAACAACATTATTTTGTATCCATTTGGTTAGCTTCACGTTCATATTCCATATGTATATAAACACACACATTATAAATCGAAGTTGCTGTGGATTTTGTTGTTTTTGGCATTGGCATTGGCATCGGCATCGGCATCGGTTATTTTCACTGGAGGCCTCATTCATTAAAATCCATGCAATGATATTCATAATTTGTGCATGCTGCTTTTGCTTGCTTGCAGACGATTCTCTCTCGCTAGTTTTTGCCAAAAGATTATGAAAATTTTGGCCTGGAAAAACATTTGGAAGAAAATACAAACAACAACAACAAAAAACACACACAAAAAATCAGTTTCAGTTTGTCTGAACTCGCACAGCAAAGTTGACGACGATGTCTACTCTGTGACTGAGGCTGAGGCTGAGAAACAATTCAAAACAAATAAATTATGCATTACAAACGTGCTGCTGACCCATTGCCATTTTCTAATTCAATTAAAAACCGAAAGAAATAGCAGAAGAAAAAAAAGTATCTTTAGCTTGTGCATTTGAATACAATTTCACAAGGAGCTGTAGCCGGGAAAGTTTTTACTTGCCTAAATGCACCACTGGGAAAGCCACAGTGCACCACCAGCAACATCAGCTGCAGCAGCAGCAGTAGTAGTGCAACCAATGGGGGCATCCACTTCAGAGTCCGCTGCATCCGTTGCACACAGAGTCAGAGACACTAATTTGACATAGTTATGCGCAGCGAAATGAAAGCTGTGCAACTCCCAACAACTGCAACTGGGATTATTGTTGCAACTACTTCTGCTGCTTGCTGTTGTTGTTGTTGTTGTTGTAGTTGTTGTTGGCGTGGCAAATGCGGCGTATGAATAATATTTAAGCTCTGCCTCTTTCTGTTATTGTCTGCTGCTGATGCTGCTGCCGCTGCCTGCAATGGGGCGACAACTGCCAACTTGGTTGCAACTTGAATTGTGTGTGAAGCTACTCAGCTTGAGCACTGCGACTGCGATCAGGCTTTAACTTTGGCTTTAGAGATAAGCATAAAATACATAGAGTCTATTATCTATATACACATTTGTGTCTGGCAATTGCTACTAGCCAATATTTTATAGATTATTTAGTACCTTATAGCCAAGCTGGATACGCAATCATAGCTCGGCTAACGATTTTGCCTGTGCACAAATCATATTTATTACTAAAAAGTAAAGCCCCGTAGAAAATATGACCAGGCTTAGGTATTAAATGGGTATAAAATTGTAATATCAAATTGAGTGTGATAATTCTAGAGTTATGTTTCACACCTCAAATGCTCTGGAATATATATGCTTAGACTCTCACGGGGCGTAAAGACAGGTGCAAAGAGAGCATAATAAGTAAATGTTCAACAATAAACTTAAATAATTTATTCAGTTGTTAGTTTGGCGACACTGCTTCTTCTTAATGAAAATCAGAAGTCTGCGGATTAAGCTTGCATTGCAGTCAAATAATTAACTAACTAATTTTGGGAATGAGAATTTTTGATTTACTTTTCAGAGTGTGTATGTGTGTGTGTGTGTGTGTGTGTGCCTAATAGTGTGACACTTGGCAACTGCAGGGGGTCGACGACATGTGACACAACAACAGCAACAATAGCAATAACAACAACAACAATGATGATGATGATGATGATGACAACAACGTTGTCGGCACATGCCACGATAATGAAATTTAAAAATTCATAAAATATTCGCACCACTAAACAAACAACATGCCACAGCATCAACAAACGGCAACAACAACAACAACAACAGTAATTGCAGTGCAAGTGTAACTCAATTAATTAATAACAATATAGCAACAGCAACAGCAACACCAGCAACAAAAACATTAACAAGACCAGCAAACAAAATAATTAAGTAACAAAAGTTTCATATTTGCAGCGGCGCAAAACAAAACGACTGACAAAAATTGCAGAATTGCAAATTTACATGGATGTGACGAATGTGAAATACCCTTCCCTGGCAACACGGTTTATTAATGAATGTCTTAAGTCTCTGGCTAAAGATAGTTTATAGTTAAATGTTGTATTAATTCAGAATAAACAATAAAAAATCATATTTTTAAATGTTATAAATTCTTTTGGCGATCGGGCAAATATGTTTTGCATTTATACTCTATGTGTGGTTAGTTAAGATAGTGTAATACTGGATGTTAGAGTATATGCAGCAACAACAACAATTAATGAACAACAGCAGCAGAAGTAGCAGAAACATCAGCAGAAGCCAGGCAAATTCCCAAAAGCTGGGTAAAGTTTGCACTAGCAACAAAGTGAGTGAAATAGAGAAATGCCATGAGAGAAACAGAGTGAGAGAGAGAGAGAGAGAGAGAGAGAGAGAGTAATGTATGTGTGTTGGAATTTAAGATGAGCGGGCGGTGGGCGTGTGTGTGTTGTTGTGTTTGTTGGACCTGGCCTGTCCCTTGCCTTGGCAGACGACAGAAGTTTTTTAATGTAATTTTAAGTGGCATAAGTCGACAGCCAAAAACATAAGTACACTGAAACACACACACACACACACACAGACACACTCATACACACACACACACAAACAGACACACATATGCTATGCTTCTTTGACAGGTGGGCGTGCTGGGCGTGACATTTACATGCACAACGGGCAGCAGCAACAACTTGCAACAGAGCTGCATGCATTATGCCAAATTAAGTTAGCGTTTGGTATTTCTGTTTGTTTCGTGCCATTTTACCCTCCTTTTATTTTGTTGTTGTAGTTGTAAATGATCAGAGTAACCGAAAACAAATTAGCGCAAAGTAACTAAAAATTACATTAAATAGCTAGTAACTAACTAAAGCTAAGTAAAACAAAGCCAGGCACACAAAGCTCTGCGACTACCAGATGACCTGTAAGAAAGTGCAACAGAAACAAATGAATAAAAACAAGCATGCAACATTTAAAAGAAATGTGTAAAAATACGTAGGTTGGTCTAACCAAAAGACAAAGTAAATTAGGAAGTGCCCGACTAATAGATAATGATGAAAAATATCTGTACAACTTATATATAAAACAAAAGAAAGACTATATCTATAGAAATTTATTAAATCTACAAAGCGAAATATGCGAAATAATTCAGGCATAAAATCGTCTTCAAAAATCATTGTCTTTTTTTGATTGTTATTCATCTATTATTTTAAACTTGCTAGATATCAAATTAAATTATAATTTGGAAAAACATTTCAACTGTGTTTTCTAAGCTCTTTTATTCATAATGAGCTCTGCACAATTTGGCAATTAATGCAATTAATTCCAACTAAAAAGAGGCGATTTATTATACCAGGATCATATATGCTATGTCCTCTGCTAATTGCAGGGCATTTAATTGTTGCATAGCAGAGCATGGCGTAAAAAAACCAAGTATGAATTTATAGAAGAAAAAACGTGGAACAGCGCAGTCGCCGTCGCCGTCGCCGTCGCCGTCGCAGTGTTAGTGGCAGTGGCAGCCGCTTGTTGCACGCCTGAATGTAAAAGGCATTAAAAATGGCATAATAATAGCACTCAAACTGTAATGTTGCCAACCAGCGACGCCGACGACGTCGATGTTGCTGCTGTCGCAGTTGACGCCAGCAGCAACGACGACGATGTTGCTGCTGCTTCTGCTGCTGCTGCTGATGCTGATGCTGCTCGTTAATGTTTGTTGCTGGCGGGTTGCATGCAACATTCATATGCAATATTTTAAGCTTTGCCGTTGAGAGTGTGGAAGAGTTGCGCTGAGATAGCTGAGCCGTGTGGCAGTTGTGTGTTATATGACATAAATGGGCACGGTAGCAACTCGTAAATTTGCTGACTAGCCACAAAAACACTCGCGAGCAGCAAAGCAGCAGCAGCTCTAAGCTGCAAAATGATGGGGCATCTAATGCTAAATGCCCAAATACCTAAATGTGCAACATGCATATTACGACTCAAATCCATGTTGCATATGCCACAGACACACGTAGAGAGTAGGCAGACATGCGAAAACATTCTAAAGTTGCAGATTATAATTGAGAGATGGCAGTCAATTGGAAAGAAGCCGAGAGCCACAATTATAAAGAGTTCAACCTGATGTAAATTATAGTTTACATCAAATAATAAATCAAAATCAAGCAATTAAAATCAAATTATATTAATTGAAAGTGAGAAGAAAATCATGAAATGAATGTTAGAGGATATCTCTGAAGTTAATAATAGTTTTAAGAAATTAAAAATAAAATTTAAGCTGCTTGGAAGATTTATTTCATTGTGACAAAATCACCAAATGAGCTTCTAGTTTAGTTAGTTGTCAACTGCGTCTTCAGTTTCAGATCCAGAGATCGGTAGATATTCTATGATTATTACAAAGGTTTCTCCAGATGGCTGTGGGTAATCCAAGTCTATTCTACCCCATTTATAAGACTTGCTTGAATCGTGATTGGAGATGTTCGATATAAAGTAATATCACATTTTACTTTTAATTTGGTTTAACTAATCATAATTCTATCAACTCTTTATAAGCCCCTTTCAAAAATAAACCCAAGACTGTAAAATTGATAGCATATTCACTGAATCCTTATCCATTCACAACTTTCATCGACAGAGCGATAAAAAACAAAAAAAAAAAACACTTCTCAATTTGCCAAAAAGCTAAAAAGCGAACAAAATGTTTTTAAAATACACAGAACAGTTGACAGACGACAATAGAAACTGAATTTTATGGCTCAGACTCGACTCGACTAGTTGGCTTAAGGGTACTGTGGCATGCAACATGGCCATAGCAACACACTCAAAGTGGGTGGCTGAGCAGAGGCGGGTCGCAGAAGCAGAGGCAGAGGCAGAGGCAGCGACACTCGTGTTGCAACACGACGCCAGCAACGAGTCCGTGCTGCTGCCAAAAAGGACGAAAGTGGGTGGTGGAGGTGGCAGCTAGCCGACAACACATGCACACACGAAATGTTGCAAGACAGCCTGTTGACTGCCACCGGTTAGTGCCACAAATGCTTAACCCTACAGCGAATGAGGGGGGTTAAAGAGTGGCTAAAGGCATTTATAGAGAAAACTAATAGAATAAGAAACTTTAGCTGAAATTTCAAATTGGGTTCATCATTTAAATAAGCTATTAAAAAACTTTTAAAATTTTGATGAGTGACTATCTTTTTTTTTTAAGACAATACTAATTTTTGGTTATTTTCTATTTTTTTTTACAATGTTGTATTTTATTGTTATACATAATTTATCTATCTGCACAAAAAATAAAAAGATATAATTATAAATGATTTACAATCATTCTATTAAGATCCAATACTGAATATATATTTTAGTATGTTGAATTTTATTGTCATACATTATGTATGTGTGCAGATTACACAGAATTAATTATGTGCATACAACGAATAGTTATTCAGCGCTTGGTCCCATTTAAATACATCAGTTTTGCATAATAGGTCATAAAATTAAGCAATAATTTGACATTTCTGACGCCCAAAACGGCAACATTAAAAAATCATTCACTGATTAGCTGATCTATAAAAAATATATAACTGTATATTAATAAAGAAGCGTAGCAACAATTGCTGACATATTTTTTTTTATGCTAAACTCTGCTTTGAAAGTATTCTTTTTTTTATAGTTCAACTAATTAGTGTCGATCGAGAAAAAATAAAAAAAAATATGTGTAAAATTGAATTGGTTTTCATGACGATCGCAGCAACAACAACAAGAATTTCACAGATATTCTTTTTGCTGTCTCCAAACATATGTGTGAGTGAGTGTGTGTGTGTGAGAGAGCAGAGCTAGCAACATTTCCCCTACTTTCGGTGAGAGCGAGAGAGCGAACGCGCGCTCTCAAACACGTACATGCACATGCATGTTAGCTGTTGCTGAGAGAGAGGGAGAGAGGGTGAAGGAGAGAGAGCGCTCGAGTAAAATGCATGCATGTTGCTAAACTGCATATGGCTAGCCAAAGCAGTAGCAGAGAGCGTAGCGTATGTGAGAGCGACGTACACATCTTTGTTTGCGTGCGTGCATGTGCATGTGCATGTGTGAATGCAGCAGCAGCGCAGTTAGCAGCGCACGAACTAGCCAGCAGGCACACACACACAGAACACAAGCACATTTTGTCTGTCTGCCTTTTGCCGTTCATACATACGCTATGTGTGTCTGGCTGTGTGTGTGTGTGTGTGTGTTCGTTGCCGTCGTCGCTCGTAAAAATATTTTCAACGAGCCAACGGAGTCGCTGGCGTTCAACTTCAGCAATCAGTTTGAGTTGAAGCGCGAGGCGGTTAACATGCTTTAAGAAAACGAGCTCCCGGCAAGCACAAAAATACAAATAAACTAATATATATGTATATAGCATACATATGTATATATATATATATATGTATATATGTATGTAGAGAGAGCAATCTGTACGATTTTCCAAGTGCCAACGTCGAACGTAAAAATGTTGTAAACAAACAAAATATTTCAAATGCAATATGTTCAAGTGCTGAGAGCTGCAAGTGAATCTAACTTAAATGAAGTCACAAATCAAATATAAAACAACAAATAATTAAAAACACGCACAAGGATTACGGTTACGTGTTGCAAGCAACAAATAAAGCAAGAAAAAAGCAAGCAAGCTAAAAGAAAAAGAAAACAGCGCTCAAATATGAAAACCAGAAAGTGAAATAAATTTTCTAAAAAAAAAAAAATATCCCAAAACCCACCAGAAAAAGCTAAAACTAGCTTAAGCCAAAAAAAAAAGAAAAGCTGGCAATTTGAAAATAAATAAGAAAAGTGCGAAAATTCAAGCAACATGTCAACAAAATCATCAACAACAACAAAAACAAGAACGGCACCAACAATTGCAACAAATGTAAATTGTCGCCTGTTGCTGCTGGCCGCGCTGCTGGCTGCGCTGCTGGCGGCGACGCATGCGCAACAATGCGCCTGGGAATTTGTGCGCACCACAATGGACATCAAGTGCAACGTGCGCGCCTTGGACCAGGGACTCGCCCTGGATCTGCAGGTGGCAGAGACGGCGAATCGCTTTGAGTTGCAGTGCAGCGAGGATTTGTTGCACGCCAGCGAGCTGCAACACGGCCTCTTTCGCAAACTGCAAAAACTGGCCGAGCTGCGTGTGGATGCCTGCAAGTTGCAACGTGTGCCCGCGCTCGCCTTCGAGGGCCTCCACTCGCTGAAGCGCTTGCAACTGGAGACGCACAACGCCGTTTGGGGCGCGGGCAAAACGCTGGAGTTGCACGCGCAGGCGTTTCAGGGTCTGCGCGAGTTGCGCGAACTGCACTTGGGTGACAACAATTTGCGGCAACTGCCGGAGGGTGTGTGGTGCAGCATGCCCGGCCTGCAACTGCTCAATCTCACCCAGAATCGCGTACGCGGCGCCGAACATTTGGGCTTCTCGGAGAAATTGTGCTTGACTGGCAGCGCTGGGCCAGCGCTGAATCAGCTGAGTGGCGGCTCCGAGTTGCAAGTGCTCGACTTGTCGCACAACGAGCTGCGTTCGCTGCCCGATGCTTGGGGCGCCTCCCGGCTGCGTCGCCTGCAAACGTTGAGTCTGCAACACAATAATATCACAACGCTCTCACCAAATTCGCTGGCGGGTTTGAGTTCGTTGCGTGTGTTGAACTTGTCGCACAATCATCTGGAGTCGCTGCCATCGGAGGCATTTGCCGGCAACAAGGAGTTGAGGGAGTTGCATCTGCATCACAACGATCTGTATGATCTGCCCAAGGGTCTGTTGCATCGGCTCGAACAGTTGCTCGTCCTCGATTTGAGTGGCAATCAGCTGACCAGCCATCATGTGGATAACAACACCTTTGCCGGCTTGATTCGCTTGATTGTCTTGAATCTCTCGAATAATGCCTTGACTCGCATTGGTGCCAAGACCTTCAAGGAGCTGTATTTCCTTCAGATCCTGGATATGCGCAACAATTCCATTGGTCACATTGAGGAGGGTGCCTTTTTGCCGCTGTACAATTTGCATACTTTGAATCTGGCAGAGAATCGTTTGCATACCCTGGATAATCGCATCTTCAATGGGTTGTATGTGCTCACAAAACTCACACTCAATAATAATCTGATTAGCATTGTGGAATCGCAAGCGTTCCGCAATTGCTCGGATCTCAAAGAACTCGACCTGAGCTCCAATCAGCTGCTGGAGGTTCCCGAGGCGGTGCAGGATTTGAGCATGCTCAAAACTCTCGACTTGGGCGAGAATCAAATATCCGATTTCAAAAATGGCACCTTCAACAATCTGAACCAGTTGACCGGACTGCGACTGATCGATAATCGCATTGGCAATATCACCATCAACATGTTCCAGCAACTGCCACGCTTAAGTGTCCTCAATCTGGCCAAGAATCGTATACAGAACATCGAGCGGGGCTCGTTCGATAAGAATACGGAAATTGAAGCGATCCGTTTGGATAAGAATTTCCTCACGGATATCAATGGGATCTTTGCGACACTTGCCTCACTGCTCTGGCTAAATCTCTCCGAGAATCATTTGGTGTGGTTCGATTATGCATTTATACCCTCGAATCTGAAGTGGTTGGACATCCATGGCAATTACATTGAGGCGCTGGGCAACTACTATAAACTGCAGGAGGAGTTGAGGGTGAGCACACTGGATGCGAGTCACAATCGGATTACGGAAATCTCCCCTAATTCGGTGCCCAATTCGATTGAGTTGCTGTTCATCAATAACAACATCATCGGTCAGATTCAACCGAATAGTTTTGTGGACAAGACTCGCTTGGCACGCGTCGATCTCTATGCGAATGTGTTGTCCAAGATCTCGTTGAACTCGCTGCGTGTGGCACCCGTGGCACAGGACAAACCCCAGCCGGAATTCTATCTTGGTGGCAATCCCTTCGAGTGTGATTGCTCCATGGAATGGTTGCAACGCATCAATAATTTGACCACCCGTCAACATCCACGAGTTGTGGATCTGGCGAACATTGAGTGCCTCATGCCACACAGCAGACAGGCGCCGCTGCGTCCCCTCTCCAGTCTGACTGCCGCGGACTTCCTCTGCAAATACGATTCACATTGCCCCTCAACGTGCCACTGCTGCGAGTACGGCAATTGTGATTGTGAGCTGATCTGTCCGAATAACTGCAGCTGTTTCCACGATGCCAACTGGTCGAGCAATGTGGTCGATTGTGGCAAACAGGATTTGATTAGCTTGCCACCGCGTCTGCCGCAGGACATCAATGTGTTGTATTTGGATGGCAACAATTTGCCCGTGTTGCAGGCAACACATTTGGCGGGGCAACGCAATTTGCACACACTCTACTTGAATGCCTCCAATTTGATGGCCTTGGGCAATGGCAGCCTCAGCCAGTTGGCCAATCTTCGTGTGCTCCACTTGGAGCACAACAAGCTGACCTCCTTGGATGCGTCCACATTCCGTTCATTGACCTTGCTGCGCGAGTTGCACTTGCAGGGCAATCAGCTGGCTTTGATTGGCAACTCCACTTTTGAGCCACTGGTTTCGCTGCAGTTGCTCCGCTTGGATAACAACCGGTTGACAATGTTGCCACTGCAACAGTTGGCCAATTTGCAGTACAGAAATAATTTGCAAGGACTGACGCTGGGCAGGAACACGTGGAGTTGTCGCTGCCAACAGCTCCGCGAACTGGTGCAATTTGTCACGGATAATGCGCTGATTGTGCGCGACTCGCAGGATGTCTACTGCGTGGAGGCGGGCATCAAGCGGGAATTGGAGCTGCTGTCATCCAAGCTGCCTGGCAGCGATTGCTCCGAGTTACTCGATGCCAGCGCCAGCAACATTAGCTCTGCCCAGGATCTGACCAATGGCTATCGATTGCCACTGCTCGCTGCCATTTTGGTGTTGATCTTCCTGGTGGTGGTGCTGATCATTGTCTTTGTGTTCCGGGAGAGCGTTCGCATGTGGCTCTTCGCCCATTACGGGGTGCGTGTCTGCGAGCCACGTTTCGAGGATGCCGGCAAGCTCTACGATGCCATCATCCTTCACTCTGAGAAGGATTACGAATTTGTTTGCCGCAACATTGCCGCCGAACTGGAACATGGTCGTCCTCCCTTCCGCCTGTGCATACAACAGAGAGATTTACCACCGCAGGCAAGTCACCTGCAGCTGGTTGAGGGTGCACGTGCCTCGAGGAAGATTATACTGGTGTTGACGCGACATCTGCTGGCCACCGAGTGGCAGCGTGTCGAGTTCCGCAATGCATTCCACGAGGCGTTGCGCGGCTTGGCCCAAAAACTGGTCATCATCGAGGAGACGAGTGTTTCCAGCGAGGCCGAGGATGTTGCCGAACTTGCGCCATATCTCAAGTCGGTGCCCTCGAATCGTCTGTTGACCTGTGACCGTTACTTCTGGGAGAAATTGCGCTATGCCATCCCCATTGAGTTGTCGCCCAGGGGCAACAATTACACCTTGGACCATCACGAGCGCTTCAAGCAACCCGTTTCCCCCGGGCTCATCTTTCGCCAGGCCCCGCCCCCGCCCGCCTACTACTGCACCGAGGACATGGAGGCCAATTATTCATCGGCGACAACGGCCACGCCCTCGCCACGCCCCATGCGCCCAGTGGTAGAGTCGCTGGCCATGCGACCCCCATCGGAGCACATCTACCACAGCATCGAATCGGAATACAGCGCCTACGACCAACATGAGGCACTGTCAATGATGCAACAACAGCAGCAGACGCAGCAGCAACAGCAGCAGCATCATCAGCAACATCAACAGTTGCAGGCGCATCAGCTGCAACAGTTGGCGCGACAGCAGCAACAGCAGCGGCTGCTGCAGCCCCAATATCGACCACAGCAGCCAGCAGCGCAGTCGGCGACACAATCGGCAGCAGCGCAGTCAGCAGCAGCGCAGTCAGCGTCAACTGCGGCGCCCATTCACCTGCGCAGCGGCAGCGGACTGAGTCAGGCGAGCACCAGCACGCAGTCAACGGCTCAGGCCTCCACTTCCGCTGCGGCAGCGCAGCAGCAACAGCAACAGCAACAGCAGCAGCAGCAGCAGGCAGGGGCAGATGTAGCAGGCAGCAGCAGCGCCAATAAGAACCAAGCTTTTTTGGTTTAAGGCGCTCTCTCGCTCTGTCACTCGCTCCCTCTCTCTCTCTCTCTCTCTCTCTCTGTCACTCGCTCAACGGTTCCTGCGCAAGGGCGGCCATCTTGAAGCTGCTCGCACGCTTGCGCGCCAGGCAACAATACACACATACACACACACACCTATATATGCATATATATATATATATATATATATATGTATAACAAATAAAAGACTTTTTTCGTAGGCATTTCTTTTTCGCATGCGCCTTCGGTGTTCAAGTGTTCAAGTGTCGATGTTGTTGTTGTTGTTGTTGTTGTTTTGTAGTTGTATTGCACAACCAATACACACACACACACACAAACACGCACACAAGCTCACACACACACACAACACACCCATTATATTCATAGGCTTATTATTATAAAATTTACGATAAAAAAACATAAAAAAATAATTACTAGAAATGTTGCAAAACAAACACTTTCAAATTCAATGTGATATATTAATTAAAAATATAATATATATATATTATATATATATTTAATGTATGACTAATGCAGAAATTAACAAGAAATAACTGTAATTGTAGCCATTAGTTTCTAGCCTGGCAAAAGAAAATTTAATTAAACATCCACACACAACTACACCTACATTTAAATTAACACACAAAACATTCGTATAAAGATTTCATCGAATCTTAATAACTAAATAAATATAAAAAAAATATATAGTTATGTGTACATAGAGCAGCAGAGATCCATACATAGAAATTATTTAGCACACTTAATGTATTTATGTATTATGATGTTTAAAAAAAAAAACAAAAACAAAAACGAAAACGCAACTAAATTAATTAAATTAACTAAAAGAAATGTATTATTAAATTAATTATTACAATTACAAAAAACACAAGAAAAACTATATATGAGAAAAATAAACAAAATAAAAAAAACTATTAAAAAATATATACAAAAATTAAAAGAAAATCAAATCCTTTTTTCTATGATTGAAATTAGTGGCAAATTACTTTCAGATAATTTACAGCAATTTCCAGGCGATGATTGAAGATAATTGGAAATCTTTTCCAACAGATATGAGATACTAAGCGAATTTAATTTAAGTATCATCATATTGTTAAGCTAATTGCATTGATAGTGTTATCAAATTTACCACATCATCATCGAAAATGATATTTAACAGCTTTAGCGGCAATTTAAAATTACACTTTGTTAGTCAAATTAATTGGCACTTTGCGCATTATCGTGTATAAACCACAAAAACCCCAAATCCGCAATTTTCAACTAAAACCAGAAAAATGCTTGGCCAACCAAATAAATGAAATGAAAAGTACGCACAAAGTTAATTGCTTGTAAATAATTATTTATAGATAAATTAATTGAAAATGCACTCGAACAAACAAAATACAAAAAAAAAAAAAACGCATACACAGAGAAAACTGCGTTATGCATATATATATATATATATATGTAAATTATTATTTTTGAAAATGAAATTAAAATGCGGCACGAAAACAGAATGCATTTTGCGTTTGCCGCTTATTTAACGCCCTGGCATACATTTTCATTACACTTTTATGGCCCGGCAAACCACAGCAACAGCATTCAACGACAAAATGAAAACAAAAGAATAAATATGAAAATAAAAATACAAATAAAAATAAAGAGCCAACAACTAACCATGCAAAAGGGCTTCATCAAGGGGCAACACAAATGGGAATAGTGCAACAAACTAAAAACTAAATCCATTATTTAGCCGCACGAGTAATTTTATAAATTAATTACCAGCATTGCGCCGCCAATTGTTCAAATGTTGCACAAAACTTTTCAATGTAATTAGCTGCATTTTGAAAGAGCACCGACAGAAACATGAAAAATACACTCGAGAGTGCTGTGAATTGCTTTTACAAATTATACCATTTAATTTGGCAAACTTTTCATGTCAACGTGCAATACTCAGCAGTGTGTTTCATATCGAGATAAACAATATAGCTGAAGGAATATATATATATATAGAGAGAAAAGAAAGAACGGTATTCTGAGGCATGTTCCTTGAGACTGGAGTCATCATGTCGACATCTCAATTAGCTTGTAAATATTTAAATCCCATCGAGAACTTCCAATGAAAACTATTTATAAAATGGAAAAGTACAAATTTTAATATGAATAGTAAAACTGTTAGTTTAGTTAGTCTCTCGAGCGATTATTTCTATGACAGCCATATGATATTTTGATGCAACTTTAACTTTAACTTTATCTGTTTATAACATTTGCATTGAATGGAAATTACTTTGATTACATCTGATAGAATAGACCGAAGCTATATAGCTATAGCATTATTTTCGCTTATAAATATTAAGTATTTCCCCAAAGTGTAATTTAGAAACTTTGAAGCGGACTTCGTTCGACTCGGAATTTGATGGCGGCTCCCTTCCTCAACACACTTAACGCTATTTCGCTGGAGTTTTGGCTTGTTTATGGACCTAGCATATTGGCATGTGTCTATTTCTGGTCTAACCCTGACATTTTTTTGGCACTGGCTTGGCCAAGAGCACTTGCCAAAGTCGGGCGAGCAGCAAAACCAGCAATAGCAGCAGTAATCGCATTTTGCTGGCCAAATCGTTGCGATGCGCTTTGCCAAAACAAATAGCAAATTGCATATTTTATGAGTACAAAACTTTGTGCCATGTAATTCACTTGCAATATACACACAACACACAACATAACATTCAACACACAACACCCCACACACACACACAAACACTAACACATACACACAACACTCAAACAGGCATCGATAGCAAATTAAGTATGTCAATTTGTGCAGTGGAAAATGCGAAAAGAAACAACAGCAAAAACTGACAAACAGACAAACACAAACGAACCAAAAATTGCAACTTGTAAAACCCAGAACCAAAGACAAAGTTTGCCAAGTTGCGGAAAACGAAACAAACTAATTGAAAATCAATAAGTAGCCGGCAAAAAAACAACAACAAAAAAACAAACAAAAAACTGCAAAAACTGAATGGTTACAACAAATGGGAAAACAGCTGCGTTTCTCGAAAGTATGTTTAATAGGCGTTACAATAGGTCATTGGCATATGCGTATCTTGACCTTTACTACCACCACAGCGGCGAGAGATAAAAAGCTAAACAAAAGCAACAAAAAAATAGAAGCCGATTCTTTGAAATCAGAGAGAAACAACCGAATCAACACCAACACCAAAATCAACTTAAATACTACGTAATAAATGCGGCATCCAGCTGCTTGTAATCAAATTTTAAAAGCCGAGTCGCAGTTGCAGAGTGAAAAAACTATTAAATCTTGCTGTTGACCTTGAATAATTACATAAAAAAATATACATTTCTTGGAGTTTCCTTGGCGCTTAGCAAGTTATTAAGAATAGTTTAGAATACAAAGTAAATTTGCATTAATTCATCAAAACTGCATAAGCACTTGATTTAAATTATAGCGAAAAGATTTAAATGAATTCACTTTCAATAGTTGATAAAAAAAACAACATTTAAAATCAATCAATAAATTAAAGAAGATAAAGATTAAAGATAATCATTAAATTAAATATATTTTCAATAGTTGACAAAAAAAGACAAAATTAAAAATCAATTGAATCTAATCTCATTTAAAATAATTGCAAACATTACATTTAATTCATTTTTAATAGTTGCAAAAAAAACAAGAAAAGCCAACTAATAATTTAATCTAATTTACTACACTTTATGAATTTTAGCCAAGTTGATATGATAGCTTGTTTAAAGCTGATTTGAGTAAACGTGGCAAATGTGCATATTTTGTACAAATGCATTCCAAGATATCATTTCTTTTCTGGGTGTCTTTGAATATTTAAAGAGCCTGTGCAATTGAAATGTTCTGCTCGATAAGAACTGTGAACTTTAATCGATTAACTTGGCAGTTAGGGCGTATCTGAAGCAACTTCCACAAAGTGGATTCCCTAATCGAAACTTAAGTACTCAAATGCCTTGCCGCAAAAATTGCACATGTTTAAAAATGCATTTATGCAAATTTAATTGACTGGGTCGAACGCTTGCACCAGACACTGTAGACTGTAAACACTAGTGTAGTGCAGTTCAGTTCAGTGCAGTGGCGCTGACAAAATGGCTAAATGCCATTAAGCCGCCAAATCAACCTGCATCTGTTCCGACTCTGGCAAATTGATTTGTTTAATAATTAAAACATGCAAACGGCATATGTAAGGCAAATTGCACTTGGCCATAAAAGGTGGCTCCAGTTTCGAATAGAGTGCAGCATTTATCTATGTGTGTGTGTGTGTGTCTGCTACATGTGTGTTATGTGTGTGTTATGTATGTGTGTATATGTCACACAGGTATTTGCAATTAATGACGCCTGACAGCGTTAGATAAACGCCTTGTATTGCTGGCATATATATATATATATATATAAATATATATTATAATTAGACCCGCGGCGACTTATAGCTAGGCGGATATTTTCAACTTATTCATAAGTTATATACATATGCAAAACTCTCCACATTTGAATAGCTAATAACACAGTTTACACAGAGAATGCCCCGCGAGCGATTTGGTTGGGGGTGTGGAATTTAATGTTCTGCGGCTTTGGGCACTTCTCAATAGTCAAATTTTGATTTGAACAACAACAAGAACAACAACAACAATATCTGGCACGCTGAATCTAAAACGCAAACACAAATATTTATGCGTTTATTAAAAAACCAAAATTAATACACTGAAACAACAACGATTATGCATGCCATATCGCAATAACAACAACAAAAACAACATCAACAACAACTCGATTTTCAAATGTAGTAGTCTGGGAAAGGGGATGAAACAACCCCTTTTTTGGCTTATCGCCATGTTGAACGCTTGTAAGCTCAACCCGCCCACAACAAAAGGGGTTCACTTTTTTGTGTGTGTGTGTCTTCATTTATAGCAAATATTTTGCATACCCTTTTTTTGCAGTATTTTTTTTTGTTGTTGTTGTTGTTGCTTGGGCTGTGTTTTTGTTAATAAAAAATGCAAACAATGGTGTGGGGTGAGGGGGTTGTTGGAATTTCGCTGGGTCGATACGAGAAACTGGTTCAGTGTGGTAGAGAGAGAGAGAGAGAGAGAGCGGGGCAGCAGGAAGTGTGCAGCTTACTATTTGCATACGTTGTTAGTAGCGGCAGGGGAGAGATGAAGGGGTGGACAGTGGGCAGTGGGTAGTGGAGGGGTTGCCACTAAGCGCATAAATAGACAAGTGCAAAACAAGTTGCGTTGGTTCTGTTTCGCCCGTTTTGGCTTCAGTTGAGTTCTGCTCGCTTTCGGTCAGTTTGCTGGCCAAAACTGGCCAAAAAGTTGCTGCCCACTTGCATTTTCAGTTTCGGTTTATGCAATTAATTTTTTTTTTTTCTTGTTTTTGTTTTTGTTGGCCCTGAAAAAGAGTTACTAGCACATTTTTCCACGAGTGCTCGGCTAGCCAGCTAAACCGTGAACAATGCTGAATACAAAGAGTCTGCATCAAATATTAAAGTCTTATTGTTATTTGGGTAACAGCAGCGAAATTTGTGTTAGACTCAAATCACGTTCTTAAAATTGAGCTGCATGCAATTCTAAGACTCACAAGCAGCTTGTGGAAACAAGAAACTGTTTTGGCAAAAACACGTTTTCAACTTTTAATCCAGTTTTAATCTTAAAAACAATTCACATATAAAATGGCTTAGTTTTTAAAAATCAGCTCCTTTTTGAGAGAGATATGGCTGTGAAATGACTTGAACCTTCTCCAATTTTATATATTTTTCATGGTTTTTTCAAAATCGGATCACTTTTGAAGAAGTTGTGGCTGATCAACGATTTCAGTCTTCCCTAAAGACATTTTCTGTGGATAGATTTTTATGATGATTTTTGTTTTCAACTTTAAATATCATCAGTATAAAGGTAGAGGTCAAATTTGTATGAATTCTGTTTTAAAAATAACTTGATTTTTACAAAATTTATTTTGTTCACTTTCCGCAATTGATTTGCAAAACTTGTGCGACAAAATATTCTCGCACCTCTGCCACTCTCGTTTGATGTGGCACACTTTGATGCTGATTGTCAAAGGGAAACAGGCAAATATATATATATAGATATATATATATATATATATACATTATGTGTGTACATTTGTAACTGTACAATGTGTGCGAAAGTGCGCGAATTTTTATCTTAGCTTTGGCAATCTGCGTGAAATGATTTATTCATATTCATAACTTTTGTTGTTGTTGTTGCTGTAGTTGTTGCTGTTGTAGTTGTTGTTGCATGTGATTCTTGCGAGAGTGAGGCAATGCCATTCACTTGCCGACTGACTGACTGACTGAGTGACTGACAAAATGAGAGTTGCTCCCCCGAAGAAGCAGCAGAAGTGATTCGAGTGCCGTTTTTCGCAACACATGCGCCAAAGCATTTCCCACGGCATCAAATTGTTGCCGTTGCTGTTGCAGCCTCACCTTGTTTTATGCAGAGTGTGAAAGAGTGAAAGAGAGGTGTAGAGTGTATGAGTGAGAGTGAGAGGGCGTTCAGGTTGAAACGATGCGCACTTCCTTCATTTGCATTACAATGATAAACTCCAAAGTGTGTGTGTGTGTGTGTGTGTCAGAGAATTTGAATCTTTGAATCTTTTTCCATCCATTTTGCGCATGTGTCTTGTTGTTTTTTTTTTTTTGTTGGGATCTTTGCTAGAAACTAGCTTTAGTTATTTATGGAAATCAAAGATAGAACATAGAACTCTTTGTCTGTACAAGTTCAACATCATCGTCTGCAAGAGCAACAACAGCAACAGCAACAGCAACAGCAACAACAGCAGCTGATTAAAAAAACATGATGTGGAACAAATTTAACCTCATTTTCAGTTTCTAGACATAATGAGTTATCAAACTGAGCGATACGCTCATTAAGCATCAATATTTGCCATCGATATAAACACTTACAATGCTGGGCAACTGTCCAAAAATGGAAGCAGAATGTGTCATCACACACACAACACGCAGCACACACACAGACACAGACACAACATAGTTCCAGTTTTAGATGCCACATATGGCAAGCAAAATGCCTAATGAAGCCATCGATTTGAACATTTTGTGAATTATTATTTGTGGCCCTGTTCGGTTGAACAGCAACAGCAATTTCTCAGCTAATTGTTATGCAATGCCTGTGTGTGTGTTATGACCATTGAGACATTTTCTTACGGAAATACCAGCACTACAATAACGAACAACAACAACAACAACAACAAAAATAGTCCATTGAACTTGATGCGATGTCATCGACACATTTTTTGGCAGGCCATCATCAGCAACAGCAACGGCAACAGCAACAGAAGAGCAACCCATTATAACTGTGTGGAACTTGAGAGTTGAAAACTCATGATGTGACTGAAAAGAAAAACTTCGAGTGCATAGCAAGTACAGTAAACACACAACGAGACGACTGCAGCAGCAGTTGCAGCTGATGCTTACAAGCAGTTAAACAGACCAGAAATAATAATAAAGAAAAAATATTAAATAAAATCTAAGACAAAAGAACTTTATTCAATGATCTCGTTTTAATAGTTGTTAATGGTATTCTCAATATTTAAGGTCCAAGTATATTTCCAAAACTAACTTTTTACTTTAATCTTTATATAACAATTTAGTCGGATAAAAATCTTTGGAAATAGTTGTTAAAGATAATTTCTACTTTAGTCATCTAAGTAAATTTTCTAAGTTTTCAAAACACTTGAATATCACTTTGGCAACTGTCTCAATTGCCTGACTAATGAATGCTAATTGAACTATATATTTTTGAAATAAGTTAAGATAAACAATTGGCATTCAGCTGGCAAGTGAAACAATTTTGAGCAGCTGCTACTCAAGTGTCTTCGATTCAAGTGTTTTTCTTTCTCGGAATAAAAGGTTTGCTCAAACTATATATTTTTAAAACAATGAAATTCCATTGACTCTTTAGCTTACTTTTGTGGCTAGCAGAGTGTTCACTGTACTGTGGACCTTGCTTCGAGATGCAACCTTACACACACACACACACACACAGGCACACACATAAAAAGTAGACACTTGTGTTTATCATTTCTCTCGTCTCCTTTTTTGTACAAATCATCAACTTAATTATGCTTATATTAAGGTTTTTATCTGCACGCCGCCGACTTTTCACATGGCCACAGTTAGGGTAAAGGGTTGTGGCAAAGATAGTAGGAGGGTGGGGGGGGGTCGAGTGAGGAAATAGCCAGAGGCAAGTGCCAGTAGCTCGAGTGCAACAACTTCACTTATTTGTGTAGCAAACTGGCGCTGTTGTATCTGTATCTGTATCTGTATCTATATCTGTATCTATGAATCTGCATTTGTATCTGTAACTGTGGCCACTACACACAACGAGTGTGTACAACGGTCTGTGTATGTGTGTGTGTGTGTGTTTGCGTTTTGTCAAGTGCACTTGTGGCTTATTTGCATATAGTAGGCACTTTGGTAATTGAATTCAGTTAGCCGCCAGTTCGGACGCAAAAAGATGGTACAACTCACGCGCATGCTTGATTGGATAGAGAAGAGCACCGCCTCCCTTACCCCTTTTACCCCTCTTCAAAACCCTAACACACACACATATACAGTGAGGGAGGGTGATGAAAAGAGATAGAATGCTTGCTGACTGTTTTATGATTAAGTTGAGTTGTGGCCACAATTAAGCAGAACCTTTCTAGGCACTCGAGACTCAAAAAAATACAGTTACGGAACTCGGGAAGGCCAAAGCAGCTAGTAGAATCCAAACAGCTAAAGGCAGCCAAATAGCCAAACAGCCAAACAGTCAGGCAGCTAGAAAGAGTCTAGCAGCCAAGTGCCTGGGCCAACAAAGCAATATGCAAATGTCCATTGCATGAATTCCAATTAGGCAAAAAAGAAATAACAAGTCAGGAATCAATTCTTAAGTGTGTGTGCGTGTGTTTGCATTTACAAATAGTATGGCCGAGTCATAAATAATTTTTACTTCATTTCATGCCCAATCAAAAAATTACTAACGAACTTCCCAAACCCAAACCCAAACCCCAACTCCAACTCCAAATCCTAGCCTCAACTCCATTCACTTTGGGCAATCAATGACTAAAATTGTAAGCAGTGTCGCAAAAGAAAAATTGTTATGTATGTAAAAGAGTAAAATTATCTTTGAACTAACGACTAATTGATGTCCTTTCTTCTTCGATTCGAGTTTCAATCTCTTCTGCTTCAAATAGATATAAGAATCTTTTAAAGGTGAATAGGAACTTTACTAAACTGGATCAGAAATTCAAGATTCTTTCAAAGACGCCAGCAGACGTTCCAGCTATCAATTGTTAATCCATATAGTATAAATAATATAAATACCAGATCCTTAACTGGAATGAAAACACCTTTCACTTTGACACACTTATTTAAGAAGACATTCTCTTAAGTTTGTTGGCTCATTTGATAACCCATTCAATTCATTTATTCATATCTGAATAATCAATATTTCCCTCTTGCTCACATAAGTCTCTGAATGCAAAGCATTGCACACAGCTCATAATAAAATCCATGTACCTCCAATGCATATGACATCAATTATGCAACGAACAATGTGCAGGTTGCTGTGGCAGGTGCCTCACATCGGCTAGAAAGAGGCAACTCTCTCTCCCGCTCTCTCTTTCTGGCGCTCTCTGGGGCACTAATTGTCCAAAAAGGACCACCAGCACGTCTTTATGTCATTAGGAATGCCTCGCTTGACTCTGTCTCCGTATCTGTTTCTATTGTTGCCACTGCTTGGGGCATGCAATGGAAAAGGATGACAAAAGTGCAACGTGACTGCAGTTGCTGCACGTGGGCGACTATCTTCTTCTTTGTGTATGTGTATGTGGCAGTGTGTGTGTGTGTGTTGCACAACTTTGCATTTTGTGGCTTAACAATTATTTGATAATATTTGACATGGCAATTGTGTCGTGCGCATAATTACACTTGTCAATATAAAATGGGCTAAGATTTCATAAGATTCTCTACGGCCTGATTGCCAGTCAATCACAGATAAAACTTGCATAGCCTTCTTCGATTTCTCTCTGCTGGCGTTGTCATTTCCTCAGTTCGGATCTGACAAGTCTAATTGAAATTTCATTAGCGTTGTGTATTCAGTATATACTCCTACCCACCCCCCCACAACATACATATAATTTGTAATTTATTATTAATAATTCATAACACTCAAAGTCAGTTGTAGTTGAAATTTGTTGCTGATAAGATTATGGTTGGCTGCTACTCAAAAATGCAAGAGAGATGTTGATGTTTTTCTTTTTTCTTTTTTCTTTTTTCTTTTTGGAGTGTGGGATTAATTATTGTTTTATTTTTCATTGGAAAAATTATCAACGATCAGCAGCAGCAGGCACAACCCAAAAATGTAAACAAATTACAGATATGACCAAAGTACAAGTTGGAAAAAATTCGAAAAAAAAAGAAGAAAAACTGATAACACTGAACACATTGGACATTTTCAGTAGGAAGTGCATATTTTGGGCAGAGGACGTAAGTGAGAAGATTTTCATTCAGCTGGCATGCACAGCATGGGAAACTGATATCAAGATGGAAGATTAATTTGCAGTGATTTCATAAATATTTGTATACAATCAGTGTATTGATTTGTTATTTTCATACTGCTTTCGCTTAGTCCAAGTTGAATGAACTGTGTTCAACATTCTGCAGTTGTTTCCCCATTTCTTTTTATAGAATATACGTATATATTCGCTGTCTGAGTCTGTCATTAAGAGAATAATCAAATTAAACTCTTACAAATTAGATAGACACGTGAGGTAACGTTTATAGCTGGTGTCATGAGTCGCAGCCACATGCAACATGCAACAGCAACAGCAACAAAATGGGAAAGATAGGGAGACAGACAGACGGACAGGCAGACAGGCAGATAGATAGACAGAGAGACAGTGAGACAGTGAGACGACCTAAAACCAAAAACCAAACCCAGTCAAAATGAAAACCAAAGCAAACACCCGCAATCTCTTTTACACACACAAACACATACACACACACGCACAACAAGCTATTCAATTATGGGTGCGCCCAGGGCACACACACACACACACATACACACCCAGAGAAGGGATTTTTGGGGCAAGGGTGTGGGAGTTGGAAGGGTCACAGCGCAGGACTGACGAAAGCGACAGATGTCATTTGGCTTTTGTGGCACACAATATTACGATTATTGTTGTGCGTGTGTGCCTGTGTGTGTATGTGCTTTATATGAAAATATATTCTAAATTATCAATGCAGGTAATTGCAGCTTATCAGTTATGCTTATGGCTTAGACATACAAAACATATACAGACATTTACACATGTATTTATGGAGATATGTCTTTGCAGCCACACTCCCTTTTTACCAATACCAATAACAATAACAACAATTGTTATTATAATGTACTCATATGCATTGCATCATAAATGAAACACACACCCCCTAACCCCCTAACCCCCTCTCCCATCATTGACTCCACACTCCTCTGCTGTCTGCTAATGCATTTGCAGTAATTGCATTTCATTGATTTTTACAACAAGAGCTCTTTCGAAGCTGTGTCTTTGGCCATTTTCATTTGCCCGTTTGCAGTTTTTAGTATACAGTTTTCAGTTTTCAGTAAATAAACACGAAATCGTTTTGCCTTATGAAAGAGAGTGTCAAATATGTCATAATACTTATCTAAATTGCAGCACACATAAAAAGACACATAGACCAGACCAGACACACACAGAGAGGCAGGCAATAGAACGAAGTCTCGAAGAGAGACAACGCCCACAGATTTTGTTTTGGGTTCTCTTTAAATATTTATCGTTTAAGATTTTCAAGTCCGCCCACCCATTTGAGTGGTGGACCACCCAGGGTGCTAGCCATCAACTCGCAATCCATTTCTATGGCAATTGCATAGATATCAGCATTTAAGCCATTGATTATTGCCACAGCCAGCCAGCTCTTAGTCAAAGTTTGGCTATTTTTATTATGATTGCAAAACAAAAAATAAATAAATACCAACAAATATGAATAAACAAATGCGTTTATTACAATTGCAATTGATACAGTTTACAGTCTGTTTCTCTGGATTGGCAGCCGGTTTATTGCTTTGTATTATTTTTATTGAGTTTCGAGTGTTCCAGTTAAAAAAAAATTAAATGACTTTTAGCTTGGTTTCAAACGGTGCTTAGGAGCCGTAAAAAATGTATATTTCATATTAAATTTTATATTGTTTTTGATTGTGTACCAAACCAAAATTGAGGTCAATTTGAACAATATAAAATTTAATTTGAATTATAAATTTTATATTATTTATTTTTGATTGTCGGAGCAATTATTACGATCGTTCATTCCTTCCCTTATGCCCCCCATAGGGTATCTGCTCGTTAAGCAACCTACAACTTGTCAAGACTAGAATTATAATTTGTTTTTGAGCTGTGCACTTTACAAGCAAACTTTTGGAAGAGGCCACTCAATCTATATTAAATTATCAATCAGATCTCCGGCACGTTTCAGACATGATAAGGGCAAGGGGTAAAGGAGCATTGATAACAAAATAAATACTGTTGATAATCGGAGCAATAAAATATATATGGGTCGACATATATTGATTAAGCATTAGCTGGAATTACAAGTTATTTACCACCCATTAAATGTATATTTTATTAAGTAAATCACTATAAAAGTATCTTTATATACATTTTATGTATTTAGGAATATTTTATTTGTTCACATTTATTTATAAATTTCACAATTACAGCACAGCTCAATAGTAACCGCAATAATTCTGAAAACTTATGCATTGTGCTAAAATGCAGTTGTGAATTTATTACAATAGTCTGTCGACATTTGTCAGCATTCTTTGCTAAATTATTGCATTATTTAGCTGACTAATTGCACTAAAAGAACGCTGTCGAAATGTAATTCGAGTGCTCGGTGCGAGGCTTCAATAACAAAAACACCTCAGATGTAAATTTGAATACGGTGGCACTTTATTTTATTGCAATATAATGCTATATATACATAACAAACATAAATAAATGCATATCTGTGAGCCTCCTCTCTGTTATTGCTATTGATTTTGTATATTAGCAAGCACTCACTAAATATTCACCATCAAATTTTCTCAGGCGAATGAAATTGAGTCATGGAAATGCGTATATTCAGCGGAAATGACAATCTGATCGAAGTTTGAATACCCTTTCGTTACTGAAATGACAGCAATGAAAACTGATGTATAAGAATATCTTTTGACAAATTACATTTTTTTAATTAATAATAAAAAGATCTGGCTTATTCCAATAATTATTTAAGAGCATTTAAAATTTCTATGTCATCT
Source organism: Drosophila setosimentum (assembly GCA_035043505.1). NCBI lineage: Eukaryota > Metazoa > Arthropoda > Insecta > Diptera > Drosophilidae > Drosophila > Drosophila setosimentum. The sequence continues at coordinate 2,362,584 of JAWNMY010000003.1, read as the reverse complement.
GCTTTGTGTGATTTAATAAATCACAGTTTAAGTATGCATATGTAGATATATTTTACATGTTTAAATAAAAAGCTTAAATAAATGAATAAATAAAAAGCCTCCTTAAATGTAATTGACAAGTTCATGTCAATGTTTTCTATAAGATTTGCTGCGGTGACCAACCGTATTGTAAGCTACAAGTAAATGTACATGTTTATAGGTATATATATATATATATATATATATTTATGTATTTGTATCTATAACTTTATCAATGTGTGCGCAGTGCAATCAAAGCATTGTGTTTGTTTATTGAATTTGGGCCCTACTCTCTATTTGTTTATCTAATTTCGGTGTAAAATGGAGCTGTCGTTGCTGACAGTACTCCAAACTCAAACTCGAACTGGAACTCAAACCCAGACTCAAAAACGAGTCAGAGGCGCACAACCAAAAACACCAGCAAATTCCAAATGCCTGACTGTCTGCATAATTGTGTGCTTAACGCGTGCGTTTCTCTATAAACATACATATCTGTATATTATATATATATATATATATATATAAATATATGTGTGTGTGTGTGTGTATTTGTATGTGTATCTATGTGACAAGACAAACAAATGCAATGTGAAAAAACAACAATGACAACTGCAGCAGCGTGTGGAATCGAAGCGCGAGCCGCAATGCCACAGATTGCAGCGATGTTGATGTTGCTCTTGTTGTTGTTGTTGTTGTTGTTGCTGTTGCTGTTGCTGTCGATGTCGATGTCTATGGGACGCCTCATATCGCATTGGACACGAATCATATTATCAACGGCGACCAGCGAGACAACAGCAACAACAACAACAACCACCATAACAAAAAATCCCCAATGCATCCGACAACGAACAACAACAGCAGAATATGGTAGGCATTTACGAATTTTGAATACTCTTCCGGTAGATTGGAAGCAACAAAAATAAATTAAATAAATCCTATTTGGCATATAGAAACGATTTATAGAAAAGTTCTTTATTTAGTATTATTTTGTTTATATAGAAAAACTTTTTATGGAGTTTTAAGTTTGTCAGATTATTAAACTTGTTTATTCTTCCACAATCAACAAATGCAGAAAACATTTCTATGTTTTGTAGTCTTTGATTATTTAAAGTACCTTTAATAATAGGATTGTATTATTTCCACATTTCTGATGCTGTTTCATCTACTATTAAGAGATCTTTACAAAGAATTAAATGACAAATATGAATAGATATACTTAAGGAGAATTAAATAGAATATTTCTATTAACAATAAATAAAATAGAATATTTAAAACTGTAATTATATTTAATTTTCTTTCATATATAATATTCCAGCACCCCTAACATTCTATCCTAACAGCTTGTGATCTAAATTATGTCCGGATAAGTGAAAAATCACATTCAAAACTATAGAGAATTAAATGACAAATATAAAACCATTCTATTCTATTGCAGGATTCGAGAATTAGATTTATTCTCCTTAAAAACTCATTGCTCCACTTAAGTTTCCCTGTATATATAGAGAAGAGTCGGTATCAGCATTGTGGAATTTCTACCCAATATTGAAGTGAGTTTCGATTTTAGATAGTACATCATCGAGTCCATCTCAGTTGCCTCAGTCGTCTTCCATCATATCGCTTACACTGTAATGAGTTATGTACCCGATCTTATCCAGTGCAAGGCAGCAACGCATTCTGTTGTGGCAGCATCCAGTTGATGTTTCTTTATTTCTTGTGGTATTTAACCATCAACGTCTACGCAGCAGTGGGGCACACACACACATCGAGCACTCTGCGGCATGTAGCCTGTAATCAATGCGTCGACACATCGAACTGGGCGATTGGGTGAATAACGACAAATGGTTTGTTTAAGTTCGATTCACTGCTGTTTATTTATACATCAGACTGGTTGTTGTTACTGCTCCTGTTGCTGTTGTTGTTGCTGTTGTTGCTGTTGTTGTTGCAGCAACAACACCAGCGGAAATGCATTGAAACAGAAATTTAAACTTTGGCTCGAGATAGCAAAAGTATTTAATAAACCTCATTTAAAAAGTAGGAAAAAACTCTTGAAGCTTACAGTCAAGTATTTATTTTGGGGCCAAGGCATAAAGTTAAGATTTGAAGTTATTTATTACCTTTTATTTGTCAATTTGCCAATATTAAATTAATAAAGGAAAAGCAAGCAAATAAAGGCTTAAGTCTTTTCCATAAACCAGCTTTCCTTGATTCTCGATGATAAGTAAAAGTTAAACAACCATTTTTTATCTTTTACTGTACAAATGACCCAATTTCAATTCAAGTAGCAAAAATCGCCTCATTCGCAGCGGAAATCTCAATTAATGATTACTTAAAGGAAAAAAAAAAGAAGAAAAAAACCTGCATAAAGCATAAAGCTGAAATGTACACAAGATGCAGGAGCGGCAATTATATAAATATATATTCATCACATTTTTTGTGTTTTTTTTGTTTGTGTCACATGCATATTGCATGTTGCACGTTGCACGTTGCACGCTGCACGCTGCACATGGCCATGTTTACAGTTGCAATTATTGACGCACTGGCGAAAGAGATTTAAAAAGAAAAAAAATAATGCATAAGCCATATGAAAAAGCAATTGCAGTTGCCATTGTTGCATTTGAGGTTGGCGTAAGGGGGCGTGGCATTGTTGGACAGTTCAATATGTGACAAGCAAGCGTATTTTATTTGCACACGCCAAAAGAAACAATAGATATGCATATATAAGCATATATATATCTGTGTATATATATATATATGTAACAGATATATATGTATAGATATCTGTATAGTCTACTAAATAAACTCAAATATCGCGCGAATTGTGAGACGCATTGAAACACAAATATTTAAAAATGATTTGTAACAGTATTTTTCATTTATTTTCAGTTTTTTTTTTCTGTTTCTTTCTGTTATTTTAGTGTTTTGTTCGCAGTGATAACAGATTGGTTTGGGATGGGCTTGGGCCTAGAACGTGAGTGTCTGCCATCAAACTAGGGTGAGAAAAAAGTCGTACAAACAAACAGACAGATAGACAGACAGACAGACGGAATGGACAGACGGATGGATGGATGGACGGGGCTTGTCAATTATATAGACAGACAGTTGGCCTGAAACAAAGTTTGTCGTTTTTCTCATTTTTTCGCTTTTCCTGCTTTTCCTGCTTTTATTGTCATTGTTTAATAGAGACAAAATTAAAGGTAGAATGCCGCGCCACATGTTTATATATCCAAAGTTGACACTTGTTGCGTGTTTTGTGTTGTGTGTTGAGGGGGGGTGTGTGGTGTGTGTGTGGAAGGGCTAAACTATTGCTGTTGTGATTTTCGTGATTTAATGGGCTTTTCGCTGAAAGACGCCACCGCATAAATCGCGGAAGAGCTAAAACCAAAATCGTCTAAACAAATGTTGATATTTGTTGTTGTTGCTGAAATTTTATTGTTCCACATACATTGGACGTACTTCAAAGTGCGCAGGGAATATGGCAAAGACAACAACAAAGATCAAAGCAAGAGAAAGGGTGTAGCAATATGCGAATGAGTGACGTGCAACACAAACACACAAAATTAACCAAAACAAAGCAAATAGAGAAACAGACAAACAGACAGACAAACAAATATAAAGTGACAAAAAGTCAACGCTTAAGCGGAAAATGCAGGCGAAAGACTCAAAAGCAATGAAATCCGTCATAAGTAAATAACTGAAATTGTGCATAATGACGCTAATTAGCTGGGAAGACGACTCCCCGGCATTGTTAACAGGTAATGGCCATCAGCAGCAGCAGCAACATCAGCAGGGTATAAGGGAAGGGGACCCCCAACAAACGGAAATCCACAATAAAAGCAATTTTGTGTGACAGAAATTATTTAATAGCTCAATTTTTATGAACAAGCTCCAAAGCGCCACCTGGTGTGATGACAATTGTAAGTGCACTGAGAAAAATTAGACATTTGTGAGGGAGATTCATGAGAAAGAAACAAAAGTGTGCCACATATTTATAGATACATAAACACACTGACAAAAATCATACAATCATAACTAACATATGAATATAATTGCAGATAAGTAAATACACAGAGAATAATAATATATCAATTAGAAAGATAGAATAACACGAAGATCGTTGATTTAAACTGTCAACTTTAAAATTATAAGCATCGCCCGATTGCTCCTATGGTAGCTATATGATTTAGTAGTTCGATCTTAATATATTCTTGGCCAAGAATGAAGAGCAAACTAAATCGCATATTGGATAAGTTTTGCTTGACTATCTTTATTATTATCTATATCAGTTCAGCTAGTGATGCTGATCAGGAATAGAAATATATCTTATAACATAAATGAGTATCTAACTTCACGATACAATTTAATTATTGAGTTTTTTCTGATTATTACGTTCTGGCAATTTTGTCGCAGTGTACAAAGCGTACATTGTACGTGCTGCGGTTGTAACCGACAGCTGACAAGTGTCTCTCTCAGTGTATGTGCGTCTTTGTCTCTCACCCGAAAGACATCGATTTGAAATCCGTTTGAAAGAAAATGAAAAATTAAAAATTTATGAGCTGTAGTATTGGGTCAGTTTGTGGCTGAGTCGAAGGTGGTTGTTGTTGTTGTTGTTGCTGGGGCAAGGGGTGGGGGGGGCAGGGTGCTGCAAAGCTGCAGTTTCCGCCCTGAGCCACAAAACACACGGAGAAGCAAATAAAACCCACAGGCAGCAGAAAGCAGGCAGCAGAAAGCAGGCAAGCTTCGAGTACTGCTCACTTCCGCTTGTCATTTTGGGGTTTCTGCGGCTACGTAAAACGACAGACTTGACATTAATTTTCATAAAGACCTTGTGCCATGACTGCAGGTCTTAAGAATTTCACTTTAAAATTAATTTCGTTAAGATATATACGGAATTTTGTGTTTACAATTAACAACCAGCCACAAGTGAAACAGACTCTGCCTCAGCCTCAGCCTCAGATTCAGTCTCAGATTCAGTAGCCATGCGGGCGGGCTTGCCTAAAAGATTTCTCGTTTTCAATTTCGTTTACAGTTTGGTTTTCATTTTCATTTTCATTTTACATACTGTTTTCAGGGCCGGATGCATTCAATGGCATTTAATTGTTTATACATTAAGATACAAACAGCCACAGAACAGACGGCATGGCGGCTGATTGCCAATGATGAGCTTTAAATCGTTGCCCCGTTCGAATTGTGTATAAGCCGATCAAACAAACTGTTTATTGGTTTTTTATTTTGTGTTGGCCAGAAAAGGGGCAGGGGGAGGGGGGGGGGGGTGTGCCACTGTGCCTCAAACTCTATTTATCTTTTGAGATACAATTTAGCTTATCAATGCGCATTGTTGCAGCTAATTAGCCGTCTCTTATCAGCAACTGCAGCTGTCTCTTTTTCCCAACATTACTAATCAAGTGCATTTGTTTACAATTCTCGAGCATTCCGTTCGACATCTTCTAATGAGTTTTGCGCTGTGCCTCTTGATCTGAAGTAGCTGCAGCTACTGGGACACTCTGTACACACACACACACACATGGATGAGTGTATCAGTGTGTGTGTGTGTGTGTGTATGTTAATATGTATGTTTGTATGCTTGAAGTAGGACAGCAGCAGTGACGCTCTGTAGCTAAACATCTATATAGAGAAATGTGATCTGAAACTCCACAAAAATGTCATCTAGGCAAGGGTAAGCTCTTTGCACAGCCATAACTATGTCAACATTAATAGATTTTCAAGAAACAGGGCCCTTCGTTCATTATTAGATCTCTAGAACAAGACTACTTCTATTCCGATTCAAATCCAGTTACTTTTATTGACTGATGCTTTCAAGTCCCCATAAAAAAACCCATTTTTACAACTAAAATAAAGCAACTTAAATTAGCAATTTAAAATATAAAAGGCAGAACAATTACAATATTATGTTGATTTTGGCTACTGTTTGCTGTAGCTCTGAATAATTTAATAAAGGGGTATCTCATTCGATCAGTTCACTATTGTTTAGAGTTTTTATTTTGGCAGCAGCTGCCTAATTGCTGAGCAGACTCAATACGAAGGCGTTTCTCCCGAGGCATATTTAAATATATATATATATATATATCTTTTTTTTTATCTTTCTTGGCCATAATTATTATGACAATGTTTTCTGGGGGTGTTGCTGTTGCTGCTGTTGTCGTTGCAGTTGCAGTTGCTTTTGTTTTTGTATGCAAACACAACACCAGATCGAAATGGAAATTGAAGTGCTCGCAACAAGCAGCTGGCCACAACAATAACAACAACAACAACAACAACAACAAGTAATCAAGTCCGGGGCAGTCGATATTTACGAATGTATCTGCTGGATACATTCCAAGCTAAGCAGCTAGCCAGCTACTTGCAGCTCACTCACTGTGTCTCTGTGTTTGTGTGTTTGTGTGTTTGTGTGTGGTGGGCGTTGAGGGGGCTCTGCCCCACCTCAATTACGGCCGCAATGCAATCTGCATCTAAATTGATCGTAATAATTATTGTATGTGTCGGCTTGTCTTGCTGTTGTTGTTATTGCTGGTGTTGCTCCCTGCTGCTAAAAGTAGCTCAAGTGGCAACGACAACAACAACAACAACAACAACAACAGCGATATTTGCCCTGGTGGAAAAGTGAAATTTTTCATTAGCGCTTCAATCGAATCGCTGCAGACACAGTGGCACACGTCTGTATCCACATAACTCACAGACACACACACAGATACACACACACACACACACAGACACACAAAGGCAATCGCAAAAGCAAAAGCAAGAAAAATTACATTTCGATTTGGTTTTTGATTTCAATTGAATTTGTAATTGTTGCCTTTTTTACGTGTGCCTTTCATGTGTGTTTATCTTATTGTTTTTGTTATGATTTTCTTGCCCCACCCCCCACCCCCCCAACTATATTTTTGATAATTGTTTGCCTCACATTGTGCAAGGTTTTTTTCATTCGTTTTTTGTTTTTTTACCCCTTTGTTTAGATGTTTTAGCTACTGTTGTTGTTGTTGTTGTTTTTGTTGTTGTGTCGCTGCTGCTGCTGCTGCTGTGTGTGGTTTCTATTATTTTCCATTGATGTGGAAAAACTGAAGGCAATTTTTATATTTTGGCCACACGCCCTTTTCCACAATTGAAATTAAATTGAATGTTTTGAAGTGCGCTTTTCCATTTAAATAGACCTCCCCCATTTGCCTTGCCTTTCACCCAGTGACCCAAATGCTGCAATTCGTATCAGTTTCTGTGATTTATGCCAATTATTGGCTTTGTTCAATAACGTAAATTAACAATTTTAAGTGCTGGCAATCGGTTTATCACAACTAGTTGCCATTGGTTCCGTTTGATATATGGCATTAGGTTTGAAATGCAGCCGAAAGAAACATCATAAATTAAGACTCTTATGCACTTCAGATGGAATTTGTTCCCACTGCGGTTTGTTTGGGATAAATAGATTATGTTGGGCGTGAAAATTGGTTTTGATTCGAATGTGAACTTTTTACTTGTCCAAATAGAAATAGAAAATTCCAAACTAATCCCATTCGAACAACGAAAAAGTATTTAGACGAAAACGGGTTAGTTCCGCATAAAATGTAAAGTTTGTAATCTTCAACGTGCCTAAGAGAACAGTTATTTCTTTTTAATGCAAGCTTCAATACAAAAACAAAAAAAGCCTCTATTAATTTGTCTTAGCGCTTATCTAATTGCCGTTGAGCTTATCGCAAGAGTTAAAAAAAAATAGGAAAATGGCACGTTTTAACTAGACTCACGAATTCTTTTGGCATCTTTGCAGCCATTTAGTTAGTGCGAGTGCAAAGCGCGCTTTCATAAATGCAACAAAGTAATAGATACACAGATACAGATGCGGCAACAGCAGATACATTTCAATCTCGCTCGTGCGCTGTCTTCATATCCGTATCTCAATCTGCTTCCATCTGCGTCCCGGCATGCCAGCCAGCTAGCTGTTTAATCAGCCGTTAATCGCCGGCATGTACTCAACTCTGGCAATCAAATGACGGCTTGGACATCAGCAACTGGGCAACTGCTCAGGGCCAGCTCAGTTCTAATGACGTGCAACGTGGGGCATAATTGCACGTACTGCGTTTTCCTTTGAAGTGAAGAAGCATCACCAACAGCATCAGTTGTTGCAACATCAGCGCATCCACAACATCCACACGCTAAAGACACTTTTGCACCAAACCTTAAAGATACATTTCAACTGTTGCGCCTTTTGCATTCGAGATGAACAGCAAAATGCGACTCATGGTTTATAGATAGAACATAAAATTAGTCAAGATTCGTAAATGCTGTGAATTACTTAATACTTACCAGAAGAAATTGACAGACAAATTCACAGAATTCACAGCAATTTGATTATTTACTCTTGATGGAAATAAAGCCCAAGACAACTTAAACAATCTCAAGCACATCGAAGATTAAATACCCTTCATTCAGATTGCTTTGTCTTTATATATATTATTGATATAATTGTTAAATTATTCAACTATGCTGCAGCGATAGAGACTCCATATTTATCGTGTTAGCTCGTGTCACGCACGCATTCATCTCAAGTCACTGCCTAAAACTAGTTCGTTATGCGTTGCACATATTTTTTTTTTTTTCTTTTATAAAAAGTTTTCAGTTTGTTGTTAATCCTACATTGCAGGACGGGGGGGATTTGGGGTGGCCGTCGTCAATACGCTCAATGAAAGATCGGTGTTCGATACGTGTGGAAATTGCTATATAATTGCCGTGGTGCCTCAGCGAAAAGGAAACTCGCATCGTATGTCAGTAGTAGTAGTAGCAGTGGAGTTGATTGTTGATAGTTGATAGTTGGTAGTTGAGTGAAAACACAGAGACAAACGAGTTGAGGTATCACTGCAATTTGCAATTGCACAGGTGGAAATTTATTTTGATGCCAAGTGCGATAATGTAGCAAAGCAACCATTTAATTTTACCAGTGGCCACCTCCTTTTGAGACCTTCAATCTTGTCCCGCCTCGTCCCTAAATTATGGTCAAACTTTTTCCCTTTTTATGCCACTTGTTGTTGTCTTCTAGTGTTCGGCATTGGCATTGATGTTGGGCTTGTGAACGGATGTCATTGCTGGTCGCCAGCCTTTAAAGTTTAAAGTTCACTCGCATGTGGATGCAACACAGTGGGGCACAGTGGTGATATCTCGGACAATGAACAACATTGGCAGCTTGGACTTGGATTGGGATTCGGTTTTAAGCTGCATGTTCGCCGCTCTGTCTACACGCTGTCAATGTGCTTCTCGTTTGATTAATTACAAAAGCGCCGCACAGCAAACAAAAAAAAAATACAGAAAATGCGCGCAGCCAACGAGGGTTGCCACTCAAGTTGTATAGAGCTATGCACAGGTGGAGTTAGTGTCTAGGATATTTAGAACTTGTTTTAAGATATTATTCTTAATATCAACTTACCTGAATATTAAAAAAAATAAACGTGACAGAATCTTAGATATCGCAGTAAAAATACATTATCCAATTTATTTTGTAGGTTTTGTTTTATTTAATATTTAGTCATTTGTATTTTATATTTAATCTAATAGAATCTTTTATAAATGTAATACAAACTAAATATTAGACAATTATTATTAAATTAAATAAATAATATATGTAAAATAATTCAGCATAATTTATAACAGATTATTTTTAAATTTCATAATTAGAATCTTGGATCTATTGAAACATGCAACTGCAAACGCAGACTGTTTGTCCGTCTTGCGGCCCTAGCATGTTGCACGTTGCAAGCTCTCCGTGTGCAGCTGTTGCCGCTCTGCGGGCATGCGAGTCATGTTATTTACGCCATTTTACACCGATTGACAAATAAACTAAGCCAACTAAGTCAACGTTGAAGTCGCCGCAGTTGCTGCTTGGCAGTCGTTGGCACCAACGTAACTTACATTGACATAATTAAATTAATTTACGTGGCAGGCAGCGCAACCATGTCTAATTGGCTGCTCCAATAAGAATGTTGCAAACAGTCGCCGTTTTGGTTGGTTGCTGGTGGTACCATCTTAACGGCCACAGCTCAGCTCAGCTCATTCATCATGACGGGCCAGCCACAATTAAAATGTCACTCACATCGATCCCAACAACGCTGCAAGGTTAACAGACTAAACTAGTTACTTGCGTCGGTTTTATTTGCACAAGGCATAATTATGCAATTGTCAATGCCTTTTTTTTTTGTGTATTTGCGATCGCATATTTGTGGCATTTAGCACTGACTTGACATATAAATTATACGCACTGTTGTCAACGCAAGCATCGCAAACTGGCAGTTGCTGTTTGCGTGGGACACCAGCTGCAAAATGTCAAAGTTATCGCACACCTTGCCAAACTGGCCGTCAACAGTTGGTGTTCTTGTTGTTGTTGTTGTTGGCTGCTCTGCTCTGCTGCTAGCTCGCCTGCCCCACGGGTTGCATGACCTAATTAATGCCCTAACTGAAAACCCCCCCATGTGCCTTGCCGCATTCACCTTTCAACGTCTACAAAAGTTTCCTTTTTGCATGTTCTCGATGCTCAGAGTTTGACATGTGGCCAACGTTTGCCGCCACGCTGACTGCCTGTCAGCCAAATTCCGGTTGCAGATGACTCATTCGCACGAGGGCGGGGAGGGGGGGGGGGGGAAGGAGTAAAGGGAATGGCACGGAAATGGGCAGCGGACAGCGGCCAGCGGACGAAAGCTGTGCAAAATTTCAATTTGCTGTGTGCTTAAGTGTAAAATGTTGTTTAAACTGAAGGTTAACATGCCCTTTGGCTAATTTTGAGTGGAATTTAGTTAAACCATTTAAGCGTTTAGAGCAGCTAACACGAGTCAATTTGTTAACGAGAAAGTGAAAGGCTTAAAAGTTCAAAACAATTAGTGCTGTAATTATAACTTGTTTTTAACAACCCATAAAATAGTTGAAATTTGTGTAACAAATTTAATTGCTTTACATTTTATGTTTTTAGGTTTTTTATTCGATTAAATATTGATAGTCTATCAAAGTTGATAATATTTTAACGTATTTATTTAAATTAATAATCAAACATTTTTATTCTTAAATACTTAATTTTATTATTTTATAAATTTATTGAATTGTCCATTTGACACTTCTTTGGGCTTGCCTAGTGAAATGTGTTTAAATTGCTCGAATTCTTTAAGTATTCAAAATGTGTTCACAATGGAAAAATATGTGAAGAACTTACCAAGAATAGAATAGACCAAAAATATAAAAAGCACGAATAGCATATGAAATTAAGTAAAGACATTCCATGAGCTACACAATGTATACAATTTCAAAGAACTGTGAGTCACAAATAGTTTTGCATGTTGCAGTGAGAAGTCAGCTATGTGTGTAGCTGACAAGTGCGACAAACGACTGTCAGTCAATTGTGGCATTAAAGTAAATTTGCTTTTTGGCCAAGCCCAAGAGAGTGTTTGCTATTTTGGCCAAAATAACATGGGACAGTGGCAGCTGCCGCTCTTGCCGCTGATGTTGCATTAGCTGTGAGTAATGCGCCGTGACTTTCATTGAGAAAGCTGCTTGCAACGGGGAGAACAGGTCACAAGTGCCAAATTGCGCTTGTGATTGGGATGGCGATGGCGATGGCGATGGCGATGGGGTTGGCGAAGGGTATGTGGATGTGGATTGGATTCTGAGCAGACGCTGTGAAGTTGAGTGATTAATGCAATTTAGAAGTTCAATGTGGTGCAGCAGCAATGACCCAGTTAAAATTGCCCAACACCTGGCCAAGGCACAATTCAAATTAGTTGCAACTAGTTGTGGCACGTACAACATGCTTAATTGAATAGTGCAACTGGGTGAGCAGCTGAGTGCAACTGATTTCATTTTTTTTTATTTTTTTTTCTTCTTTTTTTATGCATGCAACCTCCAAACTGCACAAAACACGCAACACTCCATCGGCAATCAGCAGACATGCAATGTTCAATTTTGTTGTTGTTGTTTTTTCTGTATCTGCAAGATACTTTTTCGCATACATATTTCAAGTGTCTCGCCGACAGCTGCTTATTATAGTAGATGCTGCCGCTGATTATCGAATGGCCCCCAACAAGACACAAAAAAAAAACACAAAAAAAAAATAATAAAGAAAAAGACTTAATAAATCTATGGAGTAAATTTTTGACACATGCTGCGACAACTGTCTGCCAGATGATCGAAACTTCATCTGCTGTGGGTGGCTGCTGTTGACAAGCATTCTGACACTTGCTGACATGCAAAATGCCAAAATTTATGGCTGCGTTGCCCACATGCTGCTGATAACGGACACAAGTACGGACGGACTGGCGACGTACTTTAATTGCAGCAAGTTTGTGGCAAGCGCAGAAATTGTTAACTGTCGGCTTAAGTGCCGCATGATCGACATTCGTTTCGCCAAAATGACTGCCGCACGTTTAGCACATCAGTCTCACTACTGCAACTGAAATTGCAACAGAAAATTGAAAGGATCGTGATTTAGCCAACATGCCCCAACCTCCAAATATCCCAGGTAGTCGGCAAACAACACACACATACAAACCTGCCTATATTGTATGATGCACACGCATGATACAAATACTACTGTGGCTGTGGCTGCTGCTGTTGCCGCTGCTGTGGCTGCTGCTGCTGCTGCTGCTGCAGCAAATAACAGACACCGCTGAAAACTAATTAAATACAACTGCCGCTCAACGACGTGGAAAGCTTTTTCATAGATAATGGACTGCAATAATAGAAATGGTAATAGCGCTCCATATCCACAGCCCCATTCAAAGAAAGCAAAGCACCAAATGCAGCCTCATAAAATAAGAGAAACACGGCGAAAATTTTAAGACAACGAATACGTTAACACTCTCTCTCTAAACATTAGTTTATCTTTGGATATACTAAACAAATCTTAAGTCTTTAAAGAGTATTTCAACTTTATGAAGCAATTTCTGCTCATTAATTGCAGCACCAAATTGGCTAAGAAAGCTAAAAGACCTTGCTGAAAGTCATCGTTATGGAGAAAAATTACAATATTAGCTGGCTGGCTGGCTGCTGGTAAAAACTACTTAAAATTGGCAGACGGACAGCTGGCCAGGCCAACACACACACACACACACACACAGACACACACACATACACGCATACAAATCCAGTAGTAACAACTGTAGACCAACCTGGCCAGAAAGCATTGCCAGCTGATGGACAACGACTAGGTTTGAGTTACGCTCACAGTTTGAAATTCATTTATCATTTTATTGTGTGGCAAATAGATGCGGCCATTCTGAAATACTTATTCGCTAGTTTTACACACAAACACACACACACACACACACATGATAGTGTGTGAAGTTGGCTGTGATATGTAAATGGTAGCAGCAGCAGCAGTAAAAAAAAAATTGAATAAGAAGAAAATCTCTGCTGGATATTATCTCTAACGATTTCGAACAGTCTGCAGTCTGCTACCTGCCACAAGTTGAAGTTGCACTTAATTTGGCATATTAATTTACCACACTGGCCCCTCCTATCTGCCCCTGTAGCTCGTTCCACTAATGCGCCAATATTATACGCTATGTGATTTGAGTGTAGTTCTTTAATGACTTGGAAAGTACTCGAAATAAATTTGAATTTAAGTTGCGATTTTTTCCACGTTCTAAATCGACCACATTTGTGGAATCTGTGAGAGAAATATAGCAATAAGTTTGTTTTTTTTATTTAAATTTAACCATTATTGGTATTTCAACTATCAAAATTTATTCGAATCGTTGCTTGAAAATACATTTATTTGCCTGGCTTATAATCCATTTGATGTGTTTGCGTTCTATTCACCTTGACCTCATTTGAGATGCGGAAGTTTGATTCGTTATTTCTTTGGGAACGGATTTCTGAAATTCAGAACATACCCTGTACAGATCTCTCATGCATTTGTACTTCATAATATCCATTTATCTTCCTAATATTAAACTCTAAAATAAAACCAAGTGGAATAAATCTGTTCCTGCCTTAGCCACACATTTTCAAACCTAGTCTTTACACTTTGCTACACATTTTCATTGGCTAGAGGGTACAAAAATAGCATATATATATATAAAAACTAAAATGTGTATTCAGCATAATCGAAACTTCCTCAAAAGTTGAGGGAAAAAACCTCCTGGATGTGAGAGAAGAGCTCCACATGGGGCCACCCACATGAATGCAAATGTTGCTTGACCTTTTTTCTCGGTCCGCGAACCAAAAGTTGCATGGTTAAATCAGTTCAAGGTTTCCAGACAGTTTCAATTCGCACACACATAACTCACACAGTCGCAACTGAAACTTCTTCATGGGGTTCAAGTTGTTTGCGCTTTTGTATCTTGCTTATTTAATTCTACGCGCTTTTTTTTCTCCATTTTTTTTTCGGGTTGCTGCTCTTAAGTAATTTATTGTGTATCGGAAATTTTGAATTTGCATGCCAAAGCCATAATTCTTAATTTACTCATTCTTCAGCTTTTATTATGAATACGCAACGATTGCCGACGGTTTTGTGTTGTGTGTGTGAGCGACCACCACAAGACAGTTTCTCCTTCTCCTTCTCCATCTCCATCTGCATCTCATTCTCCCCTGCCAGTCCACGCCCCTTCGCCTCTTGCAACAATTAAGTGACCCGACCGCAGCTTCAGCTGGAGGAGCATCAGCTTGAGGCCAACCCGTGGCTGAAGTTCATGCAGCTGTGCACTGTAGCAGTTAAAAAAGACGAAGAAAAAAGAGCCACATTGGACAGCATTTAGCTACACACAAACAACACTTTCAGTTTCTTTTGGAGGCACATGGCAAATATGAATTTGAAATACAAACAACAAAAAAATCAAATTCCCACTAATTGCTGGGATCGGACACAGTTATAAATTTATAAATTATTATTTCTGTTGCACAGCATCTGCTGTGCATATAATTTTAAGATCACGCGCATTTATTGTTTTTTTTTTTAAAACATTTATTTAACTGCCAGTTAAAGCACATGGCAACTGCCAAATGAAACGCTTTTATTGTGCCACTGTAATTATTCTATTAAAAGCAATCGAAAATATTCAAATGGAATGTTAAGGGTTGACTTGAATAAGGTAGAATGTTCTCGCAGATGGAGCTCGACTCAGAGACACCCTCAGACACACATTTCTTAACTTGATTATGACGCTATTTAATAAGATTTGGTGCTTTTTTTGATTTCCATAAAAGATTTTCATTTACTTCTCGGAATTTGATAAAAACAATTAAAATTGATCTTGATTTGGTATACATTCTGAGTCTCTGACAACGGGTGTTCAATACAGACAGACAGACAGAAGCATAAAGTGAAAAACAAGCATGATTAGATCGACTCAACTGTTGATGCTGTTCAAGAATATATACTCTATAAAATACTTACTTATAACACTAACTTTAAACAGACTAAACAATATGCTCGATTCGAAATGTTACAAACTAATACTGTTTATATGTGTGGCATAGTAAGCAATAAATTAAAATCAAATGCTGTCATAGATACTAATCTAACTGCGGTCAGTTGGAAAAGTCGTTAACAAAGAGCGCTTTTAATTGACTTCTAATTGCACATTGAACTTTTGTCTGAACTCAACGGCACATGCAATATGCAAATGGAGTCATTTATCAAGAGGTTGGGGCACCCACAATAAATCAATTTAATTAAACCACATATTTAACATTTAGATGATGTCTAACTCCAATAAATAAAGCAATTTGCAAAGCACAACATGGCGACAAGGTAACAATGTCAAATTCGCTTTAAATACAAGTGTCAAATAAATATTGAGTTGTATGCAAATGTTTGTTTATGCAAATTCTTCGCATCATTGAGCGAAACACAAAAGACAAGCGGCAAGATTTGTTTTGACATTAGAAACTGTCACAGTGGTATATATATATTATTTTATTTATTTTTTTCTTATTTTTGAGGGGGGTTGGTTTCGCTGTGAATTTACGAGTTATGCACTGGCAGTGGCTTGTTTGCTTATCGGCAATATTTGAATAAAAATCGTTTTAAAATATTTGTTTAATTTGCTGTGCGGCAATAACAGGCAATAACAGGCAATAACGTGATAAATGCTTGTACGCAATTTGTTACCTCATCGTCGGTCACAAATTTTATGCTAATTGGTACCAAACTAGATGTCGATATTGTTTAATTGAGCAGCCAAAGCATCGCTCGTCAGTCAATCTCAATACACATACACAAACTCAATTTTGTAATTAGCATATTATGAGAATCAAAATCAAATGCTCAGGTTGAAGAAGATCTGGGTGCAAAGATAAAGCTGCAAATTTATGGGACTTTGAATGGTCAAAGCGACACAAAAAATGGCAAAGTCAACACACAATTAAGTCAGTTAGAAAATTTATTTCCACATATAATTAAACGAAATTTGAATGCCCTTTCAAAAGGGTATCGATGGGCAGGAAGACCCATGCTATTCTATTCATTACTTTTAGGCTCTACCCTTTCAGGAGTTCCTTAATTATTATTTGAGATTGTATTATTTTTACCATGACTAAGAAAAATATTTTTTTAACTTGGCAATTTTATTGTCTTTGATATTATTTACAATTTAACTTGACACATTTTCAATATATGTCCACGTATACCCTATAAAAATCATTTAAGCAGCTTTCAATCATGAGGGCGGAAAAATATCCGTTACTGCTGAGATTCACATAAATTACGCAACGCCAGTTAATGAAATGGACATAAAATTGTGTTCAGTGTCGCGTTAATATTTATATTTATATTTATGAACATACAAACAAATCGTCTTTTTTATATTTTTTATTTAGGCATTGCGTTTTGGGCACAACAAATTGCTTAAGCGAAATTATGGGAAAATGCTAATAAGGCAAATAAATTTTGATATCGCAAAATTAATAAACAATATCGATTTGAATGAATTTCAAAGATGCTAGTAGCGAGTCTGGTCGCACACTGATTAAATTTCACACTCAAATGCGGTGTGTGTGTGTGTGCGAGTGTATATATAACTATATAACTATAAACGACTTGTGCTAATTGGCACCTTTGATTTGCCGCACAAAAACTAAAACGAGTGGCATAGATTCTGCACTTGCCACAACATAAATGTCTTTGCTACGAATTTTCAATTCAATGCTAATTAAGTAATCAAGTGATGTTCGTTTTGTTTTTATCGATGGGCAACATTTGAATGCCCTGGCGAACAGGCTGACAAGGCGGCACCCAAAGGCAAAAGAGCTGGGCTGGTGGTAAATGTTTTGCCACTGCCACAGACAAAAACAACAGCAACAGCAACAGCAGTAGCAGCAGCAGCAGCAACAACAACCAACGAATCCATCAAAATAGCACGTTTTCAGTGTCCACACGAATACAATGACCAGCTAACAGTAGTTTTCAGGTAATTAATTGGTAAAAATCAGATAGAAAAAAGACACAAACCAAAAAAAAAAAAACAAATATGTATTTAAATGTCGAAAGAAAGGGGCACATTTAAATTTTAAACACAACAAATCATGTTTTTATGCTCAACGACAAGAACAACAGCAACAACAGCAACAACATCAACAACAACGACATCCAACTAACTAGCTTAAGCTGGCCAAACAAGTGGCTAATTAAATTGTCAGCCACAAACACGAATGCAGCAACGAGGAAGAAAAAAGAGAGCTGAGAATTGATAACTGCTTTATTTATGATATATACTGAATCTTTGCTTTTGATCTACGAAGTTGGCCAGCTTTAATTTTACTTGAATACCATAAGCAACTAATTATATAATGAGCGAGAGAAAAAATCAATCATATCGAAAATTGTTTGATGGAGCAGCACTGACTAATGATACTCTTGTCTAGACAACCTTTAGACGGGCTTAGTATATTATTTCAAGCTGATAATCCTCAAAATTCTTACAGTTTTTAAAGTAGCAGTAACTATCACACTCATGTGATGCTGAAGTTTTATGAAATCCGATAAGAAGAAATAATTATATCTTGCCAAAAGTATTAATATAAAAATGCAAAAAAAAAAATGGTTTTTTGTTTAGTGAGCTCTTTTTTTTATTACGTAAAGCTGAGCAAGAGCTAGCAAAAATCCAATTTATGGTAAATGAAAAAATTTGTCACTTGGAAATAAATAAATTACTTGAATTTTGTCGTCTTAAAAGATTTTGCCGCACTTTTGTAGGTCTTAGAAGAAAGGAGAATTAGAGAAAAAATAAATTTCTTAAAGTGGTCTTAGACAAAAGAGGCTTAAAAATTAAAAGCTGAGTTCAGTATTTAGTTTAATCGTCAAGAATTATTACAATCGAATCAAATACTTAAAATCACATTGAAATTAAGTTCATTGCGAACAGACAACAAATTATGGTAAATAAATATAAATAATCGGCTGATATCAATGAAACCATAATTATGACATAAAATGCGTTATTGGCTAATGGAGAATATGCGATAATACAATAATATGGCTTGAGTTGAGTATGAGTCCGAGTCCGAGTCCGAGTCCGACAATAACTGAGTAGATTTTCAACGGCGCTTTCGTGTTCATACATTGTATACAGCTAACCAATTAAAGGCCATCAAAATTGGCTAAAAATCTTAAAAGCCGTCAAGTTGAGAACAAGCCAACGCGATACGAATCACATTTGTATATATCTAGCTGGGTGTTTGTGAGTGTGTGTGTGTGTGTGTGTGTGTGTATGTGTGTGTCTATGTTGCTACAAGTTTTTATTAGCCAAGAGTCTATGGCTTTAACTCTAGAAGTGGTGGGCAATGCTTTTGCCATTTGTTTTTATGGCTTATCAGCAATTGCCACAGAGCGGTGGCTTCCTCTCTCAGTTGTCGAGGCGTAACAATGTTGTTCTTGTTCTCGTTGTTGTTGTTTTTATTGTTATTGTTGTTGTTGTTGTTGTTGTTGTTCTTGTTACTGGCGCGCGATGCGTCAGTTCGTTAGCTGCTCAACGAACAACAAACAGCACAGCAGCAATACACGACTCCACAACAAGAACAACAGCAATAACAATAGCAACAACAACAACAACAACAGCAGCAACAACAACGACGACGACGTCAACGTCATGTCTGCTATGATTATGCCCGGAAGCACTAATTACCTTATTTACACTTTTACAACTCTTATGGCAGGCAAGTTGCGCATGCGCAGATCTCAGCAGATCGTCGATATGTACACACATGCCTATATATATATATATATATGTATATAGATATGCATAAACACATATCGGCAATCTCTAACAGTTGTTTATGGCTTGTGGAAGCTGCGGTTTCTGTTTGACGGATGCCGTTTCCAGCTGTGTGCAAAAGTGAAAACATTATTGGTCAACATCAATAGTAATATTCCACATTATGCACTCGTAGAAAAGAAGTTCACAAGTATTTTGTAGTCTAAGTAGAGATTAGATACATTTTTGTCAGCTTAAAAATTTGTATTTTTTAATTAATTCTCCAGTAGTTAAAAGTCTTTAATATTTATTTCAGATTTTTACAAGATTCATAATCAAAAATGTTGAAGAAATTAGTCCATATTTTAAATCAATTTGCTCGTACTTTTTTGGAGTGTATGCAGTGCTTGCACTGGGCAAAAGCAAGAATATTGACGTGTGCAATGCAAGTCCTGCAGTTATAGAGCAAACAATCAATTGTCCGAGCCACCAAGTAACCCACCACCAACCAAGTGGTTCATTCGCCGCCAGGCACAAGCCACTCACTCGGCCAAGTTGATAAAGTTGCCTTTTTTTCTTCTATATTTTTTGGGTGCAGCAGGCAGCCAAACTTGGTCTGGGGCTCTTAAGAAGCTGCTGTTGCTGCTGCTGTTGCTGCTGTTGCTGTTGCTGCTGCTGCTGCTGCTGTTGCTGCTACCGATTGCCGGTGATTAAGTCATGAATCAGTTGCGGCATAGTAACTGCTCGGAGAGTAACGGTTAAAGCGACTCTAACTATGAATTTTGGTGGGCGTGTGCCTTGCAGCATATGCCCAAACAACCAACCAACCAACCAAGCAGCCAACCAGCCAACCAAATCACAAAGTAATCCAAGTGATTGTCATGCTTAAGCAGAATCAATTTTCTACCAATTTTATTTCCATTTTTTTTTTCGTTTTTTGTTTTTTTTTTTTGTTTTTTGTGCGAGTCCAAAAAAATACAAAATTCATTTCATTTTGGCCAATTGCAATGTCAAGTAAATTTTCTATAAATTGCTAGCAAATCAGCAGCGAAAGCTGACAGTGAAAATTAACATGTTCAGCCAGACGCACATTGGTTAGAAATAAATATGGTCAAATATATATACTATATATATAATAAATATAATCAAAAACAATATATATTATTTAAAATAATTAAAAGAGTTCATGAAAACCATAAATGTTAAATATTTTTGAGAGGAGAAATCCTTTTATCAAGCTACTCTCGAGACCCAAATAACTTCGATAAAAACATATTTCTTGTGTCATTAATTATTAAGAACAACTATCGAGATATTAAACAATTAATTAACGATTACGATTTGTATTTTAAACTTTTTTTCATTAACTAAATTTCCAGATAACCAAATCTTTCTGCAATAAGAAAGTGTTTATAAATTACCAATAATAATATCGATTGATACATTGATTAGTCATAAGAGAAAGGGAAAAGACTATTTGGAAAGATATTTTCATGTTGATTGCACCACTGTGTGGCACGTCTGTAGCCAAAATCGAAGATTGAGCCGCCTCTTGGGCACATGCAGGTGCCCAGTTTGAATTCAGCTGTTGGTTGCATTCCTGTGCGTCGCCAACAGCAGCTGCAGCAGCAGCAGCAGCCGCAGCCACAGCAGCAGCAGCAAAGCAGCTCCTTCTTTTTCTGTTGCTTTGCGGTCTGATTGAGGATTTTTTTATTTTATTATTATTATTTTTTTTTTATTCTGATTTTGGGGGACGCTTTTCAATTATTAGCAACGCCTAACGAATGCCAATTTCCAGTTGTGTTTGCATAAAATAATATATATACAATAAGCGCAGGAAAGTTGTTGCGGTTCTTTGCCTGGTTAGGGTTTATATCTATATATATTATCTTTTGGGTAATTTTTTTTGGAACGATCCAAGTCCGTTCTACATTTACGTGTATTGTGTTTGCACTGTGGGCAGGGTCAACAAGTTAATCACATTGTGTGGCACAAATATAATAGAATTCTTACTGAGCTGCTGCACGGATTACTGAGGCTGATGTTGTTGGTGGAGAGACTGAGACTGGAGCTGAGGCACGCGTTTGGACCTTAATAAGACAACGTTCTCAGTTTGCTTGTTTTTTGTTGTTGTTGCTGTTGTTATTGGCACGGAAATTGACGTTTAAAGCGGTGGACGGAACCAGCAAAAACAAAAACCCACAGACAACAGCAGCAGCAGCTAACTGGCCAGCTGTCTGGCCTTTTTTGGCCAAATGAGAAGCAAGTACGCTTTTAGCCTTTGGCGTTGAAATTGGCAAATTAAGTCATACGCCTGCAACGCGCCGTTGTAATTTATCTTTTTGTATTTCTGTTGTGCAGTTGACCAACAACAACAATAACAATCTCAACACAAGCATTATTTTGCAATAATAGTTATTGATTTATTGTCGGGTTGGTGACTGTGTCCCAGACATAATACCGCCAAAACAGAAAACATAATCAAAGCACCCGCCAAATTCATTATCGCACATATGCGAAATGTTCAAGTTCTCAGAGCGACCCCAACAAAAAAAGCAGAAACAACCAAAATAACCAAAATAACGAAGAAAATATCATTAGTAAAGGTAATGGCTAATGATGGGGCTGGCTGCTGTTTGTGCTCAGATCTGAAACTCAACTTCGACTTTGAGTTGAAGTTGAAGTTGAAGTTCGACTTTGTAATTGGAAAGGCACGCACATTAGGGCGTAGGCATTTTGATGGCTAGAAAGTAAGGCTTTTAGAGAGAGCTGGGCGAGTGTGAGGGGGCGGTACGTGGGGCCAACCAATTAACTGGCAGAGCAACAGCAGCAATTGAGACGGGAGCGACCTTTCCCTTTTTTTTTTTTGTTTTTTTGTTGTGTTTAAATATCTTGGGTCTGTGGCTACCAGGCGTGTTCAGCGCATTAATATTTCACGCCTATTAATCGAACGTAAACTAGTGCAGAAATTGGCTTAGAGCCATTTACTTTTATGGCCACATAATGGCTAAAAATGGGTCTAGAGAAATTAATATTTGATAGGGTGTTGTTGTAATTTGAACGGAAAATGGGAGAAATTGTTCAACAAGCTCGACTTAAATATTTATAGGGCATTCCCAAAAGAAATAATGTGTGGAATAATATAGAAATTAAGTCAGATAAGTAATTTTATTATTAAGGAAAATATGTGATTAAATAGAATTAAAGGATATCTTAAGCAATTCGATCTTAAATATCTCTGCAGACCAGAGAGGAACAGACATGGCTATATTTGTTTGGCCTGTGCTTCTGATCAAGATTGCTTCTAATTTACAGGTTCGGGGACGTCTTCTGTAATGCATTACAAAATGATAATAACTTCTTATGAGAACATGTCACGCAATCTGTTTTCCTCGTTGCAACACCATTTTCTTCAGTTAAGCCGTCAATTTCATAATGTTCTCAAATTTGCTAACATATTTTCTACACCTGATTTTCCCCGGCAATCGGACAAGTTTCTCTGCAAATTTTCACTCGATCTGGCGACCAGTTTAACAAGTTCCTTCTTCTTCCTGGCACATATGGTAATTTTGCCAGAGCTATCCACCGAATTGCAGAATTGCAAAAAGGCAGAAAAGCAAACGAATATAAATAAATTAAATTGCGAAATATTTTTAACGCCTTATTATAGAAAATGTGCTACACATTGTTACTGTGCTCTGCTGTGCTGGCAAACAGCCTATTTGCTGTCCCGTTTGTCCGCCGTTCAATGGAAAACAATTTCCATTTCCTGACAGGCCACAAAGAGCAGCCAGCTACCACAAGAGAAGAGTTGGGGAATCAATGGATGCAGGGGGGCGGTTGGGGATTGGTAGTTTAGCTTGAAGCTGGAGTCTTGGGACAACAATTGTTGGTTTCGCTTGTTGCGCTTTCTTGCTGTTGTATAGTTGTATAGTTCATGGTTGGAGGCATGAAACCCACTTATCTAATTGCGATTCCGGGAACTGGTTTTCCTTGATACATTTTTCTCAACTCATTAGAACTCAATCATAACTTGCTGTAGCCGGACTGTGTATCCCTTTCTCTCTCTCACTCTCTCTCTCTATCTCTATCTATCTCTCTCTCTCTCTCTCTCTCTCTCTCTCTCTCGCTGTCTCTGTGTGTCTCTGTGTGTCCATGCAATAGGCAAATGTAATCGCTGGCTACATATTTTTCAGACGTTGCGCGCAATTGTTGCCCTAAGCAATTTTTAACCAAGCCAACAAGCGAACAACAACAACAGCAGCAGTAACAACAACAATAACAACAACAACAACAAGGAAAACAACAACACGCCGGACGTGTTCCATAAACAACACTTTGATTACAAACGACGCGGGCGCAGCAGAGAACCAAACGCAAATCGATGTTTTCATATGGAAATTGAATCAAAGTCAAGTCGAGTGGAGTCGATACGATTCGAGGTAAGCTCGGCCACAAAACAAAACATGACTGGACGCCAGAGTCGTCAGAGAATGTGGAGCACAGCAGCAACAGCAACAACAATATCAACAACAGCAGCAATAGCAACAGCAACAGCAACAACAAAAGCAGCAGTTGTAGCATGTGTAGCTGCTGTTACGCCCAGGCTTATACACTGTAAACAATTTATCAAATTCATTGTCATATTTTTTGTGTCATTCACCAAAAGATTTAAATGCCAATCTGTGAAGGACATTACCAAAAATCCATTGGAGTCTCTAGCTTTAAAATAAATATATAATAATATCAAAATACTTCGATATTTTACATTTAACCACAGTTTTTATAGTGCATACAATTGGCCTTGGCTAAAACTGTTGAAGTTGAAGCTAAAGTCGGAGCGAGCATGGCGTCAGCGCTTTTTTGGCCAGTAGCCAGCGTCTCAGCCACAGCCTCAGCCACAGCAATCTCCGTCCACAAACTGTGGCACAGTCTGAGCCTCCGTTTGAGCCTCCATTCATGAGGCAGCTCTTTTGTGGTTTTCGCTATGATTATTAATCAATTCTTTCATATCATTTGCCTTTGAATTGAATTCTCTTTTTTACCAAGACGCTTACAGAAATTGAACAAAAAAGGGGGATGGGGAAAAAAAAACAATCTGAGGCTGCTGCTGCTGTTTATCTCTGTATGTCTGTCTGCCTGTCTGGCTGCCTCTTTTTTACTCTAATTAATTCAACAAAAGTTTCTGGGCCAGCTTTTTCAGACAGTTTTTCCGTTTTGACTAATGCTGTGAAGGGTAGCGCTCATTATTTGCATGTTTATGTTTATTAAATTCCATTTAATTACCACACACACACACAAAGCGAATTGTAACGCAATTCGACTCAAAAATAGATAGAGTAAAAAATGATTATTAATTTTATATTAATGGAAAAATACTTTTGCAAAAGGGCCCATGATTTGAATGGGAAACGGGTCTTTTTTTTACATGTATGTGTTAATATGAACGTATGCAAATATAAATATGGATATTTCCATTAAAATTATTATTGTTTGTTATTGACAATTGCCTTTTGTTAAAACACTGATTTGAATAGTAATTGCCTAGTCGGTATTTCTGTAATGTATTTTTGGAATGCGTTTTTTGATTAAATTGGTCAAGGATTTAAATAAGCATTTAATCAAAACTATGATATGAATACGTAGCATTCAAATTGCTTTCAAAAACCAGCAACTATGTTGAAGTACAAATAATGAATGACTTTGATTCGGGTAAGACCATAAAAAATTTATATTTAAATATCCGTCAAAGAATATTCTTTCTCCTAATAACTCAAACAATAAGAGTGCAAGATGCCAATCCTAATTCCTGTATGAATCAATCAAGAGATTTTAATTAAACAGCGGCTTAAATAATAAGACATCAGTTGGCAAAAGAAATACAGATATTAAGTCTGATTCAATTATATGGAATTTAAGTATAGACATTGGCAAACTCAGGTGCAGTTGATACTTTAATGAAACTATTTAAATTAATTATGAAATCAATATTCAAGGGCCGCGGAAATCGTAAAGTTGCAAAGGAAAGCGGATCTAAGAAGAATGCTCTTAGAGAGCCATAATGAAACCAAGCGCAGCCGCAGCAGCAACTTCAAGTGGAACCCCACAGGAAGTGGCAGGCAGGCAGGCTGACAACTTGCCTGCCGTCCTGTCTGTGGCAGGTGTCGAAAATGACAGATGAATACAGAACGCGCTCGATATGCTAATGACAAAACCAAATGGCAAGCGGATGTTAAAACTGGGCGTGTTGCATCTAGCATACAGAATTAAAGAAGAAGAATGATGCAGCCGGCGAACTAAAATGGGGTGGCTTGGAACGCAATTTAGGCCGAGGCTCGACTTCAATTTAAATTTTAATCGCTTGCCTAATAGACTAACAAACTAAGAGCAAATGTCAGAGTAAAGAGACTAAGAGCCTGGCTTAAATCATGCCAACATTTACAAAGTACTTTACACAAAACCACCACAAGAGCAGCTACAACAACAACAACACACACACACAGAGAGAAACACACACGAGCAATCTGGGGAGTTTGGAGTCACGGACACGTCGTCGACAAGGCTTGGTTAAGACAAACTTCCGATCATGTTGTAAGTCTGTGCAACGAAATTGCAAAAGGCAGTCAACAACCAAGGCCTAAGCAAAAAGGGTCGAAAGCTGCATAAAGAGATGGGAGAGAGGGGGAGGTGGAGGGAAGGGGCCGAGCGACACAGAGCGAGAGAGAAAAAGAGAAAAAGAAAAAACTTAATGGAGGCAAATGCATCAAAATGGTTAATTGGATCTGGAACAGCAAATGACGAACACTTTTAGTGTTTATGGCAGTAGCCATGGCCAAAAGCCGGCCTAGAAGGCCTAAAGCAGCCCAGCACTAGATGCTCCAGCCGATATGCAGCTGTGTGTGTGTGTCTGTGTGTGTGTCTGTGTGTGTGTATGCTGTGTACGTGTTTGTTGCAAGAAAATGTTGAACGCAAGTGCGCACAGCTCAAGTGGCTCGAAGCGTGTTGTACACGACACGCATTAGCGTGAATGAATAAAGTAGTGGCATGTTGCCTATTGCAACCTTTTATTTTTTTTTATTTTCATTTTTTGCTTTAATCGAATTCAATGCGTGGCATACGCTTTTCAGCATGCCCCACCTCATTTTTTTTTCCAAGATCTGCTGTAATCTCCATTAAAGTGAGCATAATTCTAAAATGCACTTGTTGCTCAATCCAGTTGGGAGCATTATGGCCCGGTTACGGTTTCATACTTCCGTATGCCATGCAAGCTGAGCTTAGAAAGGTAAGTTTCGCTGTGCAAATTGGAATTGAAACTGCAAAGCTGCCAGCCAATAAATAAAAATCATTATCGAATCGTATAATATATCAAATATTTATCACATTTATCGGCTATTAGCTTAAGATTTGTTAAGCTGAGCACCAATCTGAGTAAAATAAAAAATAAATAAAATATCATAGATTTGTATTCAGTTATCTAATTTTAATATATTTATTTTAGGTTTACTTTAATATAATTAATAAAATACGACTATTAGAAATATGCTCGATGTAAGAATTAATAGTGATTTTCATTGCACTCAAATATATCCTTAAAAATAACTGCAAAAAGTTTTTAGAAATTTTACTGCTTAACTCTCATGCCACTTTAGCACTCTCTCTCTCTCCCTCTCTCTCACTCAAACTACCGTTCTCTCCCTCTCTTAGA
This sequence comes from Drosophila setosimentum, assembly GCA_035043505.1. Lineage (NCBI taxonomy): Eukaryota > Metazoa > Arthropoda > Insecta > Diptera > Drosophilidae > Drosophila > Drosophila setosimentum. The sequence goes on along the minus strand of JAWNMY010000003.1, from coordinate 2,335,689 downwards.
GCCAATTGTCACCAAGCAACACTGACAACAGTTTTGTCTGTCTCACTTCAAATATTGATCTAACAAACAACAGTTGAAAACGCTGCTAGAAAAATTATTTTGTGGAAAACAGTATACGATTTATATAGAATGGATCTGGACTGTAAGTGTTCATTGTAATAATTACAAATCAAACTGCAGAATATGTTGAAAAATCTCTTCGTTTCAGTCAACAACGATTTGGAGAAACGCATTTCGGATGCATTTTGTGTATTCGATCATCATGGCGATAAATTAATTGATGTGCGTGAGGTGGGCACTGTTCTGAGGCTGTTGGGCTGTGTGCCCACCGAACAGGAGGTCAACGAGGTCATCTCGGCCACCGAAACGGAGGAGACAAGCGGCGTGGTGCATCTAACCAAATTTCTGCCACATGTCTCGCAGTTGCTCATGGAACGCAAGTAAGCTTCATTGATTTTAATTTAAGAATCCTTTTTAGTGAATCTACCAAAATCTATTCTACTATCAGAATGGAACCAGCACCGCCAGAGAAAATTCTGGAAGCATTCAAGATATTAGACTTTGAGAACAATGGCTATTTAACCAAGGAGAGCTTTGGCAAACTGATGATGGAGGAGGGTGAACCATTTACCCAAGAGGAAATGGATGAAATGTGGCCAGTGGCCATTGATCCCATCAGCGGACACATACCCTATGAATTGTATTTGAATCAATTAATGGTAAGCATTGAGTTTAGATATGGACAAAGTGTTAGTGTATTAATTTATTTGGTATTTTACAGGTGTATCTATAAATAAATTAACAGTTTGGCTTGCTCACATGTGTCCCATAAGAAATATCCATTAAGACATTTGAATATTTCTCACAGTGTACACTTTAGCTAATGCGTGGCTCATTTTAGCCACTTTGACTTTGCATTAGCCACACTCACACACACACACACACACACACACATATATATATAAGCTATGGACTAAAGCCAACTAACCAGCGAGCCCAATTGCGTTTCAAAAAATAGCAAACTAAATCCACAAGCCCAGCAGACAGGACTGGAGTGCAAAGAACAGGACACTCTGCATGCAGAAAAAACAACAACAACAACAACAACAATAGCAACAGCAACAACAACAACAAGTTAAGGAGGTGCTGACTGGATGGTTGGTTGGTTGATTCTGTGTGGATCGCGGCTCAAAGTGGGTTGCGCATCATTAGCACAACTAATGGATGTTCACTTTTCTTTTGGCCAAAGTCGCAAGCCGGCAACAGCAGCAACAGCATCAGCAGCAGCAGCAACATCAGCAGCAACAACAACAGCAACAGCAGCAACAAACAGCCGCAGCTAAGAGTCGTGTGCGCCAGTTGGCCGAGAGACCAAAAAGGATGTCCGTCCGTCCATCAGCTCCGTCTGTTTGTCTGCCCTGTCGTTGAGTGTCTGTAAATTGCTGTTGGTAATATGAGCGGCTAGAAAATTTAAATAAATTAAAATACCTCTTTACGAGTGCTGTTGCTGTTGCTGTTAGCCGTAAATGTTGCTGTTGCTGTTGCTATTGCTATTGCTGGAGTTGTGTGGCTGACTCTGTATACTCTGTATTGGCAAGGACTGTGGACTGTGGACAGTGGACAGTGGACAGTGGACTGTGTGTTCGCGTCGTGTTCTCGCTTCCGTATTTATTAAATACTAAATACACGCTGATGGATGCACTTAACTGCATCTTTGGGATTAAAATATTTCATGTAATTCAGGCATATTCGTGCCGTTGCCATCTGCACGTTCAGCTGCTTTTGGCCAATTTGAGTGATTGCATTGCGCGCATTTAAATCGCTTGCCTGCCATGTTCGCGTTCGACTCGATTTTGTGGTTTGACTACTGCAATTGCCTCATTGCCTCATTGCCTCATTGCCTCCTTACACTCCCTCCCCCTTCCACTCCACTCTCTTTGTCGCTGCTGCCATCTAAACAAGTTCTACGTGCGTCGGCACGCCTAATGGACATTTAATCTTTACAACTTGTAACAAACCTTTTTTTTTTACATTCGGAATTGTGCTACAAACGAACTTGATTGCAAATTGTCAGCGCCATAAAAAACTAAATGTAAATATATATAAATATATATATAGATATATACAAATGAGGGAATATAATAAACTGGACTGGCATAGCTGATGACTTAACCCATTAGCGATCAGGATAGTTTTGCTTTATTGTCTTTACATATACAACTAAATGGAGCTCGTTGCTCATTCGATTAAATATTATTGGTAAGGCTTAAAAATGATAAAGTTTGAAAGAGTTTTAACTGAAATCTAATACCGTAGTGCATTTATTATTTAACTTACTTTTCATCTAGATCTTAATGCACTTGCACATAAATTGCCAACCATTATCGGCATCTTTTACATCGTTATGTCTTCCTTAATAGTTCTATCTGTGTTTCGCAGTTCGCATTTTGCATTTTGCATTTGCAGTGTTGCATTTTGATTTACTGTCAACAATTATCTGCCATAAAAAGCTAATGGAATGAGGCATATTTTCAACTGGATACTATTAAAAATAAATAACATTCCAGCCACACTTGACTGGGTGAGGCATATTCAAAGTTCAGAAAAGTCGTCGTCACTTAGTCTGTGTGGGTCATAAAATGAATAAGGAAACTAATAATATAAAATGCCGCCAAATTGTCAGAGTTGCTTGAGAGTCGAACTGAAGCTGCTGCTGCTGCTGCTGAGGCGGTTGCTGCAGCAGAATTTCCTGCTTCTTCTTTGAAGAGCTTGTGGCGAAATTGCTATGCATGAATCAATTTGGCCAGTACTCGCTGCGGCTGATGATGATTTACGCTCGACGAAGCGTAATTAAGATTTATGCGACATACTTGCTTACAAACACATGGCCAGATATCTATATCACATATATATACACACACACTCCGATACTATATATATCTATATATATATATATATATATGTATATATATACATATGAATAAATTCCCTTTGTGGTTAAGTTGCGTATGAGCAATGCGAGCTTAATTGTTAGTTATGGCCTTGGTTGGTTTTGGGGCGTGGCACGATATTAAAACTAATTAAGTTGTAAGAATTCCTATAAGATTTATATGCCTCAATAGCGGCAATATAATTTGCGATTGCTCTTGTTGCAAATTACATCAATTAGCTGCACTTAAAGACAAATGACCCGAGCACATTACAAATTGTCACCAAATTGCTCAACAATAGATCAAAAATATAATTTCCTAAGCCTAAAAGTGTCCCCCCTCAAGGGATTTACATGAATAATAAGCCAAATTGAGCCGCTTGATTGGACAACATTGTTGATTTCTGCTAATAAGTACATCATTTCACAAAGTAATGTGTGTGTGTGTGTGTGTGTGTGTGTGTAATATAATCAATATTAATCAAGCGGCTCGTTTTCATTAAATAGCGATGTGAAATAAATGCTAATGAAAATTACAAAAAATTTAGATAGCATAATTTTTGGGGCATAAAACTTGCTTGTGGCTTTAAGCAGGTAATTGGTTAATTGATATTGGTAGAGATGGTTTTATTAAATTTAAATTATAATAATAATTATAGTTATTTTACGTTTTTTATTTTGTTTTAATAATTATCTAAAAATTTCAGCACATTTTTAATACAGCTTTAATTGTGTTTTAGCTGTAATTTTCTTAGCAACTTTTCTAACCATTATAAGGTTATTACCACCAATAATATCAGTCACATGTATGTTTTTACAGCGGGAACAAGTTATGACGTTTTTGATAACTTGTTTTGCATTTAATCTGTTGGTTTATTTGCTCAAGCTAGTTACCTGCCAGTCTTGGCTGTTGCTGTTGCTGCTGTTGCTGTTGCTGCTGCTGCTGCTGCTGCTGTTGCTCCTGTTTTTGTTGCTCCCACACATCGCACAGAGCTCACTCTTGCTGTCTTGCATCTCACTTAGTATGGTTTCATTTCCCAGCTGCACTTTGCTCAAAACTTTCAATCAACTTTCTGTTTACCTACTCGCCAGGCGGCTACTTGTTTGTTGATTACTTGCGATGCCTTGCCTTGCCTTGAGTTGCAGTTCCAGTTGTAGTTGTACTTTATGCTGGAGTTCCAGTTAAGTTTGAGTTAATGGCCAACAACAACAACAACAACAACTATTTGTGGCCTTCGCCTTTAAGTCAGCTGTGGCAGGTTGAGAACGAAAGCGCAGCAGGCGCTCGTTACATATATTTTTTTTGGAAGCAATCCGCATTTCGTTACTCTTGGCGGCGTCTTACCGTTAATTGAATTTAAGCAATGAAATGTAATTTGAAATGCATTTTGCATGTGGTCGAGGAACTCTCTTGCGCGTAGCACGCCAAAAATCATCATGAAGACAAGACAGACAGACAGACAAACGGACAGACAGACAGACAGACAGCAGTTGCAAACATGAAATGAAATTGCCAAAGGTGAACAGCATGCAATGGGCAAATGTGGATGCGAAAAGTGGATTGCGGATGGCGGATGGTGGCTGGCGGCTGGCGGACATGGCCAACAAAAACCAAAAAAAAACATCAAGAGCCCAGCAACAAAAAGAAGAAGAAGCTGATCACAAAAAAAAAAAAAATAAAGCCAAGCGTGGCCAGTGGCATGCAGCCTGTGCTTGCCTGCCTGCCTGCTTGCCTGCCTGCCTGCTTGCCTGCCTGCTTGCGTCTTTATTGTTGGCAACAGTTGCCGTCTTGTACAACACCCAAAGGTATCAGCAGACAAAATGCTAAAAATGTATTTACCACAAAAGCGAACAACGACGACGACGACGACGACGACGCAGATGACGACGGGTGCGCTTCAGCAGCGACTGCGAGGCGACTCTCTGCTCTGCTCATTGCCTGGTGCCCTTAATGGATCTGCAGCACTTTGAGTGATTTATTTCACACGTTGATGAAATGGACAGCAATGGGCCGCATTTTGACGTTTATTGCAGCGGTGGCAAAGGCAGCAGCAAGCACCAACAAAAGCAGCCAGCAACCAGCAACCAACCACAACAACAACATCAGCACCAGCAGCAGCAGCAACAACTGCCCACGGCATGTGTTGTGCGCATGCGCGCAGCTCTGTGACGACAACGACAACGACGACGACGACGAGTTGCCCAGAAGGACGTTGCAGTTCTTTATACTAACCAAAAGAGATTACATTCACTATAACGTCAAGACAAAAAACTAAAAATTCTAATTTAAACTCGCTTTCATCTTTAAAAACTATGTCGAGTAAAATCAGAATTCAAATAATAAAAATGATAATAAATCACATAACTTAACAATAAAAAATATAATGTTCAAAAACATCATATTTAAAGAATGCAATTTAACAAAATGGTTCAGTTAAAATCAGAGTTAACTAATAAATCTGAGAATAAACGACACAACTATCAAATTAAAATATATAATCTCAAAACAACAAATCACGAAATTAAAATATGTATTCAAAAACAATAGTGCTTTGCGAGTTCTAAACTAGATATTCTTTTCAGTTCTTTCAGTGTGTCAAACGAGAACCGCAACTGCACCAATTATAATTAAGAAAATCTACATTTTTAATAACCAGTTAGAGGAACTGACTATAAAATCTATATAACCACCAAGAATTTGGAACCAATTCAAAACGTTAACCTGAATGTTTCCAGTTTATGCACCAGAATCGGAGCCGGAGCCGGAACCGGAACCGAGAAGCGAATCGTTTTGACACCCTGCATGCAACTATAACAATAATATTACATTGCGATAGGAGAGCTGCTAATTAAAAAGGAAACTTAATTTAATGGCAAAAAACTTAATTGTTGGCGCTAATTGCACAAATATATATACCCTAAAAATGGGATAGGTTTTAAGAGACCGAGTTAAAAAGCATAAGTTAATTTTTGTGGCTAAATAAAAAGCGAACTTTAAGTTAATTAAGTTAAGTTTGTTAATTGCATGCAGCAATTGCTGATTGCTGCTTGTTCAAACAGTGCAACAGTTTCAGGCGACCAAAGGGTATTTTAAACTTCGGCTTTACTGACATTTGTGCCGGCGTTTTTTTTAATTTTTTAAAAATGTGGTTAATGTTTTTTTTGTGCTCGTTTTTGGATCTTTTTTTTTTGTTTTGCTGCAATTGCGTTTTGCGCTGTAAGCTTGCACGTCTTTTGGTAATAGCCCCAAAGACCGTGTGCACTTTAATGAGGCGCGCTCCTCATTTGAACGCCACGCATTTTGTAGTTTTATATCCGGCTTTGTCGTCTGGTGAAAGAGTGCGAGAGAAGAGCCGAAGAGCCGAAGAGCAGAAGAGTAATAAGATGGGTGCAATGGGGTCAAAGATGGGCTATTAAAAACATTTAATTGCAACTTAATTAGCCAACGTTGAGCTCTTCTCACGAAATGCAACGACGTTGCAAACTGTAACTAGCAACTGCAACTGCAACTGCGACCTCATCTCAAATGCCAGCCACCACCGACCTGGAGGCCTAAACAAAAGGCCAAAATGATCCAATGCATTGAAGCACCCACCATTCACGAACCTTGCCAGCCAACCATTGATGTGGGCCAAGATATTGTCGCGGCAACCACCCGAGGAGAAAAGTCAATTTAACACATTCACTATGCCTCTTAAAATGTTGATATTTTAATTAGTAACGCTCTAAAGGATTTTCAACAGCTCCAGCTTCAAACAACCACTCCCACAATGCAGCCAGATGCAGCTCAGCATCTGCAGAGGCGGGGGAGGTGGGCAACAAAACGGGACACAAGCACCAAACCATCATCAACAACAACAACAACAAAAAGAGAAACAACGACGTGGCAATGCAGCTGAACCAAACTGCAGTAAAGTGCCAAAGGGCACCAGGCATTGAGTGCGATTTGGATTTATTTGTGGCTTTTGTTCCAAGCCAAAAGCATATAAGAAGCCACTGGAGTAGAAAAATCATCTTAAAGGGGGGTGGCTAATGGGGCACATGAGCTAACACAGCATACATCAATTATTCACATGCAGTACTTAATTAATTGCTGATCGATGGGTTTGAGTTGAGGCATAAGTAAAAAATATCCATTTTAAGTTGAGAAACCTATTTTGGCTGCAAATTCATGAAAAATTCAAGCAAGAGCTTTAACAATCTGCTGGATAATTGAATCCCCTTTGGAAAATCCATATTCCACATCACTGTTGGCATTACCCATATGCCAAACTGCAGATATTTTTTTGGAGCCAACCTACAGAGTTTTCCCTAACTGCTTTTATGACAGCGTGCCCAACTGTGGCAATAAGTTCAAATGCCAGTCTGCAAAATACTGAAAGACTAAAAGACTTAAAGCGAGTCTTAATGTGCCACATGAGGAGAGAAAAGGAAGAGAACTGCAACTACGATGACGACGACGACGGCGACGACTGTGACTCTAAGTTCGACTTTGACTCTGACTCTGACACAGAGTACACAAATACATACAGAAAGTTTCCCTTGGCCAAAAAAAAAAAGTGGGTGTAGCGGCACCAAATGCCATTGCCACAATGGCAGAGCCTTACGGTGTTTTGGGTTTTTTTTGGGTTCGGGTTCGGGATCGGGATCGGGATCGGAGCACAAACGCCAACGCACTGACACTCACTCACTCTGCGCACAGCTCACACAGCTCAGAAGAGCTCGTGAGGCTCCACTCCTCCACTTTTGTTAAATAGAGAGAGATTGCTCAAGAGCTGGCTGCTGCACTGTCTAGTGCTGATTTCTACTAATTTGATTAAACAGATTGACTTTAATAAGGAATAAAGAAAGCCAACCTGCCACAACAGCACAACCACAATCGCACAGCAAAAACCTGCCACAACAGCAAAACGTTGCCAAGCCCGGCAATGCCACAACCTGAACAAATGTTGCCTAATTCAAGTGCCGCATTTATTTTGTAAACATTTCACATGTACTCGTTGTGGTACTTAGGCATACCCTCACGATTTGTTGTGATACAAAATATGCCGGCTGAGCAGTGATACCACTCAAGAATTTGCCCACACAAAAGGCCGCAGTCCCAAGCAAGCTGGCTGGCAGGAACAACCCAATCAATGGCCCCCAGTAAGAGACCCCATCCACATTTCCATTTCCATTCCCATTCCCAATCCTCAGTCCCATTCTCAGCCTGAACTGCAATGTGCGTTTTGTGTGCACTTATGCGATCATTTGTTAAGTGTCATCGCGCCGGCATATGGGCAAGAAAACAACTCAAGAACAACCACAACAAACAACCCAATGGCATCTGCACTTCGCACACCGAACCTGCAAATACTCTGCATTATCTATAATAGATTTGCGACTGTTCAAATTAACTTACACTATTCAAAGTATAAACTTGAAAATAGTTATAGATTTTGAATCGAGCATTTAGTTTAAGACTCAAATAAATTACTGGCACTGGCATAAAGTACTTGAAATATTCCAATACATAAAGATAGCGAAAAGTGAAAACATAATTTTAATTTTGTTAGTTAACAATATTTTTAGAATTTTAGTAAACAAAGATGGAAAGCAATAAAATGTTAACTAAATTAAATAATTTATCATCACTTAAATCTCACTTTGCTATTCCAATCAATATAAATAATAATTTTATAATATTATAATATAATATATAAAGTTCTTATACCTATACAGATATCATTTTCATCTCAAATATGTCGCCTAATTTTCGTCCTTGTCAAGCTAATCCACAAAGCAGATAAGCACTTGTCACCGAGTGTATAACAACAAAGTGCAGCTCGTAAACAAAATGTTGCTGTTGTTGTCGCTTCTTGTTGTTGCTGTTGTTGCTGTTGTTGCTGTTACTGTTGTCGTTTGCTGTTGTCCATGGTCATGGTAAATTTATGCACAATTTTTCGCGCTTTCAAAAAATATTTGCATCATTAATCGTTGCACAGTCTTCGGCCTCATGGCGGCACATCGCATTGTTGTTGTTGTTTGTTCCTGTTGTTGTTGTTGTTGTTTAGTTCGAGGCGTTGTCTGCGCCTAAAACTTCAGCAACAGCAACAGCAACAACAACAACAACATCGGCTGGCAACAACTGCTACATTGGCATGCGGGCGCTGGCGTCGTTACAACGTTGTTGAAATGTTTTGTCAAGTTCTCAACGCCGCCGCCGATGCAGCAGCAGCAGCAGCAGCGGCAGCAACAACAGCAATAGCGGCTGCAACAGCCACAGCAACAACAACAACAGCAACAATGTGGCATTTGCCCTCTGGAAAGAGGGGCGGGTGATGAAAGCGACGAGAGTGTGATGGTTTATAGATGGTTTACCTATTTACGCTTTAAAAACATTTGGAAAGTTCGAAACAAGAGAGGAAAAGATATTAAGAGGTAAAGAGAGAGAGAGAGAGAGAGAGAGAGAGAGGGAGCGAGTTAGTGAGTAAGAGGGAGAGAGAAGTTTGGAAATTGTTGCTAAAATCATAACACCGTGAAACGCGTTTCGTATTTCGCATTTCGCATTTCGCGAACCGCAAAAGTCGTAAGTCAAACAGCAGACAAAGTACATAGAAGAGTTGCAACCGCAGTTAACTAGCCAGCCGGCCGGCCACCAAACTGCCACCCACTCAATGCAGCTGTTGCAAGGCACACAGACAATACACACACACACACAATACACACACACAACACACACACAACTCAAATAGAACAAGTTTTGGCCCAGCAGCTAAAACAAAGGAGAAAACACAACGTGCAGCAATGAAATTATCAAATGTTTAATAGACTCAACGAGCCGAGGTTGCAACTCCAAAATGCTCCACTACAAATGATGATGGATGGGGGTCATCCCAGCAATTCCCACCCCAAATCCAAACCAATCCTTTTGCCCACCACATAAGTAACTCGAAGCAGAGTTCAAACTGCGGCTTAGCTCAGCTCAGCTGCCAAATGAACTTGTAAAATTTCTGTGGGGATTTTCATTGTTCTTTTTCTTTTTTGTCTACTTTTTTTGCGGGTTTTGTGTTACAAAAGTTTTCTGGGTATTTTAGTTGGATAAAACTTGAAAATTTACAGCTTGCACCTAGCCATAAGTCGAAAGTTAAGACGATGCAACAAGTTCAAGTTTCTCGAGTGGAGAACTGAGTATTTTACAGTTGGTAAATGTGATATATTAATTTCAATTAAAAGACACTTAAACTGCAAATAAAGTCTAGAATAATGCCATGCCGCAAAGTTATGCAAAAGTGAATTGTTGCCACATTAAATCTTAATATTATATTAAATGGGAATAGAATGCCAAATGTTTAAAGTAAGCAAAATTATAATTTGAATTCAAAATGTGCCACAAAAATCTGTAAAGTGTAATTGATAGCCAATAGAACACTTAAGACAACTCCGTTTAAGGCACAAACTCAAAAGCGTAATAATTACCCATTAAAGCAACTAAAACATTGGCTACATTTCCTGTAGAGAAAACGACACCGAGAAGGAGCAGGAGCAGGAGGAGGAGTAGAAGGATGAGGAGGTTCTTTGAGGAGGAAAACGCACAATGAACTCATAAATTGACGCACCCTCCAAAACCGACAACATAATCGGCCACGCCGCCGGCAATGGCAATGCCAACAACAACAGCAACAACAACAGCAACAGCAACAAGAACAACAGACGACAACAAAGATAGCAGCGACGACTTTGGAGGAGTAGTCTCCAAAAAAAACTTGATACTGCAAACGCTGTGGCGCGCACTTGTAAATGGCATGTTGCAACATGCCTAAATATGCGCCACACACACTAACGGCACATGGGGCCAGCCACTGAGTAGAAGTCGACTCGAGCTGAGCTTAACTGGAGAGCGCGGGCGACTCCTACGCACCATCTAGCGACATTGGATGCGATGCGATGCGATGGGAGTTGCGAGTTGCAAGTTGCGACTCGAGTCGACGCCAGATTGCAAGCCAGCCTCTATTTAGCTACGCCAAAGCCTTGACAATGATCGTCATTAATTGAGAGGCAGACGACGACGACGGCGACGACGACGACGACTTGCCTCACCGCCCTGCGTTGCGTGGCAACTGCGGCTCCACCTTGAGTCTGATGTTGGCGTTGTTCGATGAGTTCGGTTTCCATTGGACGTCGCTTTGGTTTTTCACGTTTGGCTGCTCAAATTTTCTCAGGCAGTTGGTAACGCAGCGGAAGAGGAAGCACAACAAAGTGGCAACTCCACTGGACAGACTGCTAAACTTTGTGAAAACTATCAAAAAACTTTATCAACGTTGTTGCTAAGCAAAAGTTGTTTCTTAAAACTGTCACTACAGATATTAAAATGCTTTCATATAAAAATATACATAAATAGGAAAAGTGTCTATTAAAACTTTATAGTTGTCTCGTTTATATATAATCAGGAAAAGTTTGTATTCAAACTCTATGAAATCTATTAACAAAATATTAGTATCCAAATTCTAACTAATATAAATAATATATATATTTAATATATATGCAGAAATTTACACCTTAGCATTCTAAATTGATTTATTTATTTACTTATTTGATTTATTTATATTATTTGGTAAATGAGACGACAACAAATTCAAGTTTTCTTAATTTTATAGCATTTTAAAGGAATTGCCACTTCACAATAATTAACATATAAATTTTAGATACGCAATCATATTTTAATATTTTATTGTGATGAACCATCAAAGGCTGTGTAAGCGTATACAGATTGCACTCTCATCACAGTTGGTTTCCATTTTCTGATTGTTTGTCTTTTTGGCCATGCGAATTATGAAAATGTGGGCTTGGTACTTGCAACACCAACAACAAGAGGCACAGACACACACAATGCAGCAACAACAAACAGCAGGCAACGACATCGACAACGCCACCAATATTGTCATCGTCCAGAGTTGAGACCTAAAGCCTGAGCCTCTGTGCTGAGACCCGAGACGAAGTTGTTGCTGGATTTTGGTAAACTTTGGGCGCTGGCATGCGATGCATCTGGGATGAGATTTGATGGTAGTTGTGGTTGTTGCAGTTGCTGTTGTTGTTGTTGTTGTGATTGCTGCTTTCTAAATGCGTAGCACAAGCCTTGGGTGTGTGCGAGCGTGTGTGTGTGTGAAAATGTTGACCTTTGGCACAGAAAGCCAAGACTAGATATATTCAACGTTTAATGCAAAAATCTTAGCACAAATCTACGCAGATTTATCTCCCTCTTCAAGCAAGCCTTGAAATTTAAGCTCGACAAATAAAAAACAAGTCTGGGTTATCCGCAAATTTTTGTGGTACACTGAAAATCTACTTAGATATAGGAATAAAAGCAGAATACAATTAATATCTATACCAAACAATCTCCTACAAGCATGTATATCAAATTCATGCCTTAATTTTTATATATATATATATTTTTTTTTTTTTGCGCGCGCTGATTCGGCGTCAATTTACGCTGCATCGTTTGAGTTGAGCTGACGCCAATTTCTGACCTCAAAAATGCTGTCGGAGAGTATGAAAAGCATAATGATGACAGCTACCGATATGCAACCAACCCAACCAACCAGCCAGCCAGACAGCCAGCAGGCTGCGCGCGCCCCACGCTCATAAATTACAGAGCCATAAGGCACAAAACAAGATCGAGAACACAGCCCAATGATGACCTCGGGGAGGGTGGGATGGAGACAGGGGTGTGGAGGGAGGGTAGGCAACTTATGAAATTACGCTGCGAAATTCTTAGCATGCCACATACATAATTTGTTGGTAGCACTGAGAGAAGCTTTTGATGTTGTTGCTTTTTTTTTTTTTTGTTGCCGCGCACGAAAAAGAAATCACAATCTCATTATGGCATACACCTTTTGGGCAAAATCTGGAACCACACACACACACACACACACACAGACACACACATATGCATAAACATATGTACATATTTATATGGCATATATGCCGAGAGCCCATAATTATAAAGAGCCCTTAAGTACTTGTTAACAAGTTCGATATCTGAGCGATTTACATGCTGTTCTTTAAATGTTGCCTCTGCCTGACCGAAAGGAAAGTGCAAAGCCAGAAACGCTGGCAACGGCATATTTTGTCTGATCTGTGGTAAACGATAAGCAGCCCCAAGCGAATTGCACACGCACAGTGGTTCAATATCTATTGTTATGGTATTTAAGCTTCAAGCACCCCAAAATGACTGCTGAAAGAAATCAGACTCCGTTTCGCTTATCCTTCCGTAGCAGGTCTGCTTTATTAACCGACAACCTAACAACCAACTTAGGCATATACAAATAATATATTTAAAATAGTTTTTATACCTTTCCAGGGATTGCTTTACTTAAGAATCGTTTTTCGTTAGAACCAGCAATAATCTTCGAAAAAATATTATTATTATTTATGTTTAGCAATTTAATGCAAACTGTAATTTCAAATTGCCCGATTTTTCTAACCACTATGCAGTCAATTTTGGCGGTTAAGCCCAAACAAATTGAATGGTTATGCTTTATGAGTTATGGAAACCGGCAGCTGATTTGCGCGCTGCGATTTGCCGTTTAAATCGTTTGCCATAAAAAAATCGAATGCAGCACTAATTAAAGGCAGCATAAGATAAGCTCGCGATCCGTTAAGTCGTTCGCAACCAGACAGACAGAGAGAGAGAGAGAGAGAGAGAGAGAGTCACAGCCATTAGCCGTGACAATGCTGTGGCTAACCATTAGCAATTAATTAAAAAATTAGAATATATTATGGAAACTGATAGTGCGGCAAGGTGATCAGATGATGTCTTCTTATCTGTTCGCTGCATCGCTGCAACCATTGACAAACCAAACGAATTAAATAAATTGAAAAATCGTCTGAATTTGAATGAAAATTTGTTTAAGGGGGGAAAACAAAAACAACAACAACAAAAACAACAACAACAAAAAAACAGAAAGAAAACAAATTCGTAGCTATTCATATTACAAGCGGCTTGAGAAAAGATGAAGCTGCTGCAGGAGGAGTTCAGCTCAGGCGAATCTCGCATACATATTTACGAGCTATTTATGCATATTAAAAATTCTATTTTTAAATAAAAAAAAAAAAAAAACAACAACACAGACTAGATAACAGTAGCCCTGACCCCGTAACCGTCCCTGCAACCATGACAGTCTTACCTGGGTCACTTTGGGTTATACTACGAAATATTTGTTTGTTGCATGGCATCATTTTTGTTGTTGCTGTTGCTGTTGTTGTTGTTGTTATTATTTCTCTTACATATTTGTTTTCATCTTCTTCTTCTTCTACTACTACTACTTGTGCTGCCTGGAGATGCATTTGCTGATAAAGATTTGTATGTTTTGATTTTTATGACGCTACAAAAGGTTGCTGCTGCTGCTGCTGCTGCTGCTGCTGGCTTCACTCTAGCAAATTGGGCAGCCAACCATCGACCATCAAACATCAAAAACATCGAACTGGGTGCATGGGGCACATTTCCTGCAGCACCAGCTACTCTGCTATAAAAACTCTCATTTTAATCTATGGGAAAAATGCCATAAAAAATGAACATTGAACATCAAATTCGCAAATATGCATAGGCAATTATACTTTTTTCCTTGGCGTTTTTTTATTACGAAACGAAAGAAATTATGACAAGAGTGCATTGAACGATGCAAAAGATACTCCGTCGCTGAGCAAAAACTATTTTATAGCTCAAGTTTACAGTAAAATGAGTTGAGATTTAATTTGCTTAAGTGCTAAATTAAAGTTTTCAGTTTATCATATCTTGGCCATAAAATGTCATTTGCAAGCTAAATAAAACTCTTTACGACGCTCTCGTCAATTGGCAGACTGAATTTCCCAGAGAATTACATTCTATTTAAAAGTGATTTCAGATTTAATTCCATTTGTTGATTATAATTTATCATAACTTAGACAAATAATTCAAACAGTTTTCCGTCTTACAAATGAATTTAGCATTTAAATATTTCTTATAGATTAATTCAATTCTAAACGAGGAGCTTTTCATATATCATTTTTTTAGTTATTTATTTATCGTTATTTATATGTATGCTTCAAACTGTTTTCAGTTCATTACCGTTATTAATAGTTGATTTTCTACAAATATCCTGTTCTTAGAATGCAATACATGCAATTCTTTCATTTATCATAACTCAACTTTTTATATCCGCATTCGGTTCTCTCTAATCAACAATCCAATTGCTCATTAAATATCACGAAATAATAACCTCAAGAATAGCTGAATATATTGTTCGGCCGATTATCTATGGAGCAACCTTGTTGCAGTCGGTGTGCCTCGCCCACCGCATCGAATGTCATTTGTCTTTAATATGGATCCTGATTTATGAATATTACTGTAACAGACGCCGCCACCAAGCCAACGGAATAATCCATTTGAATGTGCGATCCGGGATCATTACTCATAACGAAAATCAATTAGTGCAACCCACCCAGACCAGCCCAGCCTCAGCTCAGAACAGAACAGGACGGAACAGAACCAAACCGAACAGAGTCATCGTCGTCAAGTCGCTTCGAGTTGATGAATTGGTTTTAAATCAATGATAATGCAATGAACAAACCTCAAATAGACACAGAGACAGAAAGACAGAGAGACACAGAGAGAGAGAGAGAGAGTGAGAGGGAGATAGGGAGACAAATAGTCATGGATACAGTCTTGAGAAGGAGTCGCCCAAGACTTGGGCAAAATTCGAAACTTGTGTTTGTGGCCAAGTTATAAATTCAAATCACACACAACAACCACGCAAAATGGAATTCATTGAGAGCCAGCCGCAGCATGTGGGTTGCAAAAGCACCACCATCACCACCACCACCACCACCAGCAACAACAACAACAACAGCAGCAGCACCACCAACGAGACACGAGTTGCTTGTTGTTATCTGCTGTGCAAAAGTTGGGAAAACTGGCAACATGTTGCCGTTGTTGTTTTGCTCCCCCCGCTCACTCTCCCTCTCCCTCTCACTCTGTAGCACTAAAAAAAATATCAATTATGAGGCACAAAGAATGACGCTGAGGAGCAAACAGAGCTATGCTGAGCTGAGCTGAGCACTCGTATCATATTTGTCGGACAAGGCAATGCAGTAGCCAGCTGGGGCAAAGGAGGCTCAGTTAAACTTGCTGTTGCTGTTTGCAACAGTTGCTGCCGCTACACATGTTGCTACCGTGTTATGTTGCTGCTGCTGCTGTTGCCTGGTTTGTTCAGCGCCATTGTAGCCAAGTATGACATTTGTTTTAGCCGCTTATCTGGCAGCCAAACCCAAACCAACATACTCTTTCTAGCCTTGCATTTTCATTCAACTCCCCAAGCTGCTCTCCACTTCTCCACTTCTCTGCTTCTCTGATTCTCTACTTCTCTACCCTGCATCCCGACACTCTTCACTGATTATGCGCTAAATTCCTATAGATGCTCATTTATTATGTTTTATGTGTTGTGCTGGCTGAGCTGAACAACGCAGACATAGTTGTCTACCATATAATTTGCTGGCTTAGCAAATGTAATTGATGCATTGAGGTTGCGACACAGTTTCTGATAATGTGCCTCGGCTTTCCATATTCCAAATAACCAAGTGCAACTCGTCTCATCTCGCCACGTCTCGTCTCTCTTGCCACAGGCCAGTGAGTGGCACGCAATTGTTTCGCTAGCAAGACGCTAAGCTCAACATGGCTCAATCATTACTTGCCCCCAAAAACAGTTGTTGCAACCTAATAACTATTTTAGACCCTAGACAATGCACATTTCAATTTGTTCTTCACAATTGCGTTTTGTTTAGTCGTTGTTTAGTCAGTTATTTATTCGGTGTGGCGGAAAATCTTTAATAAAGCCGCTTTGTTCTTGATTGTTGCTGCAACACCTATTTTTCTCATTATTAAATTTGCACACAATAACTTGATGAGTACAAAGAGATGAATTGCCAAGTGAATGCTCAAAGAATTAAAAAAAAAACGTCAAACAATATATTTTTAACGCTTAAATTTGTTGATTGTATAAAAACAAAAAAAATATTTAAATACAACTTGGAAAAGTTTTTACTTTTATATCATCAGTTTTTCTTAATTGTCAATATTAGTTTCATAAACAATTGATATTTGATATGCTATTTATAACGCTTAATAATAATTTCGAAATAATTAAAATTCTAGAGTAGAAAATTGCGTAATTAATGTTGATAATAGCTTTATTTATTAAGTGGTCTTTTACTGAATTTGACTTGCTTTCATAACTTATTACTATCAATCTACAGTCCATTAAAGACTTACAACAATTTGTTAAAGACCTGCTCCAATTGTGAACACATTCCAGCGAACAACAAATAATTCTTGTAACTGGCTTTGGTCAACCTGCAGCCAGCAATTGTGACAGCTGCCTGGTCGAAGAAGCTTAGGCTTAAGCCTCGCTGGACTATGTGGACAGAAATGGACTCTGCTCGCATCTGTATCTGTACATGTGGTGGACAAAACACGCCTTTAAATCCAAACCAATTTGGGTCAGAACTGTAAGCAAACGACAATTGCAGTGGTTGTGTTGGTGGTAGTGGTGGTGGTGGTGGTGGTGGTGCTGGGAATGGGGGATAATCGACTCGTTATCCAATGCATTTGGTTTTTTGACCCACTGAGGAGGAAACAGAGCTTTGACTGCGTCTCAACAATTTCCCTTTCAATTTCAACAGTAATCAAAACTGTCCACTTTGTGTCATGTCACACGCGACAACAACAGCAACAACAGCAACAACAGCAACAACAGCAGCAACAGCAACAACAGCAACAACGTCAACTGCAGAGACTTCAACTAAACAAAAGCAAAGCCCCAGCCCATGAGCAACTGTCCAACTGTTCAGCTGTCAAATCCAGATATATATACACACACACACACACACACACACATACAGAGACGTACTGAAGCTATTCAATCAACTTTACAACTTGAACCCAGCGACAACTTCAATTGTACAAACGGCTTGTGGCGGATTATGATTATGTGTGTGCGCGTATCTTACAGATACTTAGGCTTACACGCAGCACAATACACACACACTCAACACACACACACACATTGGTGAGGCGTGTCTAATTGCGCGCACATGTCTTACGCCCCATGGGTCAGCGCATGCCCCCCCCCCCACCCCAAGGGGTTGGGGGTGTGGCAAGCATTGTCATATATCGCCACAATAACTGAATTGTAGTCGATTGTTTCGATTCAGCTATAAATACACACACACTGCTAGAAAATCCAAGCAAGCTTGACTGCCCCGATTTACGATTGATTTAACGCAATTTATTGTCATGTCGCTGAAATTTCCCAGTGGAAATGAATGGTTATTAAATCTAATATGCGATTATGCGCACTTAAATAATCGAATATATTGCAATATGATTTGAAATCTCCATTTTCCCAGAGAAAGTGAATGTTAACGAATATGTTAATATTGGGGAAATGGGAAATGGTGTTGTCAAATTGTATAAGGAAAATTTTCAGTAATATATACCCAAAAATTGCTTTCAAAGTCAACAGATTTTCATAAGCCAGGTTTGACCTCTGAAGCGATACTAGTTAAAAACAAAACGCTGACTCGATTTTCATGAATAAATTATATCGAAAACTTTGCACAGCCTTTGTCAAAACTGGTCTAATTTTGGAAACACACTTTTCACTCGCAATACAAGCAAAATGTTAGCCTCCAAAAATTGCAGTTTGTAACGCGTTCAACTTTTTCGCTGACACAACTGTGTCAAAGTGAATACAAACTTTTGTGGAATTACATGGCCAGATGAGAGTAAAGATAAATTTTGATTATAAAAGCTCACTCAGAGATACTCAAAAATTAAAAACTTATCAATTCAAATTAAATTAAAGCTGAAACAATTATGTTAACGAGAAAAATATTTATACGCGAACTAAAAAAAAACAAAAGGGAAAAAAGATACTTATCAAAAGCAGCATTTTAGTTTACAGGCAGAAACAAAGCATTTATTGCTATGATTATTATCCGATTGCATGCCAAAACCCAACTGGTTTTGCCTCTGGGCCTTAGTTTATATAAGATGGGCATACGTTTTATTAGCCAGACAGACACTTTAGACAAAACCTTTTAAGCATTTTTTTTTATACAATATATAAAAATATACAAAAAAAAACTGCTTTAAGGAACCCCCAATAAAGTGTCGGTAATGGGGAGGAGAACCATCTTTCTCGCTGTAAACTCACTTAAGAATTCGCCACTCAAAAGACTGCGACTAGGGATACCCTTAAGGCAAACCTTTGCCACGCAAATGCATTGTCAGATGAATCATCAGGTATACATTAAACTACAACATAGCCATTTCCAAATGGGATGCAGGGTATAGAGTGGGCTGTCAGTTTAATTCTGCTGCGCTTTTACTTATTTTTCTTCTACTTCTTTTTTTTTTTGGCATTAGCCTTCATCAGGCATGCAAAGTGGCGTCCAGGCGACAGTCGCAATGACGCCAATGGACGATAACCGATACCGTCCCAGGTGCAATAATTACGCATGCAGGCGGCGCACTTCATTGAATAATGCGAGTGCATAAATTAATTAAATTACGTTATAAACTTTTTGTTGTTGTTGTTGTTCCTCTTCCCTTTTTGCGCGAAGAGTGGAGTGTGGAGTTGGCCAACTCACCAGTTGCCTTGACTTGCCGCGACTTGTCTCACGCATTTGTCGCATAATTACGAAAGCGCGAATTGCGATTCCAATTCAAGTCTAGAGTGGTGCGGCCAGCAGGGGGAAGCGGGGGGATGTTTGCCTGTGAGTCGCCACACTACGTTAAGCAAGTTGGTTGTTGCTTTGATTGGAAATCGTTGTTTGGTTTTAATTTTTGTCGCACGGCCACCCAGCAAGTGGCCAGGCAAACTGAGCCAACTGGCCAAAATCATTTGCATAGCCCACAGGCCGAGTTGTTTCGCTGCTCGAATCTGCCACGACTTGCAGTTGCACACGGTCGTCTCTGTGCTCCCTTTTTTTGGCCAACATGTCGTCCAATTACTCGTTTATTCAATGGCGTTTGCATTAAGTGGACGCGTTAATTACGGCCAACGTTCGATACTGGGCGAAAAATGTTAATTAAGTGATATTTTCGGCACCCAGCCAACCAGAGGACCAACCTGTACAAAGCGAGATAGACAGAGACACAGCGACGGAGAGAGGGAGAAAGAGGGAGAGAGAGAGAGAGAGAGAGAACGCGAGGAGTCCTGCTGGCGTCAATGAAGTGCACGTCTCCTTTTGGCAGGCACTGTAATTAAGTTGTACTACGAACGCAACTACGACGATGCTGCTGCTGCTGCTGCTGCTGCTTTGCTTTGCAGTTTTAGCTGCTTTTTTGTTCTTCTTTTTGCTTTTTGCTTTTGGAGTGAATGTGTGCGAAAGCTTTATTTTTTGGCCAAAACAAACTAAATAAAACTTTGGCTGGCTTCAAGGTCGCTGCGTGTGAGGCAAAAAATTGTTATATACATGCAACGAGTGGTTTGAAAGCATTTTTAAATAGCACTTTAAAAAAGTGTCCATTTACGACAAAGATTTTAAAGCAGTGGCTTGAACTTTTCGGGTGAATTATTAAACAAAAGCAGTAGTTATAGAATTTTTACTTGAATTTCAACTTCACAAAAACTTGAACTGTTTTTGGGAATAATTTGGTTAGTCACAATTTTGATTACTAAAATAAAATACTTAAAAATAAGTATTTGTCTTTGGCCACACTTTTGTCAACTGGCAACAGAAATGGTACATTTAACGTTAGTCAACTATTTTGGCCAACGCTTAACTAGCCCGTCTCCTAAATGCATCATTAATGTGCATTTGGTGCTTGAGATTATACGTTTGGATAACACACGCATGAGATTCCGCAGAGCTGGCGCAACATTAGAGAGACCACAACAAACGAGGAGAACTGAATGGGAAAACAAATAAAAATGATTTACAACGCAATGCGTTGAAATGGTTGCCAGACGCCGCCAAAAGCGCCAACTTGCCCGCCACATTCCCTGTTGGCATGGCCAACATTGGACATTGAGAAGGTCCCTCGTTTGCTTGGCTTTCGCTCACCCTCCGACTGGGACTGCGACTGCGACTGGGACTGGGACTTGGACTGAGACTATCGCGGCTCGCAAGCTAAAAGTCTATGTTAACTTTGATAAATCGCTGCACTACTAAAATGCGATAAGCGTGCGAGCGAGTCAGCCACATCGCTGATGATGTCCAAGTCCAGGTCCCCAGTATCCGAGAGGCAACCCAATCAAGTGACCAAGACCGAGACCGAGACCAGCACCGAGCCAAGCCAAACCAAGCCAAGCCAAACCAACTGTTGTGTGGCTACTGTGAAAGGGACGACGGCTACGAAGATCGTCCGTTGTAAACGCATGCGCTGATTGCAATGCGATAGTCGACTCAAGACGACGTACTTATATATATATATATATATATATATGATAGTATATGTATATATATGTATATGTACTCTGCTAGTGTCCAGCAAGTACTTGCCACAATGATATCTGCATGTCTATCTTAGATGCACACACACACACATACATTCAGACACACACACACACACGTGTACGCATACAGAAAAGGCGTTGAGTGGTGTACGCCTGCGTGGCAGTTGCAGTTGCAGTTGCAAGTTGGCAGTGGCAGTGGCTATCTGTACGGTCAGGCCTCCTTAACCAGCCCATTGCGTGTTGCGGCAAGTCAAGTGCAGCACCAGCAACAGCTCTGCAAGTGTCACACACACAGACACCCCAATGGCAAAGTGGATGTAACACACCCAATAAACAAAGTGATCAAATTACATAAAATATATTAAGAAAGGATGTAGTCGAAGATATAGTTTACGACTAGCCAATAAGGAACAAATAAATACAACAAAATATGTAATATAAAGTAAATAATATTTAAATTAATATGGAAATTAATTAATTTCAAAATTGAACAATTTATAAAGAAATAAATATCTTCAGTTTATACACACAGTATAATTTATATTCATAACTAGATATTTTCATTTCGTGTACTCAAATTCATAATATCTATAATAATATGTGATAAAATATTCCATACTAATTCTGAGCTTAACTTGTGATTCTGATTAAAGTGCAACATGCAACATGTGACAACTTGCAGCTAAAATTCTTCTACTTCTACACAATCTGTTTATTGGGTTAACCTCTTTAAAATGTTATCTCTAGCTAAGCTCTCTCTCTCCCGCTCTCTCTCTCTCTCGCTATCCCTCCTCTTGCATCTTTTGGTGGCAAGCCCTGCTTGCCACCGTAACGCCGCCCAGCACTTTGTACATAAACTCTTATCTAGCCCCTTGAACTTGTAATGTTGGTTATTTTGTGCAAATATTACGTTAATTAAAATATTTTAGTTGCGCCTCGTTGATAATGGACGTCGTCGCCGCATTGCAACGTCCCTTGAGAGGGGCGGGGCATGCAACAGGTAGCAGGCAGCAGGCAGCAGGCAACTTGTTCTTGTTTGTTTTTTTTTTTTTTTTTATATGCCACCGACACCTTTGGGCTGCATTTAATGTGGCAGCAGCAACCACAGCGTGGCAAGTGCATTGCGTTTTGCAGCTTCGATTTCTGCGGCAAGTTGGCAGCACGGCTGCGGCTGCGGCTGCGGCTGCGTTGCATTGATTAGATTAGACCAAGTGCCCAGATCCAAGTACCAGTCGAGACGACTAACAGAGGATGAATAACTCATTGAAGCTCCTCCCTGGAGGAGGAGGCAATGTGCGCGTCAAATATTTGCATTAAGATGCCAGATACGAAAATGCCATGTGCTAAACATTTATAATTACTTAACGCATCTTATCGCTGCCAATACTTGGCTACTTGGCAAGCGCAACAAAGACCCAAAATAACTTTGATAAACTCAACTGCACAAACTTCAAAGCAAACCGTTGCCGTTTGCTGCCATTCAACAAACACAAATCCAATCCCAATCCCTACTCCTGCCCCTGCCCCACTACCTCCCCACCACCCCCTCAAGTCAAGTCAACGAACTCAAATGGAGCGCAACAATATTCAAAGTGCCATTGAAGCCGCACATTCACATGTCTTGCCATCCATCGGGTTCCAGTTCCAGGTCCAGTTCGTGCAGAGTTCAATGCGAGGGCGGCTCGACAAAGTCTTATATATCTCTATATAAAGGTGCATATCTGTGTAACTTTTCAATAAGTTCAAGTTCTGACTTGACAGCTTCTGAATGCAAATCGATTCATCATCTACTCTGTCAATGTTAAACCCATTAAGTAGAAGTAAACAAATACTTAACTATAAATAAAATAACATATTAGTAAATTCAGCTGTGTGGATTTTCTATCTTCCTATATTTGATAACAACTGACTTCCAAGTGGAAAGATAATTTGATTTAATTGATTACCTTTGAGTGTTTTCAGTACACAAATAATTAACAATTTAAATCAAAAATAAATCCAATTATTACATTGATTAATTTATATATTATATATAATCCATATACTTTATTAGCAACCCTCGTTGAAATTGATATTTGGTTTGTTGTTGGTGGTGTTTGCAACAACTCTCGTTGCATATGTAAGAAGCACATTTGGAATTGCACCCACGCATTAGTTGTAACAAATTTGTAGCGCGTTCTTTGTGGCACGTGACTCTTGGCTGCCCCTCCTTCAGCTTCTGCTCCAATAGTTCAATGCCGTAACGCCATGGCGGAAGTGTGAGCACATTTGCCTGGTCGGTCTTCGACAACACCACACCCTCTTCTCTCTCCTCTCTCCTCTCTCCTCTTCCTCCTCCACCTTTACCTTTTCCCCACTTCCTTCCATACCCCTGTTCTGTCTTCCCTTTTGGCCAGTACGTAGCGAAAGTAATTGATTTCTTTTATAGTTGAGACAGTTTCTAACTGAAATGGCTCCAAAGCAGCAGCAGCAGCAGCAACATTTCCTGTCTGCTGACCAGCTGCCTCACCCCCCCTCCCCATCCCCCTTCCGACACTTCTATCACTCTTCACTGCACCCCCTTTGCCACTAGCAGTTTCGCATTGATCGTTGTCGGTTCTATTCCGTTTTCGAGTTTAGCTTTGCCGCACGTGTAAATGCTTCAAACATGTTGCGGTTTTGGCCAAGCCAACAGCAACGGCAAACAGCAACAGCAACAGCAACAGCAACACCAACAATGAGTCGAGTTTTTCGGTGTTTTATTGTTGTGTGCCATGAAATGTTTTAAATAAAGATTTTTTATTGTCAATGGGAAAATAGTGTTGCGGCTTTTGGCTTTATATCACCCGAAGCCCGAAGAAAAAAAAAAGGCAACTAGAAAAGAAGGTAGAAAACCTTTTCAGAGCGCGGCGTTGACTTTAATGTGCTGTGGTCGTTTTGTAAATGTCATCGCACCAGGGACGCTTTACCGTGCTGCGTGTTTTACGATTTGGCAGGAAACGTTTAGACCACAAGACGCCACATTAACGCACATTCAACATTCAGTCGGCAACAGCAGCGGCAACAAACTGTATGGAAATCGTTTACCAAATGCATTTGCAACAAAATATTTCCTTATATGAAGATAAATAGAATATGCAATTAAATTTGAAAGCAGTTAGTTGGCTATCTATGCATAAGTCAAATATAAATCCCACAAGCTTTCTCTCTTTCTCTCTCTCTCTCTCTCTCCGTCTCTCTCTAATCTATTTGTTAAGTTTACATTTATTATTATGTTATATTATTGAGCGTATCTTTCCCAATGACTTCTGCAGAAACTGTATTGATGAAGCAGAAGATGAATCTGTTCATCACTTTCTCTAGAAGATGGTTGATATATTTGAGCTACTCTTCTTCACAGACTTGTCAGGGTTCTCTGGTATTCAATCAAAGCAAAGGGATCCCAAATAGTGACATGTATTGGAGTTAAACATGACAAAAGAGGTATTCTCCTGCTCCTGCTGACAACCCATCAAACTTAACCTAAACTGATAAGTTTTGTCATGGCTATTTATTATAACTTTAAAATGAGTGCTCGAATCGAGATATTCACTAGTCATGATGATTATGGATAGATCCATCGATTTGAATTTCAACAAGAAATGTGTTCTTCACCAAATCATATGTTGCATTTATTCATTTAATCTTCAAGTACCTTCAGCAACTTTCATTTGTAATTCATTCCCAGCCAAGCTGCCAACTTGCTGCAAACTTTGCATGTTATGAACAACGAAATGCCATAAAAAAAAAAAAATTAAAATGAGAAACACGCTTTTTGTTTCTCTAAAGGCGCCTACCATTTTGAGACTTGGGACGTTTTAAACGCCTCAATCAATCTAACTAAAACTGAGAGCTGAGAAAGGTTAAAAACAATCATGGAGAATAGGCAAACGGGGTGTGGAGTGGAGAGTGGAGTGATGTGATGTGGGAAGGCAGAGTATAATAATATATAATGTATGTAAATCACGGACGCATGCCAAATGTTTTGCTAGTGTGACTTTCGATGATGCTTAACATAAATCGAACTGCTTATAAATTTGATAGATATCGTTTTCAAACAAAATTGATTAATGAGCGCTTATCTGAGGCTACAAAAAATAAAAAAAAATAAAAAAAAACACAAAAACAAAAACAGAAAAACCAAAACAGAAAATAATCAGCTAAAATAGTTTAGGTGAAAACAGCGCGAGGCCATTAATGAGACCAATGTTGTGACTGAAATGGGGTGGTGGGGGGAGGGAGGGGTGGAAGAACCCAAAATATGAATCTTTACACAGATGTCTTGGCTGCATGTGTAAGGAGTAAGTAGCCTGTGTAAAAAATGCCAACAAAACCGCCGACATAAAAATGATTTATTAGAGATGCTGCACTTGACATCGTGGTGGTTGCTGAGAGGGGAGAGGGGAAGAGGGGAGTGTGGAGAGTGTGGAGGTTGACTCAAGTTGAAGCTGCTGCTGTTGGCTGCTCATTGCTGCTGTTACTCATCAGGAACATGATGATCATTATCACTATCAGCTGATGCTGATGCTGATGATGAGCTGGCAGGCGGCAGTGATTTGATTTGCTTATACTTGCAACACAGTACAACAGCAGCACATGTGGCAAGCAGGCAGGCAGGAAGGCAGTCAGGGAGGCAGTCAGGGAGGCAGTCAACATTTGTATGCAACATGCGGCCTGCCAACGTGTATATTTTGCCGGCTGCTGATGAATGCCAATGCAATGAATGTTGTCGCTGATGTTGTTGATGTTGTTGTTTCGCAAGTGCCAAATGTCTCTAGCTATGTCTCCGAGTCTCGTCGAGTCTCGAGCATCGTGCCGGCTCGTGGGCGTGGCAAACACTCAGCGTGCAACGCGACTTGACTCCCACTTGAATTTGCATTACAAAGGCAACACAAATTGCGCGCTGCTCTTTGTGCTGCTCAACGCAACACGATGCAGCTGCAGCTCCTCAAAATGTTCTACGCTGCATCCTCCAAGCGAGATGTGCTCCATAAATGTGTCAAAAGCTAAACAGCTAAACGGGTGCACCTCGATTGCTCAATAAATATATATTTGATATAGTAATAGTTTCAATAAGGAATCAAATATTCCCAGCGAATAATAATTTAAAAAAAAAAACAATATAGAATCTAGATCTCAATGCTGATTCGTATATTTCACTAATTGTGCCTATGAAAGCTATATATTATATGTTATATAGTAGTCAGATATTTTTGATTTTTGACATAATACAAATCGAAGCTTAAAAAGCTAATAATTAAAACTTGATAAACAAAATAATTGTGCATAAAAGAACTCAGTTCTCGACTGATAGATATAAGATATAGTATTCCAATCTCAATGATATTTTGCTTAAATGTTAATAGCGTTTTGCGGTTATCTAACAATTTATTAAGCGCACCTCGCACGGCTTTCGCAGATTTGTTTGCCATGCCGTAATTGAATATTGAAATGCATTTTTCATTAGCGCGTCGCAGGGCCAAAAGGGCCACAGCAACAACAGCAACAGCAACAACAACAATACCAATAACAACAAATGGTAGACGAAGGCTAGAAAAATTGCGTATAATGAAAATTCAATTAAACTTTATTACCTTTTGGCCGCACTTGCTTAACCTCACAGCTTTCACAACTTGAACCGCCATGGGATTTGTGGCCCATTTGTTGCATTAATTCTAAGGCAGCCGCTTTAGCCTCAAGTTCCACCAGCTTCTTACCAACAACAACAACATATATAAAAACAACAACAACAACAACAAGAGGCACCCACCAACTTTAGACGTCCCATTCCAGTTATGAGCCGCATAGCAAAGTTGCAAGCAGCATTCTATATGCCACGGCAACAGTTTGTAAATTGCATGCTTTTGTTCAGATTTTCCGCAGAAAGTTTTCTTTTATAACATTTTGTTGCTGCTGTTGTTGTTGTTGTTGTTGTTGTTGTTGTCAAGACGATAGACGGACAAACACCTTCATATCTTTTAATGAGAATAAATTGATGTTTTGGGCATTTTGTATTGCTGCCGCTTGTTGCACACCTATTTGTATAGAGCATAAACTTTACCAGCTAGCGAAACTTGTAACTTTCAACGTTGTTGCATATTGACAGCTACTAAGAACGATGGGTGGAGGCGGGAATGGTAAATTTGATGTTAATCAGTGTCAAGACACCTTTGGGGCGTCCACGACGAAGAAGAGGAAGAGGAAGAGGAAGAAGTCACCAGCAGAGGAAACATTTTCAACAACTTCAACGACCCAAGATTCAAAAGTAAATTTGTGTTGCAAGTTCGACAAGTGCGCATGGATACGCATTAGGGATAACTGGGTTGTTGCACAGTTGCATGTGTAAGAAAATGTATGAATGATTAGCATATACCTCAATATATATATATATATATATATATATCTTTAATATTAGACTGCTGAAGTAACTGCAAATTCACCAGCAAAAAGAACTCAACAGCGACACAAAAAAAGGATAGAAAAATATAATAATAATATATATATAAAATTTGGTCGATTTGATTTCTTCATCTGCTGCTTATCTACAGTCAATTAGAAAGTGAGCAATTTGTTTATATTGTCTTTTTATTTTTCCTATCAACACACTGCAAGTCACAAAACATTGGCCAACTTTCTCTCTGTGGCCATCATAAAGCAACTTAAATGAAAGCATGTCAAGGACTGGCCTTAAATAACAGTCGCATTATCATAGATTAAACTCTTCCCAATTGAAAGTTAAAAGCACTTGCTGTACCCCCATTTTAATAGATGCCTTTTACTTAGACACTTACTTACTTAGTACCACCCGCCCACAAAATTACTTAGTAGTTCTGATCCAGTCAAACGACCCTTTTAGCTATTGTAGATGCCATTAAAAACAAAATGGGGTTGAAGAGGACGAGCAGCTGTAGGAGGAGGAGGAGTAGGCGGGGGAGGAGGGGGTTGAGCTATTTAAAATGCAATTGCAATGAATATATTTCAAGCATTTCAGGCATTAAATAAATGACAGTCTGACTGACTTGCTCCACTTTCAGCAGACACAGTCGCGTCAACCGACAGAGATAACGCCAAGCAATATAATATTGACCCAAAGAACTCAACTCAACCTGACTCAACTCAAATCCAAGTGAGCAAAAACTGAAAACTGAAAACTGAAAGCTGAAATCGGCGAAAACAGAAGAGTGGCCAACACTGGTCGGTTTTGTGAGTTTGAAATGAGCTCAGTGGCAACAATTGCAATGCAGCAAGAAAAGTTGAAACTTATTATAATTTTAATGCAAAACATTATGCGAAAGTATAAAATTATATGTCTTTTGCCCAGCCAAGTTGCCAGTTACGAGAGTTGTTGCCAGTTCCCAGTTACCAGTTACCAGTTGCCAGTTGCCAGTTGCCAGTTGCAACTGCAACTCGCTGGCCATAATTTTAAATGGGCAGCAACAGCAGCAGCCGCAAAGAATCAACTGTCATAATGACAGTTCTCTGTTTACGCCATCATTGCGACGTGGGGGCAACTTGGTCTTGGACTTGTTGCCATACCAATACTCCTCCACGCCCCACCGCCCACTTGCCCCCTTTTTAACCACTCCCCTTTATTGCTGTTGTTGTTGTTGTTTTTTGATCCGCTTGCTGACTTCTAATGGAAATTATAATGTGCATTGCAGTTGCGCGCTGCCAGTTGACTTAAGTTCAGTTGATGCAGTTCCTGTCTGTCCGTCCGTCCGTCCGTCCGTCTGTCTGTCTGTCTGTCTGTCTGTCTGTCTGTCCGTCTGTCTGTCTGTCAGAGAGCGAGCCAAAAATTTGCTGTTGTTTATTAGTTGTGCCACTTTGCGTTAGACAAGCGGGTCTACTAGTTTTGAATACTTGTTGGTAACAGGTGAACATGTAAGTGATTTGCTTTTCAATTTAGTTTAATCACTTCATAGCTGCACATACAGTGATGGCCACGTAAATAGCACTTAAGTGACAAAAATAAATTGCTTATGTATATTTTAATTAATCGCAACAACTTTGACCAACTTTCAAGTGGAGTTGCTAGAAACAAACGCATTTAACACTCTGCCAAATATATTATATTATATATTATATATATATTATAAATATATTAAAACTAAAAGCTTACCTGAAGTTGTTGAAACATAAATGCAAATTGCTCTTTAAGGAACTATATATAAAAACCATAAACACTTGAAAAAGTTTTGCACATTTTTAAGTATTTATTATTGGTAGTGGACTTCAAAAATGTTCTACAATTTCTTCCTAATTGTTGTATTTGTTCAATTTCAATGTGTGTGGATTATAAATCTAAGTTCAAATAAAAATATTGAATTATATAGCTTTCTGGCATTAAATGATATCTTCAAAACAGCATTTGACAATTTTACTAATAAATATTAACATAAATTTTACTAAACTATTCTTTGTCATTTAATTATTCTCCATTAGAAATCATTTAAAATTCAATTAGTTAAATTGTTCGACTTTATCATTTGCGCATATTCAATTATAGAGCATTTGAAATTCGTTTAATTAGTTGCTGCTGCTCACATCTAACTTGATTCTTTGCTTGTTGTCCAACTAGCTATGTACCACATACACCATATAGATAGTTGCATACCAAGGCAGCCAGTCAGCCAGCCAGTCAGTCAGTTGAGTTGATTAGGGGTCTGCCCGACAGATTGACTCCCTGCCTGGCTGCCTGCCTGCCTGCTTGCCTGCCAGCCTTGGTTCGACTGGTCTTTTTGACTGCGCTGACTGGCGCTCTTCAAATTGACTCCTTTTGTTGGCCGACGCGATAACGCGCCGAAATGTCAATAAAAAACTATGGCCACACGGCATCGCCTTGACTCTCGAGTGCTGAGCGATGGCCTCAAAATTCAAAATACACTCAAAATCAAAATATCGACACAAAAAAAAAGACACAAAAAAAAAAACTATAACCACAGGCAGAGACCCCAAAAACACCAAAGGCAAACCTGATGCCGAAGCTGTAGCTGAACTCGAAGCCTGTGCGGAGCGAGCATTTGAGTGACGTTGCGCTACTTGGCTGACTAGCTGCCTGACTGACTGACACCAACAGCACCAACAGCACCAACAACAACAACAACCTTGTTTAGCCTTGCCTTTCAGTCGCAGTGCCTTGCTTTGCCTCTCCATTGTTGGTTAGTTTTTAATATTTATTTTGATGTGCGATAGATTCGTTTAGACAGGTGAAAGGCTAAATTGTCAATTTGCAAGCCCAAAAATCGAGCCAATATTTATAACCAGCAATGCTCAACTATTAGATACTCTAGACAAATATTAAGAAATCGTATGCATAAATAGTCTCATGTATAATATAAAAAAAAAACCTCTTTTGATTTGTAGAAATTAAAACTTGTCAGCGAATCTTAGCATTGATTGAAGTCTAGCAACTCCATTTCTCTCTCTTCACTTTAACATTTTACAGGATATGTGAAATAGTAAGTGCATTTTAAAACCTGATCAAAAGTGAGTCGACTCGCTTCGCTTGACTTATTTTTGATTGGTACTAACATTTTCATTTCACTGAATTGTTATTTTAGGCTTCAAAGCGAATATCTGTGTGCAGCAGAGCCTTTTGTTTTGAGCCATGGACACATCTATCAGTTTGTTTACTCT
The DNA here is from genome assembly GCA_035043505.1 of Drosophila setosimentum. NCBI lineage: Eukaryota > Metazoa > Arthropoda > Insecta > Diptera > Drosophilidae > Drosophila > Drosophila setosimentum. The sequence goes on along the minus strand of JAWNMY010000003.1, from coordinate 2,304,630 downwards.
GCCCAGGTAAACTCAATGGGTGAGTTGACGAAGTGACTGACTGACTAGATGACTGGCGAGAGGAAGAGAGTTCCAGGACAACAACAACAACAACAATGGCAATAGCAAAAACGAATGCATTTCCAAACTGTTTGTTGTTGCTGATGTCTGTTAATGACTGACCGACTTTCGATGGGACCCGCTTTGTCTCAGTGTGTTTTTGGCCAATCGAAAATTTATGAAAATGCAGTGCACGTGATTAGTTTGCTGTTCATCAGAAAAGTAGCTGTCAAATCCAGTTTGGTCAAATGCATATTTGCCAATCATTTGCTATTTGCTATATGATTTCTGATTGACATATAAAATATAGATGTGATGTGATTGTTAAGTATTTAATAGCACTTATGACTTACCTCTGAGCGCCAATGCTAAACAGCAACGAGAAAGATATGAAAATGAAATTATTATAAATACATAATAAATAATACAAATAATTATAATAAGTAAACTGTAATAAAGTTATTACTTACACATTATTATAATATAGAAACTATGTGCAAATTAATTATTATCAATAATTTATATATGATAGCTGCCACAGCTATGAACTCACTATTGACTCTGAAGTTAAAATCAAAAGTCAACTTTATTATTATCTTCTCTCTGGTTACTCATATCTCATATCTCATATTTGATCGGTTCTTATGTTTACCCACAATAGCCGATTACATCAGCGCTGTGTCAGCGCATAAAACGCTTCAATTTATAATCGAATTAAATATCATCTAAATCTAAACATTTAAGCCACAAACAAAGCACAAATCTCAACAAAGTGCAGTTGACTTTTGAATTTATATTGTGTACATTTTATGCGCTGCTTATGGTAGATACAACTACAATACACATACGATTAACGACCTTATAAACAAGTGCCAGAGAGACCAGAGACCAGAGACCCGTTCGAGTATCCGCATCCGTTCGACCCATAAAATGCCGACTGCATTTTGTTGCCCGACTTATTGTTTTTTTTTCTGTTTTTGTTTTAGATGTAGCGCCACGTTTGTTAGTTTTGCGATGCATCGTTTAATTTTAACGCTCAATTTAAAATGTTTTATGCAGCGACGCGAGCGGCTTACATACTCGCACACACACACACACACACAGAAACACACACATAGATATGTATCCTGGAACACCCACAGTTGCTAACTGCAGCACCATGTATACATATACATATATAGATAGACATATATGAGTGCAGGCAGCGAAGCGCAGCAGCAACAACCCGGACCAGCCGCAGGACCAAGAACCAAGACCACTTGCAAGGCCAACATCAGCAGTAGTAGGATACAGCAGGGTTGTCTGGTTGTCGTCCTTGTTCTGCATGCAATTATCTCAGCATTGGCTTTTTCTACAGCCGCTGGGTCCTGCATCTTTTTGCCTTTTGCAATAAATTAAGCTATCAAGTGTCCTTAATGTACGGCAGCAACAGCAGCAACAGCAGCAGCAGCAGTAACAGCAGCAGCAGCATCCGTGGAATCTCAACTTAATTTATAAGCAACCCACCATAAGACACCCACAGCTAGCTATCTTGGCACCAACATAATAATGCAAAGTATCACACAGTCGGCCGGCAATTATAAACTTTTTATTTATACACATATAGATGTATATATTATTATATATATAAGCAGTACACTGCAGGCCATAAAGACGAGTCCCAGACATAACTGCAGCAGCAGGTGTTGCATATGAAAATTATACGCTTCATAAATTTCGCTAGCCACAAATTGAAACTGGCCCCAGACTCGAGACTCCGACTCCGACTCCGACTCCGATTGAGTATGCGACTGAGACTCAGACAGCACAGTAATTCAAGAAGTTTGTCAACCTTTTTTTTTTGGTTTTTTTTTGTTTTTTTTTAACTGTGTCATGCGATACTTTTTATTCAACATCTTTATAATGGGCTAAACGAGATGGCTGAATCTGGATTTTGGGGACTACCTGCGCACAAATTAGTTTGACAAACTCTATTGACAGCAGAGGGAGATAGACAGAGAGAGAGAGAGAGAGAGAGAGAGGGAGAGATACATATATCGGTAGGCATATCAGCAATCTCTTTTGCGCCGTGATTTTGTGGGAATAAACTGAGCTGATGTCAAATTATTTTGAAGTGTTTGGACAGATTTTTACCTTTTTCTTCTTATTATTATTTTTTTTTTTTTGTATATTTTTCTTTTTGCAAATAATTTGATATGAGCCCTTTAATTTTTTTAAGAGGGGGGCGTATAAGGACTTTTATTGCAGGGCGTCTACTTCCGCGGCAACAGCTGCAACAGGATAACTTAACAGAGGTTTGGGATGGGGAATGATGGATCAAATGCAAGGGTGGATACAAAGGTACAGAATTCAAATGCAAAACTAAACTAAAACTCTATTTTAATTGTTGAATGTCTCTGCAAGACAATTCGTTGCAGTTTTCACACAGCTTGAAGTCTTTGAAGGGTATTCCAATGGAATTTAAACTCTTATGTTCAATTGTCAATTGTAATCAAGCATTTAGGAAGGAAAATAAGAATTTCCTTATGCCAAATCAATGTAGAGATTAAACTCTTTTCGCAAACATCTCGAACTTGAAAATCCATCGAGTTTTCACACAGCCAATGGAGGTTAGAGGATTTCGAAGTTATTGTCATTTAATATTGTTATAAACAAGACAAGAAAACAAATTAAGGCATTTATTTAAGATTTCTATTAAATGTAAAGTCGTCAAAATCCGATTAGAATTAACAAATTTTGTAAATTGAAAAGATTTTACATTTAAATATACTCATCAAGCAGCCCTCGTTTAGCATATTGTTTCTTTATGCGCCGCTACTCAAATTTCAAAGAGTTAACAGCTTTAAGCAGAGCCAAATTGATACGCAAATCACTGACCAAAAATAAAAACAAAATATACACCTTAAAGGCACACTAGAGTTGGGTCTTGGGTTATTGTGGCGTGAAATGAAGACATTTATTCATATTGTTCTTTGACTGTGGCTCTCACTTTGGTTATTGTGAATCTGTCTGTATCGGTTTTCAGGTTTTCGTGTTCCAAATTGGTGCTAAATGCGCTGGCGTTTCAATTTCCAACAATTGAGATAAATCGGAAGTTGCCAGCATGCCTTTGATGCCATCCATATAGATATATATATATATATATATATATATATATATATATATATATATATATATATATATACACCATTATGATGCAGATGAGGGTGACTCTTCGGGGCTGGGTCTGGGCAAACCAATTTCGGCTATGAGAATGACACTGTTGCGTGCACCTTGCGGCGGCGCCTCGCATTATCACTCAAGTCATAAATTTCATGGGTCTACAAAATGCATACAGAACCGAGAACTCTGAACTCAAGTCTCTAGAGGCTTAAGTGCCGTAATTTTGAGCTCGATTTTAACATATTTTGATCGCGTTGCTGACAAACTTTAAGTGCTTTTATTTCTACGCTTTATGGCAGACAGCAAAAAATTCGTAGTTTCTGTTTTGTTTTTTTTTTTTTGTTGTGCTTATTGGATTTTGATTTTATAAAAGCAAAATATGCCGCTTCAATATTTTGTTGTATATGTTCTCCTTTTTTTCGATTAATTTATTGGCATTTGGCTTATTGCCTTTTGAAGCTTTTTTTACTGCTCGACTTTGTCCTTTTTTTGTTGCTGTTCTGGCTGCCTCATGCCACGTTGTGTGGCATTCTTATATTATTAAAAAAAACAAAAAAAAAACCTATATAAATATGTGTAAGTAGTCAGAAATATCACAGAGATATAGGAACACAAGAATTTGCCGCAAAACGCCAGACCAGACGATATTTATGGAATTTATTCTCTTACTTTGCAAATTCTTCGATATGTTTAAAATGCCACTACTGAAATCCGAATGAGGCAGAAAATAATATGTTTGTCAAGAGTTGTGGTCAATTTAAAATTAAAATATATCAGCAGAATTGTCATAATTATGATTAAGAAATAACTAATAAATCAATAACAAACAAAAAAGTGTGTGTTTCTTTTAATCCAATTTATTTGCATATAAGATTAAGTTACATCATATTTTCACTTTTATTTGCCATATATATAACTACAGTTGACAGTTAATATTTTTGTTACGTCTCTCAATGGGATTGGCAGATGCTTTTTATTTTAATTCTTTTTTTTTTTGTATTTAAATTCCCCATACTGCAATGAAAAAAACGATAGTTGAGGTCCATTTCCATTTCACATCAAGTTAAATATTCAGCCGCACCCGCAAGTCAAGCTTCGATTTTAATTTCATTTAAATCTCGGAGCCCACCATAAAAAACTGCACAATATATATAAATATATATATATATATATATATGTTTATATTTTATGTGCATATATATTGGTATAGCCAACTGCATACACTGAGCGCATAATGCCACAGCGTGTCCCTTGGCTTGGTCGCAGTTCAAACTGGGTTAATGACAAGCTTAACGGCGCTGGCGGAAAATTAAAAAAACTGCCAACAGAAAGCGCAAAAAAAAAGTAAAGGTAACAACCGGCAAGAATGTCTATTTTAAGCTCGCCGAATATAAAGTTCCCTTGCATAATCCCCCAACGGTGCCAAACTCGATGACATTTTAAGTTGAATATAATGTAAATAAATAAAACCAACTCAGTTTTCAAATGAAATCTATTTGATATATTAATCTGATATTGAGGATTTTCTTTCCAAATGTTGAAAGAACCTCATCATACGCTTAACTGGTGAGTTTGGTTTCGATATCTTGATAAACAAATAATAAATCTTTCAAGAACTTTCCAAATTTCATCAAGATTCAAATCTATCCTGAGGGACTAGTTTGCAAATTAACAGACAGATTAACGCATATGGCTATATTGACTCTTCTAGTAATGATGATAAAAATTATATATACTTTATAGGATGACAGACGTGTTCAACAATGCGTTACAAACATGATGAGAAAATGGTGTTACCCTCTGCAGGTATGCAAGTTAAAACCATGAGGCTAAACCCAGGTGAAGGTTTCAATGGCAACCGCCGGCACATTGAAAAGTATGAAATATTGAACACAGAAAATAGGCAAAGCCAGTGAAAAGCGAAAATATTGTTTACCTTTGCGACCGGTACAATATATTTCCCTATTGTAGTCTTAGTGGCACGGAAAAATGCAAAAAATTTAATATAACAAACATATTTTGTGAGCCGAACGGCAAAAAAAAAAAGGAATTGGAAGCCAAAGCAAAGTTATATTTTTAATCAAAATTTACCGACATAAACCCCTAAAACTGTGGCATCGAGTGTGTTTCGCTTTTATATACATGCAGTAAATATGAAATACATCAAACACCATTGTATATTGCCAGGGACATCAAAAATCCATTGGACAACAAATAAAAAAAAAAACGACTATCGGACGGCAACTATGAAGTTGAATAAAAACTATACTATTTTATTCCATAAATAAAATACTTTTGAAATGAAACTAGAATGCTGTTGCACTTCTGCAGCGAACTAATTCTTTAATATGTTTTCCCAAGCATCATGGTATAAATACCAAAATGTTTTAATATTGCCTCGTAAATAGAATACATCAAATTAGTATTAAATTTATTTTATGAATGTAGTTTTTTATTCGCTTTGCCGTGGAATGTTAATGGGAAGAAGAAGAAGAATGAACATGCACAAATGAATTCAACTCCTTGTTTAATGACAAAGTTATTAAGACATAAATATTTGGCATTTGTTGGATGGGGGTTTGAGGGGATAATAATTGAATGTAAGAGCGCATAATGTGGCAGACGCAGACACCGACACTGACACCGCCACCGACACCGACACCGACAGTCGCAGCCAGAGCCGGAGCCGGAGCCGGCACCTCGATGACGGGACAAGGCCCTTGAACATCATCTCTACTCAATATGTCACGCGCCTGCGCTTGCCGGTGTGCATCAAAGTGATTAATTAAAACATTTTTGCATATTACAAGCATTTCGACTTTGAACTTGATGGCGGGCTGGGCAAAAAAAAAAAACAAAAAAAGAACAAAAAATAAGAGAAAAAAGCCCTGAGAGAGACCAGTTTCATGCGCAGTCTGCGAGGCAGTCGCATTAACCACAAACAACAATAACAACAGCGAAAAACTACATAAGCAACAACAACAGCAACAACAGCAACAACAGCAACACCTCACGCAACATGTTGTTTACAATGCACAGTGGGTCAAGGCTATTTGAGAAATTACTATAATTTTGGGTAAGTATTATTTATTTGTCAGTTTGTCAATTAAACAAATAAATTTGTTTACAAATCATAAATATATCAAATCTAGTATAATTTTGATATATGATAGAAATTTATTAAAATTATATATATCCTTGTGTTCAATGAGTATATTTTAAAGTGTAGCCATAGCTTAAACATTCCTCTTATTAGCTTCTTGCGTTATTTACTTTTTTTTACAATGGTGGTAAAAATATTAGTGCTTCTTCATTTAATACATAAATTCAATTATTTCATAACCCATTTCATATTCCCTTCGATTCCGATTCAGTATTTCTTTTTATCTTATATATAACATTAATTTAAATTTCATTATTATTATTGCATTTGCCAGAATGTCGACCACTGTGCAATGCTTGGCATTTTCCTGCAAAAACCCACTGTCACTCAACGGCGATTCTTGGATGCGGTCTGTGCACATGTTGCATTGACGCCGCCGCTGCTTAAAAGTAAAATTGTGTCGATCTCAATAATGCAAGGGGCCCATTACAACACACACACACACACACACACGCACGCACTCGTACACACACTCGCACACACATTAAAATACACTCAATACTGGATGTGCGTGCTAGCCTTGGCATTTTGAGCGAGCATTCCATCAAAGCGATTCGACCACAAACGCCATGGGACGACAGAATGAGGCGGAAGGAGTTGAAGTTGTGCACACACACAGATACTCACACACACACACACACATACACACATACCAGAGGATGATCGGTGAACCGAAAGGCAGAAAAACAGTCCGGGGAAGGCGTATGGGAGAACAAAAAAGGGCAGACGGGGTTGCCTCTCGGTTGTCTGTATGTTGCTGCTGCTGCTGCTGTCGACATTGTCAAACATTTCATTAATTAAACATGCGAATGTAGCACATTTTAATTTCGCACAAGAGCCTTTTAGACTCACACACAGACATGTGTGTGCACATATGTGTATGCATGTGTATGCATGGGGGCATCTTCATAAAGTGTGCCTCTGGACTACCCTTGACGCAAATGCTACTCCTTTTTTTTACCTCCTTTCTTCGTTTTGCTTTTAACCCAGGGGCAGGCGTTGGGTCTGCGTGTCAAAAGACATACATAATTTGCAACACGACGGGAACAGGTCGGTCTGTTAGCCAGATAGTCCTTCCTTATATGTAAGCAGCGACGGGGCTGTTCAATTTGATCGAAGTACTCATAAAACTTCGACCACAACAACAACAACAACAACAGCCACAAAATAAAATCTACATATGCGTCAAAGTGATACATGAACTTGAATGTTGAACACCTCCCGCCAAGGACCAACTGACAGACGACTGAGCATATTAAAGTATGGATAGTCCTTAACAGAAATGTAGGCAGCACTTAGGGCTGCAAGAATACTACATAATGACTAGAAACTATTGGACAGGAGAGGGGTCAGTTAGCCTCAGCGACTGGTGGCTTAATTACGCTGGAAGAGTACAAAATGCAACGCAAGCTAAAAGTTACAAGACAAATAGGTTTACGCCCATCTTCCCCTAACTTGAAGAGAACGCATAATTATAAGATATATTATAATTATTGTAAAAGTAACTAGTAACCATCGAATAAATTATTTAAATTCTTTAGCTATGTAGAATAAGTCATACTTGGCAAGGATACTTAGAAAATATATTAGATAACAATGTTGTAATGAAAATATAAATAAGAAATTATAGTGAAAAGTAAGGAAAAATGCAAAATTTAAGAAGGACAAAACTCCATACTGAACTTGCTCAAAAATCAAACTTAAAGTGGTTTCACTTTGCATCAGCTATTCAGTTAATTATTGATTATTTTATTTACAATAAGTAACAGAAACCTTGTCATTGCCATACTTAAGTAAGTCAAAAAGAACTCCGACAATGGAAGAAATTAAAGTAGACAGGATAAAGCCACTTTGTTAAACTGCATTTAACTCTCTGAATATATATACACACATATATTTACATATAAATTGCAGCCCTGGTTGGTTGGCTGTGTGTGTGTGTGTGTGTGTGATGCTTCATTTTAGCTACCTTTAAATAAATTAAATAAAAATTATACAAGTGGTGCAGCATAATGAGCGCTGCAAGCGCTTTTCCAGTTACTTTTACCTCAATAGCCAAGCGGCCGCAACGTTGGTCGGGACAGCAGTATCAAAAACAGGGAAACAGGGAAACAGGGAAACAGGGAAGCAGGAGCAAGGCAAGGGGCAAAACGAGGCTATGTGGCCACTGGGGCAACGGTGCATGTGCCACGGCTGACTGAGTGCGGCTGACTTCACGTCCATGTGTGTGTATCTGTCTGTGTGTCTGTGTGTGTGTGTTTGTCTGGGTAAAATTAATGTGTTGTAAAAATTAATTAATTTTGCAAATTATATATTTTATGCATTATCAACTTGCATATATATATATTTTTTTTTTTTTTGGTATACTCTCTCACATGTAGCTGCCAGGAGGAGGCAAATGGCTGGCAAAAGGATGCTTTAAATTAACAATGAAAAAAAGCTTGTAAAAGCAGCAGAGGCAACAGCTGCTTTTTGTTCCGGTTGCACATTAAGTGTGGATAAGTTTTTCGTGATTTGCAGAATGCCTCACATTCTTCAACATAATGTATTTATGAGAGTGTATAATGGGACAGCAGAGTTATTCATTTGTCGCAGTCAATTTAATTGCTTAAGTGGAATATAGTCGCGAATATTTATCATTGCGCAATTATTCAGAACAAATGGAAAAGTTTTCCACATAATCACCAAGAATTTGCATTTGATGAAAATACAGCAGATGTAAATTTTAATATAATTTTTTTAATTAATATTTAAGAAGAACTGGCTTTTGAGAATCGGTTATGGCAGCCCACAGATTGGATTGAAAAACCTATAAATCAATTGAAGTAGTTATTCAGAGTGCTTGCAGGGTATGCAACAGTTAAGCATTTTTACGGGCTTAAAACAAACTCTTAAAGGCCATTCAGAAAGTGCACAACAAATGAATAATTTAAATATTCTATTGTATTCACACAGACATTTTATTTATATTTTACAATTTCCCAAATAATCCCAAACAAATTACGCATTATATGTCTGCATATATTTATGTGTATCAATTAATCCTAGCCGCCCTCAACATATCTACTTAAATATATATCGACATAAATTCACAAACATGCAAATGCCGTATAAACTCATTAAGCTTAACTTAAGCTTGTTATAATAACGTTCTTTTTTTTTTTTTTAATTTTTCCCGCATAATGTTTATAGTGTTCTTGTTGTTGTTGCTGTTCAATATTTGTTTTTCCATTTTTGTGCATATGGCATAATAAATATATAACTTAAATTGTTTACAGCGAATGCAATTTATAATAAACAGTCTGCTGGCTGATCCCATTGGCCACGCATAGCGGATGATGTTTGGCTAAAATAATCCGCTAATTATTTGTATGCAGAGCAAAATTCAATTCTTAAGCTAGAGTATCAAAGGTCTGTACGAATGCCCCAAATGGCAAATGGATGAAGAGGGTGGGTATATTGAAGCTGAAGTAGAATATGTATCAGATAGAAGGAATTAGCTACATCTATTTTATAAAGAGACTGTTAAAAGAGCTAGAAATATCCTTATAGATAGATTAATCTACACAACCTGCACAACTCAGGAGAAAATATTTTATTCACATTTATCATTTACACAACAGCAGCCATCTTTATAGTGTTTGCTACAGGGTATGTGGTAGTCGTGCTCTTGCGACTAGAGCATTCTTACTTATTTGGATTAGTTTTTTTGGTTTTGAGCGATTGGACAACTGGCGGCCGCCTGTTTGGCTGCCCAGGAATGCCACAAATACAAGACGAGGTCGAAATCTGGCAGTTTACTCACGCTTTTAAATCCAAAATTCATACGAAATGAATTTGTATCTTTTCGAGTGGCAGGCTGTCGGACAGATCGGACAGATCGGACAATCGGAGAATCAGAGAATCGGGCAGTTGGGCAGGCCAATCACATCTCACGAAATGCAAAAGCAGAAGCTCTTTTGAGCAACACAAATTCTCGTTCTAAAATAAATTATAATTTCTCTGGCTTTGTGTCTGTTGGTTTCGCCGAATATATATAACTCTTTGGCACAAATCAACTGCTTAAGTTTCTTTCAGCCTTTGTATTCTGTTGCATGTTGTTATGTGTCTCACACACACACACACACACACACACACACACACACACAATCTCGCACACATGCGAAATGAGTCCATTTCAATTTCGGCACTTCAAAGTTCCGAAATACATTTTTTGCCTGCTTCAGCTGCGGATTTTTGCGGTGGCGGAGTGATTAAAGGTGTGGCCATATATCAAATGTGCAGCTCAGTCACACAAAACTCTGACAGCAGCCGTTGCTGATAATTTAAAAAAAAAAACAAGACAAACAACAACAACAACAAGAGACTACTCCATTTTTGTTGGATATTTCATCTATAAACAACAGCTGTGAAATTAAGTTAACATGAGAATTAATATGGAACAAAATGACTGGAAACACGTTTTCAAACACTTCTAGACACGATTTGTTTTAAATGAGTGCAATTAAATTTGAACAGCTGCTTGATTTAATCATAAGAATGATTTTTAGCAGATGAGTCAGCATTAAACAAGAACACGTTATTCCGTATTCAATTGTTAGCTAAACAATATCAATATTTATACTGCCAAATGAGCTAATAATTGCCAGAAAGCCACATTTTATCTGTGCTTATATCTATATAAATATATATATAGTTTAAACTCAATTTAAACTCTTCTTCTTAGCGTGTACATACTTTAATTGACACACACAGTCAACACAGGGACACAAGGACAGCTTGTTACCCACATCAAAACCCATTTCAATTTAAAATAGAATGTTTCGTCATTTGCCATTTGCGGGGGATTGACTCGCAACAGAACAAGTTCAAATGTCAGCGTAGTTGGCATTGAAAGGAAAAGCTTTGCGTGTTGCGATTTTCCTCGTAGACAAGTCCAAAAATTTATTATCCAACCAGGTTTTTGGTGTCAATGTCGCGTCAATGTCAAAAAGTACTTTCGCGCTGCTTGGCTGCGTTTATTACAAAACTGAAGATACTGAACTACAGCTATTCTTGAGTGTGTGTCTGTGTGTGTGTGTGTGTGTGTGTGTAAGTGAGTTAGTTAGTCGCTGGCTGCGTTTTTGCAGTTGCAAGCAGACAGCAGCTAGCTGCCATAATTATAATGAAGTGTTGCAGCGCGTTGAGTTTTGCTGCTGCTGTTGTTATTGTTGTTGCTGCCACACTCTTCCCTCAACTTTTGCTTTTTCGCAATGTTCTTCTGTTGCACCCCTAAGCGCTACAACTACACACTCTCGCACACATGCCACGCTCGAATTGTCATAAAATGTTGAACGCTAATTGGCGTCTATGTGCGCTTCGGGAGTCGACGACGAAGAGCTCAGAACTCCCCTTCCCCTTCCCCGTCCCCATGCCCGTCCCCATGCCCGTCTCCAACCTATCCACACTATGTCCTCACATGCAGCTGCCAATTCCCCTGACCGGCGGCAGCATTCTGTGCGTGAGGAGCTTCTGATATGAGAACTATGATCAGGCGCCAGCATCGCTCAGTATGTGGCACCTTGGCGCTGCAACTTCTTGTGTTGCCGGGCAAAATGTTTTAGCTGTCGTTGCTAACAAGCCAATACACTCAGAACAAAATCACATGTCAAAGAACCTTGTAAGTGGAATAAACATCATATTTGCACAACTCTTATTGGGTCAGAAGAGAATTTCTAAATGCAAAAACTCGCTTGGCATAAATTTAACACGACTCTTATAAATAGTAATTAAATCAGACTTCTTCTTTTCGCTCAGTGTACGCTTGCTCCTTGCAGCTGTCTGCTCTACTTCTTTGGTTTCTTGCTGCTCCTGTGCCACTGTAGACCATTCTATGTGCCACCTTTAGAAATTTCTATTTACGTATCACACACTCACTCTGAAATTATACTCTATGAATATGAGTGCAAATTTGAATATGAATATGAAAATGAAAATGAATATGAACACAACCACCTCCTCACTCCTCCACCATCTCCCTCTAAATGTGTGTTGCGTTCATCAAATTCTTCAACATGACCTTTTGTTCCTGAAGTGATTTAAAGTGGAGCATTCAACACATTCATGTTGTCCACAATAGATAAAAAATTTGCGAATGTGCAAAAGACATGTACAAATAATTGCATTTTTTAGCTTCTGTTCAAAATGCTCGAGAAAATATTTAAAATAAATAAATAAATTAAATTATTTGAATTCAAATAAAAATAATATTGAAAAAAGTTCACACATAAAAATGGTTTACAATAAAAGCAAAATTGGTTTTCTTTGCCAAAGTGTTGGTCCATGAATATTAAATAAAAATTAAAACGAATAAATGTTGACTGCAATATCAAAAAGCATCGAATTTGAGAAAATTCCAGTAAGATATCAAATAAAATAAAATAAATGCTTTGTGAAATATTTGAAATTCCTTTTCTATTGCAATATTTATCTCTTCAGGAAGAGGTTAGCAGTTGATACCAAAATATGGACATCGTTTCCTATAACTGATTCATAAAAACGGTTTACCTATATTTTAAGAGTACTTTGCCAAACAACTTACTTTAACTGGATATAAAATATTTAAGGTTTGGTTCACATCTAGTAGCAAACTGTTAATAATATATGTATATTTTACAGTCGTATCATACTTATCTATATTATGTGATTATTCGAATTTAAAATCAATCTCTCATTAGCATTATGAGAGCTCGGACGATATGTTAATGTGTTTTATATATGTGGAGAGTAGCATATTAAACGGAATAATATTATCCAAGCCGCATTTTAGTTAAACTGTAACTGTGTAACTGGAGCACAAACTAATTTGGATAAAATGCCCCAAGGCAGCAGCAATAACAATGAACAATGAACGATGAACGATGAACAATGAACAATGAGCACTTAAAACTTTTAAGTGGAAACTATAATAACAATATTAAAATATATATGCAGTTAATTACCAATGCAGATATATTACTATCGCTACTAAAGATCAACGCGACTAGTGTGTGTGTGTGCGTGTGTGTGTGTGTGTGGCAATAATCCTTGTGAGAATCCAATTTGCGATGAAAATAACAATTAGTTAGTTGTGTGTGCTAATATGAAAACCATATGTGGTAAATGCATTAACTAACCAATATAATCAACGCCACACACAGAGCGAACAACACTGAAACATTACTGCAAGTGGGGTGGGGTGAGGGGTGAGGGGTAAGGGGCTGGTCAAAGAGAGTGTATTTAGTTACAGTTGTGGCCTTTCGCTTGCGTCTCGATGGCCGTAAATTTTGGACAATTTTGTGAATCATTAAGCCAAAACATTTTACTGCTTGTTTAATTATGCATACATGTGTAGCACAAAGATACAAAGATACATTGATACACAGATACACAGATACATAGATACTTCAGGCAGTATAGATAGATATACACATAAATGTTGGCATTTCTCCACCTTCGTCTTCACAAATGTATCCATGTCCGTGCAAAGTAATTGCAGCCGCTGCATGAACGCATTACACGCTCGACAAACATGCGATTAACAACAACAACAACAACAACAACAATAACAACAACTAAAACAACAATTCGAAGACATTACCACAAAATTTATAACATGACATCCATGTTGTTGCACACACACACACACACACACATAGATACATTTGAAAAGGCAGCTGCTGTTTTTACCAGCCTCGTCTGCTTCTTCTTCGTTGTTTGGCAGGCAGTTGATTTAAAATTAAGTGTTAATTAGTTAGAAAGCTGCAGGGCGCCTGCGTTGCATTTGATTTACATTGCAATAATATTGACGGTCGAATGTACAGCAATTTCCAATTTCGATTATGGCCACATTTCAACAGCATTTCACCAGCGCTGAGTAAACAACACAGCCAATAGCTAGAATAAGGCCAAACAAAAAATAGCTAAAACAAAAAAAAAACACAAAGCTATTCAACGAAAGTGGTGATTTACATAGAAACCCATTTATAAAAAATATAGTGAAATATATAAAAAATATATATAGTCTGAATAGAGCCAATCAAAAGTAAATAAATAGTTAAAAGTGTTTTTTTTTATATCAGTTCTGTATAAAAATACCTAATTTGCGGTTTGTTTTCGATATGATAATTCAGCATTTATTTTAAAATTATTTTTAACAATATTTGCTAACTGATTTCTGATTACAGATTTTGTAAAATTGCTGATATTTTTATTAAAGATATATGTGTATCATATTGAAATACTTTAAAGACTTTAATATTATATAATATAATATAATATTATATATAATATTCCTAAAACACACTTCAAAATTACGATATTTATCTTTCAGCTAGATAAATGCTCAGCACTATTTTCAGCTTGTTCTCACATTTCTCCTCGGACTGTCTTTCAACTTGAAGCTGAAGTTCACACAAGGCGCATCCTTAAACATCAATCAATCTAATGATCTTGCTATGATGATCTTAACGTTTTGAGGCGTTTTGATTGTGTACTTTTGTTTATGCCGCACCATAATCAATATCGAATTTGTTTTGTAATCGTTAGAGAGGGGTATTCTTTTCTTTTTTCCTCCATACCCCCCTTCACCAATTGTTCTTCTTGTTGTCTGTGAACAACAAATGCGAGTTAGCCCTTTTGATCCTGCGCTGTCATGTTGAAAGGATCGCAGCTGCCTAATGATTGCGCATCTTTAGCCGTGTTAGAAATCACACTTTTCTACTCCATTACTCGTAGGTGTTTCAATATCATTAATCAATACGTATGTCGGCTCAACAAATTGTTTATGAAATGAGGGGGGCTAGGCTACATTGTGTGGCTGTCCAGATCAGACTATAGCTCGTAGTGATTAAAAAACATGTCGAGGCCTGCTCCTTTTGTGTCTTGCGGTTCGAACGCAGCTCGCCACATAAAATCAATCAAATTTACTATAAATTTCAGTTGGCTTTTGCATTTTAGCCATCTGAAAAGTATGCGAAATAATTTATGTTTAAGATGCCATAAACATTCATTAGGCAAGGACCAGGATCCAAAAAAAAAAAAAAAAGAAGAAGAAGATATGTAAAAAAAAAAATGAAGAAACATATTAAAAATTGCGTACATAGTTTTATGGCATCGCCCAGCTGGCTGTGTGTTAATGAGTTGTGGCGGCTGCTCTTCAACTTCAGCAACTTGACGCAGAATCTATCCAAACAACAACAACAGCAATTAAGTACACTCGCAAAAACTAAATGGAAAATATGAAAAGCAAATCAAGTGGAAAAACCTATTAAGCAGTCGATATTGAATTATTATTGCACTGGCAATTTTAGTTTACAATTCTGATTGATGTTCTTCGTTATTAACACAACGCTTATAATCGCCCGGTTTCTCTCAGTGTGCCAGTACTATCTTTATCATGAGTCCGTGGTCTTAAGTGTTTAGAGTCTGGCGGTTATGTAGTCTCAGCTGTGGTACACGGTAGCGTAGAAACATGTCTGTAAAATCGCCAATAATGACAAACATAAAACACGTTAATACATTGGAAACTTCCGATTCTTATGCAAATGCCTGAATATTCCAACGTTTTTGTAACTGGTTTTCTTTGCTGTTCAGTTTTTTTTTTTTTTTGTATTTCGCCTTATTCATACACATATGGCTTATAATTAAGAGTTGAGTATGTGCGTCCAACAAAAGGGTCGCTGCCTTCATCTTATATAAGTTATCTGATTTTGGGCATATATCATTATTAGCTGCACAGCAGCCGCACCACATTTCCATGACAATGCCACCGAAATGTGGCTCTATAAGATAGATATATATATATGTATATAGATTCCAATGATCCATTGCTGAATGTGCTGAGAACAACCACCTAAATAACATCATTGACTAACTTGTTCTTCTTTAGTCGCTGCCTGTTTCAAATAATTATTAATATGCCTTTCGCCTTTGAGAGAATCATAAGTAGGAGTGCCTTAGTCGAGAAGGCTCGACTGTGAGATACCCTAGACCCAGCTGTTGCTCCTATCGAACTTGAATCGATATCTATTTATTTATGCGCCACAACAAAAAGTTATCGATCTGATCTGTGTCTGATTTTAAGTTATTTATCTTCCAGAGATCGGGCTTCCTTATACAGCGAGAGAGACATGCCCAAACTGTCTCTGGTGATTACATACTGTTACATACTGTTGAACAACTTCATTACATCCTCTCTTTCTATACATTTTGAATGGGTATTTGGTTCAGGGTATAAATAAAATTGTTATTTAATTGGTTGTCACTTCAGCATGGAGTTAAACACTCACAGCTACTTCGTAAACAGGTCTCTGAATGATGTGTAGAGTTCATGCTGTGTTTTGTTTTTCCAAGTAAGCCAAGTTAGCAAGCAGCTTGTGTCTGTTAGCTGAATGGCTGTTTAGGTTAGACAAACATTAATAAGTAGCGATTCAAGCAATCATTTATTTCATTTCTTATGTTGACAAATCTGGGATTTTATAAAAGCGCGCAAAGCTAATAAATTATAATGAGCTCTAGGGTTCACAAAAATCTATTAAATATATATATATACAAAGCAACGATTTCTGTGATTTCCTTGACACAAGCTGTTATTTGTACAATTTGTAATTGTTAATAATATCTATTATTTAATCTATTTACTTTCATTTATTGTTGTTTTATTTGTATTATTTATTTTGTAAAATATTTCGTTTTTTATTTTTGTTTTTTTTTGCTGGTATACATTTTCATCAATTATTTTGGATAACCTGCCTGAAGTTTTGCGCATAAACCAAAAATTTACATAAGTTGCCAATATGTCTGTTGCTATAACAAGAATATTCCCCAAGGCAAATATTTATTTTGGCTATAGTTTTGGAGTTTTTTTGGCTTTTCAGCTGCAGGCGACAAACAAGAAACAAACAGAGAAATATATAAATATATATTGATATATGCATATATGTATGAATGTATGAATGTATGAATGTATGAATGTATGAATGTATGTAGTTTTTGTGTTGATATGTAGCCAAACGTTGTATAAAGATGGTAAAGTCATAAAACTGTTGAATTGCACGTAAATCTCCAGGGCTTTTGGGCTACTATGGGATACTACAACACAGCAGGAACAGCAACAACAAGAACAACAGCAGCAGCAACCACAGTGGCCAGAGGCAGGCAACATTCAAGCCTCAGGCACAGACTGGGATATGTGGCACGTCGCCGTCGTCGTTGTTCAGCATTTCTATTCTGTGTGTGGAGATTTATTTTTATGCAACGCGTCTGCAGCAGTTGCGCAAGCGAAAAACAAAAAAACGAGCTAAATAAAAACTGAAGCCAACAACAACAACAACAACAGCAACAACAGCAACTGCTCGTGTAAAGAGCAGAAAAATCATATAATCGTCAAAAGTCACAGGAAACATATGCAAATGCTGCAAGCTCAGTGGACGCGCCACTGTCTGACTGTCTGCCAGCGACTGCCACTGCTACCGCCACTGGATAACTGACGACTTCACGTCCAGATCCATATTCAGGTCCAGGTCCAGGTTCAGGTCCGGGTCTGCTCTTTTGTTCAAGCGCTGCTTTCATTCTCGGCGCACAACAAGCACAACAATAGCAGCGCACACACGTTCATCCAAAAGGTAACAGCGGTAGCGATTTATACTTCTATATAGCATATATATATATATATACAGATATACACTCTCAAATCAGATGGCACAACTAGCGGCTGATGCAGCTTGATGTTTAATTTGGATTAAATTATGGTTTATTATCGCCAACGAAAATCTCTCTTTAATGACTTTGGATTCAATTAATTGCGTGATAAGCAAGCTCAGCTCAAAGTAACGTTTGCCACTCAAATCGCATAATTATGTGACCCAAATTGCATATCTGATTGAAAAATATGGCAACATTGTGTGTGTTGCAAGCGCATAAATTGTAGTGCAACACTGCATATTTAATGCGTATGGCGTAACAAAACTGACAGTTACACTTAAATTTGATAGTGTATAAAATCAGCGGCAAGCTGCTTGCCACATTTCGTTGTTCTTGTTGCAGTTGCTGCCACTGCTGCTGCTGCTGCTGCTGCTGCTGCTGCTGCTGCTGCTGCTGCTACTTCTGCTGCTGCTGCTGCATTCATTCATATTCGTACAAATTTTGCGCGCTTGACAAAGCTGAACAATGATGTACTTCATGTAAATTTCACTCGACGGCTGACTGAATCTGTACCCAACCCCCTTTTACCCCAACCCGTGCGCAACCCTCTCGCAATTGCGCTGAAAAAGTAAAGTCGTTGATATGAAAAACCTAAAATGTTGCATATGTAAAATGGATTGGCAGCGTGTGTGTGCTGATGTGTGTTGTGTTGTGTTGTGTGTGTGTGTTTACATAACTTTATTGATGGCAACAATAAATGCTGCCAGCGGCGCTGCCTCAAATGGGTGGGTGGCACAGGGGAGACTGGCAGGAGATGAACTTAGCTCAGTGGAACATGCATTGCATATTTGTATAAATTTAAGTTTTAGATACGCGACCGACGACGAGTGGCTGCAGCAGCAGCAGCAGATGTTGCATAATACAATTGAATTTGTTAAAAACAAAAGAGGCAACAAAACAACAACAAAAACAAAGCTGTGGGAAATTTGCGCACGCCAGCACCAAAAGCAACAAAATAACACAAAAACACAAAAACAAAACAAAAATTCCATTTCAGAATTTTTTCATTAGCAATTTATTTTCTTGTTTTTTTTTTTATATTTTGAATGGCCACCATTTTCTCAGGCTGGCAGGCAACAACACACTGCCAAAGTCGTTAGGCCAGGCAAAAAAATTGTTGGCCGCTAAAAGTTTTAGATGCCACACAGAAAGAAACGTTCAAATAGTGTTTTGCAGAGAACTAAAGATGGTTGAGCCAAATTGAGTGAGTTGAATGAGTGGCTTAAGTGCAAAGAAACCCATCAACAGAAATGCAAGGCAATTGCTGAATACTAACAAGTTGAAGACTTTCTAAGGATCCCCTTTTAATATTATTGCTTGCAGAATGCAGCTAAAGCAGATGTATATTTAAGCCAAATATCATCGTGATTGGATCACTGGAATATATATACCGATCTAAGGATACGTTTTAACCACTTCATCTATTCTCATTATCTGATCTTATTATGCTCCTAACATTCTATATCTTGTTTTAAGTTATATAAGTTATATATTCAGATTTTTTGCTTAATACACAGACACATGTGCAACACACACACACACACACATTTGCATATTTGTCGATTAACCCGCGATGTCAGCATGGTCAGTGGTCAAATTCAATATATGCATATGTTAATAGCCAGAAGGAAGCATGGATTTCAGTTGATGTTGCTGTTGTTGCTGTTGCAGCAGCAGTTCCCTTTGAGCAATGTGCAGCAGTGCCACATCTCTCTTTCTCTCTCACACATGAGTGACCTGCAACGATACAGTGGCAAACGACAACAACAATAACCAACACCAACAGCAACATGCAACAACCAAAGGCAAGTTTGCATTTTGTTATCGTTGGTATTTGTGCGCCGTTTTAGAATGTCACTTGATTTTTGATTGATTGTTGTGGGAAAAATTGCAAAAATATATTTTTGCATAAGTTCAACGTGGAGCACAATGCTGTGCTGGCTGTGGCAGATAGTTGTTGTTATTGTTGCTGTTGCATGCCACATTGCTGTGTGTTAACATTGTTTATGTTTTTATTAAAACATGAGCGCCATCGAGGCGGAAACATTTCATATGCAATTTGTGGCAGACCGAAATAAAAAAATTTGTTTCCCTCGCCGCCGAATATTAAAATGTGCATTATTTAGTGGACAAGAGCAATGGCCAGGGGCAGGGACACGCCACAGTAGGGGCAGGCAACATTGTAAAAAACAACAAAAAAATTTTAAAATAAAAATACAGAGAATCAGAAAATGAACCAGCAGCGGCAGCCGAATAAAAACGAGACATCGTAAAACTTGGCCATGGCTAAAAGAAAGCATAACTCTCTGGACGCCAAAAGACTAGCCGAGAGACTGAGAGGGCGAGATAGAGAGAAAAAGGGAGACAGCAGAGTCGAATAACGAGCCAAGAAACTTGCACTCGCTGAGCATTAAAAAATCAAATTATAATAAAATTGCAGATTAACTGTTGACTGTTGAGCAGCAGCAGCAGCTAGAGTAGAGATGGAGCCAGAGGGACAGCAGGAGGGACAGCAAGAGGGGCAGCAATCGTTAAGCAGCCAGAGAGACGTCTCCGAGACGCTAACAACTACAACTGGAGATGCACAGCAGCTGCTGCTGCCGTTAGTTGCTGCTGCTGCTGTTGATGTTGCTGATGCTGCTGCTGATGCTGTTGCTGCTGCTGATGCTGCTGCTGCTGATGCTGCTGATGCTGCTGCTGTGCCGCCTGCCAAGATTAAGTCATCATCAACATTTTGCAGTTGTCAACTGTGTGCTGCGAGTCGGCTACTTAAACTGCACTTTGTGTGCGGCCAGTGTGCAACAAGGACTTAGGGTTGCACAAAACCAAACCTGACTCGCCTCAAATCTCAATGATCAACGTTATTTGTATTTTTCTCTCTGTTTAAATGAATACTGGAATGAGTGGCTATCAAGCGGAACTGCTTGAGCAGAGCTTGAGTTGAGTTGAATGGAAATTGGTATAGTTAAACAATGCTGCTAAATTATCATATATATCTAGCAATATATAGCAATATATTAAATACAGAAATAAAATTGATCTAATTTTAAATGAATATATTATGATTATAAATATATTAAATATGAAATATATTAAATAATGAAATATTTCACTATTTGCTTAAACTTGAAAAGATTCTTTTTAAGTTTTTTTGTATATAACTTGATTAATTGTTAACACAAATAGTTATGCAGAAAAATATACTTTAATAAATTTGTACACATTTTCAATATTTTTTAAGCCCAACCCTATTTGCCTCACAGTTGTCATTAAAAAGCCATCTCACCCAACCCTCGCCTTTTCTTTCTTTTTTTTTTTGCCACATAAAGACATTCCCCGGCTCGTTGGCCATTAACGAAGCCAACAAAAATTTATATGGTTGCAACATAGTAATGCGCTTATAAGTAGTATACAAATTTAGTTGACAATGTCGACAGCATAGCTACCACTGAGATACCAGAGAGAGAGAGAGAGTAACATAGCTGACTAACTTACCAACTAGCTAAGACTGCTGGACCAACTTGCAGCTTATCTAAAAGTGCAAGGCACGACAAAAAGAAGACATAGGCTGGTTGCTGCTGATGATGACACATGCAACATGTCGCACACTCTCTCTCTCTCTCTCTCTCCCACTCTGTCTGCATCTCCATCTCTATCACTGTCTCGGTTGGAGTTCCAAGTGTTTATTGCATTGACACTCGAGGGAATGGCAATGGGCATCATCGCATTGGGGCCTCTTTCGGCAACGGCACACTTTCAAATCATAAATTTTAAGTTTGTCACTTGTGTGCTGATAGCACACTGTTGGCTGTAAAACAAAGCGAGTGACCGATCGACCCCTCCCCTACCCTCCGCCATCCATCGACCAGTAGTAACCCTTTTGTGAACAAAATGCAAATGAATGATGAGACAGAGCCGTTGAAAATTATAATTGGAGCAGCAGCATCAGCAGCAGCAGCAGCATCGACTATATTTTTTTTTTTAATTTTTAATGGTGTCAACGCTTATCGTCAACCAAAAAAGAAATACAAAAAATGTATATAAAACGACTCCAGCAATGCAAATGCCGCTAAGTGCCGAACAAAACGTATTTTTTTCTTTTCTCGAGAGATGAAGTCATTAAGAGGTTGGAAACGAACGGAAATCGTTATCAGCACTTTGCCTCGATTTCGATTTCGTACATATT
The DNA here is from genome assembly GCA_035043505.1 of Drosophila setosimentum. Lineage (NCBI taxonomy): Eukaryota > Metazoa > Arthropoda > Insecta > Diptera > Drosophilidae > Drosophila > Drosophila setosimentum. The sequence continues at coordinate 2,282,359 of JAWNMY010000003.1, read as the reverse complement.
GTAAATGTATATTTTTATATGTATATATATATTTATGTATTGATGCTTTTATATTGTATTTTGTTGCTGCAACACTTGCCACTGCGTTGCAGTAATTACAGCATCAGCGCCTCTAAAAACTTGACATTTTGAACTGGCGACTTGCGCAACTCCCAAAACACAACCCCAATCGAAATCCCCGAATCCCACCCAGCGGAAAAGCAGCTACTCAATAAAAATGTTCTTATCTCTCGTAAAAAGCAAAAGAAAAACATCATCATTTTGTTGTAGTTGTCGGAGGAAAACACATTGCCCATAAAATGTTTTCTTATTTTCTTTTTTGGCCCAGCTACAACTCTTTAGAGACTTGTGCTACATTTTTATTTGGTGGGCGGAGTAGAAAATTGAATTTAAAGTCTGAGATTTTTTGTTTTTTGGATTTTAAATTTTTATTACAATTTGCCATTTGTTAATGTCATAAGCAGTTGCAATAATTATTTTTGGCTTTTATTTTCTAGTTTATTGATTTATAGTTTTAAATCGTTTCGCTTTTTTATTGTGGCCACATTTTTTAACACCGCTCCTAATGATTTCTGCGGTTTTACAAGCTCTGTTGCTTATTAAGGAAAAAGTATTTTTTACCCAAACTGAAATAGATATAAAAAAAAAGATTATTTTTTATTTTTAATAATAGTAATTGTGGTTGAAGCTAATGATTGAAAGGCTGTTTTAACGTATTTGTCATTAGATTGGCCAAGCCCATAATTATCGTTTAAAAAGGGAGAGAATTTTTTAAATGAGCAATTATGAATATATTACGAATGGAGTTGATCAAATGATTTGATTTACTTGTTTTAATTGTTTCAGATAAGAAGTATGATATATTATTATATCAAACTTTATCGATTCAACCGCAATTCAATATTTTTTTTAAATATTCGGTTACATTTGGCGACATTATTATAAGTTCATATTGTAAAATAAGGGAACTTAATACCGAAATAAATTTGAACACAGTTCGGAGTCTTTAACGGAACTTTACGTAGCGGAACCAAATAATTTTAGCTGCATATTTTGGCTTCTCTGCACAGTTAAAAGCTGAATATATGAATAAAATTAAAATTAAAATAAAACCTTCAGTCTCTCAATCAGTTTAACATGTTACCAATCTCCAAAAGTATTCGCTGCTAGGCATACAAAGGTAATTCATAACTAAGATGACTGCTTGACAACAACAACCTTCGACTACTAAAGCTCAACACTAAGCCTGACATTAAAATCGGTAGACAACAAGTAACCAATAACAACAGCAACAACAACAGACAGACAGACAGACGGGCAGACAAACAGCAAGAAAGGTTTGTCGACATTTACGAGCACTGCTAGGCAGCTGAGACACAAAACCGCCGACGTAGTCAAGACACCCACCACTCTCAAGGACTGAGAGACACACTAAGAGACAGACAGAGAGACAGGAAGGCAGATAGACTGGCAAAAGTCAGTCATGGTTTAATCGTTGTTGTTGCTTTGGTTTATATGTCTGGGTGCCTCAAGAAAAGCATTTTATTGTTGTTATTGTTGTTGTTGTTGTTGTTTAGTTTGGTGTTTGGTGAGCTGCGTGTTGCAAGTGAAAATTAGAAAGTACGCACTTGAAAAGTCTCTGTGTTTATGTCTGGCAACTGGCAACTGGCGGCTGCTGCTGCTGCTTTTGGCCAACTTCGAAAACGAACTACGCCCCCAAGCCTGGCTCACAAAAAAAAAACAAGTCGCATGAATAGTTTAATTAAATTTTGCCTCTGGGCTGCACACAAAATCATCATAAAAGAAAAGAGTTGCAGACAACATTAACAGCAACAATTCCGAAAAGAACAACACAACAACGACAACTTCCTGGCAACATGAAAAACGAAAAACTAGTTAAAGTTTTCCAATTTTGCCCAGATGACGACAAGTGTTTAGCTTTTTCTGTCTGTGTAGCAACAAGACCCTTAAATCTTGTAACCTTTCATTTCTAACTATGCATTAGAAAGTTGAATCTTGGATTCTTTTTCGCCTCTTCTATTCGGTCGGCTAAAATCAAAGCTCTATTAAAAGTTATGTTTTTCTGAGTCAAATCGAATAGCATTCGATTTTTTTTTTGTTTTTTTTTTATTTTTTGTATATGGGTGTGTCTCAATTGCTGATTTGTGGCCTTTGTTTGGCGTTGCCAAAAAAAAGAAAACAATAATAATAACTTGTAAAAGTTCAAATTCGCTTAGCAGGTTGTTAAATGTTGCAGACAATCACATATTAGCCAAATTTGGCTAAAATGCTAAATAATGTGATTATGATAATAGTCGATAGTTGACGTTTCAACTTAAGGCGTAGTTTTAAGATCCGGGATTCGATTTGAAACGCTGGCTTCTTAAAGCGAGCGTGTTTTAAATAGAAAAAATCAAACTAACTTGAAACAGATTTGTGTTAGAAAATAGAATTGATGACAAGAAACTCAGCAAAGTGCGCGAGAAGCTGTCCAAAAATTCCAACCTGTCAACACATGACATTTCACTGAATTACTTAACTAAACATTTCACTGCATAATGCAACAGGTTCACACACACACACACACACACACAGCACAAAACTTTGGCGCAACCCAAAAACCAAAAAGGGAAAAACTAAAGTTAAAAATCCACTAATAAAAAAAAATAATGCGACTGCAGACAAAAGTTCAAAAGACTCTGACAAACAAAAAGATAAACAGCAACAAAAAAAAAAAACAAAAAACAAAAAAGACCATGCGAAATTGGAGCATTGTTGTTGCAGGGTGGTTTGGGAGGCGGGGCATAAGCAAAAAGTGAGTTGTCGCTGGCTTTTATGGCCAACTGCTGGCTTTAGTTCAACGTGTCGGCAATTAAAAGTCACAAGGCAGCCATAAACATGCCCCCGCGCTCAACTTGCAACATTGCTTGAGGAACGCAACATGCTTAGTTACGAGCTGTTGATAATAAGTTGAGGGGGCAGCAACCGGCAAAGGAAGCGGTGTGTTGCACAGTTATTTGTTTGTTTGGCGGCTTCAGAGCTTTGGCATCGGCATCGGCCTCTATTTAATGGCTTAATTAGGAGCAACAACAGCACAGATTGTTATTGTTATTGTTATTGGTGTCTTTGTTGAGGTTGTTGAGGTGGTTGTTGTTTCCGTTATTGTTGCTGTCCAACCAAATCAGCGTGAACCATAACGGTACAGGTATGAAGGTGTGCGGTGAGGTTGGCTCTTCCACGGGTACACCTTGATCACCGCTTTGATAATTATGCACGCGACACATGCTGCAAGCCACCTGCCACAACCACAACAGCAGTAGTCTCTCACTGACATCAGCTCAAGCAACTTTGTCTAATTATCGTCAACAATAATCACTTGGAGGCGTCTCTCGATTGCGATCAAGAGTGCCACACATAACCGGCTGAGCAACTTAACTATCGGCAATGGATTATCATTATATTGTCATATGCAAAACGTTGTGCATCTTTGCCACTGCCACATGCCACGCCCCGCTGACGCATGCGATGCGTCGGGACCCAGCCTCAGTTCGTTATTGCAATGGTGAATAGAAGATACTTTTCAATATATATATATATATATCGGAGTTAAAGTGGATATTTAGTTATCTTTAAGTTGCAGTCTGTCGCTCTGATTGGAACTAAACAAAACATAAAACTGACATTAATCGTTTCGAACAATTAGAATTCTAAGTAAAGAGCTGTATCAGTTTAAAATCTCCTTTTAACATGACTTAGTAAGTTCTTAAGCAGACTATAATAAATATAGTATTTAATAATATTTTCCAATTCGACTCAAATAAACATCATATAAATCAACCATTTGAAATCGATATGCATTGAAGCCATTGGGGGTTTCTGTGGGTTCCAACACATAATGCACTTGATGAATGCATATTGAAAAAGTGCTAAACATGTTAAATGGATTATGCAGTTCAGGGGGATGAGGAGGAGTAGGAGGAGGAGGGGGTTGGGCAACTAGAAGTGAAGTGGTTAGAAGCTTGGCTCGGTGAGTGCATATCATAAAATATATAAAAAAGTAATAGTTGCCAGATAGACACAGACAGACAGACAGACAGATAGACAGACAGATAGACACACACACCCAGATATAGAAGAGTCTCACACACATTAAACCACAACAAGAACAACAAACACTTCATGTGAAAGCTTAACGACAAGTCATTAGGCAGACGGACCCAATACACATGTCCCTGTCCTTTTCTCTGCCTGCGTATAGATATATAGATAGATATACATATGTATATATATATATGTATGTATGTAGTATATATACATCCATAACCAATGTAGTTGGAATCGAGAGAACCAGCGCAATGCCAATGACTTCTTGTACAGAGTGTGGGAGCTGGTGTATTGCGGGGAGTGTTGTTTGGGGTGCAGGCAGGAAGCAGGAGACAGTGAGGCAGTGTGGCAGGCTGTGTGGCAGTCAGAGAGGCAGCAAAAAGCACGTTGAATGCAATAAAACTTTCATAACTCTGCAGCTAATGGAGTTCGAAATGCTGCCTCGTAAAATATTTGTTATTTTCGATGTTGTTGCTATTGTTGTTGCAATTGTTGTTGTTGTTCTGACGTCTGCCTCTGGTATAATTGCTAGGACTGGGTTACGTTTTGGGTTCGGCACCAAGGCAATAATAACAGCGTTGGGAAGCGCCAACTTGCAACGCAGCCTCAGAGACTGAACTCGGCCTATGTTGTTAAAATGAAGAAATTGTCATAAAAAGTACACATAACTGAATAGTTTCTGTACATCTTCTTCATATTCGTTTGGACGCGTTCCAATACCCTGTTGCCATAAAAATTAACAACGAAGAATAGAGGGAGTATCTGAGGGCTAACAGCAGCTATCGCTGTTCATCTGAGAGATTGTTCCAATTTCAGTACAAAGACTATAAGAAATAGTGGATTTATAATATCGGTTTGTGTAACTAATTCCTGAACTACATTTTTACTTTCGTTTCTGGCTCAGAATTGGCAATATTTCGATTACAGTTTGACATCCTCAATATACAACTTGCTTAAGCAAATCAATCCTTTTACATTTTTCAAGTGTTAGTCTCTGAAATATTTTATACTTCTATATATACTTTATTTTTATTTAATGAAAAATAACAAGGTATTTAACTGTGCTATCATTGTCTAAGAAGAAAATATGAGCCTGTTTAATTTAAAGTAATGTGCACTCAAAAGTGCATCCCGACCAGGTAGTACTGTGTCTAGTGTTGTGTATAATATGCAGTTTCAGCGGCTGCTGCTGTTTCTTGGCAATTTGTTTGGTTTATATGCACATTTTGCTGGCCATTTTTGCTGGCCATTTTGCTCGGCATTTTTAATTGAAATCACAGACTGGCGGCTTCTTGGCCAGCGAGAGTTATAAATAACGCAAGCGAAACATTTTCAGCTGCAATTATTTTTTTTTGGCTTGCATCGCTTGGCCAAGTTATTGAAGAGGCTGCCAATACACCTTGGCCAACTTAATCATCGCCAAAAAGAAAACAAAACAAAAGAAAAGATGAGGAGCAGTAACAACTACTTAGAAGCTGGCAGCGAGATTTTAGTGACTTTTGTTCTTGTTTTAGTTGCTACCTTTTTGCATACACTGGCAGAGGGGGTATGCGGATTTAATCAAGTGTGTAAGACATAGAATACGTATGTATATATATATATATATTCTTGCTAACACTCGTTTAGTTCTGTTTTATCTACGTTACTAACTTTTTGCATAAGCATCAACAACTTAAGTACTCCTTTAGCATAAGGGCATTTAAGGTTCGGTGTGTTGAGCTTAGATGCCCACTGTTTTTCTTGTTGTTGTCGTTGTTTTTGTAGGCGTCAACCTGCTCTTTAAGCCGCATTATTTATGCGGCTGTGCAGCGATAACGCGCTTGCAAGTAAAAACGCCACGACTTCCACAAGTTGCTGCTTAGCTCCAGTCCAGGTTGCAACAACAGCACCAGCAGCAGCAGCATCAGCAGCAGCAGCAACCTGCACCCAAGCTCATCTCAGAAGAAGAATTCTTGCAGCAATCTGCACTACTTTTAAGGGCTTACTTGGCTGCAACTTGAGGCAAGCAGCAAGCACCAGCAGCCGCCAAGGCGAAACAAAAATATGAGATATTTCTTATCAGCTGGTATGCATCTGTGCACCTCAAGCGATTCTGCCTCCCTGTTGCACCTCCTTCTGCTCCTGCTTCCCCATTCCTGCTGCTTCAACTGCTGCTTGCATTCGCTTTCAAAACATTTTCATTTACCGCTGAAAAGAAGCTGCTGCAGATTTATTGTCTTTGTTGTTGTTTTTTTTTGTTTTTGTTTTTTACTCACAGCACATTCTCATCCTTCTACAACAGTTCACCCCCCTGCCCCGCTTGCCCCCTTGCCCCATCAATCGGACCATAATAATAATCATAATATCAGTCGTAAGTACATTTGTTGCTGCTGCCGCTGCCACAGCAGTTGTTGCCTGCTGCACTAAATACTAAGGAATTGGCTTATTGTGCTGGCCAGTTGCCTCGACCTGCTTCGCGCCCACCTTCCCCGCACCCCCCCCCCCTCCCATCGCCCTCTCCCCCCGCATTACCTCATCATATATGGCCGTAAGCGTCTTTTAGTTGTTTTCCATCGCTGTGCACTGATTTTTTTCTTTTATATTTTATTGTTGGCCAGTTTCGATTTCTTTACTTAGAAGTGGGCAATGCATCTGTCTGTCCCTCTGTCCGTCTGTTGGTCTATGCTGGCTGCTTTCATGGAATATGACAGCGTACAGTGGGGCAAACTAATATGCTAACGGAGTGTCCAATAAACTGTTGTCAAAGGTAATCATAATTTATACTTTATACTTTATAATACTTATTTTGTATAAACCTTAATAATTTGTAATTAAAAATATTTAAAATCAAAGAGGTGTGCTTTAAAATATCCTAGGGATCTCCCTTGAGGGAGAATAAATTGATTTTTGAACTTGCAAGTCGACTGATTGTTGGGTGTGGCAGCTATGAGATTCAGTAGAATAAACTCAATGACTTTTTGCTGAAATGTCAGTAGCTTAATAAGCTCGGATAACATTGTAAAAATTAATAAAGGTACTCAAACAAGAACAGATACTTAATATATATATGATATAGTTATCGAGTGCGCCCAACTGCGACATATGAATTACCTTGAACAAAAATAGGGATAGTTTCTAAATTTCATAGGGATAACTTTGCAGCCTAAGACAAACAGACATAGCTCAATATTTTTTTATTAAAAATTCAATTCTATTGCTTGATGATGAACAACTGTCGTGTCACTGTGCAGTTGCAACTGAATTTTATATGTTGCCAAGGTTACATCCCAGTTACACAAATCCATAACAAAACTAGTGCAATATTTGTATAATACGCACACATATTTGTACATGCAACAAGATTACGACAACAGCAACAACAACAACAAGCTGGACTTGGACTGGGCAATAGTCACGAGTCCAAGTCCAAGCAGTCGAGTCGAATCGAGTCTCAAACTTGCAGCATGCAACACAGCCAGCACAGAGCCTCATTTAAATGCTTATCACTGAAATCTGGATGAACAAAAGCGGCTGCTGCTGCTGCTGCTATTGCTGCTGCTATTGCTGCTGTGGTTGCTGCTGTGGTGGTGGCTGCTGCTGCTGCTGCTGCTGTTGCTGCTAACCAAACTACTCACTCAACTGTGAGAGGATGATGCTCCAACTGCTGAGCAATTCCGCAAATATGCTGCAAATGGAGTGGATGTGGAGTGGTGCAGAGCGGTAGGGGGTGGTGCTGGTGGTATATAGTTTTGGATAGTAGAAAAATGAGAAACCACTGAGATAAAGTGGCAGAGATTTGCAACATTCAAAAGCTGCTGCTGCTGCTGTTGCAAATGCAACTTGCCTTCGCTTGTGTTTGCAAATTTTGGATTATTCATAGTTGTGATGAAGAACAAGAGAAGAATAAGAACAAGAACAAGAACAACGACGATTGCAACGTATTTGCTCAGCATAAGTAGAGTGCGCGATTTTGCTGCCACATTTCTTACGCAGCAGCAGCAGCAGCCGCATTTGTTGCTGATGTTGCTGTTGTTGCTGTTGTTGCATAAGGGCATGCAGCCAGCCAGCCAGCAGCTTTCTTGAAATTGGCTAAAAACAACAACTAACTACACTCAACAAAAAAATCCTCTTGAATTTTAGATATTCGCCATTCTTTTTTATTTAGAAATTAAATATCTTTGCTCAATTTCAGGGAATATTTTTACTAAGATTTAACTTTTTCATTTGTGTCTATCATAGAAGAATTCTTAGTTTAGTTATGCTGCTTCTGTTTGAAGATTCCATTACAATTTGCTGACTTTCAGAAAGGAGTGCATTTCTTAATAATATAGAATATAATTCTAAAATTGAGGACGATTTGTTATTCTGGGTGTATGAAAATGTTGCAGCATCTCCTCGTCTTCATCTAGTGGATGGGGCCTCAAGTTGTTATCTAACATCTGGGCGCATACATTGGGTGCCCACGTTGCGGCGCATATTTAACTCACGCTGCGTGTGTCTTTAACCCTCAATCGACATGCCCCATTGCCACGCCTTTTGGTAGCCCCCCCCCCCCCCCCCCTCCCTGTGTGATGCATCATTTTGGCCTAATCAGGCCGCAAATCGTTGGCATTAAAGACCTGGCCGAGAGCAATGTTAGCTTTTTGTAATATGCAGTCTGCTTGGCTGCCCACTTGTGGCCAAATTCTATGATGATATGTATTTACTTGCATGTTTGCATTTCGGTTTTCATTTGCTTTCCACACACACACACACACACACACACACACATAGACACAAACAACCCAATTCAATACGCCCCCGGTGCATAATACAGATTATCCGATACATGCTTATACTAAATACACGTAATCTACATATATTTATATACATATATATATATATATATATATGTATACAAACATGGGCAAACACTTGGCTACACTCCAGTCCAATCCAATTTCATATGCATCCAAATTAACAGCTTAACAGACAGACAGCAAGCAGTCTGAGCTCAATTCAAACATAAGTGAACTGTTTGCAATTAACTAAGTAATTAAACTTGTACAATTGATCGCAATTTAATTCACTTCAATTTGCAACACATTTTACTTTGCCAAAAATACTATTTTCAGTTCTACACAAATACTAGATTTAATTGAAACGTGATTTTAACTCGATTCTAAAACTAGAAACTGAAACTAGCTTGAGTCAAAGATTCCCTTTGCCATAACTTTGTTAAAGTTAATCCGATTTTCAAAAAAAACCATTGCTTTTAATTGTGATTTCACATCTAGACTAAAACTACATTCAATGTTTGACTCGAAATTCATGTTAAAATCAGATATCCACAAAATAAACATAACACAACTTTTGGCTCGATTTTCATGGTAGAGTTGCATGCCACAATATAACAGTTCAGGACAGGTTAACACCTCTAATACAATATTTATAATAAAAGTGAATTGATTTCCAAATTCTAATCCACTTATAACATTTTCTAACATCTATATAAATAATGAAAGCACAATTTGTTTCCCGCTGGGTCTCTCGCTCTCTCTCTCTCTCTCGCTCTCTCTCAATATATGCATAGCTTTTGACTAACTAATACTTGCTCATAGTATATGTATTTAGCTCAATGCAATCGATCGCTGCACTTTCACTTGTCTCTATTCATAATTCAGAAAGCAGGCGAAGACCACAAAAAAAAAAAAATGTTCTGCTACAAAATGTTTTAGTTGTCAAAAAAATAAAAAAAATATATTAAAGCGCTTTATAAATAGACGAGAACAAATGTTGTATGAAATGCTGAAGCTGAACTAATCAAACAGAAAGGCAGCAACAGCAACAGCAACAGAAACAGTTGCTCAGTTGGAGAAGAAAAAAACACACACTCGAGTCGACTCGAGTTGGGTCAAGAGGAGACGACTAGACTTTACTTAGCGTCAAGTATTAATACGCTTTCATTAAGAAATTGAATGCTCGATTAGTCAGACTGAGTGAGGCCCAAGTTAAATGCGCACCTTTGACACTTGTGACCCACACACGCACAACACACAACACACACAACTTGGCTTGGAGAGTGAGCGGAAAAACTCAAGCAGACGTGTGCCGTCAAGTGTGGAAAATTCGCCTTTTGACAAATGTCGACCTTAGAAAAATACACACACACACACAAAATAAAGTAAATAAGAAAAAACATAACAAGCCTTCTCACAGAAATGAACATTTGTCAGTATTCTTTTAATACTTCTCCCTGTTTGCTCAACGAACATTTCAATCGACGATGCGTTAAGGCCAAGAAAGAAAAAAAACCAAATATATATATATAAAAAATGATATGTTTGTATCTGTTGCTGTTGTTGTTGTAAGTGCTGTTCCTGCTGCATGTTAGAAATTTATAACCGCAAGCGTTGCTCTTTAATTACAAATGACAACGAATTCATTTCGAGTGTCTCAATTGTGACATTATTAATGTTTGCCATGCCACCCAATATGCCCAATAAGCAAGGCACTTGCAAAGGGAGACAGCCATCGAAAGAGGGGAATGGGGGGGGGGGGCAGAGTGGGGGTTTTATATACGGCTTGCAGCAGCTTGAAGCCGGTTTTTCTGTCCTTTTTTTTGTTTTTTTTTTGTCTCTGGCCGAAACAAATCACAGTTTTGGCCATATGCGCAAAATGCCAGCCGCGCCTGATGTACGATTTTCAGCTTAATCTTTGTGGAGCATGTGCGATGAGCGCGCTGCTGTAACTCTGCGCGTGTATGTGTGTGTGAGTGTGTGTGTGAGTGTGCGTGGCACGTTCAAGATTTGTAGTTATAGATAACGAGTGCGCCACGCACCGCACAAGTGCACAAGAGAGTTAACTCGACTCACTACAAAAATCAAATCAAGTTTAGCCTAGTCAGAGTCACAGTCAGATTCAGAAACTGGGAGCCCCGCCCAGCGCATTACTAAAAACCATAAACCGCTTCAATATTGAACAAGCAGCGGGGTAGCAACTGCAACTGCAACAGTAACTGCAACAACACCAATAGCAGCAGCCAAAAGACACATTGAATCGATTCGCATCGAATCTGTATCTGGATCTGAATCCGCAACGCTTTGCATAGTGCCAAAAGCTGCATGGCCAACTAACTGGAACACAGCAGGATGACAATTCCTCTGAGCCGCAGCCACATACGAGACACACACATGCGACACACACACACAGGAGGAGGATGTTAAATTGCTAGAAGGATGAGGGTGGGGTAAGCAGCACTGTGCCACAACTGCGACATTGAGTTAACGTCGTCAACAGAGCAGCAAAGATTAAACAGCAAAAGAAAAAGAAAAAGAAAACATACCAAAATCCTTTTTAGGATTGTGCAATATAGCTGAAATATGTTTTGCAGTGCTGTTAAAGGATGTCCCGTTTCCGGGAAACGGAATTTGTAATAACTCTTTGAATTGTTTATGGCAGATATTTGAATAATTGTTAAATAATATAAGGCGGAAATTGTTTGATCTTAGATCTTAGCCAAATTTAGATAGAGAATGTGAATTGGATTATCATATATATAAATCTATCTATATCACACTGAGGTTATTAATATTAGTATTACTATATTATAATTTCTTCGCATTATATTTTCAATATGAAGAACTACTTGTAAATAAAAGAAATACTGAATAAAGTTTTAACACATCTTGATAATCTATATAAGATAATCTCCAAAATGAGACTTTGAATCAAACATCGAAAAGTATTCTTAAATCAAAATAGAGCACGAAAAGTTCTGAAGAAATCTTGATTCTATATAAATATAACATTCTATAAAATATAAATCTTTATTTCGTATCCTTTTTCTATGTAAAACATGTAGTTTTGTAAAACACTTTCGACATATGTAAACAATTTTCATATTCTTGTGATGAGTGGAAATCAGATGAAAAGCATCTGAAATACAACAAAATGAAAAAATAATGCAGTTGAGCAATTTCTATAGTGCTCCCCAAGTAGTAATGCTCAATAGAGTTTAGAAGATGCACTGCCAGCGAGGCTGAATGCCGGCTTGCCACACTCGTTGCATGTCCCATGTGGACTTTTTTATGTGTGGGGCCTTGCTTGGGTTAAGAATCGCTTTAGAGAGCTGTACACTCGCTGCATATTTATGGGCCTGCAGTCGCACCACAATTTATGTCTTAGAAGTGCAAAATATATAACACAAAACACGCGGCTTAAACCACTGCTACAGAATACAATAACAACAACAACAAATAGTGCCCCGCTGGAAAGAGGTAAGTAAAAACGTGGCTATGAATGGAGCATTTAGTCGCAACGACAAATGGCCAAGTTTGCATAGAAGGAAATTAAGACTTGCATCCTGCCCCCTGCCACACACACAGCGCCAACTTCAAATTCGTCGTCTTTAAGCACACTCTCCACATGTGCTGTGTGTGTTTGAGTGTGTGTGCGTGTGGTGCGTGCGTGTGTGTGTGTGTGTGTGTCTCTTTTGTGGGCCACAAAAGCGTTTGATCATAGCCGGCGACCCCAACGCCACACACCAACACACGGATAGTATATACAAACATATTTGTTTCTTTCTTTTTTTTTTGTTTCTTTATGCATGCAACCCAATGTGGCAGGCAGTTGGACAAGTAATTTTTCTCAAGTAATTGATACGCTGCCGCGTCGTCGTCGTCGTCGTCGTAGTCGCATCCCATCGACTGGATATGCTCCCTAGCTGTCCACTCTGTCCGTCCGTCAGTCATTGAGGCCAGTGAGTTTGTTCTCAGCCCAGCTGTCTGTTTGTCCGTCCGGCCGTGTGGAGTGTCCGTTACCGCCTGACAGTCTGCTGCTGCATATTAATGACTTTCTTTAATGCCTTTTCCTCATTTATTTTACACACGGACACTTTTCAACACTCGCATTTGGAGCATTACAACTAAACCAAGCACTTCAACATCCGATCAGATCCTTCAAATGTTCAATTGATAATTATAACAAATTTAAAGAGGATTTTTCAACTCATTGCAAAGACTAACGATACATGATTATTTGTTGTTTTATTTTTCATTAATACTTTGCATTTATATTAAATATATTTTATTATATTTTCCTTTTTTTTCATTATTTATTTAATGTTGAAAATAGTTTTTTTTAGTTAGGATTCTTGGCTAGCCAACAAAAATGAACTCAAAATAATTGATTTTTAATACCAGTTCTATATTTATTTTATGTTACATAAAAGCTATTATCATATTTCTTGTAATTAATAATTGTCAACTATCAAATCAATTAGAAAAAAGCACCCTCTATACAAGAAAGTGTACAACTAATTCGGTGTCTTTCATTTCGCACTGTGATACAACATAATATTCATGTTTTACTTATTTTTAAGCAATGTTGCGTCGGCAAATTGCCGTTTGGCTTTTGAAATGGGCGTATTGCAGGCCACCCAGACCCGAAACCAAGAACCGCGACCGTAGACCGGAGAGCAGAGATCCCCCCCTCCCCCCCCCCTCCCACTGCCTTCTTTCCGAGAGAGAGAGAGAGAGAGAGAGAGTCGCGCTAGAGAATCTGTTTCAGTGAGCTGAGTGCACTTAAATTTGACGCAACCCGCCGCACACGGTTACAGCAAATTGAGTTAGTATAATTAAATATGACATTGGCAAGCGTATATCCGGCAGTGTGTGGGTTGCAACTTGCCGCTTGCCGGTTGACGGTTGCCGGTTGCCGGTTGCAAGTTGCCAGTTGCTGGCCTGATGGTTGCCTGCCTTGACAATTGAAATGAAGTGTTGACGCCCTCTGTGTGTTCGCGTGTATGTGTGTGTTTGTGTGTGTATAGTCAGAGACAGTCACTGAGGCGACAAATGCTCCATATCATATGCATATCATGTCACTGGCTGCACTCACATAATGAGCGGCTGCCATTACCCCGTCTCCCTCTCTTCCTCTCTCTCTGCTAGAGTTCCCGATCCGAGATTCGTCACACATATAGCGCTCATAAACGCTTGACTACCGACAACAGCCAGTTTTCAATTAATGCATCCAGCCAGTCAGTCACTCAGTCAGTCAGTCACTCAATCAGTCAGTCATTCAGTCAGTCAGTCAGTCATTCAGTCATCCACTGAGTGAATATGCTACAGCTACAGCTGCATAACTGCATACTGCTATGTAAACGCAAAAGTGTATCTTCTACCTCCACATTTATGGGCATGTGGCATGCTGCTTTGTAGGATTCCAAATTCATGCGTAACTAAATCAAAATTCAAAAACAACAAGAACAACAGCAACAACCACAAACAAGAACTGGCAAATGCGTGAGGCACTGCTTATGAAATTGGCGTACAACTTGCGTGTGGCATAAACGTGTACTCAACTATAGAGAATAGGGGTATTCACTGGCAGCATCATCATAGAAAATAAGTTCATTGAAATCGGCAAACAGTTTATATCAATTGAGGATTAATGATTACACTGAAGAGAGAATATATATTGTGAAGCTAACTTTTGAAATAAAATAAAAACACAGAAAGCAACTGCAAAGTTCAATTTAAATTTCATTCAAAACAAACTTTTGCATCTGAAAAGTTTTTAAAACTATGACCAACATTTGTATTGAAAAAGTGAAACATTATTTTTGCTATTTTAAATGAAGGCAAAAGAAACTAATTCAAAATATTAAAAACATTAAACATAAAAACAAAAACAAAGCTAATGAAGCGTGAGTGCCCCTGTGGCTCGTTGCAGGGTGGCAGGCGATTGCAACAAGAGAACAACAACAGGCAGCAACATTCACAACAGCGACAGCAATAGCTAACGGCAACAAGACAGCAGCATCAACAGCAACAACAGCAACAACAGCAACACACTTACATAATTTGCACGCATTTTTCAGCGAAGAATTTTGCCGCAGTTGCCACTAATGCTGCATGCGTTGCATATGCTTCATTGCAACAAAGCGCCAAAAGGGAGTGTCAACGCCACAGCAACAGCAACAGCAACAACAACAACAATATCAGCTGCAGCAACTACAGCAGCAAAAACAGCATTTAGAATAGAGAGACTGGAATATGTTGAGTGCTGGACGTCGTTGGATATTGGGCAGCAACGATGAGGATGAGGATGAGGCTGAGGATGACGGCGCGGATGATGATGGCAATGGCAACGGCGATGAGATGACGCCGCCGCCGGCGGCTGTGAAAAGTGTTGTGCGCCGAGGCGACAGCTGTGAAATATGCCGTCAGGCATTTGAATTTCGCATAATGCACGCCTGCCTGCCAAACCAATGCCAATGCACAGTGGAACCAAGCTTCAATTAGCTAAGTATTATTTATATATACTATGCAATAACATAAGAAAGAAGCTGCCAAAGGGATCAATGCCTTGCAAACTAATCAAACAAAATAATTATTATAACATATTTGAAAAAGGAATCAAAATAAGTCAAGCTAAATATTATACACATTATATATATAATATACAATAATATGAGAATCTGCCAAAGGGATCAATGCCTTGCAAACTAATCAAACAAAAATCAAACAGAATAATTACTTTAATATATTTGAAAAAGGAATCAAAATAGGTCCTGGTAGCAATCATATTCTATCCATTATTGAAGTGCTCCTTTAACTCTAGATTAATTTCACATTTGGTAACATTTTAGCCACTGTGCAGGAGGGAGCAGGGCCGCTGCTGGTCTGCCACCTCCAACGACGTCGCTGCCTGATTTGTAATGCAATCATATTTTTGGGTGCCAAGAGTCTGGGTCTGGGTCTGGTCTATGGCCTGACGCTTCGCTCCAGTGTTCTGATGCTGCAACGCTCGACTTGATGATACTGTTGGATTACATTTAGGATTGTTTATGTTGTCATCTCCTCCGCAATTGTTGATGTTGTTGTTGTTGCTGCTGTTGTTGGCTGGGGGCACGAATGAACATGCGCGCTACAATTGCGCATGATATACGATGGCGACAATGATAATGATGATGGTGATGTTAATGTAGATGTGGATGACGATAATGTTGTAGTTGTTGCTGTTGTTGCTGCTGTTGCTGTTGTTGGCCATTTAGACTGCTACTGCTCTGCTACTACCCACATAAAGAAAGACCGGTGACACTATAGGAAGCCACCGCATTTGGAAAATGGACCAATTTGCTGGCTACCGTCTGCAGCAGCAAGCAGCAGCAGTTGCAAGTTGCTGTTGCGCCTACGTGAATGCTGTTGCTGTTGCTGTTGCTGTTGCAATTGCAGTTGATCAAACGAGCTACAATTGCTGTTACTGCTGCCTGCTGTTGGCTGTTGTATGTTGTATGTTGCCTGTTGCCTGCTTGGCCAATTGCTATTCATAAATGCAATTCAATTTGAAAATTGCTTTAATTTGAGGTAGTTTTCGTCACCTTCGCAACTGCAGAAGGATGTATAAAAAGTGTCGCCACATAATCCAATTAACATTTGCAACCGTGTTGTTGCCACCGCTCACCATTCAATTTCCATTTTCAATATGCCGCACACACACACACACACACACACACACACACACACACACACACTGCGTGTTGAAAATAGCTTGAAGCCGGATATAAAAGAGATTTTTAAAATAAGTTATCCGTTGCCTATTATCCAACCCAAATCCAATAAAATCAAAACAAAATTGAGCAGCTGCTGCTTCAGCATACAAAACATATACTGCGAATGTTCTTAAAAGTTGTATGAACTGCTGATACCCTATAATTGAGAGTGTGCGGAAAATTGACAAATGGAAAATATGCATTAAATTGTGAAAATTTAAATTTTAACAATAGTCATGATACCCTTTCCGCTGGAGAAATCACAATTTAACTGCAATGGTTGCCGGGCAAAAATTTGCACATTGTTTTCAAAGCGTAAAAAAAACAGTTTGCATTTTTATTACAATTTAATGCGTTAGTGTGCGTTAAAATTAACGGAAACTGTTGACCCGGTCAATGGTAAATGGCCAATGGGCAACCATTTGCAGCCATTCTCTTTTATGGGGCATATTTTTTTTGAAATGGATCCGTATTTGTATCTGAATCTGTATCTGTAGCTGTAACTGACCACTTACAGCTGAGCGCATATATGGACAAAAAAAAGAAAAACAAGTGAGAATGAAAATAAATGGACACAAAAAGAAAATAATTTTTCAATTTCACGCTTCAAATAATTTACTAATTAGATTTGCATATAATTTTTTGGCAAAAACCCGTATGCAAAGCGAGACCCACATCGAGATAAAGTTGCCAAACTTAACGCACTCGCTGCTGACTTGGCACAAATGTTGTTGTTGTTGTTGTGGTTGTTGTGGTTGTTGCCAGTATGTGGTCAAAATGGCGATTGTAACATTGCTGTACAGTTAGTTGGCCTACCATATGCATCTCTATATATCTATGTATATTGGCAGTAACAGTTAAAGCACACAACAACAACTAATTATTCAACAATTTAGCAGAGCTCATCATAATTTGCATGCGGATTTGACCAAAAGTTAAGACCAAGCCATGTCTAACCAGGGATGGAGGCACGAATGGGTTTACAAACTTTTAATGAGAAGTGAAATTGAATGAAATAAATGAAAGCATTTGAAATCTGATTATGATTGCTTTAGATAGTTTATGTGGAGGCTAAGTCAGAATATTTTAAGCTATTCAAGAATGGAAAATAAACCAAAATAAATAGAAATATTTTAAAACAGATTAAAACTGTTTTGGGTAGCTAGAATCAAAACAAAATACAATCAATATAAGTATAATTAAGAACATTTAAAAACTGATTTTGATTGACTTGGAAAAACTTTGTCTTAATATTAATCAAAAATTTATTTCAAATATAAAACAGATAATTTGTGATGCATAGACAATTAAATTGATGTCAAAGTGAATAAGCAAACACCAATAATATATCAATTGCCAGCCCTGGATTTTGAAGACTGACTTTAGCAAACATTTTGAGCCAATTTAATCAAAACCCGAAATGACAAACGCCACAAGAAAGAAAGCCAGAACAAAACAAACAGATTAAGCCACAGACGGCAAAGAGAGCATCAAAGCGATAAAGAAGATTCGGGGGGCAGGTGGTGGGGTGTGGGGTGTGTGGCAAGTATCGATCGATGGCAAAGACTGGGATGGAGACAAGTCTGTTGGTAATGCCACAATGCCACAATGCCACAATGCCACAAAACAACTACTGCTCGCATTTGCATATTGAGGCATCTTGACAAGCTACGTGAAGCTTGGCTGGCTGTCCCTCTCTTTTCTGGGCCAACCAACTGGCAAGACAATGATCCCGGTGACTGTGACTGTGACTGTGATATCTGCGGCAACAACCAACAACTGCCAACCAACAACTTGTGGCAACTTGTGCGACGAAATGTGCAGAGAAGAAATTCATTTGGGGCTTTTTGTCTAAGCCATCGATCTTTCAATCAATGCCCGAGAGCTAAAAGCGTGCAAGCCTTGGCTGAGCATCGATTCTGACTTGGTTCGCATGCAAATTGTTGCCAACCGTCGCCGCCTGTTGAATGCATCAAAATGCAATCAAAATTAAACTAAAAACAAATAGAATGAAAAAAAAGAAATCAAGCCACGTTGCATGATTCATGCCGATCGAGTTGCATTTATTTATCTGTGTGTTGTGTGTGTGTGTGTGTGTGTGTGGGCTGCTGCCCGTCATTATTTTAATTAATATGACAAAAGCAAAGGCAGCCAACCAAACAACAAAACTAAATGCAAATGTGGCCAGCTTCAGACTCAATTAGTTTCGGGGGCGAAGTGAAAAGAGTGAAAAATGCAGCCAAAAGAAATGTCAAGCGAGTAAAAAGCTGACATTTAAGCAATTTCAAACGTTTGCAGCTCAACAAATTGTGCAAAGCGACGCGAAATCACAACAAAAATATCAGCATTGACCTTTTGACATATGACTTGCTAGTGCTCTCTCACTCTCCACCACTCCCTCCCCCCACCCCTCTCTCTTTCTCTCGCCACCTTTCCCCCTTTCCCTCTTTATATGGAGCTCTCTTTTAGCTGACTGCTTAACTTTGTTGTGTCGTGTCTCATATAGGTCCCGAGTCGAGCGAGACATTTTACAAATGTTTTCAATTGAATTGCTCTGATTTTGGCCAAGTTTGCCTGGCACCAGCTACAGCAGCTACAGCTACAGCTACAGCTTCAATACCAACAGCAACAAAAACAGCAGCAGCAGCAGCAGCAGCAGCAGCAATTGCAGCTTTTTTGGTTAGCTGCATTTTGTGGGCCGCTGGCAGCGCCGTTAAAGCCAACGCCGCCAGCGGCAGCCGAAAATGTCGTGATGATGGCAAATTGTAAATAGCTTAAATGGTCTAAATGGTTTAAATGATTTCAATAGCTCTACTCTCTACGTGGAGTAGAGCAGGAGGAGAAGGAGGGGGAGTAGGATGAGGCGGCTCGTTTGCTACAGTTGCTGCTGCTGCTCCCAGTGGCAGACAGACAGACAACGTGGCCAACAGCAACAGCAAGAAACGACAACGTCGACAACGACGACGACTACGAGAAGCTGCTCTGCTCTGTTGGCTCGTTTTCAATGGTAACAGTTATCACACAAACTAATGACATGAAATTAGGTATTGGCTCTGACTCTGATTCCTACTCTCGACTGTCGACTCTCGACTCTGGAGCTGTTGCCTCTTGCCTTTTGGCTGACTGTGCGCCCCCGTTTGAAACAAAGCACAAAAGGTAACACAGCTAACAACAACAACAACAACAACATGAAAATAGCTATAGTATTTTGTTTGCTGTGATATTTGCCATGGCTACCTTTGAAGTTAAAGTTGAATTAGGCAAATACACTTTAAGAAATAGGAAATGCACTTGAAACCAAAATTAATCTTTAAAATGTATTCAGCTCAAGAAAGAAATCAATAATTTAAAAGAGATTTGAAAAAACCCAACTGAAATCGTAGAAGCAGATAATAAATGGGCCAATTTTCATATTGAGTTAATCGATTATTTTAAAATATACTAAAACCTATTTTATTATTTCTATTTATATTTTCAATAATTTAATTAGTAACTTTAGTGTTCAATTTTTATTTATTGTTAATTTAAAGTTATTTCTAAATACTCATTAATATTAAAAAATAATTAATAAAATCGCTTGAAGAAAATAATAATAATTTCCAAACTAACAACAACAGTTAACAGCCTCATTAACCAGCTTAAATTCGAGGTAAGTAAATAACTGTAATATTCCAAATTAAATTAGCAAACAAGAAATTGATCAATTTCTCACACTGCACTTTTTGGCCAAGATCCATAACGTTAACAGGACTAATTCCCCGCACACACCCTGCTGCTTAGGACAACCATGTTGCTGCCACAAAAAACCTTTGTAAACCGTTACAATATGAACAACAAACAATAATCTGTAGCTACCAAAACGTAGCTTTTCTCCTTGGCCACATTAAAATATTCCGTTTTTGCTTTATTGATTTGTGCTACCAAAATTATCAGCAAACAAATAAAAAGCAGAAAAAAAACAGAACAAAAAATAGGCGAGTGCAGGCCGAGTTCATGATCTTCCACAAATAAAACAAAGAAGGCAATAAAGGAAAAAACACTGAGAAACAAATCTCAGACTCCATTGTTTAAAGACTTTCTTCCGGGTGAAATTTGTACAGCTCAAACACAAATTTTTCACAATTTCTGGTGCAACGGCGACGACGATGTCGGCATTCAAATTTGGCCTGGCATTGAATTATAGCGGCTCATTAGGGCCCCATTTACTTCAATCACGGCGAGAACAGCAACAAACCCGAAAAAAAAAAACTAAAACAAAAACAACAACAACATATAACAATTGGCCATAAAAGGCCAGTGGAAAAGGAAGTTAGAACGAGAACCACAAACAGATTCGAAATAATTTAGATCACGAATTTGCTGTCGTATGCAAATTAATCAAATCTCTTTGGGTAATTCAATAATGTCAAAACACAGCAACGAAATCAATTATTTAATCAACTTTGAACTTTATCTGTATTAATTACCAAACAAAAAAAAAACAGAAAACAGAAAACAGAATATCAGAAAACAGAAAATTTATAATATCAATAATGTTTCGATAAGACAAAGAGCGACAAATGCATTCTGGGTGGTCGTTATTATTATTATCATTGGGTGAATTGGAGACAGCGCTTAAGCTGTCTGCGCTTTGGGTAATCCAAGACGGCATTTAACCAATTTAATATTATTATCTATGATCTTGTAAGGCAACAGCGTGTCAGTTTCCCTCTCTCTCTCCCTCTCCCTCTCCCGCCCCTGCTGTGCGCTTTAGCTTAAGTCTTGATATGCTCAATGTCGCTGACTGTAATCAGAGAACAGAGAACAGCAAAACAGCTAACAGAGGAATACAGAGAACCCCTGGCAAACAGGGCCCAACAACAAATGCAACAAACAACAACTGCAACCAGTTGCAACAAAACGAAAATGAGTGAAATATATTTGTTGTTGCTGTTGTTGTTGTTGTTGTTTTTGCCTCGCTTGGCTCGCAGCGTTCTAATTGGCGCTTGTTGCTGCTTGTTGCAAGACAACACACAAAAATCTATGCTTCAAATCTACACCGTTCTTATCTTACCAGAAATGAGCATTGGACATTGAGCAAAGAGCATTCCATGCCTGTCACCGGCAACGGCAACGGCGACGTTGACGTTAACTGCGACTGCAACTGCAACTGCATCAACAACAAAGGCAACGGCGACATTGATGCATGTTTATGTAACAGCAAATTGATTTTTAGCTCAACAACATAAAAATAATAGTAGCAAGAACAGTTAGTTAAATGGGGTGAGACGAAGATTTGATACACCAGCTGATATATCGAATATAATTAAATAAATAAAATAATAGCTAAATGGATTTCTCTGATGAATATATCCCCAGACAATGATCTTTCGCTGTAGAAATGTGCAAGCATTCTCTAGTTGACAACTACGGGATACCTCTTAGACAAGTCTTTATCTATCAGATGAACAGTAAATGCTTATCAAGAATATATAATCGTTATGGGATTGCAGATGCTTCCTTTCATCTGTTAATTATTCTCGCACAACTTTTATCGATTTGCCAATCAAGAAATCAAAGCATTAAATCATTTCCACTCGCTCTAAGATTATATTGAACTTAAAGTATCTTTATCGCTAATCCAAACATGGTCTAAGAAAAGTCTTTTTCATTACACATTTTATAAAAAAAAATCACAATACACTTGCAAGTGCAACTTAAGCTCTCCTCATCCAGTCCATCCATTTATTTTGTGCATTTATCTAGAAATCTTTAGCTTTATATCTATATCTCTGTATCTGACAATTTCTCTTTGATTTGCCTTAATTAAGTACAATCTCAGTGGAATTGTGGTTTATCAGCAAAATCTGGCCAATCGAATATGAATTTGTTTGCTGGTGCGTAGTTTAAGTTATGCGTTTGTCTATTTACTTTTATGGTCGAATTGATTTCTGGCGGTTTTTACATTTCGAAATTGGGTCAACTTTAGTGTGTTGTTATCAATTCATTGGAAAATTAAATCACAAGATTTTTATAACTTTGCATAGATACACACAAGTCAATCATGTTGTGCTATGTGTGGTGCATTTTGTGGCTTTTGGCATTTTTGTTTTCAGCTAAAGCTTTAATTGATTTTTAAACCGAACTTGCCACAGAGTTGCTCTGTGGCACTTTTGGCAACTCTCACCATATCATTTCCTCCCTTTTCCCCTGTATTATTTGACCAAATGCAGCCACATTCAATCAACATTCATGCGTTGGCCAAAATTCATTAGAATTTTTGGTCGTTTATTTTATTTGCACAAGCATTTTTCGATTTTAAGTTAACTAATTTTTGCATGTTTACAATATTTTCTCAACTAAATATTTGCAAACAAAAATTTAAAG
Organism: Drosophila setosimentum; assembly: GCA_035043505.1. Taxonomy (NCBI): domain Eukaryota; kingdom Metazoa; phylum Arthropoda; class Insecta; order Diptera; family Drosophilidae; genus Drosophila; species Drosophila setosimentum. Next base: position 2,259,375 of record JAWNMY010000003.1, on the reverse strand, counting down.
AAGAAAAGAATAATAATACAATTACATATATAAAAAGAGTAGAATATTTTAATATTTACACCAATTGTCAAATTTTATTTCTTATTGGCTTTGTTATAAAAGTTAATTGTCAATTTGTAATTGTAATTTGTTAATAAAAAGATTTAAAGTACTAAAACTTTATTAAGAGCCTAACATATATATAGACCATATATATATATATATATATTGAAAACATGTTGCTTATACTTAAAATATTTTGAATCAAATTTAACTCATTTTAACTAAAAATTCATTTGACTCATTCGATAAGTCTGAAAGCCAAATGCTGTTGTAAAACAATTGCAATTCTTTAACACAACAAAAAAAAACAACAAACTAAATTAAAATTGCACTTATCGCTTCATCATTTGGAGAATTGCAGTAGGAGCCGGCACATTTCGTGCAGTTGCCAACAAAAAAGTACAAAAATAAAAGTCCCAGCCAAACCCCAAATTCGTGACACTCAATCAAATCCCCAAAATGGGGGCCCTTAGCTAAACAGATGACGTTTGCAAACTTTCGAGGTGTACCACCAAGCACTTACGTCACTGACCACAGACACACACACTCACACACTCAAACACTCAAACACACACACACACATATACACATCCATTAACCATTCGAATACTCATCCGGGAAGTGCTCGTAACAGGGAATTTAAATTGAAGCAAAATTGTGTACAAATATTTAAGCATGTGTTTCCTCTCCGCCCAACTCAACCTCAATAAAAATGCGAGTTTCGTTCAATTAAAAGGATTTTCGATTTTACAATGTACGTTTTGTCAACCCATATAGAGAGAGAGAGACAGAGAGAGCGGGGAGGGTTGCGGATCGGAACTGAACTCGAGGTAAATAAAAGTAGGCATGTTAAACGTTTTGTACATGACAACTGCCAAAGCTTAGACAAGACAGCAATTTTCTCTAGGCCAACTCAGAAGTGTACAAGTACCGGAATTTTAAAGTAAAATATGCACGATTATTTGAGTCGAGAGAGCTCAACTAGAAGATACCCTAATCTCCCATTTACTTGAGTTTCAGCTATCCATAAAATTCAATAAGCTTTGGTAGATTTATATACCAAATTGGTAGTTTCTGAGATCAACAAGTTTAGACAGACACACAGACAGACGTATATGGGTAGATTGACTCACCCAAGAATATTTAAATATAATTTACTTCATTTATTTTTACATGTTTCTCAAATTTTGCACAACTTCATTAAACCATTTTTCTGATTTTAATGGTTGACAGGGTATACAAAATACCTGAGCGAAACGGAAATTCAGCAACAACGAAAAACCAAAAAAAATAAACTAGAAGGGAAAAAACCACAATAAAGACGACAAAAAACAACAATGAGATAGAAAATGTTGTGCAAAAATTGAAAAGTTGCCTGTCGCAAAATTTACCATTTCAAAAATTGATTAGAAGCTTTAGTAACATTCAACGCATTCAATTTGGGTTACGGGAAGGGAAGGGAAGGGAACGGAAGGCAGCGACTGAGTCACATATTGGCAGCTGACAGTAGAGGGGGAGTTGATGTGGCAGATGGTTGCGACTGAGTAGTGTGTAGCATGTCCTTGGTTAAGTCGAAACCAAGTCGAGTCGATGTCGATGCTCTTAGGGATATGCGGGATATCCAAGTGCTATGTGCTGTGTAAGTGTATTGGATGTGTTGTGTGTGTGTTGTGTGTGTGTTGTGTGTGTGTATACTGTGTGTAAACGTGTTGCGGACAGGCTTTGGCTTAAGTTTGCTGGGATATTTGTATTTGTTTGGCAACTTTTCTTGTTTGTGCCGCAGCTTTGTTGCTCAATATCTACACACACACACACACAAACTGGGTCAACTAGACTTTTCTTTTGGTGAGTCAGTGTGTGTGTGTGTGTGTGTGTGTGAGTGTATTGAACCCCCACCCCATACATCCCCGCCAACAGGTAGTAGTCGTGGCACACAACACGTAGTGCCAACTATCTGAGAATGACATTAAATTACCAATGCAAAATATCCTGGTAGCATTTACCGTAAGCAAATAAAAAATATAAAAACAAAATAGGGCGAACGAGAGAGAGATAGAGAGAGAGAGAACAAGATGGAGACGGAGGAAAAACAAAATGAAAATGAAAATTTAAACAGCGGCGGCAATAAAAGAAAATTTGCTGCCATTTTCGGTTCGTTTTTTTTTTGTTTTTGTATTTCTTTTTTTTTTTTTAAGGCAGGTTATAACAGCTGTTGGCTGTTGACTGTTAGCTGCTTTTGCTGCTGGTTGGCATTTCAGCCGCATCTTAAAACTTGGCTCACATTGTCACACGGCAAGCCGTAAGCATTTGGCCAACTCACAGTGCCACACAGTGTTGCACACTGCTGATGGGATGGCTTTGAGTATGATGAAGTGAATTGCAAACGGCTCAGCTTAGCATCGTGCCACACACACACACACACACAGAGACAGAGAGAGAGTAAGAGAAAAATCAGGACAAAGCTAAGCCGGGCCATATAGGTATGTGTGATATGGGTGGGAGCCAAAGAGAGACTCCTTAAGCTGGTTGTGCGATATGCTGGCAAGAAGAGCAAAATACAAAGTGTGTGGATATTGTTTTCTAGATGTGCTTCGCAATGTGTTGGCTGTGTTTTTATTTTAGTTAATAAGTTGAAATGGGTTTCGTGCAGAGCAACGAGTGCAACGAAATGAGCACTGGGTTCAGCAGTTAACTTTAAGTACAACTTTCAGCTTTAAATCATTTCTTCAAATTAAACCAAACAAACGAAACATCAATTTCAATCTGGTGAGTTTAAATTTTTAGCCAATAAATAGAAATTAATGAGAATGGGTTGCATTTACAATTTGAGAAGAGTTTATATTTTTAGTTAATAATTAAGAGTAGAAGAAACATTTAACATTTAAGTTGACTTTCTTATCAAAGTTGAAGTCATTTTTCAATGAACATGTTTTATCCCCACTTTCTGTTATGACTATTGACCATTCAAATTAGTCAAAAGAACTCACTATCAATAGTCTGGTGCTCTCTATACCATTAAACTCCAAACAATAACAACTAACTAAATTCGTTTACTATACAAAATGTAAATATATCTTTTCAGATTGCTTCATTTAAATGTAAATAATTTCAAGTTCTATTTTGTGCTTGCATATTATGCTATCTTAATTAGACCAAATTAAAAGTGTACAAAGCAGCACAGCAATGACAATGAGCTGCTACAACTGACAAAACAAAAAAAGAAAACAAAACCAGCTAAAACTGAAAAAGAAAAAAAATAGCTAAAAGGAAGACAAGCCGAATGACTTAATCGCATTTGCGCGACTTTGTTGCACTCGCCGCCAGACATTTGCCATAAAAATGCAAATGTAACATTGAAGCAGTACTTAACCAACAGAGGGAGACAAAGAGAGAGAGAGAGAGGCAAAAAGAGAGAGAGAGAGAGAGAGAGACAGAGAGAGAGAGAGAGAATATAAAGAGCTACAAACTACCAACTTCAACATCAACTGCAACTGCAACGTCAAGTCTAAGCCAAGTGATGAAGTGCAAGAGTTAGGCCATATCACGATGTTGGCTGTTGGTTATAGCCATGGCTAATCCGCGCCCGTTACCTTAATCCCCCAAACAATTTTGTTAACAAACGAACATCAAACGAAATAAAATGTGCAATAAATTTAATTTGCACGGCGTTCCGAGCCAAATAAAAATCACACCTTCTTCCGAAGGGTATGAATGAGTCTCTCGCTCTTTATTTTTTTTTTTTTGTTATTTACTTGTTTTTTTCTTCTTTTTTTTTTGTCGAGGGAATTGCAACACAGACGCCAACCCCACGCTCAATAAGTGGAACGAAACAGTGCAGCAAGAAAACTCGAACTGGCTACGTGATTTTATCGCTCGCATTTATCGCCAAAAATTTGCCAAAAAAGACAAAACTACTAAAAAATGCAATACCAACTGCAGCAAAGACAAGTTAGAGAGCTCGACAAGTCTAGCGAGCTCGACTGAAAGATACCCTATGTCTGACTAAAACCTCTGTCTCTGAGATCTTTCAGTTCAGATAGACAGCTGTTTATCCTGATCAAGCATATATAGACTATATGGCATCAGAGATACTTCCATCTGCCTTTTATATACTAATCCACAACTTTATTATACCCTTTGCAGTTTTCTATGGGTTCAGAGTACACAACTGTTTCCTCTCTCTCTCTATCTTTCTCTTTCTCTTCTAATAATTAGCCGTCCAAGCAAGGATTTCATGTCAGTCCCTGCTGCAATGCCATAAAAATCTTTGTCAGGCACAGAAACATGAACCTGGGGGTCAGTTCAGCACTTGCAGCTGAGGGTATCAGCCAAGTGGAGTTGGGTGTGCGAATGTGTGTCTCTGTGTGTGTGTGTGGCTTAACGTAAAGCAAAAGACTGCTGCTGGAGACCTACTTGAACTTGCCAGTGAGTGCAAAGCGAACTCAACACTTGATCAAAATGCCACAAAGCGATTTGCATATTTTAATTAAATTCGCGCTTTTGGCCGGAAAGAACACAGGAGAAAAGCGCAACAATATGACAGAGAAAGAGGGTGACAGAGGGGTAGAGAGAGAGAGAGAGAGAGAGAGAGAGAGAGAGAGACGGAGCACCACTGACACCGCATAGTCAAAAGCAGGAGGTGTGTATGGGGGGAGGGGGGAGATGGGCGGGTGCGGTGTCTAGTCTGTGGCGCTGTCTTTAGCTATTTTTAAAAATATGTAAAAAGCGCGCGCAACACATGTGACCACAAGCGTATTAAATTTTGTGCGCCACTCGAAAAATGAAAATGGGAAAAGCAGAAAACAAAAAGCAGAAAACAAAAAGCAGAAAGCAAAAAGCGTACAAAAATGTTAGAAGCCAAAGAACTTGCTGAACTTGCTGGCCATCAAAACGAGAGAGAGAGCGAGAGAGAGAGAGGGTGGGGAAGAGAGGGGATGTTGGGGATTTGTGTGGCAGCCAAAAGGTAGCCAATTAAAGAGAGTCACAAAAGTGACTGTGAATGCAAAGGTTGTCCCACTGCCAACTAATACACTGAACCAAAATGCGACAAGGGCCCAAAGAGACCGAAACTGAGCATGAGAAAGACGGAGAGAGAGAGAGAGAGAGCGAAAGAGAGTGAGGAAGAGAGCGAGTGAGATAGAAATGAAAATCTGACGAGCGTTGTGGGATTTTGGGAATATTCGTTATTGAATGTCGACGAGGAATGCTGCAAATAGAAATTGAAACTACACAGGATAATAGCTGAAATATTCAAGATACAATTTTAGTTTGTCGAAATCTCTAAGATAAAATATACTTAAAATACAATTGAAATTTGTGGCATGGGAGGCTATAAAATTGTCGAAAAATATAAGATAAAATGTTAATTTATCGTAGCGGGAACCAGAAGATTGTCGAGGAATCCAAATTGATTCTGAATATTCTACAGTCATAAATTCTTGTCAAAAATCAAGAAGCGCTTATCATAAATATATACTAAAGCTTAATCCGAATAGCCTGAGAGGGTATAACTCTTTTTATTTTGCAGTGTAGCGCAAAGTTGGCCAAGCATTACGGTCATATTGCTGTTGGGTTGCCCCTTTGCCAGTTGCCGCTTGCCGCTTGCCGCTTGCCGCTTGCCACTTGCCACTTGCCACCTAGCTGCAAGCAGGCTGCTCAAACATGAGCAAAGCGCAGTGCAGCATAAAGTGTTAAATTGGATTAATCCAGAAGATTTACGCTGCGGGTGATATTAACAAGGCTAACATGGCAACGTAGCTACTACAACAACAACAACAACTACTACCAACTTTTAAACGTGAGCTGCAACATGTTGCACTTGAGCCAGCAGCAACGCCAGTAATTTTATTAAAACCGGACGCGTTCCGTAGCAACACCGGAAATGCAGCAGCAACACAAAGCAAACACACACACAAACACACACACACATATGTATATATGTATATATATATATATATATATATATGGTGTGGTAAGTGTTAGAGTAGATTGTGTAAGTGTGTCAAGATGTGTGTTCTTGTTTGTTAATGCAGCTCAACGTCAACGACCATGCAAATTTGTGATTGAATGCGATTTTGGGACTTAACGACGGCCTCAACTCAACAACCGGGAACCAAGCTAGTTGCAGAACAATAACTATAAATTACACTCGAAAAAAAATATATTATCGATAAAATGCAATTACCTGAGAAATGTATGCGATAAATTATATTTCCAATTTGAAGTCTCTGAAATTGACGAACAACTGCTTATGGTAATCATAAATATATATTTATAAAACTTGCCATCTTCTACCTGTTACATAATTAAGCACATTATATATTTACCCATTATATATATATATTTAATATATATATATTTAATATATATATATTTAATATATTTTAACTCATTTTTAATGCAATAGTTAGTTGGAACTTGGAGTCATCCCTATTCTTATTTAAACAGCATAAGATCTCGATTAATTAATGTGAGAATACAGCCAATAATAATAATAATTAATACTAAACTAAAAAGTGTACGCAGATATTTCATTATCTTATAGAATCAGTAATTTCTCAAACATATTAATCTAAGCCTTATTTCATATTGTATATATTTAAAGTTGATATGTGGCTTAATCCGACCTAAAGTTCAGATTGAGCAACTAAACCATTGAAATGCTTTTTGGCTTATATTTGAGCTAGGCACAGCGTTTTTCTCTCAGTGCAGCTACTACAGCAGCAACAGCAACAACCACAACAACCACAACAACAACAATAGCAGCAGCAGCAGTCAGGCAAGGCGGTAATAATGCCTTGACAGCCAGCAACAACACGCTGCAGCAGCAACATGCAACAAACAGCAAGCAACAAGAACAACAAGAACAACAACAACAATAACAACAACAGCAACTCGGCAAACGCGTTGATTATCCCAATCAGCAACACTTTACCAGCGTAAATCTATTTAATTTGCCATTGGGCTCCATTTCAATACACGCCTGTGCCCCACAACAATTCCCTCCCGCCCCCCCGCGCGTCCCCCTTACCAGTGATGCGATAATGCTGCTGTTGCAGCTACAAATCAGCTGTTTGCAGCTCTTGTTAAATGTAATTGAACCTGTTCTTTGAGTTTTGTTTTGTAATTTATTATTGGCGCATGAGTTCTGGAACCAAAAACAGCAACAACATGAAAAAGAAGAAGAAGAAGCAGAAGAAACTGGAAAAATAAGCGCTACAACTACAGAGATCGTAGCTCATGGAGACTGTATTTTCTGTATTTTCTTTATTTTTGTGAATTTTTTTTTTTTTATTATTATTTTTCTTGGCCATGGCATGCGAGGATCGCGTCAAGATCGTGCCTGACGCGTAATTGATTATTACGAGCAACAACTGCAACAACACTAGCAACAGCAACAGCATTGCATGCCAGCATAATGATGTATTAGTTAAAGTTGGCCAACCGGTTCGCATTTTGGCCATGAAAAACGGTTTAGAATTAGGCGGCGGTGATTACATGGCCAAGTGCGTTGAAATTGAAAAGAAGTGTGCAACTTGTGAGCAACTCCGTTGATGATACGATGGACAAGAACTGCAGCAGCAGCAACAGCATTAGCAGCAGCAACTGAGCCGAGTCGGCACTTTGTGGCAGCCGCAAACGTGATGTGGAATGTGGCAAACTGTTGCCACAAAATGTACCGCCGCCTTTAACTTCAATCAGAGCAACCAGCAAATTGAATGGAATGCGATCTAAGTACAAGCAACGTACAGAACAAAAGTGTTGCACAATTGAGTTCAATTTTTTTTTTGTTTTTTGATTTGCCACAGCAATGGTCGAAATTATGTTGAGAATAAACATGTGGAATTTATGGGAAGTTGATAGAAGCATGTAAAAACTTTAAAAAGCAATAACGAGTGCGAAGTAAAGACTTCAATTTGCCCTCACATATTTCCAAAGAATGTGAACGTGAGAAATTTGCAGAGATCAAACAAAAATATAGAGGATACATATGTTCTCAGATAGATTCAGTTGAAGTCGATTTAAATTAAACACTAAGCTGAACTCTTCTATATTTTATCTTTTATATTTGAATTGAAATTGTTATAAATTGTTTTCATTTCAATTTTTTGATCTGGTATTGAGCATTTTATGACATTTATGACTCAGCTGCTGTTGTCAATTATTTTAAGCCCAATCAAAACTTAGTCTTATGATTCATTTTTCAATTGTATGCCCACATTTTTTTTCATATACATTTCACACACTGCACTGACAACAATTGACTGCAGCTGAGGCACCTTTAACGAACAGTCTACACACCCTTCTCCATCCTCCACAGAGGTGCCACCGCCCTCTGTCAGCATGTCCCATAAATCATAAGAAGAAGAAGAGAAGAAAAAAAAGTGCAGGCAACACACACACAATCATATGTATAGGAAAAAGAGCCATAGAGCTCCAATTTTAATTGCCCGACATTAAACGATCGACGTCGACGGCGGCATCGAGTAAAGTCAGCAATCGAATAGATAGAAACGTGTGTGTATTTGCTAGAAATCGAATAGCTACAGCAACAAATGCAGATACAGCTACAAGTCGAGTAATATCAATAGCAACAGCAATAGCAATACCATTACCAATACCATTACCATTACCAATACATATGGCCAACACCCATACCAATGGGATTCACAGTGCCATAAAATATGCGCACGTTTTGGTTTTGTTAGCCGTTTGTTTGCATATGCCAAATCCAAAGGAACGAACGAACATATACACCGAACAAAATCAGTGTCTTAAAGTGGGAATGGATTAAGCCAAGTTGTTCTATCCATACAAATTTAAAGTTCGTTTCGTACATAAAAAAATGTGTAGCAGTAATTTGTATTCAACGGATCTTTAGAATATTTGAAAATTCCATAATCAGGTAGAGATATTTTTCCTTTAGAAAAAGTACTTGACTTCCTAGTGAGCTTAAGGATCTTCGAAGTTGCCCTAACACCAACGAATTTTAATCACACATATTGAACTGAGCTGAGAATATTTAATTTTCATGAATTGTATTGAACTATTACTTCAAAATGTTTGAATTTAACACGCTTTAAGTTTAAAATTGCTTATTTGTGCTTGAAAAAATAATTGCAGGCTAGAGAAAAACTATTTGTATGCGAACTGAGCTTAAGAATGTTTTTAATTTGCCGTAAGCAACTTCAATCAATTAAGAAGAAAATATAATTTGAATTGCTAGATCTAATTATATTTTATATACTTCAACTAAGTAGGAGGAAAGTAATCAACATTCTTATTTTAACTTTCGAACATCCCTAAACAGCAATAAAAGTAGTTATAGATTTTTTTCAGTGTACTTGCCAGGCATATGGTCTGTGTGGTTCTCTTCTGCAGTGCTCTGGTCTGGTTTGAGTTTGAGTTTGGGCTTCGGTTAGGGTTGGGGTTCGGTCTGTGCGCTGTGCTGCCTGGTCTCGCTGGCCAGACAGCATTTAGCGTACGATTTGGCGGCGCGAAAAAGATAAACTCATAAATTATGGCATTGAATGTCACTTCGACGACGTCGACGACGGCGGCGGTTGCTGCGACGTCGACAGCAGCAGCAGCAGAAGTGGCAGCAGTAAAAGTGGCAGCAACAGCAGTTGCCACCGACAATGGACGATGGCTGCGGCGACTGCGGCGATAATGAAGCCCATTTTAAAGTCAGTACCATTGAAATGCGATTTGATTTACAATCCCATTTCGATTATAATCGATGATGATGTGTGTGCGCGCCTCGGCCATGCCATGAACTTGCATATAAATACCAATCTGTGTCCCCGTCGTTGTTGCAACCACACCACACAAGCCAACACAAGCCAACGAAATGCTAAGCAGGCAGTGAGACAGAGGCAGAGCCAAGTCTCTAGCGGTTTTTCCAAGGAAATCGAAACGTTTGCCGAAACTGAAGCTGCAACTGCAACACTGCCCACAGGCGAATTCAATGTTCATTTTACCTGTTGCTGTTGCTGTTTGCAATTGAACTTGAATACGAATCGGGCTTTGACTTCGTCTTTGACTCTGTCTTTGACTTTAGCTCGGGCTTTGACTTCAGATTTGGCTCTTTGCTTTGGTTAAGCAAAAGCCGCCAACTTGTCAGAGTAACGAAACGAAAACCGCCACCGCCACCGCCACCGCTACCGCTTCCACTCCTTGCATCGATGGTGGCAATTGTTTTGATGACCGTTGATAACTGCAGCAGCGGCATATTTTTTATGGATACACTCGCAGAAAACACACAAATACAAAGATCTTCTAACTACAACAAAACTTTACACCGATTTTTCTAAATCAAACTAAACTTCCAATATTAATTTTATTCTATTTTGATTTTATTTATACTATATATATATTCCTACAATTTATTTCTTCAAGTGCATTTGCTGATTCCACCAGGGACTCCAGCTTAAACCATACCCCAAAAAGTAAGCAAGAAACAATCAATAAAAATATAACAATGGTCTTTGTCACGTGTTCAGCCGGCGGCCTTAAAACAATTTTTATTGCATTTTAATTGAAGCTGAAAGCCCATTAAACTGATCTGAAAAAAAAAACAGCAAAAACTGACAAACTCAGAAAACACAACTCTTTCAAGTCCAAGTTCAGCCCACGCAGCTCTAAAATTTATTACAACTTAATTGTTAACGTTGTTTTTGTTGTTCTTGTTGTGGTTTTTGCTTAATTCTCTTCATGTATATATCTGTAGATGTCTTCATTTATGCGCAACGCCCCACAAAATGGCGTGGAAACAATGCCAATGCCGGACCGGATGTGCTTTGAGTTCTAGATGATATCTAGTCGAGGCCAAAGTGAACTTATCGATACTCTAGAGGCAACTAAAATCCACTTGATTACAGCACAAGGTAAACAAAAAAAAAATAATTATATATATATATATATTTATATACTTACAGTATAGTGTAATATTTGTAAAATAATAAATAAATAAAATCAATAATCACTTCACTTAAGTTCTGACAGAGCATTAAAGTTTCGTTAAATTCTTTTTCCACATATCTCGCATTGTGCTTTGCGAACGCCTACACAAAAAGGCGTTGGCGAACACGAAGCGTAAGCAAATAGACAAATGGACTGCCAGACAGACAATCGTATTGGAGAATAAAGTCGAGGCCATTGAAATGTAGACCACCAAAATGGTTTGGCATGCATTCTCCGCTGATGCCTATTTTGCATGCTTAGACAAAGGAACATATCATGCACATGCACATAATACAAAATGCATGAGCCGATGCCAAGCAATTAGTTTAAAAATTGTGTATTTGTGTTTGTATATGTGTTGCGAAGTTAAAAGCATAGTCGCAAATGGTCTAAATGATGGCATATTGCACTTCGCACATCCATAATTGTCATGAACGATTTTTTGCGAGCGCAACCAGCTGCCTAACGAAGAGAAGCTGCAGGCCAACGCAGACTACCCACTCCCTCTTCCTCTCCCTCACCCACTCCCACCACTCTCTCTCTCTCCTTGACAACAGACTCATGAAGCTGGACAAAGTGCAGTGATAAATCAAATTGTCAGTTTTGTATGTTTTTCCCCACCTGACGACAGCTTTTCGGCCAGTGTGCATCAGGGAAAGAGAGCAATGAGAGCTGAGAGAGGCAAAGAGAGCAATGAGAGCAGAGAGAGAGACAAGCAGGCTTTTAATATTTCCGAATGCAAGTTTGTCCGTGTAACGGTAAGTGTGTGTGACGCTTGGGGAAGATACTCTTAATTATTATAATTATTGACAGTAATGATGCTGCACAGCAGACAAGCCAGAATATTGGCGAGAAACAGCCAAAATGGAGACAGAAATACAAATTCAAATAAAAACTGCAAGCAGTTCACATGTGATCAGCTATTGATTTTTATGTATATTAAATTTTATATATATTAAAACTCATATTGCTGACTATATATAAACTGCAGCAAAAATATACAATCTAATATGCTAATAGTTTCAAGCTAAAGCAAGCTATTAATTAGCCAAAATGCCAGCACTGTCCAAGAATGCTCAAAAGTGTCATTAAAAGCAGAGAAAATCACATACACAAAGTAACGGCACTTTTTCGTCTTTTCCTTAGCTTTGTGCTACGTTAAGTTTCGATTGCCTTAATAATATCAATAAGAACAATGCAGTCGATAAATTGATAGATTTCTCAATTTTTAAATCAGAACTTGAATTTGAAAACATAAAATGGCAGAGAAATTGCTTGCTGATGATAACAATTAATTGTGGGAATATAATAAATAGTTATAGACTCAATGCTTATAGGGCAAATACCGTTCGAGGACAATATAATGGGGATCCTTGATGGGTGGCTTATCGAACATGTGCTTGCAACTCCACAGAATGCTGTTTCTCACGCGCAACGCATAATCGATGCGATTCTGGCTGAGCAAATGGAATGCCTCGGAATTGTTGAGCTCGGTCAGAGGCCTGGCAACGCCATTGCCGATGATGCTGCCCTCGGGATCGGCAAAGATGGCCTGAATATACTTGAGTATATGCCAAATGTGATGCTCATCCTTGACCCAATCCTTGAACAGGAACGTCAAATCCAGACTATGCGAAATGGGGCAAATGTGTGGATGAAATATCTCCTGCTCAAAAATCACAGTGGGCGGGGTGCCCTCATTGGGAAACTGATCCGGCAGCAGGATGGAGAAACGGAACACGCTCTCCGCATAGCAGCCACTGTGTATGAAGATCACTCCGAACCACAGCAAACAGCTCGAGTAGCTGGGTATCGCATAGATGCCCCTAAGCTGCTCCTCCTCGATCAATTGGTATTCGGCCAGGATTCGGTAGCCTTGATTGATCAGCGCCAACGTTTTGCTGTTGCACGGTTTGCTCTCCAGACACATGGCAAAGTGGCTAACAGAATATATATATATCCGTTTGTTATATGTTTTAACCAAGTCAGATCCCTTTTTGCACTCACCAATTTGGACAAACTTTAGCGGAAAACAGAGGTGTGCTTTGGGGGTGTTGTGAGTATTGTTTTTGATATGCTGAATAATTTAGAAACACATTTTGACAAAGATTTCAGAGTGACTAGCTTTCGATCCCATAAACCATATATATTCTTGATCAGCATTAAACAGCATTCACATATTATTGATCAAATGTACAAATTTCATTAAGATCGCACATAAAGCGAAGATATCTTTTAATATTTTTATATTTAACAAATTACTATTAGCAATTTTGTGCTCAGTTAAACAAAATCGCTTAATAATTTTGGTAGATTTTAATCATTTTTGTAGGACGATTTACATTATCTTTAGGAAGATAATTTTTTATTGCAACTAGCTTTTAATTAAGATGCTTTAAGGCACAAGACCATCGCCTGTTGCTTCTTTTTTAGTTGACATCCCAGCGAAATTGAAACAGAGTCAAAAATAAATAATCGATGCTTCTTTGAGAATTGCTCGCATTGATTTACTGGCAATTGCTTGCCACATTTGAATTGATAATTACAGTCACAGTGCAGCCGTGTTCGAAGCAGCAACATTGTAGCCACTTACATTTATGCGGTATGTCAACTTGCCACATGCTACAAGCAGCGCAACGGGAATTGCCCACTAGAACACAAGCAAGAAAACAAGCAAGTAAGAATTGTGTAAGTCTGGAATGCTCGACATGCAGATACCATATAGAAGAAAATAAGCAAGAATGTGAACGAATAGCAGATATTATAAGCGGTAATCGATTATTATCGATATCTTAGAAGCGAAGAAGTTATCGTTATAATAATACAAATCAAATTTACGTGTGGTATTCAAGAACTTATATACCAAATTTGTAGTCTCTAGTTCTTATAGTCTCTGAGATCGGTTCTGTTTTACTCAATCATTACTAAATCGATTCTCTTATTGAAGCTGATCAAGAAAATATATACTTTGTGGCATCATAACACAAACTGTTGCATTATTTAATAATACTCGCTGTGCACCTATACAATGATTTCAGGGTATAATTATGTTCAACTGGGAGACAAGACGCGGCTGTAAATTGGAGGACAAAGGGGAACTGAGGACTGGAGCAATGTCCAGCACTGGTCGCGACCAGCTACATACATTTGAGTATGTCTAGATGTGTGTGTAGTTGTGTGTGTGTGTGTGTGTGTTTTGTGTCGTACTCAGCGGTATATTCAATCATGTCAAGTGTAATAATTTTGCAAATACTTGCAGCAGATACAAACAAGCTGCACACACGCAGCTCAGTTCAGCTCAGAGCTCAGCGCTCAGCGCTCGAAGCAGAACCAAACCGAACCGAACTGCAGCAAAACGGAACCAAGCAGAGGAGCTTGGCGCATAGACAACGTTCTCATGTGTTTTGGTTGGATTTTGATTTATGATTGCAATGCTCTGATGTACGGTTCTTTCACGCACTGGCAACATAATGTGGCATTATAATGTCGCATGTCGCACAAACACAGACACACACACGCACACCAGCAGAGTCGTAAGAAGAGAAGCTGTATATATGATTTCATATATCCTGTTTACTATTCGAAGTGCATTAGGAGGTTTCAACCTTATCATGCATCACTCAAATTGAAAACTATATTGGATATGCCATGGACATTTTTAGCACTATGATTAAACTATATATATCGATTAAGAAATTGACTCGGCATCAGGCATCACTTGCAGCTCAGTACAGGGTATTGCCCAAGTCGTGCATGTCTCACATTTGTGTCACAGTCAGCTAGAGCACTAACTCGGCAAAAGAGTTATAAATTTATTGTGTGACGGAAGTTGAAAGATACCCCCCACTTGAAGTCTGATGTCTGCTGCTCAACTGGATCATAAATATTTGCATGCCGATGTCCGCTGAAGCAGCTGCTAATTGGCAAACGCGAAAAGCAAACAGACAGCATTTCAGATCTTTTGGCACTTTGCTGCTCGAGGGTAAACATATCATAAACGCTCCTGACAGACAGTGAGGCACTCTTGATAAGTTGCCCAGCCCATGCAACAGATAAGAAATGTATCCCTCCCAAAAAAAAAAAAGAAAAAAATCCAAATTACATACAACAATTATAATGAACGGAAATACAACTTTTGCCCAACTTTTGCACGTTTTGCACCGCGAAATGCAACTCATTAAAAATTGTACAAACATATATATATATATATATGTATTTATTCATTTGTATGCTCCCTGATATGATATGATACGTTATGAATTTTGAGTGTGACTTGGACTTTCTTTCGAGCTTGGTTAACGCCAGTTGTCAGTGCAATGACATGGGTGCAACACCCAGGCGCAGAAAGGGTCAGATCCTCAAATCCATTGGGATCTTTTTCATTCTTATTTCTTTATGGGCTCGCCTCATTTTCACCTCAGCCCACATTGGCAAGACGACAGCGACTACTACACTCAGAGAAAAATTTCAATTGAAATTATTAATCGAACCAATGAAAATAACGTCAAATGGATTCTAGAAATATATGTATATCATTAATAGATGTATTTTATATTTGTAAGATATGTGACTAAAAAAAAAAAGAAATCAATTCGAATTGAAAAAGCTTAGAAGAGCGACTCAAAATGGAAATCGCCCTGAAAATCACATTATTTTTATGCTTATAGAAATAATTTGTAGATATAGGAAACAAAAAGTATTAAGATCCATATTTGTGATCAAGAAATAAATGAAAATTCTACAACTCCTTCTCTAAAATAGTGTTAAGTGTCTCAAAATAAGGCAACATATTAAATTGAAGTTCGATTGTTTTGTTGAGTGTGCAACTACTACAATAACCCATGTCAAAATGTTTGGCTTGTTTTATAACGCTAAGGGCAATTGCTAATATGTTTTGGCTCACACTCTCACACACAACAAACACACACACACACAGAGAGAGAGAGAGCGTTTTCTTGGGGCCCTGGCGCACCTGTGGGGAATTGCTTGTCACCTGGACACGCCACGCAAACAGCCATCGAGCGGAATCGCAACATTCAATTTTAGTTTTTTATTTTATATTATTACTTTCTGTATTCTTCTGCTGCCGCTGCCGCCTCTGCTGCTTCTGCTGCTGCTGCGATGTCTTTTATGCGGGCAGCAATTTCTCGTGCCGCCCTTTTAGCCCGGTTTTTTTTTTGCTTTGTTTTTTTTTTTTTTGTTTTTGATTTTTGGTTTGTGTGTTACTTTTTTCTTATCAGCTTTCTTTCATTTATGCTACGTTGCATTTTGGGTCTTCTGACAGCGACCACTTCGGGGTTCTGTGTTTGCTTCTCTTCGGTTCGGTTCGGTTCGGTTCAGTTGTAATACGGTGGCATATAACACTTAAGTGCTTGTTGTTGTTTTATAAGATAAACTTTGGCAAAGGCCCACATGTCTCACAAAAAAAAAATAAAAATAAAAACAGCAACAAAGAACAGCAAAAATAATAACGTGATGCCAATTTCATTTACTGCCACTTTCATTAACCAAAAAGGAGGCAACACAAACAGCTTTGGCATGTTTTCTTTCCTTTTTATTTTACTCCTTTGCTTATCTGCCCTCAGAAAGTTACAAGTTGAACTTAGGGCTTTGAATTTGATGTGCCATAAGAGTTGTGTGCGTCTGCTGTGTGTGTATGTTGCTAGTGAAGCATGCAATTGGCAAAAGGCATCTGTGTTTGTAAAAATAAATTGAAAAAAAAATTATGTAAAGAGTTGCAAGGTGAAACTAAATGCCATTCAACTTTCAATTCAATTTGTATATTCGTTACATGTTATTATAATATATTATCATTATTATACTCATTTAGTTTTTAAGCGAAATAATGCGGGGTTTTATACTTTTAGTCGGAAACAAAGCTGCTAAAGAATTTCTCAGTTACTCATTAAGTACGCGAAAAAAAAATACTCAAAGATGATTCGAAATTGAGTTCAATGGAGTTTATACTAATTTATACATAAATATGTATTTTAATCAAGAACATAAACTCTAACTTCTTTCTAAAACTAAACAAACCCAACATTTAATAATGTTGCACATAGAAGAATAGATTCAAAATTCTACGAAAGATATTTAAAAAAGCTGTTAAGGGAATAATGTTGCTAAAGCCACTACCTTTTCTGCTACATTAATAATAATCACATTTCTATTAGCTCACCTATAAAGCTTATGCACAAAATATTCAAAAATATTCACAAATATTCACAATGATACATGCCCCATTCCTGTCTGTCTGCCAATCGAATTATTTGCCACATACTTTCAGGCAGGCGCCAAAAATGTGGCGCCATAGAATAATTATTATTATGAAAGATGATAAAAGAAAGAAAAAAAAACAAATTGTAATTGCTGTAATTAATGTATGGGTTTTGTTGCAGTGCTATTGATTAATGTGAAATTTGTGCAAAGATTTTCACAGTGGCTCGCTCTGTGTGTGGCATATTCAAATTGGGAGAGAATATATATGCAAACTCTTTCACTTGCCGTTCTTTACAAGCGACTATCGAGTATTATTATAGCCAAGTTATTTGGTTGGCAATGGAGTACGACAACAACTAATATTTGCATAATCTCGCTGGTAGAGCAAACAGCAGAGCAATTATTTCTTTAAAAATAAATTGCATGCACAATTGGTAGCAATAGCAAAAAAAATAAAAATAAATAAAACAAAAAAGAAAAAAAATGCCATGGAACCAGGAGTGGACCACCAATGTTCTCGCTCTGGCTCTGGCACTGACTCCGACTACGGTTCTGGCTCAGCTACACTCAGAAAAAAATCCCTCTTATTTTAAATATTAAGCAAAATGTTTTCTTATACATAGAAATAATTTCTAAAAAAAAGAAAAACTTTCCAGTTTTCAGGGCGATTTTCTAATATGAATTGAGATTTTTTTTTTTTTGAGTGTACCAGGCCATAGCACAATTGCCGTCTTTAGGCACACAGATCCAGCGACGAATTTGGTCAAAACGGCTTTTTGGAGTGGTGGCTGCTGCTGCAGTGGAGGGTTTGAAACGGGGGCGTGGCAGCGCCCAGGTCGTTGTGTGTACGCCTCATTCCGTTTTATTTGCATATCGATTTGGAGTTTTTAGACGGGCCCAGAACACGCTTTGCTTTGGTTTGCATTTGGTTTGGAGTTTATTTTGGTTTGGTTCGGTTTGGTTTGGTTTTTGTTGCCTTGCATTCAGCCGTCTTCCTGCTTGGCCAAAATGTATTTGCATCAGAACGGATACACTTGGCTTCATTTGATTTCCAGCTCAAATAACAATTGCATAATTGCTATGCTAAGGCCAAAGAATTTGAATTTATTGCCTTGCAACGGTTAACAAAACGCAAATCATAATAAGAAATAGAAAACAAATCAACTCATAAATTTACACCATTCAATTTGTTTAAAATGTTTGCTGCTGCTGCTGATAAAATTCAATTATTTTAATATTTCCTTAAACACAGTTATCGGCGCCTTATCAGTGACGAAAGTCAATCAATGGTGACAAAATGCTTGAGCTGCTGCTGATATGCTCGATAAGCACGTGCCATTAGCCCTTGATGTGATTCCCAGGGACGTGCAGCGGAGGATGAGGAGGAAGGGGAGGAGATGGTGGTCTGATATGTAGCCAGCACTTTGAACAATTTTAATTTGCCGCTCGAACAAGACTTGTCCCAAAAGAATTTTTTGTGTTTTTTTAGGTTTTTTGGTTTTTTTTGTTAGCCCCAGTCACGTAGCCATAAATTGCCGGCCGCACTGTAAGTTGACTCCTTTGTTGTTGCAAGAAAATTGAAAACTTGCTGTGCCCAAGTGCCTAGAACACTTTCTATACCCTGAATGGGTGAAAAGGGCGTAAGGAAATTGGGCAAAAGAAGGTAACAGACAGATGAATGTAGCTCAGATCTATTAAGATATATCTGAGTAGCATTAACATCTGAGTCCATATAGCCATTTGCCTGTGTCTGCCTGACTGTCAATCACTATTTATATAATTCTTTTTATCCTCCTATGCAATATCGATAAAATTAGATTATTGACGGCAATAAGAGCAAGAGTTTTAATCGAGATTTTATCATATTCATATCATATTCAATCAAATTTATCAAATTACACATATTAAAATAAGTCCATCAAGTCGCTTACTTACGATAGGTAAAGAGTTAGGTTTAGGGTATCTCCTAGTCGAGCTACATTGTCAGGAACTTTGTTACTTGATTGGCCTTAAAGGGACTAGCCTGGCTAAGGCCATTAGAAACACGCTATGTTTAACAAGTTAGCAAATTTTAAGTGACTTTTTGATGGCAGGTTAAATAATCGGAGTGATCGATGCAAATTTGAGCATTATAGCACAATTAACTAAGATATTGACGGAATCTGAGGTGTAAGAGTGCAATAAACGCTTGCATGCATATTTTTCAGTTAAATTTCTTTACAAAATATACAGAGAAATTGTCTTAGAACAAGAATGATATAATAAATATATAAGCTATTTATAGGATGTGTAAAATGCCACAAACCAATAAGTACTCGCAGAATATTGTAAAATGTGTAGTTTAAATTCTAATTCTATATTTTAATAATCTAATTATGCCTATATATTATTCAGATTGGTCTACAGGGTATCTGGGATATCACACAAATATGCTTACACATCCAACAGCGCCTCGGGCATTAATTAAAATGTTGCTAAAATGCTACTGTTTTTTTGTTGTTTTTTTGTCAAGCATTCATCCATTAAATGTTCATCTCAGCTTTAAACACAACTACTTAAAAATGTGCTGCAAGTCGTTGCAAGTTGCCCTAACGTCTGTGATGTGTCCTATAAGTCACTCATTATGTCCGCTTTTGGGTCTTTTGGTTTATCATGTTCGTGGTTGACATTCGGTGCAGACGTAAATGAAGCAATTTTCTTGACATGCAAAACGTGCAACGTGCAACAGTTGCAACCGAATGAGAGCAACTGTTGCTGCCGTCGCTGCTGCGACTGCAGTTAATTTTCGTATATTTAATTCAACTTAAATTATTGCAGAGCAACTGACGAGACTCGCGACTCGAGCCCAGCCAAAGACCTGGCCGCGCTTTTATGTGCTCCACTCCATTAGATCTGGGATCGAATCGAGTTCGGGGCTTGGAGACGTCAAAGGTAAAGTCAGAGAGCCATCACGGAGCTGCGCTTCGCCGTCCATTTGCAAGGCAAATCAAACGCCTAATGAATTCATTTCAATTAAATATAAGAAAAAGCAAACAAACAAAAAACCAACCAAAGCAAAGCAAAGCAAAACAAATCAAATCAAATCCACAACAGCAGCCGTGATAGACGAATGCCAAAGACCCGCCAGAGAGTCAACCAGAGCCAGACAGATAGTCAGTTTAGCCTTTAGCATTAATAAATAGTTTACTGCACAGTTTATATAAGCCATGTTTTTGTTGTTGCTGCTGTTGTTGTTGTTGGTACTGCTCTCTACTCAACGACTCGCTGGGGGAGCATATGAGCCAAAGACTTGGCATTTGAATCGAAGTTAGATATGCAGTAAACTGCTCTGCTGGCTAATTGATAGTGATCTAGAACAGATGCAGTTGACAACCCAACAGAATTGAGAATCAAAAATCAAGAACCAAGAATCGAGACTAGAGAATGCGACTGTGCATCCAAATTACAAACGGAGACTTCTTGGTATGCCAGCCACTTGAAATGTTCTTGCCAATGTTGTGCCTTTTGTAATGCATCATTTGATTAAATCGTGATTGTATCATTGGATAATCTACATTTGACTAGTTGGCTTGCTAAGCTGGTCAACTCTTTCTTTCTTTTGCGATATCCCAAAAATGTATGTTTGACCTCTGGCCTCTGTTATAATTTGGGTAGGCATTGCAACATGAAAATCGCGCAAGAATCGCGTGCTCAACTTTGAGTGTATTATTAATCTCTTTTTTTGGAACTCACGTCACTTTTGACAAAGTTATGGCATGGCAAAAGTTGTGTGCCACACATGGATATATTTTTTATTTGGGGGGATTTTTGTAGATATTTAATGTATTTATGATTATTTACTGGGAATTTAAAGTGACGTTGCTCGCCTTGGATTATGCTCAGAGCTACTTATGAGCTGAAGTTTGGAGGTCAATCAACCCACTCTTTTGGGCATCAACAACTTATTGCTCCCCTTGCATGCAATATACATTTTAAGATTTTGTTTCTTTTTTTTATTTGGTCTCTGGGGTTTGGACAGCTGGATAGCTGATAAGCCTTAAGCTGCTTAATCGATGACCAGAGAGTTGTCAAAAAATAATTCACAAGCCGCCTCAAAAGGTAAATACGAGGACAGCTTGGCGTATACGTAATGTTATCAGCTGTGCAAATCTACCCTGTGGGATCGTCGTCGTCGTCGTTGCCTCACCTTGGAAATGCAGACAACGGAACCTGCAACAGCAACAGCAGAGCGCTAAATCAGCGTTCGGGGCCCTTTACATGAGAAATATTTTAGCGGTCGATGCAAAAATGGTAGCAATGGTAGCGTTCCCTTATCAGCAGCCACTGACGTATGCAGTCCAAAAAAACCAACCAAAAAAAAAACAAAAAAAACAGCAAGGAACTACAAAAAAAAAAAGGTAAAAATAAAGAAAGAACAGCGAAATAAGATAACGCCACAATGAAGACAGCAGAACGCGCCGCAGTTGAAAAATCGCAGAGGATTCCACAGCAACAAGACGACGACGCCGACGACGGCGACGACGCATCAAGATAAATGAACGTGCGCCCTGCTTTAATACACTGAGAATAAAATAATGTTGGCAACCTTAGAAAATACTCAAATCAAGCAGAAAGTTGTCGTGAAAGTTTGTCGATTAAAAACAAACTTCTTCTATCAGTTTCGGGATCGATTCAAAAAAGTGTGTTTGGCTTCAGGTTCCACTTGGTAAGATGTAAAGGTTCCAATAAATTTTATGATTTATTATCATCCATTTTTTCCTGTTTTTAATTTAGTTACTGTTCCAGACAATATGAACTATTTATATTGGTTTCTGTATGCAGCTCTTTAAAAAAATATGATTTGGGTTTTCAGGTTTTCGTTTTGACAAACTGATTAAAAACCAGCCCAGTTTTAAATTGCACTTTTGAGAAGCCGAAAACTACCCGCTATTTTATCATAGTTCAGCAGAACTATTTTCTTTCAGTGTAGTTGTTATTTTTCTTATTGACTTCTTGATGTGGCGGCTGTTGCCGTTGCCCGTTTGGTCTGTTCGCCAACCAAAAATCAAAGTTATAATAATGCATAAGTAATTTGCAGCAGCAGCAAATCGAACAAAGCCATCAGCAGAACTGCTACAAGTGGAAGAGAGCAGCTCGTGCCAGCTTCCAGACAGGCTAAGACCCACTTGACAACAGTTAATCAAAGGCCCCAAATACCGATTGGCAAAGGCATAAAAACAAAAACAAAAAACCCAACCGAACCGAACCGAACCCAACCCATCAGCTCTGAAACCATGAAGAAGCTATCGCCTCTTTAGGCAGTTATTTATTAACTGAAAATCATATTATCGGCATATCGCTTACGGCTTTCGAATTGACTTAACTTGATGCTCTGCTGCTGCTGCTGCTTCTTTTATTCTTAGCTGCACAACTTGATCAGTTGATGGGTTTCTTATGAATACCCTACGCTGTAAGCCAACTTGACTCAGTTTACTTATTTACAAAAATTGCTATAACCTTGCTTAACGTTCATTTTATAAATTTCAACATATCTTGTGTTAAGCAAAACCCGATTAAATTAATAAGACATGACTAAAAAGACGGTTGTCAAATCGAAATAATTTTAGTTTTCGGTTGTTATGTTTCCACTCGACTGTGGTATATAAAATGTAAAAAGTTCTAGTTAAGATTGTGCAGTTTTAATCCAAATTCGGTTCCTTATTGATAACGGTGAGAGAAGAAGAATTTTCATTTAAAAGAAATGCCCGTTAAACTATCAATTGCCACACCCTACAGCTCAGCAAACGAACCCAACTAGCCGCACTTGTATCTGGGCCTGGCCATTTAACTTGAGCTGCATCAAAAAAAGAGAAGAAGAGGAAAAACGGCAGCACAATGGCTAAACCAATGGCCAAGAGAGCGACCAAGAACCAAGAACCTAGCTATGCAACATAGGGCCAGGGATAAACAATGCGGCGGCATGTTAAGACAAATGCCTGCAACGTTGCAGGCAGGCGACCAACCATTGTGAACTAGATTCGCCACAAGTAACCAAACAACAAAAATTAGGGGAAAAAAAAAAATGAAAAAAATAAAATCAGGAAGTGTATTATATAATTTTATAGATACCAAACTCAACTTTGACACAAATCGACTGAGTGCGGTCTGTAAACATGACTTTTGCTGTACACGAGCAGCCCGCTGGAGCCGCAACTAGTATGTGGTGTGTGTGTGTGTGTGTGTGTGTGTGTATGCTGCTGAGAGTCGCCTCGTTTAGGCCAACAGGGAAGCCAGCTAACAGCAGCTAACAGCAGCCGGCAGCATCTTTAGACGCTGTGCACTGTGCGATGCTTATCGCAAAACGTTCAATTATTTTATTTGGTGCAGATGTGGCCGGCGATAAAAGTGCCTGATAGCAAACGGCAGCAGCAGCAGCAGCAACAACAGCAGCAGCAGCAACAACAGCAGCAGCAGCAACAGCAACAGCAGCAGCAACTTATAGCCAACAATGCAACGGGCCAAGTTAATGCTGCACACAATACAAATACGGCCAAAGAGTGCCACAGCATGTCTGCCCTACTCTTCTCTGCTCTTCTACTTTGTATATATGAGATTCAATTAAAATCAGCTACAACAACAACAACAAAAACCTGCACAGCAGCAGTGGAAAAAAAAGCTTAACAAAATAATTGACACAAGAAAGCAATGCCGCAAATATGCAGCTAAAAGTGCCACCGAACCAACAAAAAAAAAAAGAAAAACAAAAAAAAAACGAAAGAAAAACGACAAAAACCATACAGAAAAATCAGAAAGAAAGAAAAAAATTAAATTAAAATAATGTCAAGCTATAAATGTTTAGTGCTGTTGACCGGGCTCATAAAGTACGCTGAGCACAGCGGGAAAATGTGGCGATTGAAAATGTTCAGAAGCCATTAAGTCAATGCTTGTAATGAGTTGTAGATATTAAGTACAGAAGAAAATATTATTGATTTAAGACTGAACAGAAATTCTCGCCGCAAGCCGTACAAGCTACAGTTAGTTAGTGGCAGGGAGTGCACACAGTACAGTGTTGCTGCCAAGTGTTGCTGCACAAATGCAGCAAACCAAAGTCCAAAGAATCGCAGCGGAAATTGTGGGCGACGTTGCCTACTGCCTCAGACTCCCCCTGTCCCTCTCCCTCTCCCTCTCCCACTAACAATCTGTTGGCCTATTGTTGTTGTTGCTCTTGCAATTAAAAATTATTGTATTTTTTGGGTGCCAAATGGGGGGGGTGGTGGGCGGTCAGGGGTTGCTGTGGCCTATTGATCGTGTGGCAAGACTGTGGCGCGCATTCAGCAACGGAAAGTTAGGCAAACGGAAACGGAAAGTGTGCCATTATGCGAGTGAGCAAGCGACCGGATGTGGACTCAATGCAGCTGCAGCAGCAGCATTCAGCATTCCACATAAGCATCAGCATCAGCATCAGCATCAGCATCAGCATTAGAAAAGCGACTGCTGCTGCTGCTGTGGCTGCTACTTGATTTAGTTATCTGCCATTGGCACTGGCACTGGCACTGGCGAAAACCGCACTTTGTGGCAAAGAACTTTGTTCGGCTGCAAGCAAAGTTTAAGTTGCTTTATACAGTTGCTGCCACAATAAAACAGACTAACGCCAAAGACCACTAAAAGTTATGCGACTCCCTCTACACAAATTCGAAGTTGCAATGGTTTTTTGGGTTTTTTTTCTATTTCCATTTCTATTTCTATTTCTATTTTATTATTTTTTGTTTTTTTTGCCGTGTTGTTAAAAGTTTTAACGCGTTACGCCCGCTTCGGTAACGTTTTCTGCAAATCAAATCAAAATCGCAATCAAATGCAAATTGGTATTAGATTAGTTTGTTTGTCGTCGACGTGACTGCAGCTCTGTCAGGTGGCATCAGCTTCAAATTAGACAGTTGAATAGGGGAGACTGACTAACTGACAGACAGACATCAGACAGACAGACAGACAGACAGAGAGACAGACAGTCCGTGAGTTATTCTGCTCTCTCTCTCTCTCTCTCTGAAATATCAGCATCTGTTGGAAAAGTGACAGTTGCTTACCCCAATATAAAATGGAAACTGAATTATATTTTCGTGCGTCCTTGCAACGTTCAAAATATAGTTGAAATGCTTTTTTTTTCGTTGGGGCCAATCGAAACTGTAATGCTCTAAATTTGTCATCAATAATGTGAATAATCTGCCAGCATTATAAAATATTTATATACAAAATCAAACTTGTTAAAGTATATTTTGAAAGGCCAGCCTAATGTTTAATCTTACAATGAGAAGCGGTAGATTAGATGCTGTTCAAGAACATATATGGCTTATAAGATCGGATACATCTTCATCATGCGATACACACCTCACTACAAAATAATAATACCCATTTGCTAGGGTAAAAAAAAATAAGGGAATTGCAGTTAATAATAAAGTGAAGGAATATGCGTCAGCAGCTGTCGCGATTTCAAACAGCTATCAAATGCCAAAAGCTACCTCAGCGTGTCTTAAGTAAGTTTATCAGTCAGTCAGTCAGTCAGTCGAAACATTTACTGTCGGAATACGCACATAAATTGAATTTCATAAAATTAATGTATGTGTTGTGCAGCTTCTAAGCACTAAGCAATGTTTTATGTTGTGTCTTAAAGTGTTTTATTATATTTTCAGCACATACTCAACTGATGTGCTTTCAATAATTTTTCAATGGGGAAAGCAGCTCAGTTTATATTGAGCGTGTATAATACGAATTGTAGTTAACTTTCTAAAGAACAGTTTAAAACAATTTTTGGTTCGAAATTCTTGTTCAAATTCCACAGAACAAAATCACATATGGATCAAGGTGAAAACTTTTACCAGCCTTAACTTTGTTAAAACTAAACCGATTTTAAAGAAAAAACCTTGCATTTCTTAAACCCGTTTGAACTCTTGCATAATGCTGCAAATATTTCTACATGCAACTTGTTCAGGTACACAACTATTTTAGAAACAATGCAACCCCAACAAAGTTCACTCTGTGAAAAGATTTCACACGTCCTCATTTCATTTGTGTGAGTAGAGTTTTAACTTGTGTTAAACCATGAAATCGGTTTTCATTGTAATTTGTACATTAATTCCACAAATTATTAACAACATTTTTGCAGTGTAAAATGAAAACTAAGGAGATGTCTCCTGCTGCCTCTAATTTCAATGCATATTCAAACTATTAATTGTTAAGTCAATGAATTCGTAGCTTAAAATCCACAAATATAATTGTTATTGGAATTGAAATTCTCAACCGAAAATTAAACAGCTCTTAAAGTAAATGAAGACATTTCTTTTGTTTTGATATTTTCTGGTTTGTGGCCACAAAGTTTAGTTCAAAGTTGAACACTATTGTTTGTTTTAGCCTACACATTTAAGCCACATTTGTGCAGAATGCAGAAAACAAGCTGCCAGTTGCCTGTTATCCCGTTTCGCAGATGCCAAAAATTTGCAAGTGTGTGTTTTACATTTCAACATACTTGGCTGCACAGCAAAAGGCACGGGCTCAAAATTGTCATTGACAAAATCAAAACAATAAGTTGGTTATTTTTCTCATATCCAACGAACTGTATGTTTGTATCTGTCCGCCACACACACACCCGCCCCCACACACACCCCGCCTTTTGTTATTCAATATGCTTAAGGTCTCTGTTCAAATCACAATGACAATTTTTATTTCTTGCTTAACTTTATCTTTTTCTTTGACTCCATTGTATTTTGGCCTGATGTGAATTGAATTGTTCACAATTGTTTGGCACTCTGGGTGAATTGTTTGCTTAACTGCCACTAATTGTTGCACATTCTGTGCCATGACACTCTCATAAAAATTCAACAATTAGCAACAACAACTGCAAATGTTTTTTTTTTTTTTTCTTTAGCAATTTTTTTCTAAAATCCTTGAAAAACCATTTGCACAATTTGCATATTTGACAGGTGTCCATCAGTTTACAAATTGTTGCATAGTTTCTGCGTGTTGTGACATTTAACCAATATGTCTTTTTTGCCAAACATTTTGACATTTCCACTGAAAAAGCTAAATAATAAACTTGTTTAAGTCCGCTGCACAGCTGGGTTAAACATTGTAAAACAATCGATTATGATTATTATTAAATAATTATAATGAAGTATAAAACTTTGTAATGTATGCTTTAAATGTGCTCGAATTACACTCTTCATAAATCAATTAAAAGCATGTGAAAATGTATTTTTCAAAATTAGCTTTGCTTTCACATTTCTTAGCTAAATTAAATACACTTTGATTTAGAATGGAAGCACTTGCTTAAAATAAGCAGAAAACTATTTTATTTTCAATTAGAGGCAAATATCTTAAATCATCTTCAGAAACTTAATAAATTATGTATAACAAAAGTAGTTCCTATTTTATAAGCACCATAACTTATTTCCACAAAAAAAAATAAATAAAAAAAATATGAATTGCTCCAGTTTACTACCACTTCTTGGTACTTGTTAACTTATTGAAGCTAAGAGCTGTTGAACTGGCTAGTAGTCAGCGATGTCAGCTAGCTATTTGACCTGAACCTGTGCTGTGCAAATTACTTTCTTTTTATTTCCGTATTTTCTGTATTTGACAAGTACGAGGCTTTTATTGGACAACATATACACAGATACACACACATACCACAATTTATGCAGCTCGATGTGCGATGGCAAATTATGTGCACTTCATTTCATGCAGGATACGACGACGACGACGACGAGGACGACAAAGTAGAAAGAACAAAAAAATGGAAAGCAATAGGAAGAAATAGAAAAAGACACACACCTCATATATTTCACACACACACACACACACAGACTCAGTGTGTTGTAGTTGTTATAGTTTCTATATGTATGCACATATATATTGGGACTGGGGTCAGTTTATTGTTTACCTAAAGCGATAGACGTGCAAATGGATGTGTGGTGATTGCGGGGGTGCAAATGGGGAGTTGGGGGCGGGGAGTGGCTTGTGGGGGTGGTGAGTGGTGAATCGTTGTCGGTGTCGGTAGTAAACTCGACAAATTCGACACAAATGCGAAAATGCGACAAGATTTATGCGAAAGTAATAAATATAAATGTGGTTTTGAGTAGAAAATAGAATTATAGCAATACATGTCCAAAATACTCACACACACACACACACACACACACACACACACACACACCAGGTGTGTATACGTAATGTGGCTGCTGCTGCTGCTGCAGTAAATCATTGTGGTTGGCCGGGCAATTTATTGTAACGCTTTGCCCACACCCCAGCCGTGCCACGCCCCTTCCCTCCCATTTGTGGCCATATGTTACACGAGCGTAAATATTAAAATAACTTAAGGAACTGGCACATACTTGGGACCGGACCTTGCAGCCTGGCCAGCCGGCCAACCAGCCAACCAGCCAACCAGCGAGTGGACATTGAGGCGCCGCAATAAATCAAACACACAAAACGACCAGCAGAGCGTATACGTAATCTATTTAAAAATCGGCATTTTTCTTTTATCGTGTTCTCCTCTTCTCTTCTATATTTTTATTTATTTTTATATTTTTCAAATATAAATGCACAAAACAGCTAACAGCATGCAAATTAAAATATGCATCATGCACTAGCAGAAAAGAGGCTGTTCTCAATGCAATAGAAATCGAGTTAGACTTGAAACACTTTTGAAGCACACTAAGTTGTTCATTTAAACTCAAAGCTATAACTAAATGGAGATAATCAGTACTCATTAAAAGCATTTTAGAATACTTGCAAAGATTGGTTTTGAAGTTTGCAAGAAATCAGCATCAATAGCATTCCCAGCCAAAAATCATCAGCATTGAACTAAATTATTAATTATAATTATTATAAGAACTATCGCTCGAAATGTTTAAATTGATAGTCTTGTCTTTAAATTGAATAATGATATTTGATATTTAAAAATAGGCATTGAACATCTGCCAGTAATCGAGTTTTTATTTCGTGAAAAATCTGAGCATTTTTAAAAAACTTTTCCAAAATAAGAAAAATGTTTCTGTAACAAACAATTTTTAAGTTAATTGAGCTTCAAATATGTATTTCGTTGTCAGATTTTCCAACTTAGCCATATTTAGACAACAAGTGTAGAAACTAATTCACATTTTTCCGAGTGTAACAAGAATTCTACCTATTTTTTGCACATTTTTTTTTAATCTTAATAAGAGCGAGAAATAAAGAGAGAGAGAGAGAGAGAGAGAGAGTGAGAGATAGAGAGAGCATTGTGCTCGCCCACTTCAATTCAACAATCGGGCAAGCAAACGACTGACTGGCCCTAAAAAATATGCAAAATTTGCAGCTTTTACCCAAATTTATGGTTATTTGTGTTGCACTCTTAATGCTATTGAACTTGCACTTAACAAATGGCATCGAGAGCCATCTCAGCTGCCCCACCCAAACCCCCCATTCTCCCCTCTCTCTCTCTCTATCTCTATCTCTCTATCTCTCTCTCTCTGTCACTCTCTCAATGGAAACTCCATTTAGACGATGAAATAAGCGTTTGGCGTTTCCATCCAACTCCCCACCTCGAAACTCCAATCCCCCTTCAGTTCAGCAATCCTTTGTGTGTGTTTGTATTTTGTATTTTTTTTTTTGGCTGTCTTTCAAAACATTTCCAGAGTTACATTTAGTGCATAGCATTTCAATATGCGTTTTTGATATACGTTCGCAAATTGGAAATGCCAAAAACCCAACAGTGCAGCTCATGGAGTCAATGCAGAAATGCAGGAGTGGAATGTGGCGGAAAACGAGGGACTTTAGTTGCAGTTACAGTTAGATCCACAAAGGAAAATACATACTTAAAAATGGCATTCAGTGTTGATATGCTGTTGATGAACTCAAAGCAAATGCTGCAAGGGATTTCGTTCGATTGCCAAATAGTCTTCCATGTTGAATGAAACGCAAATCTGTTGCCAGTGCATAATTATAATACAAATTTAATTATATTAACATTAACATAATTTAAAGACATATGTTCGTGCAATCCCAACAATTTAATTGTCTTACTTCTGTTTATTTTGTTATTAGTATAAGAACGAAGCATGAGGTTAATTATGCAAAATTCTTCGTTTTGTTTACTCAGCAGACAATTAATTAATCCACACTCCACACAAGACAAACTAATAAAGTTATCTTAAAAACGAGAGAGAAAAAAAAACAAATGCAGTTATTATTTTCTCATCCTCATCCTTCCCTGTACCACTGGATAATCTGGGCGCTAATTAAAACCCATATGCGCCAGCTAACTGACAATAATTAGCACACAAACGCGTGCAAACAAACACAATTAAAAGTGCATAAATATGCAAGAATCTGCATGTCAGCTTTCAACTTGAGCAAAGGTCTCTCTCTGTATCTCTATCTCTGTCTCTCTCCGTATCTCTCACTCTCTATGTGCATTGTGTATGACTTAGCTAAGCAGAGGTATTGACTATTATATACCCATATTATACAAATCAGGTTGTCAAATCTGTTAAGAACCACTTACAAGAATCTAATTTATTACATAATATATAATACTTTAAATACTTTACATACATTATTATTATAAATATATGTTAAGAATGTATGTTAATCTATATAAGATCAGAATACAATTAAATACTATGATAACAAACAAAACAGAGTATAAAATTCAGTTTCCTTAGTCACTTTTGTAGGTGTAAAGTTATTATTATTATTTTCTTAAATAATACTTGATATGCTTTTTGTAATAAAAATACTTTATGTAAATACTTATAAATATGAATATTCATATAATATGTAAACTATAACTATTATATATATATATATATATATAATACACATATATGCATAATTAAAGCAAAAACCTCCTTTTGAATATATCCCCTCAAATGCAAATAGTCTTTTACCTTTTGTCTACTACTGGTTAGGGTATACAGAACGAAAGGCATTTTAATGTCAGTTGACTGCCACACACAAGTATGCCAAAGGCTAAACGTTCAACACACACACACACACACACACACACCTAGAAGCACACACGCACCTACACACACAGCGCAAATAAAGTGAAACCATAATTGTTGTACTTGCCAACTCGACTTTGGCTCATTTTTGTCGCTGACTGGGGTTCATTTTGTGTGTTGCACTCATCTCTTGCCTCGGTTGAGGTTATAAAATATGAATAATGTCAGTCAGAGTGTGGGGCTGCGTGTGTGTGTGTGTTTGTGGCTAAAGTGTGTTCGTAATTTGATGTGCGTATTTGCTAAAACCCGTTTAATGTACCAGCTCACTCTCCCTCTACCTCACTCACCCTCTCTGCCTCTCCCATTTCCTCTCTAGCTCGCACTAATTTCATTTAATTCACTGCCAACATTTTAAACAGCTCAGCAGATTTTGTGGCAGTAGTTTTTCGTGTAGTTAAAGTCTTTGTGCATGTTTTGGGGGGGGTTGGTTGGTATTATATTTAATGAAACGATGAGCGCTTTGCTGACTCGTAACTGCAAATTGGCGTCAGTTTCAAGTCTATAAAGCCAGGCAACATAACATAACTCTCTCTATCTTTCTCTCTCTCTCTCTCTCTCTCTCTCTCTGTCCACCCCTCTGTCTTTCTCTATAAGGTTATTTGCATTTCAGGCCGTTAAATGTTATGTCAGAGGCCACGTGGGCGTAATTAACCACTAAAAGATGAATTCAACTAGGAGTTGTTGTTGTTGTTGTTGCTTGTCTGTTTGTGGCTGATAAAAAGATTTGCCAACTGAGCGTTGCTCATCAAAATGTAATTGAAGTTTTATGGCCAAAGCGAGCTGAAATTGCGGCTTAGCCGATGCCATCAAATTCGCCTACGATTATATACATTTGTCATAAACTGACCATTAATCAACTTTCTAATAACTATCGCCAAAAAGACAAAACTTATCACATGAAACTTTAACACCACAGAGAAAACAAGTTGGAATGTTTACCCCAAATCTGATCCAGTTTGTTCCGTATGAAAATACGTTAAATACGTAAACTATTGTTGATGCTGATCGAGAATATATATAGCATATTGGATCGAAAATGCTTCCATTCTTGCCTATTACACACAATTAGTAAATTTCATTTTAGCATTGTTAACATGTTTAAAGTGATCACTTTTTAATGATTCAAATAACAATTTCCATATATTTATATAAAAAATACTTTCCGTTTTAATCGGCTCTTGCTTAATTTCAGCTATTTACTTTTGTTAAATGAAATTCAATTAACTGTATTGCTGAGTCGCGTAAAAAAGAAGATTACACATAAATAAATATGCATTTAAATGAAATCAATATAATCGGCCAACAACAGAAGTTGAACCCACACACACAGACACACACACACATACACACACACACACACGCACGCACACACACAATAAACTACAAATTGTTCAACCCTAATTACTTAATGCCTTAAAAATGAGCTTATTAAAAGTTGCTGTCAGTTTAATTTGCACGAGTTCCGCACTGCCTCAATGACCACATCCCAATTTAACAACTATCCGCCGTCCACACTACTCAACCCTCCCCATCCCCATCCCCACCACCCATTCACACTGCCACTCCCCACTATTTTCACCCATCCCTGCTGCATAATAGTCTCTTGTAAGGAAGCGCACAGCAGCTGCCAAAAGTGCATGTTGTGAACAGAATTTAATTTTTAATTTACATGCTCTTCGACACTCGCCCGTATATGGAAATCAGGCAAGAATATTGTACTAGAGACTTGATATGCGACGAGGCGATACTCTATTCAAAATTGTGAAAATCAATATAATGAAAAATTGAGCAATTATAAAAAGTAATCAAAAATAATCAAATCAAAAAAAATAATCCAAATTTATATTTTTTATAAATTAATATTATCTTTCTACATTTTTAATTTAGCATTTATTGTTCCATATTTATATTTATTTATAAATTAATTTAATCGTTCCGTACTTTCTTATTTTATATTTATTATATGTGTATTAATTTATTACTGTAATGTTTTTATTGATCAAGGAATATTACATATTTTTATTATATTTATTTATGTTTTATTGTGAACTATAATGATTTACTTTTGCTTGATTTCGGATCATTAAATATAATCTAGCAAATTAAATTTTCGCAATTCCTATTATTATTGAACTTCATCACAATAAATATTTCTATTATATAAAAGTCCATTCATTGCAAAGAGCTATTCAGATTTTATAGCGCATTCAGCGCAAACATGTCCGATTACAACAAAAGGATTTAAAAAGGCGAGCCTGAATGTGTTTTGTCTGTTACACATCTATTTATATACATATATATATATATATATATATATATATATATATTTCATTTATATATATATGGACAGATTGTAATGAAATCCCTTTAAATGTTTATGAAAAATTCATGATGCGTGCAAATGGCGCGAAAACAACTTGTCTGCTTGTATGTGCGAGCCACCCCCCCCCCCTCCCTTCCCTTGTATGTGTGTGTGTGAGTGTGTGTGTGTGTGTGTGGCCAACATTGGGCAGCCACTGGCAGCCAGCCAGGGTGAAAATGATGGCGCCATGCTTGGCAGACACGCAGCATTGCATGCAAAATATGTTATGAGTAGAATGCAGAAATTTATTCTGGTTGCTGTTGTTGTTGTTGTTGTTGTTGTTGTTGTTGTTGTTGTTGTGTGAACACGAGCAGGCTGCAATAAATGGCCAAGGAGCAACAACAACCGAGATAGGTGTATGGTGTGAGAGGGGAAGGGCACGCCTTGCACGTGATCACAAAAATGAATCCATTTGTTTGTTGTTTAACTCATTTCATTGACTTCAATTATGCAGCAAATGGAAGGGAAAAAAAATGATATAAATAAAATAAATACGCTTTTGGCAGCCCTGGCATCAGAAACGTGCGCGTTAAGGTAATGTGGTAATGTGAGCAGGGCTGGGCTAGCAAAGTAGAACAGGGTGGTCATGCAAAGTGTTCTTCTTCTTTTTTGTACCGTTTTTCAACACTAATGAGGCTGTCAAGTGTTTTGCATAAAAAAGCATCCCAAAACTGTAAGCGCGCGAGTTGTTTATGTTAATGGACAAGACGCACGCAACACACACACGCACACACACACACCAGGACACAACAGCATAAACACACACACACACATGCGGGACACACCAACACACACGCGGGACACGCACGCACAGAGCGTAGTAAATGAAACTAGGCGTCGTTTGTAGTGCAAGTCAATTTTTCGATAATTTGAAAAGTTTATTTAATACAAAACGTGATTCAATTACGAAACTGACCAAAAACATATACACAATCGGAAGTGTGTGTGTGGGAGGGGGGGGGAGGGCAGGTCACTGCTGCCCTTTGCCATTTTGCCCTTTGCCCTTTTTGCCATGGACTCTGCAACATAATGTGCGTTGTCCTGTTTCACGTTGTCGTCCTCTCGAAAAATGCCAAAACTACTTTTTGCTTGTAAAACGCAGCGTGTGCGCCATTTTTTTGTGTCTCCTCCAATCTGCTTTGTTGTGTTCGTGCCGCTCAATGGCGCTTTGTTAATGTTACGGAAATGTAACAGCAGTGTGTGTGTGTGTGTGTGTGTGTGTGTGTATGGGAGTGGAGGGGCAAGAGGGTAAGAGGGGAAAGCAGCCAGCAATCAACGGATGTGGCACACGCTGTGATTGTGGTCATCGCCTTCTTTTATTGAGAGTTGACTTCTGAGTTTTTTTTTTTTCTCTATTTATTTTTTTATGTATTTTGATGCTACTCGTATTCTGGCTCACTAACCGCAACACCTGAATACAACAATAACAACTTTGTTCAACGCTTTGTGTAAGAAGTGTTTTTTCCCGTTAACATAATTGAATATTGATATTTAAATTGAATTATTTTTGGTGCAGTGGTTGTGTTTTAAATTGAATAACTATGGAAGAACTGTCACAGTTCAAAGGCAAACTGGCAAAAGGTAATTCGATAAGATATATAATTGATAGAAAGCAAATTAAATGCTTGCTGTTTTTGTCAAAATTTGTGTAAGTTATGTAAATAAATTATTTAAAGAGGCAATCAATTTCTATAATTAGAAAAGACCTCAACAGCTCAACGATTATTTATTTAAGTCTTTAATGAATTGGCCGCCAAGCACTCAATGCAACTTTCTAGCCATGATAATCCATGTGAGGCACAAGAGGATTAAGCATGCATCCCTTCCCCGCATGCTGGAGATTATAACTAATTAAAGATTATAGCTTCAGAAAGAATAAAACCACAAAAGTATGCTACATTTTTTATTTTTAACTTTAATATTAACACAATGTGAAACAAAAAAAACTCTTCGAATGCTGCAAATTACTGTAACTTATATGAAACAAAATGTATACTGTTAAACTGGTGAAACACAAGGGGGAATGAGTAAAGAGAAAGGGAACGAAAGGAAAAGTAAATTAGCTCAATTTATCAATGAATTTCCTCCTGTGTTTTCTGAGAGAAAAATTCCATTTATTATTATTTGTTTCCTTTTTTATTCAGAGACAGCTGTCGAGTGTAGATTTCTGAGTTAAACATCAAC
Organism: Drosophila setosimentum; assembly: GCA_035043505.1. Taxonomy (NCBI): domain Eukaryota; kingdom Metazoa; phylum Arthropoda; class Insecta; order Diptera; family Drosophilidae; genus Drosophila; species Drosophila setosimentum. The sequence continues at coordinate 2,223,594 of JAWNMY010000003.1, read as the reverse complement.
GCTTTGCGGACTCAACAGCTCGAGAAACTCAAAGAACTTATAATCGAATAACAGTCATAAATCTTTTCGATTTGATGGAAATACAAATGCACCCTAATATAATAATTTCCTTGCATATCAAATCGAGTTCAGCTTGTGGATTACAATTTATATATATACAGGGTTTTTGTTTTTTTTTTTGATCAGGTAATTCAAGTGTTGATTTGAGCCGCTGTGTGGTAAGTGGCAAGTGGCAAGTGGCAAGAAGATGGTTGTGTTGGCAGCTGAGTTTTCTCAACTTGCCGCATAACCAATGAATTTTTATGCAAATTGCAATCGCCTTGCAGCTGACAACGTGCCACTTTCAACTTTCACCAAAAAGATGCGGGAAGGAGTGCCACAATAGACTAGCCTGAGGCAGTCGCCATAAATCTTTGAGCAGCATTCGCAGGTTGTTCGTTGGAGTTGTTTACCTTGTTAGCTTTTCAAGTTATTCGTTTTGGATGGAGAAGTTGGGGGGTTTGTTGAAAAATACTTTGCATTTGCATAATTTGACAATTGTTTTCAAATTGCAATAACAATTTTAGCTTAATTGTTTTGCACACGCCAACAGATACTCGCACTGCTTTAATTTCCATTCATTTTATTAGTGCACCAAAGTTGCTCCTAGTGTTTTTTATTCGGCTGGGGGGTTGGTCGCGGAGCGTTGGGTGCCAAGCAACTGCCACAGACAGAAAGTTTTTCAATTCAATTGTAATATAAATATTTTACAAATAATTGCTGTCATTTTCACCCAAAAAAAAAAAACAACAACAACAAAAATGGTTACAAAACAAAACTGGTAAAAAGTTTCTATTTTATATGGTATTTTTTTTAATGGCCACAATTTGCTGCGTTTAGTGGGCGTTTAAGGGGGTCAGGGGCGTGGCGGGGCACGGTGTGGACTGTGTTGGGTTCTAGATGAACCGCAGCTGCTGCTCAATTAAAATGCATGACTATTGTCAAGGCAAATTACTAAGGGTGGCAAACGACCCAATTGCCATTTGGGGGTTGCTCCCTTGGCTAGTGAGTAAATAAAGGGGGGGGTGGTGGGAGGATGGGATGTTGAACTAAAGTGACAACGCCAGAACAATTGAAAATTGAATGTGGGTGGTTGCAGGGTCTTTTTTGCTGCTTCCGCTGCTGTGATTGAGATTGAGCCCTATATGGAAGTTTATATAAAACTTTGGCTGCTTTAAGTTATCCACTCAGAGGCAGCAGCAACCAATGAAGAAGAAGAAGAAGAAGAAGAACTTTGCATACGAGCAACAGCTGCGCATCCAAATTCATAGCCAGTCAGGCAGCAGTTGCAACTGCCACAAAGTTCCTTCTTTCGTTCTTTTTCTAAGCCCCGCAGCAAATCTGAAAATCTAGCATATAAAGCGGATATGTTCTACATGGATGGAGGGGCGGCGGAAGGGGGGGGGGGGGTGTATATGTGGAGTTTTATAGAAATGAGTAGCTGACAAAGCAGTGAAAGCAGGGCCTGCCACTAACTTAGGACTGTGCTGACTTTTCAAATGTTATATATATATATATATATTGCTCTCGATTTATTTAAAAGTTTTGAGAATTTTAAGCTAGGAATTTATTTCTATATTTTTTATCAATATGATTTTTTGCTATGTTTTCTTCAGATGGTCGGCGAAAGAAGGATGTCACCCCAAAGATACTCAGCAAGGAAAAAACTTCAAACTTCAGGCTTTGGAGAAGCAGCAGCATTATACTTTCGAGATTATAACTTAGCCAGGAACATTAGAAGAATATCTTTACTATCAACAACATCAAATATATAAAAAAAAAGGATTATAGATTAAAGTTCATCAAATTTGCTTCGCACTAAATCAAATTCAAATTAATTATTGATTCAATTTAAAGCTATGATTTTTAAATATATATCTCCGACATTCTCCATAGTATAAATTAAGTCTTAACAATTTCTCTCTTTAAAATAAACCTCAACATAATCCCCTGTTTAAACAAAGACTTAAGAAAATTGCATTCGGCAAATATTAACAATAAAAGCAGCAACTTCTCCCCAATGGGAATGTTCGAGTTTAAGCTGAGCAGTTATATAACACCTAAGTACTTCACCCACTAAAGTTAAGAGCACTTAGCCAGCAACCAGGTAAGTGGGACCACCCCAAATAAACGCCCAAAGTTATGCAACACGATAAGCAGCAGCAACAGCAGCAACAACAGCAACAACAACAAAAACTCAAACAAGAACAACTCAAACAACAACTTACTTCAATGACTTGCAAAATGATTTGCAATTAAAATGTTAACACAAATGCAGTTTGCATATGAACAAAAATCAAAGTCATGCGACGTTTTAGCCATGGCCATAAGCCGTCAATTTGCATAACCACATGCCATGTATTTAACTGACGCCGGTGGCTATGTTTGGGGCAAGTTGGGTGGAGGTTGGTGGGGTTGAAGGAGTTCAGTCGAGTGCATGTAATTAAAATGCTACAAAATTATATATTAAATGGCCCAAAACTTGGCAACATCCGATGGTTAGAAACAATGGGCCAAAACAGCTGGCAACGCAATGCACCTGAGCAAGGCCAAAATAGAAACAATAACAACAACATGCAACATGTGCAACAACCATAACAACAACAACAACAACAAATGGCAGTCAGGAAGACAGCGTCGAGTGCTTGGCCGGGCTTGGCTAACCAAGCCAACGAGCAACTTCCTGTTTTACAGTTTTAAGCTGTCGGTAAACACACACACACACACACACACACACACAGCTGCACATTTATGTGCTTGAATATACTTGAATATGCATAAGCATGTCAGTGATGCAACATTTCAAATATCGCAACAGTTGTCAAGGAATTCAAATTAAATGTGAATAATTCATCATAATTATGAATTACATTTTTACATCACTAGAAAGTCATATTATGTATGCATTACATCAATACTATATAGAATTTGTGAAGGAATGCCAGAAAGTAAGGTACTAAATGAGATAGGCGAAAGGGCGAGAAGAGAGAAATAGAGAAGGCAGGGCAGTGGAGAGAAAATGGCAAAAAGGAGGAAGTTGAATGACAAATGAAACGACAAAAGCAACAAACAGAAAACATTAAGATATAAACATAGAGTGAGTAAGGGAGTGATGAAGAGAGAGAGACAGTGAGAGAAGACACAGAAAGAGAGGGAGAGAAAGAAAGAGAGATGTATATAGTAAGAGATAGAAACACACATGTAGAGAGAAAAAATGAAAAGAGAGAAAGAGCTAGATAGAGATAGAAAAAGATTTATTGAGAAAGAGAGAAATATAAACTGAGCAAGGGAATACAATATTAAAGCGAAAAGAAGGCAGAGAGACAAGGAGAGAAGATGGCAGACACCATAAGATAGTGAATGTAATATCAGCCCTGACTTGGTCAACCGCATTAAAATTAAATAAACTATAATATTTATATATATATATTTATATATTTATAAACTATTATCCAAATTAAATGCTAAGCATGCATTTCAAATTTAAATAAAATTCTTATCGCAACCTAAATCTTTACAGCTACCATTTTGGACAACTTGTTTATTAAGTCACGCACACATCTCTAATAAGTACCACACACACACCTTGGCACACACACTCCCACACACACACACACAGACAGAGATCCACGTAGGTAGCATAAATTTGTCGCAATGCGCTTCATGCTGCCAAAGTCGGCAAGTGTAAAAAGCATTTAGGTAAATGGTTGCCAGTAGCCAGAAGCCAGAAGCCGGTTGCAAAATGGCAAACGATGCCACACAAAATAAGGTTTTTGGGTTAAACGGCAAGTTTTTGTTGACATTCAAATTTGCATACACAAATTTTCTGTGCGAAGCGGCAAACGGCTGCTGTCATATTTGATGTGCTCAAACCGAATGCGGAAGTGCTTTCCCATCCGCACACACATATGTGCTGCGTATGTGTGTGTGTGTGTGTATGCCTGAGTGTGTGTTAACTGATTTTAAATTTGTTTTAATTACGGCATACAATTGCATACAAATGTTTCAGCTCGTTGCGTTGCTTATCAAATATTCAGCATATTTTTAAGTGCTCAGCCGCAAAAAAAAATGCGCTGATCCTAAAAGTGTGCAACAGACTGCAAAATAATAATAAAAAACAGCAGAGATAGTCATGTTCTCTCCAACGCCAAAGAATATATACCCTAGCAGATCGGAATTAATCCGGCGGCATTTATGCTTTAGTAAACATTTCAATTTTGATTTATTTGATAAAGTAGTCTGATGTTGATCAGTTTTTTAAATAACTGGTGAGATTTATTGGAATATCTTAGTTAACATTAAAGTTGTTCATACAAGAACTTATCTTCAGATCGATCCTATATGATCCGATCCAGCCGGCTCCGATATAAATGCTGCCTGCAGCAAAAAGACGGATGCATTTCAAGTTTCAACAAAATACCATTCAAATTGGGACAAGTTTGCATCGAAAAATAAAAACAGACAGTTAAACATGGCTATATCCATTTGGCAAGTGTTGCTGATCAAGAGTATATAAACTGTATCTGATCTGAGGCGTTACAAGCTTGACGACAGGCTTATAATACCCGATGCAATAATAATAAGAAAAAAGTCGTGTCTGAGTCACTTTTGGTCACTTTGCAGAAAATGTGCAAGGAAAATTGCAAAAATGCCTTTGAACATTTTTTTTAGTAGTCGCCAAAAGCACCCAGTGGGAACAGTGGGCCATAAACAGCTGTTTCCGCTAAGTGTACCTGCCGGAAATGACAATGGCCTGTGTGTAGTTGCTTCCTTTAGCAGCTCCTTGACAACGTTTGCATGCAAGACAGCACTGGACAACTGGACAACTGGACAACTGCACAACTTGGCTAGCAGTTTGGTGCCATAATCAAGACAAGGGACAACTTCAACAACAACTACTGAAAACAACAATAACAACAACAACAACAACAGCAATGCTGGTGAGTGTAAGGACATTGGCATTTCAGCTCCACTGGCGTCCTGCAAAGTGGTGTCAAATGTCAAAAGCAGACAACAGAATGGCCAAGTGGCTTTGCCCGCTTAAAAAATCAACTTGGCTTCTTACACAGTGGTCGTTGTAATATTTGCAGTTGCCATAAAAAAAATACTATATTAAATTCTTATGCTTGTTTTAAATATTTATATTATAAAATATTTCAAATTTGTGCATGATTAAACTATATCAAATAAATGCACTTCAATTTGGTTTGCTGATAGCGGTTTGTTCAAAATGAAAATACATTTTGGTTGACATAATCTGTCAAGCTTTATGAGAATTATACAATTAATCAACATATGATTTTTAAATATATATTGTATGTTATTAACAATTGTGTCTTGAATTATATATATATCACATAACTAATTCAACTCTCCTGTTAATATATATATAAATATATATATACTTCATGGGGTACATCAGATACTTCAAGATTTCAGCATATCACTTGTCGGGGTATTAGGTTGCTATTTATAGGATGTTCCCCCTACAAACAATATGGCATTCATATTTCTATGCCAGACTACACCTGTTCATAATGTAAACTTCTAAATAAAGAACTGAAATTTGACTTATTAAAGTGCTGCAAATGGAGTTGTTTGATTACAGGCTCTCCATTTGAGAGCTGAGAATCAGGTGATTAGTTGCCTCGCAAATTGCGTGCAACGAAACGTTTATTTATAATTAACACCTCAACAACATTTTAGAGGCAACATCAACAAGTTGCCCCAGTTTTGTGTGTATGTGTGTGCCCTTAAACCTAGCCACATCAAAAGCCGGCCATCTAATTATAACAACGACATCGCATCACAACAACAATTTCTAAATAAACACAAAAGTATCGAAATCATTTCCAGCCAACAAAAACAGACAAAAAGCCAAAATAAATAACAACAAATCTCGACGAAGGCGCGATTCTTACCAAATTTCGAAACTTAACGAAAAACTTTTGCATTGCTTTCGTTCTAAGTTTCGAAAATAGCATTTGAATATTGAAAGGCATTAGTTTAAAGACTCTGTCAGTCTTTAACTCGAACGCGACGCGTTGCGATGCGACGCTGCCCGAGCGAACCGAACGATCCAAACTATATAAAAATAAATCACATCTAAAAAAAAAAACAACAACAACAAAAGAAACAAATAAATAAATAAAACAGCAAACGTTGCCAAAAATTTCAAAATTAGAGTGTGGCATATCGTAATGTGTCTTGTTGCCTATAGGTCTTGTAAATAAATGAGACAATTTTAAATGCAAAATATACAAATTATATAGATATATATTAGAGAAATAGTAATTGTTGTAATAAGATGGCTGCAGTTAGCGCTAGGCGCAAGGACAGCGCCCAGCTGGACAAACAGGATATGCAGAAGGCAGGCTGGAAGATCGATGAGCATGAAAAAGGTATACAAAACAAGAAAGCCGAAAATTAAATACTCTAGCTGACAATATGTCGATGTATATATATTAAAAACGTAACTATAAAATTATAATAACATTATTAATAAACAAAGGGTATACAGTGAAAATAAAGGTCAACAAAATAGAAATAAAAACTATCTTCCTCTCTCTCACACTAACCTCTGCTCTCTCTCTCCCTCTCTCTTCTAACAGCCTGCTATATAGATATAGATGAAAATGACGACGATCCGAATGATCAAATAGATGAATCGAAGCGCGTTTATTCCCGTTGGTCCGAGCTGCCCAATCTGGTGCTTGAGGACATATTCACATATCTAACACCCAAGGAACGTTACTATGCCAGTCTGGTAGGTAAGATATATGTGAAACTGATAGATTATCTAACTGTGTCCACTCTCTCTCTCTCTCTCTCTAGGTTTGCCGGCAATGGTATAGTGCATTCTATTTGCCCACAGTTTGGAATAATTTTGTGGTCGATGATCGCACTTTGACGCGTCAAAAGTATAATTATTACTCGGGCTGGCAATACTGTTTGGATCATATGCGTACCCAGAACTGTCTGGCACGCATCGGGAGACATTTGAGAGGCATCGAGTTTCGACCCTGGCATAGCTTCAATAACATCTATCAGTTTATGTCAGTGCTCTCGTGGAGCATGGCTAAGGTTAGCAAATAAAAAGAGCATTAGATATTTATATATATATAGATATTGACAACCTTAGCTGAGCATGATCAGTTCGAATCTGTAAGAAGTAATAGAGCATCTTAGACAATTCCACTTTAGAAACAACTCTAAACAGATACCAATCTCTTGGCATCTTTCAAGGGCTTGGAGCACAATCCTCAGCGTGAATTGGTGGGCATGGGTCAACGCATTCGCTCGTTGGTCTATCATTTTCCCTGCAACATGTCGCAGCGCAACGATCCCGAAGGCATCAAACTCTTTGGCACCGGTGGTCAACTGCTGAAGGGGCTAAAGGAGCTGATGGTGCGTTTGAGTGATTTGCATACACTGAAATTGATTGATTTTGTATTGGAACGCTTTGAGGCGAATCATCTGCTGGACGAAGTCGTGTGCAGCTGTTGCACCAAGATGCGTGTCCTCAATCTGGTGAACGTGACCACAACACATTGCCCCATAATGCATGTGGGTCTATTTCTCAATCTGCAGGTGAGTAAGTTGGCAACTAAACTTGGAACTTCACTAATCACTTATCTCAATCAATAGGTGTTGACTATATCGCCACAAAATATAGATGATGATGTGATATCCTTGCTGGCGGACACAAAGTTGCGACATTTGCATTTGCTGCAAAACTGTTATACGCCCAATCATCTCAGCATTAGCGCCTGTGGCGTCAAAGCCTGGCGGAGTCTCAAGGCAACAAATCCACGTCTGCGAGTCCATTTGCGCGTGGAGCATCTGGTGGATGGTGAGGTGGTGCTGCAGCCAGAGGCACCGGTGCACAGCATCACGTATTGGGCACCACAGGCACGCATTCGCACCGATCTGCTCATCCGAATGCTGGACCACTACAAGAACACCCTGGCCATCTATGGCCATCAGCTGTTGCCACGCTTCAGCAGTCCCAAATCGTTTGACAATCGCATCGACAGCCTGCTGCTGATGATGTGCCGGCAGTGCTTCAATCTGGATACCCTGGTACTTATTCATATATATTTATTTACATATATTATACACTCAGAACAAAGATCGGCCTGCATCTATTAACACCTTTTGTATTGTCTTCAGATCATCCGTGAAAAGGTTTCCACAGCGACACTGTTGTTGATGGCGCGCACCGCAAAGAATCTGCAACAGTTGCACGTGCGTCGCTTCGCTGTCATCTTGCGCTGTGACTGGCCCCGGCATCCGGAGTGGACTGATGAGTTCCATTTGTGGCTGAGACGCAACTCGCGCTCCTACGAGGCTGTTGAGCGTGAAATCTCACAGATATTGGGCTATAAATGGCATTTGCTCAGCGATCGTGATTTCAAGCAGCTTACAATTAATCTAAAGGCGGCTGCGTAAAAGCCACGCCTACTTTCTGTACTTCGACTGCGACTGCGACTTGTGATAAACGGTGTAGAGCTTTATTAGTTGTTTAAATTTTGCTTTGCCAAAATAAAGCAAATATTTATTCAAGAAATTATTGGGTTTTTTTTTGTGGGGGAAAAACATTCTTTAAATTTGTTGCTAATTATTTTGGTGAAATTTCTTAAACTTGCTGCAGAACCTATAAAAAGTGATTTTAATTTTAAACGCTGCTCAGTTCATTCAAACATCTCTAGTGGAATCATGAAAGTCTTCTTAGCTGTTCTGGCACTTATCGGCCATTTAATGGGTCAACTGGTTGAAGCAAAGCCGACTTTCATCGGCGGTGGAATACCTATACCTATACCTATACCTATAGGTATATCGTCGCCCTATTATGGATCGTCGCCTTATTATAGTCATCATCATCATGATCATTACTATTCGTCGCCGTACAGCGGCTACCGACAGTTTTCGCCCTATGGCAGCTATTCCCCCTACAGTAGCCACTATTTTGGTGGCTATCCTCAGATCTATTATTAAGTCACTGCACTTTTGTGAAAACTGTCAAACTAGTCAAAATAAAATCGAAAAATCTCTTTTAAGAATAAATCATAAATTGCGTTTTACATTCATGTCGCGAGTTGATTGTTTATTTGTGCGCGAAATTGTTTAAAGAAGCGCAAAAGCAACGCAGACAGTGTGCATTTTGTGGCATCATAAACAAAGAAACAATTAAGGCAAAAACAATATAATACATTTGTTATGTTTATATTGTTACATGTAAGTCGAGCGGAATAAATTTAAGTTGCTTATATTTACCATTTATTATATGTAGACGACAAGCCTATAAACTTTTAAATATAACAATATCAATATATTTAACTTATATCTATTTATCATTCACAATCAAAAACTCTTCAGTTTAGTAACTCTGTGAGCTATGCGGTTTGAAACTTGACTAATCACGTACAAGTTCTATTCTACTGTCTTCTTTAGTACAGCGACAGTTAGCGAATTCAGCAGCCAAAACTTAAAGCTAAGCTTTTTGCACTGAAAAGCTTATATCGACTTTCGCTCACCTCTATTTTTAACGTAACGACCTTGAAGAGACAGCAACAACAACAAAAAGCTGCGAATCAATGCAGCCGCTTGCAGAGTGCATACCAGCGAATCATATTCAATGTCAGTGTCAAAAGAGCTTTTGCTGCGAGAGTATTTGTTGCATACAGTTAGGCTGCCGCATTACGTATACGCCACCGAGCAATTGCAAATAAATAAATATCTATTTAAATATAAATTCAAATCTTTAACATATATACACCCGATCTGTGACAACTAAATGAATATGCTCGCGAGCATTTCAAAGAGCAAATGAGACTAAAGATTTAGGTAAAAACTAAAAAAAATAAGAATTTTTATGAGCAAACTGTTGCTATTGCTGATTGTTGTTTGAGGGGCCAGTTTTGTGGGTGACAGTGAAGGCGCCGCATGCCAAATTTTGATCATGACCGCGTAAAAACAAACTAAATACAGCTGACTCTACATATATATATATATATATAGATAGATATAAAACCAAAACAAAGAAACTCTCAAAATACGTCTGTATCAATTAAATTGATGAAAAATTGTGTAACTCGAACGCCTTGAAATGAATAAAACCATATTGCACTGGAGCTATCTAAACTTTAAGGACGTGCCCATGGACCTGTTTCTCTACGAGGACCTGGAAGAGGTATATCTGAAAGAGAACTATATATCTGTCATACCCAAATGGCTGCTCAACATTACCACACTCAAGTTCATTCATTTGGCTGGCAACAATCTCACCGAACTGCCTGAGGACATATATATGCTGGAGAATCTGGAATTTCTGGACGTGTCCAACAACGAGTTGCGGGAACTGCCCAAAACATTGGGTCTCTTGCTCAATCTGCAACAGCTGAACGTTAGTGGCAATCAGCTGTGCGAGTTGCCATTGGGTAAGTGAGATTCACTTTTCATTTTGGCATCAATTAGATATTTTCTTCCATTCAGAGCTGAACACCTTGCGCAATTTGGAGCATCTAAACATTGCCAAAAATCAATTTCGACGACTGCCCCTGCAGCTCAGCGAATGTGTGCGTCTCAACGAGCTCAATGTGAGCGACAATGAGGCACTTTTGCATCTGCCCGAGCGCATCTCCAATTTACCCATGCTACAATCTCTTGCCGCAGATCGTAAGTAAAACCGAGAGAGAGAGAGCTAACAAATTTAGTGAGAGAGGAGAGACTAACTTTTGATTTATGTTGCAGGTTGTGCTCTGGTTTATCTGCCGGCTGCACTCTCCAAGTTTATGAACCATGTGCGCATATTTCACAACACCTGCGTCAATTATATACCCATGGTCTACGAGCGTTTCTATCAGAATTTCTATGATAATCGACAAAAAATTACGCCCATGTGAGTTGAGTTGAGGAAAGTTCTCTTTCAATAAACTTTCTACAACCATTACACCTCCCCTCCCCGTCCACAGTTCCATTTCCAAGAAGGGTCTGTTTTGGGTGCGTGAACTGGAGACGCAACAGCGTCTGCTGCTGCCAGTTGGCACACGTAAAGTATTTGCTGTGCCGTCGCCAGAGAATCAGGTGACCCTCTACGATGACTGTTTGCATGCGATACAAACTATGAACCGGCATGTGCCTGTCTACGTGAATGCTGCACTGCATCGCATGCTGCCCGAACCCTATATGAGTTCGCACATCAACAACGGACCCATTGCACGCTGCACGACAACCAACTGCTCCAGTTGCCTCTATACAACCTACTACTTTATGGTCGTCAAGCGGTGAGCTCAACCATATTTATATTATTTCTATTCTGCTGCACATTTTTCTAGTATCACACAAGAGGCATAGATTAGACAGGAATATTAATATTATCAGATACAATATCTATGCATTTCTTTAATACGTGTTATGGCTAGTTAAATCAATTCCTTCATTTCTGGTTCAAACTTGTATTAAAACCATTTCTTCATAGAATAAATTCGCTAAAGGAAATCACTGTATATATATAATATAGATAATATTTATCACTTACCGCGCTAATCCATTGGCCGATCCTTTAACAATTATTAATCCATATTCTTCCTCTGTATTTGCAGACGCGGCAGCGCTTCCAAACAGCTTTTCACTTGCAACTTTTGCACTCTGATTTGCGCATTTCAATGGCTTTCGAATAATGCGAAAAAATACTATCAAATCAAATGGAAAGTTGACGATAATGATCGTGTTGTTGATGGTAATGAGAAGAAGTAGAGTGTTATTGATGATGTGATCCTTGTAACTGTTTGTACAAAAAAAAAAACAATTTACATTGTTTTGAATAAGTCACTAGTTTTATAAATGTTACTTAAAAGCTTAAAAATAATTTAAACGCTTATAACTAATTTAAATCCGTCGATTTGAAGTTTCCCTAATGCCAAAGAGGTAATAAATAAAAATAATAAATATTATTTAATAAAAAAAAGTATTGTTTTCAAATTTAAATGCAAAATAAAATCGAAAGTTGTATTTTCAAATGGCAAATGGTTTTAGAGCACAAGCTCTGCTCAAAATACACAGACATGCAACCCCATAAAAGGGGGCACCCCTGACTACCACCGATAGCTGCTACCAGTTGCTGCCACTGCCACTGCCACTGCTGCTGTTGCTGCCATGGAGAAACATTTGGCATTGCCATAGAGCTGTTTGTTCCATTTATCGAACAGCGAAAATGTCGAGACAGTAGCTCAGCAAACTCAAAATCGAGTGCCACAAAATTGTTTAAGGAAAATTGCAACGAAATTTGGCTAAACCATATTCAAAATTTCAAAGTCAAGATTTTAAAATAAATAAAAATTTACTGTTAAAATGCTGCGACTGCCGGGAATGCCGCTACTGCCAGGTGCACAATTCTATGATGTGAGTAGTCTCCAAACAGTTTAAGATGCCCAGTTGAGATGCCATTTTGTGGTTCTGCTCTTCCAGTACAGCAAACATCGGCATCCACGTAAACAGACTCTGATGCACTACCAGGGCATACATATGCTCTCGGATCGCCGCGAACCGGAACTGGTGGAGCCCAATGGACCGCTGGTGGATCCCAAATGTGCACCAGTGTCAGCCGAATTGGGCGCACTGTGGGCGCCCAAGATGAGCATTAAGTTGCCACCTTGGCTGGCGTATGATAAGCAGGTGCTCTGCTTCAATGCGTACTTCAAGGAGCCACTAACCGAGATCTATCATGCACCGTATCAGGTGCGCAAGGTGAAGATCTATTTCTATTTGGAGGATGGCACCATGCAGATAACGGAGCCCAAAGTGGAGAACTCGGGCATACCACAAGGTTGCCTTGTGCACCGACAGCGTATCCCAAAGGCACCGCCAAATGAACGAGAATTTCTATCCGTATTCGATTTGAATGTGGACACCAATGTGCAGATCTTTGACAGGGATTACCACATCAGTGGCTGTGACGTATTCACCAGACAGTTCCTCAATCGTGCTGGTATTTCGGTGCCCGTTGCACTCCTCGAACCCAAGTAGCTAATCCCATCAAGACCCATCTCCAGATTATATATTAACAAAAGCTTCCTTTCTCTCTGGCTTCCTTCTCAGCGATCCGACGACAGAGCTGCGCAAGCGATCCGCCATCAAGCAGACAACTCGTCCAGATACGGGCGCCCTGCCCAAGCGACACTCTTTCGCCCAGTTTCTTGAGTTCGATAGACGTGTGCTCAAGTTCCAGGGCTACTGGAACGATTGTTCCGAACATGGTGATGTACGCCGGTTGGACATATGCTATTATCTGGCCGATGATACCATCGATATTAAGGAGAAATTTCCACGGAATTCGGGTCGCGAGGGACCCAACACATTTCTGAAGCGCGCCAAGCTGCCAAAGGAGTTCACGGGTCTGGCACTGCCGGGCCAGCAAACATCAGTAACGCTGCTCAATGTGTTGGGCTCCAGCATGCGTGATGTGCGCTATGTGGCCGATCCTTTGAATACGGGACAGAAACAGGTGCAATATTATACCGATCAGGATTTACAAATTGGTGCCGCATTGAATGTGTTTGGACGCGATGTGGTCCTGACCAGCTGCGATCAGTTCACCCAACACTATTACAGAGAAAAGGTGAGTTGTGGGTAACATTTTGATAAACAAGTCAATCATCTTGAATCTTCAATATTAGAAATTAATTAATTATAAAAGGCGAGCCAGAAAATTGCAATATTTGTTAGAAAGAATATTTGATAAAAAATTAGCGTTTGCATTTCGAATTTTTAGGAAATTCATCTCTTATTAATAGAAAATATTATATATTATAAATTCTTAGTATGGCATTCAGAACTTTACACCGCAAGCGCTGCCAGAACGCAGCGATGAGCGTACTTACCTGCAGGGCCAGATGCGTCGACTGCCGCCGTACAATGGCTGGGGCAGCTACGAGGACTCGGAGGGCAACTGCATCACAGTGGAGCCGAAGGCACCGCAAGCGGACTTCAAAAAGCTAATGAAATACGATGGCTGCATTTTGCGATTCGGTGCCAAGCTAATGTCCATCATAAAGGAGAACTGCGAGCGTAGTTTTGTGATCAGTTACTATCTGGCTGATGACACGGTTCAGATCTATGAGGTGGGGCGACGCAACTCGGGCTTTATCGGTGGCGAGTTCTTGAAGAGAGCACGTGTTGCGCTGCCCGGACAAGAGAAATTTAGCTCGGCCCGGCCGGAATATTATCGTGCCAATGATTTCTATATAGGTTCCCGTTTGAATCTCAAGGATCACATATTCCACATCATATCGTCAGATGAGTTCACGCTACTCTACATGGAACAGCATCCCAATGAGGTGAGGAATATTTGGACATTAATATTGCGAATTGACATCTTTAGTCACTCGATATCGATTTCATCCGCAGTTTCCTGTGGCCGACATACGCTCGATCATGCAACGGATACGCGATGCAGTGCGTCCGCAGTATAAACAGTTTGTGCTGCGCTGCAAGCCACACGCTGATCTGGGCGATGGCACCACCATTAGCTATGAGACACTCAAAACCTCACTGCTCTCGTATCTTGGCAAGGATGCGTTGCAGCATCATGAGATTGTCACCGTTTGCCGTTACTTCTCGGCGGAACAGATGCCGCCACCAAGCTGCGATAGGAATCATGTGCGTGCCGCTGCTCAACTGGAACTGAAACGTGCACTCTGGAACAGCGTGGAGGAGCTAGTGGAGCACTTGAGTCACATTAATCCCACGTGTAAACCGTTCATCAAAGAATCACAAGTGAGATCCACACTGCGTGGCTGTCGACTGCCTTTTAGTCTGGAACTGGTTGAGGATATTCTGCAGGTGTTGCAACGCAATGCGCAGGGTGAAATTGAGGTGCGCGACGTGCTGGGTTTCTTTAATATGAGTGCGGATCAGGTGCCGGATATAGCGCCGCTTAACATCGCCTTCGAGCTGTGCCCCAAGTTGCCCTTTCTGCACAAGGGTCGTCTGGTGGATTTCAATTGGTTTTTACACTATCTAGGCCTGGAGGAGGAGCTGGTGCGCGCCAATCATTGATAACATTTAAAAAAAAAGCTTATAACATTTGTCAACTAATTATAGTTTGTCCGATTAATACATTAAGATTAAAAAAAAAACAAACGACATTTTTTTTTGCCTATTTAAGTATGTATCTCGAGCACAGATAAAAGCTTTGCCGAGTTGTTGATTTATAGTTATATAGAACATTTGCGTTTCAAATTCTACAATCGTTGGATTTATATAAAAAACGTGGCATTGTGTGTGTGTCGTGTGTGTTGTGTGTGTCATGTGTATATACAAAGACAATATCGTGACAAATGCATTCGATAATTCATTTGGGAATGCCGCCGAACTTTATGCTTATAAACTAATTGTAAACGTTGTTGCTGCTTATATCAAAAAAAATGAAAAGACAAGCCGATTTGCACAAATTACAGTTTGGACTCGGTTAGCCAGTTGAAGGATTGCGCCCTGCGTTCTGACGATGGGCTTATTGCCACATTTATGATTGTGGGTCGATCCGTTAGTTCATTGGCAGCCTTAATAGCCGCTTGCAATTGCCAGATTTCGGTGCAGAAATAGCCTAGCATGCCAAACATTTTCATCATCTTCTCGTAGCGCACTTCAACGCCCAATGCCGATGGTGGTGTGCTAAAAGCGAATATAAAAAGAAACATGATAAGATTAAACGATTAGTGCCAACGTTTGAGTTGTGATAAGATTTAGTTATTACATTTGCGTAAGATCACCATCGTCGCGTATGGCCTCAAATGTTTCCTTATCGAACCCGCCATAAATGCCATTATTGTTCACAATGACAATGGTGATGGGCAGCTTGTACCGCACCATTGTCTCAATTTCCATGCCCGAGAAACCAAAGGCACTGTCCCCCTCCACGCAGAGTACCCGTTTGCCTGGCGCAAAGTCACGACAATAGAATGCAGCAGCAATAGCGAAACCTGGTCCAACGCCCATGGTGCCAAAGGTGCCAGCGTCGAGACGATGACGCGGCTGCTCATTCAACAGCATGGAGCGACCAATGTCCATGGTATTGGCGCCCTCACTAACGATGATTGTGTCGCGTGGCAGCAGCTCGCGCAAATGATGGAAAACTGCATAATAGTTGAGCGGTGTCATTGTATCCATGGACATCTGGACGATAGAGTCGCGATTATGTTGGCATTTAGCTGCCAACTGTTTCCACCAGGGCTGCTCGTATCCAAAACGGAAATTCACAGCGTTCATCTGCTCGAACAGCTGCTCGGCAAAGGGCCGAATGTCGGACTGAATGGCCACCGATGCGACAACCGAATTATGCAGCTCCTCGGAACAAATGTCAACCTGAATGAATTTCACATCCTTATCGTAGCGAGGCTCGCGTCCAAAGTGCAAAATCCAATTGAGTCGAGCGCCGAGCAACAAGACCACATCCGCCTGCTGCAGCGCCAAGGTGCGTGCCGAGGAGACACACTGAGCCGCCGTGTCGGAGACGACGCCCTTGCCCATGGGTGTGGGTAAAAACGGTAAATTTGTGTTCTCAATGAAATGGCGCAAAATATTCTCGGCATGAGCATAGGCAGCACCCTTGCCAATAATGATCAGTGGACGCTTGGCTTGGCGCAACAGTTGTGCGGCACGGATAACATCATCGTGCGGCGGATAGGCCAGTGGGGCAACGGGATGCGGCAGTGCTTTGTAGATGAGCGACTCATTCACTTTCGATTGCAGTATGTTGCCGGGGAAATCCAAATAGGCAACGCCAGGACGTCCGTAAGTCGCATAACGTACTGCCTTCTCCACGTGCAACGGTATCAGAGCAGCAGTGGCCGGACGTGCTGCATATTTGCAATAGGGACGCGACAGCTCCACCTGCGGGCACTCCTGAAAGCCACCGATACCCTCATGATCTTGATTCGTGGCGCCACCTATCACAATCAGTGGCCAGCAATTGACCTGAGCGTTGGCCATGCCACCTACAAATTATATTCTAATTAAATAAAGAATACAAAAAGAGTATATTATATGGAATACGCACCAGTAACGTGAAGCAAGCCTGGCCCGGGGACAACCAGACAGACGCCTGGTTTTCCCGTTAGGTAGCCAATGGCCTGGGCGGCATAGCAGGCTGCCTGCTCGTTCCTCATGCCAATGTACTTGAGTCCGGCCGCCTGAAAGGCCATCGACAGCTCAACAACCGGTATTCCAACGATGCCAAACACATACTCCACGCCCTAAAATTGCCAATAAGTATAAATTTGTAATGATAACAATAGCAAACATTTACAATTCCAATATCTATTTGTGGCACAACCCCTAATGGTTGGTTATAACTATAACTATTTTTAACCAAACAGAATTAGAATTATTGGTTTCTTTTTGTGTACAATTCAAATTATGACTTGCCAACGTGAACTGAATTAAATGTCAAATACAACAAATCCAGTTTACAGTTGAAGGTTATAAAAGAGACAATTTCATTACCCTGCAGTAACTATATCTATTTTTAAACAAACAAAATTAAAAGATTTGGTATCTTTTTTATTATAAAAAAAAAAGAATGTATTCAACAAATTCAGTTTACATTTCTCGCTTAGAATAAGCACTACTTTATTACACAGCAACAGATTGCGGCTGTAAAAATAATCAGAATGTTAAGGTTTAAAGTTCAATTGGGGCAGATTCGATGTTAATCAAAGTATTTCCCTCTGAAACCCCTGCAAATTTGGCTATTGATTTTAATCAGCTGCTAAACTTTATTAATTTACTGCCTAATTCGTGTAGAATAATGTTTTAAATACCTATAGAAACTTTGGACATAGCTGCACTATCAAGATCCCCTCGTATCTAGAGCACCGGCTAGCAACAACAACAACAGCAGTCAAGTAACCACTTTGCTTTTGGACATTCATTTTCCAAGTGCTTTTTGAACTTTGTACAAAAAGAGCAAAATAACTTGCAGAAGATAAGCAAAGAGACTTTGATGCCGTTAAATTCACAGTTAAGCGCATTTAACAATTCTGCTTTGCACACATGTTTACATACAAGAAGTGCACACAAAAGAAAGAGCGACACAATGAAAAAGGCATAAAGTGCTGGATAATAATGGCGTCTCGATTAGCTTACCTGTTGCTTCAACGATTCCGCAATAATTTGCACCGCGTCAACTTCAGTCATTTTCACGTTGTGTATTGTTCTAAATGTATAAAGTAATGTACGCTAACGCGTTTCTGCTCTGCTTATAAATAAATAAAGTTCACTTTGCCAAAGCAGAGTTGCTTCACACTAGCAAGCGCGTCGTGTGTTTGTGCGTTGCAGACACGACTTTAGCACTGTGCTGAACAGCTGTTAATTAACAGCGAAAGTAACTGGTAATACTCAAAATGGATAGGTTATTGGGCAACAGTATTAACGTTGGTCACACTCTTTCTGTTGGTCGCTGTCTTGGCGATTATTATTCGATTGTTGGGCGCGCCAAATTTCATTTATTAATTTAACCACGACATCTTCTTATGACACCTACTATTGAAGAGTAGAGAAATTTTACAACAATGATAATTAATTGTAATATTATACATAATACAGTATTTATTATATATACATCAGTATTAAGAATGATATAAATTACTTGTGTAAGCAGATTGCGGCATCAGTTGCGAGTACTTGGCAAATATTTTGAAACATTTTTTTGCACAACGCTTGTTGTTTTTCCTCAATATTATATTTTTAGAAAGCTCTTTGAGACATCATTGCTACATAGGCTCACGGCCGTGATGTTTTTTTTTAAATTCATTCCATTGATCAACAACAAAAAGAAACGAGGTCTGCAGTTCTGCATTTTGATTAACGCTTAACTAATTGTTGTGTCAATTTGGGGTTTTTTGCTTGACTGCGCAAAAAAAACTTAACGACTGCGGAGACAACAACCAGTTCGAGGGTAACCCCCCTAACAAAAACAATATATATATAAAAAAAAAACTAAGGTCGTTGACAATTTGTAAACGTTTTATGGGGCTCTGTACAAATACCGGTTAAAATGGTCATCAATATTCCAAATAGCGATCTAATCTGACCTTGAAAGAGTTTCCCAAATAAAATACATTTTAGTTTTCTACTTCTTAATATTAAGAGGTAATTTCCTTATACATTTATTCAAACAAAGTTACATAATCAGTGAATGAAGATTTTATATATATATAAAAAAAACAATATCATTTTCAAAAGAAGAATAAATACACAGCATTAACTTTAATAGGACTCGGTATTAATGCAACCCCAGCTTGCAGCTTTGTTGCAAGAATGAAGTCACATTAACACACATATATATACACATATATGCGTATGTCATAATTGGCATATGGCATTAGTAATAGTAACAACAACATCACAGCGAATACAAATTACAACTTTGTATTGACGACATCGTCGAGGGGCTCCTTGGTCGGCACCTCATTCCACTTCTGTATCTTGCCCGACCCAAAGATCCAAAAGAATATCGCTGGCACTATGTAGGCCATGGCCCCAATTATAAATATCCAGAACCACTCATCGATGGTGTTCTATAGGAATTACAAATAAAATTAATTAATGATTATGTTGGCGAATTTGATTATTTTTTTTATACGTACATCATCCTTGGTAAATGCGGCCACAATTAGTGGTGAAAAGATGCCGGGCGTGGTGCCCAGGCAATTGATAATTCCATACATTGTACCTGCAAAGTTTGGCGCCAGATCCTGTGAGTTGGCCAAATTTGTTGAGGTTGCAGCTCCATTGAAGCCCAGCGAGATTGTCATTATGGCCACACACACATAAGGATCGCGACCAACATACGCCAATACTATCAGCATAATGCCGGGCAAGATGTGAGCTGCAAAGGAAAAATAAATTCAATTAAATAAGAGACGACTTCAATTAAGATTCGAGTTTTACTTACAAGGCACGCAGAATACTTTGCGTGTAAGCGTCACAGTCCACCAACCCTTGCGACGAATCCAATCAGCCACGGTGCCAAAACCAAAGGCGGCAATGAGACGCGCAATGTGCGGCAAGCTGGAGAGTGTTCCAGCCGAGGATAGATTGAAGCCGAGCACCTCGCTCAAGAATTTCGGCGTCGCCGTCAGCAGGAAGAACAATCCCCACATGCTGCCATAATGCAGCAGTGTCAACGACCAGAATGGCATCGAAACAATGAGCTGCTTGTATGGCGGCCATTTCTGGAGAGATACAACAATTAGTTAGTAATATTTGATGCAGCCAGCCATTTGTTGCAAACTTACCGCCTTGTTGCCGATTGTGTCGCCCAGACTCTTCTCAATGTATTCCCGTTCCTTGAGGCTAATGCTGCCATGCTGTGCCGGCGTATCGGTAATCAGATAGAACCACGCACCAACTACAACAACGACAAAGACGGCAACCAAATAGTATGCCCAAATCCAGCCCATTTGCTCGATGATGACGCCACACAGGGGCCAAGTGATCACGGTGCCAAATGTGCCACCCATCAATGCGGCAATAAATTTGCCCTTCTCATCGGGTGGTGACCATTTCGAGACCAAATTGTGACAGCAAGGATAAACGACACCAGAGACAAGGCCAAGCAGGACGCGCAAAACAAATACTGCATATTTATCCCACGCGGCGGCGAGCGGGGTAAATGCGGTCAAAATGGCACCCAAGAGGCAACTATAACCAGCCACATTGCGTCCACCAAACATTTCGGCGAGTGTGCCTCCTGGCAGTGAGGTGACCATATAACCATAGAAATAACCACCCAGCAGCAGGGCCTGATCCTGTTGCGTCCATTCGTACCGTGGGCCAAACTATAATAAGGAATGATATAAGAAAATAGATAGAGATTATTAAGTTTCTCGGATGACAACAACAAATATTTAGAGGTAGGTGAGTAGGTGGACTCATCGAGATACTCACATCTTCCTGCTCGACGAGTGTTCCATTCTCATAGCGATCCGTAACCATGGCAATTATGTTGATTGACAGATTGACGCGCATCATATAATTAATGAGGCACATCATAAACAACATGATGCCCACATTGATGCGCTTCGGCACATAAACTGCAAAAAAAAAGACACAAAAACAAATAGAAATCAATTATATAATCTTTAGTTTACTAGGAATTATTGTTTATAAAGCTATTATTAATAGATTTCTATTTTTTGCTAGCCTTGAAGCACTTAGAGCAATTATTGCCGAATCTGAGATCTGTCAACTGGAACTCTGCCAATATTTGGCAATTCGGAGAATCGGGGCCCGTCCAGCGACCGTCGCTATTTGTCAGCAGGTGTTTAATGAACTGCGCACGCGTAACTTTCTATATTTAATTATCCCAATTTTTTGGGGGAATTTATTTGCTGACGCATTACAATAATATCACATCACGTGAGATATGTTTACTTCGCATAACATGATTTTTCTTATTTTGTTTTTTTGTTTAATACATAAATATACTTACAGCAGGGTATAACAGCCATTTTGGCAGCTTGTTGCTGAGCCGCTCGTCAAAGTCAACTGAAAGAAGTTAACGGGAAACAGTTAAATACTTTATTATTATTATGCATATTGCAACTGGCACAAGTGACACTCCAATTGTCTTCAATTCGAATAAGTGCATATTCGAATCGTTAAATAAGATTGCGGAGTTATTTTGTGTCAGCTTATTTCGTATACAGGTTTTTTTTTCAGCTGGGAGTTCACCAACTTTATCACCAGTGCTTACTTAAGTGTGTCGAGTTTCCAAATATTGCATATCATTGGGAAATTTGTTTAATACACATATTTAATGTTAATCGTTTTTGTAATTGTTAAATATCTTATAATAGAGTAATTTTTAAAAATTGTTCAATTTTAAGTACATATATAATTACATAGATTGGGTATTCGCACAAGCTCTAAATTATCGCGAATAATGAATTTGATTTAAATGCTGAAATGCGAATGCACAAGTCAGGTTTGTGGTAGATTTATTTATATCACAAATTGCGAATGCCTTGTACATTAATAAATAAATTCTACATGATTGATCCATTGTCAATATCGAATTGATTGTAAAACCACGATTTCATAATTTTTACTTGCTTTAACATGTTTAATATATGCACAAAACACTATTTTCCGGCTTAGTAGATGAAGGGAATTTCGAGTCAATTCTAGAAAATGTTTGCTTCACATTTACTACTATTACAATTTCCGACAATGATATAATATAAAATGTAGATATGTATGGCGATTTTACATATATGATTTGACCAACTGTTGAGGCACGTTCTCCGCTTGCAGTTTTGGCAACGCACGTGAGCGGCATTTAAGCCAAATTGTGTTTTGATCATGACAATTGTCAATACCAGCAATTCAAAACGGAAAAATCATTTTAATGCACTTTTTATTTAAGTGTTTTGATTTATACTGAGTACAGATCGGCAGCATGTAGCCTTTTGATAAGATAATTACTCCATAACACGCCAAACAAATTTATCGAATTGTTAGATTTGTGCAACATGTTTTGGGAGAATGCAATTGTAAAATGCGACACTTGACGACTGCTATATATCGATATAGTATACAAATAAATATAGATATAAATAAATATGTACAACTGCAAATAACGCCCTTGGCACGTCGAAACAGCATATTGGATTCCATTTGGTCAGCTGTTTGCGAGCCATTCACGGTATTCAATATAATGCACAGTCAGTTTGTAGTCTCGCATCAATTTGACAGGGTTAGATAAGACAGTCAGCCAGTTATATTTTTAGTACTCACAAAAAATAATATAAATAATTATTGACAAATTCATACCGGGCTTAAGAAAAGTAGACTTCCGGTTAATGAAAACGTAGATTAGCTCAATATTTCTGTTCCTAACACCAAAATTATAATCTGCTCTATTTTACCTAATTCAAAGTACACTTTTAAAAATAAACCATCATTATCTAAGCATACATTTATGATTGGTTTTACTTTAATTTCTTAATTTATGATATAGTACTTCAGCAGTTACATTTTAAGTGTCGAAAAATCTCAGCTAGCCAAATAGAAAATTTACAAGATCAAATGATCCATGGCTAAAAGATTGCAGTTTGTGAGTAAATCATTCGAAATCAACTAGTTTTTTGACGCTGTACACATTATCGTACTTGACTCGTATTCCAAGAACAAAATTCATTTGTATGAAGTAGGCTCATAAACAAGACTTAGTTGTGATAAGCAATCGTATATTGGTTTTGCTGGAGTTCTCAATGAACGGTAGAAACCTAAGGCAAATAAAATAAAAAAAATAAAAATTTCAGCTACAATTAAAAATTATAACAGCTAGACATATAAAGTATATAACGCCATTATGCCAAAGTTCGCAAACAAAATAACCATTAGCTTAATAAATATTAGTCCAATGTTTGTTTTTGTGGATGTGATTAACTCGATCTTTCCCATACGCGTCTGAGTTTAATCGATAAAGTAATATAGAAATGCCATTGAAGAAAGATATTCAATGGGCGAGCAGATCGTGAAAGTTAGATTCATTTTAATTAAACTTTGGAGTCAGATATCAATTGTAGAACATCCGCAAAGTTAGTATGAAGTGCATAGTATAATTAATTAGCTAAAGTGCGATAACACAATTAACGCTATTAAGAACTACGAGGAGATTACAATCATGCTCATATACTAAAAGTTCACTTTAATAGGCTGGACAAGTGCGAACATTTTGCAAGAAAACATATTTGTCTTTTGTAACAGGAAGTCCAAAGTACTTTTATCTTGAAAATTCAAAATTATTATTTAATTTGTTTGCAGATTATCTTACATCCTGTTTAAGTTGAGCGATACAGATATCGCATCATTTAAGGAAATTGCATATGAAGATAATATGCTGTATTAATCAAAATCTGTAATTTGTATATATTTATTGTTTACTACTTACTAGAAATGGAGTCATTTGACAATAACAACGTGAAGTTTCTAATGGCAATATAACAAAAACGTCTTAGCACAAATGAGTTTGTTTAGGAAAACTTGGTAATTATACAGACAGCGTCGCACGAATTTACGAATGTAACAAATAGAGTAAAGAGATCTTAAAAATATTATCGCAGCTATACATATATATATATATGTTACTATTTTGTATATAGTGAATATCGTTGGGTTGAGGGTGCTGTTAATTGTTTTGTTTTATGTACCTCTAATCGGGAGCGTCGCGCTTTATCAGCGTCATTGGCATTGCATTGGCTTTTATAAAATCAACTCAAAATTTTATGATATTATATGGTTGAGGGAAAGCCAAAATCATAATGGTAAAAATATATAGACGCCAGTTAAAAGGCAGATTGACTAAATAACACACAATAAATATGCCATATTTCTTAAATTGGAAATATTCTCGTTGCAAATATTCGATTTGATTTATTATGTGGGGGGTTACTTTCGATAGCACGATATTACCGTATGATATTACATAGATACTTTAGATTTGGTCATCATCGACATATAACGGTTAATGTGTATATAACAAATAATATACCCGTAGCACGCGTGCTTGAAGCATTTACATAAGACGCGAACGCTCATTTGACATGCTTTGCTAGTTTGTCTCTTTCTCTCTCTCTCTATATATATATATATATATATATATATATATATATTGCTCCCTCTCTCTCACACAGTCTCTTTCTCTTTCTCTATCTATCTCTATCTCTTTCCCTCAAATTTGTTCAGCTGTTTTGCTTTCGGTTGGTTTTCCAAAGAGCGCTTCAATGTTTCGTACTGTTTTTATTTGATATGTTTTTGTTTTGGTTTCTTTTTTCGCCTTTGAAATTCTCCAAAGTTATTCAATGCCAATGAACCGAAACTCACATTAAATAATAAAGTACTAATATATTAAAATATAATACGCCTTGGTACCAGTAAGTATCAGTTTTTAATATTTTACAAGTCGTATAATTGTACAGTGGGTATAATTATAGTATATAACGAAATTCCTGATCAGGTATCGTGGGCATTTGTATTTGACAATTATTTCCATTTTATTTGCATTTTCGCACGTTCTAATTAACTTACGAATATTTACTGTATTCAAATAGTATTCTACCAACCCTCAATTATAGAGCACACAAAAAATTGCTTTAAATATTACCAGTATAACTAGTGCGCAAATTATTTATGTAATTAGCAATTCGATTCATACCAAATCAATGCGAAAAGTAACACTAGCTAAACAAAAATAACACATTTAAAAATAATACGAAATGAAAAAACTCAAAACTTCTGATAAAATTCTCCTTACTAATAAGAGTATACCAAATTATATTAGATGAGAAACAAAAAGTACATCGCAAATTCCAAATATATTGAGAACTCGATTTTATTTAAATGGATAATTTATTTCATTTAAAACGAGTCCAACAACCAAACCAGTTGTCCACTTAAAATTAGCCATCTTTTAAATGTGATTGCACTCTTCTTAACCCAAATAATAAGAGATCTGATAATGCCACACGATATGTAAATGAAAAATATTTGTGCACGTGTAGTGCTAACTACTTTGGATCTTCTGGAATCTGACAACTGATTAAGCCGTGAAATTTACGATCATGCTCCATCCAATACAATACACATTCGCATAATCATATTAAGTTTATCGTCTCGCTTGGCACACTTTTTGTTAATACAAATAATTTATACGCAAGAAATTTTTCCATGACACAAGCTGCACAGATGAAGAAGAGGCGAAGAGACTCTGCGACATTAAATGTTTATATTTATAAGTTTTGTATATTATTGTTGTTGTTGTTGTTGTTTTCTTTGAGTCCTTCTTTCTTCTTAGTTCACCTTTCTTGGACACACACTTGCACAAAACACTCACAATTTTTGGATAGCCGCTTAGCACCCAATGTTGGGGAGTGTGGGAGTTGCGGGTGCGGGATTGTTTGGACAACAACAGTTAACCACAACAGCTACTGAGAACGCCGCGAAACGAATGAAGCTGAATCGCCAACTGCCAATGGCATATATACTTTTTAACTTACCTTACATATTTGCCCCCTCCTCAGGCGGCGACGACGTTTTCATAAGCAAAACTTCGGCTGACGACAAAGTAGCGCGCGAAAAAAAAAAATGTATATATACAAAAAAAAAAACGGTTAAAATTGTTTAAAATGTTGTTGACTGTTGGCGGTTTCAAGATTGAAGCGATGCGTCGCAACTCTCTGCTCTGCTCGCCAGCTTTTCTCTCTCCCACTCACTAGCGCTCTCTTTCTCTCTCTCTCTCCCCCCTCCCCCACCCCACCCCATTCATCTCACTCTTTCTCTATCTAGCGCTCTCTAGCTGCGATCGCATGCGATTAATTCACGACAAGCTATTTTTCTGTGCGACTTGAATCTGAACTAATTATCAAATTCACGCTAAGACCTAATGCGAACAGTGACTATAAAGACAATAAAAATATTGCTATTGACAATCTGGCCAAAGTTTCAGTCGCCTTACGACGCAAAAGTCTTGCATTTTAGTTTATTTTTGTTATTTAGAATTATTGACCGTCCTTGCTTAGCCAATCAATTGAATTCGTGCTAAATCTTATGCCAATAAACAGTCGGAAATTAACAAATGGCACAATTGAAAAAAAAAACTACGCTTGACAAATATTCGTTTTTTAAATATTTTCCAATCCTTGCTAATAACCAACACGCGTGCACGTGCCTAAAATGATTTATTTCACCCATATTCATTTGATTGCTATTTTTGTGTATTTTTAGCATGCGCATAAAAGGGTAATAAAAGCGTATTAATACTAAAAGTTTAACTAGTATATTTCGATTAGTGTAACAAACACTGATGCTGATAATCTTCAGCATTGAAAAGGCTAATGATTTCACAAAATTATTTGAGTTAACTCTTACCCGTTCCAGTCATTAGCATAATATAATTAATGCCCTTTTGATACGTAGTATTTATATTGTGTATCCAAACAAAATTAACAGCATATCTGGTGCGCCAAAGTCAGCGCTACGTTTATAGGTAAAAAACAATATTGTGTTTAATTAGCATCTCTTGACAAATTCGGGCAAAATCACAGACAAGCGTTAAATAAAAATATCATTTATAAATTTGCCTTTTGTTTTCATTGTTGCAATGTGTATGTAACGTCATACAATTGAACGGTTGTCATTTAAACTGTTCAGGTTTTCTCAAATACGAATATATATATATTTTTTCTGCCCGAAGAAACTTGCAGAGTATCTCGTAGCTTAGTACGCATAGTCTAAATCATACAGAACTTATCGTCATTTAGGTAGGTTACAAACCCAAAGGCGAATAAGTCAGCTTCTCAACCAAATTATATTTAATATGATATGAACCAAGTATAAATGTCGCATAAAGATATACAATTAGTGCTCGTGACTGCAAACACTTGGCGGAGGAGCTTCTCTGACCGCGCGCAAGTGTTGTCAGATAATTAGTTTTATTGATGCATTTAGCTGCCAGTTGTAGATAAATGACGATTAGTGATAACCGTTGGTAATTTGCGATTCGCTCGTGCTATCATAGTTATCACAAATGATTTTGAATATAGACTTGAATAGATTTTTATCTTTTGTAAAGTACATCCGTTTAAAGCAGTATTGCCAGTATTTTATATATTTGCTCAACAATTTCTTGATTTTATTTGTTAATGTGCTAAGATTGAATTTAAGAACAAAGATTTTTGCTGGGCTCAACAGACAATACCCAATTACATTTGAATGAAACAATTTTGAACTACTTAGCTAAGGCTTAATTGCTTTTAACTTTATTGCGTTGCATACGAATAAAGGTGCATTTATAAATTTTTAGTGTTAATCAACAATATATATATATATGTATATGCCATTATTCATGAAATGTTTACATAAAGCATGCGTTGCGCACACACTTTACCAACAAGTTTGCCGTATTCAATAATCTCATCGCGGCCGTTACCAGCGCCAGTAAGCTAAATAAATAAATAAGTTAAGAAAGTGTTTAATTAAATATTATAGGCAGTAAACGTATTTCATTTACCTGTTCGAAAATTTTGTAAGTGGTATAATTTTTGCCGTTCACCAGCAACTTTACATCATTCAAATGATTATTCAAAAACTCATTTGCATCCCTTGCCGCTGCGTCCGGATTCAGGCGATGATATTTATTCGCATCGAGCTTGGAGCGTATATCTGCCAAAAAAAAAAAGAAGAAGTTACTTAGTATATAAAATTATAAAGTTTTTAACAGTTACCATCGGTTAGAAGCAGCCAAACGTAAGTCTCTGGGCACAATAAATAAGATGCATTTAATTTTCCCTTGTATCGCATTTTGGGGCACGAGTGTACGTAGAAGCCCAAGTAGTAAAACTTCAAAGCGGGCACACGCGCCGCAATCGTTTGCACCAAATCAATTTCCCTAAAAAAGCAGACGTATTTATTAATAACAATAGCAATACTTAAAAAAAAATGCACTCAAAACTCACAGCAAAGAACCATATGTGCCCAGCGACAGAAAACTATAGTCGGGATCATAGAAGAAATATACAGAGCTAACCGAGCCGGGCAATATATCAATGACGCCCACAGCTATCAACTTGTCGTCCAGCCAATATTGATGATGAAATGATCCATAGCCCATCTCGGGACCATCTTCACTAATTTGGTGCTGCACAAAAGAAACAATTTGAGATTAGTTTATTGTCTTATACGAAATTCAATGAAAATTCTTGGTAATACAATAAGCAACCTTCATCGGCGATTGTTGTAGATGTTCCTGGTAGGCCTTCTGATTCTTGGGCGGATCATTGTGTATGGCAAACTGATACTTCCCATAAAGTTCGTAGCTTTGCGGGAGCGTACGCTTAAATTCCTCGCCATCGACGGGCACCAAGCGCAGCTATGGAAGGAGTTGCACAAAAAGAAGAAAATCATTGATAATTACCTTTAGGGGTGATTGTACCAAAAACCGCTTCATACTATCTAGTGTTAGACGTGCGGGATTATCATTGTGTATGACTAATTGATATTTGCGATACAATGCGAGCACTGCATCGGTACAAGTGCGCTGTGTATCTGAGGCAGCGACCAACACGATCTGCAACAAATAGCACAAATACGATGTGTGTACATAGAGGGACTCAAGGACTCACACGTAAAAGGTAACACAAAACAATCCAAATATATTTATATATTTATATATATATATATATATATATATATTACGTTCTGCAAAACGGTATACGAAATAATCGCATTTGCTTAAAGTGATACATAAACTCGAGTGATGAAAGGAATGTGTCAAGCATATAAAATAAAAAACAAAACCACATTTGAAATTAACAGAAAACAAATTGAGGTAGGACTTTTGATTTAGTTTTTTTTTTTTACTTGCTTTCCACTCGAGTTGTATATGAAACGTGTGTCATGTTTTGGTTGAACTTTAAGCAAATGTTTTTTTTTTAAGCCCACACACACCTTTAACTTGTGCATATCCGTTTCACAGGGTGCTGCCAGAAAATCTTGCAAGCTCTTCTCATTATTTAAAGCTTTGGTCTGTTGCTGATAGGAGGCCGTTTGGCCTTGTTTGGCTTGCCTGCGCTCCAGTCGCATTTGTTTGGCCTTCTTGCGCGGCGGATTTGAACTCGAGACACCAGCTATACAAATAATCAAATAATTTAATTAAGAATTAAACATATCAAGTCAATGCCGCTCACCTTTACATTTGTTTGCTGCCAACGATGATGCGGGTTGATCACCGTTGCCCGCGTTCAAAGTGCTCTTGATTTTTAGTTGCTCGACATGTGCCTGGGATATAGTCTCAACTTGTTCCACGTTAATAGTTACTGGCTTCTTATCAGGCAGCTGGGGTTGGGGTTCGCTTGCATAAACCCCAAGTTCGCTGATGCCGACGTTATCGTCATCGCCATCGCCATTTCTATGTGCATTCGATGTGGTTGGCCCACTTTTGCCATCACGCAAGAATTTGTTCATGCGCCGCAATATGCGCTTATTTGACTTTGTCAGTTTAAATTGATGCGCATCGCATTTAATCGTGTAACAGGGGCAGCAGGTGACGTCGTTTTGCGGTTTATAGCAATAATTGCCGCAGCGTCGCCAGCCCCGATCAATGAGCTCCTGGTAATCGTCGCAGGCCAGCCGAAATGCATGCAAGCCTGTATGACACACACACACACACGCGTAACACACACAGGCAGTCAGACCCAAACAGGAAATGAAAAAAACATTGAACTTGAATTTTTAGCACTGCTGCTTCTGTTGTTGTTGTTGTTGTTGTTTCCAATTGATTGTTCTTACCATGTGATTTGCTGCACTCTGTTCCCGAGCAGTAGCCACATTTGCTCTTCTGCTTTCCAAAGTACTCCACAATGCTAACGCTCATTGTTGAATGCGTTCACTTAATTTTTACTTACACACACGCACTCATTATTATAACGTAATAAATTTAGTTTATTATAACTTTAACATTTGCTCTAATGCTTGTTAACAGCGCACAGCAAATTTGCTCCTGGAAATTGCAATCGGATACAATGTCTCCCTATTGTGAAATACCGCTGAATGGTCAATTTATATAGATATGCCTATGTAAAATATTTTAGTGCTGTAAAGTGCACACACTGGCACCGATCAGCTGTGCCTGATGCCTGGATGAGCTAGTTCCCTTTGAATTGCTTATGCGCATTTGTTGTTATTGTTGTTGTTGCTAACTTATTTTGCTTTGCACTAGAACGTTACCTACGCTAATATAAAAGCGTGATTGAAATTGATATTGCTCCGTATAAAGTGGAGTGTTAAATATGCAATATGTAAGAAAGAACATGTGAGCTTGTTCAAAAGTTCAAATCCATTTATCCAACACTATTATCAAACAATTACAATTCCACAGTTCAACCGCAAAAATGAGTAATTTTTTAATTACGCTAGCTTACGCATACAAATATTAAACTATGAAATAAATCAGCGTCAACGCATATACCACCTGTAAGTTAAATAGAAACATTTTGGAAAACGGTAGCAACACAAAGATTTAAAACAATCAAAAGATTGTATTGCGTAGTTGCAGTTGAAAAAGAGAAAGTTTTTTTTCTTCCTTTTTACACTGGCTTGAATGGGATTAGTTTACTGAAGCTATTTAAATCTGTTTAAACTTGGGTTTGATTCTTAATTCTATTGCAGCGCTTCCGACTTTGCTGCTTAATTGTTCTTTCCACCTGCCTTATGGCTAATCTTCAAAAAATAGATTGTCTCAAATTGTATACAGATTTTACCAAGTTTTTATATTGATATGTCTGCTCCAAATTGTATTTGTATTGCAAATTAATATTGTTTCCACTATTTAGCACACTGCAATGATTGCATCCGAGCTTGGCGGCTGCCCTCAAAAGCCGAATGCCCATTTTGAGGATAATCTGAAACTCGCCCAGGCGGCGACCACCACTGATGAGATCAATATGAAAGCAGCAGCCGCACAAACAACCATGCCCACAACGACGGCCGCCGATTTGCAGCCAGCATATCAAAACCTCTACGCCGATTGCCAGGAGCATGCCGCTTACTTTGCCAAGGATCACACGGAGCATGGACAGCGTTTGCATGCCGCACACATTGCCTGGCAGGATTTTATAGTGTTGGCCAATCGGCTGGTCCTGCAAATTGAGGCCTTTGCTCACGAATATGACTTTGATGAGGCGACGCCGGGCAACGGTTATCGCAGTTTCATCTACGTGACCAATGCGTGCATCTCGCATGGACGCAGCATTTGCCAGCAATTGTTGGCCACACGCGCCACCCTTTTCTTTCGCAAGAAATTCCTCATGAAGGAGGTGGAGGCGTGCTCGCAGCTACTCTGCTCCCTGTGCACCTGTCTGCAGTATCTGCTAATCCTGCGCCAGTGGTCAGTGAATACGGGCGATCTACTTGCCAGTGGACGGCACACAGCCGAGCAACTGTTCGAGCTGGGCGACACCATCAATCAGTATTGTTTCTATGGTCGCTGCCTGGGCTTTCAGTATGGCGACTCTATACGCGGCGTGCTCCGGTTTCTGGGCATCGGCATGGCCAGCTACTCGGAGACGTATTACTCGCAGACGGACAACGGCAGCAGCTCCCTGCTGAAGACAACGCGCAGCCTGTGGTCCAGCGGCAAGTATCTGATGAATCCGGAGTTGCGTGCCAGACGCATTGTCAACATTTCGCAGAATGCCAAAATCGATTTCTGTAAATCTTTTTGGTTTCTCGCCGAATCGGAGCTGATGCACAAGCTGCCCAGCATTGTGGGCACTTCGATTAAAGTGAATCGCTTGATTGAGTTGCCGGCGGAGTCACTGCGTCTGCCGGCGCGACAACAGCATGTGGAAAACGGCTTTGAGCAGCAATTTGTGGACATTCCCGTGCCCAGTGCCCATCTGGGACCAGGTCTGCCCGTCTCAGTTCGTCTGCTGAGCGCCAAGCGACGCGTTGGCATGCTGGGCGAGGGACGCTATCGAGGCTGGCGGCGACCAGCAGCGCCATCCAAATCCATACTCTTTCACTGTCATGGCGGCGGCTTTGTTGCGCAATCCTCTAAATCGCATGAGCTCTACTTGCGCGACTGGGCCGTGGCATTGGATGTGCCCATACTATCCGTGGATTACAGCCTAGCACCGGAGGCACCCTTTCCACGTGCCCTGCAAGAGGTGTACTACGCCTACTGCTGGCTGCTGAACAACGCCGAGCATTTGGGCACGACAGCAGAACGTGTAATCTGTGCTGGTGACTCAGCGGGTGCGAATCTCTCCATTGGCCTGGCCCTCAAGTGCATAGAACAGAATGTTCGTGTTCCGGATGGCTTGTTTCTCGCTTATTGCCCAACGCTGGTCAGCTTTGTGCCCAGTCCGGCGCGATTGTTGTGTCTAATGGATCCACTGTTGCCGTTTGGTTTCATGATGCGCTGCCTGCGCGCCTATGCAGCGCCGTCCACTGAGATGCTGCAGGAGAATGCCAAGCATGTGGAGCAGCTGGAGCAGGTGCGCAATGCACAGGCAGCAGCAGCACAACAGGGAGTGGAGCTGCCTGCCACTATTAGCATCAACTCGAGTCGACGCACCTCAATAGCGAGGAGTCCGCTAACGCCGCTG
Organism: Drosophila setosimentum; assembly: GCA_035043505.1. Taxonomy (NCBI): domain Eukaryota; kingdom Metazoa; phylum Arthropoda; class Insecta; order Diptera; family Drosophilidae; genus Drosophila; species Drosophila setosimentum. The sequence continues at coordinate 2,190,385 of JAWNMY010000003.1, read as the reverse complement.
GAGCCGCCGCAGAATCATGAGGATATAGATGATGATGAGAGTAGCGACACTTTTGCCAGCGCCTCGTATCACAGTCAGACTGTGGAGCGCACTGATCTGCCCAGCAGTGGGGGCAGCGACAATAGCTCCTGTGTATCCTTTGAGGACGATTCGCAGCCCATCGAACATTATCCGGTTGAGATCTCAGCCGATATGCCCAAAGATGCTGCCTCAGCTGCGTACATTGACAGTTTTCTGGACAAATATCTCATTGACACCGCCACCATGGAGGCCACGGAGGAGAATACAGTGACAGCGGCAACAACATTGCCACTAGCAAATGGACACGCCAAAAGCGGTTCCGAAGAGAACATTCTGATTGAGACAGGCCGCGAGATAATGGTGGATACGCTGCCGGGTCGCTTGCACGATGCGGTCAACAATATAATCAATCGGTGCACACAATCCTATGAGATACATGGTGCATCTTGTACGCAGGACGTGCGCAATTTGGATGCACTGATTGCGCGCAGCCCGAGCGAGGAGTTTGCATTCGAAGTGCCCAAGGATCCGTTTCTATCGCCCTATTGGGCCAGTGACGAGTGGCTATCCCAATTGCCAGAGACCAAAATACTTGTAGGTCACCAACTTTCAACTAGTCAATATATCAAGTAACTCCTTTCATTCCTAAACCCCATCCGCCCCTAGACGCTAACCATGGATCCTTGCCTAGATGATTGCGTTATGCTTGCCAAGAAACTGAAGCGACTGGGACGACAAGTGACTTTGGAGATACTTGAGGGATTACCACATGGTTTTCTAAATTTCACAATGGTATGCAAAACTCCTCTAAAAATACTCACTAACTATTAACAACAATCCTTGACAGTTGTCCAATGAAGCAATGGATGGCTCCAAGCGTTGCATCAAATCGCTGCAGGCATTGTTGCATGCAACTAACGATAGCAATGACGATAGCACAGGCCAGGATGAGAACTCCAGTCCCAGTGCTTGCTCGCCTGCATCGACAGCGCCTTAAGAACAATATATACTTTATCTTATATACATAAACCATATATATATATTTATATTTATACAAATGTTATTTGCAAAATGGACATGTGGTTTATGTGGCACATATCTTGCTTTTTTTGGCATCTCGAATGTTTTTGATACACTTTTTTATATTATTATTATTGAAAGTAACGCAATTAGCTTAGCTTTATATGTTTTGTAATGGCAGCTATACAATTATACGAATAGTTAGGCTAAAGCTTCTAACCATTAACCAAGCCAATCGTTCAAGTATTGAGAGCGTGTAAGCACGCTCAATAATTTATAATATATATACCGATTTGTATACATATATAGCTCAAACAATATGTACTCAACACTTATACAACGACTCGAATATGTGCCTGTTATAAACGAGTACTTAAGTGTAATTTATATACCTATTTATATATTTATCTATGTCTGGACATCATTTTTGAGGCTTACCAAGTTCTATTCGAATCTTATTTTTATGTATTTTTTTGCATATCAGTTTAAAATTCCTACTTTACTTTTAAGCGTACTCTGCTCATTTTATTTACTGTTTACTGTACCCAGTGTGTTTTACTTTGTTATTAAATGGTTATTGCCATCAAACGAATAATCAAATTTGTTGCATTTCGTGAAAATGTATTTGTTTATTGGCCAATTGATGAAATGCTGCGCTGTAAAGTCTTAATAATTAGTATGTCAAACTATGTGAGTGAATTATGTGGTATATATATTGGTAATATGAATACGATATAGATATTTCTATGTTTCATTATCCTCGATCTTTGGCGCCAGGTAGTAGCGTATATGGCCCAGATCCTTGATGGCGTATTCCACCACCAACGGCACATCGGCGCACATGGACAGCTGCACCTGAGTGGAGAGCGGTGTAGCCTTGGTGAAGGCGTTTAGGTAGCGGCAGGCAAATGTGAGCGTGACCGGCTCTTGCATATCAATGATGACAGCCTCCTCCTCTTTGTCCACGGAACCGGTTTGAGCCAATTTAATATTGGCTGTGCCAACATCGCCGCTAGCAGAGAATTTGACACCTTCTTTCGTACAGCAAATGACAACCGATTCACTGAACTGGGCCAAATCGCGACAGATTCGAGCAAATTCCATTGCCGGCATGCGAACCACACACGAATAGTCCGTTTCTGGAATGCCCAAATGCTCCTGATCGAGATTCATCAGTTTCATCTCGTAGTCGGAGACCTTCTCCTGGTTCGCCGACTCGAACATGATGGTGACTGTGTCCGCATTATCTTGTGCCTTCATCGTCACATTATCCTCGTTGTTGGCGCACTTCAATATTTTAGCCATGCTCCCCAAATTCATGCCCATGGACAAATTACGATCACAGCGAAACTTATCGAAGCCATCTGATCTGAGTGTCAGCGACACCAGCGACACATGAGAGTTGTCCATGGCCTGGAGCTGCAAAACAGAGCGGATGCGTCACTTCAGAATTGCATGCAACATGATCTCGTCTAATCATTTGAATTACTTACCTGAATGCCCGAATCGCTGCAATCAAAGGTGCCTTCATTTAGCAAATCCTTGATGGCATCCAGGATTTTCTTAAGTATAGTTGCCTGTCCCAGACGTGCCTCAAACATGATTAGACGTTTATCTTTCTATTGTGCTACTGGAATGCAAATTTGTGAAAAAAAATTGCGTTAATGATACTGCTTGTAGCTGGATTGACAATAAAATGAGAGCTTGGCGGCGGCAAAACTGGCGTTTTGGCGCGAACAGCTGTCAAATTGCCGCTATGCACACAGCGTTACCCAACTACACAAAGAAGTGTTGCAAATGTTTCCAGTAAATGTCGCCCTGGTATGTAATTGAAATTTTTAAGTTTAAATTTCATTTACATAAAAGTTTAATACATAAATAGCTACGCTGACAATTACAAATACATTTAATGAATTATATTAACAAAGTTGGACTGCAAACGCTGAGTTTGTTTCTTCTTCGATTTTGCATTTACCATCTGGCGCAAATCTTTAATGCCAAGACCTAAAATAAAAGTTGTAATAAAAGTTTTAATAACCTTAGATGTATTTATGAATACAGCTTACCATGCACAGTATGCAAATCTTTTGAACCCATTGGATCAATGCTCTTAAAATAATTCTCCAAGAGACTGTGCTGCCGCATGGCAGCCACACAAACTGCTGGAATGAGCGAGGATAAATTAAAATCCTGGTAAGTGCGCCGACGCAACAATTCGAGAACTAGTTGAAAATGACCGGCATGGGTGGCCAGCGTTAAGGCGTTCTGACCAAAATAGTTGACTACATAGATGTTTGCCCCGAATTCCAGTAAAACTTGAGCGCATTCCAATTTTCCCAGATAGCAGGCTTTGAGCAATGCCGTATTTCCATACTTATCCAGCTCCTCTAGGTTATATTGTTGATTGCGTGCCAGAGTGCATATTATGCGCAGTGAAATTACGTCACCCTCCCCAACACAACTGAGTGCTGCAAAAAATATATATAATTAAAAATATATAAATTTAAATTACTCATTAACATTTACCACTTGTATGTCCATTTTTGTTCATCGTTCTAACATTCTAACGGCGCTTCTGTCAGGGCAGCCATATATGCAAATACAGCTCTGTCTAATTATATTATCGATAGTTGCAGTGTAGCCCAACACTGTTTTTCGAAATGTCAATGCGAAAAGTGACAAGAAGCAGCACATCCGCTTTCTTTTTCGACTGAATATTTGTCGCTTTAACAAGGCAAAATGGTGCGTCTATATATAAATCGCCACATAACAAGTCAATCAAACAACAAAAGCACCCAAATAATGCGGAATACCCAAATACATGTTAATGTGTGAGCTGTGGTTCAAAAATGCCGTATTTAAAAGTTGTATATATGGGCCTTAATTGTGTTGCAATTTCGAGCGGAAATGCAATATCGGCTTTTGTTGTTTTTGTTGTTGGTGATACAAAATTGACTGACGAATGTATTTTATTAAATTGTAAATAATTTTGCAGTCGCTCGTCATCCCAGAGAAGTTCCAGCACATTCTTCGTGTCATGAGCACGAACATCGATGGCAAACTCAAAGTTGGTATCGCAATGACCGCAATTAAAGGCGTTGGTCGTCGCTACTCGAACATTGTCCTGAAGAAGGCCGATGTCGATCTAACCAAGCGTGCCGGTGAATGCACTGAGGAGGAGGTAAATATATTCACTTAATATATATATATGTCAATTGTTTACATTTGTAAATGTTTTTTTTTTGGCAGGTTGACAAGGTTGTGACGATCATCTCGAATCCGTTGCAATATAAAGTGCCAAATTGGTTCCTCAACAGACAGAAGGATATCATTGATGGCAAATATTCGCAGTTGACCTCATCCAATTTGGATTCGAAGCTGCGTGACGATTTGGAGCGCTTGAAGAAGATCCGTGCGCATCGCGGTCTCCGTCACTATTGGGGCCTCCGTGTCCGTGGCCAGCATACCAAGACAACGGGTCGTCGTGGTCGCACCGTTGGTGTGTCCAAGAAGAAGTAAGCTTCTTGTTGCGGCAAAAATTATGATATAACATCAACCCCAAAACAAAAAACAATCAAATATAAATTACCGAAAAAAATTGTATGCAATTTGTTTGTGTGAAGTGCTTAAAGAAAGTGTTTAATTTACTAAATTTACTTTTGAGAAAGTTGGTGAAGGCAGACGAACATAAACCAGACTTGGCTTTAAATTTCAAAATAGATTTTTTTAAATAAAAAAAAAAAAAGAACCAAATTAAGATGTCATCAACGACGCTTATTGGAGGACGTTTGCCGATTCTGAATGAGATTTGCAAATTATGGCTACTGATTCGAAAGAATTTGAGTGTCCTGCTGTCTCAGCCCTTGGCCGTATCAATTATCATTTTGTCACCCATATTGCTATTTCTATATACTCAAATTGAACAATTTATAGGCGATGTGGGATCAACGGAAATTGCCGAAACTATATATCCACATATTGAGCTGGATCATCCGTTTATAACGTATGTATTTTTGGATCTTGGCATCGAGATATGCTTGAATCCTGCCTAGGTCCATTATGTATTCACCAGCTAACCTGGTGCTGAAGGGTGTCATCGACGAGGTGGCCACAATTCTGGGCGCCAATCAGACCGAGGCATTTCTGTATGCCACCGATCTGGAAGTGGCGCTGATGAACAAGGATGGTTTTGTCGGCATCGAGTTCGAGGATAAACTTAGGAGCATCATTGAACTACCATCTGAGATGAACATTGCATTACGATTTCCATTGCATCTGCGATCGCAAGTGAAGAGGATATGGCCACATCGGTTATTTGAGGCGATAAATGAAAGGAAGGCAAGGAGCTTCTATGATACCGAGGGTTTTCTCATTGTCCAAGCGCGGCTGAGCGAGGTCCTTATGAGGACAAAGAACGAAAGTGCGAATATTCCTCAAGTGCTCATGCAGCCCTTTCCCGACATTAGGAGAACGGATAATTCACATTTGCTTCCAATGTTTAACAATTTCCTAACCTATTTCATGTTTAGGTTTTTGGGTCCCTGCTTGATTGTTGGTCAGGTAAGTACCTCAATTCAATTCATTCGTGTAGTAACCGAGAAAACAAGGATTTCATAATTTCGACTCATTTCTCTGGGCATTGCGCTAAAGTTTTTACAAGTGTTTGGGTTCTTAGATGAGCCCATTATCCTTGAATGCACTTCGATAGAGTTTGTTCTTGCCAATCTAATGCACAATGTTCTTCGAAAATCAGAGAGGATTTGCCAATTTTTCTGATTTGTTGTTGTTGTTGTTGCTCTTGAAAAGTATGCAATTGTTTTTGCTAGATTCGTCTTTGGTAACAGCCTAAAAGATGGCAATATTATTTACAGAATCTTTCGCTTGCGTGCAGCATTAAATTATGCAACATTTTTGTTGATCTACAGTAAACCCTCTAAAATGAAATGCCCAAAAGTATGCAATTAATTTATTAAAGTGATCAAATAAGATAATGAAATTTATTTCCGCATTTTCACAGCAAATTGTCGTTGAGAAGCAAAGAAATTTGAGGGAGATAATGGGATTAATGGGACTGACCGTTGGCTTGAATTGGCTATCGTGGTTCATCGTTGCGTACATATTCTATGGGATACCGATGCTAATTATCGCTTGCCTGATGAAATGGCTGCTGTGCCCCTCCACGCATTTCCTGGTGTTGTTTCACATATTTTTTATGTACCTTATCACACTGATATGCTTCACTTTTATGATCAGCGCCTTTGTTACCAGCACCGTAGTGGCCATGACCACCATTTGCCTAATGCACATTGCTAGCCATTTGCCGTACATGCTCATCGGCACTGAGCCGACTTTTTATCAATCGGTTATCAACGGTTTATTTCTAAATAGCGCAATACCTTCAATCTGGGTCCAGGTGCGGGGCTTTGAGTTACGGGGAGATGGTGCACAGTGGGGCAAACTATTCGATTACAGTCATCCAGATGATAATCTGAGTATTGGCGCCATATTGCTTCTAATGATGTCCAGCAACGTATTCCGTTTGCTTATCGGTTTCTACGGTGATCAGTTGGCACCCGGTCGTCTTGCTGCCGGCCAAAAATGGTATTTTCCATTTAAACGCAAGTTCTGGTGTCCATGGGATCGACCGCGTCAAAATGTTGTCGTCGTCGATGAAGAACAGCCAATTGCTAACACAGCCAGTCGGCCAACAATGCCCGGATTTCAAGAGGTGCTCCACAACAGGCCTGTCATCGTGGAGGCACAGCGATTGCACAAGGTCTATGACGATATTGAGGTAGTGCACGACTTAAGCCTCAAGTTCTACGAGGACGAGATTACTGTGCTGCTCGGACATAATGGCGCCGGCAAGACAACCACATTCATGATGCTCGCCGGCATGACACGACCCACCTCCGGCCGAGTGCTTATCAATGGCCACGACATGGCCACGTCCACGCAAAAGGCACGCGAATCCTTCAGCATTTGCCCGCAAAACAATGTGCTCTTTGAGGAGTTGAGCGCCTATTGGCATATTGTATTCTACAGCCGGCTGAAGGGATATCAACGCGCCGATGCTGAAGTGGAGGCGTTGAAGTATCTGGAAATAATGAATTTAATGGACAAGTCGTCAATGTGTGTGAAAAACCTTTCCACAGGTATGCGGCGCAAATTGTCAATATGCTGTGCCCTCTGCGCCAACACCAAGGTGAGTGAATCACTGCCAGGGAGAGAGAGAGAGAGAGAGTTGAGATTGGATGCACAAATGTTGGTTTACAATAGGTGGTACTCTGTGATGAGCCAACGGATTGTTTGGATCCGATAGCTCGTCGGGAGGTGTGGAATCTTTTCCGTATGGAGAAGACCGGACGTTGCATTGTCTTAAGTACGCATATTATGGAGGCAGCCGAAGTGCTGGGCGATCGTGTAGCAATCATTTGTGATGGTCAGCTCTATGGGAATGGCACACCCGAGTTTATTGTCAATCAACTTGGACCTGGCTATCGTCTAGTAAGCAGTTTAACTACGTACTCTAGTTACTGTATTTACAATATATGGATTTAGGTCTGTGCAAAGCTGGACGATTGCAATGTGGAAGAGGTGACAGCATTTCTAATCCAGCGCATACCAAACACTCATCTCGAGAGCATTGTGGGCTCTGAGATAACGTATCGCCTGCCGGCTGAGCATATGGACGAATTTACGAGGGTCTTCATTGCACTCGAGAGAAGACTGAACAAATTGAAGCTGTCAAGCTTTGCAGTCAGTGCACCAACACTGGGTGAGACTTTCATGAAGATCGGAGCTCATAATATAAACCGTATGCGTTCCCTACAAACCCTGCCAATAATTAATGGTAAGCGATAATAATTTGATATCACTTACTGTTACTGCTGAACTCATATATGTTGATGTAGGAATAGTGTTGATTGCCTAATTACTTTCTTTCCGCAACAGCTTTTAAGCCGGATCAAAGTGACCACCAGGAGAACAGCGCCTGGAGGAGATGCCGCAATGATTGGCATGGAATGATGTTGAAGAAAATATTCTTTACGAGGCACCATTTCTTTCTGTATCTGTCGATAATTTTGTTGCCGTTGGTGTTGATATCCTTGAAAACCTTGGCCGATAGAGTCAACCGGAAGTCTGCTCTATTTGCGATAAATCCCACTGACTTGTCTATATATCCGGGCGCCCTGGTAATACGGAAGTACCTAGTCAACAGCAATAACGTCGATTATATTATTTCGGATCACAGCAAGTCGGTATCCGATGCATATGAGAATCTGGCAATGGATGCTGGCGCCACAGTGCTCAGCACCCCACCTGGTTCTAGTTTGGCCGACTATTTGTTGAAAAATATCGACTTGTATGCGGAGGGCTTTGAGTCGACCTATGTGGCAGGAGTGACGTTTCGCGATGGCTCTGTCACAGCCTGGTATAATCGTCGCCTGTCGCATGGCCCACCATTGTCACTGGGACTGGTCTATAAGGCGATTGCACTTGCTCTGGTTGGCATGGATATTAAGGTTATCAATAAGCCGCGCACCGACTCCGATCCAACGGCTTATGAGCAAGACAAGCACTTGAATACGAGAAGGCAGACAACATACATATTGCTGTATCTGTGCTTCGCCACAGCGGCATTCGTTCTGATGCCCGTCCACGAGCGAATTACGCAATTGAAGAAGCTGCAGCTAATTGGTGGCATCAGTCTGTACACCTATTGGCTATCGCATCTGCTTTGGGACTTTGTCATATTCTTGGTTATCACGGCATCGACGCTCGTGACTCTACATAATCAGCCTGTTGAGGTTATATGTTGGATGGCGTTGCTAATGCTTGTTTTTGGCCTATCCGCTCTGTCATTCACATATCTGTTGTCCTTTGTGTTCAAGGAACATGACAGCAGCATGTCCTATATACTGCTTTTTAACTGTTCCATTGGTAATTACAAAACTAATTATATTCGCTTCTTGTCTATCTAATTGGGGAAAAAGTGCACTCTTTCAAATCTTTAAACAGTATTTCATAAATAAATATCATTAATGTTAATTCTCTCTTCCACAATGCATGTCCATCTAGTTTTCGTTGCCATTATCATAACTGAGAAAGAGACGACGGATAGCATTTGCTATTATTTAAACTATATATTAATGATTCTGCCAATATATGCAATGTTCTATGCGACCCTTGTACTATTGAAGTATGGCTCAAAACTGACTGGTTGCATGGATGTAGACGATGCTGGAGGATGTCCATTAAAAGAGAACTTGGCTGACGTTTCTATTCAACGAGAATTCATCTTTTTGGCAGTCACCGGGTTGATATTTTTCATACTATTGCTGCTTACCTCCAGAATGATGGCCGCCGGATATCTTTTCCAGTTTAGTTTCTTTACGATTTGCCACAAATTCACAAATTGTATTAACTATTTACGCAGACGTCGTAAGAAAGCCTGTGTGGTTCGGGGCGATGATCCTCTTGTGCGAAGCGTGCGTAGCGAAATCGACGAGATTGTGAAGAATCCGGATCAGTTGAAAGCGCACAGTTTGGTTTGCCATCGGATAACTAAGAAATATCTACAAGTGGTCGCCGTCAGTTGTGTGTCGTTCAAGATCAGCCCGTTAGTATATATAAATAATAAATATATATATGCCACATTATCACATCATCAATCAATTATGTATGCAGTTATGAATGCTTTGGTATTATGGGATTAAACGGTGCTGGCAAGACAAGCATTGTGGACATGATCGTTGCCAATCGTTCAATCAGCAGGGGCAACATCTATGTGAAGGGATTCCGTGTGAAGGGCCAATTGAAGCACTGTTTTAAGCACATCACTCTGTGTCCACAGCATAGCACAATGTGGAACCATATAACCGGTCGCGAAATGTTGAGATTCACCTGTCTGACCACTGGCATTAAGAAGAAGCTCATACCGGTCATCATTTTAGATTTGGCCGAGCGTTTAATGTTCAGCAAGTATCTGGATCGAAAGATCAAAGATTATAGCAGTGGCAGCAAAAGAAAACTGAATATTGCAATGGCGATGATGACGCATACGCTCACCTGTCTGGATGAGCCCACCACTGGTGTGGATATCAGCAGCAAGGCGCGAATCTGGATGGTGCTGCGAGAGATGTGCAACATGAGCCGATCCATTCTGATCACCTCGCACGACGTGGACGAGTGCGAGGCGCTTTGCACCACCATCGGCATCATGGTCAATGGACAATTCTGTTGCTTTGGTTCCGTCCACGAACTGATATCCCACTATAGTAGGGGCATTTCAATTAAGATCCAGCTGGCCACCAGTGCTGAAATGGACCAATTATAGTCTGTACTCTGAGTTATGCAATCTAATCTATTACATTATTCATTCAAATCTAAATATCTTTTGCAGTCTTATCGAGGATGCCAGCTTACCAAGTTTTGGTAAGTGCAAGTGCATCATAAATCGATTATGATCATGATGTTTGTTATTTATTACAATCTTAATTTAATTTGAAACAATCTTAAACAAGCCTTAAACACTTCTTCTTTTTAGAATCAGAACACGAGTCCAGGCCAACAGTATCGAGTAGGTTCAGTGTCCAGGAACAGGAGGGAAATAGCAAATCGACACAGGTTCATTTGAAAAAGATAAAATCGAGGAGGAGGCCATTGACAACGTCAAGGACTGAATCCGGAGAGAGAACACCAGCACTAGAGATGATATCACGAGTATCAGCATCGCCAAGACCAACCTCAACAATTTCAGCTGGAATAAAGGTTTTAGATTCAGAAGTAATGAATGATATGACCGAATATGATGAACTCATCCAAAATGTGGAGATGCAATTTCAAATAGATTTTCCAAACAGTTACATTTTGTATGTATGCAACACAGATGAGTTGACTACCATTTGCCATTTACCATTAAATTCTAATCCCAATCAGCGAGAAGAACACGTCTCATGGCTTGGTCATCATGACAATACCCGACATCGAACTGAAGTGGTCCACGATATTTAAATATATGGAAGATAATCGTGACGAAATGCAAATAGAGCACTACTCGATAATTCCGCCAACACTAGAGGATATTTACATGGAATTTGGCAAACAGCAGCGTACCAATTAAATTAATCAGATTCTATTTTAAAAAAATATTGTACAAATTTCTTGTTTTCTCTGTGTACTATTTAAATTTCAGATGTTTGAATCCATAAATATTAATCAAAAACTAAAGCTCTTTAATCTTGGATTTCTTACAATCAGAAAAAACTTCGACCTTAATTATTGAATTTCGCCATACTTTCGGCTCCAATTGTTCCATTTCTAAATGCAGGGTTTGAATTTCTTAATTTTAATTTTAGTTTCACATATTGCAGCTAAAGTCGAGAGAGAAAATTTCATTACTATTTGCTAATTTATCTCTAAGATAAACTTTCTAATCTTTGGTGCAATTTTTTCTTCTTTTTTTTTGAGTGTAAGTATTCCCTTACATAGCGTTGATGTGTAAAAAAAAATCTCGTCTTTGGACTTTTCGCATTCTGTTTAGTTTGGTCGTTCTTTGGCTTAATAAATATGTATGTCAACAAAGAATTAAAGAGAATTGAAGAGAAATGAACTATTTAGTTTCTTCTTCCATTCGCTTAATAAATATGTATGTCAACAAAGAATTTGGGTACTTTGAACTTTAACGTTTGTGGAAAGAAACTTTCGACGTAAAATTACGTTACGCACACAGGCAGAACTCATAAATAGACAAGCTCAATTAAAGCTTGTCGCACTCAATTAATAAATATTGTTTTTGTGATGTTTATAGCCAAGAACAATAACAATTCACATGTTAGCCTTTGGCCCCGCAAAACGATTTCAACCAATTTGCACAGTCAGCAATAGGAACACGTCTGATATACTACGGAGAATAAATCCAAGTTATGAAATTCATTGGCAAACTATTTCGCTCTTAGTCAAATCGTGAAGGGAAAGCCGCTCGCAACCTTGCTGATTGCGTATAATTAGCTTATCATATTTCATACATATATAATATATATATATATATTTGTTATATTTGTGCAAGTGTGATATTTGTATTAGCGTGAAGCATTTCCCAATTAGAATTAATTCAGTTTCGAAATGCAACAGATTTTAATGGTCAGCAATTGATGCTTTACACATGTGTATATATATATATAAGTACAATACAATATCATTTGTTGTTCACTTAAACTATATATTGTCCATTGATTTGTTGTTACATCGCAACATCCACACCAAGTCAATTGTATGTGTATAAATATGTTGAAAGCTATGCGCAATGCCATATTTATAAATATTCAAGACAATATTGCTACTATATTTGTTTATACGATAGTTTTTTAACAATTTGCAGTACGACTTTAATAAATATAAAATTAACTTACTAACCAAATCCTATTGATCATTTGGCTGTCAGCCTCTAATACGACGATTCCATAACTATTGTCTACTCCGTGAGTTAATATAATAATTTGTGTAAATAGGTATTTCATAGAGGTCTGCAGAATGCAATTTACTGCACAGTTCACATGTTCTGAATAATGAATAAGAAGCAAACTAAGCAAAAATATGTAAACAATTTTACTTTTTTCTTTTTGTTTTTGTGGTTTTTGTAAGCCAAACAAAGTGTAAATAAATTAATAACGAATCGCAGAGCAGCTACAAATTTACAATTCTTTTGTATATTAATTTAGTAGCTACAATAATTGCAATCTACTTTTAACAATTATTGCAACACTTCTTGTGACGTCATTTTTATTGTTGCCAGTATCCACTAATTACTGCCCTAGCTTACAACAAATAGTATGCATATTTCCTTAATTTTCGTTTGCATTTTCATTAATTCATTTCACAGAATACTGTGCAGTAAATTTGAGTGGAAAATATTAATGGATTCTTGCAGACCTCTAGTTTTGTTGCTATATACATATATATCATAGATCCTAGTTAACAATTATTACAAATGGAAGACGTTGATGTGCGCCTTAAGCAGTTAATAAGTTTCATATGCAGGTATACAAATATAGGTCACATTGTTATGCACGTTTTAGGTACGACAACTGTTAATAAAAAACAATCTGCTTTTGGCAATAAAAGCCGATAATTAATTGTACAAACTGTGCCGGACCATGGCTGATGGGTGCGGCACAGAATGCACCCACTATATGCACTATATCTATACTATACTATGTCATTTAAGTTGTAAAAATAAATTAGATTTCACTTATTATATAGCTGCATCTGATAGCGTTAACTTCGTTAGCGTTGCATCGTCCGACGCCATCAACATTTGTGCCAGCTGCTGTCGCCTCCAGCGACGTGAGAGGATGGGCGCAAACAAATCATAATCCAGCTGCTTGTGGCATTTATCCAAATAGATTTGAGAGTTGCTTGCACAGTTGAAATACGCCAGCAGCAAACTGCCAAAGTAGCCAATGAACAAAGTGATCAGAAAGCCGAGCACACAGAACCACAGATAGGATAAGCGAAATAGCCAAAAGTACTCTGGTTCTGTGGTACTTGAGGCAATCTGAAGCGCCTCTGCCGTCACCAGAGTAACATTTGTCAATGCGGCACAGCCGGTTGTGTTCAAGGGCAGCGGCATTGGTGGCGGCTTCGGTCCACCGAATCCAATCCAAAAGGAAAAACTCAGGGCCACCAGAAAGCCGAGCAGCACGCCACGTTGATTGGTGCGCACAGTGCAAACACCAAGGGTGAAGATGCCAAGCAATGGTCCACCCACAACGCCAAAAATGGTCAACGAGGCCTGCAGCACGCCGCCCAACGAGCTGGCGCCAAAGGCCAATGCAATGCAGAGCAGTCCATAAATGCAGGCAATGATTTTCGTGGGCATCGTTGATTTCGAGTCGATTAGCGTGCTCTTAAAAATCGACTTGTACAGCGGCTTGATGTAATCCTCCAATGTGACAGCGGAGAGCGATGTGACCGCCGACGATATCGTTGACAAACTGGCCGAGAAGATGCCCGAAACGAAAAGGCCACACAAACCAGGCACTTGACCTACAGCAAATAAAGACATTGAATTCAGGAAATTGCTTTCTTGCAGGGAATTCAATTCACTCACCCATTGTGTCGACGGCAAAGAGAGGCATTAGCTGATCTCGGGATTTGATGCGTCCATTTAGCAACGGATCACAGTCACGATAGTAATAGAAGATGGCCAATCCACTGAAGATGGTGCTCATGCTGAGCAGGCCAAGAATGGGCATATTCCACCAGAGAGCCGACTGGGCACTCTTCAAGTTGTGCACGCTGAGGAGACGCTGCACTTGGGTCTGATTGACGCCATATAGTGATAGATAGGTGACCATGCCGCCAATAATCAGTGTCCACCAAGAGTGACGAACTGTTGGATCCGTTGAGAACTCAAAGAACTGAATTCGTCCCCGCTCCTGGGCCACTTCCCAAATGGCGGTCAGTCCACCGGCCTTAATCGCTGAAGCACCAATCACCAAGAAGATGGCCGCAAACATGAGAAAGGACTGAAAGACATCGGTGATAAGCACCGCTTTGAGGCCACCCAGTGTCGAGTAGAAGGTGCACACCAGTCCCAGCACAAGTATAGCAGTGCCATGCGGTATACCCGTGACTGCCTCCAGTGCCAAAGCTGGCCCGTACAATGCAATGCCCATGTAGAGGACCATTTGCAGGGTGAACGCAATGGATGCCGTCAGACGCGTTGCATGTCCAAAGCGACGCTCCAGATACTCATAGACGCTTGTGGTGCGCATCCGATAGAAGACCGGCAGAAAGATGTAAGCGGCAATTGGTGTGCTGAGCAGATAGGAGATGTTAATCACACCAAATAGGGTGCCAAACTGATACGATTCACTGGAGACACCCAGCAGCGTGATCGCAGACATGAAACTGGCCATCAGGCTGAATGAGACGGGAAACGCTGACATGCTCTGATCAGCCATGAGATACTCCTTTGTCGTCTTCTGTTTGCCGCCCGTATAGCGATAGTAGATGCCAATCAATGCCGAGATTATCAGAATGCTCCCCAGCACCAAAGCATCCCATGCATCAAAAGATCCAAGCTGCATTTTTGTGTGTTTTTGTTATTTAACCAGCAACAGCAAATCACTGAAATTGATTTTTCGCAAAAGCCAATTAAATTGTTTTTAAACCGTATTGACCTTATTCACTGTCAATGCTTCTTGTAAATTATACGCACACACACACAAGCATACAGAAACAATAATATAACACGCGATTATGGGTAAAATGACAGAAGCGACGCGGAAAACGCCACCAAAAGAAACACAACCGCAAAGCTTTGCCGTTGAATAACAACTGCCCATCGAGCAGCAACAGAGCTTATGGCGTTGCCACCTGTTGATGGCACAGTTGCCAGTGTGCGCTTCCAAGCGAAACAGCTGTTTGCGATACGCTAGACACGTAATAAAAGACAACCAAAAAAATTTAACAATTTGTCTATTGGCAGTTTCTATTTTAATATTTAAGACACTTAAGCTTACTCTGGTTTAATAAACTAACTGTTTGCAGCATATTAATGTGTTTGTTTGCATTTTTTAACAAAATATTCCTCTTCCCATTCAAAATTCTATTTTCTTTCAGTAGTTGGGCTAATTGACAGCCGGTTAAAATTATTCCTAACCACCATAAATAATTGCGAAATATTTACAAAAACAAGTACATTAAAAAAAATAAATCTCATTTCTATTGTCAAGAAATTCTCATTTTGTATTTTTGTGTATGTACAAATGGCTTCAATAGATATGCATGTTTTTTTTTTGTATGTTTAGTTTTTGGAGTGTATGGCACAGCCGTGTTGATGTTTTCGTTTGTCGCGACGTTTACACTCAGAGCTGCAATAGGATGCAGTGAAACAACAATCGAATTTCGCCAACTGAAGGCAATATTGACACCAACGCTTGCGCTTCACCTGCTCCAGCTCCTGCTGCTTCTGTATTAGTTGCTCTCTTAGGGTTGAGACTTCACGCAGCAGTTCAATGTCAACTAGCGTCGCTGGAGGATCGATGGACAGCAGTAAATCTTGCCTGGCCGTGGAACATCTTCGCATTGGCTGAACACGTTTGGATGCAGTTGGTGTTGTTGCCGTTGCAATAGTTTTGCGCTTCTTGCTCGCTGGCGTCGCTGCACCAGAGCTGCGTTTAATTGGAGTGCTGAGCTCCGATGCCTCCATGCAATGCGATAGCGAACGATTGATCAGCTGCTCGGCCTCAACGGGATCAGTATGGTAGTCGAATAGTTCGATCGGTTGATTCAGCAACATCTCGTGACATCTCAGCTCCAGCATGGCCGCTTTAAAATTACGCGATGACCTCGCCAATTTGTCATGTTGTGGGATTCTCGAATCGATTTGCAGGATATTATGCTCCGGGACAAAGGCACGCGAATGGGAGCCACCAAAGAAGCGTACATCATAGATGGTTATCTTTTTGCTTATCACGCGTATGATCTGCAAACAGAATTAAATAACAATTAAAAATAATTCAAACAGTGCACAATTTGCTTACCTTCGCCGGCCAGTGCGGTGATCGTTGGGTCTTGGCGTAGACTAGCTCATGCCGCTGAAAACAGGGCTTGGCGAACCAAAAGCAATGATTCGCTTCGTTCGAGTGGCGAAAGCAGTCCGCACATCGACTTATCTCGCGGACATCGTGCGTCACATCACGCAGTAAATACTTGGTGGCCTCGAAATCCTCGCCGCTGGTGCCATAGAATATCCCAAAATTATGCTGCAAGTCCAGCAGATCAATCACAAAATCAGCCAACTTTGTATAATGCTTCATTTCGATATTTTCAGCAATATTACAGGCGCCGAGTACATCGTTCCTAAATAGCAAACTTTTGACGATTTTGGCATCCTGTTTGGCCCAGTTTTGTTCGATGTACTTGCGAATATCGGTTTGCAACCAACTGCTGTGCTTGCGCCACGTATAGTCAAGCAGACAGTTCAGCTCCGGAATGCTGACGCGTGGCGGAATCAGCAGATCGGCCAACTTCCGCAGCCGACACGCTGTGCACAGCTCCAGCTCCTGCTCCAGTTCGTTGTGCTTGATGGCGTTGGCGGTTTCGTCATTCCGCTGATCATGCTCGTTCTTCACCAACAATGTTGTGCTCCGTTTGCGCTGACGCGCTTTCTTCTCACTGACAAAGAATACCTCGTCATCGGAGCTTTCGGCTTCACGTTTACATTCGTTGATATTGCTGTTGAAGTCCAGCTCAAGCTTACGCCCGTCCCATTGCTCAATAACATTCGGAGCCGGCGTTGTGGTAGTAATTGTTCTCTCCACCTCCTCGTCTCCCTCTTCATCGCACAACTCCTCCGAATCGGAATCATCGCTGAGAAATTGATGGCGTTGGTTTTGGTCCAGGGGCATCGAGTAATTGGGTTTATTGGGATTCTTACGCTGACAAGTCTTGTGAAAATTACGCTCACATGTGCGACATATCTGTAGCTGCTCTGCCGATCCGGGCAAATGGCACTCGTAGCAATAGGAAACCACTCTCAGTGATTTGCAGAGTTTCTTGACGTTTTTCGAGAAACAAAGCGATATTTGTTTGCCCTTGGCAGACACACCTTTCTTGCTCCTCGGCAACAGAATGCCCACCTGTATGCCATAGTCCACGGCCTGACTGGCCTCATCTATCATTTCGTAAAGGTTAACAAAAAAAAAATACAATCACAAACATGTTGAATAAGAAAGCAAACGAACTGCACTTTTTAAATACCTGCCGACATAAGCGGGTGCAAAACTGTTTCCAATATTTTTCTGGATACGAGATTCCCATTTTTCAGCTTATCCATCCAAGTGGGCACAGCAAAAGATCGGAAGCTGGTTACCATTTCTCCACACTTTTCGAAATTAAAGTTGTGTACAAGACACTGTTCGATTTGGTGAACTGTCAGCAAATTAATGCATATGTGAATAGTGGTGCCAGACATTCGTAGTGCACTCACTTTGCAACACTTCAGTCAGCTGTTATTTTTTTAGTTCTAAGTAAACTAACTTTAGATTGTTAATTAGATAAAACAAAATTAACATTTCTTGACAGATCATTTTTTTTATTTCTAGTTACATTTAGCGTTATAACATGTTTTGTAATGTTTGTTTGTAGTGGAAATTTTTGAAAATGTTAGAAATTAACGGTCTGGCAACGCAACGCATCAAATGACCAACATGCGCCAGTATGAGTGTTGTGTGAGATAGTCAACAACAACAGCAGTAGAAGCAACAGCAGCCGTGACCAGCAACGTAAACAGCACTGGAGGCCAAATGTGGATGCGTTTAAAAATAATTACAAAACACATAGTTCGCTAATCCAATAAGGAGGAGAATAAATGTAAGTCGAAACTAAAAGAATAATCCAGTTGCACTGGATATATGCATGTGGGCATAGAAATACATCATAGCGGAGATTAGATGAACTCATCACTCACCTTGTCTCTGACGTATTAAGTTGCTTAACCAGTGTTGTTATTCATCACAGATAATTAGAGAGAACAGCAGCAGCAGCAGCAGCAGCGATAAAATGACGGCGACAACATCTGTCATTGCCGATCTCTGCATATATCTGCTGACCTGGAATGTGGGCACACACACACCGAAGAATGTGCCAGTGACATCCTTACTGGCTCTAAATGGCACAACCAATTGTCCGGGTAATGAGCTGCCCGACATCTATGTGATTGGCATGCAGGAGGTGAACACGAAACAGGTGTTCAACATCTTTCAGGAAGATCCCTGGGTGTTGAAATTTGCCAGTGCGTTGAGTGATCACCAGTATGTGAAAGTGCAATCTAAGCAACTGCAGGGCATCCTCATTACAATGTTTACCCAACCCAAGCATATACCGCACATGAAGGACATCGAGACGGAGGAGACACGCACCGGACTCGGCGGCCTATGGGGCAACAAGGGTGCGGTTAGCATACGACTGAGTCTGTATGGTACGGGCACAGTGTTTGTGTGTGCCCATCTGGCAGCCCATGATAATAAGCTGAAGGAACGCATCGAGGACTATCATCAGATAGTGGACAATCATAAGTATAATGTGGATGGCTATCGACGCATTTTCGATCATGATTTTGTGTTCTGGTTTGGTGATTTGAATTTCCGTTTGTCCGGCGATATGTCCGCCTGGGATGTGCGCGGTGCAGTGGATAATGACCGATACGATGAGCTGCTCAAGCTAGACCAGTTGATACTGTTGCGCGAGACGGGCAATGCGTTTAGTTTGTTGGAGGAACAAATGCCTAAATTTGCGCCCACCTTCAAATTCATCGAGGGCAGCAACGAATACGACTTGAAGCGACGTCCAGCTTGGTGTGACCGCATCCTTCATCGCGTGCAGATCAACACTTATCCCTCAATTACGCTGAGTGCCCAGCAGTTGTCGTATCAATCGAACATGGAATACACTCTGTCCGACCACAAGCCTGTGTCGGCGACCTTTAACTACAAAATCGAGACACACAATCTGACCTACACGGACGAGGAGCTGCACGAGATGACGCACGGTTCGGCAAGCACAGTGTCATCAAATGTTAGTGTGCTTGCTATTGTTATCTCAATTATGACCTTTCGTGCCGCCATTCATTTGATTTTTTCTCCGCTTCTTTTGTAGCCGTTTAATGTCCAGCTTGAACGTTTCCAGTGGTAATACTAGAAATGGAATTAAAGACTCCATCTTCTAAAGCAATCAAGTAAACCATATCTTCCATTGCATGCATATCTCATGTGTGTTCACTTTTGCAATCATACTCGAATCAGAAACACAAAGAATACTTGTGAGTGAAAATCAAATATTATACTTTTATTAGCTGCATGAAATGTATAATTGAATCTCAGTATAGCAGGTAAAATACACTCAAAATATAATTTTATTTAGACATGCATTTTAAATATAAATAGTGCAAAATTTATACTCCTTACTTTGATAATCTGGTCACATATTATGTTTGTCATATAATCTCGAATAGATAAAATATACACTATTTTTTAAGCTAAGCAAAGACATCGATTGTAAAGCGTATAATTGTTAAAGTTCATTGGTTGTTGATCAAAAACAAAGCAATAAATATATATTTTTTCTATAAATTTTCGCATTTTTTTATATTTCTTTTCATTAATTTTTCATTTTATGCTTTTTGTCATTTTATTACCTCCTATCTTTAAATCTAATAATAATAGCTATCAGTTACGTGTGAGAAATTATAAACATTCGCCTCTTGTTAGTTATGTGTGCGTGTTGTTAATTTGCCATCGTTCATAAATATGAAATTATTTATTATTAACAAAATGGCGATGATTTCCATCTGTCCGAAAGATATTTTGTAATGGGTTGATAAACCTCTCGAATAAAAATCAATTTGCAACCGATTAAATGAAAAGAAAAAAATAAAAAACTGTTTTATATGCAAGGATTTCCAAATCTTAGTAAATTTGCTAAATATTCACACATTGAATAAAGATTGACTGAAATAGCTTGCTAAACGCTCCCATCTCTAAACAATCCATTATTATTGCAATCTGCAAAGTTCACGGGCTGCTTATCGATTGTCTTGAACATTTTATTTTATTTTTTGTGGTTACCTTGCTGCTTTTTCTTTTTGCGGTAGCTTGGTTTGATAGCCAAACCCAACTGAGTACATTCTACTAAACACAACAAAGGAAAACAGTTGGCAATATTTGATAGAAGGCTGATGAAACCTGTTATTAAGTGGGGTTTTTTTTTTGTTTTTTTATTACTTTAACGAGTGAGCTCAACTAGTTTATACATTAAGCTCAGCAATTAAATATATTATAGATTTATAGTCAAATTTCCCTTAAAAAAGAGTTCTGCACATCAAAATGTAAGCAGGTGTGCTCTCATTTCAAATAGTCGCCACAAATACTGAAGAGTAAAAATTATATATGCATAATTCTAAATTGGAAGTCCCTAGTTCTGATCCTGATCCTGATAAAGAATATATAATATATATATATTATAGCGTTACATATATTTGCAGAAAACTAATACGCCCTTTTTGTTAATTTTCAATGGGTTCGGGGTAATAGCATTAGAAATTTAATAGTCTTGCAGGTGCTCTTCCTTTGAGGGGGTTTTTCATTCATTCGTTTGTGCTGATTACATTCGATATTAGTTAGTCAATTAGTTAAGTGATGTAGCGAGTATTAGTTAACGAATCGGCAGATATGCCCAATGCACATATATGTCAATGTGTATCTGATTTGTGTGCAACACGTGTACAACAACAAATACACCTGTGGCGCACTCTGTTTAGTTGGCTGAGCATGTAATATAAGCGAGATAATTTCGATTGTCGACTTTAGTTATATTTGTTTGTGTTTATTTGATTTGTTTTTATTTGTCGATAACAACAACTATGGAAAAAGTCCCCAAGTAGCAGTAAATAATTGATGAACAAAGAAACAAATCATTTAATACTATTGAACTAAAGATTATGGGATAATATGGAATAATTAATTTAACAATATGGAACTAAGTAAATTCAGCAGGTCTACTTTAAAATGGCAGTAAACCAAACCCAAACATAAACAATACATGTCGATAGCGCAATTAAGTAATGTTTACAGATCCAAGACAATTGGATATGGTCTCTATCCGTTAGGTGCTTTACCCGAAATTGCTAAAGTAAATATACCCGAAAACTTATATTTACACATAAAACCAATGTTTACACAATATTCGAGTCCGAAAATGAAGGCAATTTCTGAACGCACGATCTAAACACGTATTATACGCGTAAGAGTCAATCTCTGTGGCTGCTCCAGAGATCGGAGAGAACTGATATTAAAAGCTCTCGCAGCGTAAATAATTGAGATTGTAAAGCGGGAAACAGAGAGAAAGAGAGAGAGAGAGATAGAGAGCAGGAGAAGCGGATGTGGGCTGGGAAGGGGCAGTTCTACATATGTGATGTGAAAATATTGTTGTTTATAAACAAACTGGTTTTTGAGTAGGAAACAATCAACAGTTATTTGCGAAAACAGCAAATACCAGGCAACAAATGAAAGGCGATCTGCTTATGAAAAGAATTACAAAAAGTCTCTCGCAAGTTTGCTGAATATTACGAAAGTTTGCTAACAGTCTATCAAGGTCTTGCCTATATGTATATATATACATATATATGCAAGATAATTCAAATCGCAGTGGTAAATTTTACCGATACCAAAGTCTACAAATCAATATCAAAATATTGGTGCTTAACTCCGATAAGAAAGTTGAAAAAAAAATACCCATTAGATTCACCATGACTGATAGATAACAGGGCCCCCCCCCCCCCTTCCAAAAAAAATTCCATTAGATGAGTGTATAGTATTATATGGATACTCATGTCTTTAATTAAACACATTTTACTCAACTGCAGATACCAAAAACATCTGCTGGCATTATTCATGGATAGCGACCTCTTATCAATTGGTCTTCCCTCAGCACTGGCAAGCAAGCACACACGATAACGACTTCGATTGCTGAGTTATTGGTTAGTGAGAGTGAGCGAAGAGAACTAGGATTGCCACCCCAATCGCAAAATAAAAAAAGCCCCGTCCGGACGTTGCTGACGGGGTATAAAAGCCGACTTCCAGGGGCAACATCGTTCAAAGCGTTGCCAACAATCGGCCGGAGAACAGCGAACAGGCGGCCAATTAACAAGCAGCGCATAGCAACAAAGAGAAACACATAAAAGGCACTAAAATAAACAAAAAAAAAGCACCGCAGCGGGGGCATTCCCCATTCGAGAGTCGAGCAATACGTCAACCATTAACAATTTCAGCAGCAACATTTCGGATATGCATAGATAGATGTAACAATAAGCAGTTAAATCTAAAAATCTGTCAACTGAGATACGCTGACTACGGTGACTAAAACGGCTGATCAAAATTTTGGCAATCGGTGATTTTTTTGAGCAGTGGAAAGATTTTAAACACCAATAATGGGTGTACAAGTCATTGAAACAGACTCGGCGAGCGATTCATCGTATGACGAAGAGGAGTGTTCGGCCTGTAAAACGAATCACAACAAGATTAAAACAACAAATGCTAAACGATCATCGAAGGAGGAGTCGAATGATGTGCACTTGGGCAGCAGGGATCTGATTGGCAACTGCAAGGAGTATCGCATTGAGCATAATGCGAAAGATCTGCGCATTATTGGCAATGGCAATCGGTTGAGGATCGTCAACAATACGGGCAATCTGCAAGTCATTGGCAACTCAACGCGTCTTAAGATACAGCACAATAGCGGAACAATCAAGTATATGGGCAACGATGGCAGGATCTATTTGGGCTCCGGTTCGCAACAGCAGAAGGTCGACTATATTGGCTGCAATGGACTCCTTAAGGTGGTCAAATCACTGCAATTGCAGTCCAACAAAACCAACAGCAAGCGACGATCGTCGCCAAAGGAGCCAAAGCATAACGAAACCAGTCAAAGTTTGGGCGTTGAGATTGCCAATAATCTGACAATTGTGAATGGCATCGGCGGAAATATTGTGATTAAGAATGCGATAAATGTAAGCATTTAAGGAGATCTCTCTATCAGCCAATCTCTCCTTAATATTATCAACTTAGTAACTTGCCTGTTAGAATAACATCCAGTACGAATGGTTCCTATTGTTATATATATAGTCATTAGCATATAGCAAAACTTTCTGACTGATATATACGATTGGCATTGAAAAGTATTAATAACACACCCATAATTAGCGTATCATATTAGTAATATATTTATTAGAAAATTATGCATGTCCATATATATATATATATATATATATATATATCGTAAAGTCACAAATCCACAATGGACAACAACAAATATGTACCGTCTGTGGTTTCAAGAGCGCCTCATTCCATGAATGATGTCTGCAATTGAATATATTAAAAATACAACAAATTCGTAAAACATTCAACATCGTCTTATTTCATAAAACCGCTATTTGAAATAATAGTTCGTTAACCTCTCTCTCTAAAGAGAGGTAAATGGGGCATTCCCTTGTGTTAAATTGCAAGTAAATAACCGCACTCCTCGACTCGAAATGTGCTTTCCAGCTTTCTTAGAAGGCTTATTGCTCACAATTTACAAGTCTTCGACATGACCCACATTTTCAATAACAAAAAATAAAAAAAAAAGGAAAAAAACCACTTAAAAATAAAAGTACCTCGGAGACTTAATAAACTAATGATGCTGCCTGCCTGCTCTTAATTAAATAAACCGTAACGATCGCAATTGCGGTTTAACTTATTGCGCCCTTGTATTTTCATTTAAAGCGACCAAATTAAATAAACAAAATTCACAAGCAAAAAAAGACATTTGAGCGTCACATTTAAATTTTCGGGGATTTTAGCAACAACTATTAACGCTCACGCTACACACGTATGTTTCGAAATCAATCTACAGATAAGAATTAATGATAAGTATCCGCGAGTTCAAATTTGGCAACTCAATGCGGACATTTTAAATCAAGTATTTAAAACCAAGTACATTTCCATGTATGTATGCATGTATGTATGTATGTATGTAAATAACAGTTAACTCGAGTTATTATGTTAATTATGTATGCAAATTTGTGTGTATGTGAATGCAAGCTACGCTTATGCACTTGCATATGTTTGTATGTATGTAAGCGCCACTTACCTTTGTCACATTGAGGAAAATCTGTGGGTTATTTAACAAAATAGCACTGCAACTTAATAATTAAGTGTGTCAGTAATATATTTTGTTAACAGACGCACAATTTCCCGGCTTTATTTAACATAAATATCATTAACTGTTGTCACTGTGAATTGCAGTTTTTTTTTGTTGTTTTTTATGGTGGAGTAAAAACTGCTGGTGTTAACATTACCGGCACATTGTGTGTCCTCTGTATGCTCTTAAATACGTAGCGTGGCTCATATTGCGTTGCGTGGCTCACTTTGCGTTGCGTGCTCTGTTAACGTTATGTTAAATGTAATGTGGTTGAATTACTTTTGACGCTCCGACGTCGATCGAATATACAAACATTTTGCGACATTTTAAAAACAAAATCATGTTTGGGCCTGCACAAACCACAACGAATCGGATGAACGACTTCGAGGTGGCCTCGCCGCCCGACGACTCCGTCTCCGCGCTTGAATTCAGTCCGAGCACACTGCCAAAAAATTATCTGATTGCCGGCAGCTGGGATAACAGCGTCCGCTGCTGGGAAGTTGAACAAAATGGAGCTACGGTACCCAAATCAATGAAGTCAATGGGTGGCCCAGTGCTGGACGTATGCTGGTCGGACGATGGATCCAAAGTCTTTATGGCCTCCTGTGACAAACAGGTCAAACTCTGGGACCTCGCCTCCGATCAAGTAATGCAAGTGGCCGCCCACGATGGGCCAGTCAAAAGTTGTCACATGGTCAAGGGAGCAAATTACACGTGCCTCATGACCGGCTCCTGGGACAAAACGCTCAAGGTATGTCAATTAAAATACATCTATATTTATTCCGTAATTAATGGCGTATTTTGCTTAGTTCTGGGACACACGCACTCCCACACCCATGATGGCTATAAATCTGCCCGAGCGTTGCTATTGCGCTGATGTCGACTATCCCATGGCCGTGGTGGGCACGGCGGGTCGTGGTCTAATCATCTACTCGCTGGAGAACGGTCCTGCCGAGTACAAGCGACAAGAGAGCCCGTTGAAATATCAGCATCGCGCCATTGCTATCTTCAAGGATAAGAAGAAGACGCCCACGGGTTATGCGCTGGGCAGCATCGAGGGACGGGTGGCCATTCAGTATGTGAATCCAGTGAATCCCAAGGATAACTTCACATTCAAGTGTCATCGCTCGACGGGCAGTTCGGGTTTCCAGGACATCTATGCGGTCAACGATATTGCATTCCATCCCATTCATGGCACGCTGGTGACCGTCGGCTCTGACGGCACCTTCAGTTTCTGGGACAAGGATGCACGCACCAAGCTCAAATCCAGCGAAGCCATGGATCAATCAATTACGAAATGCGGCTTCAATGCAAATGGTCAGATCTTCGCGTATGCCGTCGGCTACGATTGGTCGAAAGGCCACGAATACTTTAATCCCGCCAAGAAGCCGCAGATCTTCCTGCGCTCCTGCTACGACGAACTGAAGCCGCGCGTCAACTGATCGGAGGCATGTTTTGGCTTTGGCCACGACATGTTCTGCGATTAACAATATCAATATATCAAGAGCATCAATACATCAATATACATAAATCGGATCACTAAATTTATCGAAGCGCAATTTCATTTTTATTTTTATTCAACTAAAATCACTTAACGCTTAATGCTCCTTCTTGTCATCGTGTCCATGTCCATGACCATGGTCACCCTGGCCCTTGCCTATGCCGAGCGCGTACTCGGCTCCAATGGTGACCAGAAACAGACCGAATCCAATGCCCAGACCACGGAACATGAACGTCCGCAGGCGGGAGGCGTGTGTTCCAAAAGCCTTCGGCTCATAGCGCCAGGCCTCGTTCCTAGCAGCAACAGCAAGATTAGCATTAATATTTATCGATAGTTTAATTTATTCTTGCTCACCTCAGCCATGGATCACTGAGGCCCTGGCGGCCGAGCGCCTCCTTCACCTCAGCCAATTGGGGCACATTCTCCACCTTGTAGATCGATGGATGTGGCACTGTGTAGGGATCGCCGTGATGTCCACCCATTATTTATTTAATTGCACTTCTGCTGAAACGATACAAGTTTTGCTTGTTTATTTTTATGAATTACATAAGTGAGTTTTGATTTTCTGCTTTCAGCTGTTTTGACTGTTGCTTAGGGCACATGTCATCAGCATAACAACAATCACTAAGTAACAACAGAATTTGATGCAATTATTACAAAATATCTCGTAAACAATAGGAAAATCACAAAGTATTAAAAAATTAATGGAAATACAAACTCTTCTCGCCACACAGAAATGTGAACACAAATGTTAGCGAAATGTTAAATGCTATCGATAATATATCGGCATAAAATGCACTAAAACTTCCAAAATTCAAGGTGGTTTGTTTACATACGACTATTAGCAGTGTGGCAACACTGCCAAATTAAATAATTTTGTATATATTTGGTGCGAGAAAACAAAGGTTATTTAAATATTAGAAGACGACACAAACACTTGTATATTTTTGACATATTTATTGATAGTTTAGATTTATTTTGCAATCGGTAGAACATTTGTAATTTTTAAACGTGCTTAAGTGAAAATATACATTGTTTATTTCTGGTTGTTTTTTTTTTGTATTTTTTGTTTTTGTTATTATATCCATTTAATTTTCTAATTATACAATAAGTAATAGTAATATACATTTATATGTTGTTAGGATTTATGTTAATAGCGTTTTCTTGCTTGCTCTCTTCTGTCACTTTTACACACAGATTGAACTGCGATTGCTACAATTAGAAAGGAAACGATGATTTAAAGCAAAATAAGAACAAATAATTATAACAAAATACTGTTTCTTACGCTTTGATGCTTTGTAATTTGCATTTGTATGTATTGTAATAATATAGCTAGGTATAAAAACGCATGACTCGCATGCCAGTTAATCGTTTTAAAATACAATACGTATACATATACATTTATATAGTATTTAGCTGTTTTTGTTTTTGTTTTTCAATATATTCATAACATGTTTCTCACAAAGTTCGAATTTGTTTCAGCGCTTGGAAATGCAGAAGCTTGAACAATATATCAATATCTCAATTCAATTCAATTTTTGTAACTCGTAACTACGTTTTGGAAGAAGCAAAGTACACAATTTTTCATTTTTTTTTTTTTAAATGCCTCTAAATCATTAAAGAACAATTGTCAGCTCTACAAAGTTTTTAGCTTGCTGTTTTTTCTTTGTTTTTTTTTAAGTGTTGCCATTATAAATCCATCATATTTTGTTTTTTTTTTGTTTGTTTGTTTATCTGGTTAAATATTGTTGCTTTTTTTTTTGTATGTTTTTTGTTGTTTGTTTTCTTTCTGTTTTGCTGAATCACATTTCGAATTTCTAAAGATTAGTTTTAATAATTTAACACATGTTGCTACAACAATTTAGGTATTCCGAAATAAAATTGTACTTTTTTGTTTTGTTTTTGTTTTTGCTTTTAACTTAATAACCGAACCGAGACGCTGCTTAGATGCTATCCTCGGCGAGAATCTCGTTGAGCAGGCGATTGAGGCTGTCGAGGCCAGTGAGAAAACCGCCATCGGGTCCATGGTGCACGGGTGCAGCTGCCGCCGGCGTTGGCAACATGCTGCCGTTGCGCGGCACAAAAGCAGTGTGTGCGAAATCAATGAGACGCACGTCCACAAAACAGGCAGAGTCATCTGTGGGCGGCGCGGACATATCCAGCGACTTGGAGCCATGCAGCAGAGCCGAGTTGCGAGCAGCTGCAGCAATTGGAGTTTTGGCATCTTGGCTGACACATTTGTTATTGTCTGCCGCCTCGGCACTGGCCCGTCGCTCCAGTGAGTCCAATAGGATGCCAGTTAGCAACGAATTGGAAATATTCTCGCAGCTGCGTTGCACTGCGACGGACACTTTGCTGCGCTGCAACTTGGCTGGCGAGGAGGCGGCAGAGACGGGTGTGGATGTTATGGTCGATTTCTTAGCCTCGCGTGGATCATCATCGTGTGCCGCATAATGCTCATCGTCATCCTTGCACCGCAAACGCTTCACAGCCCCCTTGACGGACTTCAGGGATGAGGCGCTCGATGAGGCAGGCGACACCACAATCGACTTCAAGGTGGCACTCGAGTTGTTGCCGGTGTGCGATGGTGGCGTACTGGGCTCCATTACCAATCCACCAGCTTGCGCATCGAAAGATTGCTGGGATTTGTAGCGCTTGAACATGGCCTCTGTGGGTCCGATGATGCTGCTCTCGTAATCCGAGCTGCCGTCATCGGAGCTATTGTTGCCTGTTGTCGGTTGTAAATGTGTGATTAGAGAGTGGATTAGGATTAGGGGTTCATGCGCCTTACACTTGACTTACATGTCTGACGTCCGCTGGCCACTGCTTTGATTTGCTCCGAGAGGCCAGAGAAATCGTCGCTGCTGTTGCTGCTGTAGTTCATCCAGGAGTCACCGGAATGTGGCGATGAGGTTGTCACGCTGGGCAACGTTGGCTCTGGATCCAGAAATACTGTCTCTTCGGAAATTGGAATGAATGCAGGTGTGGCGCTGCCATTGGCACCGCTTTTGTTATTGTTGTTGCCACCACCAATCCCAGCAGATGATGATGATGCTGCTGCTGATGATTTGGTGTTGGTGTTGGGCAATACTCCGCAGGTACGCGGCGGCGGCATTACAGATTCACAGCACTGCTCCGCCTCCGTCTCTGTATCGTCTTCCTCTTCATCTTCCTCCTCCTCATCTGTGGTGGTTGTGGAACTAGTTGCGGTCTGTTTGACGCCACGTGCCGCAGCCTCCGCAAAGCCACGCTTATGCAAATGGCGACGTGTGGCGAGATTTATACGCGAATTGGAGTCATTCGAGGCATCCGCATCATAGTTGCAGCCATCGGCGCCATTGCTGCTGTTGGTGGCCGAAGCGTTGCCGCTGTCCACAGCCGCCACCAGTTGCAAATCTTCGTCGGTATCGTGCGGCTCGAGCTCATCCCCCGCCTCATGTCCCGCCTCATCGTCCTCGATGTCATCCTCGTCTATGCTGTTCTCCGGATGATAATCAAAGGCGGCTGTTGTTGTCGACTGCAGTGTGGCAGATTTTGGTGCCTCCAGCCAATCATCCGATATCATGAAGTGCGGATGGGCCATCGGATTCTCCTCGTAGCCCTCATACACAATGAGCAATGAGCTGCAAACGAATAATTAATAACATGATAATAAAATATAATGATCAGGTAAGCTTACCAGGAATAGAATCTGTAGCTGGACTGCTTCTCGATGACGCGTCGCAGTTGCAGCAAACGCTGGAGGATCTTGCGTATGACGCGGGTGCGCAAACGGAAACCATTGTAGAAGAAGTCATGGAGAGCGGTCTTGAAGCCCGCCTCGTTGAGTTCGCGGCCCCAGTACTTGTCCCGCTTGGCATACTGCTCGAGATCCGCCTGATACGTTTGCATGCCGCAGAGACGCACCCCAAGGGAGCCGGAAGTGCTGGCCGCGCATTTGGCCATCTGTTTGGAGCGCTTCTCGGCGGAAGCATCGTCGCCATGCTGACGGGTGCCCATCTTCAGGTCGAGGATGCAGGGATTGCGAAACTGTGACGTGATATTCTCGAGCATTAAGAAATCTGTGAAACGAAAGATGCATAAAAAGTGATTAGTTCAAACAGTTGCCGGCGAATTCAATTCAAAATGTTGTAATTCATTTTTGGGAAATGGGGGTCGGGTTTTTCCAGGCCGAGGGGTGAGGGGGAACACAGGGGATACTAACATTGTTTATTGGAGTTGTCAAGTTGCGAAATGCTCTTGATAACATCGGCCGCATTTCCGTTCTTATGCACCTTCATTCTGCAAATAATCCAGGCGAGATGTTTGAGATTAATTATGATGGAATCGAGCGAGAGAAGCGAAGTATTTCAAACCCCTTTTCAGATGGCACAAAATGATAGTGGATTGACCTAAAACAAAATAAACTGCAAGTTTTTCGCTTTGCGTTTTTCGTTTTAATTATAATCAGAAAATCAGAAACGAGAACAAAACACATCATGCGCTGTTCCATTGACAGCATTGACAAATCAAATTTGTACTTTACTCAGTAGTTTTTGCAATGGAACAGAACAGGATGAGATGATGATGTCGTCAGCTTGAAAAAGAACAAAACTTATATGACAAATTCTCATATACATAGTACTATATGGATTGTAATTTGCATACCCAAAGATACCCGTAACAACAATGTCTGAGAGGGGCGAGTGCGTGTTTGTTTTTTGTATGCATTGCACAATCTAAAACAAAAATAAAATTCATTTCCATTTGCTTGGCTGAAGAGCAGCAGTCATATGTGGTTTTCTTTTTCTTTTTTTTTTTTTTAAACACATACAACTATATACAAATATTTAGATAGATATAAATGTATTTAGGTATGCGTCAGTGTTTGGCAAATAGGTGTTGGTGGTGGTGGTTGATTGGGTGCACTCAGAAAAAAAAACAAAAAAAATGGCACTGAATTTTAGAAGGATTCATCGAAAGTTGTGGCTGGATTTTTCTAATAATTTAGAAAAAATAAGTCTTACTTAAAGAAGATTTAAGATTTCACATGTGCAGAAAAACATTTTACATAGTTTATAATTTTACTTGCACAAAAAATAAAGCTAAACTCTAAAAATGATTGAAAAATAAATAAATTTCTGAAAAATATAAAAAGCCTTACAAATTGCAAGAAAAATGTTTTCCTATTCGCCCAAATCATTTCAGGCCGATTTTCTAAAATTCAGATAGTCTTTTTTTTGTTGTTTTCTGAGTGTGGTGGTGGTGCAAGAGCTAGTATGTCAAAATGATGGTGGTGCCACTGGCGCTTGCTACATACCTGAGTACATCATCGCGCTTCCGCTTCGAGGCGCTCATCTTGCGCACGGGCACCGCGGCGGCATCGTCCCGAAAACTGGGCGAATAGCGTTTATCCAGCTTGACGCCGCCCATTGATGTTGCTTGCATAACGCCTGGAAATAGAACGGGACCGGCGAGCGATAAGTGGAAAATTGTTGCTTGTTTTGTTTGCTTTGTTCGTTTGCATTAACTTTAATTTGTATGTAAGTATCTTGAGGTTAAGAGTTCTTGATGGATCTGATTAGACATAAGGAAGCACATCCATGATTGATTCGTTGACACACAGACAAACCCAGTTTCTCCCCCAATAATAATATGAATCAATTGGAGGACACACATAATATATTTCACATCTATTCATGTTTCTGATGGACTGCAGCAACCACCCCAATGAAACTTTCATGCATTTCGGATGGACACACACACATAAGCAGCATATGATAAATACATATAATGTAATGACTTATATGACTTATGATTTATTCGATTTATAAGACCTAAACGGAATTCTGAACTGTGTGCAATTTAAGAGACAAAGAGATAGAGAGAGCGAGACTTAATCAAGAGTTAAACATGTGCAAAAAAAAAAAACATTAAAGTTTACTTTAGGAGGAGTAGCCAAAGATTATTTTTCTTGTTGGTTTTTGGTAAACCTACGCTTAGCTTAAGACGATCAAAAATTCATATATAGAAATATATATATTAATATATTTGTACTTAATTAAGGAACTGAGTAGCTTATTGTATATAGTAATTGGTAGATATAGTAAAATATATATTAAGTAGTATGTGTTTTTATCATACAAACCCGTCAATGGCCATTGTGTCATTATTGGCTTGCTTGCATTTCTAATCGGCTTTCGTACTTTGTCTCGGTGTCTCGGAGACGTATCAGTTCCAGAGACAGACAATGAGCAGAGCAGAGCAGAGCGAGCAGAGAGAGATAGTGCTGAGCTGAGCTGAGAGAGAGAGCTGAGAGCAGAGCAGCCATATCGATCAGAGATCCGATTAGAGATCGGCAAGGCCTAGGGACGACGGCGACAAGACACAACAAACGAGACAACGAGAGGGGCAGCGCACCGATGTGCATTCTGAACAAACACATATATAAAACACAAGAATAATCAACAACAAAAAAAAAAAACAACAGAAACAATAAAAAAAAACAAACATACACGATTTTTCGTAGTTTGTTTTTCTCTTTTGGGGCGAAAGAAAAACAATAAATTGGAGTAAAAAATTGCATATTGATTTTTGTAATTTTTTGTTTTTTTTTTAGTAATAGTATTTTACGCTGTATTTCAGTTTCAGTTTGGTTTCAAGTTTCGAGGCTGCTCTCCGCAATTGGTTCAGTGTTTGTGGTTCGGTTCGGTTTGGTTCAACGGTTCACAGCAGATCACACACACACACACAGGAGCGGGTCTGTCAGTCGGCACACACTTCGAACCTTTGGATAATACGAGCATAGAGCGTAGATATGTAGATAATGCACAAGTGGCACGCCCCCAGAGCTTCAGGCTTTAGCTATTTTTTATTATTTTATATTTATTAATTTCACCTGTGCCCAAGAAGCGTGCGCATTTTTATAGTTTAAGAAGATAAATTTGTCATTTACAAAACCATTGTAAAATTTTTGGGCAACAAGACCGAAAAATTTTACAACAAATCGTTTTCGATTTGAAGATTTGTACATGTGTATAATAATAATAATAATAATAATATTGCATACTTGTAGAAATCTTTTGCTAGAGGGAAGTTGCATATTTTTTTAAAATTTCTTTTTAGTTGTAATTTTTTTTTTTTATTATTGTTGTGTGTTTCTGCGACTTACCCATTGCTGTCAGTTCGTTACTAACTAAAAGTTCTTATGTGATAAAATATATATGTATAAAATATATTGTAGTTCGATGCTTTTGGAGCAGACAATAATTGGGCATGGCTATAATATATTTATTTCGCTTTTCGTATTTTACAAATTGTTAAAGCTATAGTTTACCTATTAGATTACGTTATAGTTTTCAGTCTTTATTGATATTCTTTTTTTCAATCTTTTTGTTTCATCACTTTTCTTTTTTGCATTCTTTTTTTATTTTATTTTTTTTCTTGTGCTGTTTTTATTTGTTCTCATTCAATATCAAGACTTACAGACTATAGATCTATCACATATATATATATAGGCATATATAATACTTAAAATAAAAATGATTTAAGGACAGAGTACAGTGGAGCGCATAATTGTTGATTTTTGGACAAATGCGAGTTAGTACAAAATAAAAGTTGAAAATACAGCAGCTCAAACAGCGATTTGAAAAACTCAAGACAAGAAATGGTTTTATCACATCATGTTTTTTTTTCTTTTCTTTTTTTTTTTGTAATATTTTCTTTATTTTATTATTTTTTTTTTTCAAGTTCTTTAGAATGTATGATAAATTGAACGAGCAGTTAATTCGAAACGAAAGATATATATATATATATATCTATTTATATATATATATATATATACACATAAATGTATATGTATATGTATATCAGATGAAGCGCTTCGATAGAGGAACGAGAATCGTTGTGGTTGATTGGTTAATTGGAATAGAATATAGTCGGTATCTTACCTTTGTACTTGGGCACAAACTTCTGTACGTCCTGCGGAATGTTCTGATAGAAGTCCAATTCGCGCAAGTTCAGTGGCTTGATCACCGTCGACTGGTTGAGCAGCAACAGGCGCGTATGTCCTCCAACCTGCAACATGGAGAGGCACAGAGGCAATGAGTAAAAGTTCATTAACATGGTTATAAGAGAGAGTCAGAGTCAGAGAGAGAGAGAGAGAGAGAGAGAGAGAGATTGAGGAGAGATTCTAATTCCGGGTCTTTTTGAAAACTAATTGCTTTTATTTTCTTATCTCCTCCATTTAAATGTTCTTTCTTTGTGTTACAAATCTGATAAGAACATCGAAATAGCATCTATAAAGGTAGACGAATCGAACTTAAGACTCGCTGGTCGCGTGGGCGTAATTAATGCGTATCTAACGATATCTTATCGATCCTACGTCATGCGACGTTTTGATAAGGAGAGCTGCTAATCTGTCCATGTCGATTGTAGTCTGTAATCTTTAGGAGCTTTCGCTTGTCAGCAGAAGCGCTGTGTGGAAATGTGGCAGGTCGTCGACAGGTTTATGTAAACAAAACTTGAGCTGATTCATATGATCGAATAATAATAATTATGAAGGCAACTACAACTTGAAGAACTCACAAATATACAATATATCACACAATAGTTTCATACACATCAAAATTCAAACGGGTTTTATAACTCAAAATTCTGGCAAAGGAACTCATAAATAAAATTGACGGGCAACATGACTTGAAATTGAAGAGTAAACACAACTTTATGTGAATATGTTTGCTTTTGTATTGTAACACAAATTTGCAATAAGTAGACGAATTTTATACGCTATTGGAACCCACACGTAATCATCTAAGTTTTGTTATTCTTCTTCAACTTTCTGTTAACAATCTTAAGAAAATTGATTAGGTTTACTTTTAAACTTTGTGACGTTCATAATAATCACTACGGTTATTGTTGCAATGAAGCCCCGACGAGAGTTGAATGAGAGTGACTCGAATTATGCATCCATAATATCACTGCATTTCCCTGGAGAAATGCGAACGGAATCCATAGACCTCAATAATCCGGCGAAATCAACGAGACGAACGCGTACGAGACAAACGCAACAGTCGATGCTATGTGGAAGGCGTAAGTCAACCAGAGGAACTACCAATTCGGTGAGTCAACAGCGAAAGAAGAGCATTAATGCTACCCAAACATCACAGACCAGTCAGAGTCTCAGTCAAGTGGAAATGATCAGGGATCTGATGGTAGGCACCAGCCACCAATGCGATGGCCAACACGATGGTCACATTTTCATCAAGACAAATCTACGACTCGATGTGGATGCACTCTTCGAGTTGCTATTCTCGCCCGCTGGCTCCACATTTCTACGCAAATTCCATGCGGGCCGCAGTTCGACGGATCTGTGTTTTGGTAAATGGAGTTGCAATGTGGCCGGGCAACAGGAGCGACAGGTCACCATGATTGTTGCTCTCCAAGCAAATGTCGGACCGAAAAGTGCACGGATCTTCGAGCGTCAAACGATCCGGCAGTGCAGTGCCAAAGGTGAAATCTATTCGATAGATGTGGAGAGCCTCAATCAGGGTATACCCTATGCCGATGTCTTTACCATACTGATGCACTATTGTCTGAAGCGTTCGCCGGGGAATACAACAGATATTCTCGTTGTTGGCGATATCAATTTTGTCAAATCGACATGGGCAATCGTTAAGACATTCATATTGAAGTATTCGTTGGAGGGCATATCCGAATATTTCTATGCTCTACACCAACAATTGCTCAACGAGGCGGAGACGATGAATCGACGATAGTAATTGAGATTCATCACACACAATATTATATATATATATATATATATATATATATATATATATATATATATATATATATAGATATATATAAATATAGATATATTAAATAGTTTTCGATTTTTAGAGAGAGAGTAGAGCAGTGTAGTTGTGTCCTTACCTGATTCGAGAGTGGATGAACGGCGACCTCATTATCCTCATTATCCAGTAGATGATCCTTGATGCTGAGCTGCTGAGACAGAGATGATTGCGGCTGCTTCGATGCTGCTGCTGCTGCTGCTTTGCTATCTGGCGTCAATTGCGAATTCGAGTTCGAATTGGACTCGGAACATTGTCGCAGCCACGTTGGGTGTAACTTGAGTGTGGCTGGGGATAGCTGGGAGGGATGATGAGTGGCGGAGTCAACAACAACAATCTGCTGCAACTGCTGCTTGGTGGGCGTATTGCTGCTGACAGTCAGTTGCTGTAGATTGGCGGTTACCAAACTGCTGCTGCTGTTGTTGCTGTTACTGCCGGCAACATGTTGCTGCTGTGTCTGTTGCTGCTGCTGCTGCTGTTGAAGAAAGCTGGAGCCGCTAGCAAATTGCAGCTGCGATTGCAATAGGCTTAAACTAGTTGAGATTTGTGCAACCAGCTGTTGTTGTTGCTGCTGTTGTTGTTGTTGCTGCTGCTGTTGCTGCTGCTGTTGTTGCTGTTGTTGTTGCTGTTGTTGCTGCTGATGTTGTTGTCCATGGATGCGCTGTTGTTGTTGCTGCTGTATATTTGGAACATGCTGCTGAAATGACGACAAGTCAGAATCTCCCATGCCCCAATCCCCCAAGAAATATACCATTCCCTGCCACGCGAAACAGTTTAACAAGTTATTTGTGTTTGTTGTTGGTTGCAACTGTTGCTGCTGATGCTGCTGCTGCTGCTGTTCTAATTTCCGTTGATCTGCTTGTTGTTGTATCTGAAATAAGAAACGAGAATTGCATTATAATTGGGTTAAGCATGAGTTTTTAAACGTTCGCTTCAAACAGGTTTATCTCATTCTCTGAAAACAGCATGCAACTCACAACTTATTAATATAATAATCGCATGTGATTCTCTGTAAACTCTCTCAATAAATTGTTGAGTTAATCTGAATCATGCACAATGCACAATTGTGCATTTGAATTCATTGTGGGTTCAATGTTACTTCCCCAAACGCAACACGCAATGCACAAACTAACTGCAAACTATATAAACTTGTTAACTTGTGTCTTCCGCTGTTGATTGATTATTTATGTATATGCCTTGAAAATTGTTATTACGTAATTAATATTGACAATTGCAAACATTCAATCAAAGCATAGGTTCAACAGATCAGGGATCGGCAAGAATTATTCCATTTTATCATATCAAGCTAGTTGGTTTTCGCAAAATCTTTTAAAGCTTTGTGTTGACATTAACTCTCTCAATTCAAGTTGAGCTATAGAAGTGACTGAGATAAGAAATGGTAATGAAAAGCGGCAGATAGAACGCAATAGATTCGCAGCATTAGCAAAAATATATCAACTGAGAATTTCAAAACAGTATTCCATTGTCACAAGTCGAATAAGCCAGAAGATCACAATGTGATTCATTGCATATCTTTTTATCTTGTGCGACGTTGCTGGGTGCTAGAAATGTACTTTATCTGACTGACTGATAAGTATCTTGACACTAAACACAAAAGATGGTCACCTTACTTCTGGAAAAATACTAAATTGAAAATTGAATCAGTCATTGAACTCAATCAATACACAATAATTTTGTGTTCTGTCTGTCGCAGTATAAATAGAAAAGTCAGTGGTGCATGCATGTGAGGCGTAATCGCGCCACCTATTTGGCTGATCCACTCGACCCACAATCATTTCGATCTGTGAACCATGAAACTCATCTGTGCATATATAAAATCTATATATATATTTAAATATTAGTGGCATTTAGTGAAGCGTATTGCCTAATTGAATTTAATTGCGAACTGCGATTGCTTTTTGTGGTCAATCAGGCGTGTTGCACGTGTCACTATGATTGCGACTCAGACTGTGATCAGTCAATGATATTGATATAAATATAGCTAAAGCTAAAGCTAAAATCACAATTTAGAGCACTTATCAGACGGGGTGCAAATATTAATTAATTTATCGTTTGGAAAATTGCAATTGATAGCGCACATCCACAAATTGCGCATTCTGCTTGGCATTATACACACACACACACACACAATCATATATCAAATGCAAATAAACTGCAGACGTCATAAAAAATGCATATTTACATTTGTGTTGTAAAATCAAACACAGTAAATATCTATTTATCTATTATTTCTGTATCTGAATCTCGGGCTGTGTGTATTTTTGTATCTCTATCTGGCACAAATATGTGCATATGGCTAATTGCGTTAGACGATGGCTTAAGTAAACCCCACAGCCAACAGCCAGCAGCCAGCAGCCATCGGCCAGACGGCGCGACTCGTTTTAATCGCAGTCTTAACTGAATGCAAACTGTGGGAATTAGTTGGTGTAAATTGTTTGCCTTGATTTTCATATATATATATATAATTTTTGGATTTCTTTTTCTTTTTTGGTAAATTAACACATTTGATTATAAACGGTTAGAAACTGATAATAATACAAGTATATTTTGGTTGTTCCCATTGCCAGTTTCAAGAACTTGTCAGTTGAAAAAAAAACAAGTAAGAATGCTTAAGTCGAGAGAGCTCGCCTGAGGATACCCTTAATGCAGCTAATAAATGTAGAATTGCCTGGTTGACAGACTAGCTGAATAGCCCCGACAGACGCACTTGGTTAAATCGATTCGGCTTTTGATGCCGATCAATAATATATAGACTTTTTTATGAGGTTGTTGTAGTTGCTTCCTTCCTGCCTGTTACGTACATCAGCACAACTACATTAAACTCTGCCTGCAATTGAAGTCATAAATGTTAAGATTTGTATTTTCCCAAGTCTGCCCGCCAAACTAGTTTTTTGCTAACTAGATATAATAAAATAAAAATTGCAACTACTTCGGGGAACCACACACGTCAGACAGACGGTCAGGTAAACTGGGTTGTTGGGGGGAGGTCTGCGATCGATAAGTTAATACGAATAATATGAGATCGGAGAGTGTCATTAACTTGAGGGGCAGTCAACGATCGCGCATTGTCCGCATATCTGTGTTGACTGTGATTCAAAAGCTGTATTATTTTAAACTCAATGCGCATCGCTTATCTTTTTTTGTTTTTCATTATTTATTTTTATTTATTTATTTACGTTTTTTTTGACTGACCAAATCCGTGTACGCTGTCCGTTGTACTCGACGTGTTATTTTTGTATTTTCGCCTTTTATTTTTAGCGTTAACTTGGCCATATTAATAGAGCACTCACTGAATGCGTCAATTGAAACTGTCAATTGTGAATTGTTCAGCTAATCAAAACAAAACAATTCTCGAATGGAACACGGAAAACAATAATCAAGGCTTTTTCAAGGAGGGGTTTGGTGGGGTAAACTAATTAAGTATTTGAGAATTAATTGTCGGTTATTTGTGATTATAGAAATCTTTGCACTTTTGCACCGACAGGGAAAGCCTTAATTGCGACGCAGACGAAAGTTGAGACAGACACAGCTAGCGATAGTGCGAGAGAGAGAAAAAGAGAGAGGGAGATCGCGGATCACGCTGAGTCAGAGCAGAACATGCGATGAACTACACTTAGAAAATAGAATATCAGGTGGAACCAATAACAATACATTCTCCAGTAACTTGGAATTATTGTCTACTCCAAACGGTAATCTAATTTATTTCTACATTTCATAGGCACTTTTTACATTGTTAAGAAATCTACTTGAAATTTCTATCTAAGAAAAATTCGTGTAAATCAATTAGAAAAATTACCAGACACCCACTTATTTTTGTAAGTGTAAAGACACGGGCAGCCCTTATCAGTCGCTAGTCTAGACCTGACCACCCCTCCGCCTCCTCGCTTCCCCAGAGACGCACTGAAAGTGTGCCACAAACAAATGTTGGATTCACACAGTCAAAATGAAAGTAAACAAACGATGAAATTTCCCATGCTCCATTTGTCTGTGTGTGTGTATATATGTATTTGTATATACAGTATATATACATATATGTATATACACGTATATATGGGCCAAAAGTGGGTCAAAGTGTCGCAGATATCGGAACAGAGAAAAGCAACAGAAAAGACAGCAACAGCAGCTGTCTCTCTCTGTCTGCAAGTTGAGCCTGTAAAACAAATGCTAGGCTAAATATTTAATTAATATTCAATTGCAAAACCTGAAATCGAAATCAAAACGATGCACAAATAACAATAATAATTATAATAAACACGTAGAATTATTAAACAAACAGAACGCAAAATGCGAGAGACGATAACAAAAGCGACAACTGATTTTATATTACCACAGTCCGTAATGCAAATTTACATGCATATATACCTTTATATATATATATATATATATATCTACCTCTATATTTACATACACACAGAAACTTATACATATGTCTTTGTACAAATTTATTTGCATATAGTCACAACAGCTGCTGCTTTAACAAAAATCGGCTGATTGTCAGAGCTCAACTATAAAATATCCGGCAATAAAAAGAAGGGAAATTCCGTTTTGAATTTTTCCCGCAGAAGAAGACGGATAAACCAAGGAAATTTCTAGCATGCTTTTGTCAACACAACTCCAATCGACAAGAGATCTTTTATATTAAATTCCAATGTATATTTTTGTATTGCTTTCTCATTGAAGAAAAGACACGTCTGTGCTGAACTGAATCAACAATGAGAAGACAACAATTTCGCGAATTGTTAAGTAAATATTATTTAAATTCATTTAACACATTCCCACAGGCCAAAAGCCTTCGCGCACATTGAGTTATCAACCAAAGAAACTGAACATGTCTGAACATGCATACAGATATGCATATTTATATATGAATGTGTATCAGTCGCATGTGCATATGCACATATATAGGAATACTTTGAAATTTGAACACGGACATTACATAAACACATAAATCAAAACATCGCAAAAAAAAAGGCCCGCCTTGTTTCGACGTGTGTGTGTGTGTGTGAAGCTGCTGATAACAGAGAAAGGTGACAAGTGAATGAGCGAATTGCGAGAGGCAGAAATATGAAAAAGTAATTATGTCGAGCGAGCTTGGAAACAACTTAGAGTAGAAGCGAACTTAGAAGAAGAAGCGAAGAAAGAGCCGAGGATTAAACAGAATTAAAATCGATAACCAGATAATTATAATTTCTTTTGTCATTTCATTTCTTTAGAAAATCCCCGCAATCTTTCTTATTAATATTTCGACCTAAGATGTTTTGATGGATTGCCAGTCATATCTTATCATATAATTAAGTTTGAACAAGCTTATTAACAGCAATAATGAAGGCGTTATCTACGCACGTACGTAATTTATCATAAATAATGCAGTGCAGACTTTAAAGGCCTCAATACTTAAGCATATTCAAATCTTTTCTTGTGCGACGGATATCAATATGGGGAAATATAAAGTCATATCTTGAAGAGTGTTGGGAATGCGATAAGAAAATGTGTGAAAAAAATCAGACAAGAAACTGCAACAATTATAACACTTATTAGTCATGCTTTATTATTACTGAAGTCACTCTCTGGAATAATCTAAAAATCATTGGTGATCACAACATTAAGTTTAATATATTTGAGCGTGTTTTTGTTTTTTAGGAGGTGTTTTTGTTTTTTAGGAGGTGTTTTTCGCCAAATATTTTGCATAATTAACAAGAGGTTTTTGTTATGGCCAGATAACATAAAACAAGTTTCAAGTCTCAAAAAAAATGTGTTAATAATTTATACAAACCAACACAGACAGGCACGCACAGACACACACACACACAGAGAGACACGCGCTCACTGCTTGATTATAAATTTCTCATATCAAAACAAAAAGCAGCTGTGGTGAGAAAAAAAAAACAAGAAACAGTCGATGTCGATGACGATGACAACAGTGACGACAAAAACAGTAGATGAAGCGCAGATAAACACACGTACGCATGGCAACAACAAAAACACAAATAAACCTATTCAAAACAAAAGATCAAGACAAATAGCAAAGCAAGCAGCAACAGCAACAATAAGAAAAAAATTGAAAAAAGGAAGGCAAAAAGAAAACACAATCAACTCTTCAACTAACGACGAGTTGCTGTCGCTCTTTCTCTCTCTCTCTCTCTGTGAGTTGTGTGGCTCTCTCCCACACTCACTCTCTTACTCATCCTCTCTCGCAAGCTGTCACTCTTTTGCTCTTGCATTGCGTGGCCCGCTTGCTGTCCATTTTG
Organism: Drosophila setosimentum; assembly: GCA_035043505.1. Classification (NCBI taxonomy): domain Eukaryota; kingdom Metazoa; phylum Arthropoda; class Insecta; order Diptera; family Drosophilidae; genus Drosophila; species Drosophila setosimentum. Next base: position 2,147,996 of record JAWNMY010000003.1, on the reverse strand, counting down.
TTTAGTTTTTTTTCGTTGCTGTCGTCTGCTCTTTACTTTGGCTATTTTTACAGCAGTTCACTAATTTCACTAATACAAGCCCACGCTCGCTCACACACACACACTCACTCACACAAATACATTTGCAAAGGGCACGCAACAGAGAAGAAAAAAAGATTTCTAAACGTTTTGCATTAAATTTTGTTAGTTTACCTTTTTACAGACACCGTTTGCCGTTTGTTTAATTAATTGATTTACGTTTTGTTTCAGTTTTCATTCATTTGCATTTGCAACACAAATTTCTCAATTCAATTTTTCACATTGGATTTGTGTGAAAAATTTCACACACACACACTCTCGTATATATATGTATATATATATATATGGGCGACTGGGTGGGTGGGGGAGACGAAGCAAAGCACAGTTACACTTTGGCTTCTGCTCTGCACTTATGGCTGTACACACTCACACATACATATACAAATTTAGCTTCTCAATTTATTTTGATTTTCTCACACGCGCGTTTTGGGCTTAGTTTGCGCGACTTGCACTTTGTATCACTATGATTATTTGCTGTTGTTTTCAAGCGTTGAACACGTCTGGTCCGAGCGAGTTGAGAGGCTAAACTGAATGCAAGCAAAATTCATTTTTGTTGCTTTGGCCAGGCAGAATATGTTGGCAGTGCCAACGACCCAACAACTGTGAGTAGGTGCGAGCGAGCTAACCATACAACACAGCAACACTTGTTCGTTTGATTGCGGTCGCAGCTGTGCGTGCGAGCAGCAACACATGCTACTGCCCTCCCATATTCTCTCAGATACTTTTCTTAACAGCTGCGCTCTGCGCTCTCATCAGCTACTGCATTTAATAGCAACGCTCTTTATCTTTATTTAAGAGCTGAATCTAATGCAGCTGAATTGCAGGGTGTAATTTCAATAAGGATTGCAATTGGGATCCAGGTTGAACTAGATACGAATTGTATCTGTATATGTGGGTAACTCTTATTCAAGAAATGAATGCAAATTGCAGCGAAAATATTTATCTATTTGCTAAATTCCAATCAAAATGCAATAACAACAAAACATAAAAAATGAATCTATGGCTCCGCTTGAAAATCTAATCGCAAATCGTAAATAAATTCGATTGCCACAATTTTAACAACAAATTAATAACAATAACAATAGCAGGACCAATTCGTAGAATTTGGCTACGACCAGCAGTTTGAAAAATCATTAACAAAGTTGTTTTTTCCTCGCCAATAAAAACGAGAAAACAAATATTTATCAACTGGTAGCTGGTAGCTAATGGCACAATACAATAAAAAAAACACAATACAGCAAGCAACCTCAAATGCCCTCTCCAAACGCCTATCGACTTGTGAATCGGAAATACTAATTAAATTGTCGCCAAATGCAGGTGCGACCAGACAGTGAACAGCTGTTTGCTAATTTCTTATCGTTCAAATCTTATCAAGCAACAGAATACAGAAAACAGTCAACAATCAACAGCCAACACTTTATACTCAATCTACAAACAAATTGCACTCAGAATCCATTGACTCTTTCTCTGTTTGCCAATCTCAGCTGGTTTCTGAGTGACTTTAGATATTATCGGCAGATTAAAGCTTAAGTTTCCATAGGCACTGTATGGAAACAGTGTAAATCTTTGATCTACAGAACACCTTGTCTATTAATTGTACTTTTTATTATACGATTTATGGCACAAACTTACCCAATTTTAGATATATAAAGTTATTTGATAGGATTTAAGAGAAATTTGATCTTATTGCAATTGATACTCAATTTGATTAGAGTTTATAGAAGTTTGAATGCAGATAAAAATCAATCATATTTCGATTTCAGCTCCGTTTCAGGTGCATCAAAACGTAAACCTCTCCGTTAAAGGTTACTAAATGGTCTAATAACTGAAAATGTTTATTTAGTAAGTATTGAATTTAAATTTCGGCTCTAAATAAAGTTGAATTTAAGTGAAAAAGTTTTTTGCAAATGAAATGCCAAAGCTAAACTTGATTTTCACACTGTGTTCCTCTGGCAAACAAATCAGACACACAGAAAGCTCATAAAAAGTCTGCCTACTATTTATGGACTTGACGATGTAACAGAAGTACGAAAGATACAAATGACGCACTTGCAGATACAATTTCAATTTCAATTGCACGACACGGCCGTGTCTGGGCCGGGTGATATCGCCACAAGATAGTAATAATAATAATAATAACAATAATAATAAGAAAATCGCGTGTGCAGCTCGTTTCCTCGAAACAATCCGATGTCGCTTTTTATTTTGGCACGTTCCGAAAATATCTTTTGAATTCTGTCCGGTGCTGTCGTTAAATGTCAGCTAAATGTTAAACTAATGACGCAACAATTTGATATTTTTACACAGCCCATAGAAAACGATGAAAACCAAAATAGACCCACGCAAAACCATAGGCTGCTGATAAAGAACAGAAAAAGAGGGCGAAATGTGACGCATGCAAATCGGACCTTTGAAACTGAGTGAAGAGATAACACGTGAAGAGATGCCATAGCATCGAGGGGTGTCTAACACGTGTAAATCATTTATTTAAAATGTGAGCTACTCCACGCAATACTTTCCATTTTCACATTTAACATTTAAGCTCGTTCAAGGCAACATGTGGGGGTGGGAGGAGGGCGAGAGGAGCAGGAGCAACTGCATCATGATTTATTCAGCTGCTGTTTTGACCCTGGACGACGAGCACCAGGCAGCCAAGTGGGCGCCGCTTGAATTGCTTGCGTTTCCATTGTGTTGCCCGCGTGCCTGCCTGCCTGAATTTTGCATCCTTGACACTGACATTGACTTTGAATGGAGGCCACAGTTGCCGCTGCCTCAGTAATATAAAAGAACCTTCCATAGCCAACATGAGGCTGCACTTGCAGCGCACACAATTTACCCCCATGGTGATGACAAAATCAAGTAAAAACGATTATCTTAGGCTCACCAAAGATTATATACCCTTGCCGATTTCTGAATAG